>CM075690.1:30000-2530000 GCA_037954015.1 Psophocarpus tetragonolobus | reverse complement strand
GGCCTAAAGGTAGACCATTCTTTTATAGTCTCTTGTTTTTGAAATTGAGATTGACTATGAAAAATTTTAGGCTCAATCTCATGCTCGAAGAGGGCCTCATCTTGAAGTAGGTTTTGTGGTTGTGATGCACTTTGCTAAAATGATATGGGCACAACCTCAATTTCCACTTCTTTAAGAAAAGAAGGAGATTCAGTAAGATCATCCTTGGAGTTCAAAGGAAAATCTTCTTGAAGATCTTCCTCCCTTGTAACTTCTCCCAAATCTTGAACTTAAGGTGCCATGATAAGCTGACTAGTAATGGGTTCAAGCTCAATATATGGGGAAGTGATAGTTGGTACCTCTATGGGTTGATGGTAGAGAGTTTGTTCAAGAAGAAGACTATGTTTAAAGTCCATTCTTGTTGCAAAACGGCTCTCCTTTTGAACAACAAACTTGAAGAGGCACTTCCTTCTAACCCATCAACTTTCAATGCATGTTTTTTTCTTTTTTTGTTTTTCTCTTCCTCATCCCTCTTTTTTTTCAAAAGAAGTTGATCATCTGCCACTTATGAAGGTGAAAGAGGAGTCAAATTAATTTCCTTGTCATTGTGGGTGAAGGTTATCTCATTGGAGTGACCATGATGAATAACTTTTCTATCAAATTGCCAGGGCCGCCCCAACAAGATATGTGCCGCTTCCATTGAAACTACATCACAAAGGATTTTATCAACATAACCTCCAATAGAAAAGGACACATTTGCTTGTTGGTTGACTACAATTTCTTTACTCTCATTGAGCCATTGAAGCTTATAAGGACGAGGGTGAGGAATTGGAGTCAAAGAAAACTTGTCTACCAACCTTACGCTACAACAGTTGCAACATGAGCCACTATCTACAATGAGAGAACATGTTTTGTCAAAAACTTTGCATCTTGTGTGAAAGATGTTCTCTCTTTGAGTAGGGCTTAATTCATAAGGTTGACTTCCAAGAAACCTTCTTACCATTAGCAGATCACCATCACAAGGACCTTCCTCTATGTCAAAATGTGTATGGTCCCCTTCTTCCTCAATCTCACGAGAAGAGGAAGACTCGTTTATAATATCTTGGCCCCTAATAATCATGGTTTTCTTTGTGGAGCATTGGGAGGCAATGTGGCCTCGCCCAAGACATTTGAAGCACTTAATACTACTAGTCTTTGAAGAAAAGCTAGCAGGGGGATCTTCTCTAGGATGCAGAGGTGTACGCTTTTCATGCATGATGGTGGAATCTTCCTTGGGGTGGCTCTTGGAAGAGTTCCCCTTTTGTTGGTTCCTATTTGAATAAGAGTGGTGTGAAGTGGTAGAGTAATCCTTCTTGGAAAAAGTCCTCCTCTTCAATTGTTGCTCCACTTTTATGCAAATTTGGACCAAATCATCTAGATCATTATGTGGCAAAAGTTCAACTTTATCACGAATTTCAAAATTCAAGCCATTTAAGAATCTAGACAGGGTATTCCTAGGCTCCTCAGTTATGCCTGCCCTCATCATGAAGAGCTCCATTGTTTGGCGATACTCGTCAACACTCAAATTCTTTTGTTTGAGTCTTTGAAGTTTATCTAGGAGTTCCCTTTCATAATAAGAGGGGACATGTCTTCGCCTCATAACCCCTTTAAGGTCAAACCAAAATTCGATTGGGGGCATACGATTGCGAAACCTCTCATTAACTAGAGCATACCATCAATACATTGCATACCCTTGGAAGCTTAGGGAGGCCAAGGGAACTTTCCTCTCTTCACTAACTTGAAAGCAAGTGAAGAGTTGCTCTACCTTCATCTCCCAATCAAGGTAGACTTCTACATCATCTTTTCCTAAGAAGGGTGAGAGGTCTATTTTTTGTTCCTTAGGGGTTTGGTTTCTCCTCCCTCTAGGTCTATTATGGCCCTCATTATTATCCACACTCTCACTTGAGCTAGACCTATAACTTCTCCTTCTTCTTCTCTCTCTCTCTTCTCTTTCTCTTCTCTCGTTTGCTTCTTTTTCTCTTCTATCTCTTCTTTCTTCTCGCTCTCTATCTTCCCTTTCTCTTCTTTCTTCTCTTTCTCTCATTTCTCTCTCTTTCTCTTCTCTCCTCTTTCTTTTCTCTCTCTCTTTTTCTTCACGTTTTCTTTCTCCTTTTTCTTCTTTCTCTCTTCTTTCTTTTTCTTTTTCTGTTCTTTTTCTTTCCTCTCTTGCATCTCTCTCATTTCTCTCTTTACTTTCTTCAACTCTCTACTCTTTAAATTCTTTTACAAATTTAACTAAAGTGTCTACCTTAGGTGACCCTTGGTTAACACTATTGTTGCTTGAAGTGTGTGATGTTATTTAAAGTTTTAAGGTTGAAACTAAGGTGAATTGGAAAAGATGCAAGCAAGCAAAGAACACTCCTCTCTTTTTGAAGGTTTTCTCAACTAAGAGTGACTTAAGCCTTTGGAACTTAAGCACTTTTCCTAAATGTGAAATTAATCAAAGGAAAATTAAAGGCAAGGTAAAGGTTCTAAACGAGCTCCTAAGTATGAATAAGGGGTACCAAATCCTTATCCATACTAGACAAGAAACTAAACTATTACAAATAAAGAGGTGACCCTTATGGGCATCCAACACCTCAATTAAAATGGCCTTATTAAAATTACAACCAATTAAAACAACTAAACAAAAGGAAAGTTTGGCGGAGTCTTGATTCCCTTCAAGGTTTTGCCTCTCCAAAAGGTATTTCTCTCCAAAATTTAGTGTTACTCTTTTGAATGAGTCTCTTTCTTAGCTTGTTCAACTCTCCTCAAAATGCCATAAGAAGTATAACTTATGATAAAGAATTGTTTTTTTTTTTGTTCATCTAGGATATTATTATTTGATTCTATAACTCTAGCTCTAAGTTATTTTAAGCCAATTAAAGTTTGGGAGTAATTACGGATATTCTTTCTTATGTTTAGTGTAATTATAAATATATATTTTTAAAATATAGGAATCTTATTTTTACATACTCATCACAGTTGTATTCTTTTTTCCAAATAGTGTTAAATTCGTTAACAGATTGGGTCAACATGTTAAATTTAAAAGAAAAAATTATCATTCTCACTTTCATAAAACATATGATTTTTAATTAAATTTAAAATACAAAATTAACATTCTCACCTTCCTAAAGCAAAAGTTTCTCTTTGTCTTCCCATTTGATAGTTTGGTGTTATTTTGCTAAAGAATGGAGATTGATTTTCATAATTACATATTGTATATTCATGTAGTTTATTTTTGCATTACTACATTTGTATTTCATGTAAATGTAATATAACTCTTTTCAAAATTTCGTAACAGTATGATAATGGAGGTGAGAGAAAATTTATATATAATACAGCAGTGTAGTGTGTTTTTGAGAGGTATTGATACTTTTTTTTTAATCAATCAAATTACAAAATTTATTTTTATCTTTTTTTATAAATTAAAATAAGTTTTATTTATTTATTTATACATAAATCCTTAAAAAAATTATTTTACTATAAACTTACTTAAAAACAATTACTTTAATCTATATCTTTAAGGAAGATATCTTATTTTTGAATCTGTGTCAATCCATTACTTTTCTCTTATTTACTTCTTTTTTCTTGTTAAGGATATAGATAAATAAAACTTATTTTAATTTATAAAAAAGGATAAACATAAAATTTTAAATTTAATTAGTTAAAAAAAAGAATATTAATAACTCTCAAAATATGGAATGCACAATAAAAATTGTCTAATATTACTCATGGACTCCTAAATTTTGTAAACTATTAGACATATACCGAATAAAAATGTTATAGGAACCAATTTGTTACTAAATACACGAGAATGAATTTCATATGAAAATAACTTTAATGTGATAATGTTAAATATTCTAGAGTTTTCTAGGTCAGGAATGCGATGAAAAAGAAATTAAGTCTTTGTTGATACATAATACATAGATAATGGTGACAAGGAGTTCCCTTGTATCATCATTCATCTCCTAGTATTTCGGCGATGTGTGGGCCCGTGATATTCTTCCGTTTCTTTTTTAAGGTTGGAATTTTACAAAAATTTTGTTGGCTTTAGTTGTTTTGAGATTATCTTTTTCTTAATCATAATCTTATCCTTGGTGAAAAGAGAAGAAATGAGACATATTACCTACAGAAAATATAAGTGATTTTCAACGAGAAACTTTATACTTGTTTCTGTTTTTTAATTTTTAAAAACTAAGAATAAAAATTATTTTTTCAAAACTATTTTAAGAAAAAATAATCTAAATGAATTTTTTAGTTTTTAAATACTTAAATATTAAAAATAATTTTATATCTGTTGTCAAGTAAATACTGAGGATGTGATTTAGTTTTTTGTTTTTAGATTTTGAAAAATAGTTTTTAAAAACTATTTTTTAGAAGAAGAGAAAAAAAAATTATTTAGTAAATGTCAATTTGAAAATTTTTTTAGTGATGTAAAAATAAAAAAAAAACCTATTCATATTTACTGAAATGTCATTCATGAAAAGTAAGAAAAAATCTATTTTGATAGTATTTTGAGTTTTCAAAACAAAAATACAAAACTATTAGGCTTTGATTGATCTTGTTTGGTTTTTTAGTTTTTTAATAGAGTTTTTAAAAATAGAATTTTTTTTTCATATTTACTGAAATTCTATTAATGAAAAACAAAAACAATATATTCTCATTTTTTTTTGAGTTAAAAAAAAAAATTTGAAAAGTAAAACTCCTTATAGTTGCATCTGTTCTTTAGTTTTTAAAAACTAAAATATTGAAAATAGTTTTATAAAAGTGTTATCAAATAAACACTAACTAAACGAGTTTTTTAGTTTTCAAATACTAAAATACTCAAAACAGTTTTATAAAATTGTTTTCGGTATTTTAGTATTTGAAAACTAAAAAACTCTTTTGGATAGTGTTTTTTAAAAATAGTTTTCAAAAACAATTTTGATTTTTTAGTTTTTAAAAACTAAAAATCAGGAATAACTAAAAGTAGTTTTGCTTATGTTGTTTTTTGCTTTTCATTAATGAAATTTTAGTAAATATAAATAAGTTTGTTTCATTTTTACATGTTCAAAACAATTTTCAAATAATACTTACTAAACAAGTTATTTTTTCTCTTTTTCCACAAAAACAACTTTTAAAAATTCTTTTCAAAAACTTAAAAACCAAATCAAATTAATCAAACTCTAACAAATAAGTTTTTTAGTTTTTAAATACTAAAATATCAAAAATAAATTTATATAACTATACAAAGAAACACTAAAATCCTTATGTCAATAAACATCTTATTTTGTTTCGAAGGCTATAAGATTTTGTTCGAAGTACATTAATTAAGACAACGAAGAAAACAAAGAAAAAGATTAATTAGTAATATTAAATATACAAACATTAAATCTTTTAGCTCATTTTCGGTATATATTCGTATGGGGTAAAGATTACATAGGTAAAACTAAAAGTAGAAATATATGTGTTTCTAAATTTCATCATGTGGCTCTGAGATGAAGGCCTAATTTAACAAGTTAAGGATTATGTGATGAGCAGGTTCAATGGAAGAAGCTAAATAATGGGAGGCATGTGTAAGTAATTATAATTGGAGAAGGAGAAGGGTGTTGCTTGGCGTGGCGAAGTTCCCTAGTTGCATGATGCTAATAATAACAATAAAAAATAGTAGATTAAATAAGTTTTTTATTTTTTAGATTCTTAAAATTTAAAAAATATTTTTTAGTCTTTAATTGACTTCTAGTTTTTATTCTCCATCTTAAAAAAATTATATTATTAATAGAGAGTGTACATTTTTTATTCGTAAATTATTCTTTTCTCAATCTTAATCTTAAAATTTACGTGTGACATAGTTAAATACAACAAAAATTTATAAATACATAACACTAATATAAAAAATATTTTTAAATTTCAAAAATTAAAAATAACTTTTGGTGAAATTTTATGTAAAAAATTTATCTAAGCCAAAATAGTAATATGTTTTGGGTGATAATAAGTGGAATGAAGAAGAAAAGCAATAGAATGCAGAACCATAATTCCTGATTTCATTTGAAGATTACAGGAATGAACAAATTTTTGGTTTCTCATCCGTGGCACTAGCATGTGCATGGGTAGCTAGTGCAGGTGTGAAGTGATAAACTTAAATTGGCATTGGTGATTGTAGTGGAAAGTAGGCGTAGATTATTGTGCGATGGCATTGGCATCCACTAGAATAGTATCAGTTGGGCATAACCTAATAAAGCAGCAGAGACTTGGCATTGTGGCATGCGATGCGAGTACTTTAATTAATTTTGTCTAGGTCGGTTGGGTATATATGAATGTTTTTCACACTTGCTATATATCTCTCAAGCCAGTGTGAGACTTTTATGATGCAACTTCTTTATTAAACAAAATAGTGGCTACGTACCCGTCTCTTCCACACACACCAAGTGCAAGTGCAAGTTAAACTTCCCCGCAATCAAGGGATTCTTTTCTCCCCTGTGGCCCTAAACCAGTTCCTGCTTCAAAACGGATTTAAAAAACAACTGGATGGCGCATTCAAAAAGTAAACCTCTCACCCAGTTGATGGTGAACACATAATAATGGGCTTTGGCTTGCTTCTTTTTGAAACCTGTAAAAAGGAGGGAACACAAAAGGAAAAGTCACACTTTCATAAACTATATATAATTATACCCACCACCATTCAAGCAACTATTTACTCCAAAAATTTAAGTACAGGGTTTAAGAGTAACTAATTCATCCATCAAACATGCATTTTCAAAAGTGACCCTCGCTCCCATTCTTATGACATGTTGCCTTTACTTTTTTAACTTTGACTTCTACTATAAGGGGTAATAACAAACAAATTGCAGGTACCACAAGGAAACAGAAGCTAATAATTTTGATTTGAAACCGTGCCATTTGACAAGAACATGTTCACTTTACCAAATAATAACGGCCTCAACGGCGCAACTCACTATTCTTTTTTCATCCACAAATTAAAAGAGACGAGTTTGTACTAAAACTTTTACTACTACTACTCTTAGAGCTAGACTTCCCCAGTCTCTACATTGACCTACTGAAACACATTATTTATGCTCCATTATTTTTCTATCCTTAATTATTAACCCTTTAATTTGTTTGTTATCTAATGTAGAACCCTATAAAAAGCACAGAAATTTATCTAAAAGATAAAAAATAATGTATTTTAAATTTTAAAGAAAAATAAAAATAAATGAGAGATTTAAATCGTACTATGTATTGATTATATTTAAGGTAATAAAGAAGTTAAACCATAAAGCATACATATGCATGGTTAGTTGGTTAGTTACTCATTTTATTAATATTTTAATAGTATAATATTGTCTAAGAATACAAATTAAAATTTGAATTAATTTCTAAATAAGCAAGAAAATAATAATACAAATAAATAAAATTAATTAGGAATCTAGTGCACATAGGTAAAAAAGTTAAATATGAAAAAAAATACATATAATTCATTAAGTAGAAATTATGCAATATATAACTATTTCATTTTGATATCTTAAACATTAAGTAGAAAAATGTGTTGTATCTTAATAATTAAATTAATTATAAGTTAATAGATAATGTATACAAAATTTTATATAAAAATATATATAAATATTAATATCTTCACAATACTCAAAAGTAGGTAGCGTCTGTGTTTTAGGATTTTCTATTTTTATTTTCACATAAAATAGAAAACAACAGTTAAAATATGTTTGGTTACAGTTTAGAAAATATTTTATCTAAATTTTCAAAAAACAACTGAAAATTGAAAACAAAAAAAGTTACTTTTAATGTTTTCAAAAATTAAAATTAAAACAATATAAAAACTTAATAACAATATTGTAATTATATAAAAAAATATAAATATATTTTAAATTACATATAAATAATTTATAACTAAAATGATTAATTTAAATATATTATTTTTTTGAAAATAAAAAATATCAAATAAAAATAAACATATTTTATGAATGTTGAAAACTTAAAAAAGAAAATTGTATTAGAAAATGAAAATAGAAAACAATTTCCAAATCAAATGCAACCTTGATCATCTTTTGCAATTGAACTTATATCATATTTCTATTTAACGTCAAATTTGTATATAGTGTAAAGTAAAAATATCTCATGCAAATTATAATTGCAATGTGTGTCATAAAAAACACTAATTTATTTTATGATATTATTTATCAAGATATTGAGTTATTTAATTATATAAAAAATATCAACTTTATTTTATAAAATTTAATTAAAAAATTTAGTATAGCTTTTAAAATATAAAAATAAAAAAATATTTGTAATAAATATATTACCTGCTTATATTTTAATTATTTTTCAGTATAAAAAAATTTTAACAAAAAATATATATATAAACATATTTTATATACTTTTTAAGTAAATTTTATTTTTATTAAAATAAAATAAAATAATTTTATAGGATTAAAAATATAATATATATATATATATATATATGATATTGTTGTTATTTATATGTATTGTTTTATATATTAATGCTATCCAAATTAAAATAGTATACAAAATTATATAAAAAATAATATTTTTTTTTTATAAATTTTATAATTAAATATATCAAATTAAAATAAAAATACGAATGCCCAGACATGATATATATGGTTAAATACTCACAGGAAATTTTTTTTAACCACAATAGTTTTGCGTATATTATTTTCCTTATATATATTTAAAATTATTTAATAAATATTAAAATATATTTAAAATAATAAATATATAATAAGGAAAATAATGAAAATATTAAGAAATAAAAAATAAACATAATAAAGTAAAAAATAAAATAAAGTTTAAATTTATGTTATTTTTATAAATATTCAAATATATTTAAAATAATAAAGATATAATAAGGAAAATAATGAATATATTAAGAAATGAAAAATTAAAAGAAGAAAGGAAAATTATAAAAACATTAAATTTTGTTGTAAAATATTAATAATTTAATTTATAATATATTAAATATAAAAATATAAGAATATATAATATAGAAATATAAAAAAATAGAGAAATATAATAAAATAAAAAACATAAAAAAATAAATAAAAGGAGAGAATAAGAAAAAATATAAGAAAAAAGAAAGAGAAAAAGAAAAGGCAAAGAAGAGACAAAAAATTGAATTAAAATTAATAACATCAAAATAAAAAGTAAATGGAAAATAAGAAAAAAAAAGAAAGAGAAAAAGAAAAGCCAAAGAAGAAATAAAAAATTGAGAATAAAACGAAAAGAAGAACAAATTATAATATAAAATTAAAAAAATAAAGAAATATAATAATTAAATAAAAATAAAAAATAAAGAGAAAAATAAAAAGTAAAGTATAAAGAAAAGAATTGAAAATGGAAACAGGATAAGGAAAAAACAAAAATGAAAATCCAATTTTTTTAAAAAATGACAAATATAAAAAAGATAGGAAGGATAAAAATAATTTTTTTTACACCTATTTCTTTCAAAAATATATATATATATATATATATATATATATATATATATATATATATTTATTATGCCGGAATGAAATGAAAGAATAAATCTTCTGTGTTATAATCCATAAATTAAAGTTTTTCTTATGATGAACAATACATTTTTTTTTTGGAAACAAAATCTTACGTGTTATATATATATATATATATATATTAAAAATAATTTAATTTTAATCTATATCTATATGTAAAGGGAATAACTCTTCTTTATTATAGTCTTATAAAAACTGCCAATTTTAATAGAAAAATTATATCTTTTTTAATAACAACTGCCATTTCAAATAAAAACGGCCAATCCAAATAAAAACTATCCCCTCCCTTGGTTTTTTCCATGCAGCGTTCTTCGCATCACATTCTGTCCATTCTTCCAGCTCTCTGAATTAGGTAACAACTTTCTCTTTGTCTCTCTCTCCATTTTCGTGGTGGTTGGCTCCTAATTTCATGTTTCTAATTTCCTGGTAATTGCATGTTATCTACCCCGGTAAGTTCACTGTGATATGTATCTTTGTTATTCAATAATAATTATAATCCCTGTTAAATTATAATACCGTGTCAATATATATGTAACAAATTTCTTCTTCCGCCATTTATTTTCAAATTAAATTATCATATTGTGTGAATATATATGTAACAAACTTCTATATTTTTAAATTAATCTATATGAATATATATATATATATATATATATATATATATATATATGTATATGTATGTGTGTGTATGTAACACACTTCTATATTTTCAAATCAATTTATATGAATATGTATGTAAAAAACTTCTTCTTCCGCCATTTATTTTCAAATTAATCTATATATATTTCAAATTAGTTATCTGAGAGTTAGTTTTCACGGATATCAAAAATAAAAAATCTAGGTTAGTTTTTATATTATTAGTTGTAAATATATAACCATATTGTTCTTTCTACTCTCACTTGGGTTTCTCACTTTAGGTTCCAGGTGAAGTTGAACAGAAAAGGACACTGAAAGTTGTTAGTTTTTCTATTCTTTATTATTACTACCTTTAATTTATTTTCTGTTTATTAATGATTTTTTACACTCTCCTATGCATTTGAACCCAACACTGTCGTCATCACCTTAGACCATAGTGTTGTCACTGTTTCAATTTCTTTCCCGCTTTTGGATCTTACAGAAAGATGATATTGCCGTGTTTTGACTGCTAACTAATTTTTGTGGCAGATAATTAACAAAACCCTTTATAAAACTGAGTATAAAATCAGGTATAAATTTTATATAACCATCTGAACTTTAACGATAAAATATGATCTTCGTTAATCAAGTTCTCTGTCTTTGGAATCTAAGTGAGAGTACTATTCAAATGCTTCATTTTCTGACTAAAGGTTAGACCTTTTTCTATGGTATCAATTGTTCTTTTTCTTTTTTGATTTTGGGTTTGTTAGCAAATTTGCTGATACTTCTGCGTCAGTGACATAGAACGATTTGTTGCGACGTTTAGTTTTAGCAATTCTTGAATCTTAGATTTGATGTATTTTTAAATTTTATTGGATTTCATGTGATACCCACTTTGTTTTCCTCCTATTTCTTATGAATATAAACGGAAAACAAAGCCTTAAATTAAATATATGCTTATGGATCAAAGTTAAGTCATTAACTCATTAATGCTTTCAAGGGGTACTTCGGAAAAAAAAACTTAAATTAAAAAAGAAAGAGTTAAGTTTGAGCAGGTAAAGGAAGCTAAAAGTTTAGAGATTTGACTCGCAAGAGTAATGTGTGAGAGAAGTGTAAGTAAGGAGACAATGGGCATTATGTCACACTTCCTCTCTCTCAATTTGTGAAAATGATTCCTTTGTTGGTTTGTCTTCTTTCTTAGACTTGAGCACAAGTTTGATCTTATTTGGTTCTATTCCTTTTGCAATCACATTTCTGCTGTTAATTCCTTTTTTGCTACTTTATTAACACAAGTAACTTTTTTGGTAATTTGTTTGTCCAATTGTATTTTGATGTTTTCTTTGTTTAGGAATTTCTTAGTATTATCTTTTTTTCCTACATTTGATGTTTTGGGCATGGCATTTGAATGCATATGATATTTTTTAAATATATTTTAACCTGAACACATTTTAATTTAATGACATGCATTGAATTATATTAAATGGTTTATGTGAATACTACTTGATTCTTTATGGTATTTTCTTCCTTCTCTTTTTTTCTTGTATGGATGAAGTTCCTCCTTTTATTTTTTTCTATATGGGTAAGGTGTTACATGGAGCATCCTATCAAGGTCAATGTATATATGACTAAGATCTTATTTTCAACAATAAAAAATAATGATTACCCTTCTTCTATGCAAACCAAGGTCCTCAAAGCATACTATTTCCATTTTACTGTATTCAGTTATAACTTTTAATAAAGACGTTAGTGATTTCAATTAGCCTTCACCAGTAGTTGTCAAGTGTGTTGTTCATCTCCACTATGTCAAACATATACAAGTTATAGCACCATTATATGACATTTCATTCGAAGAGTATGGTAGCATGTCACTTTCATAGTTACGTTGATTAGCCAAGGCAAGAACATCAAGACTATTTGATGTGATCTTTGAGGATCACGTGTCCAAAGGATACTTTCTAAGGTCACTTGGAAGGGAAATGGATTTATGGAGAGGAAAGGAATGGGGTGAGACGCCACAAATACAAGGTTTGATAAGCCAAAGGGGAGAGGCCACAAGGGAGGGGTCCCTTGATAACTCTTAGAAGCTCTCACAAAGGAGAAAGGGGGACATTCAAAGGTAAGAACCTCACAACCAATATGGTCTCTAGGATTAAATTCAAGTGTCAAAAATACAAGTGAGGGAGGAGCTCCTATTTATAGAGGTAGCTAACCTCTTGAACAAGATAACCTAAAAAATAAGGGCTAGGATTAAAAGAAGAGATCTAAGAGGAGGATTGAGAAACAATTCCCTCTTTAGATCATCAAACTTGGTGCCCAAGTTTCTCAAACCAAGGGTCAAGATTCCTTCTTATTAGCTTAGGGGGTTTATGTAGGAAAAGAGGGGTGTAGATATCAAGGTTACCCTTATTTCCTTCATAAAGACCCAAAAAGCCAAATCCACCCTCTAAATTCCTAAGACACCTCCTAAAAATAAAAAAATGGACTAAATATATGTCCCAAATTAAATTCTTAATGCTCCTCAAAATTAAAATAAAGGAAAATTTTATTAACTAAAGTCCTTAGCCTAATATCTTCACTCTCCATAGGAGGTGAAGTCTTCCTTTGTCTGCAAGGGCTAGGTCTTCTTCAATCCTTCTAGCCATGGCCCTAGTGATAGGTCCTTGGCTAGGCATGGTCACATCATCTCCTCCCCCTTGAAGAGGATTTGACCTCAAATCCATGGGGTCTTCGTCATTTTCAGCACCTACAAATGGAGACAAACCAGAAACATTAAAACTGGTGCTTACCCCATAATCCTCAGACAGATCTAAAACATAGGCATTATTACCGATCCGCTCAAGGATTTGGAAATGTCGATCTCCTCTAGGGCTAAGTTTGGACTTCCTTTGAGAAGGAAATCTATCCTTTCTTAAGTGAAGCCATACCCAGTCGCCCTTTTCAAAGATGACCTCTTTCCTCCCCCTATTGGCGAAAGTAGCATCTCTCAAGGATTGGCGCTCTATGTTAGCTTTAACCCTCTCATGAAATTTTTTTACAAAAATGGCTTTTGCCTCTTCTTCTTTATTCACAGCAACAGAAAGAGGAAGAGGTAAAAGATCTAGAGGAGTATGAGGATTAAAGCCATAGACCACCTCAAATGGAGAATGCTTGGTGGTTCTATGAACCACCCGATTGTAAGCAAATTTAATGTGGGGAAGGTACTCATCTCAAGACTTATGGTTGCCTTTACGGAGAACCCTCAGCATAGTGGGTAAGGATCTATTCACCACTTCTATTTGCCCATCAGTTTGAGGGTGACAGGTAGTGAAAAAAAGAAGTTTAGTTCCCAGCTTAACCCAAAGAGTTTTCCGAAAATGGCTAAGGAACTTCACATCCCTATCTAACACTGTTGAAGAGGGTATACCATGCAATCAGACAACCTCTTTAAAGAAAAGTCTTGCGATGTTACTCGCATCATCCACTTTGTGGCAGGGAATAAAATGGGCCATTTTTGAAAATCGGTCCACCACCACAAATATGGAGTCTGCACCTTGTTGGGTTCTTGGGAGCCCAATGATGAAATCCATGCTAATCCTCCCAAGGTGCAGAAGGAGCAGGTAAAGGTGTGTATAGTCCATGAGGCATTGCTTTGGAATTTGCTTGCAAGCAAGCTATACATTTAGAGCAATGTCTATGGACATCTCTACGCATATAGGGCCAAAAGAATTTCTCTTGTAAAAGCATGAGGGTTTTTGAAATCCCAAAATACCCATGAGCCCACCTTCATGGCTCTCTTTTGTAATTAAGTTCCTAATTGATCCTTGGGGTATACAAAGCTTACTCCCTTTGTAAAGATACCCCTCACTGATGAAGTACCCATCATGGGTCTTTAATGCGAATGCAGATGCAGAGGCAGCAAATATGGGACCGAAATCCTTGTCAGACGGATACATAGCCTGAATGTCATCAAATCCTAAGATTTTTGCACTCAAGGATGAATAAAGGGCATGACGCCTAGAAAGAGCATCAGCCACCACATTTTGTTTTCCTTTCTTGTACTTGATGACATAAGGAAATGATTCAAGATATTCCACCCATGTTGCATGCCTTTTGTTCAATTTGCCTTAACCCCTCAAATATTTTAGTGACTCATGGTCACTATGAATTACAAACTCCTTGGGAGCAAGGTAATGCTCCCAAGTTTGAAGGGCCCTAATTAGAGCATAAAACTTCTTATCATAGGTGGGGTAGTTGAGGGGGGCACCATTGAGTTTTTCACTGAAATACGCAATGGGGTGCCCTCCTTGCAACAAGACAGCCCCCACACCTACACCAGAGGCATCACATTCAAGTTCAAATGTTTTAGAAAAGTCAGGTAATGCCAAGACTGGTGCATGGGTCAGTTTATGCTTAATTAGCTGGAAGGCTTTCTCTTGTTTCTCACCCCAAAGGAAAGGAACTTCTTTTTTCACCAAATCATTATTGGTGCGAAGAGCGTGGAGAAATTAGGCACAAAGCGCCTATAAAATCCAGCGAGACCATGAAAGCTTTTGATCTCTGTCACACTCTTTGGGATGGGCCATTCTTGAATAGCTTTTATCTTTTCGGGGTCAACATGGACCCCTTTTGTGCTAACTACAAAACCCAGGAAAACTACACTATCTACACAAAAGGTGCATTTTTCTAAGTTACCAAAAAGATGATTACTCCTAAGAAGAGAAAAAACATGCCTTAGATGTCCTAAATGATCATCTAGGTTCCTAGAGTAAACTAAAATGTCATCAAAGTAAACTACACAAAATTTACCAAGGCAATCCCTCAGTACATGATTCATTAAGCGCATGAATGTGCTTGGGGCATTAGTTAGCCCAAAAGGCATAACCAACCACTCATAAAGACCAAATTTTGTCTTAAAAGCAGTTTTCCACTCACCTTCTTTGATCCTTATTTGGTGGTAACCACTTCTAAGATTTGTTTTTGAAAATACTTTTGCCCCATGCAATTCATCCAACATGTCATCAAGACGGGGAATTGGGTGCCTATATTTGATGGTGATGTTGTTGATTGCACGACAATCAACACACATCCTCCATTGGCCATTCTTCTTGGGCACCAACAAGACTGGCACAACACAAGGGCTTAGGCGCTTTTGAACCCAACCCTTCTCCAACAGTTCATTCACTTGAGACTCAATCTCTTGGGTCTCCATGGGGTTGGTCCTATAGGCAGGTCTATTAGGTAGACTTGCTCCAAGCACCAAATCAATTTGATGTTCTATACCCCTAATGGGAGGAAGTCCTTTCGGAATCTTATTAGGGAATATGTCATCAAATTCTTTTAAAATATCTTGAACCCCTTGAGGAAGGTGCTCATGTGCATGGGCTGTGGCAGTGCTCTCAGCAGAAGAATGCAAAATGGGAGAAGGATTTGATGTTTCTTTGCAAAAGAGGAGATAAAAGGGCTTGTTAGTCAAAGGAGCTTCTTTTAAATCACGTTTAGTAGCAAATAGGCTGCTTTTACTAATATTCCCTTTCGAAGGGGCATCACCTTCCGACTCTCTCTCTTTACCCTTTTCAAGCTTTAAGGGTAAAGCTTGTTGTGCTTTTTTTTTTGTTTTTGTTTTTCCTCAAATTTTTTCTTTTTCATCGCAAATTGATCCTCAGCCACTTGAGAAGGTGACAAAGGATACAATTTGAAGCGCTTTTCATTATAGTGAGAATTATTTGGTTGGAGTGACCATGGTGAATAGCTTTTTTGTCAAATTGCCATGGTCTCCCCAACAGGATATGACCAGCCTCCATAGGAACTATGTCTCAAAGAATCTCATCATTATAAGATTCTATGGAAATTGAAACCATAACTTGTTCATTGACTATTATCTCCCCTTTCTCATTGAGCCATTGCAATCTGTAAGGTTTGGGATGGGGCATGGTAGTCAAGGCTAGCTTTTCAACCAACCTAGAGCTACAACAGTTACAACAGGAGCCACTGTCAACAAGGAGAGAACATACTTTGTCATTTACTTTACATCTTATATGGAATATGTTCTCTCTTTGTGACTGGCCAAGCTCTAGAGGTTGGCCTCCAAGAAGCCTTTGAACCATAAGGAGGCCCCCCTCATAAGGAAAAGCTTCCTCACACTCTTGTTCAAAAGTATGTCCCCCTTCTTCCTCACTCTCACTAGAGGAGGAAGATGAGCAATTCTCACTACAAATGTCTTGTCCCCTCATGATCATGGTTTTCTTGTTAGGGCATTGAGAGGCAATGTGGCCTCTCCCAAGACATTTGAAGCATTTGATACTACTTTGCCTCTCAGTAGGCTTAGTAGTAGGGGGTTTTCTCTCTACATGAGGTGCTTTTGTATCTTGAAAATGCTTGGGTTCCTCTTTGGGAAAACCCTTGAAAGAGTTTCCCTTAAGTTGGTCTCTCTTTGAGTAAGAGGGAGAATCTTTTTTAAAGCTTTTTCTCTTGAGTTGATTCTCAGCTCTTACACAAAGTTCTACCAACTCATCAAGGTTTGAGTATGAAAGAAACTCTACCTTATCTCTAATGTCAGAGCTTAATCCACACAAAAACCTAGCAAGGGTGGCATTGGGTTCCTCAATGATATTGGTCCTTAGTATGAGAGGCTCCATCTTTTGTCTATACTCCTCAATACTTAGGTTATGTTGCCTAAGTCTTTGGAGCCTATCCAAAATATCCTTCTCATAATATGAAGGAATGTGCCTTCTTCGAAACAAGTTTTTAAATCATTCCAGTAGCGAATGTTAGGCATTTGTTTACGGGCCCTATCCTTGACTAACCCATCCCACCAATGCAAAGCAGAACCTTGAAAACTAAGGGAGGCCAAAGGTACTTTCCTTTCTTCCATAATTTCATAGCATCGAAAGAGTTGTTCCACTTTGACTTCCCAATCTAGGTAAGTCTCAACATCTTCCCTACCATGAAAATGGGGTAGGTCTACCTTTGGTTCCCTAGCATGATTTATTTTCTCTTGAGGAGAATGATGATTGTATGATGAATGAGAGTGATACTTATGTTGATTTCTATAGTATTCTTCTTCACTAGAGCTAAAATGCCTAGATGGGGATCTTATAAGATTTCCTTTATTTTTTCTATCACTCTCCCTCCCATCTCTCCTCTTACTCTCTTCTCCTCTCCTTCTCTCTTCTTCTTCTTTTTCTCTTTTTCTTTCTAGTTCTTTCCTTCTTCTCCTTTCTTCATCCTCTCTTCTCTCTCTTTGCCTTCTCTCTTCTCGCTCTTTTTTCTCTTTTCTCATTTCCAACATCTCTTTTTTTAACTCTTCCTTCTCTTTTTGTTTTTCCTTTTCTTTTATTTCTTTTTCTCTGTTTTTCTTCTCTCCTTTCTTGTTCTTTAGCCATCCATTCCCTAAATTCTAATTTAAGGTTTTCAAGAGTGTCTCTCTTAGAAGATTTTCTTTGGTTGACACTTTTACTTGATGAACAACTATGTGCACTAGAATGTGTGTGGGAAGTCATGGTGCTTGGATGCTAAAAACTAAAGGGTAGGCCAAAAACTTTTTTTTTTCAAGCAACACTCCTCTCTTTTTTTTGTTTTCTCACCTAAGGTGGCTTAATGAGTCTTTGGAACTCTTAGCCTCTACACGTTTTTTCAAAATAACATAAAATAAAATAAAAGTGCAAGAATGTAAAAGAGAAAGGGTTCTAATTGTGCTTCTAAGGTGTTGAAGGAAGTGTATCACTTCTCCCTTCTTCACCTAATTAACGAGGAACTACGCTAAAATTAACCAAAATTATTACAAACCAAGGGAGGGCCTTAAGGGCACTCAAACTCCCATTCTAAAATTAAGTATACACAATACAAAGAATAAAAAAAATAAAACAAAGTCTTCACTCCAAGCTTTTTGGTGTTTGTCTCCTTTTGATCAAACCCCTTTGAGTTGCATCAACTCACCCCAAGAATGCTACCCTTGTTTCCTCTTGTTTGGACTTGCCAAAATTTTATATATGGAACCTTTCCCAACCTTTCCTTACCAAGGCCGAATACAACACAAGACAATAAAAAAAGGTGAATAACAAAACAAGGTTCACAAATCCAAGTGGATAGATTAAACAATGACAAACTCAAAGAAGTAAAGAAGACAAGCAAGAAAACATAATGCTCACAAAGGAAGGTAGCACTCAAATAACTTTCCTAGATTAGCTCTAAGAGTAGAGATGAAAAAAGACTCAAACAAAAAAAATGAAACCAATAGTTGCACACTTAATAAAATTTAAGTGACCAAAAACTAAAAAACTTACTTAAGTAATTTTTGTTTTAATCACAATTGGTTCGTCATATCAAATGTTTCTACTATTAGGTACACAACTTCAAATTTGTCTTTCTTTTGAGTTCTTTATCTTTTTTTCTTTTTTTAACTTGAACTTTTTCATTTTTTTTAACTTTTTCTAATCATTTTGCTGCACCTAATAGCTTGTTGAATTGAAATTTTAATGAGGATGCTTGAAATAATAACACTTGAGTGAATAAGCACAAAGTAAGGTCACATAATTTTCAAGCAATGCATGCAACTAAAGGCAAAACAAATTAGTAGTTCCAAATACCACTGAACTAATGGTGCTTAAGGAATGATTTAGGTCTGATTTTGAAGTAAATTGATTGCTCAAATTACTAACACAATTCACCCAAGCTAAAATTCCATAAAGAGGCACCAATAGTGAAGGTAAACCAAGTGGAAAGCTACTAATAATTCAACATAAAACAAGAAACATATAAAGATTGAATTGAGCAAATATTTAAGAACAACAAAGAGATTAATATGCTTGAACTAAAAGCATAAAAGACTTAAGAGACTCAACAAGAGGTTCACCTTTTAGGAGCTCAATTCAAAATGTTTTTAAGGCTTTTTTGTAAAACTTTTAAGAGGCTAAAACCTATGGAATTTAAATGAGACAAAATAGGAAACTAACATGACTAGTATTTGACAAAACACAAGATTAAGAAAAAATAACACACCTAAAAATAGAGCAAAAATTTCAGCAAAAGACTCAAAACAAAAGGCACAACAAAGTGGACAAAGTTGATCACCACAATAGTGTGGAAAAATCCTCAACCATGTGGGTTTAATGGTCACAACTTCTTAGACATACTTTAACATAAAAAACCAAGGGAAAATTAAGCAACTTGAACACGAAAATAAGATGCAAAGAAAGGGCCAAATAAAATCGCATCAAATTAAATGGAACATAGGCGCGTAGATAGAAAACAAAAGCGCATATAATAGCAAGAATAAAAAGCTATACTACTAGAAAATAAAGGAAATAGAGATGACAAAAAATGAAGGACTTTAAAATAAAGAGATCAAAGAGATAAACAACAAAGCAAAAAAAATTGAGAAAGAACGTGACCTTTAGAAAGTGGTTCTGATACCACTTGATGTGATCTTTGATGATCACGTGCCCAAAGGATACTTTCTAAGGTCACTTGGAAGGGAAATGGATTTATGGAGAGGAAAGGAATTGGGTGAGGCGCCACAAATACTAGGTTTGATAAGCCAAAGGGGAGAGGCCACAAGGGAGGGGTCCCTTGATAACTCTTAGAAGCTTTCACAAAGGAGAAAGGGAGACACTCAAAGGTAAGAACCTCACAACCAATATGGTCTCTAGGATTAAATTCAAGTGTAAAAAATACAAGTGAGGGAGGAGCTCCTATTTATAGAGGTAGCTAACCTCTTGAACAAGATAACCTAAAAAATAAGGGCTAGGATTAAAAGGAAAGATCTAAGGGAGGAGGATTGAGAAACAATTCCCTCCTTAGATCATCAAACTTGGTGCCCAAGTTTCTCAAACCAAGGGCCAAGATTCCTTCTTATTAGCTTAGGGGGTTTATGTAGGAAAAGAGGGGTGCAGATATCAAGGTTACCCCTTATTTCTTTCATAAAGACCCAAAAAGCTAAATCCACCCTCTAAATTCCTAAGACACCTCCTAAAAATAAAAAATGGACTAAATACATGTCCCAAATTAAATTCTTAATGCTCATCAAAATTAAAATAAAGGAAAATTTTATTAACTAAAGTCCCTAGCCTAATATCTTCACTCTCCATAGGAGGTGAAGTCTTCCTTTGTCTGCAAGGGCTAGGTCTTCTTCAATCCTTCTAGCCATGACCCTAGTGATAGGTCCTTGACTAGGCATGGTCACATCACTATTACTTCAGTTCTTTCATCTAATTGGTTACTTTATAAATTATAATCAGATTTGTATTTAATTTAATTTTATTTATATTTTGATTTGTACACTACCCTTTATGATTTAATCCAGATACAAACCTTTTTATTTTGTGATGTGGCTTATATCTGACTTAGAACAATGGAGGATAACATAAAATTTAACTTTTAGTTTTAAAATATGATTAGTTCTAGCCTCAACTCAAATCAAATTGAGGGCTAATATTTTTATTCTGATTTTATTCATGAATCTAGGGTTTGTGAGAGTTTCTAAGAGAAGAAAGTACCAAGAAACATAAATCAACATATTTTTAATCTATACCTATTTCCGTGATTGTCCATATTCAACTCTTTTATCATTTATTTTTGTGGAATTTTTAGTTCCAATTTGTAGCTATATGTTTCAACCAATTCAATTGTGAACATTATCTGTTAATGCCTTGAAGAAATGTTTATCAACTATATTTGATGAGGGTCCTTCAATACCGTGCATAATAATTATATAAACATGATCATAATTTGAAAATTAAGTTATTAAGTATATATTTGTCAACTAAAGCGTGTTTTTAATCTTTATATGGTGAGATATTTTTATATTATTAACATATAAAATAAATAATATAAAAAATATTAAGTTTCTTTTTAATTTTTATAGTAAGTATTTGTCAACTATTTATTTTTATATTATTGTTTTATATTAGGTTAAGGAAATTACTTCTTTGCCTATTTGATTTATTTACAATTGTTTTTTTTTATTCTTTGTTTTATATGGTATTTGTTTTTAAGACTTTCCATCTCATTGTTTTATTTGCAAGCATACTATTAATATATATATATATATATATATATATATATATATATATATGCTTATTAAAATTATGTTATCATTACATGTAATTTGAAAATGAATTTTCTTATCAACTATATTTATGTAAGAGAAAAAAATATTTTTATTTAAACAGAATAATAAGAATATTTGACATGTCAAAGTGGTGTTCCACCACAGCTCCTAGATAAAAATAACATATTTTTATTTAAACTACCTTTGTAAGTTCCATTTCTTTCATTTTTAAATGAGAAATTCGAATGAAAGAATGAAGAAAATTTTTGCAGTGACAGAAAGGTACCTGCTTTAGAGTTGTGAGAAAAGCATTCTTCCAGATAAGAAAGCAAGAAAATTAAAAAAAGACCAAAATAAATTCGAGTTTTGGAATATAATTGTCCCTTCTGATTCAACAAAATGTATATATTTCATATTATTTCTTTCTCATATCTTAAAAAACTTTCCTAAATTTCTATTTTTTTCTAATCTCAATTTTCTAAATTTTAATTCTTTAAAATAGTGAGAGCAAAAATTACAATTTTTTTCTCTTTTCTTCTTGATTTTTTTAAAAACTATAATTGCCTTTTTTAAAAAAGAAGAAGAAAATGTACACTTTTAATTATAATTATCCGGTTTTTTAATAAAAACTTATCATTTTTTTAATGTTCCACATTTTGGTGTGAAATTTTTATTTAAAGTATATATATTTTCTTTAATCTTCCATCTTAACTCATTTATCATCAGTTGATATCTAAATATGGAAAATTTAGAAAGTCAACAAAGACAACATGAAAGAAATATAAGAAACAAAATGACCATGGAACAACAACAAAATCACTTATCTACAGCACATGCAACTTACAGGCAACAAAGAACAAATAATATTTTCATGTCAGGTAATACAAATACAATGAGATTATCATCTGTACGACGATTAGCTCGAACAATAAATTATCAGCAACCCATTCCTGGTGTACAATTTGTTATTACTAAACATATATATACCCTTGCTAATGTTAACAATAATTACTTACTATTTTTAAAATTGCTTAATCATGTAGGTTGTCATCTTGCTTCTCTAGCATCTCAAGGAACTAATTCCCATCAATCGACACCAGGTAATGTGGATGTTTCTCACTTTCCACATGGAGAATGGAACATTTTTTTTATATTTAACCTTATTAAAATTGGTTACAATTTAATGGTGTCAAAGGAATTTCCACTTTTAGTCCAGTAATGTAATTTGCATATAAAATATTATGACTATCAAAATGTTTTCAAATTTTAAAATCTAAACTTAGTTATCATATTTTACAATCATGTATAATTTTACATGATAATTAATTAATTTGTGATTACTAATACTTATTATCAAACAATCAAACCTTAAATATGTAGCAGGTTGTAATTTTCAATCAACAAGATTTTGGAGAGCTAGTGACCATGAGACAGGACCAAGTAATAGGCATGCATTTAAACTTCCACAAGGTTAGTATTTAACTTAATACAAATGGACAATTTTTCATCTTACAAAAAGTAAATTCTCAATATCAAATTTGAGTAAAATATGTCTATAAATATTTTATGTTGAGATTTAATTTCCCAATTCTTCTTTTTTTGTGAATTTAAACGCCAAGTTAGTATAATAATAAAAAAAATTTAATTTCATAATATATTTAATGGAATAGGGTTATCCTGATGTAGGAAATACCTCGTTTTGACGCAATTCTTTTTGTTTCACCTCTTCATATGGTATTACATGTTTAAAATTATATTAGTTACTGATTTTCTTAATCAAATGTTAAATATGTAGCAGGCTGCAATTTTGAACGAACAACATTTTCAACTGCCAATGACTATGAGGCAGCACCAAGTAATGTGCATGCATCCAACCTTCCACAAGGTTAGTATGATACTTTCTACCACTTTTATCGTGAATCTAAATTCTTTTATCTCTTCTGTAACTTTAATTTAAATAATGTATTTTTTTTAATAATGCAGAAATCCAACAGACCTTCAAACGAACACATAATTGTGCTCGGGATTTTCAAAATAGTGTGACAATTGTTACATTTCAATTACTTACCCCAACTACATGTACACGATGTAACACACGTTTACTTTACTATGAGTCACGCGTCACATGTTGTTCTGGTGGGAAAGTATCATTTTCAAATGTCCATGCTCTTATAGAGTTACTTGAAATATTCTCAAATGCTTCATCTGAAGGGAGACATTAGACAACATATTAGAAGTTACAACATGTACTTTCATTCACTTCACTTGGAGTTCATATTGATGAAAATATGATTGCAACTGGATGTGGTGGTATATATAGTTTTGGTGCTCAAGGTGCAATATATCATAACATAAGAGGATTCTATCTAAACGAGGATGTTGGAAAATAAGTTGCAAAATAGGATGTTGGAAAACCCTCAGCTTCATTAAACATTGGTTTATAAGTTGAAACAAATACTTCATTGATACAACCCATTTGTGCATGTATTTAAACAATTTGCACTACGTCAAGATGTTGATGAATGTAGTTTACTTATAAAAGAACGTCCAGCTAATCATCCACAACATAATCTCCCAGCCACACCACAAGTTGCAGCAATTATTGTCAGTGGAGATGTTGAATCAATGACATGTGGTTGAGATATCAATGTTGCACACCATAATGGAAATTTAATAAGGATTCAAGAAACTATTGGATATTATGATCCTTTACAATATCCTTTGTTGTTACCTTTTGGGACGTATAATTGGGACCTTAACACAAAACCATAATAGTAAAAGTATCTCTTGCCGAGAATATTACAGTTACATGCTTTAGGTGCTTATCTCACACACGTATCTACTATACATCTTACCCGTTTATTCATAAAATTAATTTCAATTTGTAATAAATATTTTTATTTGATTAATTGTAGATACGTCCTAATCACCAATTTGTACTATTATAAGCGGGATGACTCCTACAGCAATATGTTGTAGACAACTATGTTAAGATTGAAGCTGGGAGGTTAAGGTGGACTCAAACTCACCAAAATAATATTCATGCTAAAGTGTATAAAGGCTTGCAATATGCTTTACACGTAGGAGAAACTACTACATGTATTCATTATAACATACATTCTCACAACATAATGTTAAATTATCACATTCAATTCTAACACATTTTTTTCTATGAAGAAAATGTTGGGCGAAGAATAATATTACCTTCATTTATTAGCAGTTGTCGAGACTTGATGCCATGTTATGAGGATGGTATGACTATTCTTCTTAATGATGGAAAACCAAATATTTTCTTTACAATGACGTGTAATCCTTCTTGGAATGATATCATCGGAACTTGGCAATCTTCAGACGCCACAAGATTGTCCAAACTTTCTAGCAAGAATTTTTAAAGCAAAATTTAAGCAGTTGAAGGAGGATGTCATTAATAAAGGTGTCTTTGGAAAGGTTAAAAGTTACATGTATGTCACAGAATTTCAAAAGCGAGGTCTTCCACATGTACATATGCTACTAATCTTAGAAAGCAGTGACAAATTACATTACCCAGAGGATTATGATAGCATCTTTAGGGTAGAAATACCAAAGATTGAAGAAGAACCACAATTTTATGAAGTTGTACTAAAGCATATGATTCATAGACCTTGCAGGACTTTTAATCGTAGATGATACATGGCAAGGTAATGACTTATATCCAGAGTATAGAAGACATTTCAATGAACCAAGATCTATTAATAGAAATGTCACTATCGATAATAGATGGGTGGTTCCTTATAATCTTTGGTTACTGTTAAAATATGATTGCCATATAAATGTTGAAGTATGCAGTAGCATCAAGAGTATTAAATATTTGTATAAGTATGTTTACAAAGGTCCTGATCAAGTGGCAATAGAGGTGCATAGGGGATCAACTGTGGATGAGGTTCAACAATACATTGATGCTAGAGGAATTTGTGCTTCTAAGGATTTGTGGAAGATATTTAGATTTGCCTTTTATCGTTAATATCCATGCGTTGAAATATTACAAATTCATTTACCAAATTGCCTTCAAGTACGATTCTATAATCATCAGTACATAATTGATATATTAAATGATGAACACAATTCCAAAACAATGCTTATATAGTTCTTTGCCTTGAATTGTAGAGATCCACGAGCTAGATTTTATTTGTATAGAGAGATTCCAAAACATTATTGTTGGCATAAAAGAGATAAGGAATGGTACCCAAGAAGGTAAAAAATGAAAGTTATTGGTCATATTTATACAGTATCTCCTTCATAAGGCGAGAAATTCTACCTGCGTATTTTGGTATCTCATTTAAGAAGTTCAACCAGTTGGGAATTCCTACTCACACAAAATGGCATATACTTTCCTACATTCAAAGAATCAGCTGAGCAATGGGGCTTTTTAGAGACTGACAATAGTATCCGTGAATACTTAGTTGAAGCATCACATTTACGAATACCTTGCGCTTTAAGGAGGTTATTTGTCACTATTCTAATTTTTTGTGAACCCACTGATGTTAGAAGCATATGAAATGAGTTTTACCCCTACATGGTAGAAGATTATCCTTCAACAGCATTTCCGTCAGCACAAATGTGACTAATATGCTACTTAGAGATTTAAATGACTTTTTGATTCAACATGGTAAACAACTCACAGATTTTGATTTACCACCATTAACATTTGAGGACGCTGAAAATACTCCAATTCCTCGAGTTATACAAGAAGAATTAGCAGTACAGGTGTCAAAAGAAGATGTAGACTCTATACAAAAGTTAAATCATGATCAATACATTGCTTTCAATGTCATTATGGATGTTATCAACCATAAACAAAGTCAAGTATTTTTTGTGGATGGGCCAGGTGGAATGGGTAAAACATTTCTTTATCATGCTTTAATTGCTCAATTAAGGGGTCAACACAAAATTATGTTAGCCACTGCCTTATCTGGAATAGCTGCAAGACTATTACCTGGTGGTTGAACTGCACATTCTCGATTTAAGATACCTATCAATGTACAGTTAGAGTCCTTTTGCTCAATAAGTAGACAATCAGACCTTGCAAAGCTCATTAGAGAAACAACAACAATAATTTGGGATAAAGCACCTATGATTAACAGATATGCCGTAGAAGCATTACATCGATCATTAAAGGACCTTTTGGATCTTGATGCTCCATTTGGTGGGAAAGTAATGATATTAGGAGGAGACTTTCGACAAGTACTTCCTGTTGTTCAAAAAGGTACTATGGCACAAATGATTTTAGAATGTATTGTCAAGTCTCCTTTATGTGTTATCACAAAGGCCCTACATTTATGGAAAAACATGTGATCATTACAAGACCCAAATTTTGCCGAATATCTCATGCACATTGGTGATGGTACTGAGCCTACCAAATATGATAACATGGTTAAAATTCCTCATCAACTTGCAATAAAATGGACAAGAAACATTTTCCCAATTGGAATCACACACCTGGGATGCAGCTTATATGGTACAAAGAGTCATACTGACACCAAAAAATGATGATGTTGAACTACTTAATGACATGATTATTAATCAATTTCCAGGAGGAGAACATAAGTTGTTATCATTTGATGAAGTTGAAGAGGATACAAACAACTTATATCAATAAGAGTTCTTGCACACTATAGCCCCAGGTGGTTTGCCTCCACATGTTTTAAAGGTTAAATAAGGTGCACGTTTGATGTTATACGAAACATAGATCCTAAATCAGGGCTATGTAATGGAACAAGATTATTGTGTTGAGGATTTTTTAGGAACATGTTGGATGTCGAAATCCTAACAGGCCACCATAATGGGGAAAAAGCTTTCTTGCCCGGAATCAAACATAAGATAACAGAAAATGCAGGACTTCCCTTTGTGCTTAGTAGAACAATTTCCTATTAAATTGAGTTTTTCAATTACAATAAATAAATCACAAGGACAAACCATACCAAATGTTGGAATTTATCTTCCATGACATGTTTTCGGTTATGGTCAATTATACATTGCTTTATCAAGAGGTGTTTCTCAAGCTACCACAAAAATCCTTATTAAAGAAGGACAACTTGATGAAGAAGATGGGAACTTTACAAAAAATATGTTTAATGAAATTTTGTTATCTCAAACTTAGGTACATATATATCTTTACATGTATTTTTGTATTCATACTTGAGGTTATAATTATGCAATTTAATTAACTAAAATATTGTTAAATTTACAAATTCAGTTTATTGAATCAATTAAAGGAGATTTTAATTAGTCTAGAATCATGTTAACATTACGTAATTAGTAGATACATTTTATTTTTGTATATTTTATTGGTCCAATTATAGTCAATTTTAATCATAATCAATTTTAATTATAACAACATTGACACACGTCTTGGGTAAACAAATTCGATTGATTCAATTATATAGAATTTAGTATTTCTCAACTTATATTATTTGTTTTTATATATACTGGAAGCCTTTTGTGTACTACTACTATCTAAGTTAAAATAGTGTATAAAATTATATAAATATGATATTTAATTTTAAATATATAATTAAATATACTAAATTAAAATAAAAATATGAACACATAGGTGCAGTAGCGCCTGTATTTTCGTTAATAATAAATAAAAATAGTTTTAGTTACACTCAAAATTATAAATTTTTTTACGGAGACAAAATCATACTAAAGAACGTCCTCATAAATTAATAGTTTTAGTTACACTCAAAATTATAAATTTTTTTACGGGAGACAAAATCATACTGAAGAACGTCCTCATAAATTAATATTTTTTTATGATTGAGAGTATAAATATTCTTTATAAGAGGCAAAATCTTAAATTTTATTAATTTATATTTTATTATTATTAAAATTTTTATACTAAAATGAATTAATCTAATAAATTAATAATATCACAAATTAAATGAGTTTTAGTTATTTGACAGAGAGTATAAATATTGGTAGACAAAATCATATATAAAGTTATTAACCTTTATTATTTTGATATAATTTATTTATAATTTAATTTTATTAAATATTCACACTTAAAAATAATTTAAATATAATTAGTTAATTATATTCTAAATTAAAATAGTCTTAATTATGATAAAGATTAGAAATATTATCTATAAGGTACAAAATCATGTTCAAAATAACTAATTCTATAATTTAATTGCTACATTTTTATGAATTATATAAAAAATGAATTTAATCTAATCAATTAATAATACTATCAATTAAGATAATTTCAGTTATAATGAATGAATATTAAATATGAATATACAATCTATCAAAAAATAATATGTATCTCAAACTTTTTATCAAATTACCTATAACTTTACAATTTTTTTTCCGCACGAGGGTAAGTAATATTTAGAAAAATAAAAGATACGCGTTTAACAACACTTCAACTGACGTTACTGTAATAGTAATTTTTAGGTGGAATGAATGTTACAAGCAAATACAGTAAATACATAAATTATTATATATTATTAATTTTTTAGTTTTAATTTATTATAAAACTATAACAACTTAATTTTCTAATTATTGACATTTAATTTGTATACATAAGATTTAAAAGCAAAATTTAGTATTTTATATTTTTAGGATAAATTTATTATTTTATCATTATATATATATATATATATATATATAATATGATTAAGTATAAATTTGTTAGAAGTGACATGATACAAGGGGAATAATAAAAAAAACTGCCGATTATTAAAAAAAAATCAAACAGTACTGCATGGATGCCAAGAGAAAAAATAAGTTTGTATTGAAGATACGGTATAGTGTTCACATAGAAAAAGTTTTATAAAAAAATATTTTTATTTAGACTTACATTTTTTAATGGTAGTAATCACATGACTAGTTTATCGCCAATTTTATAAAAATGGTATAATTTTATAAAATATTTACGCAAATTAAATACTTTGAAAAGTATTTACCGAAATTATGTAATTGGATTTGTAGAACATGGAAGTGCTAACTGCTTGGGTGTATTCTGCATGTAATGTATGTAGGAGGCATTAACTCAACGTACATATCCTACCTTTTGCATATCTGGCAGAGATTGACGCATCCTATTAGGGAAACTCCATCAACGCTACAGACATCTGTGTCTTGCCACCACCTCCTTAAACTCTTCAAAATCCACAAGGTAATGGCCACAAAGATAGAGATCCACCTCATCGTGGTGTACGCCACCAATAGTGAGTTTGTGCAAATCTCCTAGCGTGACAAATTATTATAGATGACAAAACAACATAGATTAACTTAACAATTCATCTTCATTTTGGTTAGTCAGGTACTGTTTTTAGTTTGTAAACCTATTTTGACCTGTTCTATCAGTGGTTGGACAGACCAATTGATCCACTAACCTATCAATATTATATTTTATTTTTTAAAATTTATAATATTTATATAAATTAACAAAATAATTATAATAATTAAAATATAAAATAAATTATTAAATAGAATTTATAAACAATAACTTTGTTAAGAAGATAAAATAAACTTTATCATGAATTTATTTGTTATTTATTTTTGTAACATTGTCATAAAATAAAACTAATTAGGCAAGATTTACTTTTTCTGATTTATTTATTTATTTTTGTAAAATCATGATTTTTTTGTGAAAATAAAAATATATTTCTTAAATAAAATTTTATATTATTTTTTTAAAAAAACAATTTTTTAAAATTTTGAAATATAAGTCTGTTGGTCTGCCAACCTGCCTAATGACGGGACAAGCAAGAAACAATTCTAATGTTCAGGGGGATGCGCTCATGTAGTTGACACATCCCTCTCTAGTTGTGTAGAAGGTGGGATACATCTGCAAAGTTTGTGCTTCCTAAGTACATTACTTGCAGATATGTCCAAATAGTTGATGTCTCCCTTGATACTTACCTCTCTAGTCAACAAATCTAACCATAAATACTTTGAGAGTACTACTTTGAATAAATATTTTATAAAAATACACTATTTCGACAAAAGTACCCCCAATTAATTCTTATAGGAGAATTAAGTTCTTTAATTTTTATTGGAAAAAAATGGGAGTGTCTTTAGCTCTTGCTAACACACGAAGTTCAATTTTATATCATTTATAATGGTATGACATGTTCAGAGATACAATATAACTTAGTGATCACTAATATAGAGTGTGACGGGATTTGTCTAAATACATGTTGCGTCAATATTTAATTTTTTAAAAAAGATATAAGTATCAAAATTAACAAAAAAAATGCAAGATTAAAATAAAAATTTTCATATTGGAAAGACTAACAAATATACTAAATCATTATGAATTTAATTTGAATAAAGTGTACTATTATTCAATTATAAATTATTATCTATGATATAATTATTTATTTTTAATAATAAATATTTCAAAAGTTATCATATACAAAGATAATTATAATTATTTGACAATGTTTTTTTATGCTTACAATAAATGAAAATTAATTTTAGATTTTTGTTATCGAAATTATTTTTTTCATTGTAACATTAACATATGTTATGTTAAATATATAGTGTCTTTGGTAAAATTTTTTAGCAGCTTATAAGCTATTTTGAGTGGTTTATAAGTTATTTTCATCAAAATAAATATGTTTGATATATAAATTTATTTTAGTAATTTATAGTTTATTTTATAAACTATTTCAAATAATTTATAAACTAATAATTCTTATTTTATTTTTATTCTTGTTAATTTAATTGAGACTTCTTTAACCAAACAACTAATTAATTATATTTTTTATCCAACACTTCACCTAACTTATTGATGAACAAATTTTCTATTCTATTTCCGGTAAGTGTATTGATTGTATGTATTATTCCACATAGACTAAATTAATATCTTGATAACTTTAATAGTAATTAATTGTAAATAAACAGACATTAATTTGAAACTATTCTATATTGACTGAAAGTAAAATGCATAAAAATAAACTAAGAGAAATATGATGAGAAGCTTTGTAAGATTTTGATTTAACTTTGTCATCCTCTAATGCATAAATACACTACCAAATCATCGTTCATCGCTCACATTTCTATCATTCATAAAAATACTTTTTCTCCGATTCTTCAAGAGTAAGAGACTAAGCTATTTGGCCTTTAGACCATGGATCTCTCACACAATCTAAAGTTAAATAGCCCACATTAAGAAAATGAGCTCGAAATAGCCAATGAGTTTTACTCTCTCCCAAGAAATAAACCTCATTGGGAGTTCTTCTCATTTTGCAAGCAAAATTCCTTTCCCGAGTTCGTTCAACAAACGAAATCAACAAAATGTATGTAAATCAAGTGTAAGGTAAAGAAAAACTCTAACAGTGAATGATTAACCTAGATTAATATAGCAAAATATATAATAGAGTTCAGGAAAAAGTTACATCAAAACCCTAACCAAAAGAACCTAGCCTTCCATGTAAGTGGAGAGCATGATTGATGGCATGAGATTACACAATGTAATGTAAATAAGGTGAGATAGGGGTAGAAAGGTGCTGGAATGGGAACCTTAGGCTGTTGGCACAAGTTCTTAATCTCCTCCTTCAAAATGCGACTTTTTCTTTTCAAAACAAGGTTTGATTGAACACTAGTGTTGGGCGGCCACTTTGTGGGTATTGGACACCAAGAAGCAAAAAATACACCATCTTGGGTTGGTGGACGTTGGGCAGCCGCTAGGTGCTAGCTCTAGACTTCCCAATTCTTCCAACACTTCTTTTAGTCTTCTTTAAAAAACTTGACTCAAATAAAGGAAAACAAGAAAATAAAAAGAAAATATGCACAAAAGTAAATCTATAATAAATTTTCCTAAATATTCAATTTTTGTCTAAAAAAGGAGGAAAATAATTAAGACTTTAAATAAGTTGGAATAAGGATAATTGCTCTATTTTACCTGTATAAAAATAGGTAATTTAGACAGTTATCACTTATCTCCAACTACATTATTAGTTTGTTTTACCATAACATAGTGATAATATCATGCCATACAGACATTTTGTTTGCCACATTTGATGATTTTGTTTACCTTGGGCTTGAACTTGCTAAACACGATTTGAACTTGGAAGGGTAATTTGGGTATAATTCTTGGAGTTATCTTGGAGGACAATTTTGGTTGGTCATCCCTTTTCTACAGATGCTTCAATTTTGACTCAGGTCTATAGGTACACCTCGGCCTTTTGCGGAGTCATTCTCGACTGTGCTGGGGGGTTTGATCTTGCCTTAGGATCATCTTGGTATACATGTCTGCCAGCATCGAGTCTTCATGGAGACGAAGATGCTAAGTTAAGTAAAATAGTGTGATTTGGGGCCGCTCCAGAGGGTAAATTCTCAGGGGTGTTATTTCGGGTACACTTTGAAGTTTATGGTTATTTTCCCGCTTCTGAAACAGTAATGAGCGAGGACAGTTGATCTTTGTTGATCTAACAATGTCGGTGTGGCTTCCATTTTGGGCCTCCGTAGGCCTTGAGGCTATGTAAGGGGAGTCACTGTGAGAAGGGGTGGATACTTCCACTCTAACTCTCTTTTCTATTGCCAAACTTTCCCTTTTTCCTAGCATTCCCTAGGTATTCCTAATGCCTCTCATTTCCTTTCTTTAAATTATGGCTTCCCATAGTTCTTGGGATGTTCCTCCCCTATCTAGGACTTCGGTTGTGCCTGGCAACCAGCTATATCTAGAGACAACGCCTAATTTGCGTGTCCAAGATATGGAAGCGCCACATCTATCTCAACTTAATAAGGCAACTTAGGCCGATGAGTCTGCAAAAGTGGGAGTAAATTCATTTGCTTTTGTGCACGTTAACGTCGTGACTGTTCCTCAACCAAAGGGGAACAAGTCAGACGAGGGGTCAGCCTTAGTGAGGATCATCCCAAAGTACCCTCATCCCTGGTTACGAATGGGTGGATGGGGAAGTTGCTGCTTATACCTCCACTTACACGAGTTTGTGCCCTATTTAATAACACGTATCACTTCTGTCCTTTCGACAACCTAGAGGTGGCATCCTTTATGATGCACGCATGTCAGAGTGATCTCGGGCTAGAAACAAATTTTGGGTAATTTGGGCCTGCTAAACAGGGTTGTAACTTGTAAGGGTAATTTGAGTATAATTCTTGAAATTACTTTGGAGGAATTTGGGCATTTTGGTTGGGTCAATCCTTTTCTACGGATGCTTCAGTTTTGACTGAGATTTATGGGTACACCTCGGCCTTTTGCCTAGTCATTTTCGACTCTGCTGGAGAGTTTGTTCTTGCCTTAGGGTCATATCGGTTCAAACCTTTGATTCACTTAGCATACTAAAGTAACTTCTGCATTATTTACATATTTTTATACGGAAATGAAGAGAAAGGGGGAAGATGCAAAAGGAAACACGTACGCAAGATATACATTTAATTTTCACTTATATAACTTTCAGCTAATGAAAGATATTTTTCAAAAAATAAGGATTTATATAAATAAGTATCAAACTAACTTTTCAGACTTATAGTGCTAATTCTGTTATCATTGTCTACAAAGTTTACGTAATCAAGAAAATAGATATATATACATAATATATTATAGTTGTATATAGATAGATATATATATACAAAGTTTACGTAAGATGGGAACTGAAATCTTGGTTTGAATACCTGCTGAGCACTGGAAAGGGGAGACAAGGTGAGAAACCTTTTCGTGTGGATCTCTAAAGCTTTGGGATGAATTATCCACATCTACATGAATGTCATTGTCAAAAACGATATCCATGGCTAATAATATATAAGGACCGCGCGTGAATGAAGGATAATTACAAAACTTTCCTGTTTATATATTATCTTTGGTTGTGTCACCTGTGTGAATACTAGCTAGTGGGGTCCAACTCCAGTTAAGTATTTATTTTCTTTGGCCCAACAAGAGAGCTGGACATGAAGGACCCGGTGTGATAGAGGGTAAAAAGTGAGGTTATTTTAATTTACCTAAAAATGTAGTAAACATCATAAAAGGAAATATTATATAAAATTATTCATTTCTTTATATCCAAATTAAATAAAAATAATTTTTTAAATAGACATAATCATTGACCTAATTAAATGACAACCTTATATATGTAATCATCTCAAAAAATTAAAAATATTGAAATATAAATATAAAATCCTAATAATCTTTCAACCCATTTAATTTTATTTCTTTTGGAGTTATAACTCATTCTAATATTTCCCACCGGCCCATGTTGAACGTTGTCCACAAGTTCAGAAATAAATCTAAAATAAATTATATTCTATTATTCTTAAAAAATTGAGCAGTGGTTGAAGAAAAGTTTGGGTATTTATTTAGGAAGGAGGGTATAATAGGAAAAGTAAATGAGGAGATAATGAACTAATTATTTGTTGAGTTGTACATATGATTTGATTAATTTTGAAGGGAGGACAGAGGTTGAAGGGGAGAAAGTAACGTTTCATCATACGGTTTGAAAGAAGGGAGTGGAACAAAAATTTGGTTGTCAGAGACTATTGGATTTTCAAAAACATGCATAATGGAGAGTAGGGTTGGGGTACTTTTTAAAGGGTAAGAAAGGTTCGTTTGGGGAATGAAATTTGCGGCAGAGCATGGATGTAGTGCCAACACATTATCATCATAGGCTTCCTACAAGATATCCTTCTCTTCTCCTTGCATCTTCTTTATCACTGAAGGTTGCGTCACTGTCAATCACATGGTTGTTGTAGTCATTTCGGTCATTGGTGTTTGCGCAGTGGGTTATTGCACATTAACCACCTTGGATGTGTCTAGAGAAAATGGTGGGGTATCAGATGGTTGGGAAGAAAAATGTGTGTTTACTAAGATTGAGTGGGAGGATAGTTTATGCGGGATTGAAATCAACCATGAAAGGTCTACTAGAAAAGAGGAAATATACAGTATTGAAGGCCACTGCAGCAACTACCTTTGTGTTATGACAGTGGCAACATCATTTTAGGTGACAACATTGACGATGCTCTAAAACCCATATTTGAAGGTGTGATGGGAGAACTGGCTCGGGTGATGGGAATAAAGGTCCGACGAAGAAAATGATGGCGGCGACAGTTGCTGCCATTATGGTGGAGGGAAAGGCTATGAAGGGTGGTTGCTGCAGGGACTGTTGCAACTGTAGAGACCACCAAATTGGAGAAGGGTTATAGGGGTATGGGTATGAAGGAAAACTTGTTGGTGGTGTGTGATGTGTCATGTATGGTGGCAACAATGGCTATGGTGGATAGTATAAATGGCTGGTGGAGGTTGGTGAGGGAGGAGAGTAAGCTGATGAAGGCACCATTGATAGAGGGTAAAAAGTAAGGTTACTCTAATTACTTAAAAATGCAGTAAAGAATATAAAAGAAAATATTACATAAAATTATTCATTTCTTTATATTCAAATTACATCAAAATAATCTTCTATTAAATAGATATATTCATTGATCTAATTAGATGACAAGTCTACATGTGTCATCATTTTAGGGAATTAAAATAAAAATATTAAAATATAAATATAAAATTCTATTTTTAAGACCAAACTACATAATCTTTCAACTATTTAATTTTATTTCTTTTGAGTTATAACTCATCCTAACACTGTTAATTTACAAATTATGTGCATTGAGAAACCGTTGTGATCTATACTTGCATCAAGACAAATTGCTTGCCATAAACTTTGGTATGGGTAGCGTTGATTATGATGGAGCTAAGAGCAAATGCTTCTTAAACTTAATTTGTTCTTTTTAGGATCTCCCACCTCATAATTTAGACAAATCTTAAAGAATGGTAAATTAATTTCTTTCCAAAAACCACTAAAATTTGTTCTTTAAATGAAACGTGTGAGGTAAACTAATTATATTGTGTGAAATCCATTTGTTATTAATAAAATGAGTTTGTTATTATAAATGTTTTAATGCTAACATATATGGTCATTAAATTCTGGAGTTAACTTGTCAATTTTTACAAGTTTACGAGTCAATTTACCCTTTGCGAGTTAACTCGTGCACACACTCTTTTTTTATTAAACTTTGGGTAATCTCAGTCTATGTACAAACCTATAAACTCTCAAATTTACTATCAATCAACATTTTGAGTTGTTTTTTATACATTAGGGTTTAACACACTTTAAGTTAGTATATCGTTTTTTAATAGTAGAATATTCACATATAAGAATATTCAATATTCATTTTTCAACACATCAAACATCGATTAGAATGCTCTACCATTATTACTATTTTTGCAATTATTATATGGAAATAATGTATTTTTTAGGAGTGCAAGCAACACCCTTTTTGACACACTTCTCCTAACATACTTTTTGTTATTGGTTGAAATTTATTTAGAACTACAAAATTAGGAGAGAGGAAGCATGACCCACATAATTTGTTGTTTTCGATAATTTCAACCAATCATGTAGATTGTGTTAGGAGGAACATGTTAAAAGAGGATATTGTTAGCATTTTTCATGTATTGTTAATTATACTTAGTTTTATGTATTATGAAATTTATGCTTTACTATTTTGATTTATTATATTATTGAAATATTTAATTACATATTATTTATAAATATTTTTTATTATTTTATATAAAATAATAAACTCTTACAACTTTACGAGTCGAGTTTAAAAATTGAGTTTATAAAACTTCCACAAATCTTTTCAAGTTTGATAAACTTTCTAATATTGGAATATTATGTTGATACTTGATAATAACGTCATCCACCTTCCTGACCTAAATGCAAGAACATTTGCTAAACATTTGTTATGAAATTTGTTTCAGAGCAAAGTCACATTGGACTTAATAGTTTTGGGGCATCCCATTGCTGGGAATTGGATTTGTGAAATACTTCTTCAATCATTGGTATCTCCAATAGTGAACAAAACCTTGGAATATGTGATGCTTGACCTTTGACCCCAGATAATGTGACTGATGAATTGATAGAGAAGTAGAGAAGAAATTTGCACTCATCTGTTAAAAAAGAGACCAGATTTGAGGTAGCAAAAATTTAGAGAATAGAACATTACCATTGTCTGATTTATATGGCTATGACATTGATGCCCCAATCTGAAGGAACCTCACAAATCCGAGACCATGATCGTTTGAGGAAGATGATGGAAATGTCCTAGATATGACACGATTTATATAGTTGGATAAACTTATTTTAAAAGAAGTAACTGTTATTAAAAAATAAAATAAAATGTTGCAGTAGATGGAGATAAAAATGTATAGATGACACAACATGGGATTATTCCTAAACTATAAGAGTGATCGTTTAATTTGTGATTTGCAGCGTGTGTTTTACTACTAGAGTTCTATGTACGCTTATTATAGGGATTGTATATGATTTATTTTTGTTGGACACTTTAGTTTGATTACATGTAATTTTTGTTAGATCATTTACTCATTTTTAAAAAAAAAAACTATTTTCTTATAGCTTTATTTATCCTTGCTATATATCTTTAGAGAATTTGATAACTATGGTTACTTAATTTTTTATTATAAGAATGGTGACGTAATTTATCTTGTTTCAGCTATTATATATTTTTTTTCGTTGATGTGAAATTTTCAGAAAATTTTTAAAAAATATTGTTTTAAATTAATATATATAACTTTTCATTGTTATAAAACAACTTCTGTTTCTAACTTGTTGATGAGGATATTTTGTTTTACTTTTTAAATTTATAGTTTTGATTTTAAGTTTTCAATTATAAAAATATTTTTTTTTATTTATAATTTAAAATATTGTTGTTAAATTTTAATCTACTATAATCCTTCACTCACAACTGGTAATGACCAATGGCTAATAGTCGATGATTGACAATGACAATCGATTATCGAGTTCTAATGATCATTAGCGGTTAGATATGACATTCAATGGTGGTTGTGAGTAATAGATGACTGGAGGTGATGATTGGTAATTGACGGTTGTGAATAGTAGCTAATGATTGCAGTTGGAGGTTGTGGTCAACAATGGTAGTCGATGACACGTAATTGAAAGTGGTGGTTGGTGACCGAAGATGGTGATAAGTGATTAATGAATAATGATAGGAAATAACAACTAGTGATCAATAGATCGAAGGCGATGGTTAATGATAGTCGCGACTAGTTATAACAACTAAAGCTAAGTGACTAACGGCTGGCGTGACCAACAATCAGAAGTGACAACCGAATATGGTGGCAAATGAACACAAGTGAAGACAAGCAACAAACTTAACTAAAAACATAAACATAAATTTCAAAACTAAATATTATTTTTTAAATGAGATAAAAACTATTTCAGAAATGACTAAAAAAATAAAATAACATTCATTTTTGTCAAACATGTAAAATGCATTTCAAAACAAAGTAAAAAACTAGAAATCATTCCAAAATTTGCCTAAAGTACCATCTTCCAATTGAATAACATGCAAATCCTCAATTTAGGTATTTTTTTGGCCATTTATTTCTATTCTAACACTCGTTTTTAATGTTTTGGATAATCTATAATGGAAAAAGGAACCCAAAATATTAAAAAATAAAATTTGGAAAACAATTTTCTTATTTTATTGAGAAATTTCTTTTTTCAATTTATTTATATTTCTTTGAACTTGGCATGGTTAGGGCCACAAAAATGTTGAGCTATGAAATCGGGAAGCGCTAGACTTGTCAAATGGGTTGGTCATGACTTATTTAGCTTTGACCCATGTAGGCTAGTGATAGAGACTTTTCGAAATCAACATCAAACAAAACTAATTTTTTCCAATTTTGCAATATAGAGAACAACCTGAGTCATTTCATTGAGATACAAGTCATATATGGTTTAGATCTTATCAAACAATTAACAAAGGGGGCTTTCAATTGCAGAAAAATAAAAACAACAATTCAGAAAACAAGAATCAAATTCAGAACAAAAACAGAAAATGAAAACATCGATTTGAGGTTCCTAGCAATGTGCTTGATTAATCATAATTCTAAGAATTATACAAAGTTGCATCAACACTTACAGGTAAGTCAGTTGAATCATATTACAATCACAATCCCTAAATTCCCATGAATTTATAGAAATCTAATTAGTTAAATAGGTTCTTAATAGATCACCTAAATTTTTACAATTTAGATTGATTGATATGAGTCGATCTCAACTCAATCAGTATGAAAATTGAATCAAATTTCTAGACCAATTTAAGAGGAGGAGAGAGTAATAGAGCACAAAAATGTGTGAAGAAAAACACACAAAGGAGTTCAAAATTCATACTCTACCACACAATCGCATCAAAGACTAAATCGATTCTGAATTTAGCTTTTCATGGAGATCTCCATTAAAGCTTGCATAAGAAGGAAGAGAGAAGAGAGAACGAAGCTTGTGGAGGAAGAGAGAGAGAGCAATTTTAAACTAATTCTAAAAAAAAATTAGCAAACGTTGTTACAAGTAGTTATGAGAGACTATTTATATTTTCTCACTAAATAAATCTCTAAACTCAACTCTAAGATTTTACTCTAAATTGGGTTTTGACAAAAAAAAAAAACTTGGCCTAAAAATCCAACAAAAGCTATTAGAAAATAAAACTAAAAATTAACATTAAAGAAAAATTACAAAAATTCAAAATATGAAAATATAAAATACAAAAATACAAAATACCAATTCAACTAGTCAAATGAAAAGTTTTATCCAATAAAGTTCACTAACCTACAAAATAAGAGAAAATATATGAAAAGACCTAAACATGACCCAATAAAAAAATAAATTAAAAAATAATAATTAAGAAACAAAAATAAAGCTAGAATGATTAACTAGAATAGAAAGTGTGTATATAAAATGTTCTATCAATAGAAACCAAAATGACCCATAGGGCCAAGAGGGCCACATAAATAAATAACCCATAAGGTCAAAAAGGATGCAAAACAATGTGGGTTAGGACCAAGAGTCTAAAAAATTATATTTTTGTTCAAGTATCTAAATTTTAGACAGAAGCATCAAAATTATACAATCATAAAAAACTTCAAAATTAGTATATCATTTTAAGAAAAAATTGAAGAGCACTTGATATGTTGAAGAAAATGTTATTAATAACTCAAGATTTAAATAATTCATTATTTAATTCTTGAGAGTTGAGACAATAATATGTTGCTTATGTTGTATTTTTCGTGCACTAAAAAATCTATTTTTTTTTCTTGAGAGGTTTATTAAATAAATTCCTAATTGTACCATAAGGGTGTGGGGAATGTACTAGAAGAGAAAGTACATTGGAAAAGAAAGTATATAAGATGTTTTCCCAAAGCATTGTGACACATGCCACAAAGATGTGAGAGACATACAGGAAGAAAAAGTACAACATGGAAGCAATGTGGTAGATTCTACAAAAGTGTAGAAGACATGCTAAAAGAGAAAGTGCATTAGGTATGAGCCCACATCATTGTGTGACATCCCATAGAGGTATGGGAGACACTGGAAAAAAAAGACCATGAGGTGTGTGTCCACAAGGATGTGGCATATCCCAAAGAGATGTGGAATATGTGTTGGAAGAGAAAGTGCGTCAAGAGTTTTCTAAAACAATGTGAAAATTTTCAAAGAGATGTAGGAGACACATTGAAAGAAAGAATGTATCATACATTTATCCACATGAGTGTGACTCAATCAACAAAGGTGTGGAAGACATATAAGAAATGAAAGTGTGTTAAGATTTTGTCTACAATATTGTGAAACACATGTGTCGAATGAGAAAGTTCAACGTGCATCTAAAAATATAATTAAGTTTTTTTTAAATAAAATTCTCTATTTAAATTACTTAAAATTAATATTAATTAAACCTAAAGAAAATTTAAAAAATAAAGAAATATTTTTAATAGGTCAAGTCATACAAATATTGGACACTTCGTTTGATATTGAAGTTCTTATGACTAGTTTTAAAGCTAAGAGGATGAAACAAGTTTTACAAGACCTAAAATAGAGATTAAGTTAAAAGAAGTAGTTTTACAAGACCTAAAATAAAGATTAAGTCAAAAGAAGTAGCATTAGAGGCTACACCAGATAGGGATACCTTTCTAAAAGTAGATGAAGATTTGAACCCAACTTGAAGACTACAAGAAAAAACCCAAACACAAATAACAACAAAACATTCATAGGTTGGACTTCTTAAAATCCAATTTTTAATGTAATTTTCATACTCATTTTTTGAAGGAATGTTTTCAAATGATTTTTATGATAAGTTTGGAATGTATCGATGGTGTAGTGAGGGTGTGGTGACCTTGTAGAGGATTTTGCGAGGTGATGAGAGAAAGTTGTGCATTAAGCCTTTGTGGGAAAGGTCTTCATGTTAGCTTGTTTAATTAATAACTCAATATAAACTATTTATTGAAATGTTACAGATATTATTATGTTTTTTCATTTCTCACCATAACATTATTTTCACTTGAGTTGTTCTTCCCCTCTTTTTCTCTCTCTCTCTCTCTCTCTCTATATATATATATATATATATATATATATATATAAAAGGAGTGCTACCAACACACTCTTTGACACACTTCTCTAAAACACTCTCTATTATTCATGTAAATTTATTAAAAGTTACAAAATTAGGAGAGAAAGTCATTTAATGAAAAATGGGACCCACATAATTTTTTGTTTTCAATAAATTTCAACCAATTATAGGAAGTGTGTTAGGATGAGTGTTTTAAAGAGTGTGTTCTACATTTCTCTCTCTCTATATATATAGAGAGAGAGTCTAACTCCTTAAGAATAATTAATGAACATTGAGTTTTAAAAAATTTCATAGTTAAATGTATTATTAAATGAATTTTGATTCTAATAATTATTAATGTGTTTTTACTTTATTTAAAGAGTTTAATTGGTATACACTGTAAATGTAAATTTTACACTGACATTCAATCACAACCTTTCATTCATGATAGATTGGTTGACTTTACTCATTACTACTTTAAAAGTCACATAGATGAAAAGTCATATTTAAATGTCAGTATAAAAATCCTTTACACTGACAGTGTATACCAATTAAACTTTTATCTAAATCACAAGAATGTCTATAACTATTATACATTTTTAATTGATATTTTATTTTTTGCTCACCAACAAACTTAAAAAATTAAACATAAAATAATTTTAACATTGTTTCATTATTTTTTTCGTTATTTTAATGTTACTAAAAATTAAAAAATAATTAAAATAAAATATCAAAATATTTTATTGGAATGTACCTATTATTCTTAAAATGCATTATATACGAGTAAAAACATAGATTTCACGTTACGTTAACATTTATGTGACGTTTATTTTAAGCATTTTCTGTTTTTATTTCCAGAGAAAATAGATAATAGTAGTGAAAATTTGTTTAGTTACAATTTAGAAACTATTTTTGCTAAAAATATTTTTAAAAAACAACTGAAAATAGATAAAATTTGTTTTAAAGGTTTTCAAAAGTTTAACACTATGTGAAAACTTAATAACAATATTGTAATTATGTAAAAAAAATATATAAATATATTTTAAACTATATATAAATAATTTATATTATTTTTATTAAATTGATCAAATTTAATAATATTATTTTTTGAAAATAAAAAATATTAAGTGAAAACAAATATATTTTCTGTAGATTAAAAACTTGAAAATGAAAAAGTTTTCAGAAAAGTTGTCTTCTAAACCCTAAACCCTAAACACTTTTTAAGGTTTAGGGTTTAGGGTTTAGACCTCGAATCCCTTTTCTTCTAATCTAACATGGGTTAATTTATTGGACAGTTTTTGTGCTTTTTTTTTTTTTTTCGATAGGCATTCGAGGCCTTACGCTTAACTTTTTTACAAGTTAAAAAAATCTTATAATTGAGTCTGAAGAGATCATGGAGTAGTCATAGAGTATGTTTTGTTTAGCTTTCTTTAGCTTATTTTCTCCTTCAAGGCTTCAAAGAAAAAGTTGTCACACTAGTTATATAGAAAAGCTCTTAAAAATAAACTTATTTTTATAGAACAATTTTTTTAAAAAAAGTAGCTTTTAAATAAGTTAATAGAATAACATTTTACATTTGCTTTTGTCACTTATAATTTTTCTATTGGGATCTCATATTATTCAACTTTCTAAGTTTGTCTTTTTATTATTCTTATAAAATTATTTCATTTCTTGATCATTTGGTATGGAACATATAATTATTTGAATTAATTGATTTGGAATCTAAAATAATTATTCTTTTTTAGTATTTTAGACAACTTGATTGGAAACACAATTGATATATGTTCCGGATCAGAGGTCCTGAATCAGTTGATTTGAAATGTAAAAAAATTATTTCACTTTAGTATCTCAAATAACTTGACCAAAACGCACTAAATTTATATTCTAGATCAAATAATTCAGAATATATTTTCTATATGTTACAAATTAGTTAATCGTAAATGGAAAACAAAAATTATTCCATTACCAAATTACTTGATCTAGAATCCATTTCACATATTCAGACAAATCGATTAAGAATACATTAGTTTTTTTATAGGTTAAGTATCAACTGTTAATGTGCTAATTTTTGTTAGTAGAAGGATTTGAACCTACAACCTTAAGGATGGCAAAACGGGACAGGCTCAGTCGACCGACCCACCAACCCACCCTCAATTTTTTGGGTTGGGCTAGTGTTTTCAGTCCATCCACCTGTTTTGGCCTGTGTCGCCTAGCCTACAATTTGGTGAGCCAACGGCGGAGTGGGGCAGGAAGAGCCAACCCGCCAATATTTTTTTTTTTAAATTATAATATTTATATAAATTAATAAAATAATTATAATAATTAAAATATAAAATAAATTATTAAGATTTATAAAAATAACTTTGTTAAGCAAATAAAATAAACTTTGTCATGAATTCATTTGTCATTTATTTGTATAAAAGCATAATATTGTAAAAAAAACAAAACCAATTAGGCAAGATTTACTTTTTGTGACTTTTCTATTTATTTTTGTAAAATTTTATTTATTAAAAAAAATAAAAAGTTATTTTTTAAATAATTTTATATTATTTTTTTATAAATAAAAAAAATTCAAAAATTTGGCAGGCCAACCCGCCAAATGGTAGGGTACCTAAGCAATTTGGCCCACCCTAACTGTGGTGGGCTAGCCTATCCCACCTCATTTTTACCGAACCAAAGACAGGGTGGGTCAAAACGAGATAAACTAGATTGTTTTGCCACCCTTAAATATTTTTTCCTTCTCATGACTCCATTTTACTATTAAACTAACCTTATAAATTCTTAAGAATACATTAATTATATTTTTTGAATGAATCGATCCATGATATAAAATAGTAATTTCATTATTACTATTATGACCAACTTAATTTGAAATACACTAAATGTATAATTCAAATCAAGTGATGCAGCGTATAAAATAAAAATCATACGGATCAAATTATAAAAAATCCAAATAAAAAATTATTTACATGATAATTCCTTCTGGAATCTTATGTAATATAAACTTGCTTTGGGAGGACAATTATCTATTTCTAATGGGTATTGGGAGTGTTGTGAGTGCATGATTATGTATTTATGTTTACGGGGTCAGGTTGTGTTTGTCAGGGGCTGATGCCGCGGAGGGGTCAGAATATAAGTTTGGAATAGTAACTAGTAAGCATTTCATGGAAGGTGTAAATAGTAAAGACGTAGGTGCGAAATGCAAATGCCACAACTTTTTTGTAGTTCATAAAAAAATTATTCACACGGTCCTTTCTTAGAATCTTATTGTGACAAAACATACTTTTATTTTTCATTTTTAACTTATTTTCCAATTTGATTGTTTCATTGATTTCTCTGTTAAATAATTTCATCACATTTTTGTTTATTTTAATAAATTTTAAGTATTTGGTTTTAGAAAACTAAATTTTAAGTTATTTTAATTTTCATTACTTGAAAAAAAAACCCTACTAAATTAATTAATAAAATGATGATTATTTTTATTCTTTAAATATATTATATTTTATAAATATTTAATTTTTAATTAAATTTTTTAATTCTTTTAAAGAATATATAGTTATTGATTTACTTACTAATTTTTTTATATATTGAGAATATTAAATTTTTTATAAATAAAATAATTTTATCTTATTAATACATTATTGACTAATAATATTAAAATTTTTAAATATGATATTTTTATTAATTCTCAAATTATTAATTGATATTTATATAATAAAATATTTGCAAATAATTTTAAATTTTTTTTACCAAACAGTTCTTAACTTAAAAAAATTTAAAAAAATTGGTGTACCTACAAAAGATGATAGGGTAATTTTTCTCTAAGTACTCTCCAAGTTTCCTTTTTGTTAGAGACCTCTCTATCTAGATGATTGAAGGGTAAGATATATGCAGAAACACTCCAATATTAAAGTAAGAGAGGATTTTCTCCAAAAACATACATCAATTTATTTTTCCTCTAAAAAAACGTGTCAAGTGTTGTGAGTTTTTTACTTGATTATCAAGTTAATGACGTTTTGTCGGAGCAAACTTGTATAGTGTTTGACTAGTATCGAACCCTTTCTTAAAAGTGTCAAGACCTACTTAGGTTTTTGTCAACTATGTTCTTTATACATGCATATATTGTAGGAGTATTCAATAAAAAGGTTTGCCAAATATCTATCTGGTATACTTAGTCTATAGATACTTCTCTTATATCTCAAATATTTGACTAGTCGAATACCAAGAGGTCCTGTTTGAACTTACCAACAACGTAGGATAATTGGACTGAAAGATTTATCGAATACATGGCCAATATTATTGTCAAATATATATTTTGTATTTCATTTTTAAAGTTTTCATTTTTAAACTGTAATTTTAGATTAAATTGTAAGTAAAATAAATAAATTGTACAAAACACTACATTTCTTTTATGACAAACTTGTAGAAAAACTTTATGTAATTATCTCTTTCACTGCTTGAAGTTTTTATTGAGTCTTTGATTAAGGGTGAAAAGCATTTTTAAGTGTTAAGATGTTTGCATTAGATAATTATTTAAGTATATATTGGTTTCATGTTACATAATTAATTTTTATATTTATAATTAATTTTAGATAAATTTTATTATATTTAGTTTCACATGAGAAAATAAATTCATTTGGAGTTGAAGGAATAATTTATGTGTTAGATCAAGAATTTTATCATGTTTTTACCCTTAACTTGCTTTTATAATAAAAACTCCAAATATGAATAAAAAAAATCTCAAAATCAATTTTTAAAAAATTCATATTAATTTCATTTAAAATTAATTTTGGTAACCTTCATCTAAATACACATTAAAGTTTATTTTTTTTTATAAAAGTTCTGAGCATCCAACTTTGCATATCATTCAACATTTTTTACAAGATTTAAAATATAAAATAAAATACAATCTAACATTCCTTCTTATGACTAATTTTATTAGATGAAAATAGATTAAAGAAATCAAAATTTTAAATTGAAAAATTTATTAAGTGGATAGGAAAAAGAATGAAAATTTTTAAATTGAACTAAGACATGTTATATTTATTCAGTGTTAAAATTTAAAAATAAATTTCAACATGAAAAAATTGTAAACCTAACCATAAAAAAGATAAATTGAAGAAGTGGCTGAGAAAAAGAAAAATAAGAAAATGAGAAAAGTGTCATAGTTTGACTCAAAACTAGGTTTTGGTTAACTAAGTCCAAGTCTAAACTTAAGAATGATATATTTCGATTTTTTAGGGACTAAAAATGTACAAAAACTTTGCAATGATTAAATATAAACATTTTAATTTTATAGGAGTAGAAATTATTTATATGTAAGTTAATTAAATAATAATTATCATTGATTAATTTATCTTTTTGCCTTCTTCGTCCTTTACTCAGTTGCACTAGCCTTAAACATGTTGTGCTTCCTGCTTGAAAAGACCTCTACTTGGACCTTTGAGGAAATTGACCCTAACCGAAACCATGGATCCTTATGCCAGTACAAAATGGCTTCAACACTGTAGAGTGCACTAACCACACAAAGTTATCAATAATACTTGTGTACTTCACCTTTAAATGTATTGATGGGTGGAGGGAGAGAAAGGGGAAATAATATGTTCATATCTGAGAAAAATATTCTTGGTGAAAATAATTAAGATATGAACATTAATAAATCTAAAATGTAATTACCTCTTAAATAATGTCATGATGGTTTCAAAATAAAATTAAAATTGATGATAAATTAATTAATCTAACTATTTTTGTTAGTTTTGACGAATTATTTAATTGTCTGTATATTAATATGGATGTAATATATATTTCTCAAATTTAAGTATATTAAAATATTGATTATTTGATTACCTTCCTATTATTGATGTCGGATTGTTCTAAAATTTAATAAATATAATCTATGTAAATTAACTTTCTATCCAACATTAGATTTTGAAAAAAAAAATTCAATTAAAAATTATTGAGTAATATAATGTTTTATGTAAGTTATAATATATACATATATATATATATATATATATATATAGCTAATATCATAAAAAATCTATTAGTCAAAGATAGAAATATTCTTTATACAACTTTTCTTTTGTTAGACCATAAGTAATCTTTTTTTACCCTAGATTCCTTCCAAATACATAACCTCGAAAGAAAATAAAATACTAAATTATATCACCACCATTTAAAGCACCCACTGTTGTTTTAACCATTACTTTTACACCTCTAAGAGGTGTTAATGTAAGGTTTGAGAGGATCGTTGTAGACACCCAATTTTGTCCATATAATGCTTTTAACCCAAAAAAGGCAACATAAAAGAAGAAAACCATATAAAGTTGGGGGTTGTGATACGTGTCCATTTTGTACAAAAATCTGCATCTTTGTGACACTTATCCGGCCAAAAAAATTAAAGAAAACACTTTGCACAATCCAACTTTATCTAAAGATAGAGTGTTAAAATTGCACATTCAACCCATGGTTTCTTGTGTCCAACTTCCCTTTTAGATCAACAAGAAGCAAGGAATAGAAAGCAGTGACATGATGCTACCAAACAAATCCCGATGTTGGTTAATATGAATTGCGGGATGAAAGTCCAAGCCTCAACCAAAGGTGTCAATAAATCAAGAGAGGGTGTTGGTCCATGTGAATTGTAAGACCAAAGTCCAAGCCTCGACCAAAGGTGCCATAGGATCGGAAAAGGGTGTTTGTTCATGTGATATACAAGGCCACAGGTCAAATACCAACCAACCACACCTTTGGACCAAGAAGAAGTGCTGATTCTGGTCAAAATTCGCTAAACCATGAGAAAATCACGCCTTAGAGGTCACTTAACGAAACAATTTTCGCTAAGAGAGGTCGCTTAGCGAAACAATTTTCGCTAAGTGAAGCCCCAAGAAATAACTAAAAATTCAAAAATTCACTTAGTGGATTTAATTTCACTCAGCGGATTTAATTTTGCTTAGAGGATTTTAATTTCACTTAGCAGATTTTCCTGCATGAAGGCTATAAACAGGGGTGAAAATTCATTTCTTGGGGTGGTTGGAGCTTTAAAGCTCCTTATGGGTCTTTTGGGAGCTTCAAAGCTTTCTCTTGGGGAAGAATTTTGGGACCTTTAGAGACCTTTTGGGGGTCTTGGAACCTTTCTTTGGGAAGTTCTTAGAAGCCTTTGGTCGAGATTTCTTTGAGCTTTCTTGAGTACCTTCTTGGGGCTTTCTTTAGATTTTTCCTAGATCCCTCACTGGAACCTTTTTTTTCTTGCAATCTTTTATCCTTCTTACGTTTCCTTTTCTCCTCTAATCAACACACTTTTTTTCCGCATTCACCACTATGGACATCAACCAAGGAACCAACACTTTTTGCTGTATTGAACACATGTTCTTCCCTCAATACCAATCGTATGACACTCCCTGTGAGTTTGAAATCTTTTTACTTTTATCATTATTATTTTTTTCATCATTTTTAAATATCATGTTGTGATTTTTCCTTCTATTTGTTTCTACATCTGTCAAGCATGTCATTTTCTATCTAAACATAATACCTCTTAGAGATAAAAAGATTGATTAGATGTGACTTCTCTTTAATCTGAAGTTTTAAGGCATAAGTTATGACAAATTTTTTGTCTTAAACCTCATATCTAAAAGATAAATCACTAGTCAAAATTATTTTCAAAAAATAAAAATAATCCAAAAAGAAAAATGTTCAAGTAGATTGACTTGGGTGTACACCCGTGTTAATTCTAAATTTTAGGAGATATGAACTGTGACAATTCAAAAATCCTAAATCTCAAAATCAAAGATAAAAATTGAAAATATTAACACACAAATATTTCTATAAAGAACTACGTAAACTATGATTCGTCATAACACTTGGAGATATTTACGAGCAGGAGCCCTCTCCTATCGAGCCAAAAAAAAAGAACTACGTAAACTCTGATTCTCCAAAGCACTTGGAGATATGTAGAAGTAGGAGCCTTCTCCTATTGAGCCCCAAAAACAAAGAACTACATAAATTCTAATTCTCCAATGCACTTGGAGATACATAGGAGTATAAGTCATCTCCTGTCGAGCACAAAAACATAAAACAACAAAAGGAATAAATAATAATAATAATTTTCATAAAATAAGTTTCTCTAAGTAATAAATTCCTGTAAAAATGTTAAAATCAATAAAAAATAGTTTGTGTTAAGGTGGAAATGAGTATTTTTAAAGTTGTCTAATTTTGCACATTTAATTAGAGATAATCATCTTTGTGACAGACATTGTAGGATGCTAATATCTTCCCTACACGTAATCAACTCTCGAATTCAACATTTGGTTTCACAGATCATATTTTCTTTTAAAGGTTTTTTCTGGTGTTTTTCTTAATAAACATTGGTGGTGACTTTTCTGATTTTTTAAAATTATCTTTCACCATCCCATCGAGACCCATGTGGCGACAAATGGTGACTCCACTAGGGATATTCGAGAGTCAAGCCTAACATAATTAGATGTGCAAAATTGATAACTTTTTCTAAATTTTCCCTCTTCGTTTTTATTTTATTCATTAATTTATTTCTTTTATCTCCTTTGTTTGTTTTATTTATTCAATTGATATGATTATTTGAATTTAAACCATAGGGTACCTGACATGCTTCTAGTATGTGTATGTGTGTATATATATATTCATTCATGTTTGTCTTACATCTCAAGCATTTTGGTGTTTCACCATAATTCACACACCACACATACACCTTTTTCACACACGTGAGTAGGGTTCTACACCCAATTCTGAGAGTAAACTAAAGAGTGAGAGACAATTAGTGGTACCATTTTAAATGCACTTCTAATCTGGTTATCATGAAAGTCTCATTTAGAGTGTGACTCTTTTGGTGAATGCCCACACTTTGGATGCACTTCCAACTTGTGGATGTATTCTGAAATGAGTATAGAGCTCTAGAAGACCTTTGGAAGGTACAATTAACTGACAGCCGGTAAGACTCACTCATTAGAAAATTCATTAGTCTCATAAGGTAGTTGAACTATTCTAGGTATACCAATTTATGACACTTTGGGGGCACATTCATTCTTAGGTGTCTTGTTGTTTCATCATTTTAAGTATATATTCTCCATCAAAGCCATGACATCATTAATAAGAGAAAAAAATATTTTTTTAAAAAAAAGAGAAAATCATTTGTGGTAAAAAAAAAAAAAAAAATCATTTGAAAAATTTTTATGCTTAAAAGTGCCTTTAGTCCTAAAAATTAAGTCCTCTAATTAAGAAAAATCGAAGACAAGATGTTTTTAGTCCTTGTTGCGTTAAGTCCTCTAATTAAGAAAAATCGAAGACAAGATGTTTTTAGTCCTTGTTGCGCTGCACATAACAAAGAAAAAAGGAAAAATAGTCAAGAAGGACTAGAAGACATTTTATTCATTTAAAGGACTAAAATGCAACTTTTTCTCTCATATGAGGGACTAAGGGCATTGAATTTCAAAAGACTCAACGCATGATTAAGCCTAATTGCATTCATCTCTGTCCTCCTCTCATATTTCATAATCGTACACCTTTGTGTCATCAAAACGGTGATGTCTTAACATTTTAAGCAACTCATTAATTATGATTTGTTCGCCCATGTGTTATAAATTTAAGTCATTTAAAAAAATAAAATAAAAAAAAAAATCTTTTTCATTTATGCATGTATTGGTCATAAGAAGTGTTACTCTCGTTCCATTCTCCAACCAAATCATCATCTCATGACATGCATTAACATATGGCATCTATGAAAAATAGAGCAAACTAATTCACATATCCATTTCATGCTCATGAACAAAAAAAAAATTCATACTTGCATCTATCTCCTCACACATCCATGCATTCCTATAAAAAATAAAAAATAAAAATACATCTAACATCTTCATAAACAAATTAATTTTTCTTTTGGTGCATATGTCTGCATCACGTAGCGAGTTTCATCATCTCCACTCATTACGTTACACATTATACACAAAAAGGTAAATCTCAAAATAGGGGAAAAGAAAACCTCATTTTCATTCATGATTCCCCAAATATAAATAGGATTCGTTTAGCGTGCATTTATCACAAAAAGTCTATCCTGTTTCATTCCTGGAATAGTTCATCATCCCATGACATGCATTGCCTTTGTCATCCCTTAAAAAAAACAAGTGCATCTTCATGTTCATCCAATGATAGAAAAACAGAAGGAAAAAATGAGGGCATTTGTATCTGTGTCATACATAACATTCACTTCTGTTACTTTTCTCATCTGGGCATTACATCTTACCAATCACCGTCATTATCAACCATTGCATCCTCATCCATTCTAACACAGTGCAATGAATAACATTGTCATTCTCATTCCACCCATCATTTTCCCAACCATTCTCTCAAATCCAAATAATATCATGAAAAATTGCATCTTAGAATGGTCATCTCATATTTCTTTATTAAATAAAAAAAAGAAAAGGAAAAAAGCAGTCACACATTTTTGCATTCATGCATTCTGATTGTGCATATTAAACATCTTTTGCACTTCATAACATTACTATACACATGAAACTTTTTCTTGCATCATTTTGAGTTTCAAGCCTCATGCTAGCATTAAATAAAAATTCATGATTAAAAAGGTAGTTCGACATTCTCATAAAGACATCACATAAACAAATTTTCTTTTGCATGCATATGTTTGCATCATATGTAGAAAGTTTCATCATCCTCATCCATAGCACATTTATTCATATCATTCTAAGCTTCAAATCACTAAGTTTTTTTTAAAAAAGAAATAAAAATTTTCAAAAAGAGAGAGAAAAAAATGAGTAGTTATTCTATAAATAGGTCCTAATAACGTCACACACACGAAAATAGAAAGGATGATTCCAGTTTTTTGGTGCAGAGATTTTCATATTCACATAAAAAAGATAAAAAAAATAATTGTAAAAAAGAAAGAAGAAAGACATTTGAAATTTCATTCATAGGCATACATAATGTCATGCATAGGGATACATCATGCATCATGAAAAATTTTATATACACATCATACATCACAAAAAGGAAGCATTTGGAATTTCATGCTTAAGCGTACATTAGACATAGTCATACATCATGCATCACACAAAAAAAAATTAAGACATAATCTTCCTTTTGCTAGTCTTTCATCATTACCATACATGTAATAATTGTTTTATGCATTTTTGTTAGATTCACGCACACATGTTTCATAACTTTTTTAGCAAAAAAATCTCTAAAAAAAAACTTTTGAATTGATTGTTTTTGTGTCAAATTACAAAATTGAGAAATAATGAGAGGTTGTTGAGATGTTTGACCCATTTCCAATTTTATTTTTTAAAAAAAAAAACTCATTTTTTGCAAAACTTGAAATCCTTCAAGCATCTCGTCTTATAATTGATAATATTTTTCTCAAATCAACAAAGGTTTGAAGTTTTATTTAAATAACTTGCATACTGGTCATTTGGCCTATATTTTCACATCTTGTCTTGACTCATCCTCACCCTCCATAACCCACGTAAAATTACTCTGAAATACAAGTGATTACTCCTAACCTAGTCCCAATTTTTCAAAATGTGGTGAAGTTTCATACCGGAGCAAATTGGTGATGTTTTGGTTGTTCATCCATGTATTTGTTCACTTGGGAACGAGTCTTTCAAGCCAAAAAAAAAAAGAAGAAATAAAAAAAAAGAAAAAATGAATGAAAAGTTTGCTAGACTAAAAACCTATAAAGGCAGTCTAAGTGAAATTAGGACACAAAAAAGGAAGTTAGCAAGCAATGTCCTAAATTTTGTTTTGGGTCGACACTTAGAAAAGCAATGATGACTTGAAATGATGTGTGGGTCATGTTTCTTGTCCAGAAGATACAAAACAAAAATAATACTCCACGGTGGCTAGCTATCCTACTTCTATGCTCGCTATGAATTCCTAGATGCGCATAATCGTCTTTTGAAAAAAGATCTTTTCTTTCTATGTTAGAATACGAAAAAAATTTTGCTATCCATTTTGAGCCTTAAAATCATTTGTTTCTTTTTTTTTCAAAACACCCAAAACAAGGATCACCTTTAAGCATTCATTTGGGCCTTTACGCTGGTCCTTTCATACCCTGTTAACCTGTGACCAAGTTACAAGACAAATAAAGTCCACACTGATCAAAGATTGACAGCAATGTTTCTCATGAGTTTGATCCTTGGACAACATAACATTGTGACATGTTTGCTAGCTTAAAAAAAAGAGAGGAAAAGAGAAAAGGAAAAAGAAACGAAAAATGACTCATAAGACTTGTCATAAAAGGAAAACCATGTTTGTTTTGGCGCCATGCTTGAATTCCACCTTGAAGTCTAATTCTGAGCAAACCCATCTGTCTTCGCTCCATCCTCTATTTCCAACTCCCCAAACCTAAATAAAGTAGCAACTCAAATGACATCCCAAATCCAATTCGTGCCTCAAAGACACCCTTTTCAAATTCTAAATTAGGGCAATTGAATAAATTTGACATGACTTCACTTTTAAGTCCAAATTGGGGTAATCCCTACCGACATCATTTCCCTCCGTAGACCCCATCGCATGCCTAAAATGTACACTTCTCGATTCCATTCAATTATCATGTCCAAAACTTGTGATTCCATCGAAGCCTTAAACTGGGACAAAATATCAAAACTTTCATCCTCTATTTTTGAGATTAAGGCAATCCATATTCCTTCCACACTAGACCAAACAAAATTCATGGATTGAGACTTTTTCTTTAGTCCTCACCTTTTGAGAAACCCTCTCTTTCAAAGACTCAATTTTTTCCAAAACCTCTTTTGCACAATCATGCACATCATTTAATGTTTTAAACCAAAAGGACAAGCTAGAATAATCTTTCAATTAACAAGACAATTTGAATGGTCTAAAATGACTTCAAGTGGTACACTTTGATAGAAAACTTGTAAGAATAAGGGTTAAAACAACAACAATCTCACAAGAAAGATTTGTGTAAATTTATTTTCACAAGTAATGATCAATTCAAAAAATTTGAAAAGAAAAATTAAAAAAAATTCAAAAAAGAAATAATAATAATAATATCAATTCAATTTTTTTCTCTAAAAGACGTTTTTCACCATCTTTTCAAGCATCGCATAACATTGCATTTTTCCTTGGAACCACATTTCTGCATCACCTCACATTTATAATCATGCATTCTAATCATTAAGACAATCGCTTCCATGTTTGCTCATGCATGCATTTTCATCATTCCACACCTAAGTTCTGGTCACTATCATGTATATTCTCCATCTCTACATCACCTGACATTCATAATCATGCATACCAATAATTAAGACAATCGCTTCCATTTTTCCTCGGGCATTTGCATCATTCTACGTTCAAGTTGTGGTGACTATCATGCATACTCTCTATCTTTGCATCATATGTCTGCACCTCACTTCTTTCAATCATCCTTGTCATCAACATCATTCACATTATCATTGCTACTTTGTTAGCAACAATGTCATTTTCAACATCTGCATTAATCAAAGTCATCTATGTCTGTGTCTAGTGTTTGCATTGTGTATCAAATCAAATGCTTGTCGAACATTTGCATCGTGCATTATGTCAAATACCCATCTAACATTTACACCAAGTTCAACCTCCGTCTGACATCAACACCATTTTTGAATCAACATCAATACCTTGTGACCCTTAACATCATTTCTGTCAAGTCCAACACTTGAATTACTGGCCTTTATGTCCAACAATTTGCACCTTACCTCTCGATACCCTACGTCAAGTTTTTTGTCTTCTATTAGTACCCAAATTTGTCCAACCATCTACAATCATCCCTTTCCTAATAAAATTCTTTTTAATTCTTTTATTCTTTCATTTAGATATATACTCCTCCCATCTTAATTCTAATTCCAAATTTTCAAATTATAAATACTTTAACATAATAATTATAATCCATTACAAATAAAATCAACAAATACAATCACTAACATAATAAACAACCAAATCCAATAACAAAACAAATACAAATTAATAAAAATAAATAAAAAAACAAAGAAGAAAAGCAAAAACAAAACAGAGATAGCTCTAGCCTTTGTCTAGCTCCAGCCACCTCACATATAGCCTTTTCAGCAACAACCAACAAGTCTCCATGAATCCTGGGTTTGGAAGATTTTCTCTTGAAAGCACAAAATTGTCATGATTAAGGGTTTAAAAGAGGGGTTCTTCTTTAGAGGAAAATTGGAGAGAACGGGAAGAAACAACAAAGAGATTTTAGGGCTAGAAGCAAGGGGATTTGTGTGTGCATGTGCATCGTTGCTATATCATAGGCATAACTTCCTTTTTTTTTTTGTCTCTCTAACTGTTTGGACCTGATAAACTTTTTTTTAAAGTTTCTCTTCTTCTTGGTTTTCATATTGTTTTTTTTATATTATTATTTTATTAGAAGATGCACTATGTGATGGTTTTTCTTTACTTATATTTTTTATCCTGTTTCCTCTTTTAGTTTCTATTATAGGAATAATGATTTTTTTAGTAGTTTCATATATATATATATATATATATATATATATATATATATATATATATATATATATATATATATATATATATATATATATATATAAAAAGGAAACATTTAAAAGCTTACCATTACAATATAGTTAGAAAATAACAATTTAAAATAAGTTATTTGATTAGGGAAAGAGAAGGTTAATCAAATCTGAATTTTTTTTACCTTCTAAAATTTTAAAGATACAAATTGTGACAATTTGGTGTACTCAAATTTCTCTCAATTAATATTAGTTATTAACAATATATTTTCTTTCCAATAATAACTTATAATAAAAACATAAAAATCTTAACTTTCATTTTACTATTTTTATTTTAAATATTTCTTTAATAGAGATAAAAGGATTAATTAGATGTGACATCTTTTTTTAATCTTGTGATTTTAAGGCATAAGTTGTGAAAAATTGTCTTAAATCTCATCTCCAAAAAAGAAATTACTAGTCAAAATTATATTTTTAAAAAAGGGAAAAAATAATCTAAAGAGATAAAATGTTCCACTAGATTGACTTGGGGGTACACCCGTGTCAATTTTTAAATTTTAGGACGTATGAGTTGTAACAATTCTGAAATCCTAAGTTTAATAACGTAAGAAAAAAAATGTCAACACACACGTACTTAAGAAATACTACGCAAACTTTGATTCTCCATTGCATCTGGAGATATGCAGTAGTAGGGGACCATTTCAGTCGAGCTAAATATATAAATAATAATATTAACCCTCTTTTCTAAAATATAATATAGAGTATTAACAAGAAAAAAATTTCTAATAATAGTAATAATGGTTATGATAAAGTATTTTTTATTTACTTTAATTATTTTATGATAAGATAAATATTTTAAAAGATAAATAATTTGTTTAATTAGTTAGAGGTAATCGTCTTTATGACGAACATCGTGGTTCTAATACATTCCTTATGTATAATCAAGTACTTGTTTGTTTTGCATCATTTATGGATCATCTCATCAAATCAAGTACTTGTCTAACACCTGTCTAACCTTTTTCCGACATTAGTGTCATTCTTACATCCACTCCTCATCACATCAGGGTATATGAGTCCATGCACTCATCATCACATTTTCAAGTCTTTTAGGTCCCATGCCCACCATTATGTTTTGGGTATTCACGTCCACTTTCAAGTCTATTGGGTATTCCCATACACTATCAAGCCTTTTGGGTATTCACACCCATTTTCAAGTCTTTCGAGTCCCCATGTCCACCTCTACATTTTGGGTATTCACATCTATTTTCAAGTCTATCAAGTATTCACCCATCTTTCAAGTCTATCAAGTATTCGCACCTACTTTCAAGCCTTCTAGGTTTCACACCCATTTTCAATTCTTTCAGGTCCCTATGCCCACCTCTACTGTTTGGGTATTCACACCAACTTTCAAGTCTATTCGAGATTCGCCCATCTTTCAAGCCTTTCAGGTATTCACACTCATTTTCAAGTCCTTCAGATCCCCATGCCCACCTCTAAGTTTCGGGTATTCACACCCACTTTCAAGTTTATCGGGTATTCACACCCACTTTGAAGTTTATCAGGTATTCACACACACTTTCAAGTCTATCAAGCATTCACACCACTTACAAGGCTATCGGGTATTCGCACCCACTTTCAAGTCTTTCTAGTATTCACACCTATTTTCAAGTTTTTTGGGTCCTCGTGCCCACCTTTATGTTTCGAGTATTCATACCTACTTTCAAGTCTATCATGTATTCACCCACCCATCTTTTCGGTCTTTCAGGTCTTTGTGCCCATTTCAAAACATGTCGGGTACTTTTACCTATGTTCAAGTCTTTCGGGTCTCCACACCCATTACTTTTACATCTTGAGTCTCTGTTTCCATCACATTTTTCATTCGAGTCTCCACACCCATTTTGTTCATTTTTCGCTCCTCGCACCGTACCTGTTCATGCATATTCTAACTCGTCACCCCAATCTTTTTGTTATACCTTGGTTTCTCATGTCCTTCATCTATCATATTTCGGTTAGTGCTTCCCCTATATTTACTCATTCCACTTCATGCTCCTCTACCTGCTATGTTATATTATCACACACCCTTACATCCACCAAAATTTGGGTCTATATCTTTATTTAAATTTTACTAAAATAATATATGAACTTAGGTTCTTATATTATTTGGTAAAATCTAAATAAATAGGGGCAACTATAGACACCCAATTTTTTCCGGATAAGGCTTTTAACCCAAAAAAGACAAGATAAACGAAGAAAATCGTAAAAAGTTGAGGATTGTGATAAGTGTCTATTTTGTACAAAAATCTATATCTTTGTGATGCTTATTCGGCCAGAAATTAAACAAAACACTTTGCACAACCCAACTTTGTCTAAAGATAGTGTTAAAATTGCACATTCAACCTATGGTTTCTTGTGTCCAATTTCCCCTTCAGGCCAGTAAGAAGCAAGGAACAGAAAGGAGTGGCATGATGCTACCAAATGAATCCTGGCACTGGTTCATGTGAATTGCAAGAAAAAATCCCAAGCCTCAACTAAAGGTGTCAATAAATCAAGATAGGACATTGGTTTATATGAATCGCAAGACCAAAGCCCAAGCCTCGACCAAAGGTTCCATAGGACTAGAAAATGGTGTTTGTTCATGTGATTTGCAAGACCACGGGTCAAATACCAACCAACTGATGCATTTCAATTTTAATTATAATTGTATCTATTTTTATGTTATTTAGGTTTAATATTTATATTTTAGATTTTTTTAATTATATTTTGAAATTTGTTATGCTTTTACTATTTTTTAGTGTTTAGGATATAATTCGCTAGATACTGATGCGCTTTTGAACTGATTGGGAGCATTGGAGTGAAGCTTGGAGTTCTAGAGGAAATTCAAAATAAAAAAAATTAAATTATGAGTTAACTAATAAAGATTGTACTCCCATGCAAAAATATGCATTCCTTTGTATAATCAGTTTAATTGCTCTGTTGTTATGACCTTTTTGAGTTTAGACATAAAAAGTCCATTAGTTTAAATAGAGAATTTATGTTCGAAACTAGGATCTTGAATTTTCTCATCAAAGATGGTATAGAGAGCAAGACTTGGAGTTTCTCCTTTCCCTTTTTTCACTCTTTATTCAGGTTTGATAATTTTATTTTCTTTCTTTTTTATAGCCATGAATATGTGTGAGTAGACTTTTTATTCTAAGATTGAGGTTTAACCCTTGACTCTATTCATGATGAATTAAGTATTTTTATTTTTCTCATATTGGTTTTTCTTAATTTCTTCTCTATTGATTTTACCAATGCAATACATTTGATCATCATTTTTGTAGTAATAGATAAATAGGGAAGGAGCGAAAGGTGAACTTAATTATCAGAACCCTGGGGAAGGAACTTAGGAATTAAATCATGAAAGTAGGTTTAACCCTTCAATGACTCAATGAATTAGTAAGGAACTTGATGAGTTTAACTGAACATAGCTACCATGAAAGTAGGAGTCAATTCAATTAGATACACCTTCGTACCTTGAAAGAGGACGATGATTATCTTAGACTAATTCACCTTCACACAGAATCAGTAAGAGCATACAAGATAATTATTTTTTTATTCAATAGGAAATTATGGTGTGATATCGCCAATGCTGGAAAAGTTTGCTAATATTTGAATTTTCAATCCTTGAATTATTCTTCCTTTATTTTATCAGTTATTTGCTATCTTTCCCATATATTAAAAAATCTAAAAAAATTTGTCTTTACTTAGTTACCATTTTCTTAAAAACTGTTATCTTATTTTAATTTTAGTATTCACTTTATTTATTTTTATTAATATTAGTTATAGAATTTGAATTCTCTTCTATTAATTTAAATTATTTATAAACTTAAAAGAAATCATAAAAAATTATTCTTTACCAAACGCATAGTCCCTGTAGAAGAACAATTTTATTATTATTACTTGACGACACCGTACATTTGCTGTTTTCACACATCACCAACCACGCCTTTGAACCAAAAAGGAGTGTTGATTTTCGTCAAAATTTGCTAAGATATGAGAAAATTATGCCCAAGAAGTCGCTTAGCAAAACAATTTTCGCTAAGCAAAGCCCCAAGAAATAACTAGAAAATTCAAAAATTCGCTCAGCAGATTTAATTTCACTCAGTTAATTTGATTTTGCTCAATCAATTTAATTTCGCTTAGTGGATTTTCTTGCATGAAGGCTACAAATGGGGGCGCGAATTCATTCCCTTGGGGGTTAAAGCTTTAAATCTCCTTCCTTGGGGGTCTTCTAGGAGCTTCGAAGCTTCCGCTTGGGGAAAGATTTTGGGACCTTTAGAGAGCGTTTAGGGAGAGTTTTTTAGAGCACTTGAGGGGGGTTCTTGGAGGCCTTTGGTAGAGATTTCTTTGAGCTTTCTTAACTATACCTATTTGAGACTTCCTTTAGATTTTTCCTAGATCCCTCCTTAGAACCTTTTTTTTCTTGCAATCTTTTTTCCTTTCTACCTTTCCTTTTCTCCTCTAATCAGCACATTTTTTTCCCGTATTCACCACTATGGACATCAACCAAGGAAACAACACTTGTTGCTGCATCGAACATAGGCTCTTCCCTCAAAGCCAATAGTATCACACTCCCTTTGAGTTTGAAATATTTTTACTTTTATCATTATCATTTTTTTTCATCATTTTGTAATATCATGTTGTGATTTTTCCTTCTATCCATTTTCTATATTCGTCAAACATGTCATTTCCTATCTAAATGTAATTCCTCTAAGAGATATAAGGATTGATTAGATGTGACATCTCTTTAATCTGAGATTTTAAGGCATAAGTTGTAACAAATCTTTTGTCTTAAACCTCATCTCTAAAAGATAAATTATCAGTCAAATTATTCCAAAAAATAAAAATAATCCAAACAGAAGTTCAAGTAGATTGGCTTAGGTGTACACTCTTGTTAATTCCAAATTTTAGGATATATGAACTATGACAGTTCAAAAATCCTACATCTCAAAACCAAAGATCAAAATTGAAAATATTAACACACAAACATTTCTACAAAGAACTATGTAAACTTTGATTCTCTAAAGCACTTGGAGATACGTAGGAGCAGGAGCCCTCTCCTGTCGAGTCCCAAAAACAAAAAACTACGTAAACTTTGATTCTCTAAAGCAATTGGAGATCCGTAGGAGCAGGAGCCCTCTCTTATCAAGCCTAAAAAACAAAGAACTACGTAAACTCTTATTCTCCGATGCACTTGGAGATAAGTAGAGCAAGAGTCCTCTCCTTTCGAGCCCAAAAACATAAAACATCAAAAACGGATAAAATTTTAACAATAATCTTTTTCATTAAATAATTTTTTTTAGTAATAAATTCCTGTAAAAATGTTAAAATCAATAAAAAATAGTTTGTGTTAAAAGGGAAATTGTGACACCCTTCTGCCCCAGAACACTTTATTCTTAAATTACAAAATGATATATATTTTTTTCATTTAAATCTTAGACTTGACATTTAGGTAAAAAGATTCACATCACTCAATAAAACACTTATTTTCCAAACTATGATATTATAAAACATAGACATATAAGTAGACGCTTTAGACTTTAAAAAAAATGTCTTTACAAGATTCTCAATTAATACATGGGCTAAGGTTATGAACTTATAATCGAAAATCAGATGCTCAAGTCGATTCTATGATTATAAGTTCATTCCATACCAGACCCATCAACCCGTATCAATCAATCGAATTTGTTGAATAAATAGCATTATTCATAAAAAAGAAAAAAAATTCGCATCTAGAATAGTGTGTATTATTAATAATTCGCTTCTTTTTGGATGTGAAGTAGTGTCAAACTAAACTTGATGCATGCCTCCCTTGATCTTTTTCTAGAGGTTTTCTTCTTTGGTGAAATGGTTTGTGGAGAGGTAAGAAGTGAGGTGGTTTTAGGCGCCACTTAAGGTAAGATAAGCCTAAGAGGGAAAGTTTGCCACAAGGGATGGAACCCTTGATAAAAACCTAAGGAATTCTCAAAGAGAGAAGGGTGGACACTAAGAGAATTTTGGCCAACTCAAGGTTTTTCTATTCAATCAAGTGTAAAAAATACAAGAGTGTGAAGGAGCACCTTTTTATAGAGGGAGCTAACCTCTTGGACAAGTCATGAAGGAAATGAAGGGCTAGGATTAAAAGGAGTCATCCAAGGGAGGAGGATTGAAGCCCAAAGTCCAATCAATACCCTCCTTTAGATGAGAATTGGTGCCCAAGCTACCTCATCCAAGGGTTAAGATTACTCTTTTATTAGTTTTGGGTTTTATTTAGCAAAAGAGGGTGTATTTATCAAACTACCCCCTTATTTCCTAAATAAAGGCCCAAAAGCTAATCTTACCCCTTCTTATTACTAAGACACCTCCTAGAAAATTAAATGGACTAATACATGTCCAAAATAAAATCCTAGGTTCCTAAAATAAAAATTACAAGTAAATAAGTCATGGCTTGCATAACTTGATGGTCATATGGAGGTGAGATCTTCCTCCCTCTACTCTAGCCATGTCTTCTTCTATTCTCCTAGCCATGACCCTAGTGATAGGGCCCTTGCTTGGGGAGAATGCATCATCCCCTCCCCCTTTGGAAGGATTTGACCTCAAATCTAATAGGTCCTCATCTTCTTCATCAGTACCTACAAAAGGGATCAAATCACAAACATTAAAGGTAGTACTGACACCATAGTCCTCAGGGAGATCTAATATGTATGCATTGTTGTTCACTCTCTTGAGGACTTGAAAGGGACCATCTCCTCGGGGGCTAAGCTTGGACTTCCTTTGAGTAGGGAAGTGATCCTTCCTCAAATGAAGCCATACCCAATCCCCTTCATTGAAGATAATTTCTTTCCTGCCCCTATTGGCTTTACTAGCATACTCCTTTGAATGATGTTCAATGTTGGCCTTTACCCTTTCATGTAATTTTTTAACAAAATCCGCTCTTACTATTCCTTCATTGTGAACAGAAAAAGGGAAGGGTAAGGGCAAGATATCAAGAGGAGTAAGGGGGTTGAAGCCATAAACAACTTCAAAGGGAGAATGCTTGGTGGTCCTTTGAACCACCCGGTTGTATGCAAACTCAATATAGGGTATGATGCAATCTCACCTAGCATGAATCATGGCTAGGAGGACTCAAGGAAGGCATGGCATGGACAAAAGCTCATTGAAGATTCGAAGCCATAGTCTTTGTTATTTTTAGCTTGTAAATATTTTATTTTAATTAGATAATAGGAAAGTATTTTTAATTCCCTTAAGGCCATGTATTTCCGACCATCTTCTTAGTTTATAAGGTATAGGTGTCTTTAGTTAAAAAGGAGGAGTAAGCTTATAATGGGTGCATAAGTTAAGACATGATTTTGGGCTAGCCCATTCACATTAAGATATGCTAATTGCACCCATAGGGGGTGAACTTAGGTGCCTCACTTAAGGCCTAAGACTTGGGTTAATTAGTTTTAATCCTAATTAAGCCCAAGTCCCACATTGCCTAGAAAAGTGTGCCCAAGCTCTCCCATTGGGCTATATATACTCATTCCCCCTCATTGTAAAATTTCACCTTTGAAGTTGAATGAAAATAGTCTCTTTGTGAGCATATTCTTAGTAAAAGGTCTTGAGGATCCTCTCTCTTGAGGAACCTCTTCCTAGTTGGTTTTTATCAAGGGTTTTTTCCCTTGTGGCAAACCTAAACACTTTGGCTTATCTCTCTTTGAGAGTGGCGCCCCACCTCCATTTTCTTTCCCCTCCATCATCCATTTCATGGTGCTTGGAACCTCAAGGAAAAAGATCAAGGGAGGCATGCATCAGGGTAGGTATTCATCCCAAGACTTGTGATTTCCTCGAAGAAGTGTCCTAAGCATAGTAGATAGAGATCTATTTACTACCTCAGTCTGCCCATCAGTTTGGGGGTGACATGTGGTAGAAAATAAGAGTTTAGTTCCTAGCCTTGCCCACAATGTTTTCCAAAGTGGCTAAGGAACTTCACATCTCTATCAGAGACTATGGATTGGGGAATTCCATGTAAACGGACAACTTCTTTAAAGAAAAGTCTCGCAATGTTGCTCGCATCATCTATCTTGTGACATGGTATAAAGTGAGCCATTTTTGAAAATCTATCTACCACTACAAAGATAGAGTCTGCACCTCGTTGGGTTCGAGGCAGGCCAAGGATGAAATCCATACTAATATCCAGCCAAGGTGCAGAAGGAGCAGGTAAGGGTGCGTACAATCCATGAGTCATTGTCTTAGACTTAGCTTGCAAGCAAGCAATGCATCTATGACAATGTCTATAGACGTCTTTCTTCATATGGGGCCAAAAGAATTTTTCTTGTAAAAGCAGAAGAATTTTGTTAATTCCAAAATGCCCCATAAGCCCACCCTCATGGCTCTCTTTTGTCAACAGATTTCTCATAGATCCTTGGGGTACACAAAGTCTGCTACCTTTGAAAAGGTACCCCTCACTCACAAAGAACCCATTTTGGGTTTTACATGCAAATGTAGAGGCAGCATAAATGGATCCAAAATCCTTATTAGAAAGATACATTTCTCTAATATTATCAAATCCAAGAATCTTTGCACTTAAGGTGGTGTAAAGGGTATGTCTACGAGACAAAGCATCAGCCACCACATTATGTTTTCCTTTCTTGTATTTGATGATATAAGGGAAAGTCTCAAGAAATTCTACCCATTTAGCATGCCTTTTATTAAGCTTGCCTTGACCCTTCAAATACTTAAGTGACTCATGGTCACTATGAATGATGAACTCCTTGGGTACAAGATAATGTTCCCAAGTTTGAAGGGCCCTTATCAAAGAGTAAAACTCTTTATCATAGGTGCGGTAGTTTAAGGCGGCTCCATTTAGTTTTTCACTAAAATAAGCCACAGGATGACCACCTTGTAACAACACAGCTCCCACACCCACTCCCGATGCATCACACTCTAGCTCAAAAGTTTTAGAAAAGTCAGGAAGAGCTAAAACTGGTGCATGGGTCAGTTTCTCTTTGATAAGTTCAAAGGCTTTTTGTTGTTTTTCACCCCAAAGGAAAGGAGTATCCTTCTTCACCAAATCATTGATTGGTGAGAAAAATGTGGAGAAGTTAGGCACAAAGCGCCTGTAAAAGCTCGCGAGACCATGAAAACTCTTGATCTCAGTCACACTTTTTGGGGTGGGCCATTCTTGGATGGCTTTGATTTTGTCGGGGTCTACTTGAACCCCATTTTTATTAACTATAAAACCTAAGAACACCACACTCTCCACACAAAAATTACATTTTTCAAGATTTCCATAGAGTTGGTGTGACCTAAGAATGCAAAAGACGCGCCTAAGATGGCCTACATGTTCATCTAGGCTCTTGCTATACACTACGATGTCATCAAAATAAACAACACAAAATTTTCCTAAGCAATCCCTAAAGACATGATTCATAAGCCTCATGAAGGTGCTTGGGGCATTGGTAAGCCCAAAGGGCATTACCAACCACTCATACAGCCCAAACTTGGTCTTAAAAGCCGTTTTCCACTCATCACCTTCCTTGATGCGGATTTGGTGATAACCACTCTTAAGATCAATTTTTGAAAATAATTGGGCCCCATGCAATTCATCAAGCATGTCATCAAGCCTAGGGATAGGGTGCCTATATTTGATGGTGATGTTATTGATTGCTCGACACTCAATGCACATCCTCCATTGGCCATTCTTCTTAGGCACCAACAAAACTGGCACAGCACAAGGGCTTAGGCTCTCTTGAACCCAACCCTTCTCCAATAGTTCTTGGACTTGAGATTCAATCTCCTTGGTCTCTATGGGATTAGTCCTATAAGAAGGCCTATTAGGCAGGCTAGCCCCAGGTACCAAGTCTATTTGGTGTTCTATACCCCTAATTGGAGGAAGTCCTTTGGGAACTTCATTAGGGAATATATCACCAAACTCCTTTAAAAGCTCTTGAACCTCTTGAGGTAGGTTCTCAGGTCCAAGTTCTATGGCAGTGCTAGAACTAGAAGGGAAAAAAGTGGAGGGGGAAGAAATGGGTGATGCCTCTTTGCAAAGGAGGAGATAGAAAGGTCTGTTAGTTAAGGGGGCTTCCTTTAAATCCAATTTTGTCGCAAATAAACTCCCTTTACTAATGACTTTCTTGGAAGGGGCACCAACTTCCAACTCAACCTCTTTACCCCTTTCAAGCTTTAGGGGTAAAGCTTTGCTTTTTTTTTTCTCCTCATCTCTCTTATGTTTCATGATGAGTTGGTCTTCCGCCACTTGTGAAGGTGTTAGAGGACACAACTTAATGCGCTTATCCTTATGAGTGAGGATGATGTTATTGGAATGACCATGGTGTATGGCTTTCTTATCAAATTGCCATGGTCTTCCTAGCAAGATATGGCCAGCTTCCATTGGGACTATGTCACACAGGATCTCATCTTTATAAGACCCAATGGAAATTGGAACCTTGACTTGCTCATTGACCTCCATTTCCCCTTGCTCATTCAGCCACTGAAGCTTGTAAGGCTTAGGGTGGGGAAGTGGGGTCAAGGCTAGCTTTTCCACCAACCTTGAGCTACAACAATTGCAGCATGACCCACTATCCACAATGAGAGAACATATTTTGTCATTCACCTTACAGCGAGTGTGGAATATGTTCTCCCTTTGAGATGAGGACACTTTCAAAGGTTGGCTTCCAAGAAGTCTTCTTATCATTAAGAGGTCTCCCTCACATGCATAAGTGGTTTCATCACAATCAGATTGGTATGCATGAACCCCTTCTCCTTCGCTCTCACTAGAGGAGTGTGAGCTAGACTCACTACTATAAACATCTTGGGCCCTCATAATGATGTTTCTCTTAGTAGGGCATTGAGATGCAATGTGGCCTCTCCCAAGACATTTAAAGCATTTGATACTACTAACTTTCTCGTGAGAGTTAGTAGTAGGGGTTTTTCTCTCTATATGTGATGTTTTATGCTCTTTGAAGTGCTTGGGATGTTCCTCTTTGGGGTAACTCTTGAAAGAGTTCCCTGTAGGTTGGTCCCTCTTTACATAAGATGGGTTATCCTTTTTAAAAGTTTTCCTTCTAAGTTGATTTTCCACTTTGATGCAAAGTTGAACTAACTCATCAAGGGAATTGTATGAGAAGAGCTCCACCTTATCACGAATTTCGGGGCTCAACCCACACAAAAACCTTGCCATAGTGGCCTTGCGTTCCTCAATGATACCCGCCCTCAAGATAAGAAGTTCCATCTTTTGTCTATACTCTTCTATACTAAGGTTGGTTTGACTAAGCCTTTGGAGTCTATCCAAAAGATCTCTTTCATACCAAGAGGGAATATGCCTTCTTCTTAGAGCACTTCTAAGATCATTCCAATATCTTATGGAAGGCATATTGGTGCGGATTCTCTCATTGGTTAACCCAACCCACCAATGCATGGCATGCCCTTGGAAGCTAAGGGTTGCCATTGGAACCTTTCTTTCTTCTCTTACCTCATGGCAAGTGAAGAGTTGTTCTACCTTGATTTTCCAATCAAGGTAGGCTTCCACATCTTCCCTCCCATGAAATGGGGGGAGATCAATTTTGGGCTCCCTTGGAGGGGCCCCATTATTATGCATGTATGAATTGGAGTTTCTCCTAGGAGGATTGTAGTATTCTTCCTCACTTTCACTCCTATGGGTATGTCTAGATGGGGAACCTAAGACTATTCCTTTCATTTTGTAATTCTCACCATTCCCATGCTTTCTTTTTTCTTCTTCTTTCTCTTTTCTTCTTTCTCTTTCTTTTCTTTCTCTCCTTTCTTCATCTTCTCTCCTTTCTCTTATTCTTCTCTCTTCTTTCTCTCTTTTTTCTCTCTTTTCTTCCTCTCTTTCTTTTATTTTTCTTTTCTCCTTGGACTCTTTTTCTCTCCTTTTTTCTTCTCTTCTCTCTTGTTCTTTTGCCATCCACTCCCTAAAGTCCATGTTTAAGTTTTCTAGAGTGTAATCTTTAGAAATATTTCTTTGGTTTACACTCTTGTTTGATGAATAACTATGAGCACTAGAGTGGGTGTGTGATGTCATTGTGCTTGAATTTCTAAGAGGAAAAAGGTGGCTAAAAAATTTTCACAAACAAACACTCCTCTCTTTTTGTGTTTTCTTGCCTAAAATGGCTTGATGATTCTTTGGAACTCTTTAGCCTTCTAAGCGCTTTGAATAAGAAAAATAAAGCAAGAATTTTAAAGCAAAAATTCAAAAGAGAAGGGATCTAAAGCGAGCTCCTAAGGTGTTGAAGGAAGTGTACCACTTCTTCCTTCTTCACCTAATTTTCGAGAAACTAAAAAATTGATTAAATTTTATTACAGCCAAAGGGAGGGCCTTAAGGGCACTCAAACTCCCAACTACAAAATTAATACACCCAAATTAAAGAAAAAGTAAAGTCTTCAAAAAATGATTCTCCAAATGCTCCCTCAAATCAAAGTCCTCACGGCTAGGTGTATTTCCTTTTGAGGTGATCCCTTAGGCTCTTAGTCCAACCTTCCAAAATATGCTACCCTTATGGTAAGCTCCTTTTTCAAGCTTTCTCCCAAAAGTGACACTAACACACAAACCAAAGAAACCAAAAGTAGCAAGGGGAGGTGCGAATAGAAACTCAAAAAGCAATAAAAGATAACACAATCAAAAAGACACTTAACCAAATGGTAAGAGTATATAAGACAAACTAGAAAGATGATTTAAAAGACAAGCAACAACTAAAAGGTAAACAAAAGAAAGAGAGCACACAATGGAATACCTAAGAATGGCACTAGATTAAAGAGTAGAAGAACACAAATATCAAGTTCTAGTGTACCAAAAGTAATAAAATTTCTTTTAAGGTTCCAAGTTCAAAGTTGAAGCACTTGCTAATTTTAGGTTAGGTACATCAAATGAATTTTTTTCAAACTTTCTTTTCTTTTGTTTGTTCTCTTTTTTTTTTTTTGAATCCTTCGTTGTTTTTTTTTTTATTTTATTTTAGACTTTGTTTTCTTGTTTTTTTTTTTTTGAATATTTACTAGATGCACCTAAATTGATTGTGAATTTAGTGCTTGATAACAAAGATTTATGCGCTTGGAACAATAAAGAAAATTAAAAGAAACAATTTAGGTACTACTAGAAATGACTTCAAAATGCAAAGTAGCTATAGATGTGTTAATGGTTTAGTAGTGTGGTGTGCCACTGGACTCAAGCTTTGTTAAGTTTTTAGTAATTTGTTGAACACAAATACCAAACTTATACCTTAAGTGAAAGCACCCACAAACAAGAACTACCTTTACCACACAAATGAGCTACTAATTATACGTATAAGGAAAATAAAGACAAAGGAAATTGAGCAACTATTTTTGAATTTTTTTTTTAAGAATATGCTTGAAACTAAAAGCACATGAACTTCTAAAGAGACTTAGACATGAGGTATGACCCTCTATGTTGCTCAATTTAAGAAGTTTCAATTTTTTTTTTTTTTTGTAAAAACAAAAGAGGCTAAACTTAAAAGGAATTAATAGACAAAATGGGAAACTATAAACATGACTTATAGACAACTACACAAGAGTATAAAAGTGAAAAATAAAAGCTAAAAATAAAGCAAAAACAAGGCAACTAGGTGCAAGGAAACACAAGAATTTCGTCTAAATTTCTTGACCACAAGGTTGTGGAATTCACCACAACGGCATGGATTTTTAGCAAGAAATTCTCAAAACCAAAATTCAAGCAAGAAAGCACCCAACTCAAAGCTTAAGCGGAAATTAATGAATATGGGAGAGACGTAGATGCAAAGAAAAGAACAATATAAATTGCATCAAGCAAAAAATAAATGGTGCAAATAAACTATAACTCAAAACAATAAACTCAAGACATAAATGGAAATGATAAACAACAATGGAAAGCTAGAAAAAATTGCAGAAATTAAAGATAAAATAAAATAGGAAAACGGAAAGAAAAAATAAATGAGATAGGAAGAGAGTTTAGACCTCTAGAACCAATGCTCTAGATACCAAATGATGCATGCCTCCCTTGATCTTTTTCTAGAGGTTTTCTTCTTTGGTGAAATGGTTTGTGGAGAGGTAAGAAGTGAGGTGGTTTTAGGCGCCACTTAAGGTAAGATAAGCCTAAGAGGGAAAGTTTGCCACAAGGGATGGAACCCTTGATAAAAACCTAAGGAATTCTCAAAGAGAGAAGGGTGGACACTAAGAGAATTTTGGCCAACTCAAGGTTTTTCTATTCAATCAAGTGTAAAAAATACAAGAGTGTGAAGGAGCACCTTTTTATAGAGTGAGCTAACCTCTTGGACAAGTCATGAAGGAAATGAAGGGCTAGGATTAAAAGGAGTCATCCAAGGGAGGAGGATTGAAGCCCAAAGTCCAATCAATACCCTCCTTTAGATGAGAATTGGTGCCCAAGCTACCTCATCCAAGGGTCAAGATTACTCCTTTATTAGTTTTGGGTTTTATTTAGCAAAAGAGGGTGTATTTATCAAACTACCCCCTTATTTCCTAAATAAAGGCCCAAAAGCTAATCTTACCCATTCTTATTACTAAGACACCTCCTAGAAAATTAAATGGACTAATACATGTCCAAAATAAAATCCTAGGTTCCTAAAATAAAAATTACAAGTAAATAAGTCATGGCTTGCATAACTTGATGGTCATATGGAGGTGAGATCTTCCTCCCTCTACTCTAGCCATATCTTCTTCTATTCTCCTAGCAATGGCCCTAGTGATAGGGCCCTTGCTTGGGGAGAATGCATCAAAACTACCCAATAAGCATTAGCTCTCATAGACTGCTATATTCATGCATCATGTCTTGTAGCACCATAACTCACAATATCAATAATTAACTATACCATCACAATCCACCCCCAACCGCAGTTGGAGTGTCACCTCATCAGGCACACCCTGACCATCATCATCAATACACCATTGCATCATATTATAATTCACATCACTTTCATATACTGTGACAAATCCCCAATTCATGCACCTCAATAACTTATAACCTTCATTGAGCCACCATAACACAATTTGCAAGATGTATCACAATATTGCATACCACTCTAATTAAAATCATCACAATTCACAAACTATTCCTTCTTATCTTACACCTCAATAAATCATAAGCATTCAAACATCCATAACACTCTGAATTATAAGATACATCACTGTTAGAAGAAGTTTAGACTTCACAAATGATCAAGCAATTAAGAGTTCATACACTGATAAGCAACAACTTAGACTTAACTCTTAGCACAAATAAGCTCTTCAGCATAAATTATCCAAAACACATATTCTCAAGCACAAAATATCATTTATAATATTGAATATATTAATTTTATCACATATTCATGTAGAATTATTACATTCATAGCTCACCACAATATTTTCCAAGTTTTGAAGATTTCATCACTCATTTTCTAATAAGTCTCAATGACCTTTGTTAAGTATAAATGCGATATCTAGAGATTTATTAATCTCATGATATTGTTTCTTATCTAGTTTAAAATCTAGAACATTTATCTTCAATTCTTATGTTTACCTCAAGGGCTACATCTACTATTTAAAAAAATTGGAGGAAACATGAATCTATCACTTATTCTAATAGTTTGATCTTCATTAACTAATCTGATCATAACTTGAGCTTTAGGTATCGTTTTTGGGTGACATCAGCGTCATTAGTTATATAACATTTAGGGATATAACTCATATAGAGACAAGTTTCTCAAATTACATCATTTTCCTATCGGTTTTCTCATCCAAAAATCATGAATGTTGATTGTAATATGCCTAATTCTGACTGTTCCACCTTTAGTTACTAATTTTATCATAACTTGAGTTATATACATCCTTTTTTAGCGATTCCAACTCTGTTGGAAAGCTAACTATCAAGGGATAAAACTTTTATGAATAACACAAAGCCTAATAAGGTCATCTAGGATACCTGCACGGCTCACAACACACAAATTTTGTTTCACGCACTGGATAGGAAACTCAACTTCCAGCCCACATAACTCAATATATTCTTAACATATTTATATGATTCTTGAGTCTAAATTGTATCCCCAAAAGTCTAGTTTCTAAACCAATAAACGTAACTCGATTTGGTTAACCACACAAAAAGATATGACAGAAACTATAAGGTATGTTCATACAAACATTTTCAGATAACAAACAAAGTTCAACTTATATAAGGTTCTAAAAATATAATTCTAACTTTAAACACTCAAACATTTTACTTATCTTTTAATAATACTTAATTATCATCACACTCTACAATTGCAGTGATAATTATCTGTAAATGCTAAGATGTTACAGGTTTTGATGATGCCAAAAGTGATAAAGAATGTTGATACAAAAAGAAAGAAAGCAAAAAGAACAAAACAACATTGACAGATATTCAAGTTTAATGTTAAGCTAGAAAAATAAATTAACTTAGTTATTGTATAAAATAATTTCTATGAATTTGCATAAACTTGGTGTGGCAAGATATGTTTTTTTATCAGTTCAAAATTATGAATTGGTAATCGATTACTAGGCTATGTAATCGATTACCAGAGAGCTTGTTTATTCAAATTTTGAATTCAAAAGTGACAACAACACAAATTTTTAAATCATGTAACCGATTACCATTTTTATGTAATTGATTACCAAAAAAGTTGTTATCACAAAAAATTGAAAAGTCACAACCTTTCGTGAAAAGGCATAATTTTTAAGTCGTGTAATCGATTACCAGTAAGCTGTTACGAAAAGTTTGAAAAGTCACAACCTTTCATAAAAAACACATCACTTTGGTTTTAACACTATAAATAAGTGAACTTTCTTCTGTTTTAAACACGAATTTTTCTAATCTTTTACAGAACAAAAACTCTTGCCCAAACACTTGCAAATTCCAAAATAATTCTTATAGGTTTTTCAAGTTGTATCATTTGCTCTTTAAGAGAGATTCTTCTTTTTCTACTACCGATCACTCACTGATTGTATTCAAGAGAGACTTCTTGAGTGGGAAAAGGAATCCCAAACACAGGGAAAGGGCTCCCAAGATGATTGAGGATTCATTCATTTGTAAAGTGATTTGCAAAAATAGTAAAAGCTTATGTGGGGTTACTTAAGGACTGGACGTAGGCAAGTGGATTGGCCGAACTAGTATAAAAAGAGTTTGCATACTTCTCTTCCCTATACTCCTATTTATTTATTCTGTTTGCATATTTGAACACTTCACTTTCATTTTCAAATATTCTATTATAAAATCAGAAAGAAAGAAAAGTAAATTTAAATTATGATCTACTTAATTCATCCCCTCTTTAAGTAAACTGAGGCCACTTGTCCAACATTGTCAATATTATAAATGGAAGGAACCCTCAACTCCTCACACCTAATCTTTTTATACAAAACAACTAAAATAACATAAGAGTTCTCCAATAATCACATTAATCAATCAATCAATCAAATAAATAGAGTACTCATCTATAATCATTCATAACATGTATAGAAACCAATGAATAAGTCAATTACACAACACTTAATCCCTACGGAGGTTTAGGATTCACCTCTACTATCCTATTTCTCATATAGAACGAGGCTTTAAAGGTTAATCAATACTATCATTTTCAAGGTATTAATCTCTAAGGTATAAAAAGGGAAAACCTTAATGCCCATATAATCATCACATTCAAATAATCCAATAATGTACATGTAATACAATAGTCCAACAAAATAAATTAGTAAGACATGTAATACTTATTCATGATCAATCGAAACTTAGGGATCGCTTCACTACCCATTTTCCCTACACATGTCACATGAGAGATAATTTCTCATCCTCCATACCTCGAATGGTGACCTTGGATACAAAGGATTTGTCTTCAAGTTCCCCTATGTTTTGCTCCTCAATCTTCCCCGACAAGGTTCTCTTTGCAACTTTCCTCTCTAATGTCCAGAGTCAGAAAACATGGAAACTAAAAAGTCTTCCCTTAACCCCTCTAAATTACCCTAAGTTAATAGTTGGATTGAGTTTTTTAACACTAGATCCAAACTTAACCTTTAGATTATTTTACTATCTACACCAACATTTATTTTATTTATTTATTTCATAAAATCAATTCTTAATTTATTTTATAAAATCAATTCTTAATTTATTTTAATAAATACAAATATTAAATTAATTTAAGTTTATTAATATAAAATTGTACATTTTTGTTAATATTTCATTTTTCTAAAAAAAATGGAATGTTACAGAAATGAGTATTTTTAAATTTATCTAATTTTGCACATTTAATTAGAGGTAATCGTCTTTATGACAAACGTGTAGGGTGTTAATATCTTCCCTACACGTAATCAACTCTCGAACTCAAAAGTCGGTTTTGCAAACCCTCTTTTCTTTTAAAGGTTTTTTCTGATGTTTTCTTTAATAAACATTGATGGCGACTCCTTTGATTTTTCAAAATCATCTTTCGCTGTCTCGTCGAGATCCACGTGTTGACAATGCTAGTATAATATTTTTAAACGTATAAGGAATGTTAGTGTAATATTTTAAACTTAAAATAAAAGGAGGTTAGTGTGTTTGATGCGTAAAATATGATTGTTATAGGGAAAGTGTACCCTATGCAATAGTAACAGTTGACCTAAGTCCAGATATCGTACCCAAAGGACCAGATCTAGTCCCCAAAAACATCAATTAAGAACATAAGAGTGCAATCTAAGAGTATATATATATATATATGTGTGTGTGTGTGTGTGTGTGTGTGTGTGTGTGTGTGTATGTGTGTGTGTGTGTGTGTTTGATGTCTCAAACTTATAGTAGTAAATTTTAAACTAGAAGAAAGTAATAGATTTAGAATTCAATGGATAAAGTTTTAGGGTTTTGATTTCCACTAAAATGTCCTTAACCGTTATGGCAAAGAGCTACACCTTGAACTATGCTAATTACCCAACTCCTTTATAAGAAAAACTCCTAATTTACTTATCTTTTTTTTATAATTGTGATTCTAAATCCATGAGTATGTTCATTATTAGCTAAAGAAAGTAGAAGGACAGTTTATACATATTCATATCCAATGTTGAAAGATAAGATATTGTACACCATATGACCCTTGGATTCCCCCCCTACACTTAAAAATGGGGAATGTCTCCAATGCATGAAAAATAACATAATTGACAAAGGATGTAATAAAAGAAATGCATAATGCACTAATAAAATAAAGGATTGCAACGAGAAATAAAAGAAACACAATAAACTAAAAGAAACGAAAGAATGGGAAAACCGTAAAAGCAATAGAATGACAAGTTTCCTCCTGACAAACACTTGTTTAATATCTTAAGCCTGATAGTTAAGATATGGTTTACCAAGGTGACCTGTTTCTGAGGCCAGAATTGTTTGTCCAATGCTTTATTTGTTGGTGCGCCTTAAGTTGACCAATTTATTCTTTTTATAATGCCCATGAGTGCTCATTTTGGGGTTAATACCTTTCATATCATGGATGGTCTACTCAAGGGCTTCTTTATCTGTCATAGTCATGTTCCATGTCATGTCCCTCTTATTCCCTGTGAGACCTATGAAACTAATAATTGATAAAGGAGAGTTAAAAATAACAGAATTCAAGTTAGATAAAAGAGGTTTCATTTCCATAATGGGAGGTTTCCCCATTGAGGGTTTGAGTTTTGATTCACAACTCACATCCAACTCTTTAAAATTAATGGTATAACCAATCTTGTCAATTTTGTCCTGTATGAAATTATAGGTAGCAAATAAGACATACTTTTTCAATAATTGAATATTGCAAAAGTGGTTTTCTCTTCTCCAAACTGAGGGTAAGTCTGTCCCACCTCACTTCAATAATAGCTTCAACAGTCTTGAGGAAAGGGCATCGTAGTAAGATTGGGACATCCTTATCCTCTTCCATATCCATTACCACAAAATCAATTGGAAAGATAAAATTACTCACTTTAACTAAAACATCATCTACTATTCCCTTAGGATGGCTAGAGATTTATCAATGAGCTATAAGGTGATATTTGTGGTTGAGGGAATCCCTTATGCCTATTTTTTAAAAATAGAGCATGACATTAAATTTATGTTTCCCCCAAATCACATAAGCATTTTTTAAAAAATAAGGTTCCTATAATGCAAGAAAGTGTAAAACTCCCAAAAACCTTTAGTTCAAGGGGAAATTTCTTGGAAACTATAGCAGAACATTCGTCAGTAAGGCCGATTATTTCAAAATCATACAATTTCTTATTATTAGAGAGAATCTCTTTTAAATTTTTTTCATATTTTAGCATTTGAGCTATGACCTCTACAAAAAGAATGTTGATATGAAATTTCCTAAATATGTCTAAGAATTTAAGAAATTGTTTATCCTGCTGCTGACTTTTTAACCTTTAAAAGAATGAAATTCTTACCTAATGAGGTGTTTATACCTCCTTACTCTTATCCATTTTTAACATTTTGATTTCCTTCAGCATGGATTTTTTCTTCCAATTGTGGAGCAATTGTCTTTTTTTGCTTTGGGTCTTCTAGTTTTTCTTCACTCCTTGTAGTGATTGTCTTTACCTCCCTTTAGGATTTGATTCTATTTGAGACAGTAGAACACCTTGTGCCTTTTTAGACATGAGATTTGTAACAAACCATTTTACTAACCCAATTCAAGTATGAAAATGCAGAGATTTGTCAAAGGCTTTTACTTAATTATGAGAAATTTTCAAAATTAATTCTTACATAAAGAACCATAATCTTCTTAAAACAAGGATAGAATAATATCGTAGTCCTTACATAAATTTTCCTTTGAATATTTACCCATTTATTGAACATCCTCAGTCCACAACAATAATCTGAATATTAATTTACTTAAAAAAATCCTAGGACCCCTCTGAACCTGTCTTTCATCTCGTAATGTACCAACTGTAACTTTCCAAACACTGTACTTTATGCACCTACATGGTACCTCTACCAAGGAACCTAGACTTTTTACTAAGTTCTCCTCTCAATTTCTCAGCATTCCCCAAGGAATTCTAATTTTACAACCACAAATTATATAACACTCATACTTAAACACCATTTATTAACCATAAATCAAATATCACAACTCAAGTAGTACTTAAATTTCAACCATCATTTACAAAATTATTCATGAATTATCAAAAGTAGTCAACAAATAATGACCCAGCCTTTAAAAAGAAAAACAAGTAATGACTCATATAAAAATTTTAATAATAACTGAGAATCACAAATAGAGGGCCAAAAATAACATCTAGAATAAATAACAAGCACAAGAAATGAATATGAACAGATAAATAAAGTAATAAAATAAAAGTGGTAAACACATATAGTTTATTAAGACTAACACCTCACGCGGTTTATAAATCTCACTCCTCATTTACCTTGATAAGAGGTTGATTAAGAGTGGTGTAGAACTTTAGAAGTCTTAATCTTTCTCTCAAGAGTTTTCTCCTTCCTTCCTCCTAAGAGCTCTTCCTTTCTCTCTTTATGTTTCTCTTTGAAGCTTTTTCTCTCCAAAACTCTCCCTTTCTCACAAATTTCAGCTTCCAAACGCACCAAAACACCCCTATTTATAGCCTTGGTCTGGCCAAATTTTGCTGAGCGATTATGGCTTCAAGGCATTTTCACTTAGCGACAAGAGGTTTGCTTAGCGACGGTTCAACCATTCCAAACGCTTGTATCACATGGCTTAGTGAAAATAAGCTTGAACTAGCGACTCTTTTTGGTTTAATGATGTTGTAGGTTGATGTTTGACCTATGGTTTTGCAATTTACATGAATTAACATCCTCCTTGATCTATTGATATCTTTGGTTGAAGCATGGGTCATCGTCCTACCATTTACATGAATCATATGGACTGTCATCCATCCTTATTCCATTGAATCCTTTGGTTAAGGTTGGAGTTCTTTTTCATCATCTTTTGGCTAAAAGTCTTATTTGGGAAAAAATAGGTGTCTATAATAACTAAGTTTCTAACTTTAATACCTAAATTAAAATGTAATTATATGCTAATTTGGTTATGAAAATAGGAGTGTTACAATATTCACTAAGGTGGACATTTGTTTCTCAAATGCCTTCATTTTCTCATCATTCTGGATCATGTATTGCGTCATAGTATCTTGTAATGTTGATGTATTCTTCTCTTACCTTGACTTTTGATCCTAAATATGATGGGGCTTGTATGTGTTTTGTCTGGGCAATTCTCTATAGTCTCTCCATGCTAGATTAGGATTATCTCTTCACCCTGGATTATATGTTTTTTAATAGGGATCATACTCCAAGCTTTTCCCTCGACATGATTCACATCTTCTTCAGCAAATATGTTGACCATTTGACAATTTTCTACTTTGTAGCATTTTCTCCATAATCATTACAAGTGGGAGGAAATGTGAAATACAGTAGTTACATATGTGTCATCATTAGAGTCTCTATTTGCGTTGTTAGGGTATCAAGTTTTTTTATCTATCCCTAAACTAATTGCTTCAACTTCTATGTGATGGAATCCAAATGGACTCTTTAGAATATTTCTATCAGTTGGATTGTGGTAGATTGATTTGTGATCACTTCCCGGACTGCAACTAGTGATTTCTTTATCATAGTCTCTCTGCTGAAAGCATCTACACATGCCCTATTAGAATTTAATAACTCACTATAGAATATTTGAATTACTTTTTCCAATGACAACCGATGGTGAAGGCAACCGATCAACATCTCTTGAAATCTATCACATATTCAACAAGTAATTCTTGTTCATACTGAGAAAAATTTGCAATATCCATTTGCAACTAATTATATTTCGTGGCAGAGAAATATTTTCCCAAGAATTTGTGTGTGCATTACTCCTAAGTGTGAATGATATGCTCTGGTAATGACCCTAACCAATCCAATGCTCTCCCATTTAATGAGAAAGAGTTGCAAGTCTCACTATGTTTTGGGTCACCCTCGAGTAACGGACAATGTCAGTTATCCTCACGAAGCACTTTAGATGGGCAACAAGATCTTCTAAAAGGCAAACCACTGAACTATTTATTCTCAACCATTTGCAACATCAATGGTTTCAGTTCAAAAGTGTTAACCCGATGTTAGAGAGTAGGATGTTGTTGGCTACCCCCATCATAAGGGTGAAGTAATCTTGTAGAGTTTGCTCAAATGCATTATCTTCTTCCATCTCATGATCATGCTTAGCACGTCCCACCATCCTTCTTTGTCTAGATCTTTTCCTATGGCTATGAGTAGTTCCTTCAATCCAAGGTTATGCTTTAAGGCTGGTCTCTGAGATCGGGTTTGCATAAACTATTCACATAGGAAGAAGGGTTAAATGTCAACAGCTAATAAAATAAATAAAATAAAAATATTGAATGAGAAAATTAAAACAACACATTAGATAAAGATAGACAATGAAATAAAGACAAGATAAACACAAATAAAGATAGAAACAAAAAAAAAGGAAAGTAACATAAGATAGAGACATAAAAAATACAAAAATAAAATATGAGCAAAGTATTAAGAAGAATTTTTCCATTATTCTAAATTAATTTATTTGAGAACTAGACACAATCTAGTCCCCGACAACGGTGTCAGAAACTTAATACATAAAATATGACCGCTTAAGGGTAAACATACCCTACGAAGTAGTAACAGTGGACCTAAGTTTGAATATCGTACCCAAAAGGCCATATCTAGTTCCCAAAAAAAAATCAATTAAGACGATAATAGAGAAATCTAAGAGAAACAATGATTTAATATGTGTGTGTTTGATGGCTAAAACTCATAGTAGTTGATTTTAAACCGGAAGAAAGTACTAGGTTTAGAATTCTATTGATTAATACCTAGGGTTGTGATTTCACTACAATGTTATTACCCCCTATTTACTAAGTAATCTCATTCTTTGTTATTCATTTATCACCAATAAAGTATCAAGATGTTGTGGTGCATTTGGTCATTTACACTACACTATAACCCTAACTTGTTATCCAGTTTGGTCATGCAAGATTTTAAATTAAGGTGTAATAAATATAGTAAAAAAATAAATTAATAACTGAATAACATTGAATGATAATACAAAGGGGAATCACAAAGAGTTTAGATCACAACCCTAAAAAAAGAGTTTAGCTAGACATGGGTAATGTAAAGTCAAACTTCTTCATTGTTAAAAAGAAAGAATTACTTATATGGAGCATTTTGAATTGACTCAATCTCAAGCTTCCTTATCGATCTTCACCTTCAGGCCACAAATCTAATTCTTTGTCTAAGCCAAACTCAGTCCCTTTTTGTCTCTCATCTTCTATATGTATAGAAAGTGTTTGGATTTTTTAAAACGATTGAGCTTCTTCAATAATTGCTCTAAAAAAATCTGATTTTTCCCCTTTTTTCTTTCAGTTTCTTAAATATTTGTCTAAAGTGAAAATAAGCACTAAAAAATGAGTTTTTTTAACAAATATGTAATTCTTTCCTTACAAACAAATATTAAACATGATATAAAATATGGGTAAAAAAAATTGGTTTATCATTATTGATGTAGCTTTTCGATCCCATGCTACTCTCCTTCATCATACGTATTTTCTCCACTACTCATTTTTCCAAATACATAACCCAAGTAGCACACCACTGAGATAGAGTATGAAACCTTTCTTGCCAATGTTTAAAACCATTGTATACATTGTTAACTGAATTTTCTTTAAGATTTATTCCTTGCAATAATTTATCTTAACCAAATCACACATTTTGTTAAAATATTTTTAAAAGCTAGACTACTCAAAGTTGGACTTTAATTTTACCAATGGATCTAATTAACATTCCAAATAATATATAGGGGTGAAGCGTAAAGTTGTATCATCAACAAGATTCTAAAAAACAAAATTTTATAGTCCTATAATAGTACTGAACAGTGGATATAAAAAATGCTAGAATTCTTAAACAAATCATCAACATCCTTATGCTATTTGCCATAGATATGTGGTGCGCATCTGTATAATAATCATGAATTTAAACATCTTGTCAATCATTATCAATCTATCAAATTACTAATAAATGATTCAAAACTCATTATAAAGCTCAATAAAAGTTGAATACAAAATAAATCAACAACCAATTAAACAAAACACATCATCAAATAAAAAATCTCAAATCAAAATCATAGTTTTCACTGTTCTTACCTATTTCTATTTTAAGGTTGGTTGTGGGGAAGAAAGGAATATAGAGATCAAGTTTTTTGGCTTCTTAACTTGCAACAGAGCTACAAAAAGGAGTTCGTCGATGCTGGGTTAGAAATAAGTACTCCTGAATCTACAAGAAGGTGAAATGAGTTCTTATTTGAACTTAACTTTGAATCTAAAAAAGAGAAAATTAATTCTAGTGGCTTGGCCCACTATAATATTGTTATTAATTTATACTTGGTAAAGTTATTACAGTAGGTTTAGCCTGCTGAAAACCATTGTAAGTGAATTTTAAATTAGGAATTTTTATTTCACATCTACTTTTTTTTCATTTAACATCTACCTACCTGAATAATTTTTGAAAAACTCAAAAATACCATTTAACCTAATTATTTATCCTAATATTTACCATAATAAATTAACCTTATCCCTCTCTGAACACCTACTCTAATAAATTAACCTCAATGACTCACATTTCAAAATAAAATAACTTATTATATGAAATAAGCTTTTCTAACAAAGAAAAAAATTAATTAAAAAATTTATTTACTTATTTAAATTATCTTTATAAAATTTTATATTTTAATAATATAATTTATTTATAACATAATTTTTTAAAATTTTATATTTTAAAATATAAAATATAAAATTTTATTACAGAAAACCTTCTCTTAATAAACTTTTATATTTACAAATTTTATATTTTGTTGTTTTAATTATAAATTTATATATAATATTTATATTACATTTATAAAATTTTATATTTTAATAATATAATTTATTTATAATATAATTTTTTAACATTTTATTAAAATTTTATATGATAAAATATAAAATTTATTATGAAACCTTCTCTTAAATGTTTTTGCTTATTCGACAATATATCGCCGGAGAAGAAAAAAAAATTACAAATTACTCTAATTATAGGACGTTAATCACTCTAATTACTTTGAGTCTAATTTCTCTAATTACACTTCCTGTGGTCCCTTATTACTCTAGTTATTTTGAGTCTAATTACTTGACCTTAGTTACTCTAATTACTTTGAGTCTAATTACTCTACTTACACTAATGTTAATTACTCTACTTATTATTATTATTATTATTATTATTATTATTATTATTATTATTATTATTATTATTATTATAATTACACTTACATTAATTACTCTAATTATTATTATTATTTCTGTTATAATTAAATTGAGACTAAAAATATTTATGAGTAATTTAATTTTCTGTTATAATTAATTTGAGACTAATAACATTTATGAGTAATAATTTTTTAAAATTATAATTTTTTTGCTTCTCCGACAGTGCACAACTCGAGAACAAAAAAATTAAATTTTCAAATTTTTTTATTCTCCAGTTGTGCACCAAAAAATTTGCAAATTTTTTTGTTCTCTGGCAGTGCAAACCAGAGAACAAAAAAATTGTAAATTTTTTTACTCTCCGGCAGTGCAACGCTAGAAAGTAAAAAATAAATGATATATTAATATTTTTCTTACAAGTAGATGGAAAATGAAAATGAGTTAGGTGTGAAATAAAAATCCCTTAAATTATAGTGGGTTAGCCCACTGTAATACCCTAAGTAATTGTTAATTTACTATGAGCTTAATCCATTATAAGTTAACTATAATTTAATTTTTTTAATTATATTAGCTTTAATGTAGTCTATTGTAATCTCTTTTAATTTTAAATATATATATATATATATATATATATATATATATATATAATTAGGTATATTCAAAATATAGCTATAAAAAGAAACTTGTTCTTCATCTTAGCTATATTCATTCTTTAAAAAAATTTAATTGTTAAAATTAGTTACTTCTATAATCTTATCCTTAGAATTTATATATATTATAATAAAGGAGTACGTGGATAACATTCTTTAATATACTCTAAAGAAAAAATCATTTAAGAAAAATTGAAATCCATTCAAATTTGTAATTTTTTATAAATTCAAAGTGTATCAAAAAATCGAAAGAAGAATGATTCCGAAAATGTGTTTGTTCATTTCTGTCTTCACGCGCATATAAAGAGAATAACGAAGCATCTCATGCTATTATGTTGATTTTTATAATAATTATTTGCAAAGTTATATAAACAATTATTTATGATTGGACGTAAATGTATCAGCATTTCCGGTAAATATAGCTTAGCCATTTCTGCATTTGATGACTTCCTCGAGCTTGCAGAATGAAATTAGTTGAGAGAAATTAACGACGTTTTCTGTGACTTCTTTTAGGAGAAATATATAGATAGATACCGTTCGTAGCCACTAGGAAACTTCTACTTTGACCAAACCCACGACAAGAGTGGTAGACATGTTCCCTCTTAGCAGGTTTTGTCAATGTTAAACAAAGGAAAGTGAAAATATTAATTGCTAAAGGGAAAAAAAAAAGAATAAAGCAAAAGTGAAAATGATTGATTTTGCATGACTGTATAAAGTGTATAGTATATATACGTTCCAAGAAGAAAAAAAATAATCATACCCCACATAGGTGTCTGAGCTAAATACATAACATAAATTAAGAGGTATCGATGAACTAGAAATTTGCAAAGTGCCTCTACGCCTTAACAAACGACCTCGTCTACACGGCAACAAAACAAATAACAACAAATGCATGCATTAAAAGAAACACCGCACCTCAGAAACCAATACCATACCCAACAAAGACATCTACTCTAAATTTATGTTTCTGTCTTAATGTTCCCATATTTATTCCCTTCTACTTTCTCTCTTAGGGGCCCCTCCCTCCCGAAGACAATAGAGTGCAAAGGGTATTTGGCACTGCTTTATCTGAGAAAGCAAGAGTGCAAGAGAAGAAAAGGGTTTGATGTGCGATTGAGTAGGGAACATGGAGGGTGCAGAGGAGGAGCTAGAAAGAAGAAGCAAGTTTCTTAAAAGCTTGATACAGAAGAAGAAAGCCATAGAACAACAAGAGCAGCATAATCACCTACAAAACAATAACGTTCGTGTCAGAGCTTGTGACATGCCTCTCCCTCTTCAGAACCGTGCCTTTTGTTGTGCACGTGATCTCCTCGATTCTATGCCACCGAAGAAGCTTGATAGTAAACGCCTGGCCCTCACACTTAAGAAGGTTACCCTTTTTTTTTATTTTATTGTTAGAGATTATTTTTAATTTTGTCGACCAAGTATCTTGAGTTCTTGACAAGATCTGTTTCTGGGTTCTGATTGGCCACATACATTGTATGAAATCATAATGGCTAACTAGGAAGATTTTGAAATTATGAAAATTGGTTTTGATTTGGGGTGTTTTTTTTTTTTTTTTTTATCTGGGGTGCTAATTAGTATCTTGTGAATTGAGTGAACATCTATGGAATGTGTCTAACTGCTTGCTAATTTCTGTCAGATGACAGATGGAACTAAGCTTGTTTGATTTGCTTTTTATCTTACTGGTGACAATTGGTTTGGTGACGAATGGTTTGTTTTGGCGTGCTACATGGGCTCTGTATCTATCCTATAGTATAAAATGTAGCATGGTTTAGAAGATATTGAAAGTGAGACGTTTTATGGGTTTTACTTTGAGTATACAGATACGCAAGAGATGACATTGAGCAGAATCAGGAGTTGCCTTTAGTTGCTTCAAGAAGAGTTGAAATTTCAAAAAGAAAAGTATGAGTATCGTGTAGTGCATGGTACTTTTGTGGTCAATTAAGATTAAATTATCCTTTGTTCCTAAGTTTGAAGTGTGAATAATTAATTTTCAAGTACATTTTCTAAATTATATATTGACTTTTTATTTTATTAACAAATATTAGTTACTAATATATTAGTTATGTTATTGGAAAGATTTGAATCCCAACCAGCATCTCTGCACTTTATCATAATATTAATCTTTATGACTCTACATAAGAACTTCTAGCGTGAAAAAGCCACATAATTATGGCTATAGATTCTCTGGTTGACTGTTTTTTTTTTTTTTTTTTTTTTTTTTTTTTTTTTTGAAAAGCAAATATTTATTTATATAATTGGAAGAGAAACCAAGAGTTTCTTGAAAATACAAGGATGCAGACACCATACTACTTGATGTCCAATTAGAACGCGGTAATTAACCTTTCACCGCCTAAGACATATTTAATAAGCACTCTCTCGGATTAGCATACCAGTCCGAGAAAGCGCACCCCCTATTAAACCCAAAAGAGTATGACAGCCATTTCCAGGAGATGATCTTAATAGTCATCATAATGTCCACTGAGTCCACCTGAATTCTATCAAAGACAATCTGGTTCCTAGTCATCTAGATTCCCCAACAAGCAGTCAGCCAGAAAACATACCTGCACTTCTTTTTCCTCTTTCCAACCACCCATGCTGATGATGATGAAAACAATTGATGCAGATCCCCCGGGATAGGTCCGTGGATTCCCAGCCAGCTCATTATATTACTCCACACTAATTGAGCTTTGGCGCACGTTAAGAACAGATGAGTCCTGCTTTCCATATTGCTTCTGCAAAGTACACAGAGAACCCCTTCTTCTGGAATCTCAACGCCTCTCTTCAGCAAGTTATCAATGGTGGGAAGCCTATCTATCAATAATCTCCAAGAGAATGCAGTTACCTTTGATGGGAGTCTGTCTTTCCACATGCGTCTCCATTGATTGGGTTCCACCTCGGAGAAAATCATTGAGTTCTGATGCGAGCTCAGTACTGCATAAGCATCGGCTACTGAGAACCCTCCATCACTGCTAGTCCTCCAGGTCCATCTATCCAACTTGCCGACCGCAATTACTACTGGCTGTAGCGTAGTAAGTAATTGACTAAGCTGGTCTTCCTCCCAGACAAATAACACCCGCCTCCATACCCAACACCACCCGTCGGCTGGTAGCTTTTTCTGGTTAATACTGGTGCCTTTATCAGCCGCTAACCCATAAAGCCTGGGGAACTTTAAACTGAGAGGACCGTCACCAATCAATTACATAAGTTGTCTGTTACATTACATAAGTTATTTGTGATGTCAAAAATGATACATGGTCCCTCAATTCATTGGTTGGGGGGGCTAAGGGCGGTAAATATTTCTAGAATTTCCTAATAATGTGAGTCTCACTTTTTGAATTATTTTTTTATTACTAACTGAAGTTTATTGAGAGGTACAGTCTCAAATTTTATTTAATCAATTGTACTCGTGATGTTGTAATCTATAATAAATTCTAACGAATAATACATATATTATTAGAAGTGGTATGTTTTTTTGCTAACACTGCTCGTATGTGATAACCTAAGTACGAAGTAATGCAATAGATGAGTGGGAGCTTGGGAGTTAGATGAATTTATATGACACCAAGCCATGTCTATTTACTTGCTGAATTCAATTCTCACTGATAATTTCTAAATGGGTATGACTTATGTGTTCATATACCGTTTCTTATAATCTTTTGCTCCCACTTGAATGGTTCATAACAGAAATATTCTGGTTTCAGGAATTTGATTCTTCGTATGGTCCAGCTTGGCACTGCATTGTGGGTACTAGTTTTGGCTCCTATGTTACGCATTCTCTTGGTGGTTTCGTGTATTTTTCCATTGACAAGGTTTATGTCCTTCTCTTCAAGACAGCTGTTGAACCATTAGACCCTTCATAGCTTCCACAACCGAGTTATGTGCACATCTCCTTGAGAATTTAAAATAATTTAATATTTCAAACCAACTGATGTGTGAGATTACAAATTGTAAAATTTAACGACGATTGTATTCTGTGAAGCATTTGATGCACTTCAGTTAGTAGAGGAAGAGCATTTGAGTGTGTAATTTGTTGTGACAAACAAAAGGATACTCTTTTTTCAACTCATATAGATAATTTTTACTTTCAAATTGACAGTTGACTTATTAGTACAATACACAAACCTAATATCTATCTAAAACCTATTTCAATATAATAGATTTTAATTTTAAGCATTTTTCTTACACCACACAAGTTATAACTGCTTGATTTTGACGGCCCACACTATACCTACAAAATTAGATAGATATAGTTAATTCCATACGAGAAGAACTATTTACGGAACGAGAAAATAAGATTTTTTCTTTTTTGGAGATTAACATGATGCTGTATCGTTTTCATATTGAAGTCGAGGTAAACATTAAGGAAGGAATATTTTCCTTCCCAGAACATGGAAATTCCGTGAATTATTAATAACATGACCTTGTAATTTTTTATTGAAACAGCTTCTTACTGTTAACTGTGCTTATCTTCTCGATTATTGTGTTTGGTTTTCGTTCTATTAAACTCATTCATTAAGGCCTTTCAAACACAATCAAGATTGAAAATAACAACTTTTAAATGTATTTCAATTAGACTTATATTTTTATCAATAATTAAACCTCCGTATTTCATTTTTCTATAAAAAATAGGGCACACTTTTGAGTCCAAGCCGAAAGAGCAACAGGAGGGTAAGAGTGGAATTAAAGGGAAAAGTGAAGATTTCCCATGTGTGGCTGGCACACCTTCAACCACATATAGCTAACGTATCACACTATGATTACATTTTGTGTGTCCCTCGCCAACTAATGTTCCATCTCTAACACTTAACGGTGATATTAAAAATAACTAGGCATACGCGGAAGTATCAAATTTTGATTTCATAATTGAACCAAATATGGAAGAGTCCTCCAAGGTGGTTAGTTTAGCAGTCGAGCAGGAACAACCTGAAGCAAAGCCTCCTCACGAGGCTGTGTTTCTGGTCTTGGCATATCTTCCTGTGTACGAGGTTGTAGTCATGTCTCTAGTTTGCACATCATTAAGAGATGCAGTGAACAATGACATATTACCATGGTTGAATGTTGTTGTTGAAAGCCCTCTGAATTGGCGACTCAATGATGAGATTCTAATGAAAATCACCTCCAAGGCCAATGGTAGACTCAAAACCCTTGGTCTGATCAACTGCATGCACGTTACCGACGAGGGGCTCCAAAGGGTCGTTGAACAAAACCCTCTCATAAACAAGGTACGAATAACCATATCCATAGTTTAGATTTCTACTTAGATCTTCTGATTCGACACGCTTTTCTTTAATTAAGCAAAGCTTGTAGCCTTGCTTTCCTGATTTACCTGAATGAAATTATGAGGTTATTTTAGTTGTTTATCAATTAGGACAGCGTTCACGAATGTGGTATTCAATGGATAAGAAGTGTGTGGCATCCTTGCTTGTTTATTCAAACTGGTTGGTGGGGATTTTCTGAAAAATTATTGAAAAATGAATACTTCTTGACAAAAGGCGGCGTGCACGTCTTGAAAACCATGTCTATTCTTCAAAATAAGCTAGAAACTGAATGCATACGAGAGGAAAAACCACGCTTTCATAAAATACAATACCTTGAAAGTTGTAACTTGTTGCCAACGTAGTAAGGATTGAAGTGTTCTCTTATTTCTGCTTTCATTTGCGGTGTAGCTGCATATACCAGCATGCACAGGTATAACCCCAGAAGGAGTTCTAAGAGCCGTGAAAACACTATGCCAAAGAAGCAATTGCTTAAAGACCTTAAGTATAAACGGCATCTACAGCATACAGAAGCAGCATCTTGACATGCTTATCACAAACCTTGGAAAGAATCAGCCATTCGAGAAGCAGCAAAAGCAGCTGCCTGTCTACTATCACAAACATGGAGGCTTTTCAGTATTTAAGCAAGAAAGCCAGTGGCTTATTGATTTGGAGATATGTCCCAGGTGCTTTGAGGTGAGGATGGTTTATGATTGCCCCAAAGGACACCTCACGAGGGAAAGTCCCCTAGCTCCATGTCGGGGTTGCAAATTTTGTATTCCAAGGTGTGAAAACTGTGGTGGATGCATTGAATCCGGAGAAGTGGAAGAAGGAGCTTGTGAAGATATTTTCTGCCTTGAGTGTTGGTTACAGCTTCCCAAGTGCAGTTACTGTAACAAACCATACTGTAAGCAACACACAAATTGGTGGTGCACTTCTTCAGACTCTTCATTGATCTGTAAAGTTTGTGATGAAAATTCTCATGGATATACGTATACTGATGTTCTATAATTAAGAGCAATTTGGATTCAGTTTCAACTAACTATCATGCATCAAACCATGAACTATCAAGTTCCTGTAACTTGTATAAACTATAAGGTTTATGGCTGATGAGTGATGGTATTATTTGCATTCATGAATGTACTTAAAGTTTGACCGTTCTGAGTTTATAAAAAGGCCTTCTCTAAATTCATCATAGTCATCATGAAAGAGTCCGATTCATCAGCTGTGTACAATATCAAGATCACCATGCCAAAGTATTTCAAATTATGCCAGACACAATATTTCGAATTCAAAGAATACAAATTGTGATTTAAAAGAAAAAGGAAAACTATGGTTACAACAATGATGTCAATTACTCTGGTCTGTTTGTACAAAATTCAATGAACAACTCATGTTACAATTGCCGATATACATTTTGATCAACTAAACAGCTCAAATAATTTCTAGAAGGAACACTAAATAAGGTATGTAGCAACGCAATCTTCCAGAAGGCAGTCGAAGAGAATGTCTCGCTTAATTAAATTCTATAAATGAGCAGAAGATGAACATAGTTTTACACAACTGCACACAAAAGTAGAACTAGAATCACCGAGCTAGTGAAAAATCCACCATTGTAGTAATATTGTGACAAGCAGCCCGAACTTGTGGAATTAGATGGGGCCAGTGATGTGCCATTTATTCTGGTTCCCTTTCTACCATGACTGTATTTCACCATAAATATGCAACCAGAGAAAAAAATTATGTAAGTATTTCACAGCATTGAGAGCAGAAAGAGACGAGAATTGGAAAAATACATTAATAAGAAATCTTAAAAATAAGAAGACTAGCACATATATTCGGGAAAGGAATGGCTATGAGCACCGTGACCTGTAAAAAGTAAATAAATAGGCTCCAGAAACATACCTTCCTGGAAATATACAAGAACCGTGACCTGTAAAAAATAAAATACCACAATTATCAGTTATATTAAAATGCCTAGTAATTTTGATACAAATTTCATTATGCAATAATTTCTTCAAAATATTCGTACATAACTAATGAGCATCAATCAAGAAAGATGGATAACAAAATGAAGAAAAATAGCATATGACCATCCATAATTTGAACAAATATACTTCTGAAACAATCTGATAAGCAAGATTTGAATACCACTGTTCTCATAATCTTTGTCAAAGGATCATTTTCCCCCATTATACTTTCAATTTTAAAATTACAGTCGCCCTGTTTTCATTTGGAGATGCAAACTGAGGAAGTGGCACATAGATTCTGTTGAATGGCTGAGGTGCCACATAAGCTAATTATGTACCATGTGAGCACTCTTCATCACCAAATAAAATGTATGAGGTAAGATTAAACCACATCTGAAAGGAGTTTAAAATAGAATAGACCAAAGTTGTACAATTGAATAAATAGGGGACTAAAGGTGTAACAAGCCTAAAACAAGTTTCAACATAATTCATCTTATTCGTAATTCTAGAAAACCTGGTTATTGTGTTAAAGTGCAAGCTTGGATGCAAACACGCATGTTTCTTTATTGCCTACAGCTATGGTGTTCTAGTAGTTTTACAAATAAATTTACAAACATTTGTATCCAATTCATATATATATATATATATATATATATATATATAGGAGAATGTGTTGTCATACTTGGGTCTGAGGTAGTAATAGTGGCAACCCCTTTGAAATCACAACTCCCAGGAGATTTATCCATCTTCTGATAATATGCATTGAAAGCATATGTAGAATGTGCAACTACATTATCAGGTTGATAACACGGTTGACCCTGCAGCAAAGGCGAACAATCCACCTTCCCTGGTCCACATGCCCAATCAAGTGCTGCCTGTAACATCTTAGGGTCAGCATTACTTTTTGTGACACAAAAGGTTTGGTTTGTTGTATCATTTGCAAATATAATACCAGCACCAGTCAAGTGTAAGGTATACACTGGTTCTCCATTAGCATAAAATAGACCCCAGTTCTTTTCTGAGACTGGACCTGATCTTAAGTCTTCATTATAGAGCTCATAAATATATGTACTAACTGCGATTCCAGGATGTTTAGGAGTTCCCGTATTGTTAAGGACGTGTCTGATCAAGTTACTGTTGTAAGTGTTAGCATTGTCAACAGTTGCATCGGATTCAGATGAGTCACCTTTGGAGGGCCATCCTGACTCGGTTACTAGAATAGGGATATTGGTGAAGTTCAAATCCGACATTGCAAAATAGGCAGCATCCACAACTGCATCAAAAACATTAGTATAATGCAGCAGAGTGTTGGAATCAACAGCTTCCTTATTTGGAGGTAAGGGGCGGAATAAAGCATAATCCAGTGGGATTACACTATTGGACTGCAGGTAATCATAATATGGGTACACATTGAGCATAAGATATGAACCTGTTGATTGCAAAAATTTAAGCAAAGGAACCATCACTGGATTCCATGAACGGTTAAAAAATGCTTGGGAAGGTGGGAAAGAGTCAAGGATAATAGAAGAAGAGTGAGGACTAGAGACTTTAATTTGCCGATCCAGATTAGCAGCAACAAGAGCAGAGTGAATGAAATTTATGGCAGAGACTAGAATAGGGGCTGCATTAGGGAGGGTAGTTAGGACCTCAGATCCAACACATATGGTAGTAATGTTGGTAGCAGGGACATGAGCTATGACATTTCGTGTAACCCAGTTTGCGGCAGTGGCATTGGACTGACCAATACCAAGTAGTTGGTCATTGGGAACAGAAACAGTTACATGGATTCCTGTGTTGGCAAGTGCAAGAAGTAAGGCTCGGTCAGCATCATAGAGTCTGACATGTTGGATACTTTGAGCCTTCAGAAGAGCAACAATCTCTGTTGAACCTGGCATGACAGATATATCTGAACCAATGTTGACACCAATAAAAGCATCTGTTAAAAAAAAGGAGCATATGAATGAAGAATTTTATTTTAACATGAGAGACTCCAAGAGAACATATGATATTGGAAATAAACTGAAAAAAAAAACACAGCAACCATCACCAAAAGACAGGAAAGAAAAAATATTGTACTTGTATAGTAAATCCAAACACGGAAAAGGAGTGCAACTTATTGATATTGAGTTATCTACATGAGCAATGAGGTATAAATCCTCAATCTGAAGTAAGTCACATCAAGCAAATCAAATAAAAGCATTATATTCTCAGAAGAGGGATATTAACAATCTAAAACAAACCTTCAAAATAAGAGGACATTTGGGACTGTTGATGAGGGAATCAATTGTTGTTACTGTTACATGTTTTATATTTTAGGAATAGAAATCAATTTATTTATTATATATAATTAAACTTCCTAATATAGAGTGTACAAATTAGGAATTAAAATTATTTCCTAATAGAGTTTACGAATTGGGAATTAGAATTATTCTATCGTAAATTATTGTAAATATCTTTGTACTATTTATTTGGGACAATAAAATCTTCGAAGCCAACTTTTCTAATATGGTATCACGAGTCAGGTTCTCAAGACTGTGATTGCCTCTTGTTCATGCGACTAATGACTCTATCATTGCTTTGGTTCGTGCTCCTGGTTTGTGCATTCGGCGACATTTTTAGTTGCTCTTGCTTGTGGTTTGTGCATTTGACTACTGGTCTATGCGCAATCATCTTTCTTGTGGTTTCATGGTTCTCGTTCTCTTGGCTATTTGTTTTGGGTTTGTTTTTTGTTCTTGTTCTTGTCTCATGGCTAAGGAGAATCTGTGTGTCCGTTTCAGCGGCAAGAATTTTCTGACAGGGACATCAAGCAGAGACGCAGGAATAAAAATAATACTCTAACATTCTTTACTACCACGTGCATACCCTGCTCTAGATCCTAGTTTATCTAACACATTGAGGATGGTGTTTCATGTCGTTTGTCAATGACACCACCAGCTGGTTGGTAGGGTTACCATGTGTCCAACAAATTAAATACGAAAACATGATATCCAAAACATGATATCCAAATAAATGTCTGTACTCCTTGAGAAAATATGGTTGAAGAAAAGAGAATGGAGAATGATTCATTTATCTGACTAGCTGACTCTATAATTTTATTAATTCTAATCTATATACCACCTGTCATGTGAAGACATAGCTTGCTACAGAAGCAGTGCTCAGCTTCAGGAGTGAAACAGCAAGAAAGCAACATTCATGAATTACATCCTGTTACACTCCTAAGAAAACAAGCTAGTATATCATAACCTAAATGGAATGGGAAACTATATCCATTAATAAGAGTGTGCTAAGCTTATAACACCTGCTTTTGCAGATCCTAAGTCAAAATCTTGAACATAGCCTAGTTGGAATCCGAATAAAGCACAGCATAATTGCATGTAGTACTTAACATAATCAAACATTTACGTTACCTGTCAGAGATACTATAATAATAATAATCCCTTTGATCCTTAATATAAGACAATTTAAAAGGAATTGGTGACTCTTTTTATGAGGCATTTTGCAATATCTGCAGCGCATTGATTTTTGTTTCCTTATTTACATATAATAAAGACTTAGTATGTTTACTTTTTGTAGAAGAATTTGATAAATAATTCATAAAGGTATTATGTGAAGACAAAATTGGTAAATCAATTATGTTTTTTAAAATCAATAAAACTAATTAATTCACTTACTTTTATTGGTTTGTGTAATTCAATTAAATATATTTTTTTATAGGCAAATGTTAGTTAAAAATATGTTATATTAAGGACTGGAAGAAGTAATAAGTTATTAAGTATAACAATAGATGGCCAAATTGTTCATCCAGCTAACTAATAATATCCTTTAATGCAATCAAAATAAAATAGTAGTGGCCCATGGCACATCACCTGCATTTTTCATATATGATCATGAAGACATGAGCCATGACAAAAGTTGGGGTCAGATTTTTTTACCTGCCACCCCACGTGTGTTTCTTGTTCTTATCAGTAAGGGTAGGACCTAAGGAGACATGGATCTAGCTAAAAGAAGTGTAACATACACATATGATGACTGGTTGGTAGGATACACTATCACATCAGTATAGCACCTGGCACTTCTACCGGCCAAGATACACAAGAAAGAAATTCACTTTACTTAGTAAGCTACAAATTATATAATAATAAAGTATATTTAGTTAGCAACATAGTCCATGGGAACTGCAGGGATCAGAATGAAGTACCACACCATCCACATCACTTTCTAACTACTATATGATTACTATATTCCAGAAGTAAAAGTATTAGTAGTATGTTAGTTACACAAGAAAACCACATGAAGACAGGTGGTTGTCTTTGTCAATGTCAAAATCACCCCACCGTCCACTGTCCCTGGGGCTTTTTCAGTCGACATGCGAGAAGATTCTCTGTTATTCTTCTATTTAGCCATAATTGCTTATTCTAGAATGCGATTTTCGTGCTAAATCATTTATTTATAAATGGTAGTAGATGGCAGGTTGCCTCATTTAATATTGTGGACCTCATTGTTTAACACTCTGGACAGTTTCACTTCCACAGCTACGAATAAGTGAAGTGTGACAATACCTTTTCCAACATTAATTCATCCCTGGCATACTGAAATAAGGGTATTTTAGTCCATGGATTTTTTTCTACAAAAACGCAGTTAAGTGCAAAATGCAAAGTGTGTGAGTGATGAGCTGGGACGCAACAACATTGTTCCCAACAAAGACGGGAAGGACAGATCGTAGACGGAGTACAAAGTAAAAGAATTTCTCACAGAAAACCCTTTACTTTGAACAAGAAAAATTAAAAGTAAAGAAATGAAGTAGCCACGTGCCAGTTACAAATTCCCCCTTTCCAAGTTCCAACCCATCCTCTTCAAATTTTCAAATAGTAAGGCAAATGCAATCGAATAAAGAAAAAAGCAAATATGGATTAAATTAAATCATAGGAAGAAAGTAGTAACCATGAGAAACCAATGGCAGTTTCAATGTGAAGCTATCCAAATGCTAGGCTTAAATCCAGTAGGAGAATGTAGTGTAGATAGCAGGATGAATGAAGCTGATATAATGAGGGCGGGGGCGGGGGGGACAAAAACCGAAGGCCAAAAAGAAGAAGAGAATGAAACCCAATAGGCATTAATGCATCTAAAAGGGGGAAAAACATGAATAGCATAATCACAATTCAGAAAGTGGGAGGAAAATAGAAGGAACGTAGAAGCAGAAGCTTACCTCCTGATGCAGATGCAGAAATAGAAAGAGGCAGCATAAAGAAAAGCAGCAACAGAGCCATGAAAGTTGAATGTGTCCAGCAATAACATAAAAGGAGCACGCAAACACTGTAAATTTGAAAGAAAATAGACAAAAGAAAATGAAAAGTGCAAATAAGAGAAGAAAACCCAGAAATTTCGGAGTGAGTGCGAGGGAAAAGCAGATGAAATCAAAGTTTGCTCCTTTTGAGAGAGTGGAAGTGTGAGGACTGAGGACTGAGGACTGAGGTGGAGGAGAGAGATGCATCTTATTTCTGACTTGTGGCGCTCAAAGTGAAACTACCAAGACCTCCGATCTCTGCCACGTCATCATCCGTGTCTATGTGTCAATCCAACGGCTGCCCCAAGCTAAATAAACTACTAAATTCTTTTCTTCAACCAAGTTTCCATGACGTTGTTTTACTAGAGAAAGAAAAAAATAAGTTGCAGTAAAAATATATTTTGTTATAATTTTAAAAATATTTATATGGAATATATTTTTAAAAAATAAATGAAAATAAAAAAAAATCTTTTTAATTTTTTTAAAAGTTAACAATATGTAACATTGTATTTATATAAAAAAATAATATATAAATGTATTTTAAATTATTTATGTAAATAATTTATAATATTTTTGTTAAAATTGATTAAATTTAACAATATTATTTTTTTTAAAATAGAAATATCAAGTAAAAACAAACATATTTTTTGAATTTTAAAAATTTGAAAACAAAAACCGTTTTCAAAAAATGAAAATAGAAAACATTTTTTTAAACTAAACATCACCTTAGGTTTCTTTGGTGAATTGGAAAGTACTAAAATGTAAAATAAAATAAATAAATAAAAAAATTGTCCAATTTAAGTGTGAAAAGCTTTACAAATCAATATTTTACCAATTTTATCTATTAATAATTTAAAAATAATTAAAAGTGTAAAAATTTTATATATTAGATACATATTAATTAAACTCATAAATAAATACAAATATTTAAATTTAAAATCGAAATAGAAATAACAAGCCTACTATCTACTGTGAGAAGATGAAATTATTTCTCACTCTTTCCATGTATAATTGTAAAGAGTAATAACATGTTTGCGTAAGTTTTTTAATAAATAAATACTATGGTGCTCATGGGTTGGGTTGAGTTTGATTGGATTAATTGGGTTACCATTTTTAAAAAAAATTATATATTTTTTAGGATTTTTTTTAACATAGAAATAAACAGAAGAAAAAATAGAATATATTATTATTGTAACATAAAAATAAACAATAAACTATTGACTCTAATAGTGTAAACAATCAATTCCAAAAGAATTTAAACTATTATTGGTTGAGAGCTCGTTATTAGTTTTTTATCTACCAATAAACATTAGCTAGTTGAAGTGAAGGTGTGCCCTTGTAGTACAAAGTACTTACCTTAGTGCATAACAGTCTCAACTCAATAGTTATAAACTCAATTATTAAAGATATTTTTTAATTTAAACTAATAAATAAATAATAATGTAATATTATTATCGGATTTGGTAGGATTGGGTTAGGTCTCAGGTTCAACTCACTGAACTTGTCACCCAACTTATAGGGGATTGGTTTGATCGGGTTAGGTTAGGTTTCATCCAATCTAAAAAATAAATCAAACTTAATCACTTTGGATTGAATTGAGTCGGATTAACTCATCGAGTCACTCCACCCAATAAACACTCCTAATAAATACAAAATGTCAACAAAAAATTCATAATGTTTTAAGACACTTTTTATAAAATATTTTTAACTAATATGTAAAAGTATAAAAATTTAAAAATAATTTAATTTTTAAATTCCAATTTTAACTTTAAAATATGAAATAATATATTATTTGATCATTTTATGTTGTATATAAAATTATTAAATTTATAAATAACTTTTTGAATGATTTAAAATATAAAATTAATTTAATTAAATACAAGACATTAAAACCAATATTATTTAAAATAAATTATTATTTTAATCTCACAAATTTTTTTATTATTAATTAGAACCTAGTTGGGAATTTAAAAAAAAAGATACATCTACATTAATAATATTGATTTTAAAAATTAATATAATATTATATAATTTATTTTAGTTATTAGTTTAACTTATTTATTTTTATTTAAAAAGTTACAATATTTTATTTAAACTTAAATCTACGTAACATAAACATAAAAATCATAATTTAAAAACCATCTAACTCATTCGAACTATGAACATGTGGTCCAATCGGGTCATATTAATGATCAAACCATAAATCTAAAAAGTTTTCTTTGTAATTTGTGGATCCAATCTGATCCGATTTAAATCATATCATATCACTAATCTTTTTCAGATCCAATCTAATTAAATTCAATTGGATCCCACTTTATTTTACCACAACTCTGATCCAATTCAATCTATAAACACCTCTAATCAACTTACCCATTCAATAATTTTTTATATAAAATACAAATTTTATCAAAATTCAACCTTGAACATTATGATATTATACAAAAGTGATTATGTTAAACAAAGAATAATAAGGCTAAGATCCTCCCTTAAGCTAGGAATGAATATTGGATATTCCTAGCTTAGATTGTAAAAAACTGAAAAGCAGCCGGCAGCAAGACTTTGGTGTAAATGTCTGTAAGTTAATTAGCAGAAGCAATATGGAGTAATTTTACGACTCCAATTGATACCTTCTCCCAAATGATATAACAATCCATTTCTATATTTTTGTCCTTTCATGAAAAACAGGATTTACAGCCATGTGAAGGGTTGATTTGTTATCATAGTACAACACAGCAAGATGAGGGAAAGACAACTAAACTTCTTCAAGCATAAAGGTGAGTCATTGCAATTCACAAGTGGTGCTAGCAAAAGCTTTATACTCAGCTTCTGAAGAGCTTTTGGAAATAGTAGCTTGCTTTTTAGACTTCCAGGAAATTAATATTGAACCAAGGTAAATAGAGAAACTAGTAACACATATTCTAGTGTCAACACACCTTGCCCCAATCAGAATCATTAAACCCCTTTAGGTGAATGGAACTAGTAGTAAGAAAGAAAATCCCAACACCAGGAAAGCCACAAAGTAATTAAAGTCCTGCACAACAGAAGTGATATTTGGTCTAGTGTTGGTTAAGTAAATTAATCTGCCAATTAACCTTTTGTAAGAAAGAAGTGTCTTCAGCTAAAAGACAAGGTTCAGAATCTCTTATAGAGATTAATGTTAGTCGTATTCCGAGCCACTTCAAAACCAAGAAAAATTTCAAATCACCTAGATCTTTAATCCTGAAGTTAATGTAGATAATTTCCTAGCAATAATATATCATCCATGTAAACAAGTAAAGTTGTGATAGAATTGAACTTGTGTTTGAGAAATAGAGAATAATCATAGGCACACTATTTGAATCCATGAGAAATTAAAAAAGGTGGATAATCTCGGAAACCACTATCTACTGGCTTGTTTTAACCCATACAAGGACCTTTGAAGTCTGCAGACTTATCCTAGTTGAATCGGTCTAGTTGCTCCAAGTACCACGTATTAATAGCAGCTAAAGCTAGCAACAATCTAATTATGGACAATTTAGCCATAGGAGAAAAGGTATTGAGATAATCTTGGCCCTCCACCTAAGTGTAGCCCTTGGCAACCAAACTAGTTTTGTACCTTTCAATGGAACCATCTAACTTATGCTTGATTTTGTAAACCTACATATAACCAATAGCAGTCTTATGTGGAGGAAGTCCAGTAAGAACCCATGTGTTGTTAGATTGCAGTACTGCAATCTTAGTATTCATTGCTTCAATTCAGTTGGGATCTTTAAAGGCATTAGCATATGACTTAGGTTCAATTTGTTGAGTAATAGCTAGGATGGCACTATGATGTGAAGGTGACAATTTATTATATGAGATGACAAAGTGATGCACTCCTTTAATCTCTTCAACCAAGGTTCCTTCCTCTAAGAAGATGGAGGATGGAAAAAAGTTAGGGATGGAGCCACTTCTCTAGGGAGAAGATAAGTCAAGAAAAATTTTACTAGAATGTTTGTTACAAGAGAGGGGGCCCTTGATAAAAGCTTAAAGGAAGAGAATCCTCAAGAGATAGGTTTCTCGATGACACTTTACTATAAAATAATGCTTTAAAGAGTCTTATATCAATTCCAAATTCAAGTGTGATGATAAAAGAGAGACTAGGTGTATATATAGCCCAATGAGAAAGCTAGGTACTCAAAACTAGGCAATGTGGAACTTTAGGCCTAATTAGGATTTGAGACACCTAATCTAAACCTAGAAGGGGTGCAAAAGCTAATCCAAAGGTTGCGAAGGAAGGCCAACACACCTTGGACAAGAGGCTCCTAACTAACCTTACCTCCTCTCACTAACTAATAACACCTCTTTCTTCCTAATTACAAAGTAAATGGCCGAAATACATGGTCCAAAAGGAAATTAAGAGCTAAATAATATTTATAAAGGAGAATATATGGACTATGGCCTAATATGTCTATCTCCATCATGAGTTGAGGTCTTGATGAGTCTTTTCGGGGCAAGTCTTCCTTTATCCTCCTAGTCATGACCCTAGTGAAAGGGTCATTGGTAGGTAGGATTGCATTACAAAGTGTAAAGGATAGAGACTACCTTCAGAGTAATTAACAGCAGTTAATGGTGAATAGGTAACATAGAAGTCCTTATATTTGTCTGGCTGTGAATTTGCCTCTCTAACCTTCTAACTACCTATGATGATTCTACACAACCCACAAACTCAAAATTAGAGGATCAATAGTGGTGAATTGAAGGTCAAGATGAGTAGGTGAAGGGACAGACACAAGAGATTCAACATCATCACAGAAGCAGAAAGTAGGAATAAGCAAGACAATAATAGGGTCAGGTTGATTCTGCACAGAAAATGGGAAACAATCTTCATAGAAGATTACATGTCTAGATACATTAACAACCCAAGTTTTGAGATCAAAAGTCACATACCCTTTTATGTGTAGTTTAAAGTTAAGAAAAATAAAAGCAATAGACCTGAGATCCAACTTCTTTCTATTGGTCAATAGTGTGTTGGAAAAGCAAATACATCTAAAGACCCTCAAACAATAAACATCATAGAATTACCATAAAGGGTTTCAAAGGGGATATCATTAGGGAAAGGAGTTGGCATACAATTTATGAGAGTAGCAAAGTGATTCAAGGCATAGGACAAAAAAATGGGTGGCAAGTTAGATTGGAAAAGTAAAGATCTAATGACATTGAGTAAGTGTTGATGCTTTCTTTTAGCAATCCCATTTATTGTTAAAGTCATTTAAAATTTTAATTATTTTAATTTACAATTTTCAAAATAAATTGAGATGTGTTCTAACATTTTTTTTTAAAATGGAAACCACAACTAAAAAAGAGAAAAGAAGTACAAAAATAAGTTGTCGTTTATTTGTACTTTTTTTTCTTAGTTCAAATAAATGTGTTTGAAATATTTGTTTATGATATTTTTATTTTATTTTTGTTTTCTTTAATATTGACTTTATTTTGTCTTTGAATAATGTATTTGAAAATTTTTAATTTAAATATCGTTATAGGTAATTAATTATTCAATATTCATATTGACTTTTTGTTTTAATTTATAATTTTGAATTTTTTTATTCTTTGTAAATGGTTTGTGAGAGAGTAAAAAAATTTGCAACTTTTTTTCACTCTCCGGCAAATGATGGCCGAAGAGATAAAAAAATAATAACTATACAAAAAACGTAATTCATTAAGAAATTAAATTATTATATTAAAAAAATAAGAAATTAAATAATTATACTACACTACACTAAGCAAATATTAATTAAATAATTATACCAAACATGTAATTCATTAAGTAAAATAATATAATAAACATGTAATTATTATAATAAAAAATAATAAATTAAATAAATACATTAAAAATAATAAATCAAGTAACTAAAAATTAATTAAATTACTATATTAAAAAAATAAGAAACTAAATAAATATACTATATATAATTAACTATGCTAACAAAATATTTAATTAAAATAAACACATAATTCATTAGGTAAATTAATATAATAAACATATATTTATCATATAAAAATAATAAAATAAACAATTATACTAAAAATAAAAAAATTAAGTACACTAAAAATTAATTAAATTACTATACTAAAAAAATAAGAAATTAAATTATTATACTAAAAAGATAAAAAATTAAAGAACTATACTACATATACACATAAAAGGTGAGGAGAGAGGAGAGAGAGGATGCAGGTAAAAAATAAGGGAGGAAATCAAGAATAAAATGAGAATTAAAAAAAACTTTTAAAAAAATAGATGTTACTTCAAATTAGGATAGATATTAATTCAAATTTTCTAAAATTAATTATACACATAAAAATTGGACGGGGTTCTAGGGTCTAGAGGTTGACCTAATCATGAATGGAAATCATGGGGTTGTTGATAGAACCGCACTTTAGTAATGCATAACCCAATTTCTAATAAAAAAATAAAAATTTCATGCTATGATTTTAATAGTATACTAAAAACATAACATATAACATTGGCAAGGTGCACATATGGCTAAAAGGGACAGAAAAGTTATGGCTTGAAATCTCTTTACTAAGAATAATTAATATACTAACGACTATTATTTACTTATAAAAAAATATTATAATAAATATAATTTATAAATTTATTCTTGAAATTCAAACTACTAATATAAAAATTAAATATATTAAAAAATTCATCATTTAAGTTCAAATTAAATTTATTCTTGTTCATCTATGAATCTAAAAAAATAAATAAGTTATAAATTTATTACAACTTTTAATTATAACTTTTAATAACAAACAATTTTATAGTATATGAATATCAATTTATAATTTTAACAATCACATCATAATAATAAAATAAAGTTTTCAAAAAACATACAATAATAAAAAATATATTTGATAGCATATTAATAAAAATTATAATTGATAAAAAATAAATAATTTATTTTATTAATTCAGAAAAAGTTTAATAACTAAGTCAATTTAATTCAACTGCATAGAGTCAACCATTTAACCAGAATCAAGGGATGATTGGTATAATTTTGAGCTCGACCAAGGTAAACTGCTGTTTCGTGGTCTAACCGGTGGAGGCTATCCTATTTTTAGAACTACGTTAATAAGAATGCTATTGGGGTGCATTTTTTTATTTTATTTTTATGTGTGATGATGATATTTTGAATTTTCTAGTTAAATATAGAAAACTGATGACATGATGTGGGTTGTACAACCGCAAGTGGGTCAGAAAAAATAATTGATTGAGGATGCAACAATCGACCGTTAAAGAAAAAGTGATGCGATGCAAAAATAATTAGTTATTTTATTTCCCCTTATAATATCAATAGTCCAAGGGGAGTAAGTGAGAGTGTCTAGCTTTTAAAACACCATCTTTGTAAATATGGAATTCTTACCCACTTGGGCATGGTTAAAGAATTATTCCTTCTAAAAGCGTCTTATTATTAATTAGATGGTATTTGGACAAGAATGGGTTAATGATCTAAAAAAATTATTATTTTTATTTTAAAAATCAATAGTTTTGTCTTTATCATTTGAAAATACATAAATTTTATTCCTAAATGAATGCTTTTGTTTTTCCTTATACAACTAGCGTGATGAAGTCTGGAACGAAGCTTTGAAGGGATAGGGGATCCATGGCGCCCCTCCCTTCCTCCCAATTTTTTTATTTAACAATTATATAAATTAAGATATTAAATAATAAAATATAATTAATAAAATTATTATTAACTTACATTTACTTACTTTTTAGAATAAAATAAGTTAGTAATTTAGATTTTAAATGTATTTAAATAAATTTATAAATATAGTTTGTTAATTTATTCTTTCTAAAATATAAGTGAATGTAAGTTTCTAAGCTTAATAATTGAAAAAATTTACGAATTTACATTTATTTAAACTTTAAAAAAAGTAAATTGGCAAGTTACATTCATGGGATGTATTTTAAAAATTTTATAGTTATAAATTATTAATTTATTTTCTCTAAAAAATTAAATTCATGTAAACTAACAAATTTATATATTTTTTAATATTTAAAATACTTGTATTTATTTATATCACACTTATCCTATTTGTAGACTTCCCACAATTACAATAAAAATCCATATATATAAATCCAGATAATAGATTTTAAAATTAAGAAAGCAAAATTTTAAATGTGAAGAGAAATAAAATCTCTATTTTAAATAAAAAAACTTTATATAATAAATATATGAATTAAATTTATTTTGTTACCTTCAAAATTTTAGGTAAAGCTTACTTAGGGAGTATTCTCTGTTATGATTTATTTACTATTCATATGATGTACTAGATCTAGTGGGCCGGATATCCATTTCTATGAAATTTTCATTTCACACCTACCAACCTTAATAATTTTTTAAAAATTTAAAAATATCCTTTAACCTAATATCTATCCTAACACCTACATAATAAATTAGCCTTATCTCTCATAACACCTACTCTAACAAATTAATTTCATCCACTCACGTTTTAAAATAAAATAACTTATTCTATGAAATAAGCTTTCAAATAAAGACAAAAATTAATTAAAAAAATTATTTAACTATTTACATTATCTTTATAAAATTTTATATTTTAATAATATAATTTATTTATAACACAATTTTTTAAAATTTTACTAAAATTTCATTAAAATTTTATATTTTAACTTATAAAATAAATCAAATATAAAAGTTTATTACAGAAAAGGTTCTCCTAATAAATTTTTATATTTTATTATTTTAATTAGAAAATTTATATATTATATTTATAAAATTTTATATTTTAGTAATATAATTTATTTATAATATAATTGGTTAACATTTTATTAAAATTTTATATGATAAAATACAAAAATAAATAAAATATAAAATTTATTATGAAACTTTTTCTTATTTTTTTTTTACAAATTACTCTAATTACTTTGATACATGATATTAATTACTATTACTTTGAGTTTAATTACTCTAATTACTGAGTCTAATTACATGACACGTTAATTACTTTAACTAATTTTATTCTAGTTATTATAATTAACGTTAATTACTCTAATGGATACTAATTATTCTTATTATTATTATTACCATAATTATACTGGCATTAATTAATCTAATTATTTTTTTTGTTATAATTAATTTGAGAATAAAAATACTTATAAATAATTTAATTTTTTGTTATAATTAAATTAAGTATAATAATATTTAATTTTTGTTACTCTATTATCGGAGAAGGAAAAAAATTCGGCACCGAAGAAGAAAGGACAAAATTGTAACATGACACGTACAGCCGGCTCCGATGTAACACATAATCCTCGAGAAAATTACCCAGAAGTGCCATAGCCAATACCTACAGACTATGGCAACGAATGTACCATATCTAATATCTACCTTCTTTTTCTGGTCCTCAAATTTATTTATTTTTTCACAAAAAACAAACTAGAAATAAGAAGTACTGAACAAATATAAATATCTAAACTGGGGGCTATTACTCCACAAAATTAAACAAATCATATTACATAGTGGTACAATGTTACAGTGTAGGAAGCTAAAATTCAACCAACCTTTCAAATAACAAGGTAAAAGCCCTACACCACAAAAATAATTATGGTAGTGACCTATCTATGTGCTGAACGTAGTCTGGTACTTGACAATGTCAGCATAAGTTGTGATCAACGAAAATAAAATCATGTGCTTACAACATTTTTAGGTTACAACAATATTTTTCTGAGATAGTTTCCTAAAGGTGCGGGGCCACTATCCTAGCTTGGCTGAGACAGTATTGGTAGAAGTAACTGCAGAAAAGTTAGCACCAGCATATTCTGCAGTGGCACACTCTTCAAACTTCTCGTTCAGGTTATATGGTGCTGCACTCATCACCCTGCAAACACACCTCATAAATAATTTCATGTAAAATCTTGGTTATACTATCTGCTGGATTAAGATATATAAGACTAAATATCTTAAACTCAAAGCAGAAGCAAACTCTTGTATTATGAATACCCAAGTCCCTCCCACCAACATCTGAAATTATATTAGTCTATTAACACAAGGAAGTTATGTTTGCAAGTTTCAGCAAGTACAGAATGGAATGGAAAGGGATGGATTGAGATGAAAGAATTATTTTTCTTCAGTATTGGATTGATTAAAACGAGGAAATAAATGTCATACTAAAAGACTGCGAGTATAAAATTTTAATATAAAGCTTTTCAAAGAAACAAAATTAATTTAAAATAATGAGTGACGAGTATAAATAAAAGTGAAGTCATTGCCCCATTTCTCAATGGGCACAAAAGGAGAGAACTGATGGTGGAATGATTAGCTTTACTATCCAATCCCACGCTTCCCATTTTCACACTTCGACTCCCCCATTACCACTTATCCGTACAAATTCTGAGGGGAGAGTGCTCCCACAAAGTAGCGAGCCATAAAAATAGAAAGTCCATGCAGTGTAGTCATTGAACCAAGTTTAACAACAGTCCAAGGATGATAAGTATGCTTTTCTTTTGTCCAGAAATATAAATTGTGTATCAAATTACACCCACCCAAAAAGAATGTATCTGAAGTTCTGAAATAACCTTTCTTTGCGTTTTTCTAAAAAACGAGCCAACGATGCTTTCCGAGCCTGTGGTACAGCTGCATAACAGATGACTTGTAAAAATCATTATAACTGAAACATTTGAAATGATCAAACACACTGATAAATGCTAGACTGCAGATGGATTTGTCCCTATATAGGTTGTAGACAAAATGAACTAGACCTGAAGAACCATCAAAATGTTAAAGAGTGTAACAAATGATATCACCAACATACCAGATGTCAACATAGTGGTTGCATGGACCACCTTAGGAGGCTCAGCATTGCTAACAAGAGTGGTTGAAACTCCAGTTGTTTTAGCAGCCAGAAATTCATCAGTGCAAGTTGAGCCACTCCCTGATTGTGCACCAGTATACGAAGAAACAGATAAAGGACTTGAAAGACCAGAGCCGGGTGGTGTATTTGCAGGTTGACTCACAGGCACAGCTTCACCGGCAGCCGACTTAGAGACAGGCACCTGAACTTTTGGCTGCACCTTGTTAGAAGCTGCAGATAAGCTATTGCCAGCCAACAACATGATAGCTTGTGCCTGTAAAAAGATGGCCACGTTTAGAAGCTTGAGTGATTAACCACGAACATCAGGGAGTACAAGATGTATGCCCCCCTTCTTATTTTGCTATGGATAGAAGTGGAAGGAATGTAACGAACCAAAAACGATACCTTCTCAGCAGAGATATCATCAAAGACATTGACAGTACCAGCATAGAAGATGGTAAGTTGGGCAGAAGGTGGTGAAAGTTTCACACTGTTAATTAAAATAACAAAATTTAAAAACAGAAACAGGTTTGTGCACTGGCACACAATCCAGTTCAACCATAAAATCAAAATTACCATGATTCACTCATTCCACCAACGGCACCAACAGAGGGAATAACTGAATGAGGCATCGTAACAGGTATTCCCCCGAGTAATGGCTGCTTCACATTTGTGCCATTCATATTCTGACCAGCAGTTGCAAAATGATTCTTCAGGAATGGATTCCCCAAGGAAAATGAAATTGCTTGATTGGGAACTGAAAACATCTTCACATCATGAGGAGGATTCACAGAATTCATATAATGTTGTACAGGATATGGAGTCAGCGAAAAATGAAGGCCACCTTGCCCATCGTGATTGAAAGATTTCTAAACAGTAGTAATAACAAACAATTAATGAAAGGAAGGACAAAAAAGACATCAGCTAATACTTACTGTGGGTAAGATCTTACGGATTAAGTCAATTTATAAAAGGGATGCTGGAGTTTAAATGTTGAAACAACAGGCATTACATGTTAGGTTCTGATTCGAAAGGGAAATTCATACACCATAAGCAAAAGAAGATTTTTATAATATAACTTTACATAAAAGGGAAATAGAAAGCAAATAAAAAGCTACCCTCGTAATTTTTAGAGTTGATTAACAAAAACTAACATATATTAACGATTAACATTTGAGATATAAAAAAAAATTAGAGTTGACTTAAATAAAAATACCAAATCAAATGCCCAAAAAATAAATTATACTTATTTTGCTTTAACTCAAGGCATAGAACAACTGCATGTTGAACTAAGAATAATCTACCTGGGGTTCACCCGCAGAGCGTTTCTGACTAGAGTCAAATGCATCTTGACTAAAGATAGATATAAATCCGGGAGATGTTAAGGGATCAGACACTATCTTCTTAGTCTTATCATCTTGAGAAGCCTTGAATGACATCAAATGTGGAAGGGCTGATACTTTGTTCGAAAAGGGCCACTGTGCAATTGAACCTTTTGTGAAGCCTACACATACCCACAAAAATCACCATCAACATAGGCTAGGAAGACTTTATACCTGAGTTAATTGCCCTATAGACCTTAAGGGATAAAAAAGATATTAAAAAAAAGTTCCATAATTAGAACCTAGTAATCTATATGAAAATCTATCTACGTGTCTGCGTTTAGGAGCAAACCCAAATCAACAAAACTGGTAAGAACCCGACAACGATTTCTTTCCCCAAATTGAAATTTTCACGCACACTGATACACTACTTTAAATATCTAAACACGAGTAACTTAAAACTTAATTATTTCCACTGGTAAAATCTCCCTAATAAATAGGTGGTAAAAAGTTTACACATAAGCAACGCTTCTGTACCACCGAGAGAGGGGGAAAAACTACTTTTTTTTAAAAAAGAAAGTTAACGAACCTATTTTACTGCCATTAATCAATCCTCATGCAGTCTAAAGACGCGTAATTGAACCCATAAATGAAAGAAAAAAAGAAGAAGAAGACATAATTCAGAAGAAGTGAAAATTTGCAAGAAAGCATTTAAATATAGCAATTTAAAAACAAAGGAAAAAGAGAAAAGATGAAACATGCCAGAGTCTTTGCAGCCATCATTGTTGATCTCCTCTCTCAGGAGAGATAGTGGTTCTTTGGAGTTGAGAATGAAATCTCTCTCCATTTCAGAGACAAAAAGAAGCGAGTGAAAAAATTGAAAATCCTATTCTTTAAGAAAGCAAAAGGGAAGAAGCAATCCCTTGTTCCTTACTCAAAAGAACAATAACAACAAGAATAGCGAGAAAGAAAGAAGAGCAAAAGAAAAGGTTCCAACTGGATCAGAAAAAAGCAAGTTCAATGGGGTCGTGTTTCACACGAGTTTGGCGAGATCTTCACCGTTGAATCTTATTTTATAAGAAAAGAAAAGATGGGTCATCAAAGGTGGTTGGTTTACCGGTAAACCAGTGGCACGACGGGGTGGTCCGGTAAAGGAGCACGTGCGCGATCATTCACAAGAACCCATGAGGCTATGTCGGTGAGGCCACCTGGTGAAATAGCGCACGTGTGTACGACACGCCACGACTTTAGCTGGGGAGAATAAAGTACACAGCAAGTTTCTATTCTGATTTCGACTCAATGTTTGATTTTTAGTTTCAACTGTTGCAGAGCTCTCAAGCAAACAATGTGATATTATTGGAAGAAGAGGTTGGAATTTATTCAAAATTATAAAAAATGTTTTATTTTTAATTCAATATATTATAATAATAGTGTTAATTCAAAAGATTACGAGTGATGGAAGGAATATATCGCTCGTATTTCTCTTATCGAAATCTTGTAACAATACATAATCAAATTCATAAACTCGTTAAGGTTAAATAACTTTACAAATATCGAATTAATTCATTTTGGAGAATAAGGTTGGTTTGTATTTTTTTTATTTTTACTTTTTTTTTTCTTTTAGAAAAGACAAAATTATTTATTAACATTTACAAAACATTTTTTTCAATCACAAGATACGATTTGTAGAAACTTAAATACTTATAAGTAATGTAATTATAATTACCCAACCTGAACTACTTAAGAGAAAACATATAAAGCCAAAAGAACCAAATATAATTAAAAGTAATCAAGTAAATCAAATATAATTAAAACTAATTCTGTAGTAACAGAAAATTATTTTTAAAAAAATTTAAAACTAATTAAATTTAAATATCAATATAATTAAAAACAAAATAAAAAGAGAATCAGATAAAATTAAATATAGAGACAAATTAAAAACAAAATAAAAAGAGAATTAAATAAAATTAAATAGAGACAAAATAAAAGAGAATAAAAATAGATTAAATTTAAAAATCACAAATTAATTAAAATTAAAAATGAATATAACTAAACCAAGAGACACAATCCCGGACAACGGCGCAAAAAACTTGATGTGTGAAAATCGCAAGTATACAGTGTCATCAAGTAATAAAAATTGTTCTTCCCTAGGAACTGTGTGTTCGGTAAAAATATAATTATTTTTTTAATAGCACATATTAGTTGTTAATATGTTAGTTTTATTAATTAAGGGATTGAAACCCACGACTTCTCCCTTCCATCTTCTCCCTACATGTGGAGATTGTCATTAGACCAATTTGTTAATATGTTTATTACTTTAATTTATTTTATTTTATTTTTTTGGTAATTTAAATAAAAAAATCAAAGTTCTCTAATTAATAAAAATAAAAATAAAAAACAAATTGAAGTGAATTCTAAAAATCATGATAAGATAACAATCTTTAAATAATATAAAATCTAATATAAGAAAATTGTAACTATAATAAAGGAAGATGTTTTAGATTTTTAATATATTTGAAAAACATCAAATATTTGATCAAATAAATGAAGAGATAATAAATTTAAATTTTAGAAAACTTTCAGGATTTGGGGTATCACACCATGGCTACCTCTTGAATCAAATTTAACTATGTTATATGTTCTTACTTGTTCTGTGTGAAGGTGACCTTGCTAATTAACATAAGGTAACCTTGCTAATTAACCTAAGGTAACCTTCGTCCCTCTTTCAAGGTACAAAGACATATCTAATTGAATTAACCCCTACTTTTGTGGTGACTATGTTCAATTAAATCCATTAAGTTCTTTTATAATTCATTGAGTTTTCCAATAGTTAAATTTACTTTCGTGATTTAATCCTTAAATTTCTTCCTTAGGGTTCTAATAATTAAGTTCACATCTGCATCAATAACTAATGTCAAATACTTATAAGTAACATAATTATGATTACCCAACCTGAACTACTTAAGAGGAGAACATACAAATCTAAAAGAACCCCTCAAAAAGAGACTAAACTTACTAATTTCTTATTCTTTTAATGCAATGCTCTAGTTGCATTAGACACCTATAAAAAGAGACTATTTGTTCTGAAATTCTTTTATGATAAAAATAAATATTTAAATTCAACAAATTATCACTTTTGATTCTAAAAACGAAACAAATTTATATTTATTGGAGGAATCTTTAGAATACAAGGGTGTAATTGTGTGAATTCTTTTTAGTCAACCTGGTTATAATTAATGGCCTGAAACATGAATATTGACTTAAGAGAGTTGAGATTTTATGAAAACATGATTTTTGTTCAATTAAGTTCAGATTAGAGGAAAGGAAATCCCAAATAGGATGTACTCAAATTTGTTTTAAAAGCCATTAAATGTGCAATGAAAGTAAATGAAATGCAGTGTAAATCCTCAAAGAAAAACCTCAAAGTTTCTAATGTTAGAAAAAAACACTAAATGAACGTGAAACCTTAAATTAAAAGCAAGTAAATGCATGAATGTAAATGAAGAATCATAAATGAAATTTGCAAAATAAACTGCCATCAAAGTGGTAAAAACATACATCTTAATTTCTTCATTTGTTACCATGTGTTAGGTGTCTTAAGTTTACAAGATTTTGTGTGTAAATGTTCCAACCCTGATTTTGGTGCGAGTGAAGAGTATTTATACAAATTTCTACAACAAACACTTGCCCCTAGAATTTGAAAAAGAAATAATATTTTATTCCTTGACGAAATTAAGCTAATAAAAACCTTCCAAAACTTCCAATAACCACCCTAATGAATAATAACTTCCATGTTTTGACTCCTAATCTTATCCTTTAATCTTGTGTTGACTCTTGAGTTAAACTTGACTTTTTCATAGATGTTTTTGCTTCTCAGATGTCTCGATCTTCTGGTTCTCGATTTCTCTTTTTGAATTATGTTACTCAAGCATTTCCATTTTAGTGTTCCTATTTCAAGTAAAAGCTTGTTGTTACAGATCCCTCGACTGTGGATTCGAGTCAACAATCCTTTTTGTCACATTTCTTTGAGATTGACTCTTTACTAAATGATCCTAAACCTATCTTCCTCCCATGTCTTTATGGTTTCTCGACCTCGAACTTTGCCTTATCTTCCTCCCATGTTGTTCATTCTAGCCCATCATTGTGGTATCTTGAGATACATTAACTATGGATAGAATTTCCCATAATTGAACTATTTTTCTTCACCCCAACACTGTGTATTTCTCAAATGACTGCTAATTCATAAAAAAATATTTTTATAAGTCCTCATTATATTTTTGCTATACATAATTGGACTCATTTGAACATCAAAACATTTTTTGCTAGCCAAATTTCCCAAAAAGTAGTCATCCAAATAATACTCTGAATACCTTTGAGTTTATTTCCACTGCAACAAACGAGAGAAAGAACATCTAAACTTCATATACAAGCTTGTAAGAGAATATTAAGTGTGACAAGGATCCCGACTTAGCATGACAAAATAGCTGGAATTGATGAAAATAGTATAGAAAGTCCCTCATAGTTTGAGATATGTTGCAGGAAGTCCTACATTGCCTAAGATGAATAAGGGAGTGGATGAACTAGGTTATATAATGGACTTGAGTCCATGGCATCAAAGTGTGTCAATAAAAAACATTTTAAGCTTGTATTTGACTTTTCTTATACTCTTGTTTTAGAGTGTTGTGAGGGTTAATTAAGTAACTTACTTTGGAAATTGTGAATGTACTAGGGTCAGTAAAAGTAGTCTATGTGTTGTAAAAATTTTTGCATAGTGTTACCATGACGTCTTTTTTACCCAATAATAGAGTCTATGGTATGGTAGGATATTCTTAGTATGTTTTATGGATGTAATCTAGTATAATCTTCCATATTAGAAAAGAGTAATATCCTTGGTTGGTTCAATATCTTTTGCAGGTGATATCAGATGTGACATAGAGATGTTTGATGGAATAATCAATTTTGGTTTGTGGCAGACACAAGTCAAGGATATGCTAATACAATATGTTGAAGTATGATTGTCGATATAGATAATAATTACTGATGTAGGTAATGTACACAACACAGGCATTAACTAACATTGATGCAAGTTGTATGGTGATTGTACATGGGTACTAGTTGGCATTTATGCAAGGTGTATGGTAAAAGGAAATTCTTAGAGTGATTTAGTTCCAAGTGGATATACTCTTTATGGTGGATTGTGAATGTATTGAGAGCCAGAGAGTAATTTATGCATTGTAAAAATTTTCACATAGTGTTATTCTCTTGTTATCCATAATAACCATGGTTTTTTTTCCAATTTTGGGATTTCACGTTATATTCTTATGTTATTTATTTTATCTTACTTCTCTATTTAAAAGGATAATTTTTAAGGGATAACAATGTCTTTTTCATCAAACACACATCAACATCCAAAAATGTAACATTCCATTTGGCAAATTCCTCCTTTGTGGGAATCTTATTGTACACTATCTTTCAAGCGAATGCATACACTCTAAGGATACTTTTGCCTTCCCAATTACTTTAAAAATGGAGGAGTTTTGGACTTGAATACAACATTTGATAGATTGATAAGCTTTTTTTGCTTTCCTGATGATGTTTGTGGTAGAATGAAATAATTAAAGTAAAGTTTGAGATTGCGATTAATTAAGAATTCTTATGGATTAAGAAGACTATTGTTGCAATGTAATGCTCCCCTTAATTCTAATCCTAATTAAATCATATTTAATGATTATCAACACTTTTATAAAGTATTAAGTGTGAACCTTAACAATTAGTACTCTATTAATTAATTAACCATGTGTTGATCCAATCCTTAACAAGTTATAGGAAAAAACAAGTTTAAGATAAGTTAGAGGTTTTTATAATAGTTTCATCATACAGTTCATTCAAACTTAATTGCTAGTGACCTCCATTGAAAAAGGGTAATGATATATCAATTAAATTAACTTCTAATAATAATTAAGCATCCATTAACAATTTAATTATAAAAAAATAGGAATTCAATTAAATAAAAATCAGGTTCACTATCCTAGCTTTAAGAGAATTAATTATTCATGATATTTAGGATGCCAATAAACATAAAATAGTATATTAGAGACATAAAAGAATAGAAACATTGCAAAAACTCCCCTTTCTCAAGTCTTCGTTGTCTCTTCCTAAGTCTTCGAGCACTCAAGTGATTCACAATAAGATAAAAACTCCTTTTAGAAAGGAATCAAACACCTATCTATAAATATAGACCATATAAGTATGCACGACAAAGTTTAAACAAATATGCATGGGTGGTGCATAATTAAGCCCTACTTATGCTTTTCTCATAAGCGGAGCATGTCCTTTTATATATATATATAACACGGTCATGCTAACTTTATAAGCAGAATGCTGTTTGTGAAGCACGACCATGCACAGTGAACCACCTTGTGTTGAGTATGCATGATCGTGCATAATTAAACATGATTGTGTTTTCTTCAATTTTTTGCCAACTTGTCCATTTTCTAATTTTTTTCATCTTTCTTCCTACGTATATATAAATAGAACTTACTTTAAAATCGACTGAAACAATGCAAAAATAATGCACTTGGGAAAGAAAAATTCACATAGAATGGAAATATAAAGATGAATCATATAGCAAAAAACTAGTTTTTTAGCATTTGAAACTAATCAAACAAGCTTTTAGTTGTGCCCAACTACAATTTCCTCTAAAAAAGGGATTATGAATTCATGAAAGCGCGCCCAACAAGCTTTGGCTTTTCACTGAGAGTACCTTAATTGGCTTCAATTGAATGATATAGAAGGGATATTGGAGAGATCTAGGGGATTTTTCACCAACCATGGCCTCCTTCACTTCATCCCTTCATCTCTTCATCTTTCTTTATTATTATAGTATTGCTGATGACAATGAGTGGCTAAATCTTTCCTTGTCAAGGTTAGATATATATACTAAAATCTCGTATATTTTGTTAATTATATATATGTATTCATTTTCCATTCTTCTTCTCCATTGAGGTTTTATCTTTATGCTTATTTTTATCATGCCTCATCAACAATAATCTATTTTGAATATACAAGACACTAAAAGATACTTATGTATTCTTTGTACTAAGATAAAGCAACCAATGACCCATTTTTTTGGAACAGATAATGAGTTATGTATCAGATTCTAATATTTAAGCTTAATGCAAGTTTATTATCTTATTAAGTTGGAAAGACATCATGATTCAACGAGATTAGGTTAATGTTTAGTTATAAGGAACTAAGGCTTAACTATTTCATAAAGCGTTGATGGCAATGAGGGAGAGGAACATGGTTATTAGAGTTTAAATGAATAAAACAATGAATTTGCGAGGTCTAACCCTAAGAGTATCCATTTGTATTTCTTTAATCCATCAATTTTTGCTTTTGTTCAACACAAATACAACAAAAAAAATTGCTTTGTTTACCTTTGTTAGTTAAGTTTGCTTTATGTTATTTTGTTTTATCTATCATAAATTAGTTTAAGTATAGTAGCATAAAGTTTGTCCATGTCTGAGTATCAACCAAGTTCTTATGAAAAACGATAATCTTGCTCATTTTAAAACTATGAATGACAATGGAACACTTTCTAATTAGGTAAAATCATGCTAAGAATGTAAAATAAGTTTACATTATTATCTAATCACAAATAATTATGCAAGGAAGTTGTTTTCTTTTTATCCTGCTGATAAAAGTTGAAGACAATGTTAGGAGATTTACAATAACTCTCGCACCCTACTCAACTAATTGAGCTAGACCTCTTTAACTGTTAGGAAGTTTATTTAATTTTACATTAACTATTTCTAAAGTAAAAAAAAAAAATCATTTGTGATAGCTATTTTACATTGTCTATAAATCATTATTAAACTCTTAAAAATATGAAACTATAATTGTAAGAATAGATTTTAGATAGATTTTATTTATGATATTTGAATTTCAAATCTCAAAGATCTCATGTTGAAAATAACTTTAATTAATTAATATTTTAAACTAGGAGATTAATTTTAACGTTATATGTTGTATAAAAAATTGATTGGCTAAAAATGGTTGTCCAATTAGTAAGGATTGAGCTCGTATTTCACAAGACATGAGTTCAAGTCTCATTACCAATATGCTCTATAGGATTTTGTTCCAAAATAAAATAAAATAACTAAAATTGATCATGCAAAAGAATACATATTTTTTTACAGGTGCAATTCTCTTCATTTAAGTAATTAATTTTATTTTGCTTCTTAATTGCCTTCAAATTAGGGATGGCAAAAACACCTATACCCAAGGGTACCCATCCAAACCCGCCCTGATTTTGACGGGTATTATCCGGTTTGACCGGGTATGAGTATGGGTACGGGTATTACTCGATATTTAAACCGGGTACGGGTATGAGTATATGACCACCTGCCCCGTACCTGAACTCGTACCCGTCTTATTATAATTTTAATGATTATATAATAAATTTAAATTTTATATATATAATTAAAAATTTTAATTCTTAAACTTTAATTTATAATTTTTTGTTATTAATTATTTTTTATATACTTTTTAAATTAAAATATAATTAATAACTTAATATATAATTTATTTAATAATAAATAAGTAAATTTAAATTATAAAAAATAATATGACGGGTACCCGCATGTATACCTAAACCCGAAGATACTCGATGGGGATGGGGATAGGGATTAAAATTTCATACCCGCTTCTTTTATACCCGAACCTGAACCCGCCCCGCACTTTGCGTGGACGGGGAAGGGGAGGGTCAAACCCGCACCCGTCCCGTCTCGTTGTCATCCCTAATTCAAATCTTCAATGATAGACGCCAACATAGTTATCAAACTCATAAATTAACTCGTAAAATCGTATGAGTTTACGAGTTTACTAGTCTCTTATGAGTCAAATCCTACATAAATTTGAAAAGGTAGCAAACTCAGAATAGACTCGATAGAATTGAGTAGACTCAAAGCAAACTCGATGGAATCACACAGACTTAGAGTAGACATGTGAGCCAACTCGAGCAAACTTCTTGGGTGGTGTTTCCCTGATCCTAGTTTGAAGTCTTTTGACTCTAATTTGATGTTATGTCCAAACTAAGGTTTTAAAATTTTGAGTGTTTCGATTTTAATTTATATTTATTGGAGTAATTTGGACTTATTATGAGGCCTTAAATTATTATATGATGGAAAGTTTTAATTTTTATGTTATTTATAGTAACGAAGTAAACTTTTGTAATTTTTTATAAGTCAAATTTATTTTGTTCTTATGAATTTACGTAAACTCTCAACTTTCAGAACCTTGTATTCCGATCAATGTCCTTAATCACTCTAATAATACATCAAATCTTAATAAATTCAAAAATACAAAATAAAAATGTAACAAATTAAAAAATAAAATAAAAAACCACCTAAAATATAAAGTCTAAGTAACATGCGAAGAAATAAAACCTTTGTTCATGAAACAAAAAATTATTTGAGAAAAGAAGTAAAACAGTATAGAAAAAAAGGGGAAAAAAAAACACTCACTTAATAAAGGTACAACTAGATCCATTGCACCATATAGTGAAAAATCAAAATTACCATTCTTGCAATTTCTCTCACTTCCTCACTCCTTGCACAATATTTTTACAGGTTATCATTTTATTCTATTCAAAACAATAAATATATGTAGAATGAAAGATCGATTAATCTAACAATTCAATATCATATTTTTATTAATTAGATAGAGTATACAAATTTTTATGCAATTTTAAAATTATTTAGTAATTCATCACAACACTTAATTTTAACATATAATATGATATTTAAAAAGGTGTAAATATTCATTATTAAATAGTATATATAAAAAAGTTTAAACTATGTGAAATTGGATAAACATGATCAATAAAATAATATCATCAACGGTTTGATCGATCAAAATTTTGGCTAAACGAAACTCAAATATTATAAAAATAGTGTAGTTTGATCCGTCAAAGTCAAAACACGCCAAATCAACTGGTGTGTTGATAATGATGAGCCCAAACAGGCTAATTCAATTGGTGTTTTTCCATAAAAATATGTCAAACACGTCAAAGTAAATGACATGTTTAGTAACGTTAATAAATATATTTCAATACTTGTTTAAGAAAAAATAAAGGATAGGTAATTTCGTAAAAAGAATTAAAAAACTGTTTCTGACCCACTAAAACAAATATTAATCACATATCTTTAGTCAATTATTTGTTATATAATTAATTATTTGTAAACTTACACTAAAAAATAATATATATATATATATATAAAAAAATAGTTAAAAAATTTATCCAAGGAATTTCGGTAATTAATAGTAAAAATTATATATATATATATATATATATATAAAATTATATATAAATATATATAAAGAATTCTGGTAATTAATAGTAAAAAAATTATATAAAAAAATTTATATATATAGAGAATTTCTTATTATACATGAGTTTAATTGGTATACACTATCAGTGTAAATGAGTTTTACACTAACATTCAATCATGACTTTTCATTTATATGACTTTTAAAGTAGTAATGAATAAAGTCAATAAATCTACCATGAATGAAGGGTTATGATTGAATGTCAATGTAAAAATATTTACATTGACAGTGTATACCAATTAAACTCATTATGTATATAGAAAATTTTATATATATATATATATATATATATACATAAATAGTAAAAAGAATTATATATATATAAATACTAAAAAAATTTATATATATAAATAGTAAAAATAATATCTAAAGAACTCCGGTAATTAATAGTAAAAAATTATATATAAAAAATTATATGAATATATATATATATATATATATATATATATATAAATAATTTAAGTAATTAATAGTAAAAGATTTTATACAAAAAAAATATATAAAGAATCTATTATATATATATATATAAATTTATTTTGTTTCTGTTCAAGTTTAAGAAGTTTTTTTATATACATAATTTTTTATTATTACTGATAAACTTTCAGTGAAAATTTCTTTTCAGAAAAATAAAATATTAAGCAAAAGATATAATTTATATTAATAGGCTTAAATTAATTTAATTTTTTTATTTATTAAAATAATTAAGTTAAAAATTAATTTTATAAAATAAATAAGTAAAATAAATGTGGGTGTAAATAGTTAAATAGTTTAAACGTGAAGTTTGGATCTAATGTTAAAAAACTCAATCAAAATATTAACCTAGAGCAATTCAAATGGGTTAGATTATAGTGTTTTGGTTTCATGTTTAAGCTAGAGAGAAAGCTGAGCTGGAGAGACAATCTTGTCAAGGAAGATTGAGGAACATAGAATTGGGGAACTTAAAGACACATCTTTTGCATCCAAGATCACCATTCGAGGTAGAGGGGTGAGAAATTATCTCTCATCTAGTATGTGTAGGAACATTGGTAGTGAAGCGACCCCTAAGCTTTCATAGGTTTTATATACGTTATTCAAGGGTTATGAACACTTACAACAAGTGCTGATAACATGTTTTGACATGATTGTGGTAAATATATTCATTTTAATTGTAGTTTTGTATTTAAATGATGAAATGTTTTGCTAAATTGGAATTTAGGTGAAACCCATAAAAGTTTTGTCAATTGTTTCCCTTACTTTTATTCTATATGATCACTCTAAAGCGTTAGGACCTTTCCACCATCGGTCTAATATAATTCTCTATTAATTATGTTTATTGGATTGTTGAGATCATGTGAACTATCAAATTATGTTGGCGCTGAGGTTTTCTCTTTTTATAACTTAAAAGCTAGCAACAGTAATGATTGCGTATTAATTGATTAGAATATTAATATATTGGTAGAGTGTTGATTGTGTTTATATAATGTTGTACTGTAAGGGAAGTAATATTAGCTTATACATAGGCACATATAATAAATAGGGTAATGGAAGCGAACCATAAACCTCCATAGGGATTAAGTTTATGTGTTTGATGTGATTGACTTGTTTGTTTGTTTCTATAAATGTTATTGATTATTAAATAATATAGAATTTTAATTATATGATCAATTAATGTGATGAGTAAGAGTCTGTTCTATTAATTGAAATATTCTCTATATGTAAAGAATTAGGTGTTAGGTGTTGGATATTTTCTTTCATTGAGTGGATTAATGGAAAAATTGATGATTATCAATGCAATTGTGGGGGTGTGACAATAATAAACAAAAAGGATAGAGAAATAGAATGGTTGACAGCTTGAAGTTAGAATTATATTTTGAAAACCTTATATAAGTTGAATGCTTATTATCTGAAAATTTTCATATAACATACCTCAGTATCTTTATCATATCTTTTTGTGTGATTCACCAAATTGAGTTACATTTATTTTTTTAAGAAATTAGACATTTGTGGCTAGAGTTTAAACTCAAGAATCATTAAAGATGTTAAGAATAGACTGAGTTATATGGGTTGGAAGTTGAGTCTCCCATCTAGTGCGTGAAACATAATTTGTGTGTTGTAAGCCCTGAGAGGTAATCTATATGACCTTATTAGGCTTTGTGTTCTGCATGAAAGTTGTAGCCCTCAATGTTAACTTTCCAATAGAGTTGGAATAACTTAAAAAGGATGTATATAACTCAAGTTATGAATAAAATAGTTAGTAAAGGTCAAGCTGTTAGATTTGGGGTTAATAGATGTGGGTTTGTAACTTTAAAAATTGTAGATGATAAAACTAATTTTGGACATTAATAATAAAAGCTTTAGTTAATTATATTATCTTTTTAAGAAAATTTGTACCACTCTCATACCATTATTATAACTATAGATATTGTATTTAGACTACACGATGCAATAAAAAAGTAAGATAAGAATGGACAGCACAAGTTCTAATGATGTTGATTATTATGGTGTGAAATGTTGATGTGCCTGATGATGTGTCATCCCAGCTGCTGTTGAGGGTGGATTATGATGATGTTATTAGATTATTGTGATGTATCTTATAATTGTGAGTTGCGTGAATGATTTAATGTTTTAAAGTTGATTGAGGTGTGTGAATTGGGGTTTTGTTTCAATGTGTGATATTGATGTTGATTTGAATTAGACCTATAGTGTGTTGATGATGATGGCCAGAGTGTGTCTGATGAAGTGTCATTCCAACTATGGTTGTGGGTGGTGTGAAATAACTCGATAAGATATTGATATTGTTATTTACGTTGATGATGATGGTTAGGGTGTACTTGACGAGGTGTCATCCCAGCTACGGTTAGGGGTGAAGTGTAATGAATTGATTAAATGTTGGCATTATGATTTATGTTGTGGATGACATAACACATGAATATGGAAGTCAAAGAAGTTTTGTAAGGATCACTCATTGTGTGGTACTTTGGACAGGTCTTCTTAAGTTGTTTTGCATTGCACGGTTGTACCTACGTCTTACTGACATAGAAGAGGACTACTTCTGCATCTACCTGAGAGAGCATGCATGAACATCATTAGCATGAACAAATTTATGTGTGTAGATGTATAATCTTTGTCATGGGTATGAAATGAGTTTATATGTTTATTTGTTGCACTTTAATTAACTACTGATTCTCTTTGTATGTGTTTTAACATGCGTGAGACTTATTCTCAACCATTTGCTGCTTGTTGTTGCATTTTGTTTAGGTTGAACACCACCTTTCAGGTGAGCAAGGTTTTGATGATATCATGGGTGATGAAGCTTTGACTTTTTTTTACCTCTGTTGGGCTGCTCTGATTAGGTTTGACACTGTACTAGAAAGGATTAATTAATAGTTTTCATCATGTATAGGATCATTTAAAGTTTCGATATGAGTTTCATTAATTGAGAATTTTGTAAAGACAATTTTTAAAGTTTAACGTGTTTACTTATATGTCTATGTATGTCATATCATTGTTTTGGAAAATAAATGTTTATTGAGTGGTGTGAATCTTTTTACCTAAACATCAAACCTAGTATTTAAATAAAAAATTTCTATATTATTTTGTAATTAAAGAATAAAGTGTTTGGGGTAGAAGAGTGTCACATTATCAAACACATTATTAAATAAGCATAAAAGTGTATTTATTAATGTTACCGAACACATTATTTACTTTAAGATTTAGATTGTCTGACTTTAAAATTTGGTAATTTTAGTTCATTCTAAACTATTATAATCATCCAAATTTTTCTTTACTATAAAAAAAATTATTTAATTATTATAATAATTTAGAATTAACTAAATTCTTCAAAGTTACCAAATCTTAAAGTTAGAGAATCCAAATCTGCGTGTTTAATAGATCTTTAACTTGTCAAACTACACAATTTTCATAATATTTGAGTTTGATTACATAATTTTTTTTAAGTATTGAAATAAATTACCTTGTTTGTCGTTTAACCCAAATTTCGTTCTCCTGAAGTTATTAAATGTATAAAACTATAAATCCACTAAGTTTGATCATACCCCATAACATAATGAACTCATTAATACTAGAGAATATGTATTTTGATAAATTTCCTATTAAGGAAACATAGTACACAATAATATTCTGGCTGACACAAATTGCATAACTTTGTAGTCAAATTTAGCTTTGATTGAACACATATTCCAAATATTGTCAATAATAAAAACCAATCCTTCGACAATAACATGACTAGTTTGGGAACTTCATTTCCCGTAGGAAATAGAAAAAAGATCAGCCATAGAATTCATATACATTCTCAAATGAATTTTTGTTTCAAACCATCTCCATAATTACGTGGCAAGAGCTTAAATAAAGATGACGTAAAAATAGCACAACAAATCTGAGTAAAGTAAATGTTGTGTAGTATAATACATAAAAATGAATTCTCCTTGTAAGCTAGCTTTGTAGACTTAAGCCACTTAAATAAGGAGCTTGCATACTTGGGCTTTAAATGAGAAGCTTATTGATGTTGTTATGTGATGCTTAAGCCACCACCACTTTTTGGCAAGCTTAAGCCTAATTAATGAAGTTAGGCCAAATCCAAAACTTGAAAGTCTCTACAAAAAAACAAGTCATTTGGAACATGAAGAAGGTTCCTTTCTTTGCTATTTCAAAGATAACTAAGTGAATGCTCAAACCTTGGTGATTCTCATGCTTTTAGAGCTTCCTTCATCATTTACCATTTATGAAATTTATTTATGTCTGTGGATACGGTAACGATGATAGGTAATCAAAAAACACTTTTTTTTTTCTTGCATTATACTAGTCCAAATTATTAGTAGTGAAATTAAGAGACTTATGTTCTCCCGCTTAACGGATTAATGTTATAACGGTATAATGACATTAAACCCTAATACTTTTTTTCATTATACAACATTTGCAATTTTCGTCCAATCCTCATTTTTGTGCATGCACAATAACTTCTATATTTTTCTACTATGTTGGCATAATTATTTACAATACAACTTCATTCATTTGGGATTTTATAGTAATAAAAAGTATCTTTTCTTTCCCATAACTTGTTTGAACTTTTTTATAAAGTGCACTTGCCGAATGGATTTTAGTCTTAAGTTACTTGTACTATCATGTAAGGTGAACTTACCTAATGGACACACACATGTTTTTGTATTCTCTAAAATATCTTAAAATTTTATACTAGTATCTATAAAAATTAAATATCTTTTCAATCCTTAAATTTATTAAAACTATTTTAGTTTTAATCTTCATGACATAAGCTAAAAATATGTTTCTACATTTATTAAAGAAAAATATAAATTATCAATTCAACCCATATCTTTTATAAAACTAAATTCGCTAATAGTCAAAATTTAAAAAGATTATACTACCTTTTGTCTTTATTATAAGTCACTTGGACATAATTCCACAAACTAATGAAAAGAATTAAAGTCATTTATTTTATTAATTTTTTAAATAAATATACTAATTTATCAATTATATCCTTATTCATACATTAATGTCAATAAAAACACAAATATTTAAATTATTTGGTCTATGAAAACCAAAATTAATTAAATACTAAAAATTATAAAAAGGTAATATACTTTTAAAATAGACCAAGAGGATGCCAACAGGTAGGAAGGGAAGAGGTTTGTTTGGTATACTTGCATTGGTTTTGATGATTGTTTAGTGGTACACTACTAGAGGTCACTTACTCCAATCATTTGTTTTGGTCTTCATAACTTTTACATAAAGACATTGTCACTAAACTTTAAAAAAAAAGATTGTTTATTTCGCATTGCTCCTTCCGAAAAATATATAATAGTGTGTCTCGCCATCCACGTGAACGTTTCCAAAAAATTCACACGCATGTATGGGGTTTGTCTGCGGATGCAAAAAAGAAGAAAAAACAGAGGTTCTAGGACTGTCTCATTTAAAAGCTAGTGGCTATCCTATGCCAATTATTCATTTGATGCAGAGAACATGAACTAAGAAAAAAGTAATCTACATGTTTTGATACAACCAAAGGACGGTTGGTGTTCAAACACAAAAACTCTCACTACTTTTTACTTAATTACTTTCAAATTGCTTATAAAAAAATTACTTCAAAATGGGGGGATTATCATATAGAAGTGGAAATTGGACGCATGATTATGAACACGTGCTTTAATGGAGGTTTTTTTCCTGTATTTCCATATTCTTTTTAAATCAAAAAATAACTTTAAATAAAAAAAGTTAAAATTTTGTTATTTATCCCGTATCTCTCTCTTCTTCATCTACACCTTTTTGTCTTTCTTTTTTCCCTTTTCACCTCTCTTGTTTTTTCATTAAACGTATTTTACTGAATGAGCATCGTGAATCATCGTTGTTCCTTTCTCTTCTTTTCTTCTGCAATTTAATTTCTCACTTGGTATAATTTCTTTCTCTTTTGCATTTTGAATGAATCCTGTTTTTGCAAATTTTTTTATTAATCAGAACTTGTGATTACAATTTTTTTACAAATCTAAATGGGTTAATCTAAATTTGTAATTATAAATTTTTTTTACAAATACGCACATGACATCTGAACTTGCAAAAGGACCCTTGACTTATATAGCTCTTTGGGACCTTTCAAAATTTGTACCATGCTTTTGCGTTCCTACTTTTGTAACAATTAATACGATTACAAGCTCATACGCCTTCTTCATTTTCCTCCAAGAATAATAATTGGGTACAGTTATCCAAGGTAGAATGGTACTAGTTGAATTCATTAGAAGAAAACTTACTAGCATCGTTGGCTAGTCTATGAGCAACTCGATTAGCAGTCTTGGGAACATAGTCCAGCCTTACTTGCTACTTAGGGTCAGAAAGAAGCCTTATTTGTAATTTTTTTTTGCAAGCCTAGAAAGAGAGAAGTAGATTTACCTTTTTTTTACCTATGGCTATTTTAAATATTTCATATGATTATAGAGGTAAAGAGAGAAACTATGGAGGTACAAAGAAAAAAACTCACTTTAATGAAGTGGTCACTGAAAAACAAGAATCTATATTTTTATAACAGTTGGGCCATGACTTGAGAAGTTTCTTTTAACACCCTCTCCTTTGTTATTCACGCCACCCAAACCTTTAAATTAGTCCTACCCCAACATCCCTTCACCCTATTTTAACCTATGTATTAGGTGTATATTCTAGATCATTTGATTTGAAACACATCATGTTAATTCTAAATCAGGTGATCCAGAATGGGGCAGTAGGACATCACCAATTATATTTCGAACAAGTTGATCCAAAATTTACATAATGTATTCCAAATCAACTAATCTGGAATATATTATCTAAAATTTGGATTAGGTGATCCAAAATTATAACAATACTTGTCCATTTTTATTCTAGATAGGTGCATTCGAAAACTTACACAATTAACATTTCAGATTGCCTCATCTGAAAGTGTCATATCATATTCATGTTTTGGATCAACTGATCTGAAACATTAATTATTTTGTGATCCTTATTGATTGATTCAGAATACTGCAAACCAATCTTAATCAGGCAGAAACGATGCCAAGAAAATCATACATGGATGAAATTGTATTTCCTTTTCTAAATAACACTTAAATCAACTAATAAATACTCTAGACTTTAAAGAACATCCAATGATTTGATATATAGAATAAGACACAATGTGACAATTGATGTTTGACACACAAGAAAAACAATTGAGCAAGATAGTGCATATACAGAACAACACAATAATAGAAAAGATAAATTTTAGGGTTTAAAAGTCAAACAAAAGTATATTTGGTGTTTTAAGATTGGGGTGTAAATAGCACACGAGGAAATGCTAAAAAAAAAACTTCTTATGTTATGATATGAAGTTGGATTCCCATAGCAAGCCAATGTTATAAGTTGGAGATGAAGATCTTGATAAGTATTCATAAGTTAAGAGATTCTTTTAATACCTACTATATTTCTTTTAACACTGACCATTAATATTAAATACCTAATATCCCCTTCCTCTTAATGTTAACCACAACTATTTAGCACAACCAATCCAATGGAGTTAAAATTTAATAGACTTCATATTAAATAATCTAAAGATTTAAAAAATATTGATCCAGACCAATTGTTCTGTATGTAAGAGTGACAAAATATACAAACCAACTCCGTAATAGGTGAAGACAAAGCATATTCTGAAATAGACTATCTGAATATGTTAATTTCAATTGATACAAATCACTTAATTCGTACCAACGTATGACTTCTCCAAATCCATTGATATGTATTAATTAACATATGTACCCTTATTGACCAATCAATACAAAAATAAAAAAAATATTTGACTTTCCTTGCAGACTAATCAATCCAAAAATAAACAAATATTTTTTAAGAACCTATTAGTTACAAACATTTCAGAAACCACTTTAAGATTTACTCATTATAAATGCTTAAATATGTTTTGTATTTTTAATAATATATTAACAAATTGTGTAAAATCTCTATGCAAATATTGATATACAAGGGAGAAGGAAACAAATAAAAATAGATATATTTTTAAATTGTTTGGATTGAGAGAAGTAGAAAAAAAATATATTTATCCCTATAAATATATTGATATTATAAAATGGAAGGATAAATAAGACATTTTTGTAATGAATCCCAGAAAAAAAAGAATTATCTTCTTACTCCTTTCCTCATTCAAACACGAGACATTCTCATTGTCTCTTGCACTTCTCTCTTGTCTACTTACCTCTGCCCAAAATCTCTTTTTAACCAAAGAACACGTACCAGATATTAACGGACCTTAAACAGGAAGACTCGGGCATTTTCCACCACTTAGACACAGTTTAACAGCATGTAGCTCCTTATTGCTCCATCACGGTGATTTATTCGTTGCCAATTGAAAAAAGAAAAACAACTTATGACCGGTCAATATAAAAAATTTTAACTGTCATTGAGTCACATTTTATATATATAAAATAAGTTTATTAATTTTATCAATTAATATTTTAGAAGTTATAAATTATGAATTATATAAAGAAGTTTGTTAACTTTATCAATTAATACTTTAAAAATCATAAATTACAGGTTATGATTTTTCACTATAAATGTATAAATATTAAACTCTTAATAAAAAAACTATGGAAAAGTATAAACCATATGCTTAAGCATTTACACAAGTGGTTCACTGATTTCAAGAAATTCATTTTTGAGACCGGTGAAAACAACAGAATCAGTTTCCAGGGGCTTGAATTTGATTAGAGCAGAAGGTACCAGGTCCTCTTCCTCTATTGTGTTAGTCTTTTCCCCTGCTTTTGGAAAATGAGGGATCACGCGTCGTTGGATAAGCACAGGATGCATTAGCTCAAATTCCAAACCTGGTTCTTTCAATGCGGAGCTGACAAACTGTTACCTCAACATGTAAAACAAGAACAGAGCTCAGATGCTGACTCAGAATAAACAGAGACAGCAGTTGAGGTATGAAGAACAGACAAATGGTCAAATCCATTTAAAATGTATTACAAGTGTTCACATGACTATAATCAATAGGTCAGATTATTCAATTAGGGACTTGTGTGTAAATTGCAATTGTAATCATCTAAATGTAAATTGCAAAATGTTAAGTGGAGAACTTTTATGTTGCAATGAATAATTTTCTAGTTTGAATTCAAAACAAAGCTCCAAATTAGATTACCAGGTTTTTGCTATAATATTAATTAATGAGTTATCATTGCCACAATGCCAAGAATCCTTTGTTAAATTGATGCAATCAAGTTACACGTGTCATTTACAAAATCTACTTTGTTCATATGAGAAGTTTCATGTCAAGAAGCTAAGTGACATCTATCTAAGACACCAGTATAAAGCACTCAGAACCAGATATAAACTAACATGCTCCAGTAAACCCGAAAATACCGTATCATGAAATGGACCAACAAAATCTTGGTACGAAAATGAGAAAAATCGAACATAAAATAAAGTAGCAAAGGACAAACCTCGTAGAGAGCAGTAGTTGTTTCCCATGGAGCAAATACACCTTGAAGTACAACTCCATCTGGAAATTGAATCCTGATAACAGTTTTGTTGTATCTCTTCCTGGAAGATTTTGCTTGCTTTTCTTTAAGTGACTTAGGTATTAAAAGCTGAGAATCTGCGATCTTTTTTCTTCTTAACTCAGCTTCCCTTCTGACCTCTTCAGGTGAAAGGTTATAGAAAGAATCTGGTAGCTTAATTTTAGCTGCAACACTTTCAGTGACAGCAAAGAATACCTTCACCTGTAAGTCATTTTAAATGGGAAAAAAGCAGACATATTCAATCCAACGATTTGTCTTGCTTATTTTTTAAAAGCAGTGAAGTGCCAAACTAATGACTAAAGCACCAAACAGTCATTTTGATCACTCAGTCACAGTCATTTTAGATTTATATCTCTCATACAATGACAGTCAGTTTAGAACTATAGCACCAAACAAGGAGATTTCATTAAAGAAACAAGAAATACAGGAGATTAGATTTACATCTCTAATACAATCACAGTCAGTTTCCGCAGCTGGGTTAGATATGCAAGCAATTAACAAAATAAATCCTTGTTTAAATTTAGGTTTCTATTTCTCTGCCTTTTCCTCTTGTAAAAGAACAAAAAAGAACTGAAACAGACTGAAAATTATTGATAATCAAGTCTTAAAAGGTTGTGGCTATGCACTCCAAAAGTCATATTAGCTTGGAACTATAGGCTAACTATTGCCCTCTACCTCCAGGCGCCAATGTAGCCATCCCAGGTAGCTATAACTTAGCCTCTTCGTGCTCTAAATAACACTCAAGACTGGGGGGCTCTATAATTCTCTCCCCTCCTGGCCGAACAATTCTAACCACCACATCATAAAACCCGGCGAATAAAGCACGCCGTCTGTGAATCACTAGTTTATCTCAAAAGATATAACTATCCTTAAAACTGGGAAACCACCCTAAAACATATAATCACCCTTGAAACTAGGGAACCACCTCAAAAGATAATAATCACTCTTAAAATTAGGGAATCGCCTCAAAGGATAATAATCACCCTTAAAATTAGGAAATAGCCTCAAAAGATAATAACCACTTTCGTACCCGGGACCATCTACACAATCCAATCACCATCATCTACTCTTCTTCCCTCTATAAATAAAACGGGGGAGGAGAGAGCAAGACAATGAACTTGAATGCTTCTGGTGGGGATTCCCTCAACCTAGGAAATCCTTGCTACCGGAACACTAACAAATGGTAAAAAGGGAGAATTAGTAAAGTTTGGAGGATTTTGGATGATACTGCCTCTAGCCCTCCACACCTATATATAAGAAACATATAATTTTCAAATGCATTGAATGTTAATTTTCTTTTATACCCCTAATTGAATGTGCATTTGGGTAAATTTAAAAAAAAAATTGTTAAATAAGAAATTGTAAAATAAATGCTTTTTCAATAAGCAGATAGGATTTGCTTCTTAAAATAAGCAGAAAAACAATATTTGATTAAAATAAACACTTTTAAAAAAAAAAATATTGATGATTAATAAAAAATAAGCAGAAAAACAATATTTGATTAAAATAAGCAGAAAAACAATATTTGATTAACAATATTTGATTAATAAATTTTATTGATGTTGCATTTAAGGGCAAGAAAACACCAGAAATGCCATCTCACAGGATTACAAAATACACAACATCTAAACACACACAGATGGGTTCATCACCCATTCTGAGAAGGAATGTGACGTTTCTCTCAAAGAAAAACACTCTTAATGTGAAATTTATTAATGAGATATCCAATAATTTCCAAGGAAAGTGGATGCATTTATTGAATTATTAACACTATAAGCCATTCATTGGTTGATAAAATAATCCTCGAAATATGAGTAGTTTCATTTCATTAAATATAATTACCACTTAAAACATTTAATATTATGGACATTTTAGGATAAAATTTAAAATTATTATATTACTAATTAAAATTAACCAACTTAACTATTTTTATTGGTTTTGAAGAATTTGGTATTAGTTTCTTATATGCATAAGAACAAAGTAGTACTTTTTATGCATGTAGGCATATAACAAACATACAACAACTTCCTTAATAACTTGAGAGCAAATTACAAACGTTGCAAGTAAGATCTACACATAAATAATTCCAACCTTACATAAATTCAAACAGGTGCATTCCTTTTTTAAGAACAATAAAGACATGAAAATATTTAAATCTTATCCATGATTTTTTATTTTTTGACTTATTGTATTAAGATTAGTTTTTCTTGGGGATTTATACTTAACAAAACCATAGTAGCTCTCTAGTAGTTTTTCTTAAATCTTCTCTGCCTTATGCCTCTTCTATTAACGTCATGTGACACCCATATTTAAACCAGCATATGCCAGCCTTAGTCATCAACCCAATGAACCCATGCACAAGTGTTATAACCAGGCTTAGCACCAATTTTTACAATATCCAATTGTCCACACAACCCTAGACCACTGCCCAAAAGAACCTGCAATTCACTATGCCCCTTGCTTTTACATCCAGAAACAAAAGCAAAGATATAAGAAATAACGAAGAAATTTTGGGCTTCAATATATATTAAAGCTAATGTTGGAAGTTGGAACCAAACCCAATGGCAATGATTTGTTAAAGACGTTATATATGTTTCATATCCTATCCTAACAGTCTTCTATTGCAGTGTAAGATATGTTTTATGTTCATAATCATGTTGTCCATGCTACTGAGATTACAACTGAACAGTGGCTTTCAAGATCTTTGAGACATTAGTTAATTATTCACATGTAGACTTTCCATCCAGAATATGAATATGAATTCAAAACACGCAGAAACTTCGCATGAGAGTAAAATGCAAGGTTGCTATACTTACATGCATCCAAGACACTTTTAAAAGCAAAAGTGAATCAGATCATAGACTTAATTTTTCCACAGCCGCCCTTTCAAAAGGGTTATCAAGTAATTCAACACATTTTTACCTGTCTGTCAACTGGCTTTGATTTAGCCTTTGCAGCCATCTCAGAAGAAGTTGTAGATGAATCCTCTCTCTTTGGGGGCACTTGTTGTACAAGTTGCGATTCGAGCAACACTATTGCTTGCTTAATGAATTTTATTTGCTCCTGTGTGGGAACCTCCATCACTGCCCATGTCTCTCCATTCTCCTCCCTAAGTTGAAACCCCAAGAAACTGAGCAATTCAACTCCCCCAGCAACATCAGCAACAGCCTCTTTTATCTTGGGATTGCTCATCCTGATCCTCCTAAACTTCACATTCTCAGGTTCCCTACCAATATTCCTCAACAGTTTGAGAAGAACATCAACCGATCCCTCAGATGGCTTCCCTGAAATGTATGTCCCAACAGAAACCTGCAATTCACTATTAGTAGTAGACCCAAGCTCAGTCTCTGGTACCCGATTTTGATCATCGAGAGGATCACTCAAACAAGAATCCACGTGTGTAGAGACCTCGTCTTGGGATCTAAAGGGTTGTTGGCAAATGGGGCATTCATACAGGTTGAGTGAATAGCCATTTTGCGATCTATTGGAATTAGTGACGAAAGAATCAAAGGGGTCAAAGGCATCGTTTTGGCGAGGCTTGTGGGAGCTAGAAATGTTGTCCGTTTTCTGAGGCGAGGGTTTGGGAAGGGATGCAGAGGAAGTGGGTTTGGAATTAGGGTTGAGCGTAGTATTGGGGGGAAGATTGGAATTAGCGGGTGTGGAAGAAGAACCGAGGACTCTACCTTGGCCCTTGAAATTGGAGGATGATTTAGAGGAGAAAGGTGTGTTGACTTTCTTCATGAACCCTTTAACCTTATCTTTCATGTCGTCCATTGCTCTGTGTCTGTGGAAAACAATAACAGAACAGAATCAGAACCAAAATTGATGAAATCTTGAGAACAGACACAACAAAAGATGTAAAGAAAGAGATTGAATGGGTGAAAGAAAAGCAAAACCTACAAAGGAAAGCACACAACACAAGACAACAATGACTGATTCCAGTTGACTTCACACCCTTTAAGGCTTTAGCATTTGCCCTTCGCCTTTCTATGGAATTAAACTTGTCCACTATAATTATGCCACATCATCATACCTCCCTCAATTTCTCAGAAATCCCACTCTGTATTTCGTTTTTACTTTCAACCACATTCATTCCAACCTTCTTCTTAATAACCACTTCCAAGTTCTCATAAATACCATGAAAAAAAAACACGTCCTACAATAAATTAATTTTAAAATATTATAATAAATAATAATTTCTCTTGCTTATCTGCTCATTCTCTTTTTTATTATTTATTATTATAATTTTTTTCTCTCTTATCTTATCACATTGATTTTTTAGATTTTTTTTTATCTTATCAGTATAGAATATTGATATCATTATAAATAATAGGTTAAATTATTTCTTGTGTTTTTTATTTTGCCATTTTTGTTTCTTTTTTTTTTTTTTGCTCATCTAATGTCCCACAATATTTCAAAAGGAATATTTTTTGCCCTTTTCGTCAGAATTAGGCTGTTAGAAAACAATATTGACTTGCTTAAGTGAAGTTTAACCAATTTTATTGTTGTCTGACATGGCATACTAAGCGTCTTCTTCTTGCTCTCTCATGTGAAATTAGGCTTTGATTGTTCTTTCATCTTCATTGAGGAACACCTTCTTCTCGTCGTAACGAATTGTCCATTCACCCTCACTGATTCGCTTCTTCATCTTGCCTATTTATGCTTACTTCCATAGAAGAAAGTGGAAGTTCCTATGGCTCGGATTCTCAACCTCGAATGCGTTGAATGATGTGCAGTTGCGGGTGGAAGCTTCATTGGTTACATCGTGGACACAAGACAACATAGGGAGACGATTTTACGGGTGTGGGTCTTATAGGGTGAGACATTGATGCTAGAGTTTATATTGAAACTTAAAGTGTTTCTGTTTTCGTTTTTCATTTATAATTTGTAACCCATATTTTCAAATGGATCAAATGCAGGTCACAGGTAGTAGAGGGTGCAATTTTTTTTATCGGTATGATCTAGTGTTAAATAATAGAGAAAAAAGGATCATTCTAGGTTTGCTTAAGAAGGTGGAAGAGTTTCAACAATCAAACCGTAGACATGAGAAAAAGATGTAAGAAATGAAGAAAAAGGAAATGTTACTTGGCATTGGGTTTATTATTTGTTTAGGAATTGTATTTATTCTTGTTGTTACAATTGGATTTAGGGGTAGCTGTTAATGTTAGGGTTGGTTGGTTTACTGTGTGGGGGAAGTTGAATGATGAAAAAAATATGGTTTGAATTTATGTATTGTGCCATTTAGATGTAATTAGATGTTTTAGCTATTAGGGGTAGTTGTTATATGTAATGTGATGTTTTAAGTTAATTTAATGATATGTTTTAAGTGAATGTTAATGTCAAGTTAATTTTAAGTTGTTTGACATCTAGAACCATGCAAATTTATAATGTGCCAGTTGCTTTAAGAATCACTTTAGTTGATGGAATGATATAAATATCATCATCAAAACTTTTGCCATCATTGATGTCAGGAATATCATCTTAAAGCAATTTATCAACATTAGTAAGTTAAACATTGAAAGTGTTGTTGCAACATCTTTTATTCTGAGGTGCAAGGTATGTGAGACCAATATTCCTAATCTGCCAAATATTGTAATCAGACTAATATGCCTAATATGCCAAAATTGAATTTTGTAATGTGCTATTATAACAGAGTACTTTTGTAATTTGCCAAATTTTGTCCCCTATATAATAGACCAATGTGCCTAAACTAGCAGATTTTATAATCTACCAATGTGCCTAAATTGAGCATAACAAAATCAGACCAAATATAACACCTAATATGCCATAATACAGGGTATACCATAATCAGACCAAATAGAACACCTAACTTTGTAATCTTCATCCTTATGTGATCTGTTTTGACCTTTTATAATGTAATATGTCAATCTACCTAAACTCAGAATAATAAAATCAGACCAAATATAACACCTAATATGCCATAGTATAAGGTATACTAGAACCAGTGCAATAATTCAATTGGAACTTGAATTTCATCAGACCAGTGCAACAATTCTGCATTCTAAAACCCATAATATAGGGTATTCTAGAACAAGTGTCTTAATTGAATTTTAACTTCAATTTCAGCAGATCAAGGCAACAATTCTACAATAATTGAGCATAACAGAACCCATAATACCAAAAACCAGTACAATAGTTGTGTAATAATTCAATTGGAACTTGAATTTCATCATACCAGTGCAACAATTCTACATTCTAAAACCCACAATATTGGGTATTCTAAAACAAGTGTCATAATTGAATTTTAACTTCAATTTCAGCAGATCAGTGCAACAATTCTACAATAATTGAGCATAGCAGGTTCCATAATACAAGGTATTCCAGAAATAGTGCAACAATTCTACAATAATTGAGCATAGCAAAACCCATAGAATATCAATGCAACAATTTTGTAATATTCTGCAATAAAAAATATGCCAAAAACCAGTACAATAATTATGCAATAAATCTGCAATCATTTTAACTGAAAAACTACATGAAATTTATATTCCAAATACCAGTGAAGAGTACATTAAGTGCTTGTTTGACAACATTTTCATAAAACTGTTTTTAGTATTTTAGTTTTTAAAAACTAAAATACTTGTTTGGCTAGAATTTTCTTAAAACAGTTTCGAAAACAGTTTTTGTTTTTTAGTTTTTAAAAACTAAAAAAAAGGAACAGCTGAAAGTAATTTTGCTTTTTAGTTTTCTATTTTTGTTTTGAAAACTCAAAATACAATCAGAATATGTTGTTTTTTCTTTTCATTAATGAAATTCTAATAAATATGAATATGAATAAGTTTTTCCATTTTTACATCTTCAAAACGGTTTTCAAATAAAACTTGTCAAACAAGTTTTTTTTCCTCCCAAAAACAGTTTTTGAAAACTATTCTTGAAAACTGTTTTCAAAAACTAAAAAACAAAACCAAACCGATTAAGCCTTAAATGACCATTACATTAAAAAGCAGAGCATAAACCATTGCTCATAAACTACATCCAAAAAGTACATCAAATAAGTAATCTAAACACACCATAACAGACCATACTTTAAAGCTTAAATCCCAAAAATGTAAACTACATAAAAAAATTCTCTTAATCATAACAAACACTGCTTTAAAGCCTAAAGCCCAAAAAAGGCATTCAAAACCTAAACCCAAAAATGACCCTGCTAACAAGTTTCTACAATGTGACTAAGTTGCTGATTGTTGTGTTGGTGTAGGTGCAAAATTCCCAATAGATTCAGACACAGTAGCCCTGACATAACTTCTAGTAACCCTTGTATTCACTTGTTGTCCAGTAGCAGCAACCACCTTCCTTCTCTTGTTTCCAGTGTCCTTGGTACTGGTGCTTGGTATAGATGATGTCTCAACCTTCTTTTTATGTTTCTAAAAATTAAAATCAAATGTTAGTCAATTGACTAATTTGTAAATTACAGGATTCACCTAATATATTGATACCTTGTTTCCCCCTTTGGGAATTTTTCTGTCTGCAATTGTCTTCCCTTTACAAACAACAGAGCTGGATTGTCTTCTTAATCGTTTTGTATTCTTGGGCTCATCATTTGCCTTGTTTCTCATTTTTTTTGTCTGCTAGGGGCTCTTCTCATTGTTGGTGGCAGAATTTGCTGACTCGTATATTTGAGCCACAAGTTTGGTCCATTACATGGCAACACAATGTACGAATATGTTGTCAAAAATGTATTTTTCCTATGAAAGAAGAAACATATCAAATCGTAGATGTCAAATGACTTACATAACTGAAATGCAGATGTTAAGAATCTAACCTGTAGAAGTTGTCTACATATTCTTCAGCTTTTTTATTAATGTACCATATGCAGGCTATGACATGGCAACAAGGTATACCAGTAAGATCCCACTTCTTACAACTACAAGTTCTCTATTTTAAGTCTACCACAAACACAATACTGTCTTTAGACACCTCAAATAGGGACATGTCATCCCCAACCTAGTTAGGACTCCAATACTGTGATTCTTTCTTATTTTTCTCTACTATTTGCTAAATTTTAGGGCATATGACCCCTTCATACCTTTGCATTAAACCATTTAATTTAACAATCCTCCTTGTGATGTAAAACTTGACCCCTCTAATAGTGTAATTATTGGGCTCTCCCTATAGTCAACCATAGCCCTGTTAAATGCCTCACACATATTATTGACTTGAAGGTCACATTTGTAGTGTGCAGAGTAAGCGTAACGTGTCCAAGTTGAATGAGTTCTGGTTTTCAAATCCTCCCAAGCATCTTCATTGAATATTTTTAGATTCTCCATTGCTATTTGAAAATCAAGAAAGATGGTTGCTCTTGCAGCTGCCAAAAACATCTCCTTCAAGCGCCCACCTGGAAACTTCTTTCTCCAGTTCCCACACAGATGCCTAACACACAGCCTATGTTGCACATTATCTCTACATAATTCCCCAAATGTCTGCAACAATCCCTGTAACATAAACCCCAACAAATGTAAAAAAGTTATTCATGAATATATATACGAATGAATTAAGAATTATGGTACCTTTTGCTGATCCGAAATGAATGTTCATGATGCAGGTTGCACTCCATCTAAGTCTGCTAATAGCAACTCCAAAACCCATCTCTAAGAATTTCCATATTCAGACTCTACAATAGCATATGCAATTGGTATCATCTGATTATTTCCATCATTCCCAACTGCACTCAAGAAATGACCTCTATACTCACCTTTCAGGAACAACCATCAAACCCAATCAGTGAACGACAAGTATTAGCAAATGCAGCTTTGCAAGCTTCCAAACACACATAAGTCCTTTCAAAGACAGCTTCACTACCACTAATGTCACACTTAATTTTCACAGTTCTGTTAGGATTGCTATGCAACAGTTCTCCAGCATAGATTTTGAGATGACTATATTGGTCCCTAGCGGCACCATGTATTTTTTGAAGGGCTCTAACTTTTGCTCTGTATCACTGGCGATGACTCAACTTCACACCCCACTTGTCCCTTGCTAGTGTCATAAAAGAAATTGTCTTCATGTCAGAAGTGTCCCTCAAAAAGGGAAGAAATCTTTTTGCCAACCACTCTCTTTTGGCTTGCTTGTTGCCTGGAGTCCTGACACAATTGTGCTTCGACTTACTCACCCTCAAATTAAATAGGAAGCCCTTAACATATTTAATAACTATCCTCTTTTGATAGTTTTTCTTAAACCTTAAATTTTTCTGGTTAATCATTACAAATGTCTTCACAACCTCTGTTATGTCTTCTTTACTATTGAACAACATCCCAAGTTCAAAGTGAGTATCATTATCATCTTCAACTTTTCTAAATTTTTTATATTTAGGTTTTTGTCTCCCATCGTCATCACTCCCAATAGGTGTATCAAGTTCATATGAGAAACTGTCCTCATCTACTGATGCATGCCTCCCTTGATATTTTTCTAGAGGTTTTCTTCTTTGGTGAAATAGTTTGTGGAGAGGTAAGAAGTGAGGTGGTTTTAGGCGCCACTTAAAGTAAGATAAGCCTAAGAGGGAAAGTTTGCCACAAGGGGTGGAACCCTTGATAAAAACCTAAGGAATTCTCAAAGAGAGAAGGGTGGACACTAAGAGAATTTTGGCCAACTCAAGGTTTTTCCATTCAATCAAGTGTAAAAATTACAAGAGTGTGAAGGAGCACCTTTTTATAGAGGGAGCTAACCTCTTGGACAAGTCATGAAGGAAATGAAGGGCTAGGATTAAAAGGAGTCATCCAAGGGAGGAGGATTGAAGCCCAAAGTCCAATTGATACCCTCCTTTAGATAAGAATTGGTGCCCAAGCTACCTCATCTAAGGGCCAAGATTATTCCTTTATTAGTTTTGGGTTTTATTTAGCAAAAGAGGGCGTAGTTATCAAACTACCCCCTTATTTCCTAAATAAAGGCCCAAAAGCTAATCTTACCCCTTCTTATTACTAAGACACCTCCTAGAAAATTAAATGGACTATTACATGTCCAAAATAAAATCCTAGGTTCCTAAAATAAAAATTACAAGTAAATAAGTCATGGCTTGCATAACTTGATGGTCATATGGAGGTGAGATCTTCCTCCTTCTACTCTAGCCATGTCTTCTTCTATTCTCCTAGCCATGGCCCTAGTGATAGGGCCCTTGCTTGGGGAGAATGCATCATCTCTTCCCTCTTGGGAAGGATTTTACCTCAAATCTGATAGCTCTTCCTCTTCTTCGTCAGTACCTACAAAAGGGATCAAATCACAAACATTAAAGGTAGTACTGACACCATAGTCCTCAGGGAGATCTAATATGTATGCATTGTTGTTCACTCTCTTGAGGACTTGAAAGGGACCATCTCCTCGGGGGCTAAGCTTGGACTTCCTGTGAGTAGGGAAGCGATCCTTCCTCAAATAAAACCATACCCAATCCCCTTCATTGAAGATAATTTCTTTCCTTCCCCTATTAGCCTTAGCAGCATACCCTTTCAAGTGTCGTTCAATGTTGGCTTTGACCCTCTCATGTAATTTTTTAACAAAATCCGCTTTAGCTAATCCTTCTTTATGAATAGAAAAAAGGGAAAGGTAAAGGCAAAATATCAAGAGGTGTAAGAGGGTTGAAGCCATAAACAATCTCAAAGAGTGAGTGCTTGGTGGTTCTTTGGACCATCCTATTATATGCAAACTCTATATGGGGAAGGTACTCATCCCAAGACTTATGATTTCCCCTAAGAAGTGCCCTTAGCATAGTGGATAAGGATCTATTTACCACCTCAGTTTGCCTATCAGTTTGGGGATGACATGTGGTAGAAAATAGGAGTTTAGTTCCCAGCCTAGCCCACAAAGTTTTCCAAAAGTGGCTAAGGAACTTAACATCTCTATCAGACACTATGGATTGAGGTATGTCATGCAGACGGACAACTTCTTTGAAGAAAAGTCTTGCAATGTTGCTCGCGTCATCTATTTTGTGGCAAGGTATGAAATGGGCCATTTTAGAAAACCTATCCACTACCACAAAGATAGAATCTGCTCCCTTTTAGGTTCTAGGAAGTCCAAGGATGAAATCCATGCTTATGTCTACCCAAGGAGCGGAGGGAGCCGATAAGGGTGTGTAAAGTCCATGAGGCATTACTTTAGATTTAGCTTGTAAACAAGTTATGCATCTAGAGCAATGTCTTTGGACATCTCTTTTCATATGGGGCCAATGAAATTTTTCTTTTAAAATGAGCAAAGTTTTGTTTATTCCAAAATGCCCCATGAGCCCACCCTCATGGCTCTCTCTCACAAGCAATTTTCTAAGAGATCCTTCGGGTACACAAAGTTTACTTTCTTTGAATAAGTACCCCTCACTCACATGAAACCCATCAGTAGGTTTGGACAAGGAGGTAGCAAAAATGGGGCCAAACTCTTGGTCAGAAGCATATTGGTCCTTAATATAATCAAATCCTAAGATTTGGGAGCTCAAAGTGGCAAGAAGAGTATGTCTTCTAGATAGGGCATCAGCCACTACATTGTGCTTCCCTTTCTTGTATTTGATTATATAGGGAAAAGTTTCCAAAAACTCAACCCACTTTGCATGCCTCTTGTTGAGCTTACCTTGACCCTTCAAATATTTTAGTGACTCATGGTCACTATGAATGACAAACTCCTTGGGAATAAGGTAATGTTCCCAAGTTTGAAGGGCGTTATTAAGGAGTAAAACTCTTTGTCATAGGTGGGGTAATTGAGGGTGGCACCATTTAGTTTTTCACTAAAATAAGCCACAGGGTGGCCGCCTTGCAATAACACAGCACCTATTCCAACACCTGATGCATCACATTCTAGCTCAAAAGTTTTTGAAAAGTCAGGTAGAGCTAGAACAGGGGCATGGGTGAGTTTTTCCTTAATAAGTTCGAAGGCTTTTTGTTGTTTAGCACCCCAAATGAAGGGAACTTCCTTCTTCACTAAATCATTGATTGGTGAGAAAAGTGTGGAGAAATTAGGCATAAAACGCCTATAGAAACTCACGAGACCATGAAAGCTCTTGATCTCAGTCACACTTTTTGGGGTGGGCCATTCTTGGATGACTTTGATTTTGTCGGGGTCCACATGAACCCCATCTTTATTGACTACAAAACCTAAAAACACCACACTCTCTACACAAAAATTACACTTTCCAAGGTTTCCATAGAGTTTGTGTGACCTAAGGATGCAAAAGACGTGCCTAAGATGACCTACATGCTCATCTAGGCTCTTGCTATACACTAAAATATCATCAAAATAAACTACACAAAATTTTCCTAAGCAATCCCTAAGGACATGATTCATAAGCCTCATGAAGGTGCTTGGGGCATTGGTAAGCCCAAAGGGCATTACCAGCCACTCATAAAGCCCAAACTTGGTCTTAAAAGCGGTTTTCCACTCATCACCTTCCTTGATGCGGATTTGGTGATAACCACTCTTAAGATCAATTTTTGAAAATAATTGGGCCCCATGCAATTCATCAAGCATGTCATCAAGCCTAGGGATAGGGTGCCTATATTTGATGGTGATGTTATTGATTGCTCGACAATCAATGCACATCCTCCATTGGCCATTCTTCTTGGGCACCAACAAGACTGGCACAGCACAAGGGCTTAGGCTCTCTTGAACCCAACCCTTGTCCAATAGTTCTTGGACTTGAGACTCAATCTCCTTAGTCTCCATGGGATTAGTCCTATAAGCAGGCCTATTAGGCAGGCTAGCCCCAGGTACCAAGTCTATTTGGTGTTCTATACCCCTAATTGGAGGAAGTCCTTTGGGAACTTCATTAGGGAATATATCACCAAACTCTTTTAAAAGCTCTTGAACCTCTTGAGGTAGGTTCTCATGTCCAAGTTCTATGGCAGTGCTAGAACTAGAAGGGAAAGAAGCGGAGGGGGAAGAAATGGGGGATGCCTCTTTGCAAAGGAGGAGATAGAAAGGTCTGTTAGTTAATAGGGTTTCCTTTAAATCCAATTTTGTCGCAAATAAACTCCCTTTGCTAATGACTTTCTTGGAAGGGGCACCAACTTCTAACTCAACCTCCTTACCCCTTTCAAGCTTTAGAGGTAAAGCTTTGCCTTTTTTTTCCTCCTCATCTCTCTTATGTTTCATGATGAGTTGGTCCTCCGCAACTTGTGAAGGTGTTAGAGGACACAACTTAATGCGCTTATCCTTATGAGTGAGGATGATGTTATTGGAATGACCATAGTGTATGGCTTTCTTATCAAATTGCCATGGTCTTCCTAGCAAGATATGGTCAGCTTCCATTGGGACTATGTCACATAGGATCTCATCTTTATAAGACCCAATGGAAATTGGAACCTTGACTTGCTCATTGACCTCTATTTCCCCTTGCTCATTGAGCCATTGAAGCTTGTAAGGCTTAGAGTGGGGAAGTGGGGTCAAGGCTAGCTTTTCCACCAACCTTGAGCTACAGCAATTGCAGCATGACTCACTATCTATAATGAGAGAACATATTTTATCATTCACCTTACAGTGAGTGTGGAATATGTTCTCCCTTTGAGATAAGGAAACTTTCAAAGGTTGGCTTCCAAGAAGCCTTCTTATCACCAAGAGGTCTCACTCACATGCATAAGCGGTTTTATCACAATCAGATTGATATGCATGAACCCCTTCTCCTTCGCTCTCACTAGAGGAGTGTGAGCTAGACTCACTGCTGTAAACATCTTGGGCAATCATGATGATGTTTCTCTTAGTAGGGCATTGAGAGGCAATGTGGCCTCTCCCAAGACATTTAAAGCATTTGATACTACTAACTTTCTCATGAGAGTTAGTAGTAGCGGTTTTTCTCTCTACATGTGATGTTTTATGCTCTTTGAAGTGCTTGGAATGTTCCTCTTTGGGGTAACTCTTGAAAGAGTTCCCCTTAGGTTGGTCCCTCTTTACATAAGGTGGGTTATCCTTTTTAAAACTTTTCCTTCTAAGTTGATTTTCCACCTTGATGCAAAGTTGAACTAACTTATCAAGGGAATTGTATGAGAAGAGCTTCACCTTATCACGAATTTCAGGGCTCAACCCACACAAAAACCTTGCCATAGTGGCCTTGGGTTGCTCAATGATACCCGCCCTCAAGATAAGAAGTTCCATCTTTTGTCTATACTCTTCTATACTAAGGTTGGTTTGCCTTAGCCTTTGGAGTCTATCCAAAAGATCTCTTTCATACCAAGAGGGAATATGTCTTCTTCTTAGAGCACCTCTAAGATCATTCCAATATCTTATGGAAGGCATACTAGTGCAGATTCTCTCATTGGTTAACCCAACCCACCAATGCATGGCATGCCCTTGGAAGCTAAGGGTTGCCATTGGAACCTTTCTTTCTTCTCTTACCTCATGGCAAGTGAAGAGTTGTTCTACGTTGATTTCCCAATCAAGGTAGGCTTCCACATCTTCCCTCCCATGAAATGGGGGGATATCAATTTTGGGCTCCCTTGTAGGGGCCCCATTATTATGCATGGATGAATGGGAGTTTCTCCTAGGATGATTGTAGTATTCTTCCTCACTTTCACTCCTATGGGTATGTCTAGATGGGGAACCTAAGACTATCCCTTTCATTTTGTAATTCTCACCATTCCCATGCTTTGTTTTTTCTTCTTCTTTCTCTTTTCTTGTTTCTCTTTCTTTTCTTGCTCTCTTTTCTTTATCTTCTCTCCTTTCTCTTATTCTTCTATCTTCCTTCTCTCTTTTTTCTCTCTTTCTTTTATTTTTCTTTTCTCCTTGGACTCTTTTTCTCTCCTTTTTTCTTCTCTTCTTTGTTGTTCTTTTGCCATCCACTCCCCATGTTTAAGTTTTCTAGAGTGTAATCTTTAGAAATATTTCTTTGGTTTACACTCTTGTTTGATGAATAACTATGAGCACTAGAGTGGGTGTGTGATGTCATTGTGCTTGAATTTCTAAGAGGAAAAAGGTGGCTAAAAGCCTTTAACAAACAAAAACTCCTTTCTTTTTGTGTTTTCTTGCCTAAAATGGCTTGATGAATCTTTGGAACTCTTTAGCCTTCTAAGCGCTTTGAATAAGAAAAATAAAGCAAGAATTTTAAAGCAAAAATTCAAAAGAGAAGGGATCTAAAGCGAGCTCCTAAGGTGTTGAAGGAAGTGTACTACTTCTTCCTTCTTCACCTAATTTTCGAGAAACTAAAAAATTAACTAAATCTTATTACAACCAAAGGGAGGGCCTTAAGGGCACTCAAACTCCCAACTACAAAATTAATACACCCAAATTAAAGAAAAAGTAAAGTCTTCAAAAAATGATTCTCCAAATGCTCCCTCAAATCAAAGTCCTCACGGCTAGGTGTGTTTCCTTTTGAGGTGATCCCTTAGGCTCTTAGTCCAACCTTCCAAAATATGCTACCCTTGTGGTAAATTCCTTTTTCAAGCTTTCTCCCAAAAGTGGCACTAACACACAAACCAAAGAAACCAAAAGTAGCAAGGGGAGGTGTGAATAGAAACTCAAAAAGCAATAAAAGATAACACAATCAAAAGGACACTTAACCAAATGGTAAGAGTATATGAGACAAACTAGAAAGATAATTTAAAAGACAAACAACAACTAAAAGGTAAACAAAAGAAAGAGAGCACACAATGGAATACCTAAGAATGACACTAGATTAAAGAGTAGAAAGACACAAATATCAAGTTCTAATGTACCAAAAATAATAAAATTTCTTTTAAGGTTCCAAGTTCAAAGTTGAAGCACTTGCTAATTTTAGGTTAGGTACATCAAATGAATTTTTCAAACTTTCTTTTCTTTTGTTGGTTCTCTTTTTTTTTTTTGGATCATTCGTGTTTTTTTTTTGTATTTTATTTTAGACTTTGTTCTCTTGTTTTTTTTTTTAATATTTACTAGATGCACCTAAATTGATTGTGAATTTAGTGCTTAATAACAAAGAGTTATGCGCTTGGAACAACAAAGAAAATTAAAAGCAACAATTTAGGTACTACTAGAAATGACTTCAAAATGCAAAGTAGCTATAGATGCGTTAATGGTTTAGTAGTTTGGTGTGCCACTGGACTCAAGCTTTGTTAAGTTTTTAGTAATTTGTTGAACACAAATACCAAACTTATAGCTTAAGTGAAAGCACCCACAAACAAGAACTACCTTTACCACACAAATGAGCTACTAATTATACGTATAAGGAAAATAAAGACAAAGGAAATTGAGCAACTATTTTGGAATTTTTTTTAAGAATATGCTTGAAACTAAAAGCACATGAACCTCTAAAGAGACTTAGACATGAGGTATGACCCTCTATGTTGCTCAATTTAAGAAGTTTCAAAAGCTTTTTGTAAAAACAAAAGAGGCTAAACTTAAAACGAATTAATAGACAAAATGAGAAACTATAAACATGACTTATAGACAACTACATAAGAGTATAAAAGTGAAAAATAAAAGCTAAAAATAAGGCAAAAACAAGGCAACTAGGTGCAAGAAAATACAAGAATTTGGTCTAAATTTCTTGACCACAAGGTTGTGGAATTCACCACAACGGCATGGATTTTTATCAAGAAATTCTCAAAACCAAAATTCAAGCAAGAAAGCACCCAACTCAAAGCTTAAGCGGAAATTAATGAATATAAGAGAGATGTAGATGCAAAGAAAAGAACAATATAAATTGCATCAAGCAAAAAATAAATGGCGTAAATAAACTATAACTCAAAACAATAAACTCAAGACATAAATGGAAATGATAAACAACAATGGAAAGCTAGAAAAAACTGCGGAAATTAAAGATAATATAAAATAGGAAAACGGAAAGAAAAAATAAATGAGGTAGGAAGAGAGTTTAGACCTCTAGAACCAATGCTCTGATACCAAATGATGCATGCCTCCCTTGATATTTTTCTAGAGGTTTTCTTCTTTGGTGAAATGGTTTGTGGAGAGGTAAGAAGTGAGGTGGTTTTAGGCGCCACTTAAGGTAAGATAAGCCTAAGAGGGAAAGTTTGCCACAAGGGATGGAACCCTTGATAAAAACCTAAGGAATTCTCAAAGAGAGAAGGATGGACACTAAGAGAATTTTGGCCAACTCAAGGTTTTTCCATTCAATAAAGTGTAAAAAATACAAGAGTGTGAATGAGCACCTTTTTATAGAGGGAGCTAACCTCTTGGATAAGTCATGAAGGAAATGAAGGGTTAGGATTAAAAAGAGTCATATAAGGGAGGAGGATTGAAGCCCAAAGTCCAATCAATACCCTCCTTTAGATGAGAATTGGTGCCCAAGCTACCTCATCCAAGGGCCAAGATTACTCCTTTATTAGTTTTTTTGGGTTTTATTTAGCAAAAGAGGGTGTAGTTATCAAAGTACCCTCTTATTTCCTAAATAAAGGCCCAAAAGCTAATCTTAACCCTTCTTATTACTAAGACACCTCCTAGAAAATTAAATGGACTAATACATGTCCAAAATAAAATCCTAGGTTCCTAAAATAAAAATTACAAGTAAATAAGTCATGGCTTTCATAACTTGATGGTCATATGGAGGTGAGATCTTCCTCCTTATACTCTAGCCATGTCTTCTTCTATTCTCCTAGCCATGACCCTAGTGATAGGGCCCTTGCTTAGGGAGAATGCATCATCTACGAAATGTGTCCTTAATGGCTCATTTGTACCTTCATCATCCAAGTTACAATTTCCATTGCCATCAACGTTTGCAAATGTTTCAGTTGACAGAACTGAAGTCCAATCCCAATCATCCTCATATTCACTCTCTTCAATAGGTTAATCATCATTGTCCCCTTCTTCAGATTCTTCTCTGTCTTGTGCAACATTCTAAACATCACTTTATTCTCCCTTAAAATTATGTTCACCTCTGTCTTGTGCACCCAAAATTTTAGACCTACTATGCTCTATACCAACAATTTCAGACCCACTTTGCTCTACAACACCACTTTTCAGACCTTCTATAGCCAAATTCTGATTTTCAATTTCACTTACAAGTACAGGAACAATCTCCAATCCAACATTGGGAGTTTCAGCCACTTTGTCATTTGCAATAGCATCATTATCATAATCCAAATCAACCACACCCGCAAGCCCTTGTTGCCTACCCTCATCAATATTGTGCTCAACATACAAATTAACTATTTCATTCTCTTTGGCATCCTTCGTCAATGTCAACACATCTTTGTCACATTGCAACCGAAGTAATCCAGTTCTAATACTTAACTCGGGTTATCTATACCATAAAGCTTTGAAACTAGAATAGCTAAAACTTTTTATCAGTTTGCATATATCGATGAAGGACATTTCGTCCACGTCTCACCCCCATTGTTGTAGACTTGACTCCCCATTTAGATATTCTGTTTGGAAATTCTCAACCAAATATCCACCATGGTGAATGTTAAACTTGATTATATGTATAGTTGTAGGCCTATCAGTATAGTAGCATATATAAATATGTAAAGCATGTTAAACAGTGGCAAAATAAGCATATATAAATACAGAACAAACCAAAACCTTTACACTATTTAATTTCCAACTACTTGCCCCATTTTACACCAAAAAACAATAAAGTATATGGGAAACCAACTAAAGGGGCAAAACGTGAAACTTTCCCCCAAAACCTAGACATTAACCCATTCTACAAAGTCCAAAAAATTCTCTTTTGAAATAAAATAATGTAAACCTATAACCCCATAACAACACAATGACAAAAGATGGACAACAGTTGGGTACTTTTTATCTGGAACAATATATAGGCCCCATTATGTTTCTTTCTTTCCCCATATTCTTGGCTTTCGATTTCCCTTTGAGATTTGGCTTTCTGACATCGTTCATGCCTTCCCCTTCACTCACAAACCTTCAACCACCCACCAATGTTTAGGATTTCACTTTAAAACTTCAATTGCAGAGTGCGCGACAACCTCTTACTCTCTCTAAACACAGCACTGTGAAAATCAACAAGGCTAGGGCTTCACATCTCAGGCCAAAGATGCAGAGCGCGACAAACTTTCACTCTCTCCAACCAGAACGCAATAAAAAGCAACAAAAAATAATGTTACTGTTGCATATTAACCCATTAAGACAGCTTGATTAACTTTTAACTCTGTAACTAACTTGCCACATCAGTAGTGACCATTTTAGGGTTTACACGTAAGCAAGTCAACTTTGTTTTCTAACAGTTAACAGCCTAATTCTAACGGAAGGGTAAAAAATATTCTTTTTAAAAAATTGAGGGCCATTAGGTGCGCAATAAAAAAACAAGGGGCAAAAAGTACGAAAGTGCTAAAATGGGGGCATAGGAAGTAATTTAACCTAAATAATAATTATGTATGATAATAATATTAAACATAATTTTTATATAATAATTTATGTCAATTTAAAATCAATATTTTATTTTCATTAAAAAATAATTTTCAACCATTTATTTTTTATAATATCTAAATTACATCAATATATAAATATATGAATATAAATTATTATTATTATATATAATTAGTATTTATAATTATATTAATATTTTAGATTAGTGAGAAAAGAGAGAAAGGGGAGAAGAATGTTTCAAAAATTAATGTCGGTAGAGAGGAAAAAGAAAAACAAGATGACAGATAATATGGAAATGGATTCGTGCACTCACTTGTGTGACTGCATAAAATCTCAACTGCAATAATAAATTTTATAATAAAAAATATAAAATATTAAAATTTGTAGTCATTCATGCTCCTATAGTCACGAAGTGACTACAGGGAACATGTCGCAAAATGACTACAGGAAATCCCGATCCAGATAATATGTGTTACTGTTAGACAATAGATAATGAGTAGATGTATAAAAGACTTGACTATTTACATGAACAACCTAAATTAATATATTTTAACAAATAAGATAATGTAAATATTGGATAGACATGCACCTAAAAGATCACTTTTAACACAACTAATCACATTAATAAAACTAATACAAATAAAAAATAAATAAAATTGTTACTATAGAAACATATTGTAAAACACATCGATAAGTTCATTTAAATATGTACTTAATCTAATTGCAAATACTTTCTTTGTTTATTTTTTATATATTTAAGGTTATTGTATATAAATTAAAAATATTTAATAAAACTTAAATATTAAATTTTATTAAAATATTGTTATTTAATATTTAAATATTTAATATACATAGTGCTAATAGAGAATACCCTTTAAGACTAAAACATTGAGAGAAATAGAATCAGTGAACTATTTAATTATTTAATAAAAAATTATTAATACACTAATTTTATATTCACCTAATACTATTGTAAAATGTCTTATAAAAATATTAACATTTATTTTTAAAATAATGTCAATAAAAAAGTACTAGAGGGAATACTTGTTGAGTATAATTAGTATGCATTTTACACTATATTCAATAAAAACTCTTCATTTATGATAACTTTGTTGATTATACTAAGAGTTTAATTAGTATGCATTATCTATGTAAAAGATTTTACACTGTCACAACTCTTTATTTGTAGTAAGTTTGTTCACTGTACCAATTAATACTTTAAAAGTCATAGAAGAGATGTTATTGAATGGCAGTGTGAAACTTTTTTACTGTCTCAGTGCATACTAATTAAAATTTTTTACTAATTAATAATTTAAAAGTCATATATGATTGAACATCAGTATAAAATTTGTTTACACTGTCAATGCATACTAATTAAACTCTTGTTTGTATCATGGAAATATTTAAAAAATACTAATTTTTAATAATTCACTAATTCATCCATTTCATTTCTCCAAATGTTTTAGTCTCAAAGAGTATTCACTATTAGTTGTATATACATTAAAAATTTAAATATTAAATAAGAATATTTTAATAAAATATAATATTTAAGTTTTATTAAATACTTTTTTATAAGCCAACAAATTTTTATTGATACTGCTGACAAAGGTAATAAGTACTAGAAGTGTCATCTCGCAAAAATATAACATCTAATAAAAAGAGAAAAAATAATTAAACACAAACCTTTGGCTTCAAAACCCATTCGGAAAAATAAATTAAATATTTTTAATTTACATACAATAACCTTAAATATATAAAAATGAAACAAACAAAGTATTTACAATTAGATTAAGTATGTGTTTAGATGAATGTTAATAAAATTAATTTTGATTTAAATTGATTTTGATTAAAATTGATCTAAAATTATGTGATTTATGTTATAGTGTTTTTATTTTAAATATAAATAAAATTGAATATAAAATTAGCAATCTATTGTAAAAATTATTTTATGTTATTTTAATTCATAATTGAACTCAATACCAATTATAATTTTCTTTTTACAAATCTAAACATATAAATTTATCAGTTATCATCATTGGATGAAAATAAATAAATGTGCAATATAGACAGGTACCTACCCTAACTAATTTTTATACGACAATGCATTTCTTAGGGTTGCATTAATAATAATGACAACCTTGTAGAAAAGAAGGGAAGATTTTCTATTTTCTAGTTAAATGACTTCTTTAATACTACGATGGAAGAAACGTGGAGTTGCATATGCATGAGTTTTTAATTTGCATCGAAGTGATAAAACATAATAAATGTCCATAAATACATGTGTGGAGTAACAATTTAATTGTTTTTAATTAATTCCTAAATTGTGATCGGTTGTGTGTTCGAATGACATGTTAAATGTGTGCTAATGCAAGATTTACTCGTAAGATGGTTTTGATTATTTTTGTCTAAAGACTATTGGTGGAGGGCACTATAATACTCCAACTAAAAGGAGGGAGTATATTAACATTGTCCTTATATTATATGCTATATAATTTTAATAGCATAATATTTTACTAAGGTGAGTATATGAATTTGGAACTGCTAACCTCCAAAGCTCGTGCGAGTTTTGATTTTTTTTTTCTTTTTAAAGAATCATAATTGTGGAAAAAGTTTAAGTTTGGACTACATAACCCCAGACTTTGCGGATTAATTCTGCAGGTTTATGGACTTAGCATTTAACTCATTTAAATGGACAAAATTGTCATTTGAACTATTAATTTGTGTTAATATTTTTTTTTTTGTAAATTGTGATATTTTATATTTATAATATTGAAATATTTAATATTTTAGCTTATTATAAATGATGATATATTTTTTAGTATGATATATTATAGTTTAGTTAGTTTGAAAAATATTAGAAATTTTTTTAAAATGATACACCGATCCATTAAATCTTCAGACTAGTATGAACTTTAAAAAAATCTATTTATTTTGGCGGATCGAATTTATGTATTCTGTTTAAAATTCAGGTTTCTATATCTGACTTAAATGAGACATACTAGGCCGCTTACCTATTTCTATGTTTTACAAATTATATTACTACATATAAAACTAGCTAGAAAAACACATTAATAGCTGAAAATTGTAAGACTAATTTATTTGATAAAATTATCAGTTTAAATGACTGAAAATTTAAAATGATGAAAAATAATAAAATCTTTTCTTATATACAAAAGATTAAAAAGAAAAATTAATAAATGTTCAGAACAAAAAAGATTAATTAAAAAAAGTTAGAAGTTAGAAATCACAATCTGAAAAGAGGCTGCTCGAAATGGCGTATCAAAGAATATTAAAAACAACTTATAAAAGTATTTGTTTAACAGACACGATTTGAAACTTGTCTCATATACTTCTCCTTATAATTCAATATACTTTTATTTTAATATATATATTAAAGAAGGCCAGGGTATATTGACTTAAGTTTTCTTAAGTAAAGTTTCAAATTCAAACTTTCAAAATGGAAACATCGTAGTTGCCCCATTAAATGGAAAAAATTAATTATCAACGTAATACGACTCGAAAAACTTTATAATTTTAAACAAAAATTTACTTTAAAATATTGTTATCTAACATACATAATTATTCAATTACATCTATAATTTATAATATATGATATTATATTATATACTATATATTATACAATAGGAATATGATTTTTTGATATCTACATTTTATGATTATTTTACTTTTTAAACATTTTATGATTATTCTCACTTTTGCAAATATAACTTCTCCTGATTAATATATGCATATTTTCACAATTTCTACCTTATCACATATCAATCTTTTTTAAAAATGATTAACATATATACATTTCATGATAAATATTCTTAATAAACATGCAAATACAAAAATACAACAATATTTTGAGTTCTATTCAAACTCTCCCCTCTTTTCCTTTTTTCATTTCATTGCATATTTGACATATACATTGATGATCTAACATATTTTTATCATGTTATCATATACAAAAAATATAAAATTAACAAAATATATTTTAAAATATGTCACATAATAATTTATATTTCAAAATATAAAAATTTACAAAAGATATTAAAACCCTAAAATTGTTATAACATATTAAAATAGAAATGTGAATACCCAAGTGTATCAACGCTTGTATTTTTGTTAATATTATGATAAAATGATTAATATCTCAAATAAAAATAAAATTTATAACCATACATATTAAATATATATAACCATTCACATATTTATGTATAAATTTGGAATTTATTATCATATTATTTATAGCCATTCACATGATACAACTGACATGCATAGCACAAAACATGTACTTGGAGTGATATAAAATTGATAGGGTTATTTGGTTTAGTCAAACAGGCCAATTCTAACCTAATTGTTCTAAGCTAAATGTAGATCTATTCTAATTGTTAATACTAATGATCGGACCTCGGATCTCAATTGAACCGGCTTAACCCACCTGTTCATTTTTTCACAACAACTCGTTAAATAATCAAAAGAATAGAATACAAATAGCTAGAGTTCATTTAAATTATTTAAAAATACTATAGAAAAAAAGCCTTGCTCAACGAGGTATGACGCTTTTTAAACTTTTAAAAATATTTAAATTCTTTCTAAAAATTATTAATAGTTGGAGATAAAAAATGAAATTTCGATTACTATTTTTTATTATTTAATAACTGTTACTAATACTTGAATCTGTTAAATAATATAGTAAATAGTTTCTTCAAATAGTAAATATTAGAAAAGTAGTAGTAGTATCAATTTAACAATTTTGGATTCTTTTAAAAGTTTAATATTTTTCTATCCAAATACCCAGCTTTTGAAAGGTATGCCAAATTCGTTGTTAAAAAAATAAAAAAGATAATTCCTTTTTTAAATTAAACTTTTAAAATTTTTATTTGAAACTTAATAAAAAATTGAAAAGATAGATAATGCACTTACAGTAACACTACCAGTAGAATCACAATCACTCCAGGATAGATTGTGATTGAATGAGTAAAATTGTCTTACACATTCAAGCCTTCAAACTCTTAAAATTGTATACTCTTAAAAATGTTATAAGCACTTTGTTTAAATATTTTAACCTTTTAAAAAAAAATTAAAATTATTAATGATTTGGATTAAATAACTAATTTAAATTTACTAATTTTAACAAGTTCATTAAAATTGATCAGCTTTGTTTTCTGTCGTCGTTGATCCAGTTAGAAAAAAGAGGAGCTGCACCGACGCGTGTGGCTTGGCAGTTGAGTGAAATACTGTTTCAAACAAATTGCGTGTTTAGAATAATTTTTTAAGAATAAAAATAAAAATATATAAAAACTCCCCTACCTCACAAAAAGAAAATGTAAAAGCTTAAAAAAGAGTTTTACAGAAATGTGTTTTAGCATTTTACTAAAATAATTTTCAAAAAATATTTTTTTAAAAAAAAAACTAGAATGATAGTTTTTTATGTTGAAAACAGAATCATGTTGGCAAAAATTATTATGAATTAGTTTTTAATATAAAAATTTTTATTTGTTTTTATTTAAATTTATCAGATTACGTCAATTGTCATCCCTCCCATTACTAACCCCTGTACTGATTGTCATTTACGGTCACTCAACCTTCAATTCTACCCAGTTCCCGTCCTCCATCACCACCTCCAACCTCTACCAATTACCACCATTACTCCCAATTGCCACTTATCGATAGTAAATCGTCGGTCTCTTAAAGGATAAAAGTTTCTAATGGGATTAAGATGAAAATAATGTTTTCAATTCAAACAAAAGTTATCTTTTATTTGCAATACTCTTGTAAATATAGACAATTTTTATTTTCATGTTTTAAAAATCATTTTCAAACAACCCTGACCAACTAATCAAACCAAGTATATTTTTTTTCTCTTCCATAAAAGAGAATCTTTAGAAACTATTTTTTAAAACTACAAAAAAAAACTAAACGCCCTATGTGTTGTCACTAGATGCAATGGTTAAGCGTTCTATTTGTTATTACTTTCCACTTATCTATAAAGCAAAACATTACTCATGAAATGATGAAATAACATTGCTAGTAAAGCGTTCTTGAATGATATCAATTCTTTACTAAACCTGAACTGATAGGTTCTAAAACAAAAAAAAAAAGATGAACTGCTTAAGAAAACAGGTTTATAAAACAGTAGTTCGAAACAATCAACTGGCGAACACTTTATCTACTCAGTAGTCAGTGCGTTTCGTAGAAGATTGTGAATGAAAATTGACAGAGGTGTGTGCCCGAAAAAAGGTTTTTCTATTACAAAAATGTGAACCGAAATTGGTTGAACCTGGTTCAGTAGTCAGTTGCCCAAGCCTTTATGTTATCACAAAAAAATAAGTAGAGTCAACATTTAATTTTAGGAGGGTTTTTTTTAATGGAATTTATTTTTACGTTAAATGAGATAAATGATGAAATTAACAGGTTATTGTTAGATTAGATTTAGAAAAAACAATAATATCCCTTTGAGGATGAACACAAGTGTCTTAGATACTATTTGATTAAGCATAGGATTTAAGATGACATAAAAATAAAGACAAGAAGCAAGACATTGAAATTGAAAGGAGAACAATAGGGGCCTAGCAAAGGAAGATTACAATGGACACCAACAGAACAAAGCACTTGAACAAGCTAGATTCAAGTTGGAACACAAAGGGCAACCATATAATGCGAGATCCAATACAGCACAGCAGAATCTCCAATAGCTAACGAAAATTCAAGCAAAGTTGAAATCTCACTCAGGTCTACAGAATTAAACTTACGCCACTCCTGAAAACACTAACAAAAGAATCTTAACAATTGCCATCATATTAATAGATAGATAATATAAAGGTGTCGAGTGAGGTAACATTAACGAGGTTATATTATAGAGTACCAAAAAAGGAATTGAGAGTTAAAAAGTAACAGAAGAAAATTTGGTTGGCATGGTATATAGCGTAAAATTTGTAGAAAATAGCAAGTTCGTAGTGTATATAGAATTTGGGGCATATATGGAAGAAGGGGATTTGACTTAAGGGAGGGTGATGAGTGCAATGTAAGAGGCCCCTTACCGAGTAGGAGAAGGGGATTCAATCGCGATTCTTCAAGCGGTCGAGACGCTGGTTCAATTGGTCGATACGGACGACGAGGTTGGTGACGGAGTAGAGGAGCCAGTAGAAGAGGAGGGCGGAGGCGATGAGGAGGGCGTTACGCTGGCTCTTCATTATTGATTTCTGGTGGCGAAGGTGCTCCGATGGGGTGCAGGAATCTCCCTCGCAACTTGGCCTCGTCTCGTACTTCCAATATATGTCCATCAGCAGGAACAGGCAGAAGGGAACCACCGATAGAAACGGCTTCAACAGGTTCCTCGTCACCGCCACCAGTCCCTTTCTCAGTCCGTCCAGCCCCGGTATTGTCAGAAGAATCACCATTATCGCCTCTGCGGCCGCCGCGTATCCTAGCACAACCCACTCTAGCGCCATCAGATCCAATTCTCCCTGCACACGCCCAACCCCCTTTTTATGCCCTTACCGCTTCCTCTTTTTACACGTAACGTCACTTAACTCTGAGCAGACACGTCCTCTTTCTCTACTCCCCCACCCCCCCTCCGCTCTCTAACCATTAACTAATCAAAGCCCAATCCCTTGGGCTTCGGCCTGCTTGCTCCAACACCATCCCAAGCCCTCTTGCCCTTTGCCTCCACACAACCACATCATTTTGCAACAACTTTTCTTATTATATAACCACTTATGTATAAGTGTTTTGATAAATTTATAAAAAAATTTATTAAAGTTCTTAAATTTATTTGAATAAGTTATTTATAATATTTTTTTTTAAAAAAACTTGTTTTAAATTTATTGAAAATTCGTATTTCCTTCTGCTCACACTTCTAACTTTTTTGTCTCTCTCATCATTAAAACTTGTTACTGAATTTTTCTCTTTCCCTCTCCCTTCTTATCTCTCTTATGTATCCTCCCTTGGATGCTTGAACTCCCATGGATCAACCTCCAAAGATCACAAGAAGAAGTGGATTGGATGGGGAAGAAAGGTAGTGTGAAGGTGATTGGCGCCACTTTGAGAGATAAGTCAATAGGTGGTGGTGTTTGCCATAAGGAAAGGAACATTTGATAAAAATATAAAGAGACTCTCGAGAAAGAGAAGCTAGGATACTAAAAAAAATTAAGCAAATACTCCCAATTCTCATCAATTCAAGTGTCAACTTTACAAGAGTATGAGAGGTCTATTTATAGGATTGGGAGGTGCTTTGGTCTGTGCAAGAGAGTGAAAATAAAGCAGGGAAAATTAAATTTAAATTAATGAGCACATGCTCCTAAAATTATGGATCTTATAACTAATTAAGTGTCATGTAGGATGACATGTGACATTAATTCAAATGTCGGAGCCTTCTTAGGGGAACAAGGGTCCCACCTTGTCTCCTCTTTGCTTCATGTGCTCACTAATAGGGTTTTAATTAGTAAAGAAGGAGTGTGGTTAATAAGACAACCCACCAACACTCCTAAATGACCCAATCAGCTAATACACTCCACAAAAGCACTAAGCACACCTCCTAGGCCCTAACTCATGAAAAAATAAATGTCAAATACAAGGCCAAGGAAAAAGGAAATAGACCAATCCATCTATGAAAAATACAAGGCAAAATACAATGCAAATATAAAGGAACATGAAGACTATAACATAATCTCTATGCACATAAGGATGTGAGGTCTTCCTCCATCAATTTTAGTCATATTTCCCTCTATCCTCCTAGTCATAACCCTAGTGATAGGTTTCATGTTAGGGAGGAATGCATCACTCTCTCCTTCCTTCTCTCTCGCTTTCTATCTCCCCCTTCCCTCTCCCTTTCTCTCTTAATCAATATATATATATATATATATATATAATATTCAAACATTTTATTTTTTATAAGAATTTTATAATTTGTATATTCAAACACAAATAACTTATTAAATTTAAAATTTTATACTATCAACTCTTATATAAAATTTTTTTATTAAATAAGTTTTTATACTATAAATTATTTCAAAATGGACGTTATTCCTTTACTTTTAAATTTACTACTACTACTTCTACTTTTTGGTAACCTTAGTTCAGTTAATTTACTACTGAATCATTCATGGTCCAATATTACATTAGGTTAAATATATACAAATTGATAAAATTAAATAAAATGAAATTTATTTTTTAATTGAAATACTTTCGTACTGAAATAAAAAATAAATTCTATTAAAATTAAAAAAATAGTAATTACTCTATTTATTTACTTTCATGGATCCGAATCCGAACATAAGCTTAATATGTTAAAAGAAGTGATGAATCTGATTAATGTTGTAGGCTTTGGGACATGAAGACGGAAAAGAAGCAAGTAACAATGTGGCAGCATCTATTATACCCCCATTTATGCAAAAGAACTTAAGAAGCTTCCTGTGTTACTCTTCAGCGTTCACACATATACCACGGCTGAAAGAAGATAACAACTGATCGAAAGTAGAATCTTCCCTTTTCCAATAGCGCCATATCGCAAAACGAAGAAGCAAGTGTAAGCCACTGTTGCATTACACGCCTTTCCTCAATACACTTTTTAAAAGGTTATAACAGGCCAAAACTAGTTGTTCCGTCATTCGGTATATAAATTATTATGCTACACTCACTTTTGTTACTTTCTTCGTCCATTTCATTTCCCTTCTATTCTTATATATCATTTTCATTCATTAAATTAGCATTTTAACTACTACTTAATTATATAATACAGTAACAACTATCAAACTAAATATATTTCTAGTGGTTATCACATTCCCTTAGATGTATGTAAGAACCATAAAGTATGTTTGTGGATAATCATGGAATTCTATAATTAAGGACCACAAAGCAAGTCATTAAATTAACTTCTGATTTTGAAGACAATGAATTGAGAATTAATAATTTAGGTTGTTGTTCACCAAATTCACATAATTAATTTGCTACCAATGTTGTAGTTGTCTAATATGCAGTAGAAGTAGGTGGACTTACGGATAGCATGGACCAGGGATTTCTTTAACCAGTTAGAAATTGTGTTGGGGATTTAAGGTTGAATATTAATTATTAATTTGGAAATTAATATTCCTACAGTCTGGTTTCTGTTCATCTATATATATTCACCAAGTATTTTATCTTATATTTAAGTAAGACATCAATGACTCCTCCGAAATTCAACAGAGATGATAAATGCAAACCATAAAGCCGACCTATAAGAAGGAAAGCCAAAAGGAACTTTAAATGTACATAATGAAGGATTAATGGACTGATAAACCAGAAGCGTACTGATGCAGCCAATCTGTATTGTATTACCAACATAAAAAACCATATATTAATCCAAAGTTACAGAAGGAACTGTGTCACGGAGATCATACTCAATCCATTACTGTACCAGTTCCAGCCTCCAGGCATCATAACCATTCCGGAAATTAAAAACTACAAGTTTAGAAGTCTACTCAAACAAAAACTGAAAAAAAGAAATTAAGTTAGCGGCCTGTTAACGTCGCTTGATTGCAAAATCTCCTACAAAGAAAATATAACATTTGCCTAACAGTCATGTCAGTCACAAACAGTAAAGTTCTACTGCAACTCTCCAAACATGTTGCTGGGGAAAAAACTGATATATCAAATTCAATTATTTCTTTATATTACAAATAAGACGGCTTTTATGCCTCTCTTGAATTTGAATATCCGTACAAATTTTAGAAGGCAATATGTACAGATTAAAGCTAAAAATCATAAACAAGGAAGATTAACTCAATTGATTGAATAGTATAGGTAAATTCTAGACCTCCTAGCTAGTTATAGAGTTTTACAGCTTTTTATTCGGTTTTGTCGTACTACAACCAAGTTTTATAAAGCAATAATTTTGAGTTTAATTGGGCTATAAAAAAAACACTTGATCATGAAATTAATACTACCACAATGTAATTGAAAGAAACAACATTGAATATTTTTCTCAATGATTTTTATGTTGAATTAGTTATAATTGCATGCTCATTTATCTACTGATGAGTTACACTATTATTTAATTAGGCACTATTATTTAATTAGAAGTCGTTGTTTGTATAATTTTTAAAACATTTATTCATAAAAACAACTATTTACAGAAAGAGTAGTAATTAAACAATACAATGTAAAATTATATACACGCTCAATACATAATAATTATATACACGCTCAATTCATAGATTTTTCCATTGGTTATTTATTAGTTTCAAATAAACAAAAAAAATGATTATTTTAATTAAAATGATGGATCACATTATAAATAAGAGGAAACTTGAGAGCATTATTAATTAAAATACTAGTAAATTTGCTTAAAAAATTAATAAGCTATTTGAAGTAACTCTCTTGTTAAAGCAATTTTAATATAAAAATTCAAGTTGCTAAAAAAAGTAATAAATTATTTCACCAAACAACAAATGATTAAAAAAATGTTTTTTTCACCTAACCTATACAAATTAATAACAATATGTAACTAGAAAAAAAAAGAGTAAGATTTTAGAGTTATTTATAATTTTTTCTATTAGAATAAAATTGAGTATATATCACTTAGTAAAGACGTGACATATGTAAGAATTATCAGGTACTTTTCTTAATATAACAAGTGTTTTCTAAAATAAAAACCACACAATAATTTAAGTTTTTCAAAAATAAAAACTCAGTTTATACTGTAAAGGTGGGTTACATGATGTGCAATATTGAGAAATGAAATTGGTAGTTTAGTTTAAATTTTATCATCGTCCTCCCATTGGTTTCTTGATTACCCTGCTTACACTCGTCTTTACTTTTAATATTGTTCCTCTTAGCTCATGCCATCATTTCTTCTTCCTTATGAATTTGTTGGTGCAAAAATATACAATGACACGATAGAGTTTCATAACTTTGTCAGGTATGGTATCGTATGTCCAATATTCTGTTAAGAAAAGAGACACAAGGAATGTTTCCACAATTAAGATTAATAAAAGGATTAACAAAGTAAGTAATGATGCTAAGTGGTGCCAAGAATTACATATACTAGGACAAAAACAAGTTCCTTTATTAAAAGCTAACCCAAAAAGCAATTGATAATGGGAGAGATTGATTTTGTTTTTGGAAGTGATGATAAAGACGGGAAGAACGAAGAATCCGGAGGGATTTCATGAACATTCTTTATTTACCAAGACCATGGTTCTGTAATTATTAGTACTTTATACCAATATCTAAATCCATCCTTTCTCTTAAATTAACAGCACATTGGTCCTTTTCTGATAATAATAAAATAATAGCGTGTGATGATACTTTCTTAATCATTGCGAGATTATAATTTGCCATCGTTAATTAGTATTCAGTGTTTTCTTTTTGCAGAAAAACATAGCTCGCGAAACTTACACAGCACTCGGTCAAACTTAGTAGGTACGTTTTTTCGCCTATCTTCAGAATAGCAAACAAAAGGCCATACAACACTAGCTTCCGTAGCTAAGATAGGGTTATAGGAAGACATTTTAAGTGACCATTAGTAAAACTAATTATTATAACAACTCAATTCTCCATTGATATAAATAAAATAAAATTGGTATAATCTGTTAAAGTATACCGCTGATACAACGGTGCTGACTTTCATATTGATAAACCAATGGCATCAGTTCTGAGCCAGAGATTTTGGGTCTTGAACATGTTAAGGAACAGAGTACAAAATTTTACATCCTAAGATGGTTTTTCATGGGATTGTATATTATGATTCAACATTATTTTGTTATTAAAAGAAGATGAAGAAATTATAGGTTGAATAGGGTAAAGAAATATTAACGATAGACCAGTGACTATGTCATACGTCGCAAATAATAAAAAACTGGGGAACCGAAATTTTATAAAACTTATCTTAAACTCGCTTTTCCATAGAAAGTAAAGTTCTCCATCGTGATTTATTTATTTAATATAAAAAGTAAAAAATGTAATTATACCCATCAGAGGCTATAAGAAAGCATGCATGCTGCACTTTTCACTGAAGTGTTCAGTATTTGTACACATGGTGGACATTAGACAAGAAAACGAATGGTCATAGAGAGTGGAACCTTTGAGCCTTTTCTCCTTATTGTAACCCTTGTGTAACTTGTTTCATGGAACAGCTTTTTCCACAAGATCTTTCTATCTATACCTTCACTGGTATTCTTTATATAAAAGGGGACTATGCAGGAAACTTAAATGATAAGAATAAGGTCGATTGATTACAAAAAGGGAATTTGAGACTGAGGGGCTAAGAGTAGCAAAAGAGCTACCGAAAGACAAGTAATTTACCAGGGAAAAGCAAGGGCAAAAGTTCAATCCCAGTGCTGTGCACATATTATGTTCTTTATTTACCACCTGCATAATTCAGAAAAGAGATGCATTGTAACTATGCTAAGTTGAACACTTATAGAAAATACAGTAAAAAATACATATACATGTGTATGTACCGTGAAAATCATACCTTTGTGCTTTTCGCACACCTTGGACAAGAAGGAAAGGAAAACGATTATTAGAGCAACCCCAGCAATGAGTCCAATCAGTATAGCCAGTGTCTTCTCGATCTCATCATCATTGTGACTGCTATCATCTACATTATTCAAATTAAATAAAAAATTAAGAATGAATCTGATGTTCATTGTCAATGTTTAAAACAAGTGTTGTAATAATAGATACAAGGAAATTCAGTTCTGTTACGTCCTGAATTTTGAAATGACTTTTCACATCTGCGTTACTGCAGTTATATTTAATGTCTTAGTAGATTAAACAATTTATTTGGTAAACTTTTTGAATAATATGAATTAAAAATATATTTACTTCAATTTTGTTTAAGATACGATCTAACTTACTGTAGTAAGTGTAATATGCCTTTTGATTGTGTTCGTGCTTTCCATGGATCAGGAAAAATGATGAAATATATGGTTTCATGGATCGTGATTGTTGTTTCCAAATTTCCTTCCATACATAGGATTCTTCATCAAATCAAAGCGTGAAACAGGTGTTATCGGAATCTTAGTATATAAAATTTTTATTTTTCCTTTTTTATGCTAATTATTGTTTATTCTCCTCGTATGCAGAGGCTGATAGAATAACTTTATTTATTTTATTTTAATAAAGAATGTAAAAGGAGCAGTGATGCAGAATAGAAAATTAAGATACAAAGCTTCTAGAAAGAATAGATGATGATAAGCAGCAAAGTTTGAAGTTCACGTAAATGAAAGCAGAAAGTAAACTATCGTATGAAAAATATAGCGCAGCCGTCCAGTTTAACAGCGACAATAATCCTACTCATGAGTGATGGCATAAAATTGAAACGTAGAGGTAACGGAAATTTGCGATCTAGGGAGGATCGAAAAAAGAGAGGCCTTGTGAAGAAAGAAGTAACAAAATTGATGTGTGTTTGAAGTAATAAAAAGTAGAAAAAGGAAAAGGAATGTGTAATTGAAGATGTTAGCTATGGTGTAGAAAGATATAAAGGGAGGGAAAATAGTTAAAATGAAAAAGGGTGATTATTACCATGGTTAAGAGAGGAGAGTTGGGAGTAGCGGGAGTAGCACTTGGACAAGTAGATCTCGGCAGAGGGGGAGGGAGCGCAGTCGGTTTTCAAGCGTTGGATGGAATCAGAAAGGCAATCCTGGCACTGGGAGGGAGTCAAATCGCCAGTGCACTGAGCGAGTCCCTGGAAGTCACGAAAGCGGGTGATCCTGTAAGGGCCAGGCCCAGGCCCATCCCAGGTCTGCAAATAGGCGAGCACGGCATCCCTTTGGCTCAAGGCATCGGACGTGGAGGCCCCGGTCCCACATTTTTTGGTGATCAAAGTCTTGTCCTCGACCCCGATGAAGCTCACATTGTCGTACTTTACCAAACAGCCCTCGAGCTGCAACGCCGCCCCGCATGAGGCGAAGCAGAGGGTGGTGAGCTGAGTGATGGCACGTCCCACGCACCGCGAGCACTGCTCGTTGTTCAGGTCCCCTCGGCACTGGAATAGGCCGTACACTGTGTCCGAGTTCCCCTGCACCTGCACGCTCAAGTTGTTGTAGTTAGCCAAGGCCGCCGAGTTGACCACCGATGTCAGAAGCGCGTTCACGCTGTTTTCGTAGGCCGAACCAGGCGTGAACTTCCCCTGTGAGCACCCTCCGAATATGAAGCTTTCCATGCCGGCTTTTGACTCCCTCACTACTGCCACAATGAAGAGGATCATTAGGAGATGCATGTTTGCCTCTGCCATGCCTCACCTCACGTACCCTGCCTTCTTCCTCTTTCTTTTTCAGTTTACCTCACTCTGATGCCTCTTTCTTTTGTTTAGGACACTGTCAGGGTTGCTTCCGGGAGAATTTACGTACTCAACTCGCCAAGTTTACGCAACGACAACACACACATATATATATATATATATATATATATATATATATATATATATATATATCATTCTCCAAAGTGGAAAGTGGAAAGTGGAAAGTGGAAACACACCCTCTCCCACTCCTATATCTTTCTTCCCTCTCTTCATACTACTACTATTTTCTCTCCATTTCATATTATAATCAAATCACTTCTTAACTAATTCTAATTTAATATTATATTATTACTTCAAAAAACATTCTCCCAACAGCTCTTGTTTTAAAAATATAATCATAATTATAAATTAATCTAGACTGTGTAATCATAAATACATGATAAAAGTTGATGAACTTGAATACTCATCATATGCCTATTTAAAATTATTATGTAGATTTAACTTTTAATATTGATAAACAAAAAAAAAAGAATATTGTTTGTGTGGTGTTAGACATTTAGTTCGGGGGAGGGTTCTTCCTAAATTGTTAATTAGTAATTAAGAAGTCATTTACATTTACATATGTATATATGGATGAAGTTCTGTGATCTTGGGGGTGGAGAGTTAATGGCAACGTGTATTGGTAGTTTTGTAGTGAAGGTTGAAGTCAAGGAATGGTTAAGGGGGCTGGTGATGGTTGACTCTGAAGGCATCCAAAGGCCAAAAGGTGGGCTGGGTTTACCTACTACTACTACTATTCGATGGATGGAAGGTGGTCACTCAGACTCACAAAGTTATAACAAACTACTGTTTAAAACAAATATTAAACTGCTCTTTTATCTACTTTCTCACTAACAAATTCGCCTTTTAAATCATTCATCTTTATATAAATATTATTAAATACAATTTCGATTCTTTAAGTTTCTTTTTTAAGAGTTTCATATTTTAAACTTCCATGTTTCAAATATAATACGGTTTATATTTTCGTATTTTAAGTCAATACTGATATAAAATATATTAATGAACAATATTTGATAAAATAATCCAGTTGACCACTTTTATCTTCTTTTTCAACCTTATTTTTTATATTATAAAATTCAAATTTGAAAGTTTATTTAACGGAATGGAACCCGATGTCACTCGAGCCATACATTCTTTTGCTAAAAAAATTATGTAACGAAATAAAATCATTTTACATTATTAATTCATCAATTATTTTAATTTTTTTTTATATTCTTAATGTATAAGGTCGTCGCTGCAAAACTGTTTTACTATATTCTACAAGTTAGGTGTGTATATGGATTTCAATTGATTCAATTTACAATAATATTTTGTTCAATTCATTCAACATAAATACAAAAATAATATATAGCTGAATTTATTTAAATTAAATATGAAACAAAATATATTATTTAACAGATAAAAAAATATAAAGTATGAATTAAAGATAAATAAATAGTTTATAAAATATAACAAACCTACGTAGTTTTTTACTTTTTCACATTCGCATGATTTTTCTGTATTTTTAATGAAAAAAAAATTATACATTAAAAAAGTTTTACGATATCTTTTAATCATAATTTTTCGTATACGGTAAGTTTTTTAAATTTATTAATTAATACAAAATTATTTTTTTTTTATATTGTCCGTGGACATGAATATTAACCTATTTTTAACTAAAGCATTATGTTTGAGTATTGAATAGGAGCTAATATAAAAAGTAAGATGTATGGACATAAAAGTATGGCAGTATATGAGTCTGACCCTCTTTTTTCATTTTTTAAAAATCTTAAAGTTGAGATTGGTTACTTATTATTATCCGTTCATCACTAAATTTAGAAAAAAATAAAAAATAATGGCATAGACCACAGTTATTTTGCGAATTTGTTGAAGTTGCTATCTAAGCGGCCATCGCATTCAATGGTATAGACCAGAGTTATTTTGTGAATTTGTTGGTCATTTGATTTTCTTGTGTTTAGATTGAGGTCAGAGGGATATAAGAAAATTATACTTTCTCAGGTTTGAAATGGCCTTGATAGGAACAGTTTGTTTGAATAAGACGGTGTTACATTTGGCATATCTTGCACAATATAGATTCCTTCTCCTAACTATTTGGGTGTTAGGCCACCACATTCTAATGTTAAAACTAATATAATAGCTTTTCCAATATGAAAATATAAATGCATTTTTACTTGAAATAATAATTAACTGTCCTTTACATACTTAGCATATATATGTTAATTAACCATGTGTCAATTTAAAAGATTGTGTCTAAATTGTTGTCGATAAGAATGAAGAGAGTCATGGGAGAATTGATATTTAAGTGTCAGTCAGCATTCTTGCCAGGTAGATCGATTTTGGATGGGGTAGTGGTAGCAAATGAGATAGTTGATTGGGCAAAAAGGAAAAAGAAATCTTGTTTTCTACTTAAGGTGGATTTTCAAAAGGCTTATGATTCGGTTAATTGGAATTTTTTGGATTATATGTTGACTAGGATGGAGTTTGGGAGAAGATGGAGAATGTGGATGAACAACATTATCAGGAAATAGTCATGTGTCAATTCTAGTTAATGGGAGCCCAACTAATGAATTTAGTCCAGGGAGGGGCCTGAAGCAGGGGGATCCACTTTCCCCTTTTTTGTTTCTAGTGGTAGTGGAAGCTTTGTTTGGTCTTTTCAGGTCAGCAGTTGATAAAGGGGTGTTCAGAGAACTCAATATTGGGGATGGTGCAAAGTTCTCAATACTGCAATATGCAGATGATGTTATTATGATGGTGGAAGCTGATCTACAATCAGTATGGTACCTGAAGGTAATTCTGCGTGGTTTTGAGATGACATCGGGCTTAAAGGTGAATTACAGTAAAAGTAAATTTTTTGGATTAAACGTGGATGATTCTTTCAGGAGTACGGTGAATAGTATGCTAAACTGTGAGGTATCTTCTCCGCCATTCAAATTTTTGGGGGTCCCGGTGGGGGTTAATCCAAGGAAGACAGAAATGTGGTCATCAATTATCGAACAATTCCAGAGGAAATTGTCAGGATGGAAGGCAAAACATATGTCGTTTGCGGGAAGGTTAGTTATGATTAATTTAGTTTTGTCTAGCCTTCCATTGTTTCTCTTCTCCTTTTACAAGGCCCCCAAAAAAGTTTTAAAAGTTATTACGGGACTACAACGGGCTTTTCTGTGGGGTGGGAAAGATCAAGAGACCAAGATTGCGTGGGTAAGCTGGGAAAAGGTATGTAGGCCTAAGGAAGAAGGGAGTTTGGGAGTAAAATGCCTACGAAAATTTAACTTGAGTTTGCTTGCAAAGTGGAGGTGGAGGATATTAAAGGAGGAGAATGCAATCTGGGGGAGTCTGTTGGAGTGTAGATATGGTCAATCACATAAATTAAATAATAGACCTCCAAATCTTTCTCGAACTTCTCAGTGGTGGAAGAATTTATGGGATATTGATGGACCGAAAGCAGTCATACCAGACTGGTTCCGGAACAATGTTATGAGGAAAGTAGGGAACGGAAAGACCACTTTATTTTGGGAGCATAATTGGTTAGGAGATGGATCGTTAAGCTTAATTTTCCTAGGCTGTACGGGATATCGGTCGATAAGTGCATTACCATTGAGGATAAAAAGGAATGCCTATTACAACCAGGGGGGTGGAAGTGGATCTGGAGAAGGGAGTTATTTGTATGGGAGGAAGTACAATTGAGTCATTTAGAAAGCCTATTGAATCGAGTGGTCATTTTAGGCCCGATGTCCGATGTATCGAGGTGGAGGACAAGTGGGGACGGAGGTTTTTCAGTGGCAGAGGCATATACGGTTCTATGCTTGCAACACAATTCACCGAGTTTAATTGAGGTACAACCGAAAGAACTGAATCGAATGTGGAAGGATAAACTACCATCTAAGGTAATTGCTTTGTCGTGGAGGATATTGCTAGACAGACTTCCAACAATTGATAATTTACTGAAGAGAGGAGTTGATATTTCAATAGAGGATGCCCAGTGTGTGTTTTGTAGAAGCACTACAGAAAGTGCAAGTCATATTTTCTTAATGTGTAGCAAGGCTCAATCAGTGTGGAATAGTATGATAAGCTGACTGGGAATTCAAGGACCAATTTCGGGAAATCTGACGCAACTTTTTCTCTCATCGTCTGCTTGGGTGGTTGGAAAGCGGAAGAAGAGGTGTAGGTATGTTTTCTGGTTAGCTGGGTGTTGGGGTATCTGGATAGCTAGAAACAAGATTGTTTTTTATAACATACAGGCGGATTCAGTTGATATTATGATGTCTATAAAAGCCATCACGTGGAAATAGTTAGCATATTCCTTTGGGTTTAATAGGGGGTGTGTTTTCAGATTGGTATGCTAATCTGAGATTGTGTTTATTGAACATGAGGTAAGGGTGCAAGTGATAGGTAGTGTATCCTTAGCATAGCGAGGAATTTGTAAGTAGTATGTAGTCAAAGAAAGGGTGTGTAATTTCTGTGTAACCTGGAAAACATTTTGTTTCTTTCCTGATAAATAAATTATTTGCGTTTCAAAAAAATATATGTTAATTAACAACACTCGTTTGTTATACTCCTCCACGTTATGAGATCAAGTTATCAATGAAATTTATGTTTGCAAGATTGCAATTGGGAGTTTAAAGATGCTACAGTAGAAATCCTTCAATGATATGTAAACTTCTTAAAAATGGCCAGATGCCGATGGGTCATGGGTGAGACACTTTTTTGTTTTCAAGTTTTCCAATTTTTTAATACTTCTCTTAATTATTAGATGAAGTTACTTGACACTTGCATATGCATTGATTAAAAATTATTACTTTTCTTAGTTCTAACTATTTTTAGCACGAATTGTAATTTTAAAAATATTTTCGTACGTTAGCGATAATATTAAATTTCGTTACATGGTCCATTCACACATGTGCGATCAACCTTAATACGGGCACTTTTTATGGAATTTTTTTGTTTGTTTAGAATACCAGTGTAATAAACCGTATGATGCACGAACATATTTGGTATTATTAAAATAATGCAAAATATAATTCAATAAATTACGTTATAAATACAATTTAAAATAAATTTATTGAAAGTTAAAAGCTATCAATCATATTTTCTATATCTTATTATTTAAAATAAAAAATCTGCCTTCCAACAAATTCATGCATTTAATTACGCATAAGAAAATAATAAAGACAAAGATGTTATACATTTTTCATTTATTAAATATAGAAATAATGAATTAGGCTAAGAAAAAATAATTTGCCTTCAAAAATTTAAAAGATAAATATTTTCAAAAGATTTTAATAAGTATTTGTTTTAAAACAATTTTATAAAATTGTTTTCTGTATTTTAATATTTAAAAACAAAAAAAAAACCGTTTGGTTATGGTTTTCTTAAAACAGTTTTCGAAAACATTTCTGATTTTTTAATTGTTAAAAGTTAAAAAATAGGAACAATTATAAGTAGTTTTGCAGTAAAAATATCTTGTTTTTTGTTTTTCATTAATGGAATTTTAATAAATATGAACAAGTTTTTTTTTTTATTTTCATATCTTCAAAACAGTTTTCATATAATACTTATCAAACAAACTTTTTCTTCTTCTTCTTAAAAACAGTTTTTGAAAACTCTTTTTATATAAAAAATAAAATCAAAACAAAACTAACGTGTAAATACATATTAATTAAACTCTTTTAACAAAAGTTTAATTAGTATACGATAGTGGTGTAAAACTTTTTATACTGTCATTTAATCACACTATTTTATTTAATAAAAAATTCTCCATAAACATTTGTTGTGTAATTACTTAATTTTAAAACCTCTCCTTGACCTAACTCTAGAAAAAACTACATAGAGTAGATAGCAGTCCATGAATAAACAATGAATAAACAATCATTAAATAATGATTACCTTATTTAAGAGTTATAAGATGCGTCTTGTGGTAACTTGGTGAGATGGAAGAGGAAAATGACGTGAGTTTAAATTTTTCTACTAACAAAACTAACACTAATATTTGGCTATAAAAAAAATGTTGTCTGGTTTAGAATATAAATTATCACACAAGTCTCTAGTGTGCAAAGCGTGCATGCGATGGGCGAGCGGGTATATATATATATATATATATATATATATTATATGGAGTACATTTACTTATTGTATGAGTAAGTTTAAGAGATTTTTTCTTGAAATTTAATGATTAAAATTAATTATTTATAATAATTATTAGATTATAAAAAAAATAGAAGGTGAAAATTGAAAGTAGTTATGGTAAACTTGCACTGTGAGAGAGAATTGAATGTTGTTGCCCGTATCCTTGGGCAGTTGCCTCCTCATCAAACCTTAATTAATATTTGAAATTGTTAGAATTTGGGTTTATGCTCAATCCCGCCCAAGGTCAGAATTAATTTTATATTCTGTTAGAATTTGGGTTTATCTAATCACGCTGAAAGTAAGGATGGTACAAATCTTGTTATAAAATTTTCTGTTATGTGCAGGATTACACAAGTTAAGGCTTATTATTTTATAGATTAATCTCTCTAGCGCTTTCAACTAAAAATGGATTGCTATTTGATTTCTACTTTTTAAGCCTATGCATCTTAGTAGGAGCAATATTGTTGCTATTTTATTTCCAAAGGATTGTGATGAAGATGCTAGTCAATTGAGGAAGGGTTCGTGACCTCCCTGTGTAAGAGAGTGGTGTTTCTACCCTTGTAGCTCTCTTCTTTTGGGCTTCTTGCTCTGATTGATATAAAAATATAATTAATTAAAACTAAGTAATCAATAACTCTTAACCTGTACAACCTTTGACAAGCGAGAAAAAAATTATTATCTTATAAAGAAAGCATTCATTGTATATTTAGTTTATACTAGATCTCAATATACCCCTCAATAAGAGTACCTGACTTAATAGTATATATGGATAAATTTTTGTATGATCTTAAGTTTATGACTTAATTTAATTTTACAAAATTAATAATTTCTCTAATTATGGCTTGGTCATCATCCACCTTAATTGTTTAATTATCGATATTGAAAAATAGAAAACCAAAATTACATTTAAAAAAGATGGATGAATTTATTTAAGAAAATATATTTTCCTATGTATTTTTCCTGTTCACAAAATTCGAACTTAAGATGATAAGATAAATAAATTGTATTGTTTAGATAAACCGAAGTGGGTTTAACTTTTATATATATATATATATATATATATATATATATATATATATATATATATATATATATATATAATATATATATATATATATTTGAAAAGCAGGTTTAACTTCTATATATCTGGCTGTGTTTTGTTGTGCAGTCTATTTCAACTAATTCATTTTCTTCTTTTTTGCTTTAGCTCATTTAGTTCTTCGCAACACATGTAACTAATTAATTAACTGAGTTTTTTTTTATTATGTTACATCCCATTTACGTAGTTTATAGCTTTATACAATCTTATGCATGAAAGCTCTCTTAGACCAAAATTTGTAATATTAATATTAATTAATTTTTAAGTGATAACACTGCCATCTTTTTTTTTTTTGGAAACAAAAATATATGGCTGAAGAACACACAGCCTTCATGATGCTCTAATTATTAAACCTACGGACAACAATCATAGAATATCTCGATCCTTGCTGCTATATTATTTTGGTCCATTATTTTAAATATATATATATATATAATACAAATTCTTTTTAGAGTTTAATTAATATACGTTGTTAGTGTAAAACTCTTTACACTGATATTTAATTATAACCCTTTATTCATGTTAAGTTTGTTGACTTTACTAATTAATATTTTAAAACTCACATAAATAAAAAGTTACATATTTTATACTGACAATATATACCACTTGAATCTTCTTATTAATAATACATGTTATTATATTTTAAAAGATAAATTTGAATTCATCTTAATAAAATAATGTAAAGAAAAATTGCATGCAGTATTTTTGAATGAACAAAAAGTATTTAATATGTTGCCGAAATTGAAGAAAAGTAGTGATAATAGTAAAATGGATAGTGAAAAAAGATTAGTGTTTGTTTGGCAACAGTTTTATAAAACTGTTTTCAGTATTTTAGTTTTTAAAAACTAAAAAACTTGCTTGGGTAGTGTTTTTTTAAAACATTTTTCGAAAACAGTTCTGGTTTTTTAGTTTTTAAAACTAAAAAACTGGAACAGCTAAAAGTAGTTTTGTTTTTCAGTTTTCAATTTTTGTTTTGAAAACTCAAAATACAATCAAAATATGTTGTTTTTTGTTTTTCATTAATAAAATTCTAATAAACATAAATAAGTTTTTCCATTTTTACATTTTCAAAACAATTTTCAAATATCACTTGTCAGACAAGTTTTTTTTTTTTTTTAAAAATAGTTTTTGAAAATTATTTTTAAAAACTTTTTTGAAAAACTAAAAACAAAACCAAAGCTGTTAGAAATAAGAAAATAAGATGTGATATTTGAAGATTATTATAAATGAAAAGAGAGTGTGGTTGAGAGCGAAGAGTGAAGAGTGAAGAGTTGAGTAATGATAAAAAGAAGATGAAACTTAAAAGTTAATTTGATAATGAGAGATGTGTGAATAGCTGGCAAGTCTAAAACCGGGTGTCAGGCTGGGCCACAAAGACAGCCCGTGAGTTGATGGTGGTCGTGGGTGATGAAAATTATTTGAGGTGTCCTTATTCAATTTATGCTCCATCCCCATTTTCCCTTCCTCCATGCATTTCAACTCTTCATTTTCTTTTAATTTTAATATCTCTCACCTCACCTCATTAATGCATTTAATTTAAATCCACTTTTTTACACTCATACATCGCCATATAAATCAATTTTAATTATAACAACTTTCTTCCATCTGCTTAGGTTCTAATTTTATTCATTATTTTTTTAACACCAACCATGTAGATAGCGCAAAAGGCTTAGCACAGAATTCAAAGAAACAATTCTTTAACAAGCAATGTGGACATTGGACACCGGACACGTACACAAAAGAGGATAAATATGTATGTGTTTACTTCTTATGATAAGGACAAGGTGTGCTTAAATAGATAAAATAGTGAATATCCAACCTGTAACATTTTTCTTTTAAATTAAGCTAAATTTAGTATTATAAATTGAAAGAAAATTATATTTAAACTAAAGAGGAGCACATATTTAACAGTCAAATTGATAGATATTTTGAAATCAAAAGTTAAAATACTGTGGATTATTCTTTAATAATGAAAATACTATGGGTTATTCTTTAAAATAAAAAGCAACACGGGTTATTCTTTAAAATAAAAAAAAAATAGTAGTATGCATTATTCTTTAAAATGAAATAAAAATAATATCATGGTTATTCTTTAAAAAGGAAAAATGAATACGGGTTTAGATATTCTTCAAAATTAAAAAAAAAAACAAGGGATTACTTACTTTAAAAAAAATTCTATTTGAGTAAATTAGACTAACACTTCATGATATTTTTCTAATTACATTAACATTTTAATTACTTTTTAAAATTTTACACAAACCTTTTATTTGTTTTAACAAAAGTTACAATGACATTTTTTTACATGTATTTCTTAAATTTTAAAAACAATGCATTTACACTCCTTGATAAGGTAAGTCATTCTAAGGGTTAAAAATAAATTATGTAGGTGTAATACTACAAAATATTAGTGAATGCCGATGTAATTTACTTTTTTTATTTTTATTTTGGTAAATTATGTTTTAGATATTTATAAAATATGTAAAATATTAATTTTATCTTCTAAAAATTTTGTATTATTTTGGTCTTTTTAACATTTAAACTTATTCTTCTATGTCCTCATTTGCAACTCCCATAGATAGTATCTGGCAGATGGATGTGCTATATAAGCTATTACGATTTGAGATGATTTAGTTAGTAAATTAAAACTTGTTTCTTGACTTAGACAATTAGAATCCAATTGGGTACTACCATCAAATCAATATAAACTAACATTCTTCACCTTGATTTTATTAACATTCATGTAATAAAGCAATTTCACTCGGTTTAACTTTAATAAAGTTTGCTGTCAAAGTTAGTGAGATAATGTAATGTATAGTCACATATCTCGAATTACCATTTATCAAACTTACAAATGTTGACTTCTAAACCAAATTAACATGGAATTCTTCTAGCATAAAATAAATATTTTACATATTTTATATGGACCTAAAACATAGTTTGCTCTTTTAATTTTTATTTTCACTTTCAATTTAAAATAGTTATATGTTTTCAACAGAAAAAAAAATCCTTTTCAAATTCTTGCATAGAAAATAGTGAAATAATTTTGTTTTTATTAATTAATTATCTAATTTCTGAAAATACATAAAAAAAAATTTGTAGGCTTTCTGCATACAAAATTCTTTTAGTTCCAACCATTCCAATTTTACTCCTCAGGGATTAAAAAGGATTAAAATTATAAATATGGAACAGAGAAGATTTAGACCATGTTTGGAAGAGTTTATTTACAGTTTATTTGAATTTATCTTATTATAGAAACACTTATACAAGTATTTGGATAAATTTATAAAAACGCTTATATAGGGTTCATATTTTAAACTTATTTGAATAAGCTATTTAGAATAGCTTTCTGAAAAAAATTGTTTTAATTTTATTGAAAATTCGCACTTCCTTCGACTCTCACCTCTCACTTCCTTCGACTTTCACCTCTCACTTTTTTGCCTCTCTCATGATTAAAACTTGCTACTAAGTCTCTCTCTATTTTTCTCTCCTTCTCTCTCTGTATCTATCTTTCTTTCTCACTTTCTGTCTCTCTCTCTCCCTCCCTCTCCATCTCTTTCTCCTTATCTCTCTCTCTCTCTCTATATATATATATATATATATATATTCAAATACTTTATTTTCATATTAGAGCTTTTAAATTTGTACATCTAAACACAAATAGTTTATTGAATTTAAGAGCTTATACTATAAATTTTTATGTAAGAAGCTTTTATTGAATAAACTTTTATACTATAAGCTCTTTCAAATGAGGTCTTAAAATGATATATGCAAGTGTTGAGGTTTGCCACACAGAACTCACAAAAATAACAAGAAGGTTAAGAAAATCGCACACTCAAGAATGAGATAAATAATTAAGTGAATGAAAGCAAGAGAGAAATATAGTATGATTTTGCAAAACAGAGCGTAACAGAAAATTGTTTCAACAAATATATATATAGGGCGTAGGACATGCCATGTGGCGTAACAAACCAACTAACCCACACCCCTTTATATAAGACTTGTTGCTAATACCAAAAGCTACTATGGTTACAACATAAGCTCTCATAAGAGCATATAACAAATGACCCTAACACATGAACACTAGATGATTCGCTCCAAATGCTCTCACCAACTGATCTCCACCAAAAATTTCTATGAGACACTCTATCTCCAAGTGCGTTTTCACCCCAACAAAAGCTTTCATCTAACTCGCTCATAAACCATCAGAAGCTTCAACTTTCTTAAGATTTTGAGTCAACATCACAATCTTCACATTCACTTTGAATCAAGGGTCATCATACCTCCACGATTTTTTTATCCTCGTCTTGATCAATCGTCATCAACAACTCCCCAAGTTCAAGCACCTCTCAAACTTGCACCTTGGTAGATGTTTGGTAAACATATCAGCAGGATTATCTTCAAAAGCTATCTTTGCAACCTTCTCTACCCCTGTTTCAACCATATCTCAGATGAAGTGAAACCTTACATCAATGTTTGGTCTTCTCATGGTAGGTATATTTGATGATTAGTAAGGTGAATAGCACTCTGGCTATCGCAATGGATTAGGATGCATTTCTACTCAATTCCCAACTAACCCAGCATCCCCCTCAGCCACAGACCTTTTTCACGCTTTCTGCCAACGTGTTATACTCAGCTTCTGATGTAAACAGTGTTACCAATGACTAAAGGTTCACATTCTAGCTAACAACATACCAAAATAGCATAAACACATACCTAAAAAGGAAAGTTTTAGTGTTCACACTACCTGTGTTGTTAACATCCACAAAATCTTCTATAAAAGCTCCACCTTGAGATATCTTCTAATATAGCAAACTTGAACCCAAAGCTTCGCTCACATACCTCTAAATCCATTTCAGCACCTCCAAATGAGGTAGAGATGACGATAGGTAAGATCTAGGTAGCATACTATAATACTTACCCTCATACCTATTTTTGAAAAATGGATTCATATTTGGCCCATAGTTACACAAGTACCAACTTCGATCTTATCCATGTACCCACTAGGTACTTATATACTCATATTCACACCCACAACCTACATTTTTCTTATGTATAGAAATAATATGTCAATACCATATACATATAAACAAATATAAGATGAAAAAAATAAGCCAACAACCAATATAACATTAAGTAAATATAAACATTATCCAAATTAACAAATAAACCCAACACAAAACAAGTTACAAAATTTTAATTGTAACTATTTAACAAAAAGTAATTAAATTTAGACATCAAATCAATAAATATGTAATGATTGTTTATCATTTAGCATATTAAATAAATGAGAATCCATGCCACAACTTAAGCTTGTCCACCCTCTTTGACTGGCTACAAACGCATGTGCAATGATGGTGGAACCCTCCAAATTGTACAACCCATTACTCCTTGCATCCTTAGTAACTACAGATGCCCCGTTGGACACCTTTATCATTCCATGCTCCAACTTGGTGGAATAACCCTTAACATTGAGGATGCTTATGAACAAAAGATTCCTCTTTAGTTCAGGAACAAACCTCACCTCCTCCAGTAGCATCTCACGACTATTTAACATCCTCAATTTTTAGGATTTTTTTTCCCTAGGAGAACAATACCACTCTCCTTCAATTTTAGGGTCTTGGAAAAGTCTTTCACCAAACATACACCTTGAATCCATGACCTAACTCCTTAATGAATCACTAAAAGACGCTACCATAACACCAACTGATTCAAAGTCTTCAAAATCCTATGTTAAATCAATAGATTCTTACCGAGAATCCTTCCCTTTAATCTCCAAACAATTCTTATGAATATGACCCTGTTTTTGACACTTGTAATAACATGTCTCCGTCTTCTAATCAAGCTTCAACTTATTATTGTTCTTGGACTTATTGCCTTTTCCTTCTTTTTTCTTTCTGTTTCCCTTCTCAGTCGTTGTCAGTACAAGCACATCACCTGCTACCCTCGAATCTTGAAGCTTCTAAAACTCCTTGGTTCAAATAGATGTCACCTCCTCCTCCATGGTATTCGTCTACTCCTTACCATACAACAGTGCATTCTTAAAATTCTTACAGGACTTTGGTAACAAACTTATCTTCATCCTCAAGTTTGACATTGATGTTCTTAAGATTGTTCACCATCTTAGTGAAATATGCTAATTGTTCCTCTATCATTCTTGATTTAACCATCTTAAACGAGTAGATTTGTCCCTTCAAACAAAGTTTGTGAGGCATGAATTTCATCGTATACAAGGGCTCCAATTTCGACCATGTATCAACATTTGTTTTCTCCTTAGTGGCTTTCATAAGTACCTTATAACCAAGGCACGAGACAATCACACTTCACTCCCTATCAATCATCTTCCTCTTCTTTGTTGTTTTCAATGATGGTGACATGATCACCTCCCCATCAAGGCCTCTTTACACCCTTGCTGGATAAAGATCCCCTCCATGTTGACCTTTCTCAATTCAAAATCATTGCTTTCAGAAAACTTCTCAATATCAAACTTAGTTGCCATTGATTTATCTTTTTTTATTGTTTTGCAATCCCCACAGTCAACGTCACATGATGAGGTTCGTCACACAAAACTTACACAAGCACAATAAAAAGGTCAAGAGAATCTCACACTCAAGAACAAGAGAGAAAATCAAGAGAATGAAAGCAAGAGAGAAACAAAATATGATTTCACAAATAAAGCATAAATGTTTTCATTTCTAGAGCGTAACAGAAAATCATTTCAATAGAGGTATATATAGGGCCTAAAACATGTCAAATGGTTAACAAACCAACTAACACATGTGCCACTATATATGAGATTTGATACTAAAAGTAGAGACTATTATGGTTACAACAGAAGCTCCCATAAGAGCATACAATAGATAGTCATCTTAATGCATGAACATTAGATGGTCCACTCCAGACGCTCTCACTAATTGATCTTCATCAGACGCTTCTACGTGATGCTCTCTCATTAGACGCACTCTCGTACCAATAGAAGCTTCCACCTGACTTACGCACGAACCATCAAAAGTTCTAACCTTCTAAAGATTCTCAATCAACATCAGTAGAAAGAATTAAAAGAAAATATTTTTAAATATAAATAAAAAATCATTAACTATAAATATCAAATAAGTAATTAAATTATTTTTTATTTTCAATTCATTAAGTGACTTAATTAATTAGTCCCTAAAATTTGACTGAGTTCTACTTTTGGTCCTTGAAAATTGAAAATAATTTTTTTCTTGAAATTTCAATTTATATTTTTTACTAACTTTAACTAAATTCAAGAATAAAAAAATTATTTTTCATTTTTATGCCAAAAGTAAAATTTATTCAAATTTTAAGAATCTCCTAAAAACTTAATTAAGTCTTTCTAATTAAAATTGGAAACAAATTATTTAATAGAGCATAATATTTTCTTCCTATCTTCTTTTACATTTCTTTTTCTTTTACTCTACTAATTAAACCAAAAAAAGGTAAGAGAAAAAAATTAAAAACATGTTATCCACTTCAACCCATATTAAGGTTCGAATATAAGATCTTGTACACACTACCTTAACTCCCACTATTAAACCTAAAACGTTCTATAAATATATAGAATAAACAGGAGTGTGTTTAAAAAACGAATAATAATTTAATTAGAAAAAGAGCGACGTACAGACAATGTCTTTTATATATATATATAAACTTGATTATAAGAAAAAAACTTGATTATAAGAAAAAAGAATAATAAAAAACAAGAGTGATGATTTAAATAATTTCACATTATTATGAAATTATAAACTATCGTGTATTATAATTTTGTTAATTCTTATCAAAATATCTTAAAAATAATTAAGAGTGTAAAATTATTTTATAATGTCTATGTATAACCGTTAAACTCATTTAATTATCTTTTAATATAAATATTCAACTACATTTTTTTTTAATTTTTACATTTTTTTTATGGAATGAGGGTCTATTTATTTTTTATTTAAAAGGGACTAATTAAGAAAGAAGAAAAAAAGACTGAATGTAACTTTTAATCATTTTCTCGTCTGGTCTGAAGAAAAGAATGTGAATTTTACTAGTGCAAAGTCCCATCCAAGATGGGAGACAAAAGGGAAAACGTAGGTTGATGTAATGTAGAAAAAAGATTAAAACATTCTTATTTCTATATTATATTTTTCTTTTTAATTATAATTTTTCTTTTTCTTTGTTTTTACTTTGTAGACAATTAAAAAAATTAAAAAAAAATAATTTTGTTTTATTTTTGTTTCTTTCTTAAAGCAGAAGACTTTGATAACTTGTCTTACAATTAATGCGTAACTGCAATTGATTGATGTTTACGTAGTACCATGGAAAGATTAACTGAAATTGGATAAAAGATGATGTCTAAGCATTATTGTTAGTTGTGGTAATCCTATAGTTGGTAAAAAGCATATCATAATTTATTTATTTTTTTTATAAGAAAAGCATATCATAATTGATAGATAGCAAAGAAAGAAATGTGAAATTTGGTAGAAACATTCACTGAAAAAAAGCTCGAATTGAGGGGTAATCTTAATATTACACCTGGAACGGACAAAGACATTTCTCCGTTCGTCGAATATACGATGGAGTGAGAAGCTTCGTAGTAGGCTCTAATGTTGCATTTGCAACAGTCATATTGAGTTCGTAAATCAAGTTCATTGATGATACCAAGAAACTATCATCCATATACTACACTTTACTACGGATTATATTAACTTTAAAACTACTGCCAAAGGACGATACCAATATAATTTTCAATTCCAACATTTTTAATTGCTCTATTAATTATCAACATTTTTAATTGCTCTATTAATTATTGTGAACTAGTGTGAGTATGATAGAATATCGGGTTGATAGTGTGTTGGGATATTTGGTGATAGTATCTCGTAGCACATTTAGGAGACAACATCTCGTGACAGCATCTGGTAAGAGCATCTTGTGATTATGTTTAGAAAAAGCGCCTCATAATACCATTTGATGGGAGTCTTTGAAGTAATATATACATGTGTAGATTTCATGTATGTTTTTTACCAGAACTTTTATTGTACTCTTTGCCTAACATTTAACATTTTCATGAAAGATACACATGACCATGTGACATGTTGTAAGCTTTATATATAACTCTTGTAAACAATTTTCTATTAAGACATTGCATTTACACTTATTCAGTTAGAGACATAATTTCTTTTCCCTATTCTCATTCTCAATTCTCTATTTCATTTTTGTGTTTTTGCCTTTCACTTGACCTTCTTATTGTTTGTGTACCTGAGTTAAGAAACTCAATAATATATGAACGTATGAAATACTAACAAACTTGGATATGATAAAAGAACATGTTATTTTGTAGTGAGCAACAACAACTTAAATGACCGGAATAAAGATAACTCTCTATTATATTATTATTATTATTATTATTATTATTATTATTATTATTATTATTATTATTATTATTATTATTATTATTATTATATTCTATGCAACATGTAAAAACAATTATCTTAGACAATAATTATTGAAAGAGATTTTACTTTAATATTATTAGAAAACAATAGAAGGAGACGTTGTATCATTTGATTAACACAAATTAAACAAAAATAAATAAGGAACTCATATCAAAATAATGATTATATGGGAGAATATTAGTTGATGTATCTTAAAGTTAAAGATATAAATCTCTTATATATCATATGTAAAATTTTAATTCTCAAGTTAATATAAAATAAAAATAATAAATTCATTTTAGTAATGGTTTTCAGCCAAGGATACCTTTTGGAAAACCAAAATAATAATTAAAATAACAATAATGGAATATAAAAGAATAGGGAGGTTTCAAGGCTCTCACTTATCTAATTACATTCATCTTTATTAGTTTATAAGATTGATGTATTTACATATCTATTCAATGATCAATATACATTTTTATGTTTATTTTATATATTTTTTAAAATATCCTTGACATATATTTCTTTTTTTATCTACAATATTTGGTTCTTTTCTTTTATACTTTTTAGAATCTCATCACTTACCTTTTTTCAAATTCTCATGGTACACTTCATCCTTCCATAATCATTTTCTTTTTAAAAACATCATCTTTTATCTATCATGAACCTCATCCATTGCATACCATCTTCCTTCACCATAAACATTGTTTCACACCATTTTCTAATAATTTGATATTGTCATGGCACCGTAGATTCCAATAACTAATTATCATTATTTTACATATTCAAAGGTATATTTTGATATTAGGATAAAGCAGAGATTTTATCGCATTCAAATGTATAATATTTGATTTTTAACATATTGTTCACAATTGTAAAGCCATAAATAGATTTATAAAATAGTATACACACCATCTTCCTTCACCACAAACATGGTTTGCTATCGCGCACACCTTTTTTCAATGGTTTGATATTGTCATGGGACCGTAGATTGCAGTAACCAATTATCATTATTTTACATATTCAAAGGTATATTTTGATATTAGGATAGAGTAGAGATTTTATCATATTTAAAGGTATAATATTTGATGTATAACATATTGTTACGATTATAAAACCGTAAATAGATATTACAAAATAATAGTGTACAGTGTACAAGACATTTGTGATAAAGAAAATATGATGTTTGTTGGAGAGGAAAAACAAGATCATGAAAAAGAAAGTGCATTGTGAAATTTTAATGAGGGTTGAGGTTGTGAGAGGTGTAGAGAAAAATCAAATATTATAATCTAGTTTTAAGGGGAAAAAAAGAATAATTATAGATATTTTAAAAAATATTTAAAATAAATATAAAAAATAAGTATATCATTGACAAAATATAATTGTTTATGGGCGGTGATGCAGAGGAAAAAAAATTGATGAAATCAGGATAAATTAAAGTTTGGATGTATAAACAGAAAAAATAAAAACATTGTTTTCTGTATTTGATGCCACATTTAGAATGAGGAAAGGTTACCAACAGGAGGATACCCTACCAGCACAGGGAAAGAGAAACGAGGAAATAGTAAAACAGACAGAACAACACGTCACCTTGGGTGGATAAATGAGGCCTCAGTTCCTGAATAAACTTTAATTTGGTATATGTGAAGGATAAAAATGAAAGTAACTATATATTCTATTCGTTAAAATTATAAGACATTGTGCTTTGTGTTTGATTATACATATAAATCTTTCACCAAAAAAAAAAAATTATACAAATACCTTATAGTATTATACACACACGTAGGTATATACGAGACCAACAGTGGCATTATATTATATAGTGAGAGAAAGCAACCATGGCTCCCCTGAATCCTTATCTCATCCCTTGGCCTCTGTTTGATGGAAAAGTTTCATTACATATTCCAATTTCCACCTATCAATAGCATGAAAAGAAGAGAAACGAACCACCCAAACAACTTCAATTATTTTGTCTTTTTTTAACTTTTCGGGCAATAACAAAATTTCTTTATATTTCCACATAGAACAAAAAAAGTCATCAATTAATGGTCTATAGTACTTTCATGTTGTTGTTATAACTACGTAGAACCCCCGAACAACATACGAAAGTGGGATTTTTGTGGCTTCTTTCATGTGCATGCATTTCCATTTAACTGTACAAGTACTACATTCATTTTGGTTCAATTAGTTTAGCCATTTGAAATGTTTTTCTTTCCCATAAAATTCAGTCAGCAATTTTGCATTACAGAACTTCAGCTCAAGTGAACCGTGAAAAGGTCAGCGATGTTGAATTATGGAAAAGCAAGATAGTAGTATTATTAAAGTACTAGTTTGAATTCCGTCACCATACCTAGTCAGTCAAGATAATAAATTCTGCAAACTTAATTGAACAAGTAATTGTAAGGCTTTGGGATTGCCAATCTTACGTCTTAGTTTCATATGAATCCGTGAAATTATTAGGAAGTTTCCTCCAAACATTGATGTGGAACTTGCCCTCTGTATGTAGAAAGATTTCCATTTTTAGAGTTTGGAATATAAATCCCAATTAACCCAATAATATTGTTTCCTAGTTAGTTAATATATAAGTATAAGCTGAATAAGAGGGAAGTTGATTGATGACTACGTATGAAACAAGTTCCCATAATTGACTAAATAGAAACAGAAATCCTTCAAACACGTCTAAGCACAATCTATATAGCAGGTGAAGTCGTTGTATGAAAAATGACACATTAAATACATCTCTTTTCTTTCTCCCTCAATGATTGACCATTAAAAATATATGGCAGCCTTCAAAACACTTGACATTGGACGTATAGGTTAAGTTTCTTCTATCTCACAATGGAAGGTCACCTCAAGATTCAATAATATTGATCTGTTTACATGAGGATTTTTGTCTTTGAGTAGTGATGTGCCACCACAAGAACACATCACTACAACTCTACAATAGGCTTTCAGGCTCAACTTCCGACCAAAAAGCCAATTTCATTTTGCCCCTAGGGAGGGATAAGGTTTTGCAAATGCAAGAATGAGTTATACCATCGCACCGAATGGCTTTACCTTTATATAAATAAATGCGAGCAAACCCATTGCCGAATATAGCGTTGATTGAATATGTGTCCAGGTGGCCATTGGCCAACCTCGTTTGGTATCATTAGCCTCAAACTACAAGGATGAGAAACATCAACATCAATTATTGCAAACCCCATACTGCTACTGCTAACTTCCATTTCTATCTTCCTCATAACTCACAACTAAACTGTTACTCTTACACTTCAAATTAAAATGGATTACTACTCTTTTTAATCACATACAAATTAAGTACAGAACAAAATCAAATGGATGAACATTTTTCCCTCTATCTCTAGTACACCCCTAAATGACTCCTATACTCACGTGTCCGCTGTCCCTGCCCTTCATTATCAATATTCATAATAACTTGGTGAATAAAATCCACAAAAAAGTCTTCTCTTGCCCATCTCAACATGCCTTTCTTTAATTTATGCAAAACTAATTTTTAACTATTCTCTTCTTCAAAAATTAATTTTTTGTTTATATGCGTAAAGTAATTTAATTTTATGCAAAAATTCTCGATATAAGTATTTCTTAAAAAAAAAAAAATTAAGGATACATAATACCCTGTGCCTCAAGAGTGCAGTACAGCCTCTTTCACACCATCAATCAACAGCGTAGTGGAAGGGAATAAAACACACGTACACACTTACACCTCCAAAGTAAATTGCAACTAGGACAGCTTTAAAGAAGGCCAGAGAATTAAACATCATTATTTTCTCCTCTTTTTTTTAATTTATGCACCAAGTCATTTTCTAAAGTAGTCACTTCAATTCTGCTTCAAACCAAACATTTGGTCAGACATGACATAAACACTGTCTTCCCTTCTTTATACCCGCATTTTTATCAATGAAAAATGAGTGACTGGCAAAACTCAATCTTTCCATCTTTTCCCCTTCAAAATTCTAACTCTTTCACTTCACAAACATGTTTTTATCAACTAAGTTGGCTTTGTTCACTTCTTGCAACTATTTCCTTCCCAAATTTTCAGTACTCTCTTAGGCAGCCATCCCTCTCTCTTTTTATGCTCTTTTCAATTCTCATTAACCCCTCCACCATAATTTTATATTATCCTTAGATAAAATAATTTTATGGATTGAACTTTACTTGATGGTCTAGCGTCTATGCCTCTCCACACCAATAGCCAACAATGTAATCAGAGGAATTTGAAGGTCTATATGAAAATGTAGCATGTTGGATTGTCTACAATTATTGCTTAAACACACAGGCATTTTCACAGTTTCGGGATTCGCGTGGGAGGGGGACAGATTTGCTAAACTAGGGGTTGATAAGTGATCTGGTTTAGGTATAAGACAACGTTATTCATTCTAATCTAAATTCTAACAAACACAGTAATAGAATACAATAAGATTATATTCAATTGTTTAGAATAATATTTTAAAAATTAAACTCGTGATTAAATCGAAATTAATTTAAAGAAAAGGGTTAAATATGTTTTTTGTTAATTGAAAATGTATTTGATTTAGTTTCCGTAGTTTGAAAAAACAAAATAGTAGCTTTTCAAAATTAAGAAAATAAATTAAATTAGTTTCTTGGAAATTGGAATTTTGAAAAGTGGTGAAATTTGTCCGACTAACTCCAATAGTATTATTCTTGCACCGCCACTTATCAGCTCATCAAAATTTTGATAGTCTTGTGTAAATTCTTTTGGCCAAATGCTTTTAAGTTCTCATATATCCTAACAATTGTTCATATGATCATGTCAAGATAAATTAATAAGTGATTAAAACCTAATTTATCAAAAATTATACAAGACTATTATGTTAGATTCTTAGATTACGTTACTGGACTACTATTATCATTGTTATATCCTCAAATGTTATAAAGGATAAATTTCACATATTTTCAAGATTTGAATGATGAAAACAAACAATTTTTTTAAGGTACTCAAAACCAAATCAAGCGTATTTTCTAAAGACAAAAACATATTTAACCATAAAATATTTAAGAAACATAATATTATATACTAAAAAAACATTTTTATAGATTCCTAACTTACAAAATACACACAAAATTTCAAATTACTATTTAGCTATAAATTTCAAAATACTCAATTTTCATTAGTAATAATAAATTAAAATCTAATAAAAAATAACAAATACATTAAATTGATTACTGTTTTTTTAGAAAAAAATAAAATATCAGAGAAAAAAATTTATCAACCTGTACAAAGTGATTTTTAGCCAATTGTTAAACGGATTTATCAATTTATTTACTAGTTTGTTAGTTATGTGAACACATATATTCTTTTCCATTTGTTGCTTATTTGAATTGGAGCTTGATCGATTTACAAGTTTTTCAAACTATCTAGTCAGTATAATCTTTTAAACACCAAGTTAGATATATAAACAAGGATGGAATGAGATGTTACTAGAATGTTTATTAGATCAATAAGCCAATGGTCTAATCCAACAAAAACATGTTGAATTTGAATTTTTTTGCAATCGAAACAAAACTCAATTCGACTCAATCAATTCCAAATTCTTCTTACTGGTTAAGTGATGAATGTTAAACACTAGATTCAACTAAACTAACCAAAATTGAAAATATCATGTTTCTAATTTTTATTTATGTTAAAAGTGATTAAATCAAAATTAAAAATTTAAATTAGCATGAAACATAGCATTAAGGTTTCGCATTCGATTCGAATTTATTTACCCAAAAGAATATATTATAATCTAAAAAGATTATTTTTCAAATTTAGATTTACTTATTTATTTTTGTAAAATCCTTACATTGCTAGAAAGTAAAATAAAGTTTTAATTTGTTTTATGTTAAAAGAGGTGTATTAAACTTAAAATTATGTTTTGTTTTATCTTATTTACTCAACAAAAAAGCAAATACCAAAAAAATTAAAATTGACAAATATTTTAAAAATTGTTTCAAATCTAGAGGTCAACTAGTTAATCCACTGTTAGGTAGGACAAGTTAAGGTGTTTAAGTGCCCTTTGCCATAATAGCATAGTTGTGAAAATCAGTTTGAACTGGTCAGTTGACCAAGTTGGTTTTCCCAACAGATTAGACATACAGTTGGTCCGGTTTGAACCGGCCGGTTCAAGCAAAACAAGGACTTGGAGTGGGTTGATCTTGGTTTTTTTTTTAAAAAATAATTAAATGATGTCATTTTTATTTTTTTTTCTTTTTTATAACTTGCGAATGTAGGAAGTGAGAATTGTGATGTTACGTTTTTATATTTTTTTATATATAGATCGGTTTAACCTGGGCTAACCAGTCCGACTATTAACCCATTGACCTACTGTCTTAATCAAATTAGTTATTGGACTAATTTTCACAACACTACATAATAGACCAACTCGCCTTGTTTTTAAAGATAACAACCGAGTGCACCAACCCATTTTATTATCCTAGTCAACCAATAGAACAACATTTGGTTTTTCTCTATGCACCTTGATGTTTTCTCCCTACACCTCCATAACCATATGAAAAGTCAAAAATAGCCTTGGTAAAAAAAGTTAAAACGTATGTGCATCCCGTTGCGTCGTCCATGCATCCTCCATGCACCTCATCGTCGTCCATGCACCCCATTGCAATGTCTGACGACCACTGCTACCTCCGTTGCAGTCTTGCATAACCTCCATTGCAATACTCTTGTCCACTTCATTCGTTCTCGCTTCCAGGTATTTGCAAATGTTTTAGCAAGTCCAGATTAATCCGAACTCACAAAAAAAATTGGTTTTTGCAACCCAATTCAAGCTTGTAAAAAAATTTGCTTTTACAAGTCCGATTTACACAATTCGAACCTATAAAAAAAATTGCAAATCTTTTTACAAGTCCGGATTGTGTAATCCGAACTAAAGAAGACGAGATGCATAAGAGAGGTAATAAAATTTTAAGGACTTGATTGGTTTGGTTTTGTTTTTTAGTTTTTGAAAAGAGTTTTCAAAAATAGTTTTCAAAAACTGTTTTCAGGAAGAAAAGAAAAAAAAAACTTGTTTAGCAAGTGATATTTGAAAACTGTTTTGAAGATGTACAAATGGAAAAACTTGTTAATGTTTATTAGTATTTCATTAATGAAAAGCAAAAAACAGCATATTCTACTTGTATTTTGAGTTTTCAAAACAAAAACTGAAAACCAAAAAGCAAAACTACTTTCAGCTGTTTCAGTTTTTTTTAGTTCTTAAAAACTAAGGGCTTGATTGGTTTGATTTTGTTTTTTAGTTTTTTAAAAGAGTTTTCAAAAATAGTTTTTAAAAACTGTTTTCGGGAAGAAAAGGAAAAAAAACTTGTTTGACAAGTGATATTTGAAAACTGTTTTGAAGATCTAAAAATGGAAAAACTTGTTCATGTCTATTAGAATTTTATTAATGAAAAGAAAAAAAACAACATATTCTGATTGTATTTTGAGTTTTCAAAACAAAAACAGAAAACTAAAAAGCAAAACTACTTTCAGCTGTTCCAGTTTTTTAGTTTTTAAAAACTAAAAAACCAGAAATGTTTTCGAAAATTGTTTTCAGAAAACACTACCCAAGCAAGTTTTTTAGTTTTTAAAAACTAAAATACTAAAAACAGTTTTATAAAACTGTTGCCAAACAAGCACTAAAAAACCAAAACTATTTTTGGAAACTGTTTTCAAAAAACACTACCCAAGCAAGTTTTTTAGTTTTTAAAAACTAAAATACTGAAAATAGTTTTATAAAACTGTTGTCAAACAAGCAAAGTCTTTTTACCTAAGATTATTTTGTAATTTTTTAAAATTATGAAGGTGAAGGAAGAAAACTCCAAAATTTACTAAAAACAATAAGATTTTTTATGTATTCTAACACTAAATATATCCTAATTATCATTCATGTAAAAGAAAAAGTTACATTGGCATTAAATTTAACAGTTTAATTTTTTTAAAAAATAAAATTATTAAATTTGATCAATTTTAATAAAAATATTATAAAATACAATTTGAAATGCATTTATATATAGTTTTTTTATATTACCATATTGCTGTTAAATGTTTATATAGTTTTGACTTTTGAAAACAACTTTTTTCTATTTTCTATTGCTTTTTAAAAATATTTCTAGAAAATCACTTTTCAATAAGTGGAAAAAAAACCTAAAAACTAACTTAAATATCTTTAAGGAAAATGATAAATGTACCACCAGTTAGAAGGTAGAAACCATGGGTAGACACTTGCGGACTTGCCTATGTGGCAGGTTTATTTGAACGTCCACATGCCTTAAATGAGAGGGATTAGTTGTCTAATTTAATGTTAATTGAGCACATGACTAATTAACACTAAATTAAATCAACCAAGATCCAAACTAGGCCCTAACTTCATGGATCTATATTCCCTCTTAATTTGAATTTGAGTTTTCAAGGAAGATGACATGGCATATCTAAAATTCAAATTTAAACAAGAAACAACAAAAAGTGTCATGTAGGAGGGAGAAGCACATGTGGCATAAACTTAGAAGGAGAAAAGGGCTCACATGTCTCCTACATGCTTCATGAGTTGGTTAGAAGAGTGTTAAGAGGAATTAGGGGTGTGAATATCACATACCACACATCCAAATCTATTCCATTGAAACCCAACTAATTGACACACTCCGCAAAAAGACTAAACACACCTAATTAAAAACAAGCTTATAGGCCAAAATACAAGACCGAAAATCAAACTAGCTACATCCTTAAACCTAAGGAAACAATGGTGCAAATATAAGTCTAAAACTATTCTAATTAATACAATGTCATGGAACGTAGCCTAAATTAGGCTCCTTCAAGCTTCATCCAAGTCATGCTCCTCCTTTATTGGTCCTATCTTAATTTATTTCTAGGTAGAATTGCATCATCATGTTAATCCTAGTCTGAAATCTAACAAATGGTGAATTGCCTAGATAATCCTTGCCACAAAACTTTTGATGGCAGCTATGCTCTTCATGAACAATCTGGTAAAAGAACAAGAAGGACAAGAAAATTCATCAAATCAATATGTTGTTTAGGTAGACACTTCTAGTTCCAATTATCAACTAGAAAATAGCAAAAACATACTTTGTACGTAATTAGTAAAAAAACTAGTGATGATAAGAGTAATTCAGATAATGGTAGAGTCATGAAAAGTATCTTGGAAACATGAAATGCATTTAATTACTAAGAAATATAGCCTATATATTTTAAACCTGTTAGCTCTGAATTATATATTTCCATAAGAAAAAATAACCACAAAGGAAAATGTTGTTGCCCATAACATAAGGCCATAATCATTTAGTTGCAGAAGCATTGTTCCTGGAAACCAAACTTCTGATACCCACAGACCTTCCATTCTGATTAACGAGACACACCCTAAAGTTTGCTAACGTAAGTTAACGAAATTGAAGTACATTTTTTATATAAAAAAAATTAGAAATGCATAAATAGAGAGTTGTCGGCTCATAAATTTCTAGAAAAATAATAAGTTCTGCAATTTTAAAAAGAGTTCTTCTTTCATCAAATGTAATAGAATCCTTCTAAAGAACAGAACAACTTACACCAAGGGGCCAATAATAGTACCTGTCCAGGACTGCATGCAGATATCATAAGCTTCATTCATTCCATAGCTAACAGTTCTATCCAATTCCCTTCTCACCTCTCTCAAGCTCTTCCAATAATCTGAAATTCCTAGAAACTGCATACATAGACCAGAAATTTTAACAAGATAGGAGCAAATTACAAATTTACACTCTAAAATAAACAGTTGCAATAAATTATGAACACAACCAATATTAAGTTATGGTTACACATACGTTGGAAAAAGGGGAGCATATCCAAAACATTAAGTTGCATCATAAATCTTGAGTATTATATTTTGTCACTTCTCAATATCTCCGTACACATATAGACTATGTGGTTGATAAAAGAAGGAACAGATCCAAATACTGTCAAATTTAGTACCAAAATAAGGTTGATGTTAAATGTCAATTACACCTCTTCAATGTAGATCTCTTTTCTAGTTTATTCTAGATTTTTTTCTAAAATGCCCTTATTAGTTTTTTCCAATATAATATTTCCAAAATTAGTAATTGTACCTCATTTATCTATTATATAATTTTCTATTGTTTAAATACATTTTTTATAAACTAATATAAATTCTCATTTTATTTTGTCTTTGATATTCTTCAAACCCTAATTTTGTACTTCCATATCTTGATTGTTTATTAAGCCATATTTTGCACAACCATCGTGACGCTATGGTAAGTTGCGGTGGTGGAATTCCCTTCGGCTGCCACCATATGGTTGTGGCAAAGCGGGTTTCACATGGCGGAACTTTTCTACAATGTAGTTATTGCGCTTATAGTTGTCATGGCAGAAATTTAAGCCACGAAGAAAAAGATGAAGTTGTTAGGTCGTGTGACCCGGTCCAACCCAAACAAAATGCTTCTAAAACATCTTTTTTCTTAAAAAAAATTGTTGGATCGGGTCCCCTTAAACATACCCTACCCAATAACTCTTTAAAAATTTGTTTTTAAAGAGAAAACCTTCTTACTCAACCCACTGTTAAGGAAATGGGTTACGCAACTTTTTGACCTAATTTTTGTTAGGTTACAAATGTGTTGGTTTTACAATCTGAACCTTAATATACATATTTCTTTTGCAATTTGAACCCTAAATCCTTCTCTTGTGAACTCTAACCCAAACCCTTTTCCTTATGCAATATGAGTCCTAAACTTCTTCCTTTACCAATTTGAACCTTTATTCATGATGAACATTTGAAGGAACAACCACCCACCATCTTCGGCGATTGCAGAAGTTTCTCCGATGAAAAACACCATTTTCGGTGATTGCAAAACCTTCTTTGATAACTGCAGAAGCTTCTCCAGCGATTGCAAAACCTTCTTCGGTGACTGCAGAACCTTCTCTAGTGGTTGCACACCATTTTCGGTGATTGCAAAATTTATACGTCAAAACCTTCTTTTTTGAAACTTTTCTATGGCAACTAAACCAAGCACAAAGGTTGGAAATACAACTAACATAGGTTGGAAGTATTGTACCACTAAATGTAGGTGACACCAATATAATAGTCTGCAACTATTGTGGAAAAGTTAAAAAGAAAGAAATTATCATGACCAAAAATCATCTTGTGAAGAAGGGTGGTAATGTTAAAAAGTGTACCAAGTTTCCTAAAGAAGTTAAAGAAAAACTTTTGAAGGTTTATTTAGAAAAACAAGACAATGACTCTACTGAAATTCCAAATGTGATGTGTGATGGTTCATTTGAAGAAGAAATTTTCATAAGTTCTGCATCAGCTAGCAATGTCAAGGGTAGAGAAAAAGCTACTAAAGAAGGACCCATGGATATGTTTTGCAAAAATCCAGCAACTGCAATATCAAGAAGGCAAAAAGAGAAACTAAGGCAAGCTAACATTATGGAGTTATGTGAGAAAATTTGAAGGTTGATGTTCATTAGTTTATCGCTAGGTTTTGGTATCAAGTTGGACTATCCTTCATCCTTGTTAAATTGAAGAGCTTTCAAGACATGATTAATTCCATTGGTGCTTATGGACCAAATTTTCCAGCTCTTAGTTATCATGAAATTAGAGTTCCTCTCCTGAACAAGGAGATGGAATATACAAAAAATTTATTGGGTAATCATAGGGGCAGTGGAACACACATGGCTGCTCTATTATGTCATATGCATGGACTGACCGTAAGCAACACACCATTATTAATTTTTTGGTAAATTCTCTTGTAGGAACAATGTTTGTGAAGTTCATTTGATGGATCTAAAATTGTTAATACAGGTGAAAGTTGTTTGAGATGCTTGATTCACTTGTAGAGGAAATTGGAGAACATAATGTGGTGCAAATTATCACAAATAATAAAAGCAACTGTGTGGCAACTGGTAAGATGTTGGAAGAGAAAAAGCCACACCTTTATTGGATTCCATGTGCAGTCTACTGTGTGGATCTCATGCTGGTAAGATGTTGGAAGAGAAAAAGTCACACCTTTATTGGATTCCATGTGCAGCCCACTGTGTGGATCTCATGCTTGAAGATATAGGAAAACTTCCTATAATCAAGAAAACAATTTAGAGAGGAGTTAGCGTTGTTGGATTTATCTATAGGCACCTCTAGTACCTTAAGTTTGTTGAGACATTTCACAAACAAGAGCGAACTGGTTGGACATGTCGTTACAAGATTTGCTACTTGTTTTCTAACATTAGAAAGGCTCTATCAAGAAAAAGGAAACTTAAAAAAGATGTTCACGTCAGACCAATGGACCACAAGAAAGCTATCCAACGAAGCCAAAGGGAGGGAAGCAACTAAAGTTGTTCTCATGCCTTTCTTTTGGAATCATGTGGTGTTTACTTTGAAAACCATGGCCTTATTAGTAAAAGTTTTGCATCTTGTGGATAGTGAGAGAAAACCTGCTATAGTCTATATATGAAGCTATGGAGAAGGCAAAAGAAACTATTATGAAAGCTTTTGGAGACAATGAGACAAAGTACAAAGATGTCTTCACAATTATTTATGACAGATGGAGTTGTCAACTTCATAAACAACTTCATGAAGCTGGTCACTTTTTAAATCCAGAAATTTTTTATTCCAATCCCAATTTGGAATATGATTTGGAAGTAACTGATGGGTTGTATCAATGCATCAAGAGGTTGGTGCCAAGTAAAGAGGTTCAACAAAAAAATCTAACTGAGTTGCCAATTTATAAGAGTGCTAGTAACCTCTTTGGTGATGAATATGCAATACAAAATAGGAAAACTATAGCCCCTATTAAGCTACTATGAAAACAACTCCAAATGTTTTAAGGGTTTTGGTTTTTCATGTTGAAATTTTGTTGAAGAGTTTACTTTGGTTTTGTAGCTCAATGGTGGAAGATGTATGGTCATGTAACTCCAAACTTACAAAAGCTAGCTATCAAGATTTTAAGTTTGACATGTAGTGCATCAGGATGTGAGTGCAATTGGAGTTTTTTTGAACAAGTAAGAATTATGACTTATGAGTCATGACTAGTTTAATTACTATTTTTATGTAGGAAGAAGCTAGTCAATCCTTTGCTTATTGATAATGCAGATTCATACAAAAAAGAAAAATAGGTTGGACCATACAAAAAGGCATGATTTGATTTACATTAAGTACAACAACAACTTTCTGAAAGGTTTAATATTAGGGATGAAATTGACCCGATTAAATTCTATGATATTGATGAGTGGTTTGTGGAAGAAGTGGATGATGCTGATGAAGATGGGGAAGGGGGAATGATTTTGTTCATGTTGATGATCCCACACTTAATTGGACTATTGTATATGAAGCTTCAGGAATTGGAGAGTCAATAATATATACAAGGAGGAAAACAAGTAAAAAAGAAAGGATGCATCAAGTTTTGGTGTTGTTATTGGTGCTACCCAAGCTTCCAAGAAAGGTCCAACTACAACATCAAGCTCAAAAGGAGAAGAAAGGTTCTTCCTGATGATGAAAGAGAATTTGAAAGCTCTAGTTCTGAGAAAAAGGAAGCTAAAGAAAGGTGTACCAATGAAGAATCTAAAGGAGAAGAAGAGGAGGGAAATGCTCCACTAGAGAATAATGAAATTGATTATAGTGTGATTGAGGAAGAGCCTGAAGATTAAAAATTTAGGATACTTACATTTTGGGTTGCAACAAGGTTCTTTTATCATTTTGTTATTATGGAGCATTCAGGACACTTATTTTGGGTTGCAACATCCAAGTTCATTTTATCATTTTGCTGTTAAATTATAAATATCGAACTAAACTAGGTGTTTTTTGTTGGTATTAAAACCTTGTTGTTGCCTTTTTTGTGTTAGAACCTTGTTATATTTTGAATGAGGTCCAGAACCTTTTTTTAGTGATAACTCTATGGTTGTTTGTTATCATATGAATTATGAATGAAGGTAGCTTGATAATTTAGTTTGTTGTTATCCATGTTATTTTAGTGTATATATTATATACATATAATTTTTTATAACTGTCATGCCTTTTCGTTATTTTCTGTCATGCCATCCACCATTTGTTTATGGCAATTTTTGGGTGCTCCTCCATTCGCCATTAACAACACTAGTTTTGCAACCCTTCTCCGTCATTCTTTAAACTCTATTTTTGCTCCTTCATCAATCTTTAAATTTATTTTCTCATATGTTAAGAATAATGATGAGATGTCTTTTGTGTTTTCTTTTTCTGTTTTCGTTTTCTCCTTTTTATCCGATGATGCATGTGATACACTAGTCATCATGTTTTTAAAGAACTGAAAGTACTTTCAGGAGGAGCAAGTAACTTTTCAGAACTAGATTATAAAAAACGAGGTTCCAAAACCTATTTTTCAAAATAGTCACTTGTTCTTCTATACAATATTTTTTTATAATCCTGTTATAGTTTATCTTTTTAAAAAAAATGATTTTACTTTTTAATGTAGACATGGAGTTTGTGGTGGAGAAGAGATTCCATCATGGATAAAGGACTTTGTGATGGAGTTCAAAGTTCATGATGGAAGAAACCTTTGAAAAATAAATTTATGGTATTTCAAAAAAAAATCTTTGATAAAAAGAACTGGGGAGCTCATATGTAACACTAAAGAAATGTGTAATTAACATGATTCCTAGAGTACTTGACCCAAATGACAGCCCACGGCCCAAAAATTTTTGACTTGATATTTTCTCAATAATAACCAAGTTGGCATGGTATTAGTGCACAAAGGATCAAACTTACTTGATTTTGACCCTCCACTATTTCCTAATTTTACCTCCACTTTACTCTTTCAATCTTCGTATTTTTTACTAACCTTGCACACAATTGTGAAATTATTATAATATAATTTCAATGAGTGGTGACAAAGTTAGTAAAAAGGTTGAAACACGAGAAAAAAGTGCAGTAAGATGCAATTAAATATACAGACAATATGCTAGAGTAAGGTGGCAAAGTTTCTACATTGATTGGGCACCAAAGAATTTCTAAACAACCTGAGAAAGCAGCAACAAAGAAAAATCAAAGTTGCATTACATACTCCTTAAAATAAAAGCGTTCTTTTTTTTTTGCTTTTCCAAACTCTTCATCATATCACTATTTTGTGGTTTATGTTAACAATATAGCATATATTCCACACAACACAATCACAGGTTCAAAGTTGAAATTTGTATCGAGATTTCCACATATAGGTCCAAATTAAGCATATCAAACAAGGAGACTGCAGATAGAAATTGTAGATTATTATATCCATAGTTAGCAAAGCACAAGAGCAAGTTTTCCTATAGAGAAGCAACATAGTCTCCCCTAAACAAAGGAAGAAGAAAGATTAAAAGAAAAAGAAGAAGCAAAAAGGGAAATAAAAGAATATGGATGTGAAAGGGTTAAATACTGACTGACGACAGTGGAACCAATCAGAAGGGGGTAGGCATACGGAAGTGATGATAACTGCTCACAAAAGCACAAGGTTCATTACACCTGCACCACCACCAACATCTAATTACACGTATTACTACTACATAACTTAGGATATCTTTATCCCTAGATTTTACTTGAGATCTTAGAATAAAAGTGTTTTTTTTTTTTGCTTTTCCAAACTCTTCATCATATCACTATTTTGTGGTTTATGTTAACAATATAACATATATTCCACACAACACAATCACAGGTTCAAAGTTGAAATTTGTATCAAGATTTCCACAAATAGGTCCAAATTAAGCATATGAAACAAGGAGACTGCAGATAGAAATTGTAGATTATTATATCCAGAGTTAGCAAAGCACAAGAGCAAGTGTTGATATAGAGAAGCAACATAGCCTCCCCTAAACAAAGGAAGAAAAAAGATTAAAGAAAAAGAAGAAGCAAAAAAGGAAATAAATGAATATGGATGTGAAAGGGTTAAATACTGACTAGCGATAATGGAACCAATCGGAAGGGGGTAAGGTTACGAAAGTGATGATAACTGCTTGCAAAATCACAAGGTTCGTTACACCTGCACCACCACAACATCTATTTACACGTATTACTACTACATAACTTAGGGTATCTTTATCGCTAGATTTTACTTGAGATCTTAGAACACCTTTTTGTGGGCTCTATAATGTCACATGTGTTTTAAGATCTTCTTCTTTTTTCTCTTGTAATAAAAGATCTCATATTTAAGATCTTAAAATATTGTGTATGGGTCTTAAAATGGACCTCATCATTTAAATTTTATTTAGAATTTATTTTTTAACAAAATATTAAATTTATTTTAAAAGGTAAAATTAATTAATAAAAAAATAAAAGTATATTTAAAATAAAGATAATATAACATTAATATTAATGATAACATTGAAATGAAAATAAAAATACTAACATTCATATTGAGCATAATAAATTAAATTTAATCAGTGTTGTTGAGAAAACATTCCTAAATATGTTCCAACAAGTCTACTTGAAGTTGTTGATGTATACCTTAATATGCATATAATGTCTTATTCGAAAATACGTAACAAAGTCAAGAGGAGCATCATGAGATACATTAACGTTTAAAATTTCTTCGTTAATATAATCATAATCATAATCAACATCAACATTTTCTTTTAATGTATCTCGTTCATCTTTAATAATCATGTTATGCAATATAATGCATGTGAAAATGATATTCTTCATAGTATCCATGTGTCAATTACACAATGGACCACATATAATTGCAAATCGATATTTGAGAATACCAAATGTTTTCTCAACATCTTTTCTTGTTGCTTCTTGATATTTTGCAAACAATTTTATTTTCTCTCTAGTGGCATGTGGATGGTTTTCACAAATGTTGCCCTATCAGGATATATGCTATCTGCAAGATAATATCCCATATTATATGGGGTTCTATTGATTATAAATTGCATAAGAGGAGCTCGACCTTGCAAAACATCATTAAACACAGGCGATTGATTCAACATATTAATATCATTGTTAGACCCTGCAACTCCAAAATATGCATGTCAAATCCATAAGTCTTGTGAAGCAACAACTTCAAGTATTACTATGGGTTTGTGATGATCACCTCTACAATATTTCTATTGTCATGTAACTGAACAATTTTTCCATTCTCAATGCATATAATCAATAGAACCTAACATACCTGGAAATCCACGTGTCTCTCTAATTCGTAGTAGGTGATTGATGTCATTGTTATTAGGTTTTCCCAGGCCTGAATATTTCGTTGACACCTCTTACAAAATCCTTCAGGCATTGAATTGCAATGCATTTCACTAATTTGAACATACTCATCAACACTATCGATAGGTGATCCACATGCCAATACGCGAATTGCTGCAGTGCACTTTTGCAATGGTGATTACTAAGGGCATCTACAATTCGAAGGAACAATTTCTTTGGTATCCAAAACCTTTAATGAAACTGATTATCCATATATACTGAATTTTCTGAGAAGTAGTCATTAATCAAACGAGCATGATCAGCTTAACGATTGCGATTTATGACCTTTTTTCTTCGTCTTGGTTGACTATTGCTTTAAACTTGTTGTTGGACCTCCCTCAAGTACCTTGATATTTCTTCCTCAGTGTTGTCTTCTATTGTTGCTTGTACAAGTTTATCTCAAATAACATCAAACTAAAAATTTGAATCCATTAAGAGCTTTTTAGAATTTTTACCACTTTGCATGTCTTAATAAACTTTACAATTTAAATAGAAAATTTTGCAACGAATACTTTTATAGTGATTATTTTTACAACGGCTACTTTTGGAACAACTATTTTTATAATAGTTACTTTGCAACGACTACTTTCATAACAGCTATTTTTTGCAACGGATAGTTTCATAACAGCTAGTTTTTATAACGAATAATTTTTAAATAAAAATACTAAAAAATATAATCATTAAATTAAAATTAAATTACAACATACTAAATAATTTAAACAAAATAACAATAAATCATTATGTACTTCATTAGCACATAATATAATTACAAGTGAATTCATGTTTCTTCTTTTGATCTTCCGACATCTCTTATATGTCTCTCATTAGAATGTTATACATTTCCTTTATATGTTTGACTCTTGTGCCTCCAAAATCCCTTTGTTGAAGCTAATTGTTTTTGTAATAGCAGTTTCGATGTTTAACAAGTCCATAGCAGGTGAAGATGTTGCAACTCTTTTCCCTTTAATCTTCCTCTTGGAAACATTTTGACTCATTGGACAAGTACTTTGTGATGGCGCATCATTTTTTGGAACCTCAAATAACGATTCTGAATTAGATGATGATGAATAATTCCCGCTAGCAGAAATCTTTGACCTCTTTGGACTGATTTCTTTCAATTAGTCCCTTCATTTAGGTTGATCTTTTAGTAGTCTCCATGCATGTTCTAAAGTAAAATTGAATCCTTCATCTTCCTTCTAAATGGCATATGCTTTATGCATGATATTGTTTTTAGTATACCCATTTTTCTTCAAATTAACAGCTCGCTTATAATGACCCTTAAATTTTTTAACACCGGCATTAATTTTCTGTCATTGAGACTTTAATTGATTCAATATTCTCTCTTGTAGATTCCACAAAAGTTGTTGTAAATTCCAGATACTCTCAACCAAAAACGATTTCTTAATTGATCATCACCAACAACTAGATTTATTGAAACATTAAGCCATGAACCAATAAGTTGTATACCCTCTTCAACAAAAAGAAAACTCATTTTTTCTTTTGTGTACAACTTCCTCGTCTTTCCTCAAGAGTGATGTTTTCTAACCCCATTTGGGTAAAAATTCATGAAAATTGTATTTCAATTTTCATCATTTGAAGGCGTTCATGTATAAGTTTCTTAAAGATGATATGACATTATAGGGTCCACAAAAGATAACTTTTGTTAAGTTAACAAACTATTTTGGAGTTAACTTTTCTACATTATAAATTATAAATGTACTACAAATTATTTAATATTTATGATAATAATTATTATTATTAAATATTTGTTTTGTGACGAGCAGACCATGTAAAAATATAAAATAATTAATTAAATAGTTTAAATTATTTTAACTTCGGATATTAAACAACTTCTATGTTAAAAAAAAAAAGTAGTTTTTTACATTTTATAACGTAATCATAAGACAACAATAAAAAAATTCATTAAATAACTATACCTAGCTCCAATTTACAATAGAAAGTTTAATAAAAATATAATCAATATTTTAACAACATACATGAGATGAAATTACCATGTTCTATTCCGGCCTATGAAAATGTTATATTCCGTTAATAAGTAGTCTAATATACAAATTTTTGTTCCCAACTAAACATATATTCTCATTTGACCATGTTTTAATAACGCTAGTTGTTTTGCTTGTGTTTTTGTGAAGGAGGGAGGAGTAAACCTCAAATTTATCTGGGGATTTTTTTTACATGAAATTGTGTCTTAGTTAACTCCCATTGACGCAAAATGTAAATAATAAATTTTAAAAAAAAAAACTAAAGTCGATTACTTTTGGAGATCTCTACTCTATATATAAAGAAAATTAATAAGAAAAATAAAGAAAGAAGCAGAAGCGGTTTAGCAGAGACAAATTGAATTAACATCTTACATGATTTAAAATAACACCTATTTTTATAAAAAAAAAAATTAAATTCTTATTTTACCCAACATTACACTATCATCGCGCACCGTCTCTAACAGGAGTGATGCATCCCATGATTGCATCACAATCCAACTAATTGCTTCATGCATCGTTTGTTACTTAATTAATTTTAATATATAATATTCATTTCTCAATTTTTAACAGTAAATCTGTCACCTTAACCATGTAATCGTGGAAGAGATTTCTGACCCACGAAATGAATGCTTGTTTGACTTGCTCCTTGATTATGTGCTCAGCTTTTGAGTAGTAATTCACCTCAAAGTTGATTTTTACTCTCCAATAAAAGCTTAGCAAAGAATTAAAAAATTTTGAATGTTTTTTAACCCTCCAGCAAGAGCTTGTCAAGAGGTAAAAAAACTAGAATTTTTTTAACTCTCTAATGAGAACTTCTTGAAGAGGTAAAAAAATTTCAAATCTTTTTTAACTCTACAACAAGAGTTTACTAGAAACTTAAAAATTTCAGAAAAATTAAATTTAAAGGTAAAATAAGAATTTGAAAAAAAAAACTATGAAATATATATGAATTCAAATAATAGTAAATGTTAAACATAAATACAGCCCATAAGACAAAAACAGGCTGAAAAGTAATGGGAACATGCGATAAATGAGACCATCAATTTTCAGTTGAAGTATGTGATTTTCCTCGATTAACTTTCTTAAAAGAACATAAAACAAAACTCCAAATGACATCTAAAGTCGCACTCCCCAAACATTGATGTTAAAATGAATGTTGAACTACAAAGTTGGCTCCGGCATATACCGGATCTTATTGAGAGTATAACCGTCTCCGAAGTTCCACTACAAATTCCCCTCTAGGAATCTTTATATCAATATTGGCCTCAAGATTTTTCAATTGCACCACGCCTTCTTCTTTTAGTTCCTGCTCATAAACAAGTACCATCCAAGGGATCCTTGATTCTTTTGCATATTCGAAATGCTTCGTTCTTCTTGTATTGACTTTGAATTCTGCTTTCACCCCAACATCCCAGAGTTCTCCGGCTAGCTCTGCAGCAAGTGTCAAGTCACTCCCCACTATGCTCACCAGGACTTCTGTCTTGGTTGGACGAGCCATCTAACAAAAACAAAACCACCAACCCCCGGCCCCCAAAAAAAGAAGTTAAGGCATAATAAGAAGACAAGGATAAAAAGGAAAAGCAAATTAAGCAAATAGATAGTGCCACCATTGATTGAAACTTTCTTTGCCACGATATAACTAACCAAGACGTTTACAACGTGATAAGACGTAAGAACATCTAAATTATAGACGTCTCGGGAAAATTAGTAAAGGGAGACAACTGGGAGATCAGTTTTATCATTACTAAATTAAACGCAGCGAAATTATGCAAATTAACACGTTTCAAAATTAAACAGCAATATTAGTTATACATAAAAAGTTTGTCGGTAAGTATTATCATGCAGAACAAATCACCAAAATAGAAAATATTGGTTTTCACTTTTCAGTAGATGCATGAAAACAAGTATGTACCACAATAAAACTGGCGTAGCCCAGTATCTAGACTCCTCACTATGTGAAAGTAAGGCGGAGGGTTATTATCCACAACCTTATCCTTGTATATGCAAAGAGATTATTTCCAAATTCAAACCCATGATCTACTAATCACCAAGACACAACTTTATTGTTATGCCAAGGCTAGCCCTCGTCCTCAAGTATGTGTACCACAATGAGCACATCCATAAATGCATGTGCTGATGACTCTAACTATAGCATTATATCAAATTTGACCCACTATTTTGAAAGGTGAACATCATTAGGGTATCACATGTGTGCACGCCACATAGCATGTGTATTACTCCTGCTAGAATGTCGGTTACACTATATCAGACAGGGTTTAGAACGGCACTTATTATGGGCCCTGGATCCATTGAGCTGGGTATGTTATTTGTCCTATTTCCCCTCTTCTTTACCTTTTGCCTCTTATCTTTTTTTCTATCTTGCCTTATTTGAATGCCTTCAAGTTGTGCATTCAAATCACATCAACAATCTTTTAAAATTATCAAGAAAACCACAAAAGTTATCAGTGGCATTGCTTAATGCACACATGCTATGTGCCATGCACACATTCCTTAATTTAACTCTAGATTCCAACTAATTTGAATCACAAAGGTACCTAGTAAAGCAACACAAACTATGTGGAGGCATATATTTGACCGTTTTGATTCATTAGCAATACCAAAAAATGAAATGGCTGATAGTTGATACCCAGAACAATAAGAAATACTTATTTGTTTTAACATAAGCAACTAATAAAGTAACTCATAACTTATCAACCCTTTTGATCACCTGGTTCAGATCCTTCTGTTGTTGCTCCATTATGGCAAACACTCTCTCAATTCCCAGACTTACACCAACTGCGGGGACCATCTTTGAACCAAACATCCCAATAAGGTTATCATATCGGCCACCGGCAGCAATTGAACCAACCTGCAAAATACACATTTCTATTCCTAAATAAAAGCTGAAGATTTTTAAAAAAGAAAACAAAAAAAATCAAATAGAGAACAGAGCATATGCAAGAATATGACCATCATTAAACATTTAAACTAAAGAGGTAGCCCACTTCAAAGAATCAAGAAATTCAAATTACTTTTGCATAATTCTCAAGGTGTTTTTAAGAATGAATTTAATTACAGAAAAAAGATTAGAAAACCAAGTTGGGAGTTCACAATTTCAAATTAAATTTGGTAATTATAAATCCTAAACCCAGTTATAAATTCGTAGTCAAACAGCGCAAAATCCAAATCATCAAGAACCTAATCGGTTCATGCTTGGACTTAACCAAGACATCATCAAAACCTAATCCTAATTCACAAGGTAGTCTTCACAGACTGCAAATATAGCCAAGGCACATTGACCTTAAAGCCCATTCTCTTTCCTCCTAAACCCTAATCATCCTTGTATTTTGATACCATTAATAATGTCCCAATCCAATATTTTCAACCCAGAGCTAATTTCTTATCCTAACATATCTAAAGCCTCCTGCTGTCTGATATAAATTATATTTAAGTTTTAGCATTTAAACTTAACAAGACATTTTGTATGATTCAAATCTTTTAAATTTAAACCATGTTTCATAGAAAAAAATTAAAATTTGTCGTTTTTTTTTTTTACAAAGAAAAAAAACTGTGCATTTAAAAGCAATAGCTTTTTTAACATGTGTTTAGCTTGTGCATTTAGTGATACCCAACACAGTGAACATTGACTGTACCTAAGCTGGCATAATGCATTGTACCCCTGAAAGAATGACAAAGGGACGAAAGAAGAAACATTTTAGAATGGGAAGATAAAAGACATGAAAAATACCTGAGTGCCTCCTTTAAAAACAGCTTCAAATATAACTCCAGTATAATAATCCAGACCTCTGGCAAGACTCAAGTCAAAAACCACTTTATCAATTCGCTTTGATTTTTCCAGAGCTATAAATAAAATTTCCAGGTCCTTCAATGCTTCAGAAGCTCCATCATGCTTTAAGAAATCACTACTCTCTTGCTTAAATTTAGATAATAATGCTAAAGGAGATCCTTTTTGTGTAACAAAAGTTTCAATTCTGTCAGCTGTCTCAGCAGTTAATCCTTTTTCTTCCACCTAGAGCATCACAGTATAAAGCACATTACCAAACACAACATCATAAGTTATGTTACAAAACAATAACTTAATATGGAATATTGAAATATATATTTTAACCAGAATTTTACCTAAAAGTAAGACAACGATAATGATAATTGATGTCCCAATGACCTAAGCTAATATCATGGTGATAATAGCATCATTATACAGATATACAAACCAAGAAACACACGACATCCACGACTTATCTCACTAGCACAAAAGCATATATCAAGAACAAACAAGCATACTAGCAATGTAACAAACATAAATCTATTTAAAAAGCTAGACTTTTAATGAATATATGGAGACTGGATTTTAAAACACATCAATCAGACAAGACATATTCAAGTAGATCCCAATCCATTAAGATTTGATGAAACCCAAGTTAACTTTCTAGCAAACTATATATATTTATTATTGAGTGAGTTTGGCCAAACTTTTCTTGAGTTTATCTTATTTTTCTATCTGTAAGAATCAAACATATGTCAGGAAGTTAACAATAAATCATGCACCCTTTGTATAGAACCCTTTTTATCTTATTAGAAGGAGAAGTTGAGCCAAGAGCATAAGACACTTTTCACCAAAAAACAATTAAAAATATAGATTTAGGGGTGAAACTTTTTGCAGCATACACAGAGGAAACTCCCGGTTCAAACTTTTAGCAGCTTACACAGGTAATTCACGCACCCTACTAATTGCATATTTTACCACCCAATTACTTTATTTCAAAAATTTGACCACTCAATTTCTTTTTTAGCATTTTATCAAGTTTTTCAATTTTACCAATGTTGATGTCTCAAAAAAACAAAAAAAGTTGTTTGTTACCATTATTTTGCGAAACATCATTTTGTTACCAACGTAATAATAAAATATACAGAAATTGACAAACAAGATGGTAAAATGGTTGGGAAAAAAATAGCAGATAAAATTCACAAAAAGATGGTAGTTGACTAGTAAATAAGCAATTAAACTTAAATTTTTTTAATTCTATCATCTATTATTTATTAAATTCTTTTTGGATTATTTATTAAATTATTTTTTCATATATATTGACATTATTGTATCCTATTTAAATAAACTATTTTATATTATAAAAATATTATTGAACAATAAAATAAATATTAAGATATTTTATCTTCTATAGATACTACTTAAATTTGTTTATAATTATTGTATGATAAAATGTTTGTAAATCATGTTTAAAAATTAAATGGTTTTCCATTTTTTTAAATTAAAAAATAAATGTATATATATTAATACCTTTATGTATTCTTGTTTAGGGTTTAAGTTATTATAATTAAAATAAACTTATGTTAATTAAATTAATTTTACAAAATATTTTTATTTTTATCAATATTTTCTTCCATTCAGTGAGGCAATTGATTTTAAATAATTACCAAACAACTTTAATAGAAAATGAAATTTAAAAACTAACAAAAAAAGAACAGCAATAGATTTAGGACGGCTGATAAAAAAATAACCTACGTAACAAATGAAAAACCATTATTACCATATTTGAAGATAAATGTGTTTCTAATACCTTCCGTTTAACCTTCTCAACTCCAACACATCAGATCAGACAACTGTTACCAATAACTTCCAAATAGAAAATGAATGTGGAAAAAAAGACATTTTTTCTTACAGTCCAGATAACTCAGGCATGAAGAAACAACAACAGAACAAAATCCTATACAATGAGGTGATCACACAGATACTGACAGGGTGTTTGCCTCCTCAATAAATCATAAAGATGAGATAAGGCATGAAGGTGACAAAATGAATTCAATCCCTAAACCAAAATTACTTTCAATAATAAATAAAGCATAAATTAAGAAGTATTTTATATTGACATATAAAACCTATATCATTCAAAATGTGCAACAGAATGAACAACATAAGATCAAAAGTACTACCTAATCATACAATAGATAAAATTATAATGGAAATAGACACAAACAGCATATGTCCTCACCATTTCTTTTCTTATCTGTTGAAAAGACTGTTTGTCTAACTTGTCAATGCTCGAACATATTGTCCTAAACTTTTCAGGAGGTACACCACATATTTGCATCATGCCATCCAGTAACTTTCTATGATTCAACTTTATCTAAAAAAAAAAATCAAGAAAATGTCAAGCATGAATACACTTATTCTGAAACCAGTATTGAATGTGATTTTTAAGCATTAAGTCAGTAAACCGCAGTCAATTGCTAGCCACATCCAAACGAATGATCTTAGAAGGTTAAAGTATAGCACTTAAGCTGTGGTGAGTAAAGCAGATCAGATTTACAAGAGAAGGGCAAAGAAAGATAACTTCAGTTAGCAGGTAATCTGATAAATGAACTAAAGATAGGTTAGACTGTAGCCCAACTTAGGTGGGTAGTGTAAAACCATTGAAACTATGTAAGAGTATTGCAAACAACACATCAGCCAGCAGGTAGCAAGGACTGGATGCTCTCAACAATGATGCTAAAAATTGCAATTCAAAGTGTAAAATGAAACATAGGCCCAGTACATATACCAATTGTAGCCCAAAATAGACTGGCCTGTATATTAAATCACATTCTGGTTTCTGACATAATCACTTCATTCACTTGGCATAATCATTGATAATGTGTTATGATGATAACCAATTACCAAATAAGTATTGACAGACCATGAAATAATAAATGACAGTCGATTCCAATTTAAAATTATAAACATAATAGACAGTTCTGCAGTTTCAGTAAAACAATAATGAATATTATAAAAATTTACCTCATATTCCCCAATGTCCAACTCATCAAGTAGTTCAGTCAAAATCCTAACAACCTCAAAGTCTGGACCCATATATTCAGCTTGAGGAGGAGTACCAGCGATATCAAAGTCACATTGATAAAATTCACGGTATCTTCCCTTAGATGGGTTATCTCTTCTGTAAACCTTGGCTATTTGGTACCTTTTGAAAGATGTCAAACCATTCATAGCCACAAACCTAGCAAATGGAACTGTCAAGTCATACCTCAAAGAAAGAAGCTCCCCACCCTGTCAAACAAGTAGATTACAAATTAGCATGAAACTCAAACAGAAAATTTCAACTCTCTCACTAGATTTAAACAGGAAGGGGATAACAATCTGGCATAGAATGCTAACAGCAGTTGTTAAAAACATAAGTCCGATTCAGCATCAGAAATAGAAACAAGAAATAATCTAAATGAAACAATATCCACTTTTTTCTCAGAATGTTGAACATTGTACGTTCATTCTCACAAAAAATATCCTTACCCCCAAAGAAAAGAGAAAGGCTTTGTCATAAGTCATAACATCAGCTAGTCAAGAAATGAAGAGGCAATAAACATATTTACCTGATCAGCAAGATCATAAATCAACTTTGAATCTTCTCCATATTTTCCCATGAGAGTCTCTCGCAATTCAAAAACAGGAGTATCTAAGGCAGTGGCACCATGCCTCTCAAAAACTTCTTCTATTATTGAAAAAGCTTTCTTTCTAATTGTCATTTGTTCTTTGGCAAAATCGCGTGTCCCCTGGTACATTACATTGCAAATCTCAAGGTAAGACTACCAATTACCACAAAACATATCCTATCCAGGAACAGAAACAAACGTTAAACAATTTCATTATCTACGGACTACACCATCAAATCAAACGACACACCCATAAATTGATTGGCTTATTCTCAATCTAAATTGGATATTTGATAGATCAATCCCCATTACTAAGTATGTAACTTCCTACAACTGATCAAACAAGCTGCTACTTTTAAGAAGTGGTGATTAAAAATGTATTGAATAGATAAACTATAAAATAAAATGCTCAAACATAACCACGCAAGTAACAAAAACTTAAGAGAAATACCTTAGGAATCTTGGGTAATCTCCTGCTTTCATTGCTCTCCACAATATCCTTTACTTTCAATAAAAAATCATTAAACTCAGGTTTAGCCAAATCCAAAAATGACAGAAAATGAGCTACCCAAGTACCGAAAGATATCCCTCCTCCGCTCAGCAGCCTTTCCTTGAACAATGCCAAAATGGAGCCAGTTCCTTTCCCCAAAACAACTTTCTTCTTCTTCTTCTTGTCAACGTTTGGGTTTTCTCCAACATTGATTTCCTTAACACCTTCTATGAGCTCATTCAACTCGGCAGACTCTAGCACTACAAACGCTGTGACAGTTTCCCACGCCAGAACTTTCCACACAAGTCCCAACAGCACAAAGACCTCGTGTGCAAACTTAGCATAGTCGTTCCCCAGAAAGAAGTTGACAGCATGATTAAAAGTATTGGTGAAAGCATCACGAGCGGGGCAATCCTTCCGAAACAGTTCCTCAAGGCCAAATTTGAGAGCATCAGTGGCAATACTATCCAAATTAGTGTTGGCACGTGCGAAACTAGAGTGAGCGAGTTGATGGAGGGATGCTGCGAACGGAAGCAACAGAGTGCAGACAGCTTGCTGAGTCCCAAAAGGATTGTTATTCCGGGAATTCAACTCAACGCGGATCCTGGAGTGGAGGGCTTTGGCATGAAACCTGACAGTGCCGTGAAGCTTGGGAACCGTGGCGAGGGATGGGATATTGAGCTTACCAAGGGACTTGGATCCGTTGAGAAGAACCCTAAAGTCAGCGGCGACGGCGACATCGTCCTTGGAGGTGTGGCCGTCGCCGGAATCGATCAAACTGAAAGGTTTGGGATCGGCATTCAAGGCCTCGCAGGAGAAAGCAGCGGCAACGTCGGCGAAGGAGGAAAGGGAGGAGGAGTGGTGGTCGAGAAGGGCGGAAATACCGAGAAGGGTGGAAGAGGAGAGTAGAGTGAGGAAATCATCGGGGAATGGGAATGGGAATGAGAATGGTTCGGAGTTGAGGGATTGGGAGAGGAGAAGGGGAATACGGGAGGGGGCATGGGAAAGGAGGAGGCTGTTCAGGAGGACCACTACTGAGGCCCTGCACTCCTCTAGGGTTAGGAATTCCGGTATTGTTATCGTCTGCGTCTGCGTCTGCGTCTGCGTCGATGATGATATGCTCCACTCCCCCTCTCTATCCACTTTTGCTGATGAATCGATCCTTACGTCAGCCCTCCCTGTCGCCACCGCGTACACTCCCCTCGAAGACAGAGGACAACTCTTGCCCCCCACCGTTACTGAACCTTCCCCCATCCTTCCTCTTTCCTCTTTCCTCTGCCGCCGCCGCCCTTATTCCCTATTTGCTATGTCTACTTTCTTTCTTCTTTCCCTACTTTTTCAACTTCTTTCTTCCAACTCCCAACTCTTCGCCCTCACACGCTACAAATTTTGTCATTAATTCTAAAATTAAGTCAGATTTTATTTAAGAAAATGTTTTTTTTTTTAAGTTTTTAATATTAAGAAAATATGTTTGTTTTTATTTAATATTTTTTATTTTCAAAAAATAATATTTTTAAATTTAATCAATTTTAACAAAAATGTAATAAAAAATTATTTATATATGATTTAAAATACATTTATATATTATTTTTTATATAATTACAATATTGCTATTGAGTTTTCACATATTCTAAATTTTTGAAAACACAGGAAACAATTTTTTTCCATTTTCTGTTTTTAGTTGTTTTTTGAAAATATTTTTAACGAAAATGTTTTCTAAATTATAACTAAACATATTTTCACTATTATTTTCTCTGAAAATGAAAACAGAAAACACCTAAAATAAACATCATCTTAATTCACCTATTTCAAAACAAAATTTTAAAAGAAAAATCACAATCACCCTTAAATTTGTTAAAATTCAATTCATATTTTAATTACTCTTATATCTTGTTGAGTGTTAACTCTCTAATTAGTGATACCATCAATATCAATAATGTACATAATCATTTCAGCCTTCATGTCAATAGTGATAGCAAGCAAGTGTGAATACAACAAGCATTCCCCATCTTGTAGAATGAAGGAGATTTGCATAAAGGAGAATTTGTTGCTCCATCTTGTAGCAGACTTTCCCTAGGCCAGTCTATGAGACCATATCACAGCCAATTATCCCATAGTCAGTCGGTTAAATCATCTCATGGTCGAGATCCCAAAGAAGTCCTTCCCTCGTCCAGACTATGGCATCGCCTTCCCCTTTGCCCATAGCAAGGCCATTGGTTGTGAAGTCACCTCACCCTTTTACACCCAAAATCATGGATATATTGCTCCCAAAAAGTTTGAAGCATGTAGTTCTAAAAAAGTATGGTGGAACTTCGAACCCTGATGATCACCTAGTCATCTTCGTGACACAAGTTGGAATGTATATTAAGGACCAAACAACCTTATGTAAGATTTTTCCAATGTCCCTCAAGGAACAAGCCTTGAATTAGTTCATTCAACTATTGACGAATTCAATAGACAACTTCCAAACTCTCACCATGAGATTTGGGATCCAATTGCCAACATCTACACCACATAATTTCACCTCAGTAATCCTCATTACAGTTAAGCAAGAAAATGGTGAACTCTTTATAGCATACATAAACCACTTTGGCAAAGCGGCCTTGACCAAAAAAAATCTTCAGTTAGACACGACCCTACACACGTTCATGGAAAATTCGCTAAAAGGGGAATTTTCCAACAAGTTAATCCATGTACCCTCATTCGACATGGATGACCTCCAAAGGAGAACGGTCCTCTTCATAGAAATCGAGGATCTAAACATTTTTCAAAGGAAAATGCAGGCAGAAGCATCCAACCATATCTAGAAAGACAAGGAGAAAGAAGGTCATGGTAAGAAGAAGGAATAGTATATAGATTGTACCCCTCGAGGATCAAGGTACCCTCACTACACACCTCTTAACAACACCTGAACCAGGGTATTGGAGCAAGCTTTGGCAGTTGAACTCCTAGTTATGTCGAAAAAGGCCAATATGCATCCCTACAGATACTACAAAACACTATAGATACCACAGGAACAAGGGACATTCCACCGAAAAATGCACAACCTTCAAAGACAAGATTGAGGACCAAATCAAGCAGGGACACTTGAAGAATTATCTCCACAAGTTAGCCAACCACTATTAACTAGCAAGACAGGAACACTATTGAAGAGATATTCATCCAAGGCAAAGAGACTATGAACGCTCGAGAAGTGACAAATGTAAGGACTGGTTTAATTAATAGATTATTAGTGCAAAAAAATAAATATTATGAGAAATTAATAGATTAAATGTTCTTTCTCTTCTTTTCTTTTTTTTTCTTCTTTCTCTTTTCTTCTTTTCTCTTATTTTTCCCCTCTCCTTATTTTCTCTTCTCTCATCCACTCCTTAAAGTCCATAGTTAAGTTTTCAAGAGTGTTATCCCTAGAATCTGTTATTTGGTTAACACTTTTGTTGGATGAAGAACAAGTGTGTGAATGTTGAGACATAATGTGGATTTCCTAAAACTAAGGATGGCCGAAAGCTACAAGCACACTCTCTTCCCTTTTTTAAAGTTTTCTCCCTAAAAGGAACTTGAGTCTTTGGAACTCTTTAGCCTCAACTAAGCGAATTTGCAAAGAAAAAATAAAAGGCAAGAAAAGTAAAAGTGTAGGGACTAAAAATAGGCTCCTAAAGGTATAGAAGATGATGTATCACTTTCTCTTCTGCACCTTACTTTTGAGAAACTAGGCAAAAAAAACCAAAGTATTACAACCAAATGGAGTGATCCCTTGGGATATCAACACTCCTAATAATGAATACACACAAATGAAAACAAACATTTAAAAGGAAAGTCTTCACTCCTTACTCTCTCAAGTGCCTCACTCTATGCCATGATCCTCCTCTTCTTTGAGACCTTATTTGGCTTGAAAACCCCTTCCTTAGTATGCCACCCTTGTAGATGAGTCATATCCCAAGGTTTTCCTACAAAGAAATGGCACCAACAAGCAAGCAATCCAAGAGAAATAGTACAAGCAATAAAGCAACAAAAGATAGAAAAAGAAATAATAGGACATTTGTCCAAGTGGAATGATAAATTGAGACAATACTAGAAAGAATATGAAACAAGACAAACTAAAATTAAAGATAAGAAGAAGGTAGGTACACAATAGAGGTCCTAGAAGAGTTCTAAAATAGAATAAGGACTAAAATGTAAAATGACTAAAAAATTTTCAAAAATTGCACTAGTTTAGGTAATTACGGCTGAGAACCTTAGCAAGGTTCTCCAAGCAAATTACTCCAAATTTATGCACTATTTTCCAATTTTCTTTACTTTACTATTAGGTACAACATTTGACTTATATTTCCTTTTTTACTTCTTTTTTATTTTTTTGTTAAATTTCTTCTATTTTCTTATCTTCTTTTTTTTTTTTTTTTTGCTTTTTATGCACCTAATACCTCTTTTGATTTGTAATTTTGTGAATGTATGGTAATATTTGTTTGAATAAAATACTAGGTTAAGGCACACAAGTGCACTAGGTTTGGAAGTGATTTAGGTATGCATAAGATTAGTGGTTCTTTCAGTGTTTGAGCTTACTTTGTTTGTACAAAACTAACTCAAGCTCATGCCCATAATTCCTTCAACCAAAGACAAATTCACTTTCCAAAAGCTAATACAACATAAGCTACTAAAATTCAAAGCTTATACCATAAATTGCAAGATGAATTTGAGCTAAAATTATTTTTGAGAAAATTTTTCAAGAGAACAAGCTTGATCTAGAAAGCATGGAAGAACTTCTTAAGAGAACTTACTCAAGAGGAAAACTCCTTTGGATACTCAATTTCAAGAAGAAACTAACACACTTTTGGTAAAAACTTTAAGAGGTTAAACCTACTAGAATGTAATATGACATGTAAGGACTAAACAATACTTTATTGACAAAACATTGAGCAGAAAATTCAAAATAAAACACCTAAAATACAGAGCAAATAGAGTAAGCACACACAAAAAGGAAAATGCAAAAGATGAATCTGAAGCACCCAACCACAGTGCTGTGGAAAATGCCACAAAGGTGTGGAACTAGTTATGGTGCTTCTTAGGAAGTTCATCAACATTGATTCAACATGAAAAACAAAAGGAAATTGGCAGAAAGATAAAATGAACCTAAGAGCGTCACATAATATGATTCAAACAATAAACTACCAATTGAATAAAAAATTTAAAATAACAACACCTATAAATGTAGAACATGAAAACTATAAGACACAACATATCAAGACATGCTAGTATAAATTGTAGACAACACGTATAAGCTAAAATAAAAAGAGAATTGAATGGAGTAGAAGAAGATGAAATTCAGAATTCAAAAGATAAGCTAAGAAAGTGAACCTCTAGAAGAAAACTCTGATACCTAATGATGCATCCCTTGAATGCATATCCCATGATCTCTTTAAGAGATTCCTCTAACTTTGAAGATAGAGAATGGTGAGTGATGCATTCCTCCCTAGCAAGAGTCCTATCACAAGGGTCATCGCTAGGAGGATTGAGGAAGACATGGCAAGAGAGGAGGGAAGAAGACCTCACCTTCTCATGGAGATCAAGATGATAGAAAATAGGTCATAGTGTTTTTTTTAGTCATTCATGTATACGTTTTCTCTTTAGGAGTTTGGAGGTGTTTTTATTTTTTTATTTTTTTTTTGGCCTTGTATTTTGGCTTTTATGTCCTTTTTAATTTAGGGGGTGTGATTAGTATCTTTTGTGGAGTGTGTTGAGTAGTTTGGGCTTTTTGGAGAAGCTTAGGAGTGTGGTTCTTGTGAACCACACCCCTAAGTTAGTTCCACACCCTCTCACTCACACATGAAGCATGAAAGACATGTGGAACCTCTTGGTTCCCCTCCACTTGGACGGAACCTTCTTTCTCCTCCAAGGTGGCTTCCATAGTTTTTTTATGTGCTCTTATTTTTTAATTTGAATTTTGAAGATGCCATGTGGCTTATCTCCAAAATTCAAATTCAAATTGAGAGGGGACCAAGATCTTAAAGTTAGGGGCATGTTTGGATCTTCCTAGAGATTAATCAAGTGTTAATTGGCTCTAGCCCAATTAACACTTGATTAAACTCTCCTAATCTCCCCTAGCTTGCACATCACTCTTCTCTCCCCTTAGCCCATTATTTTTCTTATAAATAGATGTCTCCCCCTCCTATGTTCATTTTACACTTAATATTGAATACAAAACTTCTTATGAGTTCATTTGAGTGTCTCCTTTCTCTCCTTAGTTTTGAGAGCTTATATGGCTTTTATCAAGGACTTCTTCCCTTGTGGCAAGCTTCTTCAAAGGCTTATCTCACCATGAGTGGCGCCTACATCACCATTCCTTCCCTTTCCACCATTCATGATGCAAAAAGGTTTTGCACTCCCCTTGATCTTTCTCTTTGAGGTTCCAAGCACCATGAAATGGATGATGGAGGGGAAAGAAAATGGAGGTGGGGCGCCACTCTCAAAGAGAGATAAGCCAAAGTGTTTAGTTTTGCCACAAGGGAAGGAACCCTTGATAAAAACCAACTAGGAAGAGATTCCTCAAGAGAGAGGATCCTCAAGACCTTTTACTAAGAATGTGCTCACAAAGAGACTATTTTCATTCAACTTCAAAGGTGAAATTTACAATGAAGGGGAATGAGTATATATAGCCCAATGGGAGAGCTTGGGCACACTTTTCTAGGCAATGTGGGACTTGGGCTTAATTAGGATTAAGACTAATTAACCCAAGTCTTAGGCCTTAAGCTAGACATCTAAGTTCACCCCCCATGGGTGCATTTAGCATCTCCTAATATGAATGGGCTAGCCCAAAATCATGTCTTGACTTATGCACTCATTCTAAGCTTACTCCTCCTTTTGAACTAAAGACACCTATACCTTATAAACTAAGCAGATGGCCGGAAATACATTGATGTAAGGGAATTAAAAATACTCTCCTATTTAGCTAATTAAAATAAAATATTTACAAGCTAAAAATAATGAAGACTATGGCTTCGAATCTTCAATGAGTTTTCATCCATGTCATGCTTTCCTTGAGTCCTGCATGTTAGGTGAGATTGCATCATTTCCTCCCCCTTGGAGAGGATTTGACCTCAAATCCTGAGGCCTTTCTTCCTCTTTTTCAAAGTCTGCAAGAAAATAAGAAAAGTAGTAAGTATATGCAGACAAGTGATTTTAGGGGGAGTGAGAAGTCTATAAGGAGATCTCTTAGGAATGAGGTAGTGGAGTTTGACACTAAAGTTTGAAAATATTTTAATGTGTATACGCCTCCACATAACAGTGCCTCATTCTTCTCCTATTATACTAGAAACTAGCCTCGAAGGTTTTAAAATAGTAGGTGAGACTAGTCTAAGTGGAATGGAGCACTCACAAAGTTGGACTTGAGGGTGTGGATCAAGGTGCTCAAAAGGTATAGGCACATCCTCAAATTCAACTTGTTCTTTTTGTAAGAGTTAGAAGGAAAATTTTTCTATGTAGAGAACCTCCTTTGAAGGCAAAGGTGGATCTTCCTTATACTCGATCTTCCTACCAACAACTTTATCTTCATTTTTATCCTTCTCTCTCTTAAGCTTCATAATCCTTCTATCCTCCATAACCTCGGTAGGGGTAAGAGGAAGTAAGGTAATCTTTTCCCCTTTATGAGAGAGAGTGATTTTATTAGTGAGGCCATTGTGCAAAGTTTCCTTATCATGTTGCCATGGCCTTCCCAACAACATGTGACTAGCTTCCATAGGGACTACATCACATAACACTTTGTCGCGATACTTCCCTATGGAGAAGCTAATCTCCACTTGCTCTCTTACTACTACACTTTGTTCATAATTAAGTCCATGCAAAGAATAAGGTGAAGGATGAGGAGTAGTAGCAAGTGATAGCTTTTTCACCACCCTTATACTACAACAATTACAACATGATCCACCATCCATAATGAGAGAACAAGTTTTGCCCAAAATTTTGCATCTTGTTTGAAAAACATTCTCTCTTTGTGTTTGGGTTTCCTTACAAGGATGACTTCCAATAAGTTGTTTTACTTTGAAGAGATCATCACATAATGAGTACCTTTTTCATTTGATGTTCCCCTTAAAGTCCTTTTTCTTTTGGGGCAAAACAAAACAACGTGTCCTTTTTCTAAACACTTAAAACATTTAGGACATCGAGAACAAGTGCTCGAACTAGTGGTAGGGGTGCCACTCATACTCAAGGGTTTTCTCTCAATATGCTTTCTTTTGGACGACTCTCTTTTGAGTTTAATTATAGAAGGGTTTGTCTTCTTCTTAGGATGCCTCTTAGGGTTTTCCTTCTTACTAGAAGAAGCATGAATGTCATGGGTTATTCTAGGTTCTTCTAAGTCTCTATAACGTGTGTAAATGTTACCACAAGAGCTCTTATAGGCGTCTCTCTCTTTTTGTATCTTCTTTTCTTCCCTTCTTTCTAACTCATTTTGTTCTTTTTCTCTCTTTTCAATTTCTTTCTTCTCTTTTTCTCTCCTTTCTCTTCTCTCTTTTCTCTCTAACTATTTTCTTTTGTTTTCTTCTTTTTCTCTTTCTTTCTCGCTTTTCTCTTTTTCTCTTCTCTCTTCTCTTTCTTTTCCTCTTGCTTCTCTTTCTCTCTTTTCATTTTCCATACTCTCTTGTCTCTCTTTTCTCTTTCTTCTCTTTCTCTTTGGTCCCTCTCTTCTCTTTCTCTTTTCTCTTGCTTTTTTTCTCTCTTGTCTTATTCGTTCCTTCTCTTCTCTTTGCCTCTCTTTTTCTGTTCTTTCTTGTCTCTCCTTTTCTTTTTGTTCTTTCTCTCTTCTCTCCTCTTTATCTAGTTCCTCTTGTTCTCTTTTCCTCCTCTCTTTTTGTTTTCTCTTATTTTTCCAAAATTCCCTACGTTCTTTTTCTACTATTTCCCAATCAATAGAGTATGGATATGTGGGCAAGGTTGGTTTATCACTCTTCTCATACTTTTCTTTTATTCTATTATCACATTCTTCTCCTTTATTTTTCCTAGTTTTATTACTACTCCTAACACTTCTAGATGTGTGTGAAAACATGTCAAAGTGTAAGGCCTAGGAAACTAATATACAAAACACTCCTCTCTTTTTTGTTTTCTCTTAATGTGTTAAGAGTCTTTGGAACTCTTAACACTTGCTAAAACGTTGAAAGCAAATAAAGAAATTTAAAGCAAAGCTAAAGGATTTTAACGTGCTCCTAAGTATGAATAAGGGGTATCAATTCCTTATCCACACTAAAACGAGAAACAAAGGTTTATTACACACAAAAGAGGTGACTCTTATGAGCATCCAACACCTCTAATTAAAATATCCTTTAAAAGTACACCCAAATTAAACAAAGAAAATTAAAAGTAGTTGAATGTATCTCCTTTCTTCAAGTGCTTCTCACCAAGTGTATCACTCCAGTCTTGGCCTCCTTTTCAAGTCTCCTCTTCCTTAGTTTTAAATCAACACTTCCTAAGGATGTTACCCTTATGGAAATTTCAACAATTTGGCTACCTACCAAGAGAAAACAAGTGCCCAAGCAAGAGACCAAAGGAAGTAGAATTTGAAAGCAAAAAGCAATAAAAAGCACTTAACAAGAATAGGAACACATCCAAGTGGAAAGAATATATTTGACAAACACAAAGAAAGCCAATAAGCACAAGCAAGAAATAAAAGGTGTAGAAAGAAAGTTGCCACACAAAAGAAATTCCTAGAATGGGCCTAAAATAGAATTGGACTTAAAACAAAAAAGACTCAATAAATTCAATGATTTGCACAATTGTAAAGCAAGGTGGCTAAATCCTATGCAAATAAATTCAAGCAAATTTTAATAAAATTTAACACTAATTTGAATTGTTTAATAATTTTGAGGTGCACTAATTTTTTTTTTTTGTACTCTTTTTACTTGTTTTTAGCACTTTTTACTAACTCTTTTTTTGACTTATTTTACTCTTTTGATTTCTTTTCTTCTTCTTTTTTTTTTTTTAAAAAAAATTTTGCTACACCTCTTAATATATTTTGTAGCAAATATAGTAAGGAGTTTAAGAATTATAAATGCTTGAACAAGAATAATAAATTAGCCATAAAAATTTGATGTAAAAGTGCAAACCAAAGAACATAAAGCAACTTAAAATGAGCTAGTAATTTTAGGTGATTATAACATGAGACCAAGTGAGAGTTTTTTTGGATTTAGGTAAGCTTGATTGCTCAAGATTTTAGCGTAAATATGTGCCCCAAAATGCTCAACCAGCCAGCACAAAGAAAATCACCACAATAAACTAGCACAAAAATAAGCTACTCACACAAAATGAAGAAATGAACTCTAAGAAAGAATTGAGCAATTTATTTTTTTTAAAATTTTTTGAAACATGCTATGATCTAAAGTATGTGGAACTCTAGGAATAGACACAATAGCATATGCTCAATTCCAAGAGAGACATTTTTTTATGGTAAAAATAAAAAGGCAAAACTATGTAGAATTAAGAGACAATAAAAGGGCTACAACATGACAAACTAAGACACAACTTGAAACATTAAAACTGAAATTAAATGAATCAAAATAATTACAAATATATGCCCAAAACAGAGAACAAGGGGCTGGAAAAACAGAAAAATATGTACAGGAAAATAGAATTAAAAACTCAAATAAGAATAACAACGTGCATCCAAAGATCAAGACCACAATGTGTGGCTTCCTTCACAAATTTTGTGAAGTCATTACAATGACCTTCTTAGGATTTGCAAATGAAAAAAAAAGAAATAAAATGCTGGATAGAAAATTAAAGAAACAATCCTATATGAAACATATAAAGATTCAATGAAAAAGAACAAGATAAATTGAATCTAGAAAGCAATAAAGACAAGGAAATAAATTGCATAAAATGAAAACTACTAAAACATAAACTAACAAGACATAAAAGAAATTAAATGACAGGAGTTAAAGGCTGGAAAAAACAAAGAAAATAGCAAGAACACTAAGAAGAAAAGCTGGAAAAAAATTAAAGAAAATTAAGACTAGAAAAGAACCTCATGGAGTTGGCTCTTGATATCAAATGATGCAAAAAGCTTTTGCACTCCCCTTGATCTCTCTCCTTGAGGTTCCAAGCACCATGAAAGGGATGATGGAGGGAAAAGAAAATGGAGGTGGGGCGCCACTCTCAAAGAGAGATAAGCCAAAGTGTTTATGATGCATTCTCCCCAAGCAAAGGCCCTATCACTAGGGTCATGGCTAGGAGAATAGAAGAAGACATGGCTAGAGTAGAGGGAGGAAGATCTCACCTCCATATGACCATCAAGTTATGCAAGTCATGACTTATTTACTTGTAATTTTTATTTTAGGAACCTAGGATTTTATTTTGGACATGTATTAGTCCATTTAATTTTCTAGGAGGTGTCTTAGTAATAAGAAGAGGTAAGATTAGCTTTTGGGATTTTATTTAGGAAATAAGGGGGTAGTTTGATAACTACACCCTCTTTTGCTAAATAAAACCCAAAACTAGTAAAGGAGTAATCTTGGCCCTTGGATGAAGTAGCTTGGGCACCAATTCTCATCTAAAGGAGGGTATTGATTGGACTTTGGGCTTCAATCCTCCTCCCTTGGATGACCCCTTTTAATCCTAGCCCTTCATTTCCTTCATGACTTGTCCAAGAGGTTAGCTCCCTCTATAAAAAGGTGCTCCTTCACACTCCTTCATTTCCTTCATGACTTGTCCAAGAGGTATCAGAGCATTGATTCTAGAGGTCTAAACTCTCTTCCTATCTCATTTATTTTTTCTTTCCATTTTCCTATTTTATTTTATCTTTAATTTCCGCAATTTTTTCTAGCATTCCATTGTTGTTTATCATTTCCATTTATGTCTTGAGTTTATTGTTTTGAGTTATAGTTTATTTGCACCATTTATGTTTTTCTTGATGCAATTTATATTGTTCTTTTCTTTGCATCTACGTCTCTCCCATATTCATTAATTTCCGCTTAAGCTTTGATTTGGGTGCTTTCTTGCTTGAATTTTGGTTTTGAGAATTTCTTGCTAAAAATCCATGCCGTTGTGGTGAATTCCACAACCTTGTGGTCAAGAAATTTAGACCAAATTCTTGTGTTTCCTTGCACCTAGTTGCCTTGTTTTTGCTTTATTTTTAGCTTTTATTTTTCACTTTTATACTCTTGTGTAGTTGTCTATAAGTCATGTTTATAGTTTCCCATTTTGTCTATTAATTCCTTTTAAGTTTAGGCTCTTTTGTTTTTACAAAAAAAAAATTGAAACTTCTTAAATTGAGCAACATAGAGGGTCATACCTCATGTCTAAGTCTCTTTAAAAGTTCATGTGCTTTTAGTTTCAAGCATATTCTTAAAAAAAAATTCAAAAATAGTTGCTCAATTTCCTTTGTCTTTATTTTCCTTATACGTATAATTAGTAGCTCATTTGTGTGGTAAAGGTAGTTCTTGTTTGTAGGTGCTTTCACTTAAGCTATAAGTTTGGTATTTATGTTCAACAAATTACTAAAAACTTAACAAAGCTTGAGTCCAGTGACACACCAAACTACTAAACCATTAACACATTTATAGCTACTTTGCATTTTGAAGTCATTTCTAGTAGTACCTAAATTGTTGCTTTTAATTTTCTTTATTGTTCCAAGCGCATAACTCTTTGTTATCAAGCACTAAATTCACAATCAATTTAGGTGCATCTAGTAAATATTCAAAAAAAAAAACAACAAGAAAACAAAGTCTAAAATAAAATACAAAAAAAACAACGAAGGATTCAAAAAAAAAAAAAAGAGAACAAACAAAAGAAAAGAAAGTTTGAAAAAAAATTCATTTGTACCTAACCTAAAATTAACAAGTGCTTCAACTTTGAACTTGGAACCTTAAAAGAAATTTTATTACTTTTGGTACACTAGAACTTGATATTTGTGTTCTTTTACTCTTTAATCTAGTGTCATTCTTAGGTATTCCATTGTGTGCTCTCTTTATTTTGTTTACCTTTTAGTTGTTGCTTGTCTTTTAAATAATCTTTCTAGTTTGTCTTATATACTCTTACCATTTGGTTAAGTGTCCTTTTGATTGTGTTATCTTTTATTGCTTTTTGAGTTTCTATTCGCACCTCCTCTTGCTACTTTTGGTTTCTTTGGTTTGTGTGTTAGTGTCACTTTTGGGAGAAAACTTGAAAAAGGAGCTTACAATAAGGGTAGCATATTTTGGAAGGTTGGACTAAGAGCCTAAGGGATCACCTCAAAAGGAAATACACCTAGCCTGAGGACTTTGATTTGAGGGAGCATTTGGAGAATCATTTTTTGAAGACTTTACTTTTTCTTTAATTTGGGTGTATTAATTTTGTAGTTGGGAGTTTGAGTGCCCTTAAGACCCTCCCTTTGGTTGTAATAAAATTTAATCAATTTTTTAGTTTCTTGAAAATTAGGTGAAGAAGGAAGAAGTGGTACACTTCCTTCAACACCTTAGGATCGCTTTAGATCCCTTCTCTTTTGAATTTTTGCTTTAAAATTCTTGCTTTATTTTTCTTATTCAAAGCGCTTAGAAGGCTAAAGAGTTCCAAAGACTCATCAAGCCATTTTAGGCAAGAAAACACAAAAAGAGAGGAGTGTTTGTTTGTGAAAATTTTTTAGCCACCTTTTTCCTCTTAGAAATTCAAGCACAATGACATCACACACCCACTCTAGTGCTCAGAGTTATTCATCAAACAAGAGTGTAAACCAAAGAAATATTTCTAAATATTACACTCTAGAAAACTTAAACATGGACTTTAGGGAGTGAATGGCAAAAGAACAAGAGATAAGAGAAGAAAAAAGGAGAGAAAAAGAGTCCAAGGAGAAAAGAAAAATAAAAGAAAGAGAGGAAGAAAAGAGAGAAAAAAGAGAGAAGGAAGAGAGAAGAATAAGAGAAAGGAGAGAAGATGAAGAAAGGAGAGAAAGAAAAGAAAGAGAAAGAAGAAAAGAGAAAGAAGAAGAAGAAAGAAAGCATGGGAATGGTGAGAATTACAAAATGAAAGGGATAGTCTTAGGTTCCTCATCTAGACATACCCATAGGAGTGAAAGTGAGGAAGAATACTACAATCATCCTAGGAGAAACTCCCATTCATCCATGCATAATAATGGGGCCCCTCCAAGGGAGCCCAAAATTGATCTCCCCCTATTTCATGGGAGGGAAGATGTGGAAGCCTACCTTGATTGGGAAATCAAGGTAGAACAACTCTTCACTTGCCATGAGGTAAGAGAAGAAAGAAAGGTTCCAATGGCAACCCTTAGCTTCCAAGGGCATGTCATGCATTGGTGGGTTGGGTTAAACAATGAGAGAATCCGCACCAATATGCCTTCCATAAGATATTGGAATGATCTTAGAAGTGCTCTAAGAAGAAGGCATATTCCTTCTTGGTATGAAAGAGATCTTTTGGATAGACTCCAAAGGCTAAGGCAAACCAACCTTAGTATAGAAGAGTATAGACAAAAGATGGAACTTCTTATCTTGAGGGCGGGTATCATTGAGGAACCCAAGGCCACTATGGCAAGGTTTTTGTGTTGGTTGAGCCCCGAAATTCTTGATAAGGTGGAGCTCTTCTTATACAATTCCCTTGATGAGTTAGTTCAACTTTGCATCAAGGTAGAAAATCAACTTAGAAGGAAAACTTTTAAAAAGGATAACCCACCTTATGTAAAGAGGGACCAACCTACGGGGAACTCTTTCAAGAGTTACCCTAAAGAGGAACATCCCAAGCACTTCAAAGAGCATAAAACATCACATATAGAGAGAAAAACCCCTACTACTAACTCTCACGAGAAAGTTAGTGGTATCAAATGCTTTAAATGTATTGGGAGAGGCCACATTGCCTCTCAATGCCCTACTAAGAGAAACATCATCATGAGGGCCCAAGATGTTTATAGTAATGACTCTAGCTCACACTCCTCTAGTGAGAGTGAAGGAGAAGAAGTTCATGCATACCAATCTGATTGTGATGAAACCGCTTATGCATGTGAGGGAGACCTCTTAATGATAAGAAGACTTCTTGGAAGCCAACCTTTGAAAGTGTCCTCATCTCAAAGAGAGAACATATTCCACACTCGCTGTAAGGTGAATGACAAAATATGTTCTCTCATTGTGGATAGTGGGTCATGCTGCAATTGTTGTAGCTCAAGGTTGGTGGAAAAGCTAGCCTTGACCCCACTTCCCCACCCTAAGCCTTACAAGCTTCAATGGCTCAATGAACAAGGGGAAATGGAGGTCAATGAGCAAGTCAAGGTTCCAATTTACATTGGGTCTTATAAAGATGAGATCCTATGTGACATAGTCCCAATGGAAGCTGGTCATATCTTGCTAGGAAGACCATGGCAATTTGATAAGAAAGTCATACACCATGGTCATTCCAATAACATCATCCTCACTCATAAGGATAAGCGCATTAATTTGTGTCCTCTAACACCTTCACAAGTGGCGGAGGACCAACTCATCATGAAACATAAGAGAGATGAGGAGAAAAAAAAAAGCAAAGTTTTACCCCTAAAGCTTGAAAGGGGTAAAGAGGTTGAGTTGGAAGTTGGTGCCCCTTCCAAGAAAGTCATTAGTAAAGGGAGTTTATTTGCGACAAAATTGGATTTAAAGGAAGCCCCTTTAACTAACAGACCTTTCTATCTCCTCCTTTGCAAAGAGGCATCCCCCATTTCTTCCCCCTCCACTTTTTTCCCTTCTAGTTCTAGCACTGCCATAGAACTTGGACCTGAGAACCTACCTCAAGAGCTTCCAGAGCTTTTAAAGGAGTTTGGTGATATATTACCTAATGAAGTTCCCAAAGGACTTCCTCCAATTAGGGGTATAGAACACCAAATAGACTTGGTACCTGGGGCTAGCCTGCCTAATAGGCCTGCTTATAGGACTAATCCCATGGAGACCAAGGAGATTGAATCTCAAGTCCAAGAACTATTGGAGAAGGGTTGGGTTCAAGAGAGCCTAAGCCCTTGTGTTGTGCCAATTTTGTTGGTGCCTAAGAAGAATGGCCAATGGAGGATGTGCATTGATTGTCGAGCAATCAATAACATCACCATCAAATATAGGCACCCTATCCCTAGGCTTGATGACATGCTTGATGAATTACATGGGGCCCAATTATTTTCAAAAATTGATCTTAAGAGTGATTATCACCAAATCCGCATCAAGGAAGGTGATGAGTGGAAAACCGCTTTTAAGACCAAGTTTGGGCTGTATGAGTGGTTGGTAATGCCATTTGGGCTTACCAATGCCCCAAGCACCTTCATGAGGCTTATGAATCATGTCCTTAGGGATTGCTTAGGAAAATTTTGTGTTGTTTATTTTGATGACATCTTAGTGTATAGCAAGAGCCTAGATGAACATGTAGGTCATCTTAGGCGCGTCTTTTGCATTCTTAGGTCACACCAATTCTATGGAAATCTTGAAAAATGTAATTTTTGTGTGGAGAGTGTGGTGTTCTTAGGTTTTATAGTTAATAAAAATGGGGTTCAAGTAGACCCCGACAAAATCAAAGCCATCCAAGAATGGCCTACCCCAAAAAGTGTGACTGAGATCAAGAGTTTTCATGGTCTCGCGAGCTTTTACAGGCGCTTTGTGCCTAACTTCTCCACACTTTTCTCACCAATCAATGATTTGGTGAAGAAGGATACTTCTTTCCTTTGGGGTGAAAAACAACAAAAAGCCTTTGAACTTATCAAAGAGAAACTGACCCATGCACCAGTTTTAGCTCTTCCTGACTTTTCTAAAACTTTTGAGCTAGAGTGTGATGCATCGGGAGTGGGTGTGAGAGCTGTGTTGTTACAAGGTGGTCATCCCGTGGCTTATTTTAGTGAAAAACTAAATGGAGCCGCCTTAAACTACCCCACCTATGATAAAGAGTTTTACTCTTTGATAAGGGCCCTTCAAACTTGGGAACATTATCTTGTACCCAAGGAGTTCATCATTCATAGTGACCATGAGTCACTTAAGTATTTGAAGGGTCAAGGCAAGCTTAATAAAAGGCATGCTAAATGGGTAGAATTTCTTGAGACTTTCCCTTATATCATCAAATACAAGAAAGGAAAATATAATGTGGTGGCTGATGCTTTGTCTCGTAGACATACCCTTTACACCACCTTAAGTGCAAAGATTCTTGGATTTGATAATATTAGAGAAATGTATCTTTATGATAAGGATTTAAGATCCATTTATGCTGCCTCTACATTTGCATGTAAAACCCAAAATGGGTTCTTTGTGAGTGAGGGGTACCTTTTCAAAGGTAGCAGACTTTGTGTACCCCAAGGATCTATGAGAAATCTGTTGACAAAAGAGAGCCATGAGGGTGAGCTCATGGGGCATTTTGGAATTAACAAAACTCTTCTGCTTTTACAAGAAAAATTCTTTTGGCCCCATATGAAGAAAGACGTCTATAGACATTCTCGTAGATGCATTGCTTTCTTGCAAGCTAAGTCTAAGACAATGGCTCATGGATTGTACACACCCTTACCTGCTCCTTCTGCACCTTGGCTGGATATTAGTATGGATTTCATCCTTGGCCTGCCTCGAACCCAACGAGGCGCAGACCCTATCTTTGTAGTGGTAGATAGATTTTCAAAAATGGCTCACTTTATACCATGCCACAAGATAGATGATGCGAGCAACATTGCGAGACTTTTCTTTAAAGAAGTTGTCCGTTTACATGGAATTCCCCAATCTATAGTCTCTGATAGAGATGTGAAGTTCCTTAGCCACTTTTAGAAAATATTGTGGGCATGGCTAGGAACTAAACTCTTATTTTCTACCACATGTCACCCCCAAACTGATGGGCAGACTGAGGTAGTAAATAGATCTCTATCTACTATGCTTAGGACACTTCTAAAAGGAAATCACAAGTCTTGGGATGAATACCTACCCCATATTGAGTTTGCATACAACCGGGTGGTTCAAAGGACCACCAAGCATTCTCCCTTTGAAGTTGTTTATGGCTTCAACCCCCTTACTCCTCTTGATATCTTGCCCTTACCCTTCCCTTCTTCTGTTCACAAAGAAGGAATAGTAAAAGCGGATTTTGTTAAAAAATTACATGAAAGGGTAAAGGCCAATATTGAACATCATTCAAAGGAGTATGCTAGTAAAGCCAATAGGGGCAGGAAAGAAATTATCTTCAATGAAGGGGATTGGGTATGGCTTCATTTGAGGAAGGATCGTTTCCCTACTCAAAGGAAGTCCAAGCTTAGCCCCCGAGGAGATGGTCCCTTTCAAGTCCTCAAGAGAGTGAACAATAATGCATACATATTAGATCTCCCTGAGGACTATGGTGTCAGTACTACCTTTAATATTTGTGATTTGATCCCTTTTGTAAGTACTGATGAAGAAGAGGAGGACCTATCAGATTTGAGGTCAAATCCTTCCCAAGGGGGACGGGATGATGCATTCTCCCCAAGCAAGGGCCTTATCACTAGGGCCATGGCTAGGAGAATAGAAGAAGACATGGCTAGAGTAGAGGGAGGAAGATCTCACCTCCATATGACCATCAAGTTATGCAAGTCATGACTTATTTACTTGTAATTTTTATTTTAGGAACCTAGGATTTTATTTTGGACATGTATTAGTCCATTTAATTTTCTAGGAGGTGTCTTAGTAATAAGAAGGGGTAAAATTAGCTTTTGGGCTTTTATTTAGGAAATAAGGGGGTAGTTTGATAACTACACCCTCTTTTGCTAAATAAAACCCAAAACTAATAAAGGAGTAATCTTGGCCCTTGGATGAGGTAGCTTGGGCACCAATTCTCATCTAAAGGAGGGTATTGATTGGACTTTGGGCTTCAATCCTCCTCCCTTGGATGACTCCTTTTAATCCTAACCCTTCATTTCCTTCATGACTTGTCCAAGAGGTTAGCTCCCTCTATAAAAAGGTGCTCCTTCACACTCTTGTATTTTTTACACTTGATTGAATGGAAAAACCTTGAGTTGGCCAAAATTCTCTTAGTGTCCACCCTTCTCTCTTTGAGAATTCCTTAGGTTTTTATCAAGGGTTCTATCCCTTGTGGCAAACTTTCTCTCTTAGGCTTATCTTACCTTAAGTGGCGCCTAAAACCACCTCACTTCTTATCTCTCCACAAACCATTTCACCAAAGAAGAAAACCTCTAGAAAAAGATCAAGGGAGGCATGCATCAGTTTAGGTTTGCCACAAGAGAAGGAACCCTTGATAAAAACCAACTAGGAAGAGATTCCTCAAGAGAGAGGATCCTCAAGACCTTTTACTAAGAATGTGCTCACAAAGAGACTATTTTCATTCAACTTAAAAGGTGAAATTTACAATGAGGGGAAATTAGTATATAGAGCCCAATGGGAGAGCTTGGGCACACTTTTGTAGCCAATGTGGGACTTGGGCTTAATTAGGATTAAGACTAATTAACCCAAGTCTTAGGCCTTAAGTGAGACACCTAAGTTCACCCCCCATGGGTGCATTTAGCATCTCCTAATATGAATGGGCTAGCCCAAAATCATGTCTTGACTTATGCACTCATTCTAAGCTTACTCCTCCTTTTTAACTAAAGACACTTATACCTTATAAACTAAGCAGATGGCCGAAAATACATTGACCTAAGGGAATTAAAAATACTCTCCTATTTAGCTAATTAAAATAAAATATTTACAAGCTAAAAATAATGAAGACTATGGCTTCGAATCTTCAATGAGCTTTCATCCATGCCATGCTTTCCTTGAGTCCTGCATGTTAGGTGAGATTGCATCAATTCATTTCTCCAAAGGAACCAAGCTAGAAGGTGATATTGGGAAAGGCATCAACAAGAATGCATCAAGTCCTCTCCCCTTTGGGAAGGATTTGACCTCAAATTTGTGGGCTCCTCTTCATCATCAGTACCTACAAAAGGAGGTAGATCACATACATTAAAGGTGGTACTGACTCCATAATCCTGAGGGAGATCTAACTTGTATGCATTATTGTTTATTCTCTCTACGATTTGGAAGGGCTCAACTCCTCTAGCGCTAAGTTTAGACTTCCTTTGAATAGGAAAGCGATCCTTCCTCAAATGAAGCCAAACCTAATCCCCTTCATTGAAGATTACTTCCTTCCTTCCCCTATTAGCAGAAGAAGCATACCCTTTTGAATGATGTTCTATGTTAGCTTTCATCCTCTCATGTAAGTTTTTAACAAAAATAGCTCTTGCCTCTCCATCTTTGTGAAAAGAGTGAGAGAGGGAGAGGTAAGAGGTCCAAAGGTGTAAGAGGGTTGAAACCATACACCACTTCAAAAGGGGAATGCTTGGTAGTTCTCTAGACCACACTATTGTATGCAAACTCAATATGGGGAAAGTATTCATCCCAAGACTTATGGTTGCCTCTAAGTAGTGCCTTCAACATAGTGGATAGGGATCTGTTCACCACCTCAATTTGCCCATTAGTTTGAGGATGACAAGTGATGGAGAACAAAAGTTTAATTCTCAGCCTAGCCCATAAAGTTCTCTAGAAATGGCTAAGGAACTTCACATCCCTATCAGACATTATAGTAGAGGGTATACCATGCAAACGGACAACCTCTCTAAAGAAAAGTCTTGCAATGTGGCTCGCATCATCCACTTTGTGGCAAGGTATAAAGTGGGCCATTTTAGAAAATTTGTCCACTACCACAAAGATGGAATCTGCACCTTGTTGGGTTCGAGAAAGACCTAGGACAAAGTCCATACTAATGTCTAGGCAAGGTGCAGAAGGAGCAGGTAAAGGTGCATAGAGTCCATGGGGCATTGCCTTAGACTTAGCCTGAAGACAAGCTAAACATCTAGAATAATGTCTATAGACATCTCTCTTCATATGAGCCAAAAGAATTTTTCTTTCCAAAGCATAAGAGTTTTATTTATTCCAAAATGTCACATGAGCTCACCTTCATGGTTTTCTTTTGTCAGCAGATTTCTCATAGATCATTGGAGTATACAAAGTCTGCCATCTTTGAAAAAATACCCCTCACTAGTGAAGAACCCATCTTGGGTTTTAGATGCAGATGCAGAGGCAGCATAAATAGAGCCAAAATACTTATCAGAGGGATACATGGCCCTTATGTCATCAAATCCTAGAATGTTAGCATTCAATGTGGTATAAAGGTTGTGCATCCTAGACAGGGCATCAACTACCACATTGTTTTTTCATTTCTTGTATTTGATGACATATGGGAAGGATTCAAGGAATTCAACCCATTTAGCATGCCTTTTGTTCAGCTTACCTTGTCCCCTCAAATATTTAAGTGACTCATGATCACTATGAATGACAAACTCCCTAGGAGCAACATAATGCTCTCAAGTCTGAAAGGCCCTAATCAAAGCATAAAGGGTAGTTGAGGGGGGATTCATTGAGTTTCTCACTGAAATAAGCAATAAGGTTCCCACCCAGCAAAAAAACAGCTCCTACACCCATACAAGAGGCATCACACTCAAGTTTAAAAGTTTTAGAAAAATCTGGTAATGCCAAGACTAGTGTATGAGTAAGCTTATGTTTGATTAGAGAGAAGGCTTTTTCTTGTTTGTCACTCAAAGGAAATGAGTATCCTTCTTCACCAACTCATTTATTGGTGAGAAAAGTGTAAAGAAGTTAGGCACAAAACGCCTATAAAAACTAGCGAGACCATAAAAACTCTTTATCTCTGTCACACTTTTTGAGGTGAGTCATTCTTGGATGACTTTGATTTTTTCAGGATCCACATGAATCTCTTGAGAATTAACTACAAATCCTAAAAATACCACACTCTCATCATAAAAAGTACATTTTTCAAGATTCCCAAAGAGGTGGTTGGTCCTAAGTATGCAAAAAACTTGTCTAAGATGTCATAAGTGATCATTCAGGCTCTTACTATACACTAGTATGTCATCAAAATAAACTAACAAAATTTTCCTAAACAATCCCTTAAGACATGATTCATTAGTCTCATGAAAGTGCTAGTGGCATTTGTTAGGCCAAAAGGCATGACCAACCATTCATAAAGACCAAATTTGGTCTTAAAAGCGATTTTCCATTCATCATCCTCTTTAATCCTTATCTGATGATAACCACTTCTAAGATCAATTTTTGAGAAAATTGTTGCCCCATGAAATTCATCTAACATGTCATCAAGCCTAGGGATAGGGTGTCTGTATTTGAAGGTGATGTTGTTGATTACTCTACAATCCACACACATCCTTTATTGGCCATTCTTTTTGGGCACCAACAAGACTGGCACAGCACAAGGACTGAGGTTCTTTTGAACATAGCCCTTCTCCAATAGATCTTGAACTTGAGACTCAATTTCCTTGGTCTCCATGGGGTTGGTTCTATAAGCAGGCCTATTTGGTAGCTAGCTCCAGGAACCAAATCAATTTGGTGTTCTATACCCCTAACAGAAGGAAGTCCTCTTGGGACTTCACTAGGGAATACATCACCAAACTCTTTTAAAAGCTTTTGAACCCCAATAGGAAGGTTCTCACTTTCAAGATCTATGGCAGCGCTAGAAGCAGAAATAGAAAGGGGAACAAAATGAGATGTCTCTTTGCAAAGGAGAAGATAGAAAGGTTTATCAGTTAAATGAGCCTCTTTTAAGTCTAATTTTGTTGCAAATAGGCTCTTTTTACCACAAACCTTCTTGGAAGGGGCATCACCTTCCAACTTTTTCTCCTTACCCCTATCAAGCTTTAGGGGCAAAACTTTTTCTTTAGACCTTTTTTTATGCTCTTCCTCTCTCTTACTCTTCATGAGTAGTTGATCCTCAGCTACCTGAGCAGGTGATAGAGGATACAACTTTATGCGTCTATCCATATGAGTGAGGATGATGTGGTTGGAATGACCATGATGGATGGCTTTCTTATCATACTGCCATGGTCTTCCAAGCAAGATATGGCCAGCCTCCATAGGGACTATGTCACAAAGTATCTCATCATTATAAGTCCCTATTGAGATTGGAACCTTCCCTTGCTTATTGACCTCCATTTCCCCATGCTCATTAAGCCATTGAAGTTTATAAGGTCTAGGATGGGGAATTGGGGTCAAGGCTAGCTTGTCTACCAATCTTGAGCTGTAGCAGTTACAACAGGACCCACTATCTACAATGAGAGAACACACTTTGTTATTAACTTTACATCTAGTGTGAAAGATGTTCTCTCTTTAAGATTAGGTAAGCTCAAAAGATTGGCTTCCAAGAAGCCTCCTAATCATCAAGAGGTTCCCCTCATATGCATAAGCATCCTCACATTCAGAAGATAATGCATGACCCTCTTCTTCCTCACTCTCACTAGAGGAGGAAAATGAGCTACTCTCACTGCTATACATGTTTAGGCCCCTCATGATCATATTTTTTCTAGTGGGGCATTGAGAGACAATGTGGCCTCTCCTCAGACATTTAAAGCATTTGATACTACTAGTCCTTTCATGAGAGCTAGTAGTAGAGGGTTTCTTTTCTATATGAGATGCTTTATGTTCTTTATGCTTGGGTGGTTTCTCTTTAGGGAAGCTCTTAGAAGAGCTCCCCTTGAGTTGATCCCTTTGTATAAGGTTAAGACTCTCTTTTAAACCCTTTTCTTTTTATTTGGTTCTCAACCTTGATACATAGTTGAACCAACTCATCTAGGTTCGTATATGAAAAAAGCTCAATTTTATCTCTTATCTCAGAGCTTAGTCCACATAATAACCTAGCCATGGTGGTTTTGGGTTCCTCAATGATATTTGCCCTTAAAATGAGAAGTTCAATCTTTTGTCTATACTCCTCAATACTTAGGTTTTGTTGCCTAAGTCTTTGGAGTTTATCCAAAAGATCTCTTTCATAGTAAGATGGAATATGCCTTCTTCTCATAGCACTTTTTAAAACATTCCAATAGTTTATTTCAGGCATATGAGTTCAGGCTCTTTCTTTGGTTAACCCATACCACCAATGGAGGGCATGCCCTTAGAAGCTAAGGTTGCCAATGGAACCTTTTGATCCTCTCTTATATCATAACACTTGAAGAGTTATTCTACCTTGACTTCACATTCAAGATAGGCTTCCATATCTTCTCTCCCATGGAAGGGAGGAAGATCAACCTTTTGCTCCATAGGAGGGGGCACATGATCATGCATATGTGTATTATGATGGTTGAATCCTCTCCTAGGTCTCCCATAATAATATTCCTCACTTTCACTATTTCTTCTTGAGGGAGACCCATATTCAAAACCTTTTCTCCTTTCCGACTCTTTTTGTTTCCTCTCTTCTTTTTCTCTATTCTCTTTTTCTTTTCTCTCTTTTTTTTCTCTTTTCTCCTTTTCTTCTCTCTCTTTTTTTTCTCTTTCTTTTGATTCTCTCCTTAGTCTTTCTTCACTCAACCGCTCACGAAATTGCAAGACAAAGTGATCAAGAGGGGCAACCTTGGGAGAGCCCTCTGGGTTGACACTCTTGTTGCTATTTGCACTAGTGTGTGGAGGGGTAGTCATGTGAAGAATACCTAGAAGATTTAAGATGGCCGAAAACAAGCAAGGACTCACTCTCTCTCTTTTTGGTTTTCTACCTAAGAGGCAATGAGTCTTTAGAACTCTTTTTTTGTGGCCTCAACTACACGATGTTTGCAAGAAAAAATAAAGGCAAGAAAAGTAAAAGTGTAGAGACTCTAAACGTGCTCCTACAAGGTGAAGAAGGTGGTGTACCACTTCCTCCTTCTCACCTTAATTATGAGAAACTAAAATGAAAGAATAGACTATTACACACAAATGGAGTGACCACTAGGGTATCAACACTCCTAAAAATTTAATACAAGTAAATGAAAGAAAAATTTTAAAAGTAGCAAATTCTTCAAGTCTTCCTCCTAGATCCCACAAGTGTTTACTCTCACGGCCTTGCCTTCCTCCTTGTTCAAGTCTTCTAGGCTTTTTCAACACCTCCTAGAATGCTACCCTTGTAGTTTGGTCTTTCAAAGCTTCCCTACACAAGAGTAACACCACACCAAAACAAGAACAAGAATGCAAGAGTACAAGCAAAAAGGCAATAAAAGTATAATGAAATAAGAGGAAACTTTCCAAGTGAAAGAAGATAGGAAACAACTTAAAGGAATGTAGAATTCAAGACAAACTAAAATTAAAGAATGAGAAAGAAGTAAGCACACAAAAGAACTCCTAGAATGGATCTAAAGTAGAATAAGGACTAAAAGAGAAAATGACTCAAAGTGTTTTAAAAAATTGCAAAGTAATTATGGCCGAATAGTGTAGGGATAATGGCAAGCAATATTAGACCATTTCTAGACTCCTTTTTGCAATTTTTTTGACTTACAATTAGGTAAACCTATTTCTTTTACTTTTAGTATTTTTTTTTCTACAATTTTGTTTGCTTTTTTTATTTTGTTGTAATACTTTCTTCTTTTCTTTTTTTTTTTAAATTCTTTTACCTAAATACTTGTTAGATTGCAAATTTTATAAGGAAGGTAGGCGTCCTAAATGCTTGGCCAGAATCCTAAGCTAAGGCACATAAAATTTGAACTAAAAAAAATGCAATTAAAGAAAACACAAGTAACTCTAGTGTACTACTTTTAGAAGTGAATTAGGTAGTGCTTAATGAGTTTTGGTTAATGTAGTTTGACATTTACTTGTTTGCACAAGAAGAGCCAAATGTCACACCAATTTCTACTCACACTCCTTAACAATTCTACTTCACAATCAAGGCACACACACAAGAGCTACTAAATTGAAGTATAAAACAAAACATGATTGAAATTGAGCAAAAAATTTTTGAGATTTTGTTTTATAAGAACATGCTTAGACTATAAGCATGAATCACCTCTTTGGAAGACTTATACAAAAGGTAGGACCTCTTAGATGCTCAATTTCAAAGAAGGTTAACACACTTTAGCAAATTTTAGAAGCAAAAAAGGAAAATTAAAGAAGTGAAACCTAAAGAAATTAGTATGACATATAATGACTAAACATGACTCTATTAAGACAAAACTTGAGAGTATAAAATTTTAAAATAAAGTTCTATGAATGCAACAATTGAATTGGACTAATCAATTAAAAGTACACATTACAATAACGTGCAAGAATTAAAGAAAACAAACACAAGACACACATTCAAGACATGCTAGAAATTATCAAGAACAAGGAAGTAGTAGAATGAAAATAGAATGGAGAAGAAGAGAAGTGGACCGAAAAAAATAAAAGAGCGTAGGAAGAAGGTGAACCTCTAGAAGGAGGCTTTAGATACCACTTGATGCATTCTTGTTGATGTCTTTCACAATATCACCTTCTAGCTTGGTTCCATTGGAGAAATGAATGGTGGAAAGGGAAGAAATGGTGATGTAGGCACCACTCATGGTGAGATAAGCCTTTGAAGAAGTTTGCCACAAGGGAAGGAACCCTTGATAAAAGCCATAGAAGCTCTCAAAACTAAGGAGAGAAAGGAGACACTCAAATGAACTCACAAGAAGTTTTGTATTCAATATTAAGTGTAAAATGAACATAGGAGTGAGAGGCATCTAGTTATAAGAAAAATAATGGGCTAAGGGGAGAGAAGAGTGATGTGCAAGCTAGGGGAGATTAGGAGAGTTTAATCAAGTGTTAATTGAGCTGGAACTAATTAGCACTTGCTTAATCTCTAAGAAGATCCAAACATGCCCTTAACTTTAAGATCTTGGTTCTCTCTCAATTTGAATTTGAATTTTGGAGGGAAGTCACATGACATCTTCAAAATTCAAATTAAAAAATGAGAGCACATAAAAAACATGTGGAAGCCAGCTTGGAGGAGAGAGAAGGTTTCATCCAAGTGGATGGGAACCAAGAGGTCCCACATGTTTCTCATGCTTCATGTGTGAGTGGGAGGGTGTGGAACTAACTTAGGGGGTGTGGTTCACAAAAACCACACTCCTAAGCTTCTCCAAAAAGCCCAAACTACTCAACACACTCCACAAAAGAGACTAATCACACCCCCTAAATTAAAAAGCACATAAAAGTCAAAATACAAGGCCAAAAATAAAAATAAAAACACCTCTAAACTCCTAAAGAGAAAATGTATACATGAAGGACTAAAAAGAAGACTATGACCTATTTTCTATCATCTTGATCTCCATGAGAAGGTGAGATATTCTTCCCTCCTCTCTTGCCATGTCTTCCTCAATCCTCCTAGTCATGACCCTTGTGATAGGACCCTTGTTAGGGAGGAATACATTAGTCAGGAAAGAGATGGTATAGGGAGGTGTCACTTCTAGGAAGATAAGCCTAGACTAGGAAGTTTGGCACAAGGGAAGTAACCCTTTATGAAAGCCCTTGCAGGTTTCTCACCCAAAGAGAAGACACTTAAAGAAAATTCACTCACAAAGAAAATTTTATATTTATTCAAGTGTAAAAAACTACATGAAGGGATGACACACTTATTTATAGGAGATGGGGGGTCAAAAAGTGGGAGGGGACGTCCACCTTAATCCAAGGCCCAAGCAAGAGTTAATCAACTGTTAATTGTGTTAGTCACAATTAACACATGATCAAACAAGGGAGATCCAAACATGGCCTTAGATTTAAAGATCTTGGTTCCCTCTAGATTTGAATTTGAATTTTGGAAGTAGTCCACATGACACCTCAAAATTCAAATTCAAAATAAGAGCAACATAAAGGGACAAATAGGCGTCAACATAGAAGAGAGAGGAGAATTGCCACCACTTATAGGGAACCAATGAGACTCACATGTCTCTCATGTTTCATGTGTGAGTCAGAGGGGTGTGGCTGACAAAACCACATGCCTAAGCTTCTCGAAACAGTCCCAAGCTACTCTACATACTCCACATAAAAGACTAGCTACACCTCATAAATTAAAATAGAAATAAAGACCGAAATACAAGGCAAAAAATGAAACTAAACACATCTCCAAGTCCTAAATTAAAAACGCAAATTACAGACACTAAAAAGAAGACTATAGCCTATATTCTTGATATCTTGATGTACATGAGGAGGTGAGGTCTTCTTCTCTCCTCTCTTGCCATATCCTCTTCAATCCTCCTAGTCATAGCCTTTGTGATAAGACTCTTGCTAGGGAGGAATGCATCAATATGCCTTGTTAGGGAAAACATTTGGCTCCTAGCTAATCTGAGATATAGGCACCAAATCGATAACAACATTTGTAAACAATTTTTTGGTGTTGCTTCTGACAAGGTGTGGTTTCGGCGAAATGACTTTGTTTTCAATAGCAAAACTCAGTATGACCATCAAGTTGTCATGGATGTAAAAGTCATGCTTCTTGAGCTCCAACATATCCATGACTGGAGAGTCATATTGAAAAACACAAATGCAAATTGCTCTGATTTTTTTTTTCAAGTTAGCTTGGAAGTCCCCAACTAGGGGATACTCTTAAGATCAATTGTGGTGCGACGGTGAGTTGCTCCAATGGGACTACGGTTGTGGGCGTTGTGGTTCGCGACTGCAAAGATACCTTCCTCCTGGGATTCACTTGTAAGATACCTTAATGTGAAGTTGATAAAGAAAAACTTCTGGTTATTCTTAGAGCCTTAAATTTGGCTTATGCTCAGAAATCATTGTGATGAGTTTGATTCCTTGCCTATGATTAACCTATTAGATGAGAGTTATGTCATCAATCATGAGTATTATCTTATCTTAGAAAAGATCTATAGGCAAAGTGGAAAGACAAAGAAGTGTAACTTTGCCTTTGTTCCTAAAGAGACGAACTTTGTGGCACATCTAAGATAACATCGTTTTTAGTTCTGGTAGGGTTTTATGTCAATTTAGGTAAAAGATCTAAACTGTATTCAATAATTAGAAGTCTCTAATGGGGCTTTGCCCATACTATTAAAAAGAAAGAGACTTAATTAATAAGAAACAACTTTTTATCCATCATTGTACAATATAATCAAATTTAAAATTATCTTTTATTTTTTTATAAAAGAAAAGATTTATTATCAAAATCATCCCTTGTTATAATAACTCCCTCGTGCAGTTCCCACTCGTCCTACGGTGCTCTCACTTTGACTTATAAGTTATGAATTTTATTTAGATAGAACTTTAAAAAAAAAAAAACCCTTAAACGTGACATATTTGTCAAAGTTTGAAAAAGAATAGCTATCTATCTCCGGTAGATAAATATTAATTACGTTGACATTGATAAGGATATCTATAATATAATAATAATAATAATAATATTTTTTATATCTCAATAATATTTATATATTATTTATGTAAGACAACAATATATAATATAATTTATATATTATAACATATATAAAATTTATAATAAAAAATATAATTTTTTAATGTGTAGTTATAATATTAATATCTATAATATATATATATATATATATATATATATATATATATATAAAACATACATAAAGAAAATTCACCATTTTGTGTCACATTTTATTTTCAATTTTATCTTTATTAATTTTTTCAACAACTATCTATTTAAAAATTAAAAAAAATATAAAAATGTTAATTTGCTAATGATGGGATTTAAACTCATAACTTTTATCTCTCTATCTCCCCACTCGTAAGATTTACCACTAAACAAACTTTTTAACCATAAAACAAAAATATTAGTTTAAAATATTTACATTCAACAAACATAACTCTTCCATTATCTATTATCTACTTTCTTTTCATGTTCAAGTTTTGGAAAACAATTGTATCCCTTAATTATAACACTAACTAACATGCTAATAAACAAGAAATATAATATAACTAAACACACACTCACATAAAATCTTACTTGAGAACTATCATTTTTTCCAACCAAAATTAATATAATAAAAATCTGAATTCACTAGTATTAAAATAATAAACATTAAAAGTAACATAGTAAAATTTATAATATTATTCTATTTATGTTATTCATTGTTTACTGATGGATAGGATAAAAATTTATTTCACAGGCATGTTTTTATTCTATAAACTAAAATATCATTTTTGGGAATGTAGATAATATTTTTATATTTGTTAAAACTTTTGAAGTGTCATTCTTGACATCTTTTATTCATAGAAATGTTTTAATTTCACTTTTTTTTTACCTTTGATTTCCATGGTAAAAAGGTGCGAAAGTTTTGTAGGGTTTGGTTTGAGAAAATTTCTATTTTCAACAATTTTTTATTTTCAAATTTTTAACATTTAAAAAAATATGTTTGTTTTTACTTGATATTTTCTATTTTTTAAAAATAATATTGTTAAATATAAAAAAATTTACTAAAAATATTTAAATGTATAATTTAAAATGCATTTATATATAATTTTTGTTATAATTACATTATTATTAAGTTTTTACATAGTTTTAATTTTTTAAAATACTGAAAATAATTTTTTTTGTTTTCAATTTTTTTTTAAAATATTTTCAAAGAAAATATTTTTTAAACTGCAATCAAATATATTTTTACTACTAATTTCTATACAAAATAAAACAAAAACACTTAAAACAAATGATACATATTTCTATACAAATTTTAAAAATTACTTATAATATATATGTAATTTCTATTTTTTCCTTTCTTATACTTAAATTATTTAAAATTTAAAAACATTCTAAAAACATAAAAAAAAAATCAAACAGAATTTTACCAATTGTGATGAATGCCGACATTGAGAACGTTTCCCTCGTTATCGAAGTATATGTGATGATGACACGAGTAGTAATAAAATAGATTTTGTTAAAAAAATAAAATAGATAATGTCAATGAAAGGAGTAAAAATTATGATTCTGAGATGAAGCAAAATACAAGTAAAGGTAGCAATTAGAAAGTTAATGGTAAGCTTAATTAAAGCTCTAAAAAATATTTATTTAGCATAATAAGCACGTGTTATAATTTGGGATAACTATTTTAAAAAACAGTAAAAACTAAAAAAAAACACATTTTCTTATGTTATATTATGATCACATGAAATCAGAGCGCTTAGTTAAAAGTAAGATAAAAAAAATTAAAAATAAAAAATGAATACAACAATAATCGTTTATTATAACATTAACAGTGACCCACAATGAATTAAAATAGTTAACGATTATTTTGCCGAATTTTATTATATTATTTTAAAGATACTCAATTTAATATAAATATAAACTTAACTATAATTGATCCAAATTTTATAAGTTAATCATAAAAATATTTTGGACATACATAAATTATAATTAAGTCTGTATTTACATCATCAGATGATAAAAAGAGAATGAGATATTATTAAAAAAAGAAAAATTTTGATTACACTTAAAAGAATCTTAAAAACACTTTAACTTGCGAATCAAATATGCATAAAAAGTAATCTCTCTGCATAAAAAGTAATCTCTCTGAAGAATATCTTCATGTTTTACCTAAATATATCATATCGTTAACAACTGTTTATTAAAGATAATTTAAGTAGAAGAGAATTTTTAAAAATTAAGATGAGTATTTTTATCTTTTAGAATTAAAAATTATTTATCAATTTTACTTCAAACTCAATTTAAAAGTTGTGAATTGTTAACTTTTCTAATTATTAAAATAATATCATTCATGTATATCTTAAAATTGAGATGATATTATGGATATTATCAAAACAATTCAATAATCTGTAAAATATGTAAAGTAAATATCTTAATTTAGTAGTAAACTATCAGTTTGTTTAAATTTATTTATTAAACAGTCTTTTAATAAAATAAACATATATATTTTTGTTTTATGTGTTTGTATAAATCATTTATGAAAAACAATTATTTTCTATTTTAGAAAGTAAATCTTACGCAACTTATTTAACTTTTAAAAGTATTTTTAAATAAAAATTTTTATTTCTATCCTGTAAAAATTTTTTAAAAATTAAATTTTAAAAAAGAAAGATTTGTTTAAAAAATAAAATTAATTTTTTAAACAAAAATATTTCCACAAACATTTTGAAAATGTGACATTATATTTTCATATTAACATTTAATATTCCATGAAGAAACATCAATTTAGATTTTTGTTAATTAGAAGAGAAACATTTTTCAAACAAAAATACAAAATGTTTAAATTTCATAAAATTTGTAGATATTAATTGCATTGAAGCCAAAAAATGCTTAAGTTTATAAACATGAGACTCGAAGTACCTCTGTTTACTCCTAGTTTATAAATAAACTTCAGTTATTAAGCCATTCAAATATTTTTTTCCGAAAGCTTAAGTTAGAACTTGAATTTGGAATAATTTCAATACCGTTTACATGTTAATCGCAGACTTTGATTTAAAAACAAAGAAAACAACTATTTTCCGTTTTAACAGAAACATTCTTCTTGTGTTAGAAAATATTTACTTAATAAGAAAAGTATAAAAAACGTTATTACAAAAGCCACTACTCATACATTTAAGTGTAATAATGTTAAATGTTAAATATAGACTAATACTAGTATACAATAAGTAAAGGTAAAAGATTTTATGCTAGTATGCAATAAGAAAAGGTAACGATAAAAAAGTAACTTAAAAGTGACCATTCTATCCGTGAAAATCCGGAGTAAAGAAAATAGCTAGGGCAAAGGCGATAGAAATTAATGCATCAAAATCAAAAGATCCATTCTATCCGTTAACAAAAATAAATAGTTAAATAAAAACTGAAAACGCTCAAAATCCTGTTTCTACATTATATTGCTAAACTGACCTTTGTTTGCTCAAAATACTGTTTCTATATTATATTTTAAAATAAAAACATCAACATTTAATGGTAAAACTAAATTAACAAAATGAAATAGTTTACTACGGAATTAAGTCATGAGAAATCAAAACACGGATAGGCAACTGATAAATCGAAAATTCAAATGAGCAAACAACAGACAAAATCCCTGGCAGGAGTTGGAGGACTAGAAACTAAAATACAATCCCAACAACAGTTTTCACTTAAGAGGAATAAACCTGGAAGAGTGTGTGGCACCAATACCAGGTCTCCCATGCTTGACGGGTTTGTATGAAATAGAGAACTCAGCCAGATAATGGCCAATCATCTCGGGTTTGATTTCAACCTGGTTAAAGGTCTTGCCATTGTATACTCCAATAATGCTTCCAATCATCTCCGGCACAATAATCATGTTGCGCAGGTGGGTGCGGACTGGCTCTGGTTTCTCACCCGCTGGTGCTTCTCTTTTCTGTAACCAAACACATAAAGGATTCTTAAGCACCAAGTAGCAGATTTTGATAATCTAGCATGTTAGTTAGAGAAAATACTTTAAATTGAGAAGCTATATTGGAACGTTTAAAATGTTAAAAGAAACACGCATTCAGTCTCAGACACCAAGTAAATGAAGGATGCACACATTATTAACAGATATACAATACAAGCCCAATGATACTTTGTTGGCTTCATGGTAGGAATAATGATATTGATATTTACTTCAAACTTAATGAATGAAAATTATTTTTCTGCATGACTAAAAAGGAATATAAACAGGCGGGCTTTGGATTTAGAAGAATCTCATTCATATATATATTGTTTTACTAAGCCAAACAATATTATTAAAATCAATGAACTGCCTTGTTTACAAGAACAGCCGCATCCAAATATGAATCAGTTAATTTGAAAATAAATGTTGCAAAACCTAACGGAATAAAATGAATTTTGCAGGGGCTTATAAAAAAAAAGAAAAAAGAGAGGAGGAAATTGTCGGCAGAAGCAGGATAGCAGTAAAGGAAAAAGGTACCGCTTTGCGGAGCTTCTTAATCAAGGCCATGGGCTTTCTGGTGAGGCCTCGCTGGAATCGTCTGCGAGCGCGAGCACTGAAGAGCTTAACGAGTTCATCGGTGGACATGTCGAGAAGCGCGTCGAGATCCACGCCCCTGAAACTGAACTTCTTGAAGGTTCTCTTCTTCGGCTGGCCTGCTGCTGCAACATCGACCTCAACGTCTGCCTGCAAATGCAATTGCAATTATCACCAATCAAAATTACATACAAACTATGTGCCAAATTGCCACTGGTAAAGTAAAGAAAAGAAAAACTCACCATTGTTGCCGCTTGCTAGGGTTTTCAACTACCACAACCAGTCTAGGAGTTCCACTGCTGCTTAAATATGACCACTTATGTAGTAACCCTAAACCATCTTCGTGGACTGGGCTTCAACATTTCCTCAAAAGCCCATTCACTCATATCTTAGATTTTACCTCCACAAAACATGTATATAATTAAATTTTTAGTTCTGTAAATGCCATGCATTTCTATTCAGTTTTTATAAATATTTTACTCATTTTCAGTCCATAATATTATAATATCATATCTTCTATTTTTCATTGAAATATTACAATTGTATTTTTTAATCTCTCAAAACTACTCAAAAATATTAATACCTCGTAAATTTCAAATGATTGTGCTTAAACATATTTTTTACATAAAATTATTTATTAATTATAAAATTTAGGTATATCAAATTAATATTCTTTATCGTCTCGCAATTCACAATCTAAAATATTTAATCTAATTTAATATATCTTTAAAAAAGTTTAGGCTATCAAATTTACCCATTAACCCTTTTTTTAACAAGTGTTTGTTTCAACTCTTTATTTTTTCAATTTTTATTTTTGTTCTTATCATTTTTTTATTTTATATTGTATATATTCTTATTAATAATTTTTTTTATAATATTCAATTTTATTTTTCCTTTTTATATCAGTTTCTTTTTATTTATTAGCTTTTTTTATTCTTTTCTATATTCTTATATTTTTATATTTAGAATGTTTAAATTATCTATTTATGAAATATTTTTATATTTTCAAAAATAATTTCAATTTTTATTTTTATTTTCATTTTATTTCTTATGTAGTTTTTTTTCTTATTGTCTTTCTTTATTCTTTTATATTTTTATCTTCTTTTATTTTTATATTTTTTTATATTAATTTATACTTTTATATTATCTTTTTAATTTCATTTTTCTTATACTTCATCATTCTTTCTTTTTTTAGTTTATTTTCTTTTTATTCATTATCTTTCTTTATTCTTTTATAGTTGATATTTTCCATGTTTTCTATATTTTCTACATTCTTATATCACCAAGTTTAAGGTATATCACCAAGTTTGTCTCATTTTCCTAGAATTGTACTTTACGTATCAACATTATAATGCAATATGTCATGTAAAAGTTTTGTTAATTTCTACTTAAGATAATTGTGATAGATTATAAGTTTGTGATTATATTATATCATGCTCGGCTTTTCAAGTTCACAACAAAATATTTTTATTAGTGCTTAATTTTGATCTTTGAATCTTTAATCGAAGAGACCTTAACTTGATCCCTTTAATGTTTGTTTGAATTACTTATATCATTTTACAATAAGTTTGTTATTGGATGGTCTTTCAAATAGTCTAATTAAATGATGTATTTCTCTGAGATAGTGTACATTAGATGGTTATTCAAATTTTTTCTTCTAAAGATGTTTGAGTTAATTTAGCTCTTATCGAGGGTTGATCTAATCTCATTCTTTGTTACAAGCTTATCCTTAAATAATGTTAGAAGAAGAGATTTACTTCCTATTAATAATAAAATGCAACACTCTAATTAAGACGACAATGTCTCAATCTTTTGATGTTCAACAAATGCTTTGGTCTTTTGATAGTAGTGCATCTCTTTTGATCTCCACACCTTCTAATTAGCATCAATTGCTTTTTCTTAATAACTTATCTAATTTTATACTCTAATTCAACAAATGTTCAGAGGATATATGTGCTAATGTATAAATGATGCATGTTGTGACTAAATGATGCATGACTAATAAGATGATATATCTTATAAGTTAAACAAATATGTGTAACGCATATGAAAATTAATTGTTCTTTTACAAATACCATCCTTAAATGAATTAAACGTTCTTCCACAAGTGCTTTGTAAAAACACCAGCAAGTTGATATATAGTAAATTCACTTCACAATTATGGACAACTAATTTCTTATAAGATATTTTTTTTTTCAATTTTGTTTCTTTAGTCAATTTTTAATTTTTTATTTATTTATATTATTTTATGCTCATCCCAAGGGGAATCTAGAAGAAGGTTGAGTAGATTCACCAAAATATTTTTCAAACTTTTCTATTCAAATCAATATCAGAGTTTTTTAAAAGTTTCCCTCTAAAGAAATTTTGAAAATCTAACTTATTTTACAAAAATGGGTTTTTTAAAAATTCAACCCTTTAGACAAAACACCAATAAACTTAATTCCTCCAATAATGGTTTGTAGTTGAAGAAAAACTTAGCAATAATGCTTTTGCAAGTTATTAAGAATAAAAAGGAAGGGTAGAAATAGTGAAAAACCAAATCCATAAATCTTGGTTTAAAATCTAAATTTAATATCAAGTAAAAGAGGATTAAGAATTAGATATATTGTTGCAAAAACCTAGTTAGAGATGCTCTAAGAATTCAATAACACTGACATTTACATAGCGATTTAATTGATTACCCACTTAACACCCTGGTAAAAACAAATTCAAAGTACTGATTATAAAAAAAAAGCAACAATTCTTGAACCCAAAATTCTTGAAATGTAATTGATTACTATTTTTAAGTAATCAATTACCTTGCCAAAAATTTCACTTTTGAAGTTTTTTCAGCCCAACCCAACCTATATAATTTATGAAAAACCATCCTAAACATATTCTCAAGCTATTAAAAAACACAATACAAGTACCACACTTGTAAACATGTTTGATACTATAAAATTGATTTAAGAGCAAAAACAAAGAGAGAAAAAACAAAACCAAAACTTTAAAATGTCTTATACTTATGATTCAATACTTTTGGTTCCAACATTTTAAACCATGAATTTTAAAATTAATTTTTTTAGTTAATTTATATTTTATTTTTATATTGTGTATCCTTTTGCATTGTTTTAATTTTCTTTAAACATTTTGTAATTTATTTTTCAACTTATATTTTTTAAGTTAAAATTTTAAGTTTTTTTTAGTAAAATAATTTAAAATATTAGGTTTAAATATCTTAATTTAAAATCATTAACCTGGAAAATAAATTACAACACATTTAAAAAAATTAAAATAATGGAAAAGATACAAACATAAAATAAACACATTAAAAAAATGAAATGCAAAGTATTTCAAATGGAAAAGATACATATTTTAAGTTTTTTTATGTTAATTTGTATTTCATTTTACTTTTTTATATGTTTTATTTTTATGTTGTGTATATTTTCCATTATTTTAATTTTTATAAATATTTTATAATTGATTTTTCAGCTTAAAACTTTTTAATTAATATTTTTAGACTTAATATTTCAAATTTTTTTTAAAATTATTTTGGTAAAAATTATTTAAAAATTGAATTTTTTAAAAATAAAATACAAAGCGCTTCAAAAAATTAAAACAACAAAAAAATACATAATGTAAAATTTAAACACATAATAAAATATAAATTAGCCAAAAAAAATTTTAAAAATTCATTAATTAAAGTAATATACATAAATACAAAATAAATTGAAAAAATTCAAAAAGTCGACTAAATGTTTTTTAGTTTTGTTTTTATAAATTTATTTTAATTTCTTTTTAATTTAGTTTTGATGTACATATGTTTTTTTAAAATATGATTTTAAATTTTTTTAAATTTAATTTGTATTTAGTTTTTTTTATACGTGTTTTAGTTTTATATTGTGTATATTTTTCGTTATTTTAAATTTTTTTAAAATGTTTTGCAATTTAATTTTTAGTTTAAATTTTTTAATTAAAAATTTTAAAGATATAATTTTAAAATATTTTTTAAGTTATTCTGAAAATAAATTTAACTAAAAAACATAAACTAAAAGTAAATTAAAAAACATTTAACAAAAAGATGTACAAAGTAAAAATAAAACACATAATAAAATAAGATGTAAATTAACTAAAATAATTTTAATTTTAAAATTCATGATTTAAAAAATATACATAAACATAAATATAAATTTAAAAAATTGATCAATTTCTCCACACGAATAATAAAAGAAGTTATTTAGATAAATAATGTGGAAAGTGAATATTTTGGATAGTTTTTTTTTTTGGTATATAACAAGAAACCTTTAAATGCTTTGTAATTTATTTTTTAGTGTATATTTTTTAAGTTAAATTTTTTAATTTTTTTTCCAAAATAATTTGAAATATTTGGTTTAAAAATCTTAATGTAAAAACTTTAAATTGAAAAAATAAATTACAAAGAATTTTAAGAAATTTAAAATAACAAAAAAGATACACTACATAAGAATAAAATACATAAGAAAAAAATGAAATAATATTAACTTAATTTTTTTTTTAAAATGTGTATTTTTTTGTTTGAAATACTTTATATTTGATTTTGTATTTAATTTTTTATGTGTTTTATTTTTATTTTTGGTATCTTTTCTGTTATTTGAATTTTTTTTTAAATTCTTAGTGATTTATTTTTTAGTTTAATGTTTTTGAACTTGTCAAATTATTTTGGTAAAAAGCATTTAAAAATTCAACTTAAAAAATGTAAACTTATAAAGCGTTTAAAAAAAAATTAAAACAACGAAAAATATATATAAAATAAAAATAAAACACATATTTTTATAAAATAAACTAAAAAATTTTAATTTTAAAATTCATGATTTAAAACAATATACATAAATAAAATTAAATAAAAAGTAAATTTGAAAAAGACATAGTAATGCAATCAGTTTTAATTTCTTATAAATTTTACATAAAAAATATATTAAAAAATTGATTTTATAAATAATATAAAAAATTATTTAGCTAAATAAGGTGAAAGAATCGGTCATTTTGATATAGAAAAGAAAAAACACCTACGTGGTGGGTCTTTAAAAAGAGAGAGAGAGAGAGAGAGAGAGATAGGGGGGGAGTAGAAGAAGAAAAGTAGAGGGTAGGAACAGTAATGGTTTGGGGCATAAATAAACCTTGGAGGAGTGTTGCGAGTGATTTGAAGTTTGAAGATGTCGGGCATGGGAGACGGGTACGTGGGCACCGCCCAAGACGCTGTGAGGATTCGACGGTTGGAGAAGCAGAGAGAAGCCGAGCGTCGGAAAATCCAAGAACTTAAAAGCAAGTCTGCCTCCTCTAAGGGCCAAGCCGGTCTCCTCCAATTCGGTTCCAGCACTTCCGAGGTCCCTCTTCCTTCTTCCCTCTTTCTAACTCTTCTCTCTTTCTAACTCTTCTCTTTTCCTTTCAGATTCTCGAGACTGCCTTTAAGAAGGAAACCGTGGGTTTGGTCACCCGAGAGCAGTATGTAGAAAAGGTATGCTTTTTCCTTTCATTATCCCTAACCCTCTTCCCATCACTCATCCCTCTTCTTTCTCTTTCTCTTTCTTCTAGAGGGTTAATATTCAGAGCAAAATCGAGGAGGAAGAGAAGGAGAAACTTCACAAGCAACAACAAGAGTACTTCTTCTCCCCTTTCTTTCTCTTTCTTCTTCTTTTCTTTTACTCATCCTCTCCTACCCAGGGAGGAGAAGCTTCAATTAGAAAAGCGTCAAAAGAGGAAGATCAAGCCCAATTCTCGTCTCTCCTTCACTGATGATGATAATATTGACTCTGAACCCCAACCTCCTCATTGTATCTTCTTCCCTCTTTACCTTCTTCTTAATGCTTTCTGTTTCTAATTACATTCTTTTTCCATCGTTTATTTATAATAGAAACAAAAAGAACTTCACTTCAACTTTGCTATGCTTCTGGCAGATAATCTGGAAACAAATAGATTAAAGCGTGGTAAGCTTGGTAAAGACCCGACTGTTGAAACAAGCTTTCTACCTGACAGGTGTGTGTGTGTTTTTTTCTTGCCCCCTCTCCCTCGTACCCCTGTCCTTTCATTATTGTGTTTTGCCCTAACATTTGGGCATAGGAGTGCTGAGGGTTCCTGTTCAGTGAGCGAGAGGCTGAGGAGCAAGCTGAGCGTGAAAGGTTGCGCAAGCAGTGGCTTCGTGAGCAGGAGCAAATTCGAAGTCAGTTTGCTACCTCTTTTACACTAGTCTCCAATTTTCCTTTGTCTTTTTAAACTCAACTCCCTTTCAAAAAATTATAATAAAGGGTTAAGAACTCTAGTTAATTCAGAATGCTTTTATTAGTGCTTATTTTCCCCTTCGCTAAATAGCTTTAGCTGATGCAGAGATCGCTTATAACCATATAAAAACTTTATTCTTAATTACGTTTTTCCTGGGCATCAGATGAGCCTCTTGAAATCACGTACAGCTACTGGGATGGAACTGGCCACAGGCGTGTGATCCAGGCAAGTAAAGGCCATATGCTTAAACTTCTCAAGTAGTTCCTGTCTTGGTGTCTGAGCCATTTATAGCATGAAACAGGTACGCAAGGGTGACAGCATAGGAGAGTTTCTTCGAGCAGTTCAACAGCAACTTGCTCCTGAATTCCGAGAGATTCGGACAACATCAGTAGAAAATTTGTTATATGTGAAAGAAGACCTCATCATTCCTCATGTATGAACTTTTAAGTGGTTTTGATTTCAGAAACTCTGTACAGCTTGCCATCTTGTTTGTGTGCTGTGTGTAAGCTATGTCAACATATTTTAATCAAAGGATATTTGCTAACTTATTTACCTGTTTCTGTTACAGCAACATAGCTTCTATGAGCTAATTGTGAACAAAGCTAGAGGCAAAAGTGGACCAGTATGTTTCTTTAATTTTTCTTATTTTTATTTATCTTGTGTTTTTTCTCTGACAAGTTTCTTTATCTGTTGTTAATGATTTAATCAATTTCTTAATGGTCAGGATCAGATCATAGTTAGGATTTAGGACTGTCCAAAATTTTCTGCAAAATGATACACATTTTCTTTTTCCAGAAAAGAGAAGCCCCCCTACCCAACTAATGTTTTGTTCTTTTTGTCTTCTTTAAGAAAAAAATCCCTAGGTTTTTCTGTTTAAAAAATGTCTTAGATTGACAGAAAAAGATATTAGTATTATAGTTTTAACATTTTGCTTATAGGATCAATTTCTTTATCAGAACTAGGAAAGATGCATTCAAAACTACGTGGATAGATGGAAGTATGAAGTCAGAAAATAAGCAAAAATAATACATTAGTGACAATTCATGTAATAAGATGGAGGAAGATACTATGCTGATCTAAGATATGTTCTGCAACTGCTAACATAAATGATAAACCAAGTTGTTTTGTTCTCTTCAGTGATTTTATTTTTTTACCCTGGAAGAAGGGGATGCTGTACTGGTTTTGGTTCCAATTTTTAAATTGCATGGTTCTGTGTTTGCCTTGTAATTCCTACTGATGGCTAGTTAAATATATTTGGTTTAGTTTGGCTCTTTTTCCCCGTGATAACTGCTGGTTTTGCCAGTAATCTATAAATATAGTGCTTTGACGTTGTTGAATTATTTATATGATTGCTACTTCAGGATTGCATATCATCTGAGTATCTCAGCATTAATAACATCTGCTTTCTTTCATGAACTTGAAAGTGTCCCCTACCTGTGGTTAACATGTGGTGTTAATGTTACTTATTGTTTTCTATTTGTTCAGCTTTTTCATTTTGATGTGCATGAAGATGTACGTACAATTGCTGATGCCACTATAGAGAAGGATGAGGTATACTTTCTTCTTAATCAGTACTCTTAGTCTACTACTATTTAATTTAATATTTCAAGAATCCAAATAATAAAGTCAAGTATGTGCATAATTGTCTTTTGATGTTCTAGTAAACTTCTGTTTTGGGTTTGCATAATTATGTAACTCTGGTGATCTTGTCTCAACCAACAGTCTCATGCTGGGAAGGTTGTAGAAAGGCACTGGTATGAAAAAAACAAACATATATTTCCTGCTTCAAGATGGGAGGTACTCTATCTCTGTCTCTCATGTGTAGTCCATGAGTTTTTCTTTGTTCCTCCTCTTGACTGAGCATTTGTAGCATAAAAATATTTGATAGATCTTTATTGATGAGGTATGATGTGTTACATTTCCCCGCTTAGCTTCTGATTTTGGTTTCCATTTTTTCGCCTTCTGTTGCAGATATATGATCCAACGAAGAAATGGGAACGTTATACTATCCACGGGGATTGATTTGAGGCTTCCAAATAATTTGGATTTACATTTGTTGCATTGACATTTAATTTGATCATGCGTTTGCAGTCCTTGGGATTAATTATACTACGTTTAATCATTTCAGTAATTTATTTAATAGCTTATGTATTTGTTTAACGAAATTAAGATATGTTGCAGTTAAGCTTATTTTACTGTATTCGATAATACCAGTATATGGACCTGTATGATGCACGTGGTTATAAATAAATAAAAATTGAATATAATTTAATATATAAGATGTTTTCATTATATTTAAATAAGATTTTAATTAAAATTGAATGTTATATCTGATAACAAGATTAATATACAATTTATAGTATATACTATATAAATAACAAAATAGAAATAAGTATCAATATTGTTAAATATAATTGCTAAAGAAAATCCTATGCTAAATTATTTGACAATCTGAAAATACTTAAAAGAAATTTGATTAAATTGTTCTTTATGTGAGCCATAGTATGTGATTAGTCATAGAAACAATTATTTAACGTTAAGTTATGCCGCAATTGATAAAGACCATTTAACTTAAGATAGTTTTTTTGATGCCTTACAACTGACAGCAAGCAAAATATGGTTATATAAAGATAACCATAGACAATTCTGAATACAAAATTTTATATGTTCATAATGATACAATATGACATGATTCTTATAAACAGATTATATATGAATCATCTAAAAATAGTTAATAAATGTAGCTTAGTTGACATCACGTTAAATTTGTGGAGAGAACCTGAATTCGATTCTCAATCTCAAAAAACAATTCACTTGGTTGCTGAGAGCAAAGTTACTATCCTTAAAAGTACTACAGCTCATACTTCTTGTAGCATTTTGTTCACCCTAAGCTTGCAATGTTACACTACTTTTAATGAGGCTCATTAGAATTTGTTTCATAACATTTTTTATATTTGAAATGGTCATTGTTAATGTACTAGTTTTTTTTTTAATGAAAATATTTGAATACATAACCTTCTCTTCCTCTTTACATTTACATTTACATTTACTTCTTTACTTCTTTACTTGTGATTAATTTTTGAGGTTATTTACTTTTTATATTTATTTATTTTTTAAACAAACTTTCTTCAACAGCTTCAAGAACATCTTATTTGAGATTTCCTTTTTTCTTTTAACCAAAACTTAAATAAATAACAATTATGTTTTTATCAAATTTTAAATAATTAAGTTATCATTCATGTATTTCACTTGAAACTATTAATTACAGTTGATTTAAACAAAAATATTTTTGAATTCTAAAGTTACTCAAATAAATATAAATTTGTTTGATTTTAAAATTGAGATTAATTAATATACACTGTCAGTGTAAAGATTTTTACACATTCAATCAATCACAATCCTTCATTCATGGTAAATTGGTTGACTTTATTCAATACTATTTTAAAAGTCACATAAATGAAAAGTCATGATTAAATGTCATTGTAAAAATCTTTTATACTGACGGTGTATACCAATTAAACTCTTTAAAATTTAGGTGAAAGTTTGTTAATTTTAATATATTTATTTTATAAAAAGGAATTTCTCCACAAACAATTCCATAATTTACGAAAGCTTAAAAATCTGAAGTAGCTTTGATGTATATAGTAAAATCAAAGATGGAAAATTGCAAAGCACATGTTATAGCAGGAGCACTAAAAATTAAGTAGAAGAAATTCCATAGCAAATAATATAATTTCTTGGGACGGAGGTCCTTAATTAATGAAATGAAACTAAGATATTATCTGAATTTTCTGTGCTCACCTTCTACTATTGGGAACAATTGGGATACACTTCATCAGCAGACCAACTGGCCAAGACAAAGCTCCAATGCCAACACAAACACCCCATTGCTCCCAAGTCAATCTCTCAGTATTGGCAAACTTGTTCAGAAACTCAACCATAACTAGCTGAATAACTATAGTTAGGCCAACAATTACTATGAACAACTTATTTTTGCCAATCCCCTCAAAGATGTCCTTCTTCTCAAGCTTTCTTGCATTGAACTCGTTGAAGACTTGGCAGAGGACAAAAGCATTGAAAATAAGGGTGTTCTTCACCTTTTCACTGACATCAAAGATTGATCTTCCCTTGAATTGTAAAATCAGCAACACCAGCACTTGATATAATGCTTGTGAAATAAGGTTCCTCCACATAACTCTAGTTATAAGTGGCTCAACTCTACCTACAGGTGGCATCTTCATGAGATCGTTAGTGGGTTGCTCAGTGGCCAAGGCCAAAGCTCCAAGAGTATCCATTATCAGATTTACCCACAAAAGCTGGACAGCTGTAAGAGGCACTTTACCAGAAGAAACTGCAGCTACAAAGTTGATGACAAGTGCAGCAATGTTAACTGTGAGCTGAAACTGAATGAACTTCTGGATGTTTGTGTACACACATCTTCCCCACCTTAGTACTGTCACCACAGAAGAAAAATTGTCATCAAGGATAACGATGTCTGAGCTCTCCTTTGCCACTTCGGTGCCTTGTATTCCCATGGAAAGTCCAATATCAGCTTCCTTCAGAGCAGGTGCATCATTGGTGCCATCACCTGTGACAGCCACAACATGACCCTTCTGCTTTAAACATTGAACCATTAGAAGCTTGTCAGATGGAGATGATCTGGCCATCACTCTGATTCTTTCAATCTTATCCATTCTTTCCTCAGGTGAGAAATTTCTGAATTGAAAGCCTTCAACCACTGCTGCTTCATCCAATTCTTCATAAGGATCAAGAATACCGCATTCAGTGGCTATGACCCTTGCTGTGTGCACGTTATCTCCCGTTATCATCTTGATCTTCACTCCAGCTTGCTTACAGGATTCAACTGCCGCTTCAACTCCTGGCCTACAAGGGTCTTTCAACCCAAGTATCCCCAACAATGTTAGTTCCGACTCTTGAAGCTTTTTTTCAATGTTTTTGCAGTCCTGACTTTTAAAGCTCTTTTGGGCAAAGGCAATGGCAATGCATCGCAAACTTTTAGTTGCTATGCCCTTGACAATGCTCTCAATCTGAATCCTTTCTTCATCATTCATGATCATGATTTCCCCTTTTTGGTCATAGTAATTTGAACACATGCGCAATATCATCTCAGCTGCACCCTTCCAGTGAGTACGGATCGTGCTACTTCCTGTTTTCTCCCTCATCAGAATCCCACTTCTCTTTGTCATTGAGTTGAAGGTCTCCACATGTATTATCTCACAATGCTTCTTCACTTCATCAATGTCCATGCCCAAATAAAGCACAGCCCAGGAAAGCAACGCTTTCTCAGTTGGACTCCCGGAAATCTCAGGCAGGGAAGTTTGTTGGGGCAGGTAAACGCTTCCAGTAGTATTCAACCCAATTCCTTCTTTCAATAATTGGACTAAATTTGGTGCCAAACACCCATGTTCCGGTAATTTACTTTTTCCCACCCAAATCTCTGTAACCTTCATCTCATTCAACGTAAGTGTACCAGTTTTATCGGTGCAGATAGTTGTTGCCGACCCCATTGTCTCGCAAGCAGAGATTCTCCTAACCATTGCATTATCCCTCATCATTTTCTTCATGGAATAAGCCAAGGTCAAAGTAACAGCAAGCGGCAAGCCTTCAGGAATTGCCACCACGACAATTGTGACAGCTGCAGCAACAATTCCAAGAACGGAATTCATAACATCATCGAACTTAGTGTTTCTACCAAGGAATTCCGGGTTCCCAAAGTCATCTATGGTGCTTCCGGTGAAGTAGCGGATGAGAGAGAGAAGCAAAACAAGTGAAGCGAAGAGCAAGCCAAGCTTGGCAATGGAAGAAGTCAACTGAGTGAGACGTGTTTGCAAAGGGGTGTCTTGATGAGGGTGTGTTGCAATGGATCCCATCATGGTTCCCCAAGCAGTGTTGGTACCCACAGAAGTAACAAGCATGTGTGCAAAACCATCAGTGACCTTGGTGCCAGATAGCAAGAAAGGGTTGGTCTCAGCATTCACATGAACGTGGTCACTCTCACCGGTCATGCTAGATTCGTCAACCTTCAAGGAATGCCCCTCCAAAAACACCCCATCAGCCGGAACCTGATCACCAATCTTCAAGTACACAATGTCGCCCACCACCACGTCAAAGATTGACACGCTTTGGCGTCTACCACCTCGCACCACTTCCACTCCTATGTTGCTACTCTTGCCAGACACTTTGCGGAACTGTCTAGATTGGTTAAAGTTGCTGACAGAAGAGACAACAACAACGAGAATAACCGCCAAAATTATGCTGCCTCCATCGTACCATCCCTCCTTCCAGCCATGTTGCTTCATGCCAAAGGCAAGAGAAAGCAGAGCACACAGCAAAAGGATGATGATAGTGGTATCTTGAAAAGATTCAAGGACAAAACAATGAAAAGGTTTGGGTGGAGGTTTGCTGAACATGTTGACACCGAACGCACGTTTTCGCTTATCAATATGATCCTTGTTGTCGGGGATGCCACGCTTGATGTCGGTTTCAAGAAGCGTCGCAAGTTCTTTGATGCCCCCAAGTTGGGAGAGGGAGTGGGAGTGGCTGCTTTTGTGGTTGTTTACCATGTCACTCATCCTTGCTACTTTAGTTTGTTTGTGAACGTAGAATTTATTTGAATTATTCCTTAACCAAGAAGATGCACGGCCATTGCCCATTGGCGGTGAAACTGAAACCCACCCTTTCTTGCATGTCATGGGCTACGTCCATCCTATATGCTCTCACCATCTTAAGCTACGGTCAAGAACAACAATATAATATTTATTAATTAGTTGAGTTCCAACCTGTCTAATGAGCCTAAATTTATCACTCTTGCTGCTTCCACCTCTCCAAAAGCTTTTTCTTTCTTGTGGGATATATAACACTTTCCTGTAATAAAATATCACAAATTAATATTTTTATTACTTTCCTGTAATTTTTTTTATAAAGTAGCACACATTTTATGGGTGATTTAAATTTATAAAATATTAATTTAAACATAAAAATATATACATACTTATTTTGAATAAATGTATAAAAATTTGATTTAAGAAAACAATTATATTACAATTATGCGATAAATATTATAATATTTATAATTATATAATTTGATATATATAATTATGAGAAAAAGAGGGAAGGGGTGATTGAGTAAATTCATCTTATATTTGTACTATCTCACATCGTTCCCAAATACGACAACTCTTCAGGTACATGAGCTCGATTCATAAATAGAAGGCAACCATATGACCTAGAATTAACACAAAAACAACCAACAATAGGTATAAATTCAAATTTATCTTTTCTTTTTATCTTTTAAATATAATACTAACTTTCCTTATTACCATTTATAAGAAATAAATTATCTTATTATCGCAATCACAAGCCTAAAGTAAAGCACTCTAGCTATATATAAGCACACATGGTATCATAAGTTTTTCAATTCAATCCCATACACTACATTCACTCTCTAACTTTAGCATCAAACTCATATTTGCAAGAACATCGACAACACTCTACTTGGTAATCTTTCTAGAAAATCTCATCCTCTCTCTACAATGGATTGTCCAATTCAAACAAAGCATGTGTCGATGCTGTAAGTGGAGGGACCATAATTAAAAGATCACAATTGTAGTCTGAGAAATAATTACAGACATAGCCTCATTAGCCTACCACAAAATGATTGATAGAAGAATTCTAAAAAAGCCAGCTGGAGTCCATCAGGGAGAGGTTGAAGCAACAAGTTCAAGGATAGATAAAAAACTTGATACTCTAGCAAAGAAAATAGAGACTTTGATGAAAACACAAGCACAAACACCACAACCTCCTCCTCCCTCCACTTGTGAAGATTGTGGAGAAATAGGCCATAAAGCTGAAGACTATCAAATGGGTAACATATTTGCTAAAGAAGAAATGAATTATGCCGGGGCGGGGGGAAATCCTAGGATATGATCCCTATTCAAAATCATAAAATCCAGGGTGGAGAGATCATCTCAATCTAGCATAGAGGACAAAAAACACTTAGCTAGACAAAACACCTATAATCCCTCTCACTTTCAAAATCAAAGGCCAAGACAAGAGTACAAGATACCAACACTACAAGATAACATGATGTAGTATATGACCCAAAGTTATGAAAAGATGAAGGTACTAGAGTCACAAGTGGCCACAATAGTAAATCTCGTGTCTCAAAAAGCACAATGAGCCTACCCTCCTAAGCGGAGCTAAATCCTAAAGAGGATGTAAAAGCAGTAACCACAAGAAGTAAGAAGTAATTGGGAGACCCAAGATACGGAAGAGGATAAGGATGTTTTGATCATACTTGGACGTCTTTTCCTCAATACTATTGAGATTGTTGAAGAAGATTGGACGTAAGCTTTGATGAAACTTTCTCTTAAGTCTCGTAATCTTTAGTAGGTTTTGATTTTGTCTTTTTCAATTCATTTTACAATATCAAGCATGTTTCTATAGGTGTGGTACTTGTATTAATTGTTATAGTATAAACATGAGTTTTAAGTTCTTGTTTTTGATAATTTTCATGAGCGAAGTGAATTTATTGTGTTATTTTCATGTTTGGAAAGCAAATGTGTCAAAATTACTAAGTTAATTACATAAGTTTGATAATAAATTACCTAGCTGACTTAAGCTAAAAACACATAATTTTTAAGTTTTATCATATAATAATTTATTACCCTCTTTACGTAATCGATTACCCTGCAAGAAAACTTGAAACATTCATTGCAACTCTCTACAATAGTTGATTACCTGAATTGTTAATTAATTATCACCAAGAATGGGTCATTCTGGGTTATCTTTCTTGAACTTATGGGTAATTAAGCAACTGCAAATGGCAACATTTACCTCAACTTTTTAACCACTTTACCAATTATTTTTCGCAAGAACAAAAAATAATTTTAGGTTTTCATGTGAGGAACTTTGCAATCTTTGAGAAAAAAAAACCTTCATGAACCCAAGAAAACCCAATTTTGAGTTTTTAATGTGAATTAAGGTTCATGATTGAAGGTGTTGGAAACCAAGAACATTTGATGTTTGGGTAATCTTCACTACAAGGTGATATCTTTCTTGAGCCCAATCTTTGTTTTGATTGTTAGGGATACTCTGATGAAATCCGACCTAAGATCTTTGAAGGATACATGAAGAACTTTATTCCATTGTATAAATTAGAATTGAGATTTTTTGTAATTTTATTGACTTTGACTTTTAGTAGGTTGACTCCTAAAGTCAACTTTTTCTTTTGACAACTGTATTTTGGTCACCTTTTAAATTCTACAGGTACTATAATCATCATGTTAAAGTATGACCTTTCCTTTTAGTGAATGTGGTGTGATGATATATCCACCCATACTTTTAAGAGTGAACCCCCTCAAGTCATGCACAAAGCATGACTACTATTCCTACCTATTTTCTTACTAGGTGCCACATCCCTTAGTCATGCCTTAAGAATGACTACTTTTTGCCACCCCTTTCTACTATCCACATCTTTTGTATCTAAACTAGATTAGAGGTACATTCATTAGTTGGTTATACATGACCATAGTTAGCTAACAATGGTTAGATGTGACTCAGTTAGAGTTAGCCTAATCTTAGTTAGATTAACCGTTGGTTTAGTTAGCCTAACTCACCCCTTCTAGCCTATAAATAAAACATCTCACCTACATGTAATCATCTTTAGATTATTGAATATAATTTGAGTGTAGACTTGGGTGAGTATGAGGATGAATCCTCTTCTCTATTTGGGTGTGAGCTTCTCTTTCTAGAAGAGAGTTTCTTCTAGCTTTTATCAAGGATCTCTCCTTGTGGCGAGCAACCCCAAACACTTATCTCTAATTACCCTTGGAGTGACGCGTAATCCCCTTCCATTTCTCACTTTTTCCAAACTCCATTTCGCTTAAACCAACCTCTTCATGAAAGTAGATTTTAGGGACAAGATGAGTCTTCATCATAATCTCTTGAATGGTTTTCAGTGATATTATGTGAAATCTCATGGCAGGGTGTCATAAGTGAAGCTTATGTTTGTGTGGCGGGGTGTCAATGAGAAACAAGCTCTTGTGGGTTGCAAGAGTTTCTACCTATTTGTTGTGTTGTTTCAAGTCTTTCTTGAATTGTGTGTACAGTGTGATTGCATTCAATTCTAGTGAAAACATGTTTAGTAGAAGGTTAGATCAAAACTGATTGTAGGCCATTGAGGGCTGAACCAGTATAAACAACAATGTTAATCTCTCTATCCCTACACTTTTGTTTTTGGTTAATTTGAGCTGAATTTGTACTGCATTATAGAAAATTTCTTAGCTGGATAATTGAATCTTGAAATCATGTTAATTGGATTCAAATATTGATTGGCTATACTAATTGGAGTAATTTTGCAATCACGTTAGGCTTTGAGTTTTTCTTTCAAAGTAAATTAACCATTGCAATTTTACAATTTATTTGTAAACTTTGAAAAATTCTTTGAAAGAATCTTGAAGGCACTTGAAGGGTTATTTTGTGAAAACTCTAATTTTGAAAAGTGCAAATTATTTTTGGAATCTATTCAACCCCTTCTAGATTCCCTTTGGACAGACAAATACATGTGATATTGTGATTGAAGCGAGGCAAGGAAAACTCACTCTTATATTGGGTGATGAAAAAATAATTTTTTGTTGTATTAGATTCAACGAAAAAGCTTGCCTCCTTCTTGGCTTGTAACTTCATTCAGGCTAAAGATTTTGTTGAATATCTAGTTGAGGCTTCATTCCCTACTACGGGGATAGATGATGACCCATTACAGAGTGTTCTCACAATTGAAACCCCAGATAGGGAACCAACTAATGAAGAGGAGGAAATACTGATGTTTCTCTAAAATCAAGTTGATTCCAAACCAATGCAAGGCCAAAGTTTGAAGAGTTGGATGCAGGTTATCAATTAAAGCCTAAACCCTCCATTGAGGAGACCCCTATTGTGGAGCTAAAACCTCTATCATCTAACTTAAAATTTGTTTTCCTAAACCTTCCTAGATTCTTTGCCTCTTGTGATTTCTACAAGTCTCTATGAATCAGAAGAAGACAAGATGATACAGGTTTTGAGAGCAAACAAAGGGGCTTTTCGGTTGACCATTCACAGCATAAAAGGGCATTGACCCCCTGTAGGATCTACATGAAGGCCATGAGCTACAGAGACTACCCAAAGGTGTCTGAATTCAAATATGATGCAGATCATAAAAGGTGAAATCATTAAACTGTTAGATGTTGGGATCATCTATCCCATCTTATACAGTGAATGGGTAAGTCTAGTCCAATTTGTTCCCAAAAAAAGGGAACACCATTACTACGGAAAATGAGAGTGGAGAACTCATTACAGTAAGAAAAACCACAAGTTAGAGATGTGTATTGATTATAAAAAACTTAATGAAGCCACCTGGAAGGATGACTTCCTTTTACCCTTTATTGATCAAATGCTTCAAAAATTATTTGGACATGTATATTATTGTTGTTTGGATGGGTATTCCGGTTACTTACAAATTCCTATGGAGGAAATGGTTCAACATAAAACCACTTTTACTTGCCCCTATGACACATTTGCATATAAACGAATGTCCTTTGGTCTTTGTAATGCCCCTACAACTTTTCAAAGGTGTATGATGACCATCTTTTTTTATTTTCTTGAGAACAACATTGAAATCCTTATGGACAATTTTTGTTTTTCGTCAAACTATTTATAATTATGTAGAAAATTTAAATGCAGTTTTGAAAATATGCAAGAAAACTAAGGCCCCGTATATGGTGGTTCTGAGTTTATGGTTTTTCGTTTTGAAATGTATTTTGAAAACACAAACTTGTTCGACAAAAAGGGTTATGTTTTGGTTTTTACTAATTTTCGAAACAGTTTTCACTCAATTTTAAAAATAATAAAATTTTGTTTTTAGATTTCTGTTTTTGTTTTCATTTAAGCTCATTACTTGACGCCACTTGTCACCATTGACTATCACCTCTAATTGGCGGTCACCGGTCTCCACCTTTGACCAAAAGTCATCGACCGCCACCTTTGTCTAACAGTCATCGGTCGCCACTTCCGATCGGCGGTCACCAGGCCCTACCGGTTGTCACCTCTAATCGACGGTCACCGATTTCCACCTCTAACCGGTGATCACCGACCGTTACCTCTGACCGACAGTCACCAGCCGCCACCACTAACCAGCGGTCACCGGCCGCCACCTCCAATAGCGGTCACTAGTCGCCACCTCCTACCGGCGGTTATCGAATGCCACCCCCGATCACCGGTCACCCAACCACTACTTCCGACCACCAACCACCACCTCCAATCACCAATCATCGACCACCACCTTCGATTGCCAATAACTGACCGTCACCTTCAACGACTTTCTTGATCGTTACCTTCAACTAGTGTTTTGGTTAAGATTTGAAAACAAAAAAAATGTTGTTTTTAAAATTTTGAAAACCTAAAACCAAAACTAGTTTTTGTCTTTAGAAATTTCAAAACTAAAAACCAAAAACCACTCCGAACGGGGCCTAAATTAGTTTTAAATTTTGAAAAATGCCAATTCAGGGTTCAGAAATGCATTGTGCTGGGACATAAGATGTCTCACAAGGGTATTGAAGTTGATCCTGCCAAGGTAGAGATTATTGCAAAATTACCTTCGCTTAACTATGTTAAAGCGGTGAGAAGCTTTTTAGGTCATGCTGACTTTTATCAGAGGTTTGTAAAAGATTTTGTAATATTGCTAAACTCCATGTTAACCTCCTAGTGAAAGATGTGAATTTTGAATTTTCTGTAGGTTGCCTTGGTGCCTTTAGTTTATTAAAAGAGCGCCTTGTTAGTGTACTAATGGTGGTTGCCCCAACTGTAACATCCAAAATTCTCAATATTTTCTATACTAACTAATCAAGTAATCTAATCCACTTCTAATGTAATATACAATCCAAACACTAGAGAATAAAATTTTTATCATAACATAATCAATCTAATATCACACACCTTTTCATGTATTTAAATTTTCAAAACAAATATACCAATCACATAAACTTAACATCAATGCCTCTAAATTCGAATAATAGTATTTTCACACAAATTTCTTATATACATATTCAACAACAAAAGAACATCCCTCATACTAGTAGTGGCTCATAAACTTAACATATTGAATTCGGATACCAAGGTAGTGACTCATCCGACTTCCCTCATACTGGTCTCTGGTATCTATTTGACTCATTTGATAATAGTTGAATATGTATCATCTCCCAAAATAGACCTTAACACAGAATAATCAATTGATGCTTAGTGTATCATCGCCCGAAGCAGGACCCTAACACTGCATCACGTTGTTATCCGAGTATATCATGTGGTGTATCATAGCCCGACATAGGGCCCAAACACTGCATTATCACCCAAAACATGACCTTAGCACCAAGATCACTTAAACCTATTGACCTCCCTAATTCAATGTATCACCTCAAGAGCTTTGTTACCTCCTCATAACAGTCCATAACACAATTCTTTAATATATATATATATATATATATATATATATATCACCACAATATGAATCACAACATAATCTATCAACAATCACTTGTCAATTCTTAAAACAAGTATTAGCTCAACACATCATCATGCATTCAATGCAACACTTTATTATTACGCATTTATAATCGTCATACATGCTATCTCAAATAACTCAAATCACAACAATATATGCTAACTCATTCAGCTTACATCGCAATCAACTCACATCACAATCAACAAATATGCTAACTCAATTAGCTTACATCACAATCAATAAATACGCTAACTCAATTAACTCAAATCAAAATCGAATACACATGATCTTAAGTAGCTCAAAACATAATTAAAATAAATGCTATCTTAAATAGTACAAAACATGATTAAAATGCATGTTATCTTAAATATCTCAAAATATAATCAAAATACTGATTATCTCAAACCTCTGAACTACCAAATCACTGATCCATTGACAAAAATATATAAAAGAGATTTTTTTACCTATTTCCCCCTTTAAAAGTCGACTCAAATAGAAAAAAGGAAATCTACCTAAAGAAATTTCACAAAAACCTATACTGATCATCTCTCAAAATCAAGAACAATGGAAGAGATCGCATCTGATTCCATCAACAAACGCTCGACCATGCAAGCGAGATTTAATCACGACCAAAGAAGAGAGAAAATGGTGGAAGAGAGAACTTATGAAGAAGAAGAAAGAATTAAGGAAATTAGGGGAAAAAGTTTATATATATCATAGGGTATTTAGTATTGTTAAATGCAACCCCTTCGATAATGGATTTTCAAAAAAATTCTCGAAATTCAACTAAAACCTACAAAAGAATAATAATTATTTCTCACATCCCCATCCTTCTACCATTAGAAAAAAAATAACCATAAAGCATTAACATCTATAATAAATCCACCTCACCTCAATTCAATTAATAAGTTAAGTAAAAACTTAAATTTAATTCCTTTCACTATATTAAATTAAATAAACTAAATACGTAATTCTCCGAAATATTTATTTTCAATTCCACAAATAACCTATTAATTAAACTGATTCTGACATTGATTGGTCTCTACCCTTTGAGATCATGTGTGATGCTGGTGACTTAGCTGTGGGGGCTGTTGTGGGCTAAAGAAAAGAAAGAGTATTCCATGTCATTTATTATGCTAGCATAACTATAGATGAGGCCTAGAAAAATTACACCACCGTTGAAAAGGAACTTTTAGCAGTAATTTTTACTTTTGATAAATATAGACACTATTTGGTTTTATCCAAGGTTGTTGTTTGTATTGACCATGCTGCTATAAGATTTCTTATGTCTAAATAGGATGCTAAGCCAAGGATCATTAGGTGGATTCTCCTCCTCCAAGAATTTTACTTGGAAATCATAGATAAAAAGGGATTAGAAAATTTTGTAGCAAACCACCTGTCTCACCTTGATCCTCTGTCATGGAATCTGTTGAACACAAGAAGATAAAGGAGACATTCCTTGATAAGAAACTTTGGGCTATTTCTGATGCACTACAAGTTCCCTGGTACGTAGACATTGTGAATTACCTTGCATGCAAAATATTTTCACCAGAACTTAAGTACCAGGAGAAAAAGAAGCAGAGGTCTAAGGCAAGAAAATATTTTTAGGATGACCTATACCTTTACAAGGTTTGTGGGGATGATGTGGTGAGACATTGTGTGCCCTACAAAGAGGTAAATTCTATCTACACAACTTTCATAACATGGAAGCAAGAGGGCACTTTGGGCCTACAAGAACTACTCACAAGGTCCTCCAATGCGATTATTACTGGGCCACCATTTACATGGATGCATACTATTTTGTGAGCTCATGTGATAACTGCCAAAGGGCTTTAAGACCTAATCCTGACGACAAGATATGCCATTGAATAAAATTTTCGTGATTGAATTGTTTGAAGTTTGGGGAATGACTTAATGGGTCCCCTCCCCAAATCTTTTTGTAAGGATTTCATTCTTGTTGTTGTTGACTACATGTCTAAGTGGGTGGAAGTTGTAGCCTTACCCACTAATAATGCCCGAAGTGTGAAAAAAATTTTAAAGTCAAATATTTTTACACAATTTGGAACACCTTAGGCAATCATTAACCATGGGGAAAAACATTTTGAAACAAATTGTTTGATAGCTAGCTGGCTAAATATGGGGTCTCCTATAAGGTTGTTATCCTTTACCACCCCTACACAAGTGGTCAAGTTGAAATCTCCTACTGGGAATTAAAAAGAATTTTGGAAAAAAATGTGAATGGTTCCCAAAAGGATTCATCTTTAAAATTAAATGACATTCTCTGGGCATATAGAATTGCTTTTAAAACACCTTTTGAATGTCTCCCTATAAAGTAGTTTTTGGTAAGAACTGTCATCTTCATGTGGAACTTGAGCATACAGCCATGTGCGCTCTTAAGTTTCTAAATTTTGATCTTAAGCTTGTAGTTAGCAAAAGGTTGTAGCAATTGATACCTTTGGATGAGCTTCATCTTGGACCTTATGAAAATGTCAAGCTCTACAAGGAGTGAACAAAAAAATGGCATGACTAGCAGATAGAAAAATGTGTGTTCCACATAAGAGATAAGGTGTTATTCTACAACTCTCACCTTTATCTCTTTCCAGGAAAGTTGAAATCCTGTTGGTACGGACCATTTGTGGTGGAGAGAGTATTCCCTTCTAGGGCCATAGAGTTGAAAAAGCAAGATGGCAACACTTTCAACATAAATGGTCACATGGTAAAACACTATGAACAGAACTTACTTCCTGTAAAGGTAGTCACTTGGTTCACAAGATAAAATCTCCTCTTAACAGTCATACTCGAGACGTTAAACAAACGCTTAACAAGAAACAACTGTCACTTTATTTCTTTTTTTTTCTTTTTTAGTTATTTTAACTTAATTTTTCTTTTTTCGCGTTTTTACATAGCACAATTGTGCTCCTTTTTAGCACAACCGTGTTGTTATCTTTGTAGCTCTGAGCGTGGTCTTAATCCCTGTTGCCACGGTCGTGCTACGATCTTGGCAGCTCCGAGCATCCTCGAAGTCGAACCCAGATTAGTGCAAAAGCAACCAATAATATCCAATATAGAATCAATGATATTTATTATTTAAACCCTATTACTATATATAGATCCAAATATTATCCCTTCTCATTATCTTTTAAATATGATACTAACTTTCCTTGTTACTATTTATAAGAAAATCACTTATCTTATTACTGCAATCACTGGCTCAAAGCAAGACACTCAACTATATATAAGCACACATGGTACCATAAGTTTTAGAATTCAATCTCATACACTACATTCACTCTCTAATTTGAGCGTTGGAGTCCTATTTGCAGATACTTCGACGAAATTCTACTTGGTGATCTTTCTGAAGAATCTCATCCCCTTTCTCTACTAAGAACAATATTAATACTTCCTAATTTCTAATTTAGTTTCTTAAGATAAAAAATATATTAGGATATGATAGTATTGCATACCTTATTAAAGCAAAAAAAAAAAAAATTAAATCAGAAGAAATATCATATCCTATTATGTGGTATTTGTATTTGTGTAATTAATTATTATTATGATCAATTATATGGAATAAGTTTTTTATTAGGATTATAGGAAATAATTTTTTATGTTTGATAAAAAAAAGATAGTTTTTGAGTAATACATTTAGTTTGAATTGTCTAAACTTCAGCTTGGTTCCAGGAGATATATGAAGGGGAGCGATCCAATTTTAGCTTTTCTTAAATATTGGATGAATATATAATAAAAAAAGTCATTTAATAAATTTTATTTCATTTTACTATTTAGTACATCTTTTCATAATTATATTTTGATTCTTTTTCCCATAAATTATAAATTTTCATATGATCCTTTTCTTTCTGCATATGGTTTTTTCGTTACGAGTGAAAAAGTCATGTAACGAAAGTCTTTACTTTTATAAAAAAAAACAAAAGTCTTTATTCTATGAGTTTTGTTAAATAATCTTGGTAATTATCATTGTTCAAGATTACTTAAACTCTAATTAAACAAAATTAAAAAATAGAATTTATCATTTGACATACAATTGGTGTCGTAAAAACCAATTCCGTCAAACTGGTTAACTGATTTTAACTCGGTATATATATATATATATATATATATATATATAACATCACATTTCTTACTTTCTATGTTTGTAAGTTATATAAAAAAAATTATATCATTTTAATTTTTTTTTTAAAAAAAAATAGTTCAAATTCAACCCGTCCGAGCGATCAATTTTTGTTTGAATGACCGGTTTTAACGTATTTAAAACGGAATGTCCATTCTGTTTAGAGAATTAACAATTATGTAACCAAGTCTCGATCTAACTTATTTACACAACTATGCATATGCATGTGATATAGTTAAAATCTCTTTCGAAACCAACCAAACCTTAAAAGGTAAAATGAAAAAAAAAATAAAATATGAAACTACCTGTAGCGATTGATTTTTACTTTGAAATAATTATTATAAAAATGTGAAAATAAAAAATAGTAGAAAAAATAATATCTTATATTAAGAAAAAAAAAATCCTTTGTAATGGAAAGAAGACACGGCATAAGATCTATAGATGAAACTGGAAAGTTAATAAAACTTAAGAGTTTGTAATTTGACCTCCTTCTCTTCTTAGCACCCTCCTCGCATCGTATTTCGTCAAAATTCAACGATGAATGTCACGAAGAACGATGCATTTATTTATCATCATAATATCACGTTTGGAAAAGAAATCACGTTTGGAAAATAACAAATAAAAAAGGTGTTTGATCTTAATAGACATAATTGGCATTGACCCCCTAGTCCTAAGCTTGGCCGCAAAAAATGTTTGACTTTCATTTGAGCACAGTGACTGTGGTAGATATTCAACTATCGATATCTTAAATTACATTTAAATTTAAATGTTTTGACTTCAAATTGGAACTAGTACGGAAACAAAACCCTTTTTTTTTTTTAAGGTAAAATATATTTTATAGATTTCTATATAGCAATAATGAAATAAACCGTTTCAAACTCTTTACAATAACACCTAGAAAGACTATGAAAGATATCGTCTCTTAACTCCTACTTCATATCTAACAGACAAAGCCTTGAATGGAAACTTCAATCTGAAAACCTCCGACCTCTATTAAACCCAAACCTGTATCCAGCGATTCCATAGACCTCCCTTTGAAGATTATGAAATTCCTGGATAACCATATGCTCTAACATACCGCCATAGTAAACAAGTATCTACACTTTGATTTATATTTATCTACCATCCAAGTACTAGATAAATAGAACAATTGGTCTACTCGTTTCGGTAAAGGGGACTCAAATCTTAGCCATCTGACGACTCTGTACTACAACTTTTGTGAATATCGGCATGACACAAATAAATGGTTACTAGACTTCAGTTGCTCTTTACAAAAAACACATAAGGACCCTTCAGGTTGGATATACATACCCATTTTCAGCAAGTTATCAATCGTTGGGAGTCTATTTAAAAGCAACTTCCACGCAAAAGCTATCACCTTAGACGACAATTTCTCCTTCCATAATCTGCCAATCAACTGTGTGTCCCCTGGTAACATGTCTCTGTGATTATCTCCCCCCTTGAGCAAGCGATATGCTTGTGCTACAATAAATTGGCCCTCGCCTCCTGGCTTCTAGACCCATGTATCCTCTTGGTCGTCGTATAGTCTCACATTCTGTAGCATTTCCACCAAGGATTCCAACAGCTACTCTTCCCACACAAACAACCTCCTGCGCCAGTCCTACTGCCACCACAATGCCTCCCCGGCTGACCCCCACATACATCTAACTGACACCCCTTTTCTGCTGGGCCAAATCATATAACGTCGGGAAACGAACTGATAATAGTTCTTCCCCTATCTAGATATGACGCCAAAAGCTTGTGTCCACTCCATTCCCTAGTTTTCTCCCAATATTGTTAGAAAACCAACCCGGATTTGGATGCCTTGACCCATCAATATCCCAGATATCCCTCCACCACACTAAACACTTGGCTCTCGAAGAGATCAAATATGATTTATCCTGAAAATGCCCATACCTCAACTGTAGCAATGAGATCCAAATGGCGGATTTATCATTCAGGAATCTCCATCTTCACTTGGCTACCAGACTAAGATTGAACTCATTCAAACTTTTGACTCCTAGCCCTCCTTCTGATTTCGGCCTGCATACCTTCTCCCAACTGACCCATGCAATTTTAGTCACATCGGTATTTTCACCCATAAGAATTTCCTCTAAAGCCCTGTTAAGATTTTCAACACCTTTCTCGGTGCTTTGTAGAAGGAGAAAAAATATAGAGGTAGGCTTGAGAGGACCGAATTCAGCATTACCAACCGCCCAGCAAAAGACAAATTCTTCACTTCCACCCCGATAGTCTTTTCTGAAATTCCTCAATAACTAGACTCCAAACCACTGCTGCTCTTGAGTTGACCCCTACCGACACCCCTAAAAATTTAAATAGGGGAGAGCTTACAGAGCAACTCAACATACTCCCTACTGCATGCTCAAATAGAGGATCCACATTCAACCCATAGAACTGACTTTTATTGAAGTTCACCTTGAGCCCTGAAGCCATTTCGAATGCTTATAAGATAACCTTCAAGGTCCAAACTGTTTGAAGATCAGCTTCCCCCATTAGCATCGCATCATCAGCAAACTGTAGCAAAGAATATTTTCCCCCTTCTCCGACATTAATTTCCTTGAATTTTCCTTTTTGGATTGCTGAATGGAACAACCCTGCCAAGCCTTCGGCTACCACCAAAAAAAGGAACGGGGAGAGCGGATCCCCTTGCTTTATGCCCCTTCCAAGGGAAAACTCAGGAGTTGGGCTTCCCTTCACCAATATTGATGTGAAACTGGACTGAATAATACTTGAAATCCACATCCTCCACTTATCACCAAACCCCATCCTTTGAAACATATAGTCTAAAAAGAGCCAATTGACTGAGTCGTAGTTTTTTTCAAAACTGACTTTGAACAAAAAACACGACCTTTTAATCCGATGGGCCCAATCAATGATTTAGTTGGTGATCAGAACCCCATCAAGGATAGATCTTCCTGAGAGAAAAGCTGTTTGGCTACTCGATATAATCTTCCCCATTACTTGCTTGAGCCTTCCCGCAAGAAGCTTAGATATAATTTTCTGAACACTCGATATAAGAGATATAGGGCGATACTGGGATAGATTTAGAGGATGCCCCACCTTCGGTATTAGAGTTAGGAATGACGACGTAATACCTCTAAGGAGTCTTCCTGATCCATGGAACTCTTGCACCACCTTAACAACCTCATCACCCACTATATCCCAACAAGATTTGTAGAAGTTCATTCTAAAGTCATCTGGACCTGGGCTCTTACCCCCTCACAAGCCCACATCGCTGCTTTAATCTCCTTAGCTGAAAACGGCTCTTCTAACTGTGACCTATCCATCTCAGAGATGGTCCTGAACTGAACTTCATCCAACGTGGGTCTGGAGTTCCTATTTTCTGTGAATAACTTATTAAAGTATTTCATCACCTCTAACTTAACCTCAGACACACTATCCATCTAAGCAGAATCAGATTCCACCGCCAAAATACCATTCCGGGAACATCTTGCTCTAAAGAAATTATGGAAAAATTTGGAATTATTGTCTCCATATAGAGCCCACCTGACTCTAGATTTTTGCAAAATGGAATTTTCCATAACCCTAGTTATACTCCAATACTCTGATAGTATAACACTTCTAGCCCTGACTTCTGCCTCATCCCATACTACCAACACATTATCAGCTTCATCCAATTCCTTCACCATTTCTGACAACATATTCTCTCTGTTTAGAAATACATCTGAATCCACTTTTTGATTGCCCTTTTCAAACCCTTCAATTTATTCTTAAATTGGCATGCCTGCCACCTTGAGCCCGTGAAAGACCTCCAAACTTGATTCACCAGCTCATGGAAAGATTCCTGATTCAACCAGTGGTAAAAAAACTTAAACAGTTTTGCCCCCCAGTTCAGTTCATTATCTTTTGCCATAACCCAACTATGATTAGAGAATTCTCTAGACCCAATCCATTGGGAATATATATTCCACTCAATAATTAATTCTTGAGAGAAAAAATCTATTTAACCTGCTAGCTGCGGGCCCATCCTGGGAGATCCACGTGAACTGCTTCCCGTAGCAAGGCACATCCACCAACTCCATTTGGTCTATAAACAATTGGAATTGTCGCATCTCCAACCTCGAGTGATAATTCGAGGCTCCGACCACTTCCCCTTGCCCTACCACTACATTGAAGTCCCCAGCTATACACCACCGGATGTTAGGAAGGCCCCTCCTCGTCATCAATAGATCATCCCACAATTTCTTCTTCCTTGCCAGAGAGCATAGGCTATAAACATTAGTAATGCAAGGCACCACTTGAGACTCATATCCAATCACCCCCAGGCCTAAGAACCCATCATCTTGGATATTCCACCGAACCTCAAACAACCTTTTCTTTCAAATCGATAATAGTCTGCCACTAAGTCCAATTGATGAAAGATACCTCCATTCAAAGTCGCATTCCCCCATACTTCCTTCACCTTCCACTCTTCGATGACTTGACATTTTGTTTCTTGAAGTAAGCATATATCAATTTTATTTCCCACTACCGTTCTCCTAAGTCTCCGCCGCTTCAGACTATCCCAGAACCCTCTTACATTCAAGGATAACAACTTCATTTGACTTGTATGATTCTCCCTGCCTTCCAAGCTTCCTGCCCCTCCTTATCTCTGCTTTCCAATTTACAAATTTCATCAATGTGGATTTGCTCATTCACATCTCCCCTTACTACTCCAATGCCCTTTATATCCTGCCACATTCTGGTTGGTTCCGTATCATAAGCCAAAATGGTTCCAGTGCTTCCTTCTCCCTTGATATAGTTTGCTTGCACAATACCTCTGTTGTTGGGTATAATGCACACCCTTCACATGTGCCCGAACTACGCCCTCTTCCACTCCCAGAAGATGTACCGCCCCCTTCCATGCTTCTTCTCCGATGCTTCTTCCACACATCCACCATTCTCCTTTTCTGTGTGGCCTCATCATGAATATCTTCTAGCCTCACCATTGACCATACATCTTGGTCATAAGGCTTTGTAGTGGAGGACTCCCCCTTCATGCAATCTGAATGGGAGTAAGGCTTGCTTTCGATTTGGACCTGACCCTCCAAAAACACTCAATTATCTTGCATTTCCAAACTTGTCACCCCACCCAACAGCCTCCCTTTTTCAGCGCTATTTTTAGTTCCACGAAGGCTCTGCCAATTCTCCCTGGCTGAATGATGAATGTGATCTAAATCTTAGGCCATCTCATTCTCTTCATAATCACTTTTCTCCTTCAAATTAATTCGGACCTTGCTACTACCATTTTTGTTTCGCTGATCCACTTGATCCTTGTCCACTTTAGCCTATGAGATTACATTGGAACTTACTTCCTGCACCTCCTCGTCTGCTTCAGCCACCGGGCCTAGGCCCACACCAAACTCACCTAAGCCTGCCTATGCTACACTTAAGGAAAAGAGGTTTGACTCACGCCTCTTGTTCCTTCACTTTTTGGGAGAGAAGTTCGAGTAGTCACTTTCAGCACTCGTTTTAGCATTAGACTTATGGCAGCTTTGCAGAGAAAGGTTGGTAGCCATGCCTTCACTAGCCACACCTATTATTCCATTTTGAGCAACCTGTTCCTGTTCCCCGAAAGCCTCCCTTGATAATGCTTGCCATTTCTGGTCAACGTCTTGTTCACCATCTTCTTTGTCAGATTCTTCATCGGAGTAAGGAGAGGATCCCATTGTCGTAGCCTTCTTCCATCCGTCCACACCAATCTCTTCAACCATTTTTATCTCGAACATATTATCATCTATGATGGCACGCACCACATGATTGATTCCTACATTCACCTTGGTAGAAATGGCAATTCGAGCTATGTCCATCCGCTCTTTCCTCTCCGTGGATGAATTTGCCCGGTTAAAATCACCATGGAAACTGGCCAACGACTGGAAAAATTTCTCCTCCCATGCATGCGGTGGTATACCCGTGCACTTCACCCAACTTAGCCTCTCATTGTTGATTGAAGCTGGGTTCCACAAGACAATGTCAGTGAACCAGGACTTGACCCATTCGAATCTAACATCTAGATACTCCTTAATATCTTTCTCTTCATGCGTCTCCAGCAGAACAAGGTTCAGCTCCATCTGAGTTGCCCTTATACCAAACACTTCTTCATTATGCAGGAAATGTTGGGTTAAAAATGTAGATCCTTTCTTAGCCACCTTCCCCGCGTAGGCCGTCTTGAGTTTCTCCATCACCCTTGGCTCAGGTTTATATAAGAGTTCTCATAAAGATACCTTGCTTGACCCCGCCTGGTCCACCTTCTCCTTGCCTTCCCAACCAGTTGGCTTCCTTACCACGCTTATGTAAGATCTCTTGTAGCCATGCTCACACGTTGGGGAAGAGACTCACTACTGTTGATCCTCCACCACTTTTGGTTTACCTTGTGGAGTAACCGACCCAAACCTCCTCCCTTCAAACCTAGACTTCTCTTTTCCATATTTCGGAAGATTCACCCATAACTTTGCTTCACCAATGAATATCTTATCAAGCTTTAAGGCCAGGACTCTAGCATCTTCCACCCCAACGAACCTAGCAAAGCCAAATTGATTTCCCCTCTTATCGGTCTTATTTGGTATAATGACTTCCTTGATCCTGCCATAGCATTTGAATATATCCCACATGTCTTTGGCATGGTACCCATCTGAAAAATGGGTGAAAAAGAACGTTGAAAGATGATGTCGTTCCACCTCAGCAGTTCCATGGTTCGCAGTCCTATCTCCATCTCGCCGTGTTGGCTTAAGTCTTCCTCTACCCTCTCGTCCCTGTACCACCTTCCTCCACTCATCCATATCAAGTGTCAACCACTGGATCACCTATGTCATTGCCTCTCTCCAAAGAAGAAACTTATGGCTCTATTTAGATTTAATATTTGTAGAAAAATACATTGTATATTGTAGGAGACTTTTCTTGTCTCTCTCAAAAAAGGCTTTTTTTTTTTAATTTTTTTTGTTAATATTAACTTTTGACTTAATTTTAATAGTCGAATAGGTTAATTAAAATAGGAGGGAATTACAAGAGTATAGCTTAGTTGATTAAACAGTATGCTTTTCTTGACAAAAAAATAAAATAAAATTTGATCATAAAAGCAGTTGGACCATAGAGTTCATTTATGCTCTCACGCGTAGTATAGCAGGAAACTAAATTCCTTCACCTTGCACACAGAATCTATGTGGCCACCAATGCTGTGTCATATGTGCCTTTAAGAAGCGGAATTTTCTATCATTTAATTATATAAATTTTTTAGCAACTTAATAGAAAAATAAGGGAAATTAAATCACTAAATCTATTTCCAATACAAAGAAACTGCGCATAAAGTGAAAACATTATTAGATATTAACGTATTTGTGTTCCAATCAATAAATATTTAATTTTTATAATTATTTAATTAACTAATTATGTATTGTATATTTATTAGTTTAGACTAAGGTGGGTATACAAATCTACCTTAGCGATCTCCTAGTGCGGAGTTTTTATCTTTTTTTTTTAAAAGAAGCATAATTATAAAAAAATTTGAGTAAATCTGCGAAGCTCGCAACCTTTGCCGTCTAAATTTATGAGTTTATAGACTTAATCAGTAACCTGTTTAAAGAGACAAATTTGTCGTTTAGATTATTTTTTTTTTAATTTATATTAATATTTTGACTTGTTTATTTTTTGTAATATTTTAATCTTTTAGTGTTGAAAATATCCAATGTTTTAGATTATTATAAATGTTATAATTCTTAAATGATATAAATAGAGTTTAATTAGTTTAAAATGTTAGAATATTTTTTAACATTTTTTTAAAAAATTAATATATGCCGACTCACATATTGGTTTATTAAGTTTGTGGGCTTTATGGATAAGATACAAACTCTTAAAAAATATATTTATTTTAACTACAATTTCTTTTAATACCCTGCCATTTGCTATTCGCACCCTCCAAAGTTTATAATTTTCTTCAAATTCACAGTGTGCCCTTATCTAATTTTTAAACCTTTGAATTTATTTTTATTACCATGTTGTTGTGTATTATTCATTCCCCCTCTCCTGCCATTTACAATTTTTTTTCCAAACTCAAAAACACAATCATCTTTTATACGGTCACCTTCGTTTACCTGAAATTCTTTTACTAAGCTTCATCAAACAGTTGCATGCACATATTGTCTTCTCCATTTAAGGTTTTCATCAAGCTTCATCTACCTTTTTTTGAATGAATTGATCCGAAATACATTATGTACATTCTAGATCATTTGGCAATTGCATTCCGGATCACTTAATCTGGAATGCACATAATGCATTCTAGATCAATTCATTTGGAATACATTATGTGCATCCCTGATCAATTGATCCAAAAGGAAAACGAGACTTGACAAGTGTATTCTGAACCGGATGATTCAAAATGTACATAATGTATTCTAGATCAACTAATCTGGAATACATTATGTACATTTTGAATCAATCGATTCTGAAGTGTAACATTCATATTCTGAAAGGCATGGTCCAGAAGCATAATTTTTGTAAGTTCTGGATTGGTTGATCCGGAACACTGTGAAACAGGCTTGAATACCAAGAATGACACACGAAAAAGACTTTAAATCATTCCTAATTAACAAGAAATGTCAAGAAACCCTAAACCTTAAATCAAGAAAGTCATACCTAAACCTACAGTTTTCCTTTCTATATAACACTTAAATCTATGAACAATACCCTAAAGACTTGCAAGCATGATTAGGGACATATAATAGATTACAAGGTAACAGTTAATGTTTGACACACAAGATAGCAATTAAGAAAAATCATGCACAACAATATGGTAAAAATTAAAAAAGATAATTTCTAAGGTTTAAAAATCAAATAAAGGTAAGGGTGATTGGGAATTTGCAAAAAATTATAAACCTTGGGGGTGCAAACAGAAAATAGAGGGGTATTAAAAGAAATTGCCTACTTTATCAAACTAAACTTATCTAACCATTTAAAATGTGGATTTTGCGAACTGGACCTAAACGAGCTGAATCGATCAATTTACCCCACCCCATTTGAGATACAGATGATTTAGTGGTATACCCTATAATACTTTCTCATGGAGACGAAGGAATGACAAAAATATTTGAGCACACAGATATCCATGGATAAAACCTGTAAAATAACCACATTGATAATTTAAAAGAACCACATTAACAGATACGAGTACAAGAACTATGATACTCGTATCTGTAGGTACCCGCTACTCGCCAAATTAAAATACTACACATATCTAATTTGAAGAAGATAATATTTTTGTGAAATAAATCAAATTAAAATATTAGTTTTTAAATTTCATTGTTATTAATGTTACTTTTTTTTATGAAAAGTGTATAATTTCTAAAATTAATATATATATATATATATATATATTTCCTTAAATTTCATTTTATGTCAGAAATGTAAAACGAATAATTTATTTATATTAATATATTTTTAGATGTAATTAATTTTGTAGATACGAGTATAATTTTATTTTATATTTTAGAACAAATAAATTATTTGTTTTATAATACTTCACGTAAGAAAATAGTTGTTTTCAAAAAAATATTTTCAAAAAATATCTATGGATACCCATATGTATTAAAGAGATTCACAAGTATTTTATAGCCGATAAGTGATAGATTTTAAATGGTAGTGAATATAGATATTTTGTGGTGGGGCCAATATCGGGTAGATACTATATGTCTACCCGTCCTAATCTGTTGTCACTCCTAGAGACAAGTGTGATATATAGCGATAAAACAGGTTCACTTATTTGTTATTATATAATTATTTAATATATAATTAATTAATCATAAAATAATATAATAATTAATTTTTTAATCCATATTTTATAAATGTTATTTTAGTTTCTCTAAGAAAATGTAATATTTATAACAAAATATTAGTTTTGTAAAATGACTATTCTTTCCTCTATTTATTTATTTTTTTAATTTTTGTAAAATGATTTAGGAAGAAAATTACTATGATAAGATATGAGGATTCCGATAATATATTCCCACTTAATAGTAGTTTGCAATATAAGTAGTTTGCAATATAAGTCGTTGAAGATAATTAAAATATTACACATATCTAATTTTAAATGCTGAAATGAAGACTATTTCGAATATAACATATTTTTTATATGCAAAAATAAAATGTTAAACTTCTTTTGTTTAGGCACGATTTTTTTTTTTAATATATTAAAAAATTATGAGTTTCACGGTTGTTTTGAAAGTTGAGATATCGAAATATGAATGAAGTGATCACAATCTTATATTAATATATTTTTTCTTTTACTTTAAGTTTGATTATCTCTAATTAATTTTAATTTTAAAATATTAGTTTTCATCTCAAATTATTTTTTAATGTAATTTTACTTTTTAACTAAGTGATACTACTTATTTATTTTAGTTCAGCAAAAAAAAATTATTCATTTTACTTAATTGAAAATATCATTTAATAAGTTTACATATTTATATTTTTAATCTTAATATTTATTTTTAAAAAGTAAGCTTAAATAAGATTTTAATTATTGAAATTTAAATATATTTTATTTAGGGTCTGTTTAACAAAATTAACTAAAAGATAAACTTTAAAAATCTAATTAAATAAACTATTTGAAAGTTGTAAAATAAAAAAATAAGGACATAATTAATTATTAGATAATAATGAGGTATTTAAAATAATTATAACATATTTTAATTTACAAATTTTCTTAATATAAATTGATAATGTATTTAAATTGTAAATTGTAAATTTCTATAATTATATATTTAAATTATAAATAATTGTACTTAAATATTTAAATTATAATTTTATATAATTAAATATTTAAATTTTAAATTACTATAATTACATAGTTAAATTATAATTTTCTATAATTACATCTTTAAATTATAAATTACTATAATGATATATTTAAATTATAATTTTATAAAATTAAATATTTAAATTACTATAATTATATGTTAAATTATAAATTTTTTGTAATTATATGGTTTAATGATCTTATTATTATGTAGTTAAAATATTTAAATTATAAAACTGTATAAAATTATGACATATGAGGAGAGAAATATTAGAGATCAATAATTAATGAATGATAAAATATGAAAAAACAGTTAGTGGCTGAGAATATGATGTTTTTTAAAAAGAGTTAATTGGAGTAATGTTTAAAAAAAAAAAAATAGTAACTATTTAAAGAAGTGACCAACTTTTTACTTGTCAAATTGAGTTGAAACAATTTTAACTAATTTTTAACATCATTGATGAGAAACACACTCTTAGTCCCTTTTTAGTTCCTCTGGTTAATATTTCTAAAAGAGATGGAAAAATTTAATTCTTATAAATACTAAAGGGCTCTGAAATTAATTATCCCAACCGTTATCTACCCGTGAGTAAAGACTTCTTGATTTTGCTATAGAACAACAAAGGAAACCTCTAAATAAGGTGTTGATGAATCTACATTGATTTGTGAATTCAATAATCTCAATAAGCCTAATTAAATTGTAAATCGATTCAAATATAATTAGATCAAATATAATTGAATTTAACCTTCATTAGATCCGTTCATAAATTTAATCTTTGTAAATTTGATAATCTGTGACTAATTTAATTTTTAATGTTTTTATTTTATAACAAGAATAAGTAAATATTGAATAACGTGTAAATATCAATATAACAAAAATAAGTAAATAAGTTCAACAAATATTCTGAGCCCAATCCACAATCTCTCTTCTAGTCCCCTCACTCTGTCACTCCTCAAGATCCAAATTTTCCAGAATCCTTCAATCGTCTTAGTGCATAAGTGCATTCTTCTAAAAATAAAAAATTTATAGACCCATTCTTCTTAATTTGTAAATTTATATTTTCTAACATTCACTTTCATTTAGTGTATTATTTGTAAGTTAAAGATAAGTTGAAAATAATTGCATAAAATATTGTATCATGAAGATTACTGGTTCTTACATTTTATTATTTTTATTTTTAGAATTTACATTTTATTTTTTATATACTAATTATTTTATATAGTTTTACTTTTATATGTTATTTTGAAGAAATAATGTATGTTTAATGTCTTGTTTGCAAACTTCTATATCTACTATTTTATTTCATATATCTTCTAAAAAAAATCTAATTTTATTTTTTCTAATTCATTGATGTAATATGTTTGCCAATATTTCTTTACAAATCTAATTCAATTAAAATTAATTATATAAAATTTTATTTTCTCCCAAATCAATTCAAGAGCACGGATAAATACAACCTACCTATATAAAATATTTGTTATGCTATTGCTCCAACTATAAGCGGAGTTAGTTGAAACTTATTCCACTAAACTTCATTAATTAATTCCTTGTATTACCTACAAAAATAAGTTTAGGTACGGGACAAATTTAAACCTACAAAAAAAAATGAGGGTGGGTATGGGTACTATAATAGTACCCAATCGCCTTACCCTACACCTTATATATTATTTAATATAATTATATTATATAATATTACATAATTATAATTTTGAGTGAAAGATATTGTTAAAAATATCATTTGTATTATAATCTATGATAAATAATATAATTATAGAATAAAAAGAGACATAATATATTTTACATAAATTTAATAAGATAAAAATACGATTTACAAGAAAAATTAATTTATTTATAAAATAAATCTAAATAAACTTGCAATATTATTTAATGTTATGGTAAAAAAATTATAGATTTATGCGTAATCATATAAAATTTTAAGGATCATTTTATAATTTGTTTTATATCTAATGTTATGTTGATTTGTTTTTTATATTATGTTTATTTATGTATAAAAAATATTGATTTTATTGTTCCTATACATAAGTAAAGCTTATGTCGCGGGTGTAAGTATGTGTATATAGGTACCTAATGAGTACGAGAATTGAGATTAAAGTTATTACCTGAGCGAGTATGGAATTGGATACGAGTATATTTTTTTACACATATATATGGGGATAGATACTATATGTTAGGATGCCAACAACAAAGTCTAACATCTTTCAAACAAGAGAACAAACACGAGTTTATATACATGGGAATACTTTTATTAGTAAGAGGCTGACCCAAAATGGACAATATTTTACCAATATAGAGGTGGTCTGCCTGTGGTAAACCCCTTAATGTTAACAACTAGTATGATGGTTGTATTCAATCACTTGCTTCACCAATTATCTTTCCCACAATTTCTACATTTGTCATTTTCTTTTTCAACTTTTTTATATGGTTAACATTATTCTAAAAAGTTTAAATTATTTATTAAAATTATTTTATTTTATCCATAAGAATTCAGGTACTAAACACAATTCGTTAGCCTAAAATTAATATACCTTAAAATGCAATTACTACTTCCAAATGATTAAATTTAATTATTTCATTGACACAAAATATTACATGAACATGTTCTAATTTCAAATAAGAACTTTGAAATGAAAATGAAAAATATTAGTCATTTCAAAGATTATAAATAATAGATGATTAAAAATTAAAATAAACTATTATTTAATCATTTTAAAAATATTTATAAAATATCTCAACTATAGCATCCTAAAATCTTAATTAATATCATAACTATTTTCACCACCATAATCAATACTATCATTGTTGTTACCACTATGGTCATTGTTACTGTCATTGCCCCATTATCATACTCTTGTTGTTAACCACAATAATGATCTATACTATTAATAAAGGAAATATCCCTTTGTGTGTTCATTTTTCAAAATAATTATTCTACCTTTATATTTGTTTGAAAATTAAAAAATAAACTAATTTTTCATAGGAAGGACTCAAACCCACAACTTTTCCCTCCCCAAATGTAAACTTTATCACTAGATCATCTTTATAACTTTAAAAAAAATTACTTTAAAACATTTATATCCAACATAGATAATTATTCTTCTATCTATAATCTATAATATATATATATATATATATATATATATATATATATTAACTATACTATTAATAAAGGGCATTCCCCCATTATGATTTCTACTTTTCAAAATACTTATTCTACTGTTATCCCTATTTGAAAATTAAAAAATAAACTACTTTGTCATAAGAGGAATTCAAACTCATAACCTCTCTCTCGCCAAATGTAAACTATATCACTAAATCAATCTTATAATTTTATGAAAAAAAGTTACTTTGAAACACTTATATCTAATATACTTAATTGTCATACTATTTATAATCTATATGTATCTATAATATTATATTTTATATTATTTATTCTATTAATCTATACTATTAATAAAGGAATTCCCCATTTTGATGTCAATTTTTCAAAATGCCTATTTTACCCTTATAGCTATTTGAAACTTAAAAAATAAACTATTTTGTCATAGTAGGGATTCAAATGCACAACTTCTCTCTTGCAAATGTAAATTTTATCACTAAATCAATCTTATAACCTTAAGAACAGAATTACTTTAAAACATTTATATCCAACATACTTACTTGTCCTACTTTCTATAATATATATATATATATATATATATATATATATTATAATGGGAATACGATCTTTTGGTGTCCACATTTTATGGCTATTTTAGCCTTCTAAAAAGTCTATGTATGACTTCTCCCACTCTCACAAATATAAGTTTTGTGAATAGATGTATACCTTTGATCATTATTATTTTTAATAAAAATGCAAATACAAAGGCAAAACAATATTTTGAATTTTATTCAAATTTTTTATTTTCTTATTTTCTCAAATTCATTGCAAATCTGTCATAATCATTAATGATTTGACATGTTTCTATCATGTTTTCATAAATAAATAAATATACAAATTAAAATATATATTCTATGATGTTATACGCAAATGACGCAATAAATTATTTATATTCTATCATATTATTACAAAACATATTAAATTAAAACCCTAAAATAACATATTAAAATAGAAATGCGAATACACAAACACGACAGAGTCTATGTTTTCACTAGTGATGATAATGACATTAGTGGCATAATCAATAATGATTGTGGTGGTGACAACAACTATGATAGTAGTGACAAAGATGAGAGTGATGACAATCATAAGTGTGAAAATGGTGACAGTCATCAAACCAATGGTGGTAATGTTGGTGGTGTTACTCATTAAACTGATGCTGATAATGACAATGGTAATCATTATACAAATTATCATTGTGATATTTATAATTATAATATTTTATATATTTAATTTTAATTTGATAAATATTTTAAAATTTGATAATTGAATGATATTTTAATATTAATGTTCAATATTTTAATCTCAACAATATATTATTTTTAATCTTAATCTAAGAGTTAGTATTCTCTGCACATACATGCACACATATCCGTGCACGTGACACGCATACACATTTGGTTAAAATATAATTTATATACATACTAGTATATGATTTAGTGTTTCTAAATTGACTTTATAAATTGGGTTATATACTATTATAGACAAATTAAAAATCATTTTTCCTTTCTTAAAAACATCATTTTGTGCATTGCAAATGTCTATGCACTAGTATATAATAAAATAAAATAACATAAAATAAAATACTTTATAAAACATTTAATTAAATTTACAAATTAAAAAAAAAACCTAGTAAATCATGTCTCTTAATTCATTTAGTTGACTGAATATGCATATTACAAGCCCATTCACTTAAACAATGAGTTAAGTGAGTTGAATCACCGAATTCAACCCACTTTGATACTTCTATCTAATCAGGTGTTCTAATTTTTAAATTTTCAAAAAATACTTTTATGTAGATTAAGTGATTCTTTTGGAAAATATATTTTGGAACAATCTATATAGTTTTGGAAAGTATTTTATGGAATAACTACTTACTCTTTCATCAAGTATTTTTTTTTTTAAAATATGAACGTACATTCTAAAAAGTACTTTTCTAAAACTTTTTATTTAAAAAAAATATAAAAAGTACTTTTTGAAGCGGTACATTACAAGAAAAATGATTTGTACCTACGAATAAAAACTATCACTAAAAGTTAAAAAAATGTAGGTAAATGTAAATAGAACTTTGACCTACGGAGCTATGGGTCGTCAACTTTAAGGGGGGAGGGGGCATAGGGATAAATAATAATCTATCACTATAAGTAAAATTATTAAGCACCAATCCACTTAACAAAATAATTGTGAACAGGTACACTTAACCATGTATAATCATATTATCTTTTATTAGATAGAACTTGTTTTTGCCTAATAAATAATAAAGTAAATAAACAAACTATTAATGCCATCTATATATGACTTGGAATGTAATTTATAAAGAATATAGTAAATAAACAAAAAGCATGTCTGTAAAAAGCAATAGGGGGAAGGTGGAACGATGTTCTTATATAGCATCTTATATGAGCGACATAGGAATTTTCCTATGTAACATATCTAACCCATCGGTATGACTCATGCATTGCATATTTCTTTGCTATCTACAAATACTTTACCTACATGCATTTAGAAATTTTATTAAGCACTTAGCACATTCAAACAAATTCCTTTTTCTTTAACCGAGATAATATTCAAATGAACTTCAATTATGCAATGCTCAAGACATGTTGATGTCAACACATTTCCCAATCAATAAAAAGAAATACAAAACATTCGATAATTAGCAGATTTCCTAATTTAATTGACCCAAAAGTTGGGAGATTGTTGCTCAAAAGTAGGTGGGTAGTACAACCAATATTGAGTATCTCATCCAAATTATATGAAATTTTCCTTGAAGTTAAGTATTTAATTATTATCAAAAGGAACTTCATACCATGTTCAAGAATAGCTAACTACTAAATTTGTAGGCATGGTGTATAAACAGGGAAAAAACAAACCAAATGACAAAATAGGGAACAAAAATTACACTAATACATCTAATATGAGACTAATGCTCAATACAATTAGTTTTAGGTAGATCTCAAAATGAACACCATAAAATCAATCAAATGTCATGCTAATAGGTCCAGATTCCTTCGTATTAATTGTTACAAAAATAAATTTGCATAAATAAGACATACTAATCACTCAAAGAAAGAAAAAGAAAACTATCCATTTGTGCAGCACCAACTAAGAAATAAATACCATGAGATTCTTAAGAAAAGGTTAGATTTGCCCAACAATCTGTTTCATAACACCAACAAAGAAATAAGTACCAATACTTGGAATGACATCAATATTTGAATGCATCAACATGTTCAATCAAAGTTTCCAATAGACAATCAATCTCAAAGATAATTTCTAGTCATTTATTCAATGATATAGAGAATTATAGAATAACACCTTGAGGTACATTTGGGTAGTGGCATTTACACTTTGATAGTGTTTGCTGTTACACTTGAGGTAAACTCGACACTTACTTTAAAAATTACTTCTGCTTGCAATAGCAATTTCAAAAGTGTTAGTGATTAAAAGGAAAGACAAATGATATATATGTCTTTGTGTAGACAGAATAAAGATAAGGGAGAGAGAAATTTTCATAACATTTTATTTGAATTTGGTATATTCTAACACCTCTACAAAACTAGTCCAATGTTAAATTGGTGCAGAAAGAATTATAAAGAGGACATATAAAGAATAAGACACAGAAAGTAACTTTTGAAAGTACGCATCACCTTAACGATCCCGTTTCTTCAATAAGAGTATTGATACGAAAAGTGGCCTAAATTCTTGTGTCAAACTGTAGTTCATGACTAGAAAATCATTATTTGGTGGTATCTAAAATAGGTAGTGTACCAATAAATAAATTATCGGAAAAAAAAAATTCAATAAAATACCTTTATATTCTAAAATTTTATGATCTTAAAGACTACTCTGGTACTCACTACTTACCATGGACATAGTTCTGTCTATATCAAAACTATAAAGACGAATAGATTCATAAAAATTACAGTCATCTAATATAATTGTTCCTGAGCCAGATGAGCTCTTATAACCTTCTTTACAAACATTTCCAAATAAGTATCAAAATAATTACAAATCTGGCAAAACCATAGAAAACCATACTTGAATGACTGAGAAAGTCAATGGAAACATATACAAGAACAATAATGAACAATTGAAAAGCTTAACATAATGCCCTATTAAGTCAAAGAAAAGGTTAATAGAAAAAGCATTATTAAATATGGAAAATTGATGACCTTCAAATACAACGAAGTATTGGTTGTAATTTGTTAACAAAAATTCACAAGATCAACTATGGTTTCAACTTTTCACTACCCAAAACTAAAAATCCATACATAAAATGGTCATATTTCTCGATGGATTTTCTTTCATGAAATAGGAGAATGAAGTTATAAGTAAAAGCATCGAAATGTGAAGGAGAACAAAGAGAACTGGACAATAAAAAAACAACAAAAAACTTATCGTAAGTTGGTCCCTGGCTTCTTCCAATAGAGAAATCATCTCTTCATTGGACCAAAGTGGCTAAAAACAAAAGTGCCCATGGTGGTTCTAACTTTTTTCCTAGGATTCAACAATGGGTACCTCACTAGTGTCCTTATGATTCTGGTACCCAAGATAGTGCCCTTATTAGAATCAGAGTTATCTCCTATTATGATGACATGTTTCCTTGGGTCTGGCTTAGTTGCTGGTTCAGTTCTTGGCTGGTTCTGGATCTTATGAAGTCCTAATTGTGGTGTAATAAAACCAGCCAAAAGAAGTAGCATTCATTGTAAATCGTAAGGTAAGCCTTAGCTATTTACCTTGCCCCAACTAGGTTGTTTTGTTTCTTTTATTAGCTCTTTATTGTTGTTAGTGCCTTATCATACCATGCCAAAACATGAGAAACGTGGAGATTATTAGGAAACTTGTTAGAAATGTACTCTAAGAACCATAAACTGAATGGAAATTAAGATATGCGTTAATAGATATTTTCTTGTGACAAATTCAATCTAGTTTCCGGAAGGAAGATACAAAAACATCCTGTTTTTTACAAAATCCGAAAATTTGCAATCATCTTACTCCCTCCTTGCTAAGATTTATGAACATCTTAAAATTATTTATTTATTATACCGTGTAGACCATTCCCTTCAATTAACATAATAATGCATATATACTTTTTTAAAATGGCTGGAAGACTATGAAGAAATTGGAAGATTAAAAAAAAATTATAGATACTTTTTAAATTTATCTTTATTCTACTTATTAATTTTTATTTTTTATATTAGGTTTAACTTTTAAGAGTTAAGACAAAGTAATATTGCTTTCCTCAACAAAAGAAAAAGAAAAAACAACCAAGGCAAAAGTGTTGCAAGCAAACCAAATATCTATAAGTTGTGTTAAGACAAGATAAAAGGTCAAGAGAAATCAGTAAACTAACGCATATAATGAGGTGGAGAGATACAAAAGATAGAAAAAATAAATTAAGTTTGATAGAAAAACTATCAATATATTATCAAATCCCTAGCTTCTTGCACTATTGCAACATACTTTTCCTAACCATGATAAAATAAGCAAAGTTTTAGAAGATACAATACACAAAAGCAATGTTATTGCTGCTGTTTTCCTAACCTAGATTAATATGATTGCAGAAACAAGGGAAGATGAAAAAGAGAAAAATACATATAGGAGTCTACTCTGTAGCAGTTACAAGAAATTCGAGTCCTGCCTCTTCATCCCTACTCTATTCTAATGTTAATCCTTATTAAGTACGTAGTCCAAGGACAATAAATAATTATGCCAACTAAATAAATACTTCACCCCTCTCTCTCCACGTACCAAACCCCAAGATTCTTTATAAATACACACAACAAGAGAGAGGGAAGTGTGTGGGTTGATTAGTAGTGTGTATTTGAATAATAAAGTGATAGTGGGCTGGAAGAAGTTGAGTGAGGATGGTGGAGACGGATTCCAAGTGGGTGGCACTTGTGGCCATTGCTAGAGTTTTTTTAGTCCTTAGAACTATCCTCAAGAATGTAAATTGGTTTCTCTATGAATATAAATTGGGTGAGAAGTAGTACTCTTTGCCCCTAGGTGACATAGGTTTGCCAATCATTGGCAACATGTGGTCCTTCCTTAGAGCTTTCAAGTCCGAAGACCTTGATTCCTTCATGGCCTCCTTTATCTCCACGTAATTCATTTCTACTAATACTTTTATATATATATATATATATATATAATTCATCACCCTTTTTTCTTTGTATACATGTTTACATCATATACTACTATAGCTTTTTCATAACCCAATAATTCAACTTATGTTTAATTTACTTTCACTTGCGAGTCTCAAAGGACAATGTTTGGTCTAATGGTTTCCATGATCCTCACCTTGGGCCACCCACACCACCCCTTAACCAAAACTAATGTTGCTACTAGGGTACAAGAAACACAAGATAATGTACTCTTTTTTAATTTATATCTAGTTTGCATAAAAACCTGGTTAGACTTTGCGAAAGTGAAACACACAATAGAGAATCAGATGAAAAAAGTTGTACCTATTTGTCATTTTCACTGTACTTAACCTCCTTTTCTCTCTCAAACATCACAAAACAGAGAATCTCGTTCCTACTTTCAAGTCTCTAATTAATTAATTACGTGCTTTAAAGAAAGAGAATTACAAATTTTAAAAACTATAGCTTCAGAAACTCACAATCACAACTCCTCAATTATTATTTATCTCTCCAACTTTTTCATATATATTTTGTCATACACATGGTGTCCACTACTTTATGATAACTATAAAACACGTGCTATACACAAAAATTCAACTCTATCAAATAACATAAATCAAAATCAGATTCAGCTTCCACAAAAAATTCTATAACAGGAAATCAAACACAACATTAAGCATTAACTTAGGGATTATGAAGGAGATACCGGAAGTAGGTAAACTTGAGAGTACCAAAAAGCTAAACAAATTTGAGAGTGTATAGAAGCAAAAAATGGAAAGGTTCTAATCCAAAAAGAAGAACAGAAATGCAAAGAGTTGAATTTCTACCTCCATTGGTGCTCTGAAATATAACCTAAGTGAAACTTGTTGGTATGGGGAGGGAAGGTGATCCATGTTCAGAGAGACAAAGGGTGAAAAATGAGAAATAAGAGATGAAGCATATGAAGGAGGTTTGACAGGAGAAGTGAGAAGTGTAGACATAATGAGAAAGAAGAAAGGAGGAATGATGGACGTTTTGCACCAGCAGTAGACACAACTTCCGTGTAATTTCTTTCAAAAAAATCTACATCTAATTTTGGTTTAAACTCTTTTAAAAATATTTTAAATTTTATTAACTAGTTCTTTAGGCATACATAATTTTTAAATAATTGTATTTAATTTAATTCATTAAATTCATTATTAGTCTAAATTAAAATTAATTATTAAAATATTAATAATATATTTCATCTTATAATTTTAAAATAATCAACATTAATTATTATATTTCATCTTAAAAAATATTTTTTAAGAATTATTTAATCACGAATTATGATTAAATATTTTATAATTTTAATTATTTATTTGTATTATATTGAGTTTTTAAAAATTTGACATGATTTTACATGTAATTATTATTTTTTTAAAAAAACACAACTTTTACCTAAAAAAAAAAACTATAGGTAGAGATCTTTTGAAGTTTTACATACACCAACCATTATAAGTATATGTAGGTAAAATTTATTTGGAATTTTACCTACATTTAAATGTTTGTACTTATAAGTCTATTAAGATTTTATCTACACAAGTATGTATGGGTAAAAATATTTATAGTTTTTACCTATAGTTAACATTATGTATCATAATATTATTAGAGGTTTACCTATACTAATATGTGTGACTAGAAGTTTTTTTTTAGTTTTACCTACACTAAATCATGTCCATAGGTAGAAGTGTCTGTAGGTATAGGTCATTTCTTTGTAGTGGTACTACCTTTTAAAATTTTCAATTATTTTATGTAGACATGAAAAATCCTCTTAGTAAGATGCTTGAGGGAACGTAGACTTGGTCAATATGTCAAATCTTGAACAATATACCTCTTGATATAATCTTGTAACCTTTTTATTACACCTAATGGACACTACATAATTAAAAATAAAAATATACCTTTGAATGCACAAAATAGAGATGATAATTTATTTCTCTCAAGTGACGGTTGCACATGAATGGTGTTATGCCAGTGTTCGACGATTGGAAAAATGTATTTGTGGTGCCAGAGATGATTTGTGATGGAGGAAGATAGTGTAGTGTTTTGTTTGGCATGTCAGCTAGCTGAAAGCTGAAAAACTAACTAAATGGTAGATTTCAGCTTTATTTAGATAGCAAAAATGTAGGAGTTTTTTTAGGAGCTACTAGCTTTTACAAAAGATATCTTATTTTCAGCTACTAACTTGTTTTATTTTTATATGTTTACCCTTCACCACTAATTCTATTTCATCACATTATATGCATTTCTCTCTTATTCATTACTGTAATTATAGTAACTTATAATATAAATATATGATTATATAAAATTATAATTTAAATATATATTTAAAATTTATATATAGAAATTATAATCTAAATATTAATTATAATAATTTATTATTTAAATATGCAATTACATAAATTTATAATTTAAATACATTATTGTAGAAATTTATAGTTTAAATATATAATTATAATATTTTATAATTTAAATATATAATTAATTTATATTGTTAAAATAAGTTATAATTATTTTAAATATCTCATTGTTGATCTAATGATTAATGATACCCTTATTTTTTATTTTACAACTTTTAGCTACTTGATCAGCTAATCTTATCAAATACATACAACTAGTTTTTTAGCTTTCAATTAACTTTTAAGAGTTTTGCCAAATACACCCTTAATGTATTGTTCCTCACTAATTATCACATTATACAATCTTTTTCTTCATTTCTCTCTCCTTCATTAACTTAATTATATTAATTTATAATATAAATATATAATTATAAAAAATATAATTTAAATATATAATTTAAAATTTATATATTTAATCATAAAAATTATAATTTAAATTTTAATTATAATAATTTATTATTTAAATATGTAATTATATAAATTATAATTTAAATATATAATTAATTTATATTATTAAAATATGTAATAATTATTTTAAATGCTTCATTGTTGATATAATAATTAATGGTGCTCTTATTTATCATTTTACAACTTTTAGTTAGTTGATGAACCAATTTTACCAAATACATATAACCAATTTTTCACCTTTTAACTAGTTTTTTTGCTAGTTTGTCAAACACACTCTACATTGATTCTTGAGGGAAGATATTGTTTTTTTCATTTTTGAAGGTCATTTTATCTTTTGAAGGAGTACTTTTTATGATTATAATACATTTATATTATTTATATAACTGTTAAGTAACCTTGGATATTTGTAGACACTGTAATATCTTTATTTTGTATATATTTTGAATATATATATATATATATATATATATATATAACTTTTCTTTCCATATAAAAAAATATGCAGGAAAAGAAGGGTTTAGAAACGAAAATTATTTTGCTATACTCGTAAGTTGTATAAGTGTGTAAGACTGAAGTTACACAAAAATTGCAACTTCACTTTCTCTACATATGACTCTCAACTTATGAAGATACAAAATATTGACATTGTGGCCTAATTAACTAGGTAGATAAATTGTTGAAAAATTTAAAGAATTATCCAATATGCTATATCTTTTTTACGTTGTTATGAAGACATGATCCTTTGAACCAATATATCTAATGCTTCCTTCATCCACCAATGTTGACATACTTCTCTAGCTTCAGCAACAGTCATCTAGAAAAGTGATCAGAAAAAAATTAAGAAAATACGTATTCTTAAATGAATTAACAAGTCGAAAATAAGAGTAGGAACTCCAAAACATACCCATATTCTTCTCCGTAGATTTTTCTCGGGCCACATATCACGTTGTTCCTTGACAAACATGGGAAACATGTATCCTTCATAGTTTATGCCATGCCTTTTGCTAATGAAATTCCATTGACCTAATTGACGCTGCAAATTATATTAAGTTTCAATAACCAAATGTATGGAAATAATCAGAGGCAAGAGCGGGCACAATTAATAATATATATACCTCAATGATTCCCAATACTCCTGCTTCTTCAAGGGATTCCCTGCAAGCTGCTTCTTCTAAGGATTCATCAAGTTCCCATCCTCCCTGAGATGAGATAAATAGGATATTAACGAATTGAATGAATGGTAATTAGCAAATGATAAACAAATGAAACAAGAGTACCTTAGGGAACATCAATCCTTGACCTTTCTGTGAACTAACAACCAGTACTTCCAATTGGTCATGTTTATATCTGTAAGGTATGCACCTGCGGATATATATATATATATATATATATATATATTGTAATAACCGATGGAGTCAAATAAAATATGGACAGGAAAGGGAGGAAATTAACTCACCCAACAACTTGGCGGCCACCCATGTTGTTATATCTCTGCAATTCCCTTCCTGAGCGAGACACCAAACAAGCCATATCTTTCAATTCAGGGAAGCGATTATGATGTGTTGGAGTTGGAGAATAAAGAGGAACCTATATATAGCGCATCCAACGCGTAATTGTCGCCTTCCTCCACCCAACCAATTCGAATATATTAATTAAAGGATCAAATTATTTACATTACCTTCTCAAAAGTCAACATTCATTGATAACTGGCTTCTGCTAACTTCATTCACTACCTTAGCTAGCAAAAAAGAATATTACTTCCTGTGCTCCACTTTTCTTTCTTTTTTAATAGCACACATTAGAGTCGACACGCCCTGATAGAATCATCATTCCTACGTTGACTACCTCTACTTACCCTGCTCGATATTCATCATTTTTTTTTGGAAGTAAAGTAGACATGAATATCATTCTGGTACAACAGAACTCGTTACATAAGAGAGAAGGAAAGCTTCCACCTAGTGTGGGGCATCCTCAATTCAGTATCTTTCACATAAATTAAACGCCGGTTTGCAAGGCAATTAGGTATTCTATTGCCTTTTCTTTTGACAAACACATGTTTTCCTTTTCGTTCTACTCATAACACATTGTTGATTTTGGTTTCTAGGTGAACATGTATTTTCAAAATTAGTTTCTATAGATGAAATTCTCCTTAAATAAGCTTATCTTTATTAAAATACGTAAAACCATCTATTTCTTAATATTTATGCATTGGTTTAAAATAGAATCTTATATTAGATCATTTTCTTATATAAATTATGCTATCAATCTTTAGTTCAATGTCTGTCAAAACCCATTCAGCTTTTGAATAACTTTTAGTCCAGGTTAAGTGAATTTTCCAACACCTGGTTTTAATGTTGTAACACTTGTAAGCCTTCTCGCCCAACTGAATTTATATTTTATCGTTAAAAAGTCATAAATTTCACAATTAACACAGAGAACAAAATATATGACAATTGTGCTTATTTCTATTCCATTACTTACATAAAAATAATTTAAATTCAAATCTTATATAGCAATGTTATGATTAACTTTCCATTTAGATTTATTAGTTGCTATTATCCTATATCTCTCTTGTACTCTATAAATATTTTTATTTTACTACACTTGGAAATTGAATACAAATATATTTCTTATATGTACTAAGAGTACTTCTAGGTTACCACCAAATCGATCCTAATTTTTTTCATGGCAATGCCACAACCAAGCCCCTTCTTAAACTCTTCATGACTTCCATTCTCCTCACCAGACATACCTCCACCAACTACCATACCTGGTACAAACAAATGACTCACTTTTTCGAGGCCAATGACTTGCTTGGCTATGTTACTGAGATCACCATAAAAAAATTCCTCTTCTAGAACCATTTTTGTTAACTTGACATTCTCTCATTGGCACCGTCAAAATCATTATGTCTTCTTAGCTCTCTTAGCTTTGTGTGGCCCCGAATCTCAAATCATCATCACGTCTGCCGACTTATTTGTTATTGCTTGGTCACGCCTTAATAAACAATACGCTAATCACTCTTGCACTTGCATCATGTCTTTCAAGGAATGTCTCTCCTTCGTCTGGATGGACACCTCTACTGTTGCTGATTATTTTCGTTCCATCAGGGTCATTACCGATGAACTTGGCCTCATCGACCATCCAACTTGTGACATCGATTAGGTCATCATTATCCTCAAAGGCTTGCCTCCCACTTTCTATGAGTTCATCGCCTCCATTCGTAAGTGTGATGCTTCATTCTTCTTGGATGAACTTTATGACAAATTGGTTGACTTCGGAATCTTTCTAAGGTGGGATAATCAACTCTCGCAATCAACATTGGTCACTGCCAACTATGCTCAACAAAGGTCTCGTACCCGAGACAGCAAATCCTCCTCGTCTCGTGGCTTGCAAAATCGTGGTGCTAACCCATCTACCACTCAAGACACCTACTATAAACATCCAGTCTACCAAATTTGTGACCAAATAGGCAGCACCGCCAATACTTGCTACAAAATTCATGACTACCCAAAAACTAGCTAGCAACCTTAGGCCAATTTAGTCCAACAGGAGGCCTCTAATGACCAAAGCCCTTGACTCTAGTGCCTCTCACCACATCACGAGGGATCTTGCCAATCTTTTGGTTTTAGATAAATACGATGAGTCTGACCAATTAATCGTTGCAAATGGTAAAGTGTTGTCCATTCACCACTCCAAATCAACTAAAATCCCCACATCATTTACCCCTATCCACCTCACTAATGTTTTACATGTTCCCTCCCTTACACAAAATCTCATATCTGTTTCCCAACTATGCAAAACTAACTGTGTTTCTATTGAATTTTGTCTTTCTTATTTCAAGGTGAAAAGTTTGAGCACAAGGGCGATTCTTCTGCATGGCAAGAATGATGACCATGTGTACCACCTATCTTGTAAGCCTAACCACACAACATTTCACACTAACTACCTCCCGAACAGCCTCGGGTACCCTACTTACCCAACTCTCGAACATGCCTTCAAACAGTCTCACATACCAATCCAACCATCCAATGATCGTTGTGCAATTTGTCTAAGTAGCAAGAGTCATAGACTTCTCTTTCATAAGTCGGGTCTTACTAGTTCGAGTCCACTTGAATTTGTCTACTCGTTAAAAATAAATTAAATACCAAAATCAAAACTCTCTATAGTGATAATGGAGGTGATATATTAAACTATATTCCTTCCTCCAACAACATGGTATCACTCATCTCACTGCTCCTCCTCATACCCCTGAACACAATGGTTTCTCAAAATGCAAACATCATCACCTTATTGAAACAACCTACTGTTTACTTTCCCATGCCTCCCTCTCACTCAAATTTTGGTGTTATACATTTCAAACAGTTACCGATCTCATTAATCGGTTATCTACCCCAACCTTGTCTCACAAATCTTTTCTCGAAGTTCTATTCCACACCTACCCAATTGCACTAAACCCAAAGTTTTTGGCTATTTATGCTTTCCTTGGCTCACTTCGTATTCCACTAACAAGCTTCAAACCCAATCCAAACCACACATCTTCCTTAGCTATAGTCCCATTCAAAGTTCATATCTATGTTTTGACCCCTCCACTGAAAAACTTTACACGTCTCGTCACATGCAATTTGTTGAAACCACATTTTCGTTTTCCGCTAAACCCACCCACTACTTTGACAATCAACATACACCTCCCTTATCCACTCCTCACTTCACGCACCCCCATTTTACTTACTTTACTCTTCACCACAACCTTATTTCTTTCAGATCTCGTGCCCTTCCTCCCTTTTCCACCAATTCCACCCTTAATCCCAATCCCCATCACAACATACCCACCCTCATGAATATCACGTACAATCTCCATTTTCCATGCACCTCCTTATCCCCTTATACTCACAACCAAAACTCAATGTATCCCACCCTTCCTCCGCCTCCTTATCCTATGACTCAGCGTACCCCACGAAACCACCCACTATCCCACACATCTACCAACCTATAATCTCCTGCCCTCAACTCAACATCCCAATGAACCCCTCACGTCTCTCTTTATAATCTCACTTCCTAATCCACTCCAAACAGCCACACTAACCACTTTCCTATATCCACTCCCATTCACCCTAACAACCCTCTCATCCATATCCACCCATGTATCTACTCCCATATCCATGCCCACTCACCCCAACAACCTTCACATATCGACTCTTATATCCCCAATAACTCTCCCATATCCACTCTAACCATCAACACCCCATATCCTCCCATAATAACGCCCAATCTGCAACATCTACACATAACCACCTTTCCTCGACAACCTTTCTTGCACCTTTCTCCCTATAACACTACTCCCTCACCCAAATCTCCCTTGTATCTCCTCCCATGAATGCATGCTTCCACTTCTCCATTAAGACCCATGCAACGACACCTCATGTGGACTTATCCCACTCACACCTCATCCCACACCTTCTCTCCCTAAACCCATATTTGAGAACCTTCCCCCTCTCTCACCACTCCTAACTGAGTCCACCACTCACTTACATTACCAACCCACTCTCCATCTCTCCTATTCACTACACCAACATGCGCATCATCATCTTCTCCACCGACTGTAGCAGTTCCCTCCCCTGTGCTCTTATAATTCCTTACCGACTCACCAAATGTTGACTCACTAAAAGAATGAAATATTCAAGCCCAAATACGCTCACCTTGCCACTTGCTTTCTATTAGCCCCCTAGTTGTGCCTACCTATGTCACACAACCCATGAAACACAATGAATGGAAAAAGGTCATGTCAGCAAAACTTAATGCCCTCATTGCTAATGACAATGGGTACTTGCTTAGCTCTCCAAAACATCAATATTATAGGGAACAACCCGGAATTACAGTACTTGACTGATTGATGTTTGGTAATCTTGAACATCACTTACAAAATTCAAGGGTCTTCCACCTCAAACAAAACACTAATGGCTCCATTTCTCGGTACAAAGCCTGATTGGTCGCCAAAGGTTTTCATCAACAACATGGCATTGAATATCAAGAAACCTTTAGTTTAGTGGTCAAGTCTCAAACCATCAAATTTGTTCTCTGCCTTGCACTCTCTAAAGGTTGGTTGGTTAGTCAAATGGATGTCAATAATGTGTTCCTGCATGGAACTATTTTTGAAGACATTTACATGTCTCAACCCCATGGCTTTGTCAATACTGAATTCCCTAAGCATGTCTACAAACCCCATAAAGCTCTCTATGGCCTCAAACAAGCACCACGTGCATGGTATCATGCACTCAAGGACTTTCTTGATGAGTATGGCTTTACGTCATCCAAATCTGACACCCCCCTCTTTGTTTACAATCAAGGTCTTTCTTTAGCTCATTTCCTTGTTTATGTTGACGATCATTTTCTTACAGGGAATGATAGTCTGCTCCTTACCAAATTTCATGGTGCTTTGGCTTCTTGATTCTCAATGAAAGACCTTGGTGTACTCAATCACTTTCTCAGAATTGAACTCATTCCCTCACAACGTAGTCTTTTCCTCTATTAGCCCCATTATATTCGTGATCTTCTTCACACTCACAACATACATTATGCACGATCGGTCAGTACACCCCTTTCTACCACATGTGATCTTGCCTCGGATGACTCATCCTCCTGCAATGGCACCGTATGCTGACGCCTTGTCGGTTCCATGCAATATCTTGCTTTCACATGATCGGATATCACTTTCTTAGTCAACAAGCTCTTTTAGTACATGGTAGTCCCCACCAACATTCACATGCAAGTAACAAAACAGGTTCTTTGCTATACAAAGGAAATCATCGACTTTGGTCTCCAACTGCACTCATCCCATCACCAATTTTGTGTCTTCTATGATGCAAATTGAGCTAGTATCGCCACTAACAGGATATCCATGATAGCTTATGTTATCTACTTTGGTCCAAATGTCATCTCTTGGAGCTACAAGAATTACAAAACAGTAGTCAAGTCCTCCACAGAAGCTGAATATCATCACCACTAATGTCGCTAAAGTACTCTGGTTGTAAGAACTGCTCAAAGAACTTCATGTTTCATCAATCCTACCTCCAACTGTACATTCCAACAACATTGGTGCCACTTACCTATGTGTCAACCATGTCTTTAGCATATCGCCATTGATTACCACTTTGTATGTGACCTTGTTGCCAACAAGCATCTTCGCCTCTCAGGTACTATCAAATCACCAATTTGTTAACCTTCTTATAAAGACACTTCTATCTCCACACCACAAGTTTCTCATGAACAAGATTAGTGTTGTTTCAGCCTCCACCATCTTGCGATGGCATATTGGATTACTCAAACAAAAATAATTTAAATTCAAATCTTATATATTGTTGTTATGATTATCTTTCCATTTACATTTATTAGTTGTTATTACTATCATCTTCTCTTTTGCTCTATAAATATTGCTATATTGAAAATTGAATATATTTCCTACGATTTGCTTGCCATTTTTCGATAAATATACTACATGTGCAATTAACTTTTCTATTTTCTTAATTAGTAATTCGTTCATTTTAATCCCAGAATAATTATATTTGATATTTTTTAAATGTTAAAAACTAAACTAAACTAACGAAACTACCTTGAATTAACTGGTTGGCCGGTTCTTAATTTTTTCAACTTTTTAGATTATAATTTATGCAGGTCAACTGCTCTTATATTTTACCGTTTTTGTTTATTTTTTCGAAGTTCATTCAGTTGACTGGTCTCCAAAATGAACCTATTACACGTTTATGAATCATTGACAAAACAATTTGATAAGTTGCAATATGCATATAATTAAGAGGTTAACGGTGGTTTAAAAAGAGTATAAAACAATTTTACATAATCAATCGAAAACCATAATTTATATAACTTTAAGATAATTATTATAAAAATAATAAATTTATAAAACATAATAATGTAAAATATTTTATTTTAATTACAGTATGAGTATTGGAACCTTTTATCTATAATTAAAGTTTTGTCCTCAAAAGTCATAAAAAAAAAAGGGAAACATCAATCATACCGTACAAGAAGTGATTTGGCGGCCTAAGATATAGTAGTTGCTTGCACCAAGGAATATTTATTATAAAAAGAGGAGCAACTGTTAGGAGAATCTATAAAGATTTGACCAAAATTGGACGTGGAAAATAGAAAGAGTCGAGGTGGTGAGTTTGTATTGGTAGGGGTGGCTTCCCTAGTTGTCGTTTTAGGTGAATCATGGCCACAGATGGAGGGTGGGACAAGTTTTATTTTAGAGCATTTTTATGTCGTGGAAACCATTTCTCTCAGTTGAAAAGGGACGGCTTAAATAGGAAGGTAACGGTGAAATTTACTGACTTTTCGTTGTCATATTATCAATATTAAATGGGTTGATGCCTATCATTTCCACTCTATACCCACACGCCTTTCCTCCACGTGTTTCATCATTCATATTTTATTTTATTTAACTACCAAAACGTAATATAAATCCAGGGTCATGATCAAATTGTTTTGTCATTATTCAGAGCTTGAAAGCTACTAGCAAATCCTCTTTAGAATTATATATAAATAAAAATTTTGAATTTTATGATAAATTTAAATATAACTAAATTCAACTAATTTGAGTATTTGATCTTATTTAATGTTTTTATTTCTAAAAGATATTTTATTTAATTAAAATTACAACTTTTTTTCTATTCATATATCAAGTTTTAATATGTGTTTAAAAAATATGGTTATTTAGTATTTTGAAATCAGTGAAATATGATGATAATTATTTTTTTAACAGGTGTGAAATTATGTACTTTTGTTTATTAGATAAGATGAAGTATTATATTCAAATTAAAATAAAAAGATACAACATATCTATTATTATATCATGTTAATTTTTCAAAAACTTTACTATTACCAATTAATTGATGCAAATAAACTTTTTTTGGTAAATATTGTGTTGAATCAATATTGCAGCAGAGAAAAGAAACTCATTTAATGTTCTCTATAATAAAAGAAAAATATAAAGTATCCTAACCGATATTTATTGGGATAAAAATTATACAACGAACAAATATCTCTTTATTCATATTGATAATAAAAAAAATACTTTATAAAATAAATAGTAACACTTGAATAATAAGAAAGATAATGAAGTTATTTTGTTATGTGATTCGCACTCATATATACATACAAATCCTACTAATATATTCACATGGTTTGCACTTTAAAAAAGAAAGATAACAATGAATAATTCTTCTAATATCAAGAACCTTATTTATAGATATAAAATTTTAATTTTAAATAAGAAAACAAATATTCATTTTACAAAATAATATCTTTAAAATCTAGATAAATTCTGATAAAATAATATTTTTTTATGAACTATATCTATAAATTTGAAATTAAATTAATTAGAATTGTTTTTCCTACACTATTATGGTGGCTTTGAATCATTATTACATAGGGTATTGGATGTACATTTTATTTTGAAATAATTACATATACTTTTTAGTAAAACCTACATGACACATATATGTTAAAAATTCTCTGTGTATTAAAAATTATTAAAATTAAATATTTTATTTTAAATTATTTAGATGTATTTTGTAATTGTAATATTAATAGTAATTAGAAGAATATATATTCGTATTTAAATTTTTATATAAAAGTAAAACTTTTTCTTTTTAATTAACTATCCAGTTTTGTAAGTATCATTTGATTTTAAGTAAGTATTAACTACAATAATATATTTATAAATCATCATTCAAATAATATTTTGTTGATTAATTTATTGGATTCTACCGATTAATTCATACAATAATCTTAAAACAAATTTGATAGGAAAAAAAAAAGGTACTCAACTTTCTAACTTTGTAATTTGTATGAGTGTGAAACTACTATATATTTCATTTTCAAGAGTGAGGATGCAGTAATATATAACAGGGTTTATATATTAGAGAACAGAGAAATTAGATAGTACTTGCAATAATTTTAAAAAATAAAGCACTTTTATTTTTTTATACTACCTTGATTTTTGCTAAAACTTGAATATTCCAAAGAGATAATAAATTATTAATATATATTTTAGAGAAATTGTAAGAATGATAAATTGAAATTTAATTTTTTATTTATGCTAACACTTATTTGTAACATTAGGATGAAATAAGAATAGTGGATTTGTTAATAAAAAATACTAAATGTTGTATATGGAACGTTTGGCGTGGAACCAATATGTGAAGGGGGTATGAAGTAATATAAATAAAATGAATTTATTTCCTTCTTTGGGGTATATATAGGCACAGAAGAGAAGATAGAAGGATGTGTTTGAAGAAGAAGATGGAGAAGGAGAAAGAAGCGGATTACATGGGTTTTGCAGTTCACAGCCAAGTGATGAAAATTAAGGAAGAAATAGAGAAAATAAAGCATCCTTCTCTGCAGCTACACATCAGCCGTCCCCTTCTCAGAGATGTCAACAGCCATCGTTCTCGTTCGCCCCTCGCCCCTCGTTTTGCCAGACACGCCTATCCTTAGTGCTTACAACTTTTAACTTTCAAAACTAATCTTGTACATCATATCATATACTACCACTCTTCTTCAATCAATCTTCTCCCCCAACTTTTCTGCTTCAAATCAACATCTCTTCTTTCCTCTACTTTTCTATTTCTTTCTCACTTTCTCCCCTGTTACACTTTTCCTAATTAACATAAATTTCACGCAATTATCATTCATCTATTTGTTCATGTTACTCTTATTTCTCCTCTCCAAAGAATAAAAAATCTTATACTTATACAAGGTAAACTATAAAGTTTTCATCCATAGTTTCTGCTTATAAAATAAAATATTCCACCACCATGCAGTAAATTATTCCAATATCATGTCGAGCCCCAAAACCAAGGTTATTCTTTTACCTCATTTAACTAACTATTCTTATCGCGTATTAATGAAACATAAAGTAAAGTAAAATATAACGATGAACTGCACAAAATATATATATATATATATATATATATATATATATATATATATATATATATATATATATATATATATATATATATAACTGCTTACAGTTCAATTAAAGATTGCCAAACGGTGAACATAGGTAAATTCAATCAAAATTACACTCTCCAGTAAGATGGTAAATATAGCAGAAGGAGAATAAAAAGGGGAGGAGATTCATGACAATTGATAGCAAGCAAATAGCTAATTTTTCGCTATCTCTTAGCCTTCGGCAGTTGCTATTTCCTTCGATGATAGCAGCTTTACTCTCCTTGCGAGATTTTTCATTACGTCTATAATCACAGATTTCTTTTGGATTCTGTACTGAATGGCTAACTCGGTTGAACCTGAAGCCCCCTGCTTCAACAGTGATTCATCATCCATTATTTTCGTGGGAAAGTGTCCCAGTGCAATGACACACAAAGCAATTAGGGTGCGAAATACAGCTATGTCATTTGCAACACCAAGTGGAGTCTCAGCATCTAAAGACTGGAGTGTGCTGAGGTCATACTTCTGCACAGTTTCCATGTTACTTGAAAGGAGTGCTCTCAATGCAGCCAACAAGCGGCCATCTACTGTTTCTAGACCACCCAAGCTCACCTGTTACAAGAAAACAAAAATAAAAATGAACTTGTGCTATGGGTGCCATATGCTTCTTTTTCTAATGTAAATCAAATGATTTAGCCAGTTGGGTACATGAAAGTTCCATTATAATGCAATCAATTTGTTCCTGATTCTGGCTGATCCTATGCTTTAGCCCCGTTTTATTACTCAAAGGCATATATGAACTGTAGGAAAACTAAAGACAACATGATGTTGATACATCAATAACGAAAATATTAAATCGTTACAGTAATATACATTAACACAATACAAGATAGAGGAAGGGCACTAATGTAACACGAATAGTAGTTTAACCTTATGATCTGGAGTTTCTCCAGCTAGATTCAGCTGAGATAAAATCAGTTCTTGCCATGGAGCAGGTGCCAAGAAGTTTGGTGACGAAACTCCAGCTGCCATGCTTGCGGCGTCCAAAAGGGCACCATCATATTTGAGCTCAATACAATCATAAGGGTTTGAGTGTACCACAAATCCATAATCAAGAAGGAAAATATCATTGTTGAAACAGCCATAGCAAAGTAACAAAGGATCGTCTACTTTGATAGCTGTCTCAGCCACAACCTGGGGCAAAGAAAGAATTACACCCAGAAAAAGATAAATTCAGATTTAATAAAGATAAATTCAGATTTAATTTGTTAAGCAAAACGCAGGAAGAGAAGGATTTGGTGGGGGGGTAAAGTAGAGAATGAAAAAAACATGCCTTCACTTGCATATTCATGCTACTTGTATCTTGTTCCTGAACAATTTTAGCATTTGGATTGAAACTGTGATTGCACATATCAATTAGAGGGAGCATCATGGGTACGTCAATGAGTGTTCCACTAGGATCCTTTTCAGCATATAACCGGAATGCTCTTGATGAGACAGCTGACATTGCCCATCCAAGAGAAGATGCATCTACTTCTTGACCACCAAAAGGATGCATATCTGGTGTAAGACTTACTAAGGCACGCTTGACTTGTTGCTCAAAATTGAGAAGAAACCGACATCTTTTGTTTACCTGCCTCCAGGTCCAGGTTCGTGCAACGCAGTCAAAATATTTTATAAATGACAATAAACAAGACAAACAATTACGTCTTCAGGTGTCGGTTACAGATATTAGTTAAAGGGACCAAATAAAAAAGTGGAAATCTCTACTCAATTACTCAAAATGAAAATGTAGAAACTCAATTCTTAAGTAATTGTCTGCAGTAGCACAGATTGAGTGAGTGTTGAGTTATTAAAAATGATGTTGAATAGGTGGTAAATGTTGATATAATAGATTTTGAATTGAAGCAGGTTTAGGAATAAAAGCATCGGAATAAAAACAAGCATGCAATTGTAGAGTACGGTATTGGTACCTGATGGAGAAGAGGAGCATAGTGCAAGTTGTTGATGTCGTCCCCAGGAAAGAAAATAGGGAGAGTGTATGTTAATGGGAGATTGCTTATATAGGGGAACCAGAAGGATCCAATTTTAGCCCTTTCTTGAAGAAGCTTCAAACCCAGCTTCATTGACCATAGTTCATCTGCGAAAAGCTACGAGAGTGTGGAATTAAGAAGAGGGGAACGGGAAATTATGAAAAGGGTAAAAAAGAAATACCAGGGACATGGCGAGCCAGGTGATGCAGCGAAGGGTGTTGTTGGAGAGAGGGAAAGCGCAGGGGAAGGTGGTGGGGGAGAACAATAAGGTCAGTGCCACGTGGAATTTCTTCCCTAACCACTAGGCCCAGTCCGTTGGAGGAGTCCAGTTCTGCTATCTTCACCGCGCGGTGGACCAACCCACCTTCTCTCCTCACCCATTTTATGAGGTCCACTGGCTGGGGCACTACTCGTGACGCCGACGCCGACGCCGATGCCGCGTACGTTAGCGGACGCAACTGCCTCACCCCGCTACCCATACCCATACCCAATCCCGTTCTAACTTCTTACCTTACCACCATATTTTATGGACCTTCCTCACATTTTTATCATTACAATATCATTTTTTAATAAATTACATTGAAATTTTTATTTCTTATTTTAAAATTGGAAAATCAAGTTCCTAATTTTAAAAATGTTGTATTTTTTGTTCAAACAGTTCCTTTTTTAAATCACAGTTAATTGTTCGCTGTATATAATCAATTGTTACTATAGATTTTCATCTTGTAAAAGTCAACATTTAAAGAATTGAGTATAGAACAAAAATTGTAGAAGACAATGAATGCAATTAAGCATTTTATTTTTTAAAAAAAAACCCTCATCCTCTTCCTTAATTGTGACACACCATTGTATTGTACGTAGAATTTTTGGTGGAAATTTATGTTCAAGAATTCACCAAATATGTTACACTAAAACTAGTTATATTTTAATACTTTATTTATAATTATACCCTTGCGCTCAACTAGTGTAGCATACTGACAATCCAACAACTGAAATTGCAAAGTGCATTTGCAATTTGTGTAAACTACAAGGGATGTCCATATAACTTTGTTATAGGAACATTTGTAATCCAAGTTTTAAAATTAGAAAGATTTTTAACAGTGTTAGTTGTTATGTGTTTCATTCAAAAGTTGTTGCAATGCATAACAGAACAAATAACAAGAGACAAAATAAAAAACACAGATTAAGAATAATCGCAAAAATTAAATTTTATAATTTGAAACAAACTTCAACTTAATAACAAACAAGGCTATCAAAGTAGCATTTGAAAAAAATATGTTCCTAAGTTACAAATGAATGTTGGAAATTAAAGAAAAAAGAAACAGGGATTATGAATGATTAATCTAAAGTGAAAAGAATATTTAGAGTATAAAGATTTTTTATTTAAAAGAAGTTAAATAAAAAAAGAATTTTAATAGGACAGAGGGCGGGGAAGCTTAAGATGGAAGGGTTTCAAGAAAAAGGTGGAAGTAAAAATTGAAAAGAAAAGAAAAAGAAGAGGGAGAGAGGAGGGGGGTGAAAATAAAAAAAAGAAAAAAGAAGAATGTAGCAAGGTGAGGCCTGAGAAATTGGATGATGTAGAGGGCAGAGGGCAGAGGGCAGAGGGCAGAGGGCAGAGGGCAGAGGGCAGAGGGTAGAGAGAAAAAGGGAAGCAGATGAGATTAGGTTTCGGGAGGAGGTTTAACTCGATCGGTGGTGTCATGGCGGGAGCCCATCATCATCATGACCCGGAACTCCTCGAAATCAATGGTGCCGTCGCCGTCGCTGTCGACGCCGACGATCATCCGGCGGCACTCGGCGAGGGAGCACTCCTCGCCGAGGCTGCGCATGACGGTGTTGAGCTCCTCGGCGGTGATGGAGCCGTTGCCGTCGATGTCGAAGACGGAGAAGGCATCCTTGAGGTTCTCGAGGACCTCGTCGGAGTCGACTCCCTTGGTGTTGAGCTCGATGAATTCCTGGAGGCTGATGCAGCCGTCTCCGTCGCCGTCCACCTCCCGGATCATGTTGTGGACCTCCTGCTCCGTCGCCGACTGCCCCAGACTCCCCATTATGGACCCCAGCTCCGACGCCGATATCTTCCCGTCCCCGTTTACGTCGAACTTTTTGAACACCTGCTCTAGCTCACCCGCCAGCCTCGCGCGTGACCTCACCGACAGGGACGTGGATCGCGACGGCATCCCCGAGGGGATCGCATCCTTGTTGTTGTTGCGGTTGAAGAGGGAATTCAAACCCATTCTCAATCTCTCTCTCTTCTAAATTCTAATCTCATTCTTCATCCTTTTCATTTCCTATATTCTATATATGGATCGGAGTAGACCTCTTTTAGTTTTGGGGAATGAATCAATGTTACCTGGTTACACTTACAACCAAGACATTCGGGACCGCAACCGCACCACCCTTCTATTTTATTATTACACAACCAACAAACTCATCCTCTTTCTAATTCTTACTTTCAAAATCTCAGTTTTTATCATTTATATTTTTTTCCTAAATCACCTTTAAATTTAAAAACATCACGTTAACAATATTTGTATATTATCTTCCTCATAATTGGATGGCCTTTCTCATACTACTTAATTATAAAGGATTTTTTTTTTTTTAATTTCAACTGGTAGTTAATTAATTTATATTTAAAAACCTTACTAAGTATTCTTTTTTATTAACAATTTTATAATCACACTCATTTCCCAATTTTATTTCTAATTGAGTTACAATCATTGACTTTATTAAGTACTAAATAAGTAGACCATCAAATTATTTGACATTGTAAGAACTTGAAGATCAAATTTTGTTAAAATATTTTTAATTGATAATAATAATTTAATATATTCTCTAATTAGAATAATGAAATGATATTTTTAATTTTTGTTAAAATCCATTTAATAAAAAATAGAGAAACCTTAAAAATGATTGAAAATCATGGTTTTATATTATTTGGGGATATGTATTAATCTTGATTGTAAAGGAAATGGAGAAATGATTTGCCAAAACAAAAAAAAAAAAAAAGAAGAAATGAAAACATGATAAAAATAAATATGAAATGTAATATAAAAGTGGAATTAAAAAAAATTGAACACATATAAGAACTAAAATATTCTTAAAATTATATATAAATATTTAATGTTCATTTTTTAATGTTAGGGGTTATGTGGTTTTATACACAAATACATGTAATATGCATTTTTTTTATACAGATCAAATAAATAAGCAACATTCTATGAGTATATTAAATAAAAAAAGTATTATATTTTAAAAGTTATATTCATAATTTAATATAATAAAATGTATAATTTTAATAAAATTAAGCATTTATTTTTAAGCAATATGTATTTATTTTTCAAAAGTTTATATATAAAAATAATCTGTTCATAATTTCATCATAAATTCACCCCGATTAATGGTAGACATTAGGAATTTTCTCCTTATATCTCTCATTTTTATCTCTATACCTTCATATATATTTTAAGTACCTAAATTAGTCTTATGTAATTTTTTATAACCTAGTTTGACAACTTTCAACTACAACCTTTCTTTCTCTCATGATGACAACTAAAAATGTCAAAATAGGTCAATCTTAATGAGCTTGATTGACCCAACATGGTTCAAGACATCGAACCAAAAAGTTTCTTGATGCATGAAACAATTCCATTTTTATGATTAACACACCCAACATGCAAGTTTGGTGGGTTGAGGTTGGATGATGTGTGACTCGTGGCCCAAAAGGTAGTTTTATATATATTATTATTTGTTTTAGTTCAAAAGATGTTGGGCATTTAAGATGCATCCGAATATTAACAACATGCTCTTTGTTAAATTTAACACAAAAAAAGTTTATAAATAAAGTAAATATTATTTTATCAATTTATGAATGTGTCATTTTGATATGTTGTTTTTTTGTTAAAAAGTATATATTGTTTTAAAAAAAATCATAAAATGTATTGTTTCTTACATGATGAAAATGGTTTCACTTTCAAATAAAATAAACATATTTAAATTTAACATGTAAAAGTAAATTAATAAAAAAAATCATCTATCCTTGTGGAGTTGTGGGTGAAAAGATATAAATAGCTATTTTACTTTTTTACTTAATTTTGCAATATTTTTTATTTGTAAATTATAACATTGTTCTTTGATGATCATGCAATAAAAATAAACTAGATTATGTATGTTAAGGCATGGAACTTTCATGTAATTTTATTTAGACTTACATATTTTCATCAGGCATGTTGAATTGTGGATGCTCCTATAAATCTTTTAATTAGATTACTTGCGTACTTTCTTTGAATGTTTTAATTACATCATTTTGATTTATATATTTTGTTTCAATATTTTAATTACATAATTGCTAAACAATTTGCTAATTTCATACTTTATGTTGTGGACAATATTAGTATTAAATGTTTTGTATGTATATGTATATTGCTTTAATAGTATTTATCATTTGCATATTTTTTATAAACAATATCACTCATAAGAAAAAAAAGTGAGAAATTTATTTTAATTTTTTTTAACATGGTGGGTCAGCCCACCAAACCCATCCGTCGCAGTGTACTAGGCTAGTCTAACCCGACCCGTCCAACCTTTAGCATGTGGTGGGCCAACCAATGGTGGGTTAAACTGACCTGTTTTGACACCTTCGACGACAACTTGCCTCTTTGTTTGCTTGTATTTTCATTCTTCCTCATTGCTTAATATAAACTTATTAAAGTCCATCTATTTCTCTGCCTTTGCTCGCGTTTTGTTGTTGGGGAGACTTAATTCGAATTGTCTCTCCATTTTGGATGGAAAAAAACGAGTGTTAAAGGAGTTTGGATTGGGTCATTCCAACCAATCCTGATACAGTGATTTGATAAGTCTGAATTGGGCATTCTAGAGCACTCCCGTCTGTCTGATATTAAAAGCATTCAAATTACCTAATATCAAAAAATGATTTTTTTACAAGTCTAGATTATCTAAAAAACTTGTAATAAAATGCAATGAATCTAGATTAAATAATCAAACTTTGTAAGAAAAAAGAAACTCTCCTAATTATCTAATCCACACTTGCTAAAGATAGATTTTAATGAATCCGAATTAGGTGATCCAAAATTGTAAGATAAAAAACTTTGAATTACCTAATTCAGATTTGTTGAGAAAAATATTTTAATGAATTCAGATTATGTAATCCAAATTTGTAAAACAAAAAAATCTTTAGATTACTTAATCTAGACTCATAAAAAAATAAATTTTAATGAATCTGGATTAGGATTCCATATCTGTAGAACAAAATAACTTCTGGATTACCAAATCGAGACTTGTAAAAAAAATAATTTTTATGAATTTGGATTATGTAACTTGGATTTGTAAAAAAAATAATTTCTAGACTACATAATCTAGAATTGTAGTAAAAAATACACATTAAAATTAATCCAGAATAGGTAGGGGTGTGCAAAAAAAAAGTTAAAATTGAATTGGTTTTGAACTTAACCAAACCAAATTAGTTTTGAGTTGAACTAGTTCAACAAAAATTAACTGAACTATTTCTAAAACCAATTCATTTCAAACAAAATTGGTTTAAAACAATTCAGTTTACTAGTTTTATAAAAAAACATTTTCTTCACATCCCATGCCATTGTGTAATTTTTCACTTACTAAAAAAACACTTCCTCAAGATGAACATATCGTTGTGGTCATGTCCATAACACTGCGTAAAATGCATTATTTGAAAAAAAAAATAGTTCGAAACTAGTCCAATCTAGAATTGTTTTGAACTAGTTTCGAACTAGTTCAAAACAAGTTTTATAAAAACACTTTGGTTCCGAACTACTTTTGTAAAATGTTTTACTTTTTAAGTTTAAGAACCGAACTATTTTAAAAAATTCGGTTCAGTTCGGATTTTTTTAAAAACTGGCTTTTGCCCATCCCTAAGAATAGGTAGTTCGGATTTGTCAAAAGCCAAACCATTATTACATATTCCAGAGTATCGCACACTTTGTCCCCTCTTTAACTCTCCCTCCCTCACTTTGTTCACCACCCTCTCCCTCAGAGTACTCCATTTTCTTTCGCTTTTGCCCACATCTGCACCCTTTATCATAATCCCCACACTATTGATGTAATCCCGCCAAGCAAGGAATTAAGCTAGATAGAATAAAGAGTGGACATGGCAAGGATGGAGCATAGTGAAGGTATTTCTAGGCCATAGTCTTTAAAATTACGTGTAAATTTGTTGTATTTTGTTTAGTATTTTGGTGGTGCATTTAGTATTTTGTGGGTCTTGTATTTCCCTTTATTTTAGGAGCATGGGATCCATTAGTTATTCATGGGGAGTGTATGTTAGAAGGTGAGCTTTTTTTTAGAACAAGTTGGTGGTGGTTTAATTTTCACACCCTTTGTTTAATTTCCACACTTCTCTAGCATCCACATGTGCATGAGTAACATGTGGGGCTCTTATGTCCCCTCCATGTGGTATCTAAATTTCTTCTCTCTCCTAAGTGGCATTAGCTGTCTCTTAATTCAAATTTAAATTTGAATTAAGGGAACTAGATCCATAATATTAGGATCTAGTGTCACATGAGGGAACATAGATCCATTTTCTTGGGGTTTTGTTTGGCTTAGCTACCTTTAATGAGTCCTTAACTTAGTGTGCCTTAGTGGTGAATGTCCAAGGCCTCCTAGGAAGTCTATAAAATAGGGAGTCACCTTTCTTGTATCATTTTAACACTTTATGAATTAAATCTAGACTCAAACTTGAGAGTTTCTTCTTAGAGTGTTCATATTCTCTCTAAATTGTGAGAATTCTTTTATGGCTTTTATCAAGGGTTCATTCCCTTGTGGCAAGCTTCTACCAACCATGACTTATCTTCTATGAAGTGGCACCTATTCACCACCTTTCTCTAGTCTCTCCATCTCCATCTTCAACCTTGAAACCTCTTTGGAGCAAGATCATGGGAGGAACAATCCAAGATTTCATCATGTCGTATCAAGAGCCTACTCCTTGGATGTTCTTTTTTTTTCTTTGCCTTTGCTTTTAAATTCCATCTTGTTCTTCTATCTTCTTCATCTTGTTCTTCATTTTTTTCAGATTGAATCCATGTTGTAATATGTTTTCCTTAATTGTCTTGTTGTTATGTCTTGTGATTGTGAATTTTAAATTTCTATGCACTATGTTCTTCTCATTTTATTTCTTGATTCAAAATTTATTGTTCCTTCATTGAATCAATGCTTATTTATATTCCTAATTTGTCCTTATACATTTTATTATGTGTTTTTCTTGTTATGAACTCCAAAGAAGCCTAGTTGTGGTCGCCACACTTTTGTGGAAAAAACCACAACGCTGTGGTCTGGGCATTTTTGGTTCATAAATGTTGTTTTTGTGTGCTGCAAATTTCCTTCTTTGTTTTTTTGTGTTTTCTCTCTGTTTTTCCAGTCTGGTTTTTCATTTTTTAATTTTTATTTTCTACTCTTCATGTCATGTTTTAATAGTCATGTTTAGTTCTTAATTTTGTCAAATTAATTTCCTAGTGTTTAGCCTCTTTTATTTTGCCTAAAAATGTGTTGAACTTTCTTGTGAAATTGAGCATATAAAAGGTTCATCCTCTTGAGTAAGTCTTTTTTCAAGAAGTTTCACATGCTCTTAGTTTAGCATGTTTCTTTAAATTATTTTTTTTAAAAAAAATAGTACTTAATTTCTTCCTATTTCATCTTATTGCTTGAATTTTAGTAGCCCTTTTTGTGCTGATTTTGAAGTGATTTTTGTTTTGATTGCTTGAGTTGGTTGAAAGTGATGTATCCTTTTATGGATGCATTTCTCCCATGAATCAACTCCTTTAAGGTCATGAGAAGAAATGGATGAGGGAGTAGAAAAGAGGTGAGGGTAGAGGCACTACTAAGATTAGATAGGCCTTTGAAGTGAAGGTATTTGCCACAAGAGAAGGAACCATTGATAAAAGCACAAGAATGCTCTCAATTTGAGAAGAAAGGGATACTCAAGGAAAGAAGTAAAGCTCTCAAAATTTCATTAACTCAAGTGTAAACATTACAAAAGGGTGGTGAGGTCTATATATAGGAAGGAAGTGGGCTTGGGCCATGAAAAATGAAAGAAAGAAAAGAGGGAAGTTCAAATTTGAATTAATGAGCACATGCTCCTAAAATCATGGATCTTAGATCTAACTAAGTGTCATGTAGGATGTCATGTGGCTTTAGTTAAATTCGGCGCCTCTTGAAGGGAACAAGGGCCTCACCTTGTCTCCTCTTTGCTTCATGTGCTAACTAATTGGGTTTTAATTAATAAAGAGGGGGTCTGGTTAATAAAACAACTCACTAACACCCTTAAATGACCCAATTAGCTACTACACTCGACAAAAAGAACTAGGCACACCTCCGAGGAAAATGAGTCTTTGGAACTCTTAGCCTCACTACATGAATTGAGCAAGGAAATAAAGACAAAAAAGTAAGAGGTAGGGTCCTAAACGTGCTCCTAAGGTGTGAAGAAGTATGCCACTTCCTCTCCACACCTAAATTGAAATTTAAAAGCTATTACACACAAAAAGAGTGGCCCTTAGGGACATCCAACACTCCTTGAATAGAGGCTTTTTATACACGTAATTATGCACAAAATTTAAAAGAAAGAAAAGTTTTCTATCTTCACTCCAAACTCTCTCAAGTTTGAGTCTAGATTTCATTCATAAAAGTGTTAAAATGATACAAGAAAGGTGACTACCTATTTATAGACTTCCTAATAGGCCTTGGACGTTCACCACTAAGGCACACTAAGCTAAGTACTCATTAAAACTAGCTAAGTCAAACAAGACCCTAAGAAAGTGGATCTATGTTCCCTCATGTGACACTAGATCCCAATATTGTGGATCTAGCTCCCTTAATTCAATTTGAAATTTGAATTAGGAGACAACTAATGCCACCTAGGAGAGAGAAGAAATCTAGATGCCACATGGAGGGGACATAACCCATGCACATGTGGATGCTAGAGAGGTCTGAAAATGAAACAAAGAGTGTGAAAATTAAACCATCACCTACTTGTTGTAAAAAAAATCCACCTTCTAACACATACTCCCCAAGAATAATCAATGGCTCCCATGCTCCTAAAATAAAGGAAAATGTTTGTAAATACAAGACCCACAAAATACTAAATAAACCACCAAAATACTAAACAAAATATGACATATTTACATGCAATGTCCACTCTTTTTTTTCCCTAACTTAATTCCTTACTAGGAGATTGTATCACTTCTTAAGGGTATTCTTGTCAACCTAATTCATATAGAGGTGCATGGAGAAAATCATGAGGTGCAATGAGAAATTTCCCATATATATGAGAGGTGTTAAAATATGAGGATATATAAGAGGTGTTAAAAGAAACTGCATATGGTATGATAGACGTGTTAATTGGTTGGGCCCAAATATTTGGCGAAGGAAGCGTCAGCGTAACGCAGCGAAGCACGATTACGGATTACCATGACCTTGCCCCTTGTGCAATCTATACCATTACCACCTACTGCACCAGTTTCCAGTTCCCACTCTTAACAAATTATTATATTCGTTACGATACCTCCCTCGACCCTCTCTCATCTCATCTTTTCACCTCTCTTCTCTCTCCTCACACCTCAGATCGATCAAGCATCAGGTTCTTTTTCTTTTTCCCCAACTCCTAAACTATCATCATCGATCCTTCTATTACTTCAACTTTTTCTCTAAATGTTTGCTTCATCCGCCACTTCTTTTCGCTTTAATCCACTCTATCCCAACCATCATAACCCACTTTTGTTACAGCTCCCTTCCTCCTAGTTAGGGTTTCTTCTAATTTCAATTCCGTTCATCCACTTTCACCACTATTGTGGACAATGCTTATTCAGCTTATGATTCTGTTTTAATTAATTATTTCTTTATTGTTATGTATTCTAAACTTAACTTACAAGCGCGTCATTATAATTGTTTTTCTCTGTACTTCAATTTTTTTATACCATTCTCCAGGCTCGCTAATTTTTATGGTTGTTTAATCTTACGGGAGCTTTGAGCGTTGATTCTCTGGTGTAGCAGCAGTCAGCACAATAGAAAATGGTAGGCTTCCGAAAATCTTTTCGCTATTTGATTTTCTGTTCCCTAATGTTTTTATTGTTGCTAGTGCAAATCTTTTGCTAACATCATAATATCATTTTAAATCAAAATGTTTTTTTTTTATTATTTTAATTAATCCTTTGATCCTATATCTGCCCCTACTTTTTGTTTTACTCTCTGTACTTTAAAACGTTTAAGTCCTTTTACAAGCAAATTTATGTTGTTAGTTTCTTGGTCGTGTAAACCGGCACAAAATGGAGGCACGAGGATTAAATCAAACATAAAAAAATTGCTGGAATAGGAACTGAAAACATACAGTTTTAGGTAGAAAGACTAAAATGAAAAGTTGGTGCAGGTACATGACCAAATGCTTAAGTAAACCTTTTTGTTATTATTAGTGAAAGCCCAATATATCTCCTAATTGGCTAATTCTCTTTTTTATTGTTTTAGTTCTGATTAATAATTTATATTTCTGATCTGCTGTCTTTCCTAGAATTATTTTTTCACGTATTTATCATGTAATATTGATGCCATTATGACGTGATATTTGTCACTTTTTTATAATTTTATCTACTTTATGTATATTTGTCACAGTTTTTTGACGGATATGGATATCATGGGACATCATTTGAGCAGATATATCGATGCTACCCAGCTTCTTTTATTGAAAAGGTTCGCATTCATTGCTAATCTTATTGAGCTAATTATCATTGAATGATAAAATGTTCGTTGACTGTTATTTTCCATTTTGTTCTCACAATCCCCCTTATTAATGTAATTATATTGCTTTCAACTAACTAAAATTAGCCAGGACGTGTATGGTTACTTTTTATTTATGGTTTTTTGCTTATTGTTTCTAGTATATGATTATATTACTTTACAATGTTCTATAGCGGATATTTTATCTTAGTTTCCTCAGCTAGTTCAATTGGTTAAATTGTGGGCATAATTTGAGCATTCTGGTGCAGTACCCCACAATGCACTTATCTGTTTTCCATTCTGTTATCCCTTGTGAACCTTTTTGAGAACCTCCCTTTAGACAAAAAAAGATCTCTATGCAAATAAAATTTTGTTGATACATCCAAATGTTGTCAAAATTGAGATTTTACATAGAATTTGAATGGGAGGGGGTCGCCAAAGATCATAAATAAATTATAGGATCATTACATGCATTGTAAAATCTTACTACAAATGAAAATTTATATTTAGAACATTGACAAATACATAGAAGATAACCTCTAAATCACCATTAAACTGAACTTCAAACTGAAAATTTGCAAGTGCAACATCCAATATAACTAGTAAGTCATAGTTAAATTATTTGTTACGCAACAAAAAATAAAGAAGCTTGAGATGAGAGAAGAGAAGCTTCTTCCCTATGATGTGAGCCAGTGTTATTAAATAACTGTCATGGTGGCGCAATAGTGTCATGACATGGTGGATTTTTTGCCAGCCATTATACACAATGTATGAAGGATGTCTGCCATGGTGGTGCAATGGCATGATTTTATGGCAGAATTTTAGCCTTCTGCTATGTTCCACCATCTGCCATTAATAACAAAGATGTGAGCTCCACACTTCATGACAGTGTGGTGTGTGAAGGTTCTTGTATCTTAATAGTGTTGTGTTTAGGAAGAAAAGAGGGAGAAGGGAGAAGGAAGATGTGTACAAATGGAATTAGGGTGGGTTTTGTCTTGTTCTGTTGTTCAGGCAAAGTAAGTTTGCATTAAATATAAAAATGACATTCTGATTAGACTGTCAAGTGTCAATTTTATTAATGCAGATTGAAACCCATTTGAAAGTTCAAAATTATTTCACGATGTTCATATTTCCTTTAATATCAGGAGATATAGTACGACAAAGATTTAGGCGTTGGTTGGAAATGTAGAATGTTGAACATGAAATGTCAAATCTAAAAAAGAAACTGAAGATATTCAATTAAAGTGATTTTAATCTATAGTGACATTCTTAAATTGAAACCAAATATTTTGTAAACTCGTAAAGTAATCTAATATTTTTTTTCTCTGTTTTCCTCTCTTAATAATGCAGCCTCAAATTGAAAGTGGTGACAAAAGTAAGTTTCCCCATCCATACTAGTTCTTGTTTTTAGAATATCATTTTCTTATGTACTCATGCTTTTGATGTCTAAATTAAATTCTTGTGCTTCAGTTATAATGCCTCCATCAGCCCTTGACCGTCTAGGTTAGTTATGTCACTATTTTATTGTTTTCTATTTTGCTTACTTCTATTCCAAGTGAATATATATTATGAATTTTCAAATCCTAATATTAAGTTTAATCTGCAGCATCCCTGCATATTGATTATCCAATGTTGTTTGAACTTCGTAATGATGCTGCCGAGCGCGTTTCTCATTGTGGGGTTCTGGAGTTCATTGCAGAGGAAGGCATGATATACATGCCATACTGGGTAGGCATCCAAAAGTAATTGTGAATTTGGTTGTGAGCTTTTTCACTAATTTGGTTCCATTTTGAGGTTTTAGTATTTTGAATTGGTTCTGTTTTCAAACAGATGATGGAGAACATGCTTTTACAAGAGGGAGACATTGTTAAAGTGAAAAATGTGACACTTCCAAAGGGGACATATGTTAAGTTACAGCCCCACACAAAGGACTTCTTGGATATTTCCAATCCAAAAGCTATGTGAGTTGATGCTTATTAAGTTTATCTAATAAAAGCTATGATGTTTCCCTACCATAGAGTCTTGCAAAAATGCATTTCTGTAGCTCAAATATGTTTCTCTTCTGAATTTTATTTTTGTATCCTTTCATACCATCTTTCCAGGATATTTATGCTGTTTGATTTTATTATGTCAATCACACAAACACACTCTATCACTGCAACTACAATGTTTTATGGTGTTTGATGCATACTGGTTTTTCGTTTGTCCCTTTTTTGTCTATCTGTGACTATGTTCCTTAATATGTAATAATGTGGTATGCAATTTTAGAAGTGTGTAAATTAATTATTCCATATGTGGTCTGGGGATGTAGTTTTTTTTTTTCTTGTTTTCCCGTTGCTTTATGGTATTTGTTATTTTAATTCTATCTTCACATCTGCTGTTAGCTTAGTTCTGTGCTTAGTTTCACACACTGACTTGAGTTAGATCTTCATTTAGATATTTGATTGTACTTTTTTATGCACAGCTTAGAAACAACATTGAGGAATTTTTCCTGCTTGACTACTGGAGACAGCATTATGGTGGCTTACAACAACAAGAAATATTACATAGATATTATAGAAACTAAGCCTGACAATGCCATAAGCATAATTGAGACCGACTGTGAGGTGGACTTTGCTCCCCCCTTGGATTACAAGGAACCTGAAAAGCCCATTGTACCCCATTCTTCTGGAAAAGCACCATTATCTGGTATGCACTTGACTTACTGATGTTTGTCATAGATGTCTCATTTCTCTCTCTGGTTGAATCAAATCTGTGTGTGTGACATGTTTCTGTATGTTTGTCATTAATGTTCTTTACAAATTTAGCTTAATTGATTGTATTGTACTGGAATGTCCATGTTGAACTTTGAAGTTTGAGCACTCTTTTTTGTAATTTTTATAACATGACAGAACTATTATTTTTAAATAATTGCTGTTGATGACTGCAACATTCATGTTTCTGCTTACTCGATAATTATTGGTTGACTGCCCTTTTTTTAATTGCAAAATGTACAATTTTCAAGCAATGAGAGGGTTATATTTGTTTGTATAAATAGAAGTTGATTCTGATTCCATGGTATTGTAGCAAATGGAATATTTAACTTTCAAACTTCAGAATGTGGAAATGTTCATCAGAATATTTGGTCATTGAACTTTTACTGGAATTTTAAAATTGAAATTTTTGCTGTAACAATGTGTTATTGAAGTTAAAGATAGTTTGTACATTGCAGTGATAGGTCATAGTATTAGTCCTTTTTTGTTGTGAAGGCTGAGAACTCTTGTTCCTCATGACAGAGGAGACCCCTGCTGAAGATGAGCCCAAGTTCAACCCATTTTCTGGAACTGGGAGACGCTTGGATGGAAAACCATTGAAGAATCAGCCTCCCCCAGTTTCTTCTTCTGGGTCCAAGGACAAGAAACCTGATGTTCCAAATGTGAATTCCCAGTCTTCTACAGCTTCTAGTTCACAAAGTGATGCTCGTCAATCTCAGGGCAAGCTTGTGTTTGGGTCAAATGCAAACCGTACTAAGGAGACAGGAAAGGTAATTTGCTGCTAGATTATTTGTTAATCTTTAAAATCACATGCTTATCGTTTACTTCTTGATGCCTCACCTCTCTTCCTTTGAAATGGTAATTGATAGACCGTTAAGTTTTGCACATTCCGTCTTTACAGGCAAAGGAGTCAAAACCAGAACCACCTAAAGAGAAAGAAGAGCCGAAATTTCAACCTTTTACAGGGAAGAAGTATTCTTTACGGGGTTAATTCATATCAATCAATTAAATGTCCTTTTACTTTTAAAGTAAGTTACTTTGTTGATCTCTGCATGGATCCATGTCTATTGCAAAAACTTGTATTTTTAATTGTATTATAAGCAGTAGATAGACCAGTAGATGCCACAGAAAATACATTGAGTCCTTGATTACTTGTGAATGAAGCTCTGGACGACGTTTCCAAGCGTTTCTGTAAGGTTACATTTTCTCCGATTCTTAGGGTTTTAGAATTCTAAAACCGCGAATTTAAAATACTAAAACCCTAAACTTGAATATAGACTCAACACAAGGTAGAAGTTCATATAAAAGCATATTGATTTTTAATTTGTTGTGTACTCATTTTATAGGATCGGGAAAATGCTAAGCTGAATAATATTTTATCTCTCACAATATCACTACCTTTTCATCAGATCCATCGATTTTAAAAACTTTTTTGCTTAGTTTTTTTTTTTTTTGCTTTTCATTTTTTTGTAGTCTATATGTTTTTTATGCATTTCTTTTGTCCATTAAGTATCTATACGGCTTCGAAAAACAGGGAATCAGATAGAAATATTATGATCTTGTGATGAACTAAAAATATAATATAATTTATTAAATTGTATAAATATCCAAGTTAAGGATAAATAGTGGTTTCATATAAAATGAAATTTTTATAAGTAATAAAATTATCATTTGATTTGTCAGAATGAATATTTATTACATGAAGAGTAAATTTTACATTAAAATATATATTAATTTCTAAAACACAATAAATACTATATACATCACACTCGTGATGGATCTTGGCCATCAATGTTGGGAAGTTAAAAATCTAAAAATGGATATACTTAAAGACAATTATAATTTTTTTTTGTAAAATATTTTGTATTTATTAACAAAGAAGAAAAAGTTTGAGAGAGTCAAAAAATAAAATAGACATACTACAAAAAAATTATAATTTTTTTGTAAACTAAGAGTTTAATTGGTATATATTGTCAGTGTATAAGATTTTTAAATTGATATTCAATTATGATTTTTCATGTGACATTTAAAGTAGTAATGAGTAAAATTAACAAATTTACCATAAAGAAAAGGTTGTGGTTGAATATCAGTGTAAAAATATTTACATTGACCGTGTATACCAATTAAACATATAAAAATATATATTTACTTTAAGTGAGAAACATTGGAGAGACCATGACTCCTAAAAAGATACTCAAATCAATCACACTTCAATGAAAAGAAAACTTTATAAAAAATGTACTATTATCTAAATTACATGTAAACATTAGTCTAAAAGGAGATGATATCTTATGCAATTCTACCTACCAAGGGTCCAATTATTAGGGTCATGGCTAGTAGGAAAGAAGAAGACATAGCCTGAAAAGAGTTCTGAAGATCTCAACTCTCAATAGAAGTGAAGATCATAGGCCGATGTCATTAGATTATTTTTTGTAAATATTAATTTGCTTTGTATATTCATTTGGACCATGTATTTTGGTCACTTCCTTTCTTAATTAGGTGTTTAGGTGTAATTAGTGGAAAACAGAAGTAACTTTAGGATAAGACTCTAGTTAGGCATTTTGGGCTTGTCCATTCACCTAATTAGGAGTTGCTATTTGCACTCGTTGAGGTTAATCTTAGGCACCAACTTAAAGGGTTAAGACTTAGGTTAATTAGGCTAGTCCAAGTCCCATATTGCCTTGATTTATGTGTCCAAGTTCTCCCATTGGACTATATATCCTCATTTTCCCTCTTATAAACATTACACTGAGTGAATGAATATAAGACTTCTTTAGTAGGCTTTTTGATCAATTGAGTGTCTTGAGAACTCTCTCTTTTAAGAATTTTCTTCCTAGTAAGCTTTTATCAAGTGTCCTCCCCCTTTTGACAAGCTAGCATAAAATTTTTTATTTATCTTTTCCTTTGAAAGTGGTGTCAAAACCACCCTCATTTCTAACCTTTTTCCTCCTCCATTTCTAAGAAGAAGAACCTTTGGTTAAGAAGATCCAAGGGAGTGCATCATTTGGTATCATGAGTCATTTTCATGAAGGTTCATTCCTCCTCCTTTCTCTCTAACTTAAGCATCATTTTTCCTTCATTTTTTTGTAGTTTTTGCTTTAATTTTTATGCTTTCTTTATTGTTATTTAATTTCCTTTTTATGTCTTGTTAGTATAGTCTTATAGTTTTAATTTTTTGTCATTTAAATTCCTTGCACTTTTCTTCTTCTTTTTTTGTTCAATTTTAGTTACTTTTATTAAATAATTTTATGCTTTAAGGTTCCTTTTATTTACTCTTATTCTTGTAATCCTAAATGAGTCTTTGAGAATGACTTCACAAATTTTGTGAAGAAAGCCACCCAAGGTGGTCTAGACTCTTGGATTCACATCTTTGTTCTTGCCTTGTTCTTGCTTTTCTTGTCGGTCATTTAATTTCATCAAGTTGGGTGTGAGTTTTTCTTTCTTTCCTTTGCATATTTATTTTTAGTTTTTAATCCTATAGTTTTGTCAATTAGATTGTTATGGTTAGTCCTTTTATTATCATCTAAATTTCCTTGTCTAGCTTTTTCATTTTTGACCATAAAGAGTGTGTGTTAGCTTCTTGAAACTGAGCATCTAAGAGGAGTATTCCTCTTTGTAAGTCTTATGAGAAGTTCTACATGTTTTAGTTCATAGTATGTTTCTAAAAATTTTTCTCAAAAGTATTGCTCAATTTCTTCTTAAATCATTTCTTGCTTTTGAGTAGAAGTAACTTGAATTGACTTTAGCTTGCTTGGTTGATTTTGTGTCCTGGGGGTTGCTATTTTTGGGCGTGTATTAGTGGCTATAATCTTGGTGCAAACAAGCTTGTCACAACACCAAAGCCTAGTATTATGCCAAAAAAAGCTTGATCACCTAATTTGCTAAGTGGCTTCAAGTTATTTCTTCTTCTTTGATTTGTACTTTGATTAAATTTTGTGGCCATTTCTTTCATCCCTTATTTCAAGCGAATATAATACATACACTCCTCATCATTTGTCATTTTCAATTTGTAAAAGAGGTGTAACAAAAGTAATAAAAAAAGAAAACAAAGGAATAAAAAAAAGTGTTAGTCAAAAGTGTTAAAAAGTTAATTAAAAGAGTAAACAATTGTAGTACACCTCAAATTGTTCAAATCCTAAAAGGGAATGATTAAAAATTGTTGAAACTTGCTTGGAGCTAATTGATTTAGATTCGGCCATAAGTGTTTGTTTTGGTGCAAATCATTGAATTTTGTTGGATCTTTCTTATGTTTAAGTCCAATTCTACTTTAGTTTCATTCTAGGTTTCATTTTGTTGTCCTAACCTACTTTTTACACTTTTTATTTGCTTGTTTGTCTTGATTTAAAATCCTTGAGTTTGTCCATTATACTCTATCCACTTGGATGATTACCTTCTTTGAGATTTTCTTGCTTTATTTGCTTGTATTGCACTCTCTTAGCTTTTGTTTTGTGCGCCACTTTGTAGGGAAAAAGTGATCAAAATCAAGCTTTCCATAAGGGTGACATTTTTTAGGAGCTTCAATCAAGGAAGTAGCACTAAATTTTGAGGGAAACACCTTTTGGGGAGGCAAAAACTTGGAGAAAATCAAGTCTATATCAAGTTTTCTTTTACTTAGTTGTTTTTCTTAATTGGGTGTATTTGATTAAGGTCATTTTAATATAGGTGTTGGATGTCCATAAAAGTCACCTCTTTTAATAAAGGTGGAGGAAGGAAGTCGTACCATATCCTTCCACCTTAGGTGCATATGCTTAGTTCCCTAAACCTTGTTTTTAATTTTCTTTATTTGCTTTCACGTTTTTAGTGTGAAGTGTTTTTAAGTTCAAAAGACTCTTAAGTATTTCACTTAGGGAGAAAACAAAAAAAGAGTGAGGAAAGCAAGCCTTAGGATGTCCCCCTCCCAAAAAAGACACTTTCAAAATGAGCTCACACACATCTAGTAATAGGAGTGTCAATCAAGAAGTTTCTCATAAATCAACTAACATGGACAAATATGTGAGTGATTTTAAGGAGTGGAGGGTAGAAGAGGGAGAGGAAAGCAAAGAGAGGGAAAAGAGAGAAGAGAAAATGTGTGAAGAAAAACAGAAAGAAAGGAAAAAGAAAGAAGCAAGACAAGAAAGAAGAAGAGAAGCAAAGGAAAGGGAGAGAAAACAAAAAGAGAGAAAAGAGAAAGGAAAGAGAGAGAAGAAAAAGAGGAAAAGAGGAGAGAAGAAAAAGAGAGAGGAAAGAGAGAAAAAGAGGAAAAAAAAAAGAGAGAAGAATGGGTATAGATCTGTCTTGAGTGAGATGAGTGGAAAGAGGTTTATGAGAGACCTAGGAAAAAGAGAGGGCATCAAAATAATATTCAAAACCAAAACCCTCATAGGACCAAAATATAGACCTACCTCATTTTCATGGTAAAAATTATGTGGAAACCTACCTTGATTAGGAAATGAAGGTAAAACAACTCTTTACTTTTTTCAATATAAGTGAAGAAAGAAAGGTTCCATTGGCAACCCTTAGCTTCCAAGGGCATGCCATGTATTGGTGATCCTCCTTAGTTGACGAGGGGCGTCGCCTTAATAATGCTCATGTGAACTATTAGAATGATCTCAAGGGGGCTATGAGATGACGACATGTCCCCTCTTATTATGAAAGAAAGCTCCTTGATAAATTACAAAGATTGAAATAGTACAAATTAAGTGTTGAGAAGTATAGACAAACAATGGAGTTTTTCATGATGAAAGTGGGCATTACTAAGGAGCATAGGGCCACCAAAGCTAGGTTTCTAAGTGGCTTGAGCACGAACATAAGAGATAAAGTTAAGCTCTTACCATATAAAGACCTACATGACTTGTCTAATTTTGCATAAAGGTGAAAAACCAATCGAAGAGGAAAAATGTTTCAAAGAAAGAATTTACACCTTACTCTTATGCAAAAAGGGATTAAGCCAAGCGAAACTCTTCCAAGAGTTTTTCTAAAGAAGAGCCATAAAAAAGCATGCATAAAGATCATAAGTCCGCGCATACAAGAGAAAACCCCTCTACTAGTTCTAGCAATAGGACTGTACATACAAGGACATCGCCCGAAGTCATCCAACTCGCTCACTCAAAGTCGCCCAATTTGTCCACCCAAGGTCGCCCCAAAAAGGTCGTCTTAAGTGACCTCAAAGTCGTTTGTCTCTCAAAGTCACCACTCACCAGCAGACTCCACCAATATCTCCCAAGGAAACCCAACCAACATGAGCAAAACAACTCAAACACCCCAGAAAGCTATTCAAGGATATTTATGACAACTGCCATAAATCGGCAGTTACAAGACAACTTAAAGAAGTAGTTAATAAGCAATAAAACACCTTTAAAGTCGCATTAACTACATCCCCAATATAAAGGCAAGAAAAAGGTAATTTAGACTCACTAAACAATCTATACTTAAGTACCTTGACTGACTTGAGCATTGGAGTATCTTTTGCAGATATCCCGGCGTTGCGCTTTCAAGGAGATATTTTGTGGACTTACCGGATAATACACCCATCATTTTTTGGCAAGTACATTTGGCACCCACCGTGGGTGTATTCTCTGGAAAACATTTACCAGAAAATGATGGGTGTATTCTCCTGCAAGTCCACCAAATATCTCCTTGAAAGTGCGGCACCAGGATATCTGTAAGAGACACTCCAACGCTCAAGTCAATCAAGGTAGTTTAGTATGAATTATTCAGTGTATAGTACTTTTGTCTAGTCTTTTATATCAGAGATGTAGTTAATGCGGCTTTAAAGGTATTTTATTGCTCATTAACTATTTCTTTAACTTGTCTTGTAATTTTCGGTTTGCGGCGGCTGTCATAAATCTCCTTGAATGGCTTTCTGGGGTGTCTGAGTTGTTTTGCTTGTGCTGGTTGGGTTTCCTTGGGAGACATTGGTGGAGTCTACTGGTGAGTGGTGACTTTAAAGGTCGCTCACGACAACTTTGAGAGACGGGCAACTTTGCGGTCGTTTAGGACGACCTGTTTAGGGCAATCTCAGGTGGACGAATTGTGCAACTTGAGTGGGTGATTTGGACGAATTCAGGTGATGTCCTTGTATATAGATAAGCCCCCCAGGCTCCAAGGCTTGTGGACAATGAGACGTTAAAGTCTTGAAGTGAAGTAGAGGAGGTCGTCAAGTATGTATTGTGAGGCGTCATCCAGTTGTACTTGCATCGAGTAAGGTGTTGCGACATGTGGTGGTCTTTGATCGTTGGATAGAGGGTTAGAAGGATTAATGAGAGTTGTTAAATACATGTGGTTGTTGGATGGGTAGTAAGAGGTCGCATGGGAACTATTGGATTGATGTTGATTAGGTGGGAATGGTTATAATTCTCTTCAAATTCTATCTTGTGGGATACACTTCTTTTTCCATTTTCATTCATGTTCTCATCTTCTCTTGCTCGAGTTTATGTGTGTTTGTGCTTTTCTATGAAGTACCTTGCTTTGTGTGGTGTTTTGTTTTTTCTCTGTTTACCCTTCATCTTATTTCTTTTTTGTATTTTCGTGTTGAGGGTCTGCTAGGGTTGTATTTTTATTTTCTTTATGGGAACTATGTCTTCGAATTCTAGGGATGGGCATAGGCAGTGGAAAGGGAAGGGTTCAATTCTTCCAAGGAGATAATTGGGATAGGGGAGGATGTGAATTTTTTGGATTTGTCTTCTCATTTAGTGGTGTCGAAGGTGTCGCTCTTAGCGTCTGACGGTGGTGGTGTCGTGATAGTGGTTAAGGGGTCTAGGGTTGTGACATTCTCGAGAGTTAGGGTAGTTAAGGAGAAAGAGGGTGTGGGGAAAGGTAAGGTTGTAAGATATTCGAGCATGAACTTGTTTTAAGTGTGTATTTCTTTTCTATAGGTATCTATGGGTTGATCACGAGCCGAAATACGGTTAGGGCCCTTATGTGTCTTGAACTTATACTGAATGCAGTTAATATAAATCTCATAACCTTTTCTATTTTTTTTTATAATCGACAATTAAAAGGAAATATTTTTTCAATTTTTGTTATAGTTGTTGCAGCCGCTAAAGTAACTATCAAACTGGCTATTGTTTCTTTAATTTATCATAATAGAAAATCGGGGAGTTAAAGGGGAGGCGAAAAATGGTGCTGGAGGTTCCAAAGAAGACGAGGGGTAACCGCAAGAAGGTAGATTTTCCACCTTTGAATGTCTCTTGATACAAGTGGGTTAGGGGTGATGTTGTTGAGTTTAGGAGTAAGGCCAGTGATCAATGCTTTTGTCTAGGGTAGTTTTATGTCGAATGTTGATAAGGCCGACTTGTTCTTATTACAATCTTATGATCGGGATAAGTTCATGTATCGGGAGGGTCGTCTGAAGTACCTTTCACTTATTTCTATAAGACTTTCTTCCTCAATCTTGGGGTCACCTTACCTTTTTCCAAGTTTGAGTGTGAGTTTCTTAGATACGTGAATGTGGCATCATCACAATTACATCCAAATAGTTGGGCATTCCTGAGGGCTTTTTAGGTTAAGTGTTCTTGTTTAGGTATAGAGGTGTCTTTGAATAGGTTTTTTTATTTTTATCAATTGAAGATTGGTGCACCCAAGAGGTTGGATTTCCTTGAGTGGGGTTAATAGAGGGTTTTTTCCTTATACTCTAGCTCATATAAGTTTAAAAATAAGTTCATGAGGGTGGACTCCAAGATTGGAGGCCTCAATATAACATCTTCTTTGAGGCGGATAGTGATGCATTCCTCCCTAGCAAGGGTCTATAAACACGGGTCATGCCTAGGAGGATTGAAGAGGATACAGCTAGAGAAGAGGGAAGAAGACCTCACCTTCTCATGGACATCATGATCTCAAGAATTTAGGTCGTAGTCTCTTAGTTCTAGCTTAGTTTGTTCTATATTTGTATTTCATTTTTGGAGGCATGTTCTTTGGTCGTGTATTTTGGCCTTGTTTCATACCTAAATTAAATAGGTGGTGTGATTAGTCTCTTAGGAGGAGTGAGTTGATTAGTTGGTCTTTTAAGATGAATTGGTCGTGTGGTTTTTTGCTAAAACAAATTCTTAATTCATCTTAACATCCCTCTAACCAACTAGGAGACATATGGGCCCTAAGGTTCCCCGCAAGTGGTGCCAACCTTCTCTTTCCTCCAAGGTGGCACCTACTTGGACCAATAAATGTGCTTCTTTTTTTGAATTTGAAATTTGGAGTGTCATATCATTTCCCTCCAATATTCAAATTCAAACTTGAGGGAACCTAGATCCATCTTTTAGGGCCTTGTTTGGATCCCATAATGCTTAAACACGTGTTAATTGTGCTTATCACAATTAACACATGTTTAAATGTTACTTGGGCCTTGATTAGTCATGAACATCCACTCCTTCTCCCTAATCACTCCATGCTCTATAAATGGCTTCCCTCCATTGTAATAATTTACACTTGAATGTTAAGAAATTGTGAGTTTGCTCTAGCTTTCAGTGTCCCTTCTTCTCTTCATCTTTGAGAGAGTTCCTCGTGCTTTTATCAAGGGTTCTTTCCCTTGTGGCAAGCATTTCCACCTTCTTGGCTTATCTTCTCTAAGTGGCACCAATCCACCTCTATTTCTATCCTCTTCACTGTTCCATTTCAAGCAAGGAGTGAGCTATAGAGATGAGTAAAGGAGCATCCATAGAGTGGCATGCATTAGATGGGAAGGCGAATTTTTCTCTCTATTAGCAGGAGCAACCTCATAAATTCGTGAGAACAAAAGGGAGAGTAGTCTCAACCAAGGAGGAGGTCGATATTCCCAAATTGGCTTCTGTACTTTTCCCCATGACCATTTAGATTGTTCTTTGTCTTCCATATGCTCAGGATATGGAGGAAGAATTGGAGAATGCATGTTTCTTGTATTTTTGGACTGATGTTTATGTTTGCCAATTTTTATTTTTGACCTTGTTTTGTGTATGTTATGTAGAACTAATGAGGAAGAATAATTGGAATTCGCTAAAGAGGAAGTTCGACTTGACCAAGGGGAATACTACTATCATTGCTGGAGGTGGGAGTCGCAAGAGAAAGCATGACAACATAGCTATGTAGGGCGACTCCGAAGATCGCTATAGTTGTTTCGGAAGGCCAAGTGGTGGCGGATGAGGTGAGTTATCCTATCCAACCAACTTCCAAGATTCAAAAGGATATCATATCCCGTCTCCTCGGGTGCTCTCCAACCTCGGGCTGGTGCTTGTTAGGTCGACCATCTTTCCCCCTAAATGTTGTTAGGGCATTTTCGCATACTACCTGGGAGAAGACTGTGTATTGGTGTTTCCCAGGGGGAAAATATGAGAACCAAATGGAGAAACTTGAGCATGCTTCAGCTTCAAAGGATATCAACTCGTTATGGAGCATAGGAGTTGAAGGATCTGCTTACTTCAATGCTAAAGAAGTGACCCCTACCGACGCCGTTATTTTGGAGAGGGTTAGGCCTGTTGAGAGCTTCAATTTTGCCATGATCATGTTGCAAAAGTCCCAATGTGTGCTTGACTACTAGGGTCGTAAGTGGGATGCTGCTGAGGAAAGGTCAACTCAACTAGAGGCTTCGAACAAAAGGATAAGCTCGAAGATGGTCATCCTCCAAGATCAGCTGGCGGAGTTGAAAACTCAATTTCAAGTGGTGTTTGCTGGGAGGATGGTTGCCTATCAAGTTGTGTGTGATCGTTTAAGTCGATTTATCATCAAGGCTAATGAGAATAGAAGGTTGGCGACCTCCTAAATTATGAAGCTGGAGGGGAAGTCAGGGACCCTATAGGAGTAGCTAGATAAGGCTCAAAGGCAAGTAGCTCAAGCTGTAGGGAAAGTTAAAGGCTTGGAGGACGATCTTAATGATGCTTGGCGGCAGATATGCTTGGAGCATACTAATGGCTTCAACAAGGTTGTGAAGCAAGCCATTTTGTTCACCAACATGGAGGAGACTTGTTTTGATATTAATAAGGAAGTGAAAGATGGTTAGTTGGTGGATGAGGAGGATAAGGACGAAGAGAAAGATAAGGAAGGGGAAAACATTGCGATAGAAACTGTTGTTGAGTGTATTTGAGTTTGTGTATTTGTTTCTATTTTGGTTCTTCTAGTCTTTTTGGTTATAAGGTTGTTTGTAGTGGATTTGATTTGATTAATCTAATGATGCTTTTTGGCTGTTTTTATTGCTTTGGTTCTTGATTGCTGATTTCTGAGTTGCGACACTTGTGATTTTGTGATTTTATGGTGTAATTGTGTTGTGTTTGTGAGTTTTATTATTAGTCGCTTGAAAGCTTTATATTCCATACTTTGAGAGCTTGTGCTTAGCTTTCGAGAGTTCGCGTTTGATCAAGAAGTCGTGCACAAGAGCTCAATTTCGGCTCTTTTGAGTATGAGACTCGTTTTGGTCTCTGAAAGCGTGTATTCAACTCTTTTAAGTGGGAAACTCGTGTTCGATTTCTGAGAGCTCATGTTCAGCTCTTTTGAGTGGGAGACTCGCGTTCGGTCTCAGAGAGCTCGCCTTTGGTCTCAGAGAGCTCGCATTTAGCTCTTGCTTGGGAGATTCATGTTCGGTCTCCGAGAACTCGCATTTGAATCTCGCTTTTTCGGAGGTTGTCATTTTAGTTTACGAATATAGTGGAGAGTTGAATATAACGATGCTTGAAATTGTATTTTTATTAATGTTGTGGGCCTCATTAAAACTTTTCCAGTCCAAAAAATCCTTTTAGTTTTGGCTGGGGAAAAAAGAGCTAGAGTAGGAAAGAGTACCCTATACAGTGTTTTAACTAAAATAAAACTTTAAGTGGGATGCATTCCAATTTTTGAGTATGCTTTTGCCATTGAGTTCTTGGAGTTTGTAAGCGTCGTTTTGCAAGTTTTAGGTAATTCGTAATGGACCTTCCTAAGGTGCTCAGAGCTTCCCATGCATTAGGTTTCTTCTTGCTTTTCTATTCATTCTCCATAAGAAGTCGCCTGGTTGAAAAAATCTAGGGTTGAGCTTGCTATCGTATCTTCTTTTTGCTCTAATTTTGCATGACGCTTCGTTGATTTTTCCATGTCACACGCTTCTTCAATGAGGTCGAGGTCTTCTCATAGTGTTACCTCATTGGCTTGTTGATCGAAGTGAGTCCTACGTAGTGTGGGCTCTCTGACTTCAACTAGAATCATGACGTCAGAGCTGTAAACAAGCTTATATGGCGTTTCCTGTGTGGCTGATTGGGGGGAGCAGTGGTAGGCCTATAGGATGCTCGGGAATTCGTTTACCCATAATGTTTTGGTGACCCATAACCTTTTCTTGAGCTCGTTTAGGATGACCTTATTCACCACTTCGACTTGGCCATTGGTTTGAGGATGTTCCACAGATGTTGTGAGGTGCTTGATCATGAGGTTTTGTAAGAAGGTTTCCATGTTGGAGTTTGTAAACTGCCTTCCATTATCAGAGATCATCATGTTGGGAATCTCGTACCTGCAAATTAGTTATTGCCATATAAAGTTTTAACACACCGGCCTATTATGTGAGCTACTGCCTTTATTTCGATCCACTTGATGAAGTAATCGATGGTGACCACAAGGAACTTGGCTTGTCCTTTGGCTTGTGAGAGAGGTCCCAGAATGTCAACTCCTTATACTACGAAAAGCCATGGGGAGGTTAAAGCGTGCATAACTTGCAGGGGTTAGTGAAGTAGATTGCTGAATTCTTAGCACCTGTTGCATTTGCGAATGAAGTTCTTACAATAACTATGTATGGCCATCCAGTAAAAACCAGCTTGGACTACCTTGGTAACCATAGATCGTCCCTACTGTGGAATCCGCATATTCCTTCATGTAATTCCCGGAGGACGTAGTCGGATTTTACTGTGTTCAAGCACTTTAATGGGGGTTGAGTTGTACTTCGCTAAAAGAGTTCCTCTGAGACCAATAAAAAACGACTTGCCTTTCTTCTTAGTTTCTTGGCTTCGATGAGTTCGTTAGGGAGTATGTCTTGTGAGAGATAGGCATGAATGGGAGTCATCCAAGCTAGGTCTTGTTGTTAGACTAGTAATATTTCCAGACATGGTTTGCGAAGGTCTCCTAGATTATAGTGTGGTGTTGTCCTAGTCTTTTGGTGCTGGTGAGCTTTGATAACAGGTCGACTCGCGATTTATCTTCTCTGGCAACATGATTGATTTAGAATTTGTGGAATTCGTCAATTAAGTTTTTCACCACGTGATAGTACTTAAGGAGTTGCTCGTCCTGTGCCTGTTACTCTCTTTTTACCTTTCCTGTGACTAGTTGCAAGTCGCTTTTGCATCTGAGCTTAGTCACCCCAACTTCTAGGGCTAGTTTTAATCCTACTATTAGAGCTTCATATTCAACTTGATTGTTTGAGGTCGGGAACTTGAATCACACTGACTATTCAATGGTAAGGTTACCTGGCCCTTCTAAGAGAATCTATGTTCCACTTCTTTTTTTGTTGGAGGATCCGTTGACAAAAAGGGTTCATTCATCTTTTCCTTGGTCATCAGGTTGCGGGGTAAACTCAACAATGAAGTCGGAGAGGTATTGGGATTTCATTGGACCTTGAGGTTTGTAGCGTAAGCCATATTTCGATAGTTCTACCTACTAGGCAATCATCCTTCTGGCGAGCTTGGGCTTCCTTAGGATTTTTTGAATGGGGCGGTCAGTTTTGACAATCACCTGATTGTTTTGGAAGTAATGACGTAGTCGCCGAGCTATGGTGAAGAGTGCAAGGGCAGGCTTTTCAATTAGATGGTACCTTTCCTCTACGCCCTACAACACTCTACTTATAAAGTATATGGGTTGTTGGGTTACCTCTTCATGTACAAAGGTTGCATTAATGGCGTCCTCAGCTACTGAGAGTTACATAAGGTAGTTTGTTCTTGGGAGAGAACGGGATAGGACTGTAGGGTCGCTAAGAATGTCTTAAATTCTTGGAAGGAGACTTCTCATTCTTCTATCCATGTGAAGTATCTTGTCTTTTATATAAGCTAGAAGAAAGGTTTGGCATTGCTTGCCATGCAAGGTAGGAATCTTTGTACCTCTTTCTTCAAGGTTGAACTATGCATGTCGATTACAACTCAACATTTAACTATATTAGCCTATATTCCTCTATTGGAAAGCATAAAGCCCAGGAACTTACCACCTTCGACTCTAAAAACATATTTCTTGGTATTGGGCGTGAGGGGTCTTCCAATTTCACTACCATATCGTCCATGTAGACCTCATTATGCGACCTATCTGGTCCTTGAAGACCTTGTCCATTAGTCTTTGGTATGTTGCACCCGCGTTCTTCAACCCAAGTGGCATGATCTTGTAGCAATGTTTGCGTCGTTCGTGATAAAAGTTTTTTTTCCTGGTCTGGGCATACATCATTATTTGGTTGTACCCCAAGTAAGCATCAAGGAAGCTAAGGATTTTGTGCCCTAATGCTCCGTCAATAAGTCGATTTATGCTAGGGAGTAGATAAGCATCCTTGGGGCAAGCTTTGTTCAAGTATGTACAGTCCACACACATTCTCCTTTTTCCAGATGACTTTCTTACCAATACTACATTTTCCAGCCAGGTTGAATAATCGACTTCTCAAATGAAGTTGACAACTTTGAGCTTCTCAACCTCTTGTTTGGCCATGAGTCTTTTTCCCTCGCCAAGGTTGCATCATCTTTGAGCTATTGGCTTAGCATGGGGGTACATGGCAAGCTTATGGCAGATGAAGGTCTGATCGAAGCCTGAAATATTTGAGCTACTCTATGCGAACAAATCTGCATTATGCGTTATTATGGCTTTCACTTGACAATGTGTTGCTGAATCAAATTGGTTTCCCATTTTGGTGACCTGGCTAGGGTTGGCGCATATGAGAGCTTCTATAGGTATTAGGTGTAAGTCTTCATACTCAACTATTAGGTCAAGGTCGGTGTACTCTATGACATTGATGTTGGCTCCTTTGATAAGTAACCTAGGCTCGAGAATCTAGTTAGGAGTCATTGTAGCTATCCTCAAGTTGTGAACGTAGCATTGCCTGACTTCTTATTGGTTGCCCTTTACTGTGACAATGTCTCTGTTGGATGACGAGAACTTCATCGCCAGGTGTGGTATGTAGACAACTGCTCTGAGCTTATTAAGTATGGGTCTCCCTATGAGGATGTTGTACGAGGAGAGGGTGTCCACTAGTGGGTACCATATTGTAACCGACTTACTTTGACTTGCTTTTTCGAACTTGGTTAGGAGATCTACATAACCTTTGGCTTGTATACTGCTTCTTGTGAATTCATACAGTGGCTCATTGTAAGAGTGTATAAAGGAGTTGGGTAGCCCAAGCAGGCAGAAGATGGACCAGAACAGAATATCAATCTAGCTTCCCTCTATTAATGTCTTGTTGATTTTCCAGTTCGCCACTAATACTGATATGACCATGGGGCCGTCTTAGTCTGGGTGAATGCCTTCAAAGTCCTTATCAGAAAAGGTAATGTTGGGATGAGAAACGGGCTTGGTAGTTCTTCCTAAGTCGACATTGTATACTACTCAAAGGTGACGTTTCCGAGCTGAGCTAGTATGTCCCCCGACAGCAAAATCGTCAACTATAGTATTGATTACCCCTTTGAGGTCTTCGTCTTTTGATGTTTGCCTAGGATGACCTTTAGGAGATCTTCGTTCTCGACTCCCTGGTCGATGGTCTCTTCAAGACAAGTTGTGATACTTGTTGCTTCGCTTTTTCTCTCGCGAGGTGGTGGACGACTTATTTTGTACATACCTTAAAAGGGGACCTGCTCTTATCAACTCTTCTATTTTGTTTTTCAAGGTATGACATTCATTAGTGTTGTGACCTATGGTACAGTGGTACCGACAGTGTTTGCTAGCTTAGCCTTGGTAGTTGGCTGTCTTGGAGGAGGTAGCATGAAGAGGGCTAGTCTTCTTGCTTCTTTCATTACGTGTACCCTGACCATATTCAGGGGAGTATATTGGTCGTATCTGGGCTCCTCGGCTCCCTGATTTTTCTTGAAGTTCTTGTCTTGGAGGTAAGGAGTTTTGAACTCCTAGGGGAGTTTTGAACTCCTAAAGGAGTGTTGGTAGTTTACCCTAGGGCTGCTAGCACCTTTTCCATGTAAAAGGTATGCTCCTCCATGTGGATGTAGGTTGCAACTCGAGCTTTGATTTCATTCATGCCATCCGGTGCCCTTTTGCAAAGTTTATTCATGAAGGGCCAGGTCGGAGTCCATTAAGAAAATAATGGAGGGCAACCTTAAGGCGAATTCGCTTAACCTTGACAGTCGTGGCCAAAAATCTGTCAACAAAGTCTCACAATGGCTTTTTCTCTCCCTATTGTAGGTCGACTAACATAGTTGCACTGGTGGTATATGGTTGAACTTTTTTACGAGTTCGTGAAAAGTATGTATCCGGTTGGGAGGGAGCTCGGTGAACCAGGTAAATGCTCCCCCTTTTAGGGATGTTGGGAATACCCTACAACATATAGCGTCATGTGTTGAGTTTAGGTTAAGCTGAGAGAGGTAGTCATCTATGTGAGCATTGGGGTCTGTGGGGCCTTCATATCTCTTAAGGGTGAGTGGTTTCCAATTGCGAGGCAGCTCAACTTCCATTATTCTGGGACGAAAGGGTGTCATTCGAAGTCGTCATCATAACCTCGACAGTGCCCCTGTCTGTTTGAAGAATGACTTGAATGGATACTATGATAGTTAGCGCGGGATGGTACGGTTCCATCATCTTGTCGCCTTGGGGGAGTGATAATGCAATGGCAATGAGGGGAAAAGGTAGTCCGATTCCAACTATGGTGGGGCGTGGATGTAGCACAACTAGCTCCCTCGTGATTATTATTGTGGGCATGCAACTCTGATATTATACGTCGTAGTACTTCATTCTACCTCTGAAATTCTGAGATGGTTGTAGCTTCAGTTTCTTCCATGGTTTTTTTTATTGTGTGGTGGCTGGGAAAAGTTTTACTGGGGCTCCACGTTATCATTTCCTTTAATTTACCTAATTTTTCCTTATTTTGCTAATTTTTCCTTATTTTGAAACATACAAAAATCTAAAAAATATGCCTTTATATTAGTTACGTTTTCCTTAATTTAGATTTTATCCCATTTGAAATTGTTATCTTTATTTTATTTTGGAATTCACTTAATTTTTATTATTCTAAATTATAGAACTTTGATATATTTATATTAATATAAATCATTTATAAAATTAATTAAAATTATAAGCAATTATTCTTTACTAAATGTAGAGTCCCTATGAAAGAACGATGTTTATATTATTACTTGATAACACTGTACACTTGTAATTTTCACACATCAATGTCAAGGATTGGTTGCATGGTAACCTGAATCGTGCCAAGAGCAATGCATTGACGGTGGGCTCAAACCTTTAGTATTGTTCTAAACCATCTATGGTGGAGGCGAAATGAGTTCACCTTCAATAATAAGTAGTGGTCAATTGATCAAGTCATCAAAGTTGTGAGGTCCCTCCAGCTTGAGCTTAGCATACCATTGCATACGCACTCTCATGAAAAATCCTAAGGTACACTACCCCAAGTCAGGATGCGTTTATGTTTGGAGGCCCCCTCACTCTAGTTGCCTCAAGCTAAATTGTGATGTTGTTGTACTTTAGTCTCACCAGAAGACGACTATTGGAGGTGTGTTTTGTGATTGCAAGGGTAAGTTTGTTCTTGACTTCTCTCATATGATTTCTTATTGTGATATTTTCAAGGCTAATCTTTTAACAATTTTGTAAGCATTAATAGTTGCATACGAGCATGGGTTTCGAAATTTGGTCATTGAACAAGACTCTATCAGTACAACTCAACTACTGGAGGATGATTGTCATGTTGGCTATAAGCATTTTTCTCTAGTTGAGCATATTTACAGAATAAGTGGGAAAACTTAGACTTGTATGTTTAATGTTTAATTTTGTCCCATGTGAATTGGATAGGTTAGAGCATCTTTAGTCTAAGTCACTTAGATAAGTTGTTTAACATGAAAACGATTATTTTAACAGGGATTTCACAAGGTGTGTTGTTTAAAAATGGATAAGAGTTATTTATACAAACAACTTTAACCCATTTTTAAGCAACTCAACTTATAGGGTCCACATTAAAATAATAATTTTCAAGTTAAGTAACTCATATTAAGCAATTCTCATTAAAAATACTCTTAACAAATGGTTTTGTGATACTAGACTCATAAGAAGTCATTATTTTCTTCTATTCCAAATTCATTGTCCACTCTGAAATTGGAAAACTTGTATGGTATGTTTGGTAATACTATAATATAATCAACTTATTTATACCATTGCCCATTCAGTTGGAAAAAAACAAGATTTAAGATTAATAGCGCCTTAGGGTTGTAATAAAAAAGTAACAACCTTACCCATGAAACTGTGCTTGTGACATCAACACGTAGTTTGATTCAATGTTGCACATTGCACTGGTTTAGTAGGGTTGTCGCTTTGTGAAAGTCAATGGCATCACCCCACTTGGATTTCCTGTGCAAATGCAAAGATTTCTCCATCAATCTTCTCCACTCAACATCATTCATTTATTGCTAATTAATTAATTAAAGATAAATACAATCCTAATAATTGAGTGCAAGCAACACACATTCGCAATCAACCCTTCCTTTGTGCCCTTCCACTAACCTCTCTCTTCGTTAATGCAAAATAAAGTTTCACACTTTCATCCTTTTCTGCAACTGGGTTTCAGACATGGAAGAAAGCTGAAAAGTGAAAAACAACAACCCTGTCTTTGTTTTTTTGTTTGTTGAATTGAGACCGAGAAACAGAGAAAGTGAATGATGGAGACGAAGGGTGTGCGGTTCTTAGCGTACCAATCAATATTTTCGAGCGTTGGATCTGGGAACTTTGATGGGGTGAAGAAACTGATCGAGAAAGTGAAGAAGGAAGAAGGGTCATCGCTCTCTGATGTGATGTCTCTTCAGAACGATACTGGAGAAACTGCGCTTTACATCGCTGCGGAGAATAATCTGCAAGAGATTTTCAGCTTCTTGCTAAGCTTTTGTGACTTTGAAATAGTTAAGATTCGTTCCAAGTCTGATATGAACGCCTTTCACGCTGCTGCCAAGCGTGGCAATCTAGGTGGGTATTCTTTTTTTTCATTTTCAGTTAGTTTTTATGATTCTCTTTTTGACTTGGAATACTAAATACGTCATTTATGGCGACATCCCTTGTTATTACGCTGTGATGAATTTCCTCTCCCTATCGTTTCAATACACCAAATCCTAAATGGTTCAACCATAGTAGCACATGTTACAATCTCGATGTTGAGATTTAAGAATTTTGGTGACATGTGCTTCTACCCGAGTATATAATATCATACCTGCTGATACCCATTCTATGTAGTACAGTATTTTTTCTTTCAATTTCTTTCTTTGGATGTGTGTACAACTACCTCATATGGATGTCTGGCCAGGATACAAAATGATAGTATACAAAGAATATTAGTGTAGCATCAATTCAGGTAAGAGTCATAGAAGATCAACTCAGATAGTTTGAACTCGTACAAAGGAGGTCGCCAGAAGCACCAATGGGGAGAGTAAATTGCACAGAAGATCAAAACGGATATTAGAGAGGGATAACATCGGAAATAATATCTTCGAAAAAATTTGGTTAATTTTGTGTTTTTTTTTTTTTTCTCTTTGAATAAGGAAAATAAAATACAACTGCACCAAAATCATGAATTGCTATGGAATTTTCTTCAGTATTGATTTTTTCTCTTTCTGACTTGCGCTCTGAATGCTCAAGTCTGTTTTGATTGCCTTGGATCTGATGATGACGCATGTGTAAGCTTCTCTGATAGTAGATAGCTGCAGAATGACATGTAATAGTGCATGAAGTATTATCACGTTCAATTGTTGATAATAAATAGTCGTTTCAATTATGATATATTGTCATTGTCCACTTTTTCCAGATATTGTGAGGGAGCTTTTGAATACTTGGCCTGAGGTTTGTAAGTTATGTGACTCCTCAAACACCAGTCCTCTATATTCTGCTGCAGTTCAAGATCACTTGGATGTGGTGAATGCTATCTTGGATGTCAATGTTGGTTCCATGTTTATAGTTAGGAAAAATGGCAAAACTTCATTGCACAATGCTGCTAGGTATGGCGTCCTTCGTATTGTAAAAACACTTATTGCAAGGGATCCAGGAATAGTATGCATCAAAGATAAAAAGGGTCAAACTGCACTGCATATGGCTGTCAAAGGACAATGTACTTCAGTGGTGGAGGAGATATTACTAGCTGATCCTTCTATATTGAATGAGCGAGATAAGAAGGGTAATACAGCTCTTCACATGGCTACAAGGAAATGCCGTTCGCAGGTTAAATTCACATTCTATTAACTGTAGCTTTATGTTTTCTTTTTGTACTTTGGTTTCATTATAAACTTATAAGATCTTAGTTTTCTGGAACATAAAACAAGCTACCGACTTCAGTATTGGGAAAATCCAAGATAATGGGGTGATTTTAAGACAAAGCAACTGTTATAAAACTGTTAGAAGAACACAAAAGATGCAAAAACACCCTATATATTATGGTCATACAACTATCACTATTGGGTCTTTTGTATTTAAACCCTCCTCCTGTGTACTGTATGGCCCTCCCTCTGTTAAATGAGTGGGTTTTACATGTGAATTGTCAAGTTACTGACCTTATCTATGACTCATGCATTTTTTCAAGTCAGTAATCGTGCAAATCTTGTAATAAGAAAATGTTATATCCACTGAAGATCTTACTGGTTGCAGCAACAATAGTATTAGTAGGCAATTTTTTCTAAGTGTGTAGGTGAAGTCTTTAGAGAAGAAATTCAACAATTCTTGGATAACTAGTAACTTAAGGGGGTTTTACTTCGGTGACTTTTTATCTTTGGAAAACGGTTTTCAAATTTACCCTATGGTTTAAGAAATTATACTTTTGAGTTTATCCCCAAATTGTCCTCATGCTATACAAGTTGAGTTTTATTTATGTACATAAATTGATAAAAACGAATTCACTTGTTTCCTTTCATAATTGTTGCCTTGCTTACATTGCAATGATTTTTTCCTCATCATTTTTTTTTGCAGCCGTTACTGACATGTAGTTCTTTTTCCAGATAGTGAGCCTTTTGCTAAGCTATTCTGCTATGGATGTTAATGCCATCAACAAGCAGAAGGAAACTGCCTTGGATTTGGCAGATAAACTGCCATATGGAGATTCTGCTTTGGAAATCAAGGAAGCCCTTGCAGAATATGGTGCTCAGCATGCCAGATATGTTGGTCAATTAGATGAAGCAATGGAACTTAAAAGAACTGTGAGTGATATAAAGCATGAGGTGCAGTCACAACTTATACAAAATGAAACAACTCGCCGACGGGTTTCTGGTATTGCCAAGGAGTTGAAGAAACTTCATAGAGAAGCAGTTCAAAACACTATTAATTATGTCACAGTGGTTGCGGTCCTTTTTGCCTCAATAGCATTCTTGGCCATCTTCAATTTGCCGGGTCAGTATATAATGAAGGAAGGACCAGGGGCAGAGATTGGGAAAGCTAATATAGCCGATCATGTTAGTTTCCAAGTTTTCTGCCTTCTGAATTCTACATCTCTTTTCATTTCGCTTGCGGTTGTTGTAGTTCAAATCACGTTAGTAGCCTGGGACACGAGGGCTCAAAAGCAGATTGTGTCAGTGGTTAACAAGTTGATGTGGGCTGCATGTACTTGCACTTGTGGTGCTTTTCTGGCAATATCTTTTGAGGTTGTTGGAAATAAGACATGGATGGCTATCACCATCACCCTTTTGGGGGTACCTCTTCTAGTTGGCACTCTAGCAAGCATGTGCTACTTTGTTTTTCGACAACATTTTGGGATTTTCAGAAATGATTCCCAGAGACGCATCAAGAGGGCAAGTGGAAGCAAATCTTTCTCATGGTCTTACTCTGCAAATATATCAGATTTGGATGAATACGATTCTGACATTGAGAAGATCTATGCCCTGTGAGTCAAGAATCATGTTTAACACCACACGATAGAAGAGCAATGTTTCAACCTTTTAACTGAAACTGTTATACCACTGCTAAGTGATAAGCTTGGCTCACTGGGATTTCATCATTCATCTCGAGCAGGCAGTTTTTTATTTCAAGCTGTACTACTAGGCAAATCGGTTGGATTTGGATTTGCTAGTATATGATTGTAGGTAATAATCAACACTTGTAGATTTATGTATATGTACTAAAATATATAGAAAGGAAGTGTACTGCTCAAGTTTGATTTTGGAACGAGCATTTTCGTTTTCAGATCCCCTAAGTTTTCATCTGCTTTATATTGCACCATGCAAGAAACTAGAGCTTCCACTAATGACAATTTACAATTTGCATACAATTGGTGGTTGCTTGGGCTTTATTTATAAGAGCTAAAAAGAAAGTTTACGAAAATAAACTTACCGAAAGGCAAAAGGCGTCCTCGTTAATCATTCTAGGGTCGTATAATCTCACTGAATTGATTCAATTTTTTTATACTACGCTTGTAATACTAAATTTTGAAAGGCAAATTCAACACTTATTCGAAAAATCTAAACTTGAGTCAAATTAAACAGCAGGCAATCACACCGTCCTGAAATAATGAAATCAAACCAAATACAAACAACTCTTGTTGTACGCCAACTCTCAAACACTAAGCAGCTAATTCCCTGTTATTATATTATTATATATATGGCAGCACATGACATGATAAACAAAAAGCAATTTTTCTAATAAAATATCCCCTCTAGCCCACATGGTTTTCAACAAAAACAACAGAACCACGTGGGTATGTATCTCGTTTACAAGGTCAAAAGAATAGCCCAGTAAAGCCCAAGCTTTATATTCATGATGATTCCGAAACCCATCTTTCACCACCCCAACCTTCTATGATAAGTACAATAAAAGAGCTATTATGATTTACAATTTTACAAATCAATACCCGATCCCATTCCAAGTTCAGATACACCGGGATCAGTGCACAATAAGATTGACTCAATAAACAATGTTCTAGCTACCCTGGGCTCTTTTAGATGATCTTGATGGAGCAACAACATTAAGCTCACTCAACTGAGGTCGCTTTGGTGCCTCCTGTCTCTGTGCTTCCTGCATTTTAAAAGAAATAAAACACAACTCATGACTTGGAAAATGTGGTTTGTTAAATAATAATCATAAAACGGACACCATCACCTTATCTCTATAGTTTATGCTTAAGGTCCCGTCTGAATAAATTTCTCTATAAACACTTAAAGACAAAAAATAAGACCGTCAAATGAATCAAAATTCTCCCATAAATTAAAATCAATTAATACACCACAACAGAAGTTAAATGAAAAAGCTTCTAAAAAAGTTAAGGGTTACAAGTTAATTTTATTTAATAATTTTTTTTTTCTTTCTTTCTTTTTTCTTCAAGTGTTTATAAAGAAATATATTTAAATAGGGTCTAAAAGTAGTAACATGCAAAATGAACAAGGCAGCAACCTGTGATGCTGAGGAGGAATTTTTGCAGGACTGTGTCTGTGTTTTCAAATGCACACGATGTTGGTGCTGCATGTGTTGAAACTGTTGTAGCCTTGCAGGAAAATTTATCCCATTGTGTGAGTTCCCACCATCAATAGCTATGTCACCATCCTCACTGATTTGAGATCCACCAGACATGTGATGGAGAAACTGATAGGGATTCCCTGAGGATGTCTTTTTCAATTGCTCACCATTGAACGAATATGACGGCACAGCTTTTAACCGAGTTTTGAGAATCTTGAATGCAGCACTTTGCTGCATCAAGTATAAAATCAAGTGTAAAAAAACGCAGCAAATCACATGTACCCTCAAGATTTACGAGTTGATACATTATGGAAATAATTCAACACATTAATCTACACAACCTATGAATGAAAAATTGGAAATTCTCTTTTGGCACAATAGTAAACATGGTGATACAAAGCAAAATGTCATTCCTAAATGCTAAAGAAAAGAATGAGTTAATGTTGTCCAGTTATTTGCCTCCCACTACAGTCGACAAGCACGAAGAATATGGATGTATCAATAATTTTTTTAATGATGCAAATATGTTGCACAGACCTGAGGAAGCAACATCAGAAGGCCATACAATGCTTTAAACAACCATGTATATCTTCCAGGTTCGAGAAGCTGCAAAATTGAATTATCATCAGGTTTGTACAAGAAACAAGTAAAAAATATAACTATCCACCACAACATTGTACAAAAGGAATTTATCTGGTATAAAAGAAAGTTTTGCATATTAAACATAAGGAAGGATAAAAAACTATTACAAGGATCAAAGCATCAAGCATATGCATGATAGAAGGTGAGACTTGAGCATAACAAAATAATACAATGGCAATTGAAACCTCAAAAATAGCAGCAACGAGCTATTCAAATTGTAACATAATAATAAATAATAAATTTCCTCATTATTCTTTCTCTTTAATAAAAAGAAACACCAGTCAAAATATGCCATATGAAAAACCCTCAATTTACTTTACAAGGAATTCTCTCCCAGATTACCATACTAGAAAGATGCAAAATGATTGATAAAAAGCACGACTAGCATATTACTCATCCTATAAAAAGTTCAAAAATTTATTTTATTAGAATTATTTTTAGGGGTAAAAATGAAAGAATTAGGACTTGATTGGGCTGGTTTATTTTTTAGTTTTTAAAAATTTTTCAAAAATAGTTTTCAAAAACTGTTTCCTGAAAAAGAAAAAAAAAACTTGTTTGTTAAGTGTTATTTAAAAACTGTTTTGAAAATGTGAAAATAAAAAAATTTAGTTTCATATTTACGAAAATGTCATTAATGAAAAATAAAAAACAATATATTATCATTGTATTTTAAATTTTTAAAAAAAAATAGAAAACTGAAAAGCAAAATTACTTATAGTTGTTTCTATTTTTTAGTTAAATCAAAACAGTTTTCAAAAACCATTTTAAGAAAACAATAATCAAACGAGATTTTTAATTTATAAAGACTGTTGTCAAACAAACACTTAGATTTGTTTTCTATACTGAGATTTCATCCAAGCAGGAACCATGAATTTTGGTATGAAGCAAGATAAATTAAAATTAAAACAAAATTATCTTATCCTCATTTTAAATATAGTATATAGACATATTGTCTTAGATATTATAGAAATCCATATCTTCTAGATTTATATGTAATTTATGAAACAAGTCTATATATAACACTCATGCGTGGTGTATTAAGATACATGGTTTCATTCCATTTTTTTTTTTTCTTTTATTTTAATATGGTATTTAGAGCGAGGTGAGAAAGTGTCCCTCACCAGGAGGCCACTGCCCCCACCCAATTAACTCTGCTTGCTACTCTTTTTTAAAATCTTTTTCCCTTCTTCTAACAATCCTTTTTTTTATATATACTCTCCTCTTCCAGTTTGTTTTTTGCCTACTACCAAAGTGAGGACCCTGTCTAAGCAACATTTTTCAACTGCCATCTCAGCCGCTGCCTTTTGTTCAACACTCTTGTTTTGACAAAGAACCTTCTAGACATTGTCCTTTTCCTACTCGTGACTTGTTGAGACAGAGGGAGGGAATGCATATTTCAATCATATGTACATCAGACATGAATTTTCACTTATATGACACTTTGTTGAGCACGTCTCAATGATTTCATTGAAAAGGGCATAGCTATTGACTGCAAGCTCTGATTCTTTATTATTATATATGCTTTGGAGTAACTTTTCAAGATAAAGCATTAAACCATGAGATTTGACACTATCTCTTGCTTTTTCAAGCTTGCTCTGCAAATGATTTTCCATCCCGCCGTAGGTTACTTCCTTAGGAGAATGTTCTCTTCAGCCTAAGATTGGAAATAGCAGATGACTAAATCCGTCAAATCCTCTAAGAATAATAAGGCATAAAAGTATGAAAGCTCAAAGTAACTCTTGGTCTTAAGAAAGTTGAAACTTGCTTTACTTGTCATGAATTTTCTTAAGCTAATGGACATTCTAACTATCTGGCAATATTATATTTCTAGCAATAATCTCCGACTTCGCTAACATCCCTCTCTGAGCTGTCTTTCCAAATGCTGTTTTATGGTGAAACTCAATTTTTGTTTATTTATTTTATTAGTTGCTTCTTGTAACAAGTTGAATTCTTAGTAAACTCTAGTTTGAGGGGGAGTGTTGAGAATCTTATATATTATCTTATGTTGATTTTAAATATAGTATGTAAGTATACTATCTTAGATATTATAGGAAATCATATCTTCTAGATTCATGTGTAATTTATGAAACAAGTCTATATAAACATTCATCCGTGTTGCATCCAGATACAGTTTCATTTCATTATTTCTCGATTTTAACAAAAACATACAAATTAAAATAGCAATTATAGCAAGGAAAAATATACAGAAAGTAAGATTTAGATTACCAACCTTTGGCATTTATCTTCATAAACATAAACATCTCCATGTTAATCATATCATACTATTGGCAAAATCTATTTTATTTCAGGATTGTAAGATGTGTAGAGGATTCAATTAAGCACCTGCAATCTTAGATAAGCAAATATTGGAGTTTCCAGCAAGCGAATCAATTTATCCAGCTGGACCAAGAATTTTACATTAATATCCTCTTCAATCAAAGATTGTATCACCGCACTTGCATGTTGGTATGTCTGTCGAGGAAGATAATTCATATAATAAAAAAGGGGTATCCAAATAAAGCTATAGCCATTATAAACCAATACACATTGTTTTAAAAAATGTCAGTGAGTCTGATAGCATATAAGGGGTCCATGATTTAAGCTGTTTTTTATACATTTAAGTTGCTTTTAAAAAACCAATCTTATCTGAGAACATTCTAATTATTTCAGAACAGCTTCCTTTTCATAAGTTTTCAGCTATTTTCAAGAAGATGAAATTTGTAACTTATGATTATTTTTCAATAGTTTATTTTTTCTTTCAGCTATTTTTTACTCTATAAAAACTGATTTTTTTGTTGCATCCAAATAAGATTGATTATTTTCAAACCACTTTTAAGCAAACTTACCCAAACAAATACTGATTATGATTATAATCAATTATAAAATACTTGATCATTGAAATAATCTAATCTTTTCAGTTTTCCCATACTTGCACAAATGCAGGAGCTAATTATAAAACCAACAATAACCAGTTCTTAGATACCTACCTGAGCTAAAAAGCAGAGACTTATAATTGCCATTGGAGAATGGCACCAAGAGGCATACAAAGAAACATATAAATCCTTCCCGGCAGGATTTACCAGTGATTGCTTCAACAGATCTCGAATCTCAGATAATTCCGAAGATGTAAGTAAGATCAAATTCAAAGCCTGTATTTTTTTTAAAAAAAAAAAAAAAGGAGGGGTGAGATGAATGCCATTTTAAGTCATATTCATAAAAAAGAAATAGAAAATATAACATTGAGCACAAAGTGGGTAAGAACTGTTGATTCCAACAGCAACTAGCCTACACTAGTCAACTTCAATAGTTCCAATAAACTCCCTGCCACATAATGAATATATATGGTCAACTTCTCTCAGAAACTCGGATATTACAAAACTAACACATAATTTCAATAAACGATTAATAATTAAAACCACAATGCATAAAACTTATGGTGTGTGCGGCTAAAATTACAAGGATCTGTGCCAGTACAAAATAAATGCAACAGCCAGACCCTGTGATTGATAACATTAACTTTTAAACAGATTGTGCAATTATTAAAAATCTAACATCTTCGACAATCCTTTCAAAGAGATGCCATTAATACGATTGTGCGTGAAATTTAACTAAAAACCAACATTAATCATTAGAAGGAAGATTAATCTTCTGTTACATTTCTTGTCAGATTTCAAATATTGGATCTCTCACAAATGAATTTATATGGAATCAAAATTTTCAAAAAATATCTTGAGGGGATAATAATTAATAGCTGGCTAAAATGTAATTGAACCATAAAATGCCTTTTAATTTAGAAAGTAAAGCATACTGATTAAAGCCAATTAGCAAAATATTTTTTGCAAAATAATTGCACTTAATAGTTAATACAGTGAGAGAACCATTCAGCACTATTATGTAGTGCAACAATATTAAGTTCCCAAAAATAGCAGAAGGCTAGACCTATGAAGTATTGAGCATCAAATTCGTTTGAGATTTTGAGTATAGAAGTAAATATTAAAAATCAATGTGGAAGTCAGGTATACTCATTATCCAACAGCAAGAATTTTACAAGGCTGCAAAAAGTTTGAGTGCTAAACACAAAGTTAGCAAGCAATAGAATAACAGTTACTATAAATACCAGTTAACCATTCCATTCCATAAATACAAGCAAAAAAATATATATAAAGTACAAGCTTGCAGCTGTTTCACTAGAATTTTTTATTTTGATGAAGCGCAGCACAGACCAGTTAGCACTACAGATAAAAAATATAAAGCCCCTTTTTATTTAAGCTTTCAGAAAAGTCACAACCAACCTGAACCATAATTGAAGCAAAATCCAAGTCAGATTCCCCTTCTAGTATTGTAGAAAGTTCACGATAAACTCTCTCAGCATTCAAAAGCACACAAAGCCGACGAATTATCAAAGCACCACGCCTAAAATGTTATACATTAAAATTAATAATTAGAAATTGGAAATTAGTTGTAAAAAACTTATTCTAGCAAAACTATATTTAGCTTGAGTGTGTTTGGGAAAGCTGAAAAAATTTAATTAGTTAAATAATCGAATATTATAATACTATAATCCATTATTTATAATCAATTATAATCAGAATAAATTTTGGTTTAGGTAAGTTTGCTGAAAAGTAATTTGAAAATAATCAATCATATTTGGATGCAAAAAAAAAGTTTTTAGAGTTAAAAAATAGCTTAAAAAAAACTATTGAAAATAATCATAAGCTACAAATTTCAACGTCTTTAAAACAACTTAGTTTTTCAAAGAAAAGTTTTTTCCAAGTACAAGCAAAATTCCCAAACATTTTTAACAAACAACTTAAATTATTAGGGAACAGCTGAAATTGCTTCTCCCAAACACACACTAAGAATATATTGGATGGAGGAGAATAGATTCTTACTTCTCCAAAAGGGAATTGTCTATCCGGAAATTGTGGACTAGGAAAACAACAAGTTGGCGAAAGTGCTGAGGATCTTTGGCAATACATGCGTGAACATCAAGAACTAGAAGAACAACCTATTCAATTAAAAACTGTAACAAATCACTGACAATTCAAGATAGTTTTGATTTACACAAAAAGAACAGTATTGCAAATAAGGATAGGAGAAACTTCAAAAAATCGTTGTTTTATTCTGTAGTCAAGAATCAGGGATCTAAAAGGTATATACTTGAAGTCCATCAGGGGTTGGAATTGCAGAAATGCTTCTAACAAAACCACATCACATCATTTTTTTTCCAAGAGAAAAGAAAACATTACTATAACAAACAAAGGTAAGTTACACCTGGGGGAGACAATAGAGAACCATCCTAAATGGGAAGATTAAAATAAAAAACACTTTGAGCCAGAATGGCAAAAACATTCCAAAATTTTTGCATAACATCAAGGTTATCAAACTCGAGAGTCTACGTAAACTCGTAAAGTTCGATAAACTCAATTCATAAACTCGTAAGAGTTTACTTTATATAAAAATAATAAAAAAATACCTATAAATAACATACAAGTAAACATTTCAACAACAAAATAAGTCAAAATAATAAATCATACAATCCACAATACTTAAATAAGTCTAACAATGCATCATTATCAAATAATAAATTTCAAAGGTAATAATAATGATAGAACATTCTCATTGATGTTTGATATTGTTAAAAAAGAAGTTTTGATGTTCTTAGATGCGCTTGTTCTTCGATTTAAGAATGACATACTAAATCAAAATATATTGAACTTTAAACACATACAAAACAAACTAATTTGTTGACTTGAGAACTCGAGAGTTTACAGAGTTTGCATAGAGTCTACCAGGTTTACTCAAAGTTTACTAAAAAGAGAGTTTGCATACGAGTTAACTTGTAGAGGGTAAGTGGACTAGTAAACTCGAGAGTTTGATAACCAAGCATAGCATCTAATATTACCAAATATTATGTCACATTTTGACCTCAAACTTCAAAGTTTACCTATGCAGTACCAATATTCTAGTGGATGCCACAAAGTAAATTTGATGCATGAAATCTAAGTGCTAATGAGACTCTAATGCTTAGGCCTGATGCCTGAGGCCACCCAGAATCTTGCCAAACACCTAAGGATGCTGTTTTATCATTTCAACAACAGGTCACTTATTTTCCAAAAGCAATTTTAAATAGGAGGGAAACAGCAGAGGGAGTGGTGAATGTGAACATCCTAAGATGAAAATGATGAAAACAGCAACTTGGCCATATGATATGATCAAATAACTGTATAACTTATCCACATGATAAGTAAACAAATAAAACCACATCTGCACAGAGATTTTGAGAAATGAATTATCTGATTAATGTTAAAAAAACAATATCTGGTTAACAATACTACCTCATCAGATGGATCTGAAAGTGCCTTGAGCAGTGTGTCAAATATGTCATTCAGAAATTGCAAAACCTGTTTCAGACACAAAGGAGGTCATATAAAAGCCTTTACAAAGCATTGGAGGTAAACAAAAGTATCAATCTATTCACCTCATTACGATATTTGTTTAAAAGGGTAGATATCCAGTGCAAAGCTTCAATTCGAGTAGCCTCCCATTCACTAGATAATTGCCTGATCAGTCAAACCATCCCAAAAATCATTCTACAGAATAACTAGTGCAAAATCGAGTAGTTGGCTAAATAGAAAGGACCATCATAATCATTTCTCAATAGCTTCTACAGTGGTAACAACACAGGTAAAAAACTACACCTCCTGGCAATAGAGAGGATCGCTCCTACATCAAACGCTTCAGCTGGATCCGCCTTGAGGGCACGTAGTTCTTCATTGGTTTCACGAGCAACCTAAAACATAAGCAGTGGATAATTGTTTTACAAGCAATTTCATTAAAAAAGCTGGAAAACAGAAAGCAACACAATAGTTGAAGAAAGAAAAAGAAGCTTAAGGGAACCTACAACTCTAATTTTCTCTTCTTTATCTGCTATGCAAGGCAAAATGGCTCCAAGAATGTCAGCATAATATGGAACAAGCTGGTCTCCACCAAGCTTGACAAACTCATTTATCTGTTAAAATGAGAATGCAGGCATTATTTAAATTTAAACAAAATACAAATGAAGCACAAAACAGTAACTAATAATTTTTTTATATAAATAAACCTAACAATTAGCTTTGAGGAAATGCCAACCTAAGCATAAAGTATTATAAGAGTAGACAATTTACTATCCGGTCAAAAAATTGCAGTACTACTACTTACCCATGTGATAGCTGTTAGCCTAGTAAATTCATCTGGAGAACCAGCCCTCTGTACCAGGATTTCAGCCATGCGACCATAATCTACAGACTTCAAGAGTAGCACTGTTCGAGTCAGAAAATGACAAATGAACAAAAAAGTTTGCTTTTGCATCAAAGTAGTAGTTGAAAACGAAGCAGAGGTCAGTTAATCAACACAGTGCTAGCTAACAGGTCCATCAACCCAAAAAGATGAATTAGGGGGAAGAAATGAAAGTGGAGAATGGCTGCAATAAAGTTTACTCATACAGATAACAAATGAATCCAATGATATAAAAGCAGAATAAGGAAAACCCTAAAAAAGGGGATAAAAGCTTCCATAAATCCACATGCAGAACTGCAGATAACAAGACGGAAAAAAGAAATGGCATAAAAGAAAAAGTAGACTTTGAAAAGTGCCAGAAGCCTTACAAGTTACAGCCCAAACAAAAGAGGAAAAACATATAAGCAAGAGCCTTACTGGGGAGTTTTTAATCTCTTGAAGAAACTCTGAAAGAGCTGAATCAGCTTGTTGACGTATTTCATGACTTGAATCACTCAACATATTAAACAAGCCTGAGAAATTTACAGATGATTATCTGGTAGACTTTCATTTTGTATAAAATGTTGAGAAAGAGAATGACCATCCATTCTTCAAACAATACGCTTACCATCGAGAAAATCAGGAAGAAAACCCAGCATGTCAATATCTGGGACACTGTCCAATACAGTAATCCATCCTACCAAAAACTGGCGGACATATGGATTCAACACATTCATGCGCTCCCTCAATAGTGGTATAAATTCTTCAATACTAAAGATCAAAAAACAAAATGGAAGGGATGAGGCACTGTAAGTTCAAGTGAGAAGGAATAGTTTGATTTTCAGTATTTCATTTTGGTTATGAAAAGCAAAAGTTGCTTCATTTAATACGAGATCGCTTCACACCTTGTGGTGTTTATACCTCTCGCCTATCGAAGCTCTGTTCAAAAATTACATTCAGAGATCTCTTTACCTACAAGCCTTTCGAAAATTTAAAACACTAGATACAGAGAAACAAATAATATAAAGCAGAGATGATGGTGCACCTGAACTGATCACTTTCAGTCACAATATCCTGTTCCAATAAAGCAATGTTTAAATTAGTTTAATCACCAATTGAGCTAAAAGGGACAGCAACTAAAATCACCATTGGATCAATCCCTGATCAGCATATGTTAGCTATTTACATACAAGAGAAGGTACGCAATGCTTTATTGGACTTCAAGAAAAAGATATACCTTCACAAGCCTATCTAAGAGGTGAGCAGCACTTTGTACATTGGCATCTGAGTCTGCAGAAAGCTTGCATAGGGCATCAAAGATCTGGTTGAAGAAAATAATAAAATCCCCTCTCACAACCTAACATATGATTAAAAAAAATGCACATTAGAGGATAGTAGATGATCATATCGAAGCTTTACATATGTCAGCAGAATCAAATCCTCACCTTGGCAATGTTATACAGTGCTTCACAAGCATAATAACGAACTCTGCTATCTTGGTCAGAGAAAGAATTTAACACAGGGGGGACAATTTGCTGTCATATACAATAATTATAAGTATGTAAGAAGCATAATGATAAGCACATATAAGCTTAGTCATGTGAAACAAGTCCAACAACAAAGTGAAGGATAACATTAATGCATATTTCTAATAAATTCATTCCAAAAGAATACATCCTGTACTAACTGCTTGACATAATTCAGCTTGATAAAAATCATCATTTTTCAGTTCTATCCATTAAGATGAAACCATTTTCTCTTTGTGGAGAAAGACTTCCCCAGACACAAACCCAAAAATAATGTGTTAAACACATCAAATAAGAAATTATCACCTCATTAAATAAATATAATAAATAATAAAATAAATCTACACCCTCTCCCCTCACTCCCCTCTTGCACCGCTTTCTAGGCCGTCCCAAACACGCCCTTCCCCAACATCTCTGCAGATGCCCACAGCAACTCCTCCAACTCAAACCTCTTCTCCCCTTTCAAAAACACCATTTTACTCTCTTCACCATTCTCCTTTGATTGCCTAGTCACCACCTCTTTCTCTTTCCCCTCCCTAGAGTAGTTTCATTTTTGCCAGAAATAGCAGTAGAGAAGAAGTGAGAACCCAGAGGTCAGCAAGAACAATGATTATGAGGAGCATGAGTCCCAACTTGGGAGTGTCGGACTTTGGATAAAAAACGGTGTCATTACATGGGTTCAATGGGGAAGCGAGGGTTGGAATAGCCTTGTGTGTGCATAGTCTCAAGGGAGGTCCACAAAGGGAGGGAGTGTTGTGGCAGAAGGCGGATAGGGGGAAAGAGAAGAGGGATGGGGGTATGGGACCGGAGAGATGGTTAGCAAAAACGTTGAAGTCGAGAAGGTTGGAGAGGTGGAGGTTGGGGATTAGGCCGCGGAGGTTGTTGAAGTGAATGCGGAGGGTGAGGAAGCGGGACAAGTGTTTGAGCGTGAGGGGAATGTGGCCGAAGAGGGAGTTGTGGGAGAGATTGAGGTGGTAGAGGCAAGCGAGGGAGGCAGGGAAATGGCCGGAGAAGTTGTTGTGGTTGAGGTAGAGGAGTCTGACAGAGAAAAGGTTTATTTTATTGTTGATAATTATTTATTATATTCATTTTAACGAGGTGGAAGTATCTCATTTGATGTATCTAACACATCATTTTTGGGTTTGTGGCTAGAAAAGTCTTTCTCTTCTTTCTAATGTTCCCTGATCAGAAAGTTAACGCATTAAATTCCATGAGGACAACAAGATTGTTGCACCTATTATTACTAACAACCATTCATTCAGGGTGGAGGTATCATTGGACCCATTGACCACCGCTATAAGCTTTTTACATATACTACCGGAATGAATTTAGCATAACTTCTCAAAGAGGAAGTGTTCAACACCTAAGCCATGAAATACAAACGGAAAACAAAAAAAAAAAAAAAAAAAAACAGGATTTAAGAAAAACGAAAATTCAAAAATTAGTACCTCAAGATGCTGAGCTGCTTCAGAAGTCAACCCAACAGTTGCAGCAGCTAATCCTATCAATCCTCCCTTCATTGATTTGTTTTTTAAAAAATAAAAAACAAATCCAACCAGCACACATGACCAACATATTGAAGCTAAATTAAACAAAATCAACATATTTAAAAAAAAAAAAAAATACCTTCCGGTGATTGGCTTGTGGTGAATAAGTAAACTCCGTAGTCAACAAATTTATCACAGCCGTTATTTTATCATGATCCCCAGCGGCAGCCAGCTGCTTCACTATCCCCTCAATCTACAGACACACCCATAATCAACACCCAAAACCCTAAAAATCCAAATTGAACAAGTTGCAAAAGGAAAATCAACAACACTGAAAAGATGCAAAGGACAGACATCAAGAGCAGCATTTTTGCGCTTCTCGTAGAGCTTGTCAGCAAGGTTGCGAAGCACGGCAGCCGGAATCAGCGAGAGAGCGTCGGCCATGGCAACCCCCACCAAGCTGGGAACTCTTTGATTGTCGAAAAGAAAATAACTTTACGAATCAAATTCGTTTTCGGATCTTTTCCTGCTCAAAACGAAACATTTTGGTGTTTTCTTCTTGCAGGTTTTCCCCCCCTCTTCTTTTTGGGGATCACAAACCAAATCGGAAATTCAATTTTCTTTTTTCGGGATAATGAGTGACGTGGAAAGCGACTTCAATTGTAATGAGATGAATCAGATCTGATAAAATTCGCAAATTGAAACGAGAAAGCGAAGTTGAAGTTGAAGTCGAAGTTGAAATTGAAATAGAAACCTAATTTTTATTTTTCCCCAATTTTAAATGAAACGAAAACGACACACTTGTAGAGTTTTTAGGATCCTTGTAATAATAATTAAAAGCGGTATTTTTGAGAGAGTGACTGAATGTTTAACCTTTGGCAATTACCAGTAGCAACTAGCAAGGGAAGTTGAGTTGAAACTTTAAAGTTACATAAGCGTCCTCTATTTGTGGCCAATCATGTTCATTGTGTGTGTCATTATCAAAGGTATTTTAGGAAACAAACACAATAAATCTAACTTTATTGTAATTAATATTTTCCTATTTACTGTTACAAAGTTCTGTCCATTCAATTACTTATTTAAAAATAATTATTATTATATGTTTTTAGATGTTTTATTAGTTTAAAAAAAATGAAAGCATTTTTTTAAAATGAACTGATGCTGAAACTTTTTATGAGAAATTAAAGTTAATACATTTAAAAATTATTTTTGTAATTTCATTTAAATATAAAAAATTTTTACTTATTTTTAAATTTAAACAAAAAAAATCAATTCACTGATTTGAGAAATCAATTTGCTTTTCAATTTTTTTTAAATAGGAATTTTCATTCACTAAAAAAGAAATTACTATCATTTTCAAAAGCAGATAAATTTTTTTTTTCCAAAATCACGTTTATTCTTCACAAAAAAAAAATCATAGATGAATGAAGTAAGATTTACATATGATAAAACTTTGTCTTTGAATATTTAATTTACCAACATATTAAAAACATAAATTCAAAATTATTAATTAAACCAAAACAATTCCTTTTGTAACTGGTCATGCATTCAATAATCAATAGTATTGCAAAACGGATAAAATAAGACTTTGATGATGTTTGACATTACACATACAATATTTTTCACTTTCCTTTATGTTTGAAGCTCGTGGCCTTCACGTCTACCCATCATTTTTATTTTCCGAGGCCTTCCTTCTTTTTGTCATTTCCGTCTTCCTCTCTTCCACTTTCTTTGTAAAGACCAATTTCTTCATGAATGATTTTGTGATTTTGTTTTTTAAACAAAATTATTAGTTTTAGTTTTATGAAAAATTATTCTTTCTTTTATCAGTGGTCTTACGTTAAAATTCAGTAAACAGAATGGTGTTTTAAACTTATAATAACATATAAACTATATTCTTCCAATAAAGTTGGATTTGAGTTTCGTAACGAAAAGACATCATTTGGGAGAGAGATTCCACTAGAACTAGTCAAACAATTTGTGTTTATTGTTTTTAATTTTAACCTTTCGCTCATTAATATTGATCATATATTATACGTTAAGCTAAGTGAAGATCTACCAGCACAAAAACATCTGTACAACAAACTTTATTAAAATTTAAAGTTGCTTTTCGTAGTCAAACTGCAACAATTCTAAGGTCGTTTAGATTTCAACTATGGAAGGAGGAGATAATGCTGGATAAATTGATCTTTTTTTCCATTTTTCTAGATGCCAGCAAGGTTTTCATAGTACAAAATAAACATTCATTTAGAGAACCAATTAATGTTCAGAATATTAGTAAACTACATTTTAAATATTGAATGCCCAAATTAATGTCTAAATATAGTATGTGAGGAACTGATTTAGAGTTTTATTTATTTTATTTTATTTTTTATTTTTTGAAAATAGTGTTTAAAAGTTTTTTTTAAGTAAAAAAAAAAACTTATTTAATAAGTGATGTCATAGAACTATTTTGGAAACGTGAAATTGTTTATATTTGTAAAATATTATTAATGAAAAGTAAAAAAGAAAAAACAATGTATTTTTTGTTATTTTTAGTTTTTAAGAAAAAATATAAAAGTAAAAATAAAAAGAAATATTTTTTATTTTTAAATACTAAAATAATTAAAACAGTTTTATAAAAATCTTACGGAATCAACACTAAGTGTATTTACTAGTTTTAAAATTATAATTTAAATATTTTATCTAAAAGCAATGTTATTCTCTCTAGTGAAAAATAAAAAGGATTAACGTAAAAAAAAAAACTGTACTAATTAATTAAAAGTCAAAATTTTTTTTTACAGGAATTGAATCATTTATGTTTTTAAATTGAGTAAAAAGAACCATTTCAAATTAATGATTATTTTTATTTTTTAAATTTAATATTTTTTACTAATTCAAAACATGAAACTTGTTCATTAAATTCACTTATACAAAAATTATAGAATTTAATTGATATTCAAATAAAAAGATATAAATATGGAGAAAATTGTGTGAAGAATGACTCCAATGAAACATTGAAAATCATCTTATATTATGTTTATCATTTTCTCGTTGTATCCACTTTACGCCTTTTTTCAACGTGTTTATACTCTTTGTTCCAATATATCAGTTGCATTTTATAGTTTTTATGTATTTGAATTTAATGGGACAAGTTTTATAATTTGAATCAGTTAAGAATGGTTCATTTTTTTTATATAAATCCAAAACAAATATTATTTTGAATGGTCATTTTGACCTACTTTAAAAATATAAAAGACTAATTAAAAATTTCAGAAAACAAGATACCAAATTGAATATAATTGAAGACAAAATATAGGTTGGCCTAATTGAAGAGAAAATAATCAGAAGCAACAAAGTTTTTTTTTTACTTAAATAAGTTTTTATTTATAAAGTTTCACCAAAAATCACTTTTACTCCTTAAAATTTAAAAATATTTTTTCCTTTCTAATTCTTTTTTTGTTGACGTCATTAAAAAATTGGTAAATAAAAACATATTTTTGTACTCGTAAATAATTCTCCTTCTTAACCATATTCCATCGATCTTCAATTTCACATCCAATACAATCAAATGCACCACAACTTATACACGAACAAAGTTAATAAAAAAAATAAATTAATTTTAGGGACTAAATGCGTTACAAATTGTTGTAAAGAAAAAAATTATTTGAAAAAATTTACAAGTTACAAATTTTTAGCTGGTTGAGTAAATGTGTTACAAATTTTAGTTATTTTAAACATACAACTAAATAATGAAAATATAATATATACAAAGACAAAATGAAAATACAATAACATTAAAGTTAAAACATAAAATGTCCAAATTCCAAATTATAAACAAATTATATGTTTTGTGTCTTATTGTTAATTAAATAACTCAATATTATTATTAATACACTTATATAAATTTAAATTTTTAATTTAAATTAAATTTTAAATAATTTGATAAATTTCTAATTATAAAATATTAAATTATCATAATTTTTATTTTTATTTTTAATTGATTAATTATATTTTATATTTATAACATAATTAATATAGTAATTATTAATAACAATTAAATTTTAATTATTTAATTTTTTTTGCGAGCCAACCCGCCCCGCCCCTGGCCTGGTGGGTTGGCGGGCTAGTCGGGACGGGCATAAATAGGCCAGTAGGCCAGAACGTATACTCTACCCCGTACATATTATGGTGGGTCGGCGGATCGCAACGTTTTGTCACCCCTAGTCTAACATTGAGTATTCTTTAAAACTGAGTACACAGAGTTACTATATCATTGAGTATTCTTTAAAACAATAAGTCATTTCTGGCTTAGAATCCAAAGAAAAGGTATGTGTTATACAAATTGACTCTCACAGAGAGATATAAGATTAGCTCTACAAAGATAATTTCACTCAGTGAAGGATATACAAATAAGTGTTCACTTATCATATGGTTCTAACACTAGACTATTTTATGCAAACAAAATGTTTGCTTCCTATTATCAAAAGATAAAGAATTGAACTAAACTTATAATATTTTCTCTTGATTTTGTTTTTCATCAACTTGTTCTTCATGCATAGACCTCCTTCATATAAATGTTGATATTTATATTAAACTTTGAGTTGTCACATCACATTGGTATTTTTTTGTGAGATCCTTTGTTGTGCACAAAGTGAATCGCTATCAACTTGTGTGTCATCTTCTAACTTTTCTTCCCATGTTGACATCCTTCATTTGTTCTACTAATAGTTGGTACTCTAAACAAAGATTTGTTGATTTTTTCATAGTTTATTCTTATGAGATGAATCATCTTTCGAAGACGAGTTGTCATAGAATATAATTTTTTACGGACAACTTGGTTTGGACAATTTGCTGAGAAGTTAATGCTAATAAAAGATTTTGTATATGATTGAAGTAAAGAATAAATGTCTTCTTTATTATCATCAGAAGAAGACTTTACTATTGAAATGTTTCTTATGATTACAACATAATGAAGCTTCTGATGTTTGGTAGGTAATATTGTCTTATCTAACATAAGATGTTTTTTAACTTTATATTAGTATATGCTTTATAGCACTTATGATTAGATGATTTGATGTAAGTTTGGATGTTTCTGATGTTGGTAGGAGATTTATTGTGCTTAGTTAGAAAATTTAATATTAAGATCATATGTTATTTTGATCTTCTGCTTAGTTAGAATATCTTATACTAAGATCAAATTTTCTTATGCTCCTTAAAAAAACCTCCTTATATGTTGTAACACGTGTCCTAGTAATGTTATATGAATGAATTAATCATCTTAAGTTTATTATAACATCATTTAATCATATGTATACATTTTCCATTTTATACATTAGAAAATCAATCTTAATATTATTTGTTATCTTCAAAATCAATCACTTAGGATGTACATAAGATCATAGGTTGTATGGACATTCTAAACTAAATATTGTGATTGAATAAATGCATGAAAAGTTTTATACTAATAATACACAACTTTTTTTCTCTTACTATTAACACAAATAGCCTTTTCCAATAAATTGTTATCATGTAGTGCATTAGATGAATCAATCATCTTTAATTGGTATAAAGTATGTGGCAAAGGAGTAAAAAAAAAACTTATTGATTCTTTCATAACCATTGCTCATAAGAATTTCATATTTGGTACTCTTCATCAAGGATGAGCAATTGCGTTTTGTTATTCATCGATAAATTTGGAAGAGTACTTTTGGTGTTTACTCATTTTTGTGTGAACATAAATAATTAAGAATGACAATATAAGATAGTTAATTATGTTGTTTTATCATTGTATCAAAGTGTACTTTTGTTTGTGTTTTTGTGTGTGAGAGAGATTTATTTTTTCTCTTCAATTTTATTGTTTAAAGAATTATGTAACTTTGTTTCTTTAAAAAAGTATATTTTTGTTGTTTATACATTAAGCATGTGTAATTATTTTGCTCAACCATCAATATTTAATATGTTAACATTACGTTTTATGCTCATAGCTTAATATCACATCTTTAAGATATGACTTGAGTTTTTTTTAAAAAAAATATATAATCAAAATATTTCTACAAAAATTGATAGTTATGTTTTGAGGAGATTATTAAAAGATTATATAACTTCCACCTTGTATATAATTTTCTTTTGCACCAATTATGTTGCTTCAATGGTTTTAAGTGTAAAATATGTCTAAACATGACTAATTTCACAAAGTTTTGTGCTTATAAATTACACTTATGAAGTTTGACAGAACTCATTGTTTCACGTGTCTTTCGTAAAGACATATGAATGAGAAGGATTAGAAAAGTATACTTAGAGGTAAGGGGTTATCCCTTTTTATACTTAGGTTTGGCATCTAACGACTATAATGAGGGGTCTCTGAGGCGAGATGGGTCATTGGTCGTTGGGTCATGATATGAGAAAACTGCAATGTCGTTAAATAATAACATAAAAATCATTCTTCCACAGGGACGGTGCATTTAGTAAAAAATAATTGCTTATAATTTTAATTAATTTTATAAGTTATTTATATTAATATAAAAATATTAAATTTATATAATTTAAAATAAGAAAAATAAAGTAAAGTGAATTCCATAATCAAAATAAAATAAAGATACCAATTTCAAATGACATATAATTTAATATAAAGACACATTTTTAAGATTTTTATATATTTGAAAATGAGGAAAGATTAAGCGAATAAAAGGAAATGATAATTCAAGATTTGAAATTCAAATATTAGAAAATTTTCAAGATTCCGGATATCACACCTTGTCTACCTATTGAATCAATGTTAATCATCCTTTATGCTCCTATTGATTTTCTCTATGAAGGTGAATTAACTTAAGGCAACATTCATCCTCTTTCAAGGTACGAAGGCGTATCTAATTAAATAAACTTCTATTTTCGTGGTAGCTATGTTCAATTAAATTTTTTAAGTTCTTTGCTAATTCATTAAGTCCTTAAAGGGTTAAATATACTTTTATCATTTAATTTCTAAGTTCCTTCTCTAGAGTTCCAATAATTAAGTTCACTTTTCAGTCCTTTCTTAATGATCTATTTCTACAAAAATGGTGATTAAGCATTTTGCATCAGGAAAATTAATAGAGAAAAAATCAAGAAAAACCAACATAAGAACAATAAAAATACTTAATAAATCACCAATAGAGTCAATGGTTAAACCTCAATCCTAGAATACAAATTTCTACTCACACATGTTCATGACTATAAAAAACAAGGAAATAAAATTCATCAAACCCGGAAATAAATAGTGAAAAGGGGAAAGGAGAAGTTTCAAGTCTTGCTCTCTATACCATCTTTGATTAGAAAGTTCAAAACCCCTAATTTTGAATATAAATTTTTATTTAAACTAATGAGTTTTCTTTGTCTAAACCCAAAAATTGTATAAAACAAAGCACTTAAATTAATTACATAATAAAGTGTCTATTTTTGCACGGGAGTCCAATCTTTATTAATTAACCTATAATTTTTTTCTTTGAATTTCCTCCACAGCTTCAAACTTCACTCCAATTCTCCAAATCCGTTCAAAAGTGCATCAAAATCTAGCAAATTTTATTCTAAACACCCAAAAACACCAAAAGCGTAACAAATTACAAAATATAATTAAACGACACCTAAAATACAAATATTAAACCTAAATGACATACAAATAAATAAATTTTGATAAAATAAAGCCTAAAAATGATAAAAATGCAACGCATCAAACAACCCAAACTTAGAATTTATTTGTCCTCAAGCAATAATTGTGGTTCAAAATAAAATGGATATCACCAAACAAGACACCAGACAATAATAAGCAAATGCAATAAAACATAATTATGTCAAAGAAATCTCAATCAAGTCCCATTAGAAGGATTTCTCCCAAAAGTCTGCTAGAGATGATAGATTCACTCAACTCACAATTCTTAACGGTGTGTTTGGATGAAAATTTTTAAAAGGGTATTCATTTTATTTTGAAATTTTAAATGCTTTGTGATGAAATACCTTGTTTGGATGAGAAATTTTAAAAGAATTTGAAATTCTAGGCATTTTTTAGAAAACATTTTGGTTAGTTAAAATTGTAGAATTTTAAATTCATTCAAAAAAGTAAGAATTTGAAATTCTTCAAACCTAATTTTCTTTTACTAAAATCAACTGAGTTTATTTTTTAATTAATATCGGTTAGGGGTGGCAAAACAGGGTAGGTCAAGTGGGCTAACCTACCATTCATTTATTTATGTAAAATCATAATATTCTCAAAAGAATAAAACCAATTATGCAAGGTTTACTTGTGATTTTTATATTTATTTATTGTAAAAGAATTTTTTTTCGAAACTAAAAATTTATTTTTAAATAATATTTATATTATTTTTTAAAAAAGAACAAATTTTTTTTCTTCAAAATATTGTTTAGTAAAATAAATTTTTATTTTTAGTAGGAATTGGAATACTCTATTCAAACAAGAAAATTAAAATTCAATAATTTGAATTACGTTATCCAAACAAAACATTTGAAAAATAAAAGTCATTTGAATTGAAAGAATTTCAAATTCAATGTATTTTAAATTCCAAGGGGTAAAGATAATTTCTCTCATTTTTCTCAAAGAAAAACATCTTACCATAGGCTTAGAAACCTTATCTCCACTTTTATGCTCTTTCAATCAAGATAAACCACAAGGTATTTTATAGGGATGTAATGTAGCTAAGGTGAAATTGTAGGTGGGAAATAAGAAAGAAAAGGGAAATATACAATTTGGCTACAAATCAATCTTAATCCTCTTTTTAAAATACATCATGCAACAAGAAAAAAATGTTAATTCTTTGGTAAATGCTATTATATCCACTTAGGCATATCCTTTCCTTTTTTTTAAAATTTTTTCTTCTTTTTTTTTTTTTGGAACCTTAACTCGCATTTGGTTCACATATTATCAACCACCATATAAAACAATTGTTACACATTAACATTTCACACATAAATTGTCACATGTACATATAATAAGGAACTAAGACAAATGAAAAACATAATATGCAAACACTAAGAAATTTTTAAGTGTTTTACATGGCCAGTGGCTTGAAAGAAATAGTCCTAATTGCCTTGATCATATTCATCTTGATTAAAAGAGAACAAGTTTCAACCACAGTTTCAAAATAAGTTCTAAAATATGCAATCTAGAGGAATTATTCACACTCAAGAAAAAAAATTGGGGTTTAGATGTGCCCCTGTGTTGGCTTAAAACTCACATATATTGTTAAATTCACCTCAAGCATGACATTAGAGAGAACAATACTAATTCTTCAACTTGCTAAGAGATAAACCAATATGATGTACTACTACAAATCTTTAAAAATAGAAAAGGTCATATTCAATGATTTCAATAACCACACGAAATTGGGATTGCTCAACGCCAATTGCAAAAATAAAATAAAATTCCTAAAACAAGGTAAAATAAAATAAAACTAAAACACTAAGCAACCTTAAACTTATAGTTACATTGTCCCCCATGTAAATCTAAGAGTAAGGGAATGAAACATGAAAAGATGGAACCTGTCATGGGTGAGAATGGGGACTAGGAAAGCCATGAATATGAATATTATAAAACTGCTCCAACAAGAATGTGTAGTGCTGAATATCTCAATAAAAAAGAAAGAGAAATAAAAAAAAATTATAAGGTTTGAAGCAAATCAAAACATTGATATGAAAATAAAAAGAAAGCTTAGGGTAAGAAGAACGGAAAAATATAATATTTGAAACACAAATAAAATACAATATATCACAAAGATTAAAGAAATAAATAAAAAGATTTAAATATTGGTGTTTAGTAAATAAGAGAGAATTATTTTGAATTGTACCAGACGTGCAAAATAATTGCACAAGAGTATAACTCTATGGAAAAAAAATGATATTTAAATTTCATAAAATTCACACTCATAGTGCATTACAGTTGGATGAGAGTGCAACTCTCTGGAAAAATAATTTTCTGAATTCAAAAAAATTGCACTCAGAGTGCACTTTAGTTGCACAAGAGTGCAACTCTCTGGAAAGGTAATTTTTTGGATTCACGAAATTTTCACTCAAAGTGCACTTAAGTTGTACGGGAGTGTAACTCTCTCAATTTCTTCAACTTTCTTCCTTCATGTTTTGCCTATTTTTTTCTTCATTTTCATTTTCATTCATTTTTTTTATAAATTCCTTATTCCAATTTCTTCATGTCTTACCCAAAACATTAGTCCCCCATGGCAAGGTGAGGAAAATATAATTTGACTTCTTTCTTAAGTAGTTTTCTTGATTCACGCCTATGCGAAGGGATGTAAGGTTTCCCTTTTGACATACATATTTCATTAGCACTCTTCAATTTAGGATCATTATCAAATTGTGCTTTTATTGAAAGTAACTTAGGTGGATCCTTAGCAAGGTATTTAGTTTCCCTTTGTTCCACCACTTGGTCCACTGATTCAACCCTACACATAGAGTTCTCAACAAAAGAAAAATTATTATCTTTAAACAAGTCAAACTCAATAGTTTTTTCTCCAAAAGTCAAGGATATCTTCCTTTCTTTACACTTATATTAACATCATCAGTAGCTAAGAAAGGTTTTCCTAAGATGATGAGAATATTGGAATCTTCCTTTATGTCTAACACTACAAAGTCACATGAGATAATTAGATTTCTTACCTTAATAGGAACATCTTATACAATACCCACTGGATGTATAATAGATCGATCCACCAATTGCAATGACATATTGGTGGGTTGTAGCTCTCCTATACCAAGATTTTAATAAACAGTTAAGGACATTAAACTAACACTAGCCCCCAAATCACACAAGGCTTTATTAAACTTTTTGTTACCAATTTGACACGATAGAGAAAAACTATTGGGATCCTTAAGCTTAGGAGGTAACTTAGCATGGACAAGGGTCATAGTTTCATGTTCATCAACCTTTTTCTTACTAGCCAAAATCTCTTTAAGAAACTTTGCATAAATAGGCATTCGTTACAAAGCATCTACAAATGGAATGTTACATGCAATTGTTTTATCATATCTAAAAACTTACCAAATTGTTTGCCTAATTTTGTCCTGGCTAACCTTTGGGGAAAATGTATAAGTGGTTGGTAAGGTGTAAGGGGAAGTAAGAGGAATTTCAACCCTTTTTTTTTAGAAATATTTCTATTTTCAATCTCAATAGTAGGTTATATTTCCTCTTGAACTTCCTTCACTCCTTTTTTTGCTTTATTAAATACAGGTTGATCTAACACTTTACCACTCCTAGTAGTTATTGCATTAGCATGCTTAACTGGATTAGTTTCGAGCTTACCTAGAAACTTACATGGGACTCTTCTAGAAGAAGGCATATGTTGAGCTATTTGAGAAATTTGGTTTTCCAATTGCTTGTTGTGAGGTGCCATGTTATCCATTCGAGTGGTCAACTCCTTAATAGAGTTTCTCATGGTCTCATTAATTTTATTTTGGCTCATCACGAACTCCTCCATTAAGGGCTTGATTGGCTTGATTTTTTTTTTAGTTTTTGAAAAGAGTTTTCAAAAATAGTTTTCAAAAACTGTTTTAGAAAGAAAAGGAAAAAAAAACTTGTTTGGTAAGTTTTATTTGAAAACTGTTTTGAAGATATAAAATTGAAAAAACTTGTTCATATTTATTAAAATTTTATTAATGAAAAGCAATAAAAAAACATATTTTGATTGTATTTTGAGTTTTCAAAACAAAAATTGAAAATTGAAAAGCAAAACTACTTTTAGTTGTTCTTGTTTTTTAGTTTTTAAAAACTAAAAAACCAAAATTTTTTTAAAAAATTATTTTTAGAAAACACTACTCAAACAAGTTTTTTAGGTTTTAAATACTAAAATAGTGAAAACAGTTTTATAAAACTATTGTCAAACAAGCACTAAGTCTTCTAGCTTGAAAAGTGAGGATTGGAAGCCTTGTTGGTAACCTTCTTGATTGTTATGCCCTTTGTTAGAATAAGATGTTTGCTTCAAGTTTTGTTGTAAGTACCACATTCCTTAGTTTCCTAGCCTTTGATTATTATGGTAAGAGAAATTCGTATGACTCCTCCACCTTTATTATAAGTGTTAGAGTAGGGGTCAAATGTTTGTTTCCTAGCATGACCATAAAAATTATGAGTTGCAGCGACATTCATGGTATTTTCCTGACTATTAGCCTCCCTACTTGACATTCAATGACCAAGTGTCCCTATCAACCACAAACCTCAAAAAACTAATATTGCTTTTTTCTAACTTATCAAATTGTTGATTCAAAGCATCAAATTTTGCTAGAATAAGGTCAACATTATTCACCTCATATTTACCTTGGACAACTCTTTGTGAATTATTGCTTCTTTCTCCAACCCATTGGCGTTGATTTTCTGCCACAACCTCAATTATGTCTATTGCTTCATTGAGTGGCTTCCCCATAAATGATCCACCAGTTGCAGAGTGTAGGAACATCTTACTATTGTAATTTAATCCATTGTGGAAGAAATGGATTGTCAAGGGTTTCTCAAATCCATGATGAGGGCATGACAGTAGGAGCTTTGCAAATCTCTCTCCAGCTTTAGGAAAAGGTTTTGTATCACCTTGACGAAAATTGTTATTTTCCTCTTTATTTCGTCCGTTTTTTAAGGTGGATAATATTTCTCCAAAAAGGTCCTTTCACACAATGCCCATGCAGTAACGTTTATCTTTAGGGATAGTCTTCATCCATGCTCTTGCTTTTCCTTCTAGTGTAAGTGGAAAGAGGCGTAGGCGTAATGCATCTTGTGTGATTCCTTGAAAATTTTGAGTTTCACAAATCTTTAGGAACCCCTCTAAGTGAATTGCAAGATCTTTAAAAGGTAACCAGTGGAATTTATTCTGCTTTAACATGTGAAGGAGCACAGGAGGAATTTGGAAATTCACATTTCCAATATTGGGCGATTAATTCCTCTAAACAACCCATGAATGGTTGGGGTTACATAGTCTCGTAGAGATCTATTTTCATTTGCCTCTTTTTCCACCATTACTATTTTGCTTCTCAAAGATAATAGATAACACCCTTCAAAACTAGAAAGAGAGAGAAAAATGTAAAGTCTAAAAAAAGGAAGAAACAAAATTGAACAAAAAAAAATTAAAAACAAAATTAAATGAAAGAAAGAAATAAAATAAAAACAAAATTAAATATAAAATAAAAAATTAATTAAAGTTAAAAAGCAAATATAACTAAACCAAGAAACATAGTCCACAACAATGGCACCAAAAACTTTATATAAGAAAACTGCAAGTGTACGATGTCATCAAATAATAATGTAAAAATCGTTCTTCCACAGGAATCGTGTGTTTAATAAAGAATAATTGCTTATAATTTTAATTAATTTTATAAATGATTTCTATTAATATAAAAATATTAAAGTTCTATAATTTAGAATAATAAAAGTAAAGTGAAGTGAATTCCATAATCATAATAAAATAAAGATTCCAATTTCAAATGAGATAAAATCTAAATTAAGGAGATTATAATTAATATAAAGACACATTTTTTAGATTTTTATATATTTCAAAATGATGAAAGATTAGGTAAATAAAAGGTGTTAGACAAGTGGCCTCAGTTTACTTAAGAGGGGGGGTGAATTAAGTAGATCAAAATTTAAACTTAGTTTTTTTTCTCTTTGATTTTATATTAGAATATTTAAAAATGAAATTGAAGTATTTGAAAATGCAAACAGAATAAATAGATAGGAGTATAGGGAAGAGAAATATGCAAACTCTTTTTATACTGGTTCGGCCAATCCATTTGCCTACGTCTAATCCTCAAGTACGATCATCAGGAGAATTAGCTTGATGATCCTGCTTACGAACCCATTGATGATCTAGATTTTTGCGATAACCAAAAGAAGAAAGAGTGGTAGCACCAATTTCAAATGATCTCTTAACCTTGATAAAAGGGACACTATCAAGGGAAACATTGAAATGTTTTACGAATGTGGTAATAATTTGTGGATATGGGAGAGAAGCATTGTCATGTAATGCTTTGTTCATACGGTGACACACAAGATGAGCCCAGTTGATGGGTTTCCCAGTCAAAACTTCCCACATGATTATTAAATCTTCTTTCGTCACTTGAGCAAGATTGGTTGAATGAGGGAGTAAAACCCGAACAATAATATAATGCATAATCCGACATTCAAACTTCAGAGAACCAGCAAGTAATCGTCCAGTAATATTAGCATTATCAGTAGTGACCATTAGATGGGCATTATGAGTAGAATAATCATCCTTCCACTCATCAACAATAGAGCCTTCAAAATAAACCCCTTGACTTTCTAATTTTGTCAGAGTGTAAAAAAGTGATTGATCAATGACAATAGGAAATTTTTTACTTATAAATAATGTCATCGTTAATATGCATGTTGCTATAGAATATTCGAACTAAATCAGGAAAATGAGGTTCTTTCAAAGTCATAAAATCGAGTAACCCATTAACACATAAGGTGTCATAGAAATCAAAATGTTCTTCATCAAAGAACTCATCATTGACATACTTGAGGTCAAGAATGTCACGGCTGAAAAAATGAGCATAATACTTCTCTCGTTGAGAAGTGGTGGAAAACAGAGGAATAGAGGAGTGTGGGAGTGCAGAGGGATTATTAGGGGTACCACATTAGCGGTTTTGGGTGGCGATGGAGGAGGAAGAACCCTGATGTCTTTTTGAAGATTCAGCCATTTTGAGGAAGTTTTTGAGAGATTTGATCGGTGGAATTTGAAAATGAGAGTAATAGAAAGGATTTGAAACTTACGGGATGAATTTTGGTGCACAAATGAAGGAGAATCGAAGATTTGAAGGTGTTGGCGCCATTTTGAGGAAGCAGCTGAGAGGGTGCTGCACGTGGAGATAGAAAGCGCTGAATATATAGTTAGGGTAACTGGTAATCGATTACCACTTTGTGTAATCGATTACACGTGTAAAAACCAGGGTGTAACGTCTTCTGGTAATCGATTACATAAAGGAAAGGATAATTCAAGATTTGAAATTCAAATATTAGAAAACTTTCAAGATTTGGGATATCATACCTTGCCTACCTATTGAATCAATGTTAATCATCCTTTATGCTCTTATTGGTTTTCTGTGAAGGTGAATTAACTTAAGGCAACATTCGTCCTCTTTCAAGGTACGAAGGCGTATCTAATTGAATTGACCTCTACTTTCATGGTAGCTATGTTCACTTAAACCTTTTAAGTTCTTTACTAATTCATTGAGTCCTTAAAGGGTTAAACATACTTTCATCATTTAATTTCTAAGTTCCTTCTCTAGGGTTCCAATAATTAAGTTCACATTTCCATCATTCCCTAATTATCTATTGCTATGAAAATAGTGATCAAGCATTTTGCATTGGTAAAATCGATAGAGAAAAAATCAAGAGAAACCAACATAAGAACAATAAAAATGCTTAATAAATCATCAATAGAGTCAAGAGTTAAACTAAAATCCTAGAATAAAGACAGATATTCATGACTATAAAAAACAAGGAAATAAAATTCATCAAACCCGGAAATAAATAGTGAAAAGGGGAAAAGAGAAGCTTCAAGTCTTGCTCTCTATGCCGTCTTTGATTAGAAAGTTCAGAACCCCTAATTTTGAATAGAAATTTTATTTAAACTAATGAGTTTTCTTTGTCTAAACCCAAAAATTGCACAAAACATAACACTTAAACTAATTACCCAAAGGAATGTTTATTTTTGCAAGATAGTACAATCTTTATTAATTAACTCATAATTTTTTTTTCTAAATTTCCTCGAGAGCTCCAAATTTCACTTCAATACTCCAAATCAGTCAAAAAGCGCATAAAATTTGGCAAATTATATCATAAACACCAAAAAACGCTAAAAGTGTAACAAATTCCAAAGTATAATTAAAAGATACCTAAAATGCAAATATTAAATGTAAATGACATAAAAATAAATAAAATTTTAATTAAAATAAAGCCTAAAAAAAGATACAAATGCAACGTATCAGGCCACAACAAAGATAGTCGAGATGTGTCGAGTAGTCTATATGTAGAGATATGCCAACTTAGGATTTGTAGGTACAGAGAGTCTGGTTCTAAGGTGAGGTCGGTTAGGGGTACATATGTCTCCCTAGTCTGGAGGTGGCTTAGTAGGGGTGGTGATCCATGAGGCTAGATAAAAGACGTGTGAGGGTTGTGACAGATGGTACATGTGTCTATTGGGGATTGGTTGTTGTGTTTTTAGTAAGGTGACTTTTGAGTGACATTTTAGTAGGAATTTAAGTGGAGCGGAATGGTCAGTGACTTTTGGTAATCGTTGTTCTGGTTTGCATCCTCTATGCTCTGGTTTCTTCAGTGTTGTGTCTTTGTCTTATTGCTGGTGGTTAGGGATGTATGTTTCTAAGGGGAAATGAGGTGAGCATGGGTAGCGAGAGTAAGGGTCCCTCTAACCGCCATCATGAGACTATGGTAGCGCAAGAGGTGCTGGTTTAAGTCAGGAATCGTCTACGACGGGATGCGTGGTTTGTGTGACGATGAGGAGTTTGAAAGGATAAGCTAGGATGGGGTTTCACATTGCGAACGATAGACTCTGTTGACTCAAATTTCCCCTCTTATGGCCTTCTCTTCATCTTCTTCTTTCAACGAGCACCTAGCTATGGTATGCTCATAAAGACCATCTTTCTTACAAATGAGGTGTGGTCCCTTATACTCTACTATAAATCAATGATCCCTAAACCAGACTTTCCCTACAACTAGGACTTCCAAATTGATTTCCACACACACCTCGACAAATCTACCCTTCAATTGTCAACGATGCATATATCCACTTGAACAGGTTTTCCCACCACACCCGCCAATGCCATCCACAAATTCTCATCATAATAATCCATCCCAAGGAAAGGAAATCTTACTCAAACAAGACTACTCTCAATTTTCATCTCTAACGCGACAAAGTCTGGCATCCAAGCTTTTATCGCTAGGTAATAATCCAACACCTTCCACAAGTCTCCAAATAACATGTATTCCCTATCTTATAGGAGATCAAACTTAACCAAATAGAAATTAAATTCCATATCCACCATATCAAAGTCCCCCCGACAAACTGCCAAATCACTAAAACCTATCATATAACGTGAAAAAGCTTAATGCTTTCCTTAGTGGCATCACAACAATGGCATCCTTCTAAGGTGCATGTAACTCCTCAAACACTGAATCCTCCACATAGAACATAGGCCTTAAACGATCTCCATTTTCCAACTCAATACGAAACTTCTCCTTTGCAATTAGATTTGTATCTCAAATAGGAATATTTTACTTCCCCAACACCTTGTCATGTAAGAAAACCCTCTGACTCCTTACCACTCCTTAACCCACTGCCCAACGGATCAAGGGGAGGAGAAAGCACCAACTGGCAACACAAGAGCGAAGATCACTGTCAATCTCCATCCATTGTAGGTATTAGATGATAAATAAATAATTTAACAAATCTATTTGATTCAAATTTATTGGATACAATAACCACTAATAAAATGTAATGTCTAAATAAATTATTTTTTTATACTTTAATTTTAATGTTATATTTGTATACAATTTTGTTGAAAACAACTTAACTTTTATACAATTTTAAAAATAAAATTTAATATATTTTTTAATACTTTTAATAAAAATTTTAATGCAAAATCAAAACAAATCAAGGTAAAAAAAATTAGTTTAATGGAGTTCAAATTTTACAATTAATTTAAATCAAACCAAGCGGCACCTCTTGGTTTTAGAATCATGACATATCAACCAAACATGGACTCCGATTTTAGTTAATGTCATTGAACGCGTAGACATTACTCAACTGAAATAAGATGAAGATTAAAAGCAGCTCATACATTCTTTCCTAGTTGTACAATTTCTCCCAGCACCCCGTTTTGCACTCTCTGAAGGTACGACTTCAGAATGGGATGTAAGAGAAATTTGGGATGTCCAAGAAGAAATTGCCTTCTAGTTGACAACTCCTTGGAGTTTTCTAATTGATATACACGAAAATATATTAAAAGGAATCACATCAATGGAAAATTAAAAACTTCTTATTTTGAAAATAATTATTTGACAAGAACAATTGATACAAAACTATATGGCAACAAACATCAAAATCGATCAAATGAATGTTGGCTTATAAATGATTCTTCAAGTTCTCTAAAGCCTCGGTAGACGTGTTCTGTTTGGTTTTGTGGAAGGGCTAACCTCCGCACTTCAGTCATATACCTGTATGTAAAAGTTAATCAGATCCGCAAGAGGGCAATATTAATATAATAAGATGAATATATAAAAGTGTAAACAAGTCAACCTGTTTGCTAAACTTGTGATCTTGTCCCGAATTCCTTGGCTAGCAACAGTACGTTCCGATGAGAAACCTCCACCTAGTATTAGGGAATGCCTAGCGGCACTGCTACCCATCCTTTGTGAATATAAAGACATTACCCACTCTCGAAGTACCACTAGAACCGATCTCAGCATACGTAATCTAACACTTGGGGATGGCAAAATAGCCCCATTTGATAACAACTGGTCATATGCGTTCAGTACAGGTTCCGCAGCACCCTTACACGCAGAAACAAGGGCTCTAGCAACATCTTCATCTCCAACAGATTCGACCCCTGAATTCAACCTCTCCTGCAGAAAGACATCAATTCATATTTAAAATAATTCCACCAAATCCTAACTCCCAGAACTGAAAGGTGTTCTACAGATTACAAGGATAGAAGTAATAATACTCAATTAGCATTTATAGTAAAAATCAATCAGTAATCAGAAGATGTACCATTCCAGCCTTCTCTAGGTGAAGACAAATAATGTCAAGTGGTAAAACAGCTCCATCACCAGGATAAATGCGAGGGCCAACCCTCTTTAGTACTGAGCAAGCTTCAGCAATGCCCCCTCTTGATATAGCTTGATCTATAAGTCTAGCCCATGTCTCTCTGACAATGCTGCTGTCAGTATCACCAGAATAATTTGCAAAGTACAGCATCTCCAGGCATATCTAAGGAAAAGTAGGAAATGAAGAACTGTCAACAGGAACTGTGATAAAGAAAGCTGACGTTATTATTATGACAATCCTTTCAACAAAAATACTACAAAACCACAATCACAAAATCGTCCAGTACGGTAGCAGAAAAAACAAAACCTGTAATGTTTAAAAAAAAAATAGAAAAAGGATTTGGCACAAGAGAAAGAAAATCACAAATTCACTGCATCTAATTTTTGTCTCATTGGAAGAAAAAGAAATCATAAATATATTTCACAGCATGGTTTTGTTAAAACAAATAAATGGAACAAAAGGTGGTGAACAGGAGTGAATACATTTACTAGTTTACGTAACATCATTCATCTTTAGAACTTAAATAAAACGGGTGATAATGGAATTTTGAAAATTTAAATTTAATAAAATGAGCATGAGGACCTTGTATCCTTTATTTTTTCCTTCTTCAAATATAATAATAATGCATCATTTCTCTTCCCTACATAAACAAAGCGACATTTGAAAGCAAATTGCTTAGTAGGATGGGCCCAACAGTAATAGAGGCCTAAAGCAAATTATAAGAAAAAAAAATTTAGATGATATATATATATATATATATATATAAGCTGATATAGCTATATATCAAGCCTTTTTTGTCAACCCATGATACCTTTTTCTTAATGAAAATTAATAATAAATAATTTTTTATTTGAAGGACCTAAAGCTTTAGCCTTAATGGCCTTACCCTTGGACCAGCCCTGATACTCAGAATAATTAATAGCATACTGATTAATGATGAATAGCATTACTAATTGCAGAAAATACAGATAATAGAGCAGGGTCACTCTCCCGGAGAGCGATTGAGTTTTCAGTACAAGCTACTAGGAATCACACACACATCTCTCTACTACTCCATACTACACATTTCTTAGAGATAAGCATGCAGATAATACGACTCACGAAACCCGCAACTTGCAAAACTTGAAGCCTGCATTCTAGATGAGTTCATTATATTTGAGCCCACAAAGTCTGTGGAGGCCCGTGCCAACCCACATAAAGATATAAAAAAAAAAACAAATTTGTCTCATTTTTAAATATTATAAAAATTCAATATACATCTAAAGTCACTCAATAATAAGTTACAAAACAATAATTAAGCAAAGTTGAGGTACTTATTACTTAATAGATAAATATTAAATGTCATCACAAATAATTAAATATAATCTCAATTCTCCATTCTAAAATATAAAATAAAATAGTTTAAATTTAAAATGCACACAAAATAAAATATAAATGAGTTCAAATATAAAATCACAAATATCAATTTTTAAATGTCATCACAAAAGTCTTGGAATTTTTTTTTTCTTTTTACTTAATACACCCCATTTTTATAAATAATATAATATAATTTTTATTAAAAAATTAATTATGAGGAGGCACACGGGTTAACCCGCTAAACCGCGAGTTTTGTAGGTTGAGCCTAAAAAGCTTGCCTATCTAAATGAGCCTAAAATTGTAGGACTCGCGTACCATACGGATTGCGGGTTTCGCAAGTAGTCAACGAACTTGAACTCAAATGTCCATATCTTTGTTCTAATCATAAATAATTGATCCTAACTTCTAGAGCATCCAACATGACATTTATTACTACACAATATTTAATATAACACATAACTTGCATAATAGTTATAACTACCCACAACCCTATATATAAGAAACAAATACATAATTTATCAAGACCAAAAAAAGTGGTTAGATAGGTTAATTTGTCATAATTTTAATTTTATTCAAAGACTATTCGTAACATTAAATGATTTAAGAGGTGATTATTTTTTCAACAAATGAGTCTACCTTGTTTTGTTGATAACTCAATAAATGCATCCACTCTTGTGGAGAAATAGTATATTTCATTAATAGACCTCACCAGTGTTATTAGAATCGCATGTATCTAGATACGATACATGCGATTCGATACAATTCAGAGGGTGAACGATGCATATCGGTGGTTGTCTCGTTTTTGGGTGCGAATCGGTCGTGAATTGGCGGAAAATCACGATTTCAGGGAGAATCGCATGATTCAGACCCAAGTTCTCGACATGTGTCTGACCGGGTCGAGCCGGGTCAGGCGACCCGGAGTTGAAAAACGTTTATTTTCCCCCCTTTTTTGCCAAATATGGTCGTTAGGAAGATAGAGAGGTGAAAACAAGCTTACCTCTTAAGCTCAAACATGTTTCATTGATATAAACAAAGCTTTTTCTCCTTCGAAACCGCTATCTCTGCTTGACGTTCGTGCCTGAACTTTGCGTCGCCGACACACCAGTTGTGTAGCCGTCGCATTTTGCTCGCGTCAAGGTTGCGCCAATTTGCATCGTCGTCGTCCTTCCGCTTGCGTTGCCTTCACTGTCGCCCTTCCGCTCGAGTCGAGGTCGCCCTTCTGCTCGCTTCAAGGTTGCACCAACTTGCATCAAGGTCGAGCTTCACTTCTGCATGTTCGCGTCAAGGTCGTGACTCGAACTTGCTTCTGCGTTGCTCACCGTCATGGCTCTCACTTTTCTGTATGTCACGTTTTTGCTTCTCACAGTCTCTCATTGTTGTTTTGGGTGCTGAAGAATTGGTAATAAAATTAAAAAGTATTTTATAGTAGAAAAAGTATTTATGCTTTTATAGTATAAGAAATAGTTGTTTTGCTTCTCACAGTCTTGGGTTCTGAAGAATTGGTGTTGCTGTATATTACTTCTTTTTTTTTATTTTGTCATAAAAAGTATTTATAGCGTAAGAAATATCTGTTGATGGAGAAAATGTTGAATATTACACAAAATAATTGTAATTTTACTATCATAGCTAATGCAATCTTACACAAAATAGTTGTAATTTTATACAATTATGATTATTATAGCTAAATAAATTGTCATTTTGCATTTATATTGAAGCTTATATATCAGTAATATCACTATATTAGTTGTTTGAATTCAAATTGTCATTAGCTATGTCTATGTTTTCATTTTAAATATGTTTCTTGATGTTAAAATACTCCTATTATGCTTTTATATGTCTTCTATATGTATGTGTTATAATTTTTTAGTGGTCATGAATCTTACGATTCACAATACGATTAGATTCACGATTTGAAAATTTGACTTTCCGATACATAATGTGTATCCCGATTCAACTACCATGGACCTCACAAATAATAGGGATAAAAAAGAAAATTTAACAATAAATACACATAAAAGTAGTCATATGTTTCTTATAATTAAGATAAAAAAAATGTTGCTTTTGTTTCTTATATGTAGGACAAGAGGTAGTATGCCACATAATAATTATTATGCCACATGACCTCTTCTCTAAATACACTTCAAAGATAGGCAGTTTCTTCATTGGGTCAGGATCTAATAATGGATCCTTTCCTGTCCCACATGAATCATCAATAATATAGATACTATACCTCAAAAGACTTTGAAGGATACCTAGTAGTTTTAATATTCAAGCTCTTAAATATATTGAACTAGCACAAAACTAAAAAACAATGTGAACAAGCAGAAGAGAAAAATCTAAAGTTGCACAAATCTAAACCCCCAAAAAAATGAACAGCCAAAAAGAGAATGATATTACCTCCCAAAGCCCAAAGGGAACAGCATATTCATTATATAGCTGGGTTATGCTCTTTACATCTGAAGCTAGCTCTATGGCCTTCTCTCGTGTTGCTTTTGCAAAATTAGCATCAACAGTAGAACTGCCCTCAGGCACTACACCATTGTCAGCAGAATCAGATGTGCTAGGTAAAACATCAGACCTGGAAGCCATAGACTCTAGTTCTTCTTCGATTTTTATCTGGAATCGAAGAACAGCAAGCTTCCCTTCAAGCAGATCTAGGAAGCCACTGTCAATGGAACTTCGACCAGAACCTACTAACCCATCACTATTAGTTGCATTTTTGGCCTGTAGAACTGCATTACTTAGATATTGACACCTGAATATTACAGATTCAAAAACTATTAGTAGATATCCATGCAAGCATAAAAATAAATTTAGTAATCCTAGTAAATTCTAGAGAACCATGTAGAGATATTAAGTCGAAAAGGAGATCAAATTGACACAAGTGCCAGTCTTGCAAGTACAGCCATAGACACATTAGTGAATTTGAGTCATCACAATTCACAAGTACATAAGAACGATAATGAATCATGAATGAATTTCCAATTTTATACATGGCTAGATTAAAAGTGAGCATTAATATCATTCGCTAGTGTTAGATGAAAGTAGAGATTAATAAATCCACATAGGATACAAGTGGCTACAAAATTCTAGCTTGACCCTGATTAACAAGATTCTCTATATCAACCAGGTTTGCAGCTCAGACGGCAAGAAGTTTAAAAGGAAATGTGAGAAGAAGAGACAATAAAGACAAGGAAAGTGAGAACTTGATTAACCTCTGTTCCAGGGTAGGTACTCCATCAGTAGAACGCCTTTCAGCTAGTCTAAGCAATGCATGAGCTGCAAGTATATGTTGGCGTTTCAAGACATAATACCGTGCCAAAAGTTCATAGTACTTTACTTGATTAGATGACATAGGTGCTCCCGATTGCCCCACTGCAGCAGTTGTGGCAGTTACAGCTCGAACCTGGCAGATCCAGAAAAACAAAAGTGGATTAAATTTTCCAATAAAATATTATGAACGTAAGGCATGGGTGTAGCTTCTGCATGCAGCATGCAAAATATATACCATTAAAATTCTAATTCTAATGCACAATATTTGAGCCTTTTGACCTAGTTAACAGCAATCCACAGTTATTGGGGAAAAAGAGATAACAGACAACCTCATGTATAGGTTTACGACCGGCACTTTGCAAAAATGGCAATAGGTCAGGACCCCCAAATTCTAGCAATTCATTCTCAAGACCTAAATCTATCATAGCCTGGTAAAGATACTCATGAAAAATTCTGTCAGGTGATTGAACACCCAGCTGAACAATTTGACATATATATTTTTTCCGAGAGGCTAGATCAAGAGCAGATTGTGAAACAGTTGATCTAGTCGGAGAGCCAAATTCCTTCTGCAAGGTGTCACCTTTCAAAGATCGTAAAGCACTGATAATTATCTCATAACACTGCTCACGCTGAGCAAGTGCTTGTTCTCTGACAGTCACATCAATTTCATCATTATAAGCATCGCCTGCAGGGTCTAGAGCCTGTGCCTTTTGGAGAGGTAAGCGCACTACAGCTTCATAAAATCTGCAGCAGGCAAGAGTATTTTGACTTTCAGACTGAAGGCTTGGAAACTCATAGGCAATGAAAATAAATGATGATGCTATGACATGAAAATTAAGGAGGAATAAAAGGAAATACCTTAAATCCTCAAAACGTTTGCAAACAGTTCGTAAGTCTACAGACTCTGGAACTTTACTTAAGGAATTAAATGCTTCACTTGCAAGATTCTCCTTGTCCTCAGCATCTATAGTCATAGCAGCTCTCTCCAGGGCCTCCACGGCTAAGAAGAATTTGTAATCAGACTCCTTATAGTAGCTGGGACAACCATCTCTCAATCTCCTACTAATATCATCTACAGTCCCCCTGCCATCAGGACCAGTATAATACTGGAGCAGTATGCGGTTTAGGAAAATAATTATTATAGAAGATACGAAACTTTATTTGGAAATAGAAAACTCCATTAATGAGTAAGCTTTTTGAAGATGAAATCTCTTTTGTGGCTTCCTAATTAGAGTTTTACCTCCATGAGAGCAGATATAAGTCTTGTAGCAAGATGATCACCCTCCTCAGAACAAACTAGTTGATGAAATGTCAACTGAACTAATGCTTGTTGAAGGTTAAAATCAAATCCCTGAATCAATCGAGTGACATGATGCTGTGAAAGAAGTTGAAGCAAAAATAGGGCTTCACCAGATCTAAGAAGCAACTGCCTAATGCATTCCATTGCTCTCACCTGTAGCACAGTAAAACTAAGTGAAAAGAAACTAAACTGATGACTTACAAAGCATACCACAAACACAAACATTTAACAATGTAAGCCCACCTCCATGGCAGCTAATTCAGCTGGACTATACGGCAACCTTTGCCTTTTATTAGTTGTTCTGCTACCATTGGACTCCATATTTCTAGAATATGCCCCAAATAAGTTTCTCACCATATTCCGATCCCCAGCACCTAATGTTGAACCATTACCATACAGAATGGAACCACTTAGATCTCCTAAACCTGCTACACAGCCATAGAGTCCCCTCCTTTGATTCCTTCTAGATCTTAAGAAATTCTCCAAAGATCGGAGTTTCTGTTCAAGGACTTGCATAGCCCCAACAGAGAGTCTGCACACAACCACCCCGTTTTCAGATAGAGTGCTTGAAGGACCTAAACTACTTTTTACAACCATTACAGGAAGTTCCCACAGAGGAAAAAGTAATCTAGAAGAACACAAACAGAGCCCTTCATGAGCACCAGAAAAAACAGGCTCAGCTTCCTGGACAACCTGGCCCATGCTAAATCCACCAGCAGCACTTCTTGTGTTTGATAATGCATTACTACCTTCAAGTTGTGGCATACCAACAACTCTTGGGTCCTCAAAAGCTTCAGCTGCCTTCTCAGCAATAACATTGCTGATAAGGTTTTCAGAATGCACTATTCTTGAAGCCAGCATTAGACACATTGCAGCTGCCTCACCTGCACCAAAACGATTGAAGAAATCTTCTAAAACTGATCGTGGCGTGTTGGATTCCAATAGCCGCCTTAGAATGTCCAGTGGCCTGTTAAAAACAATTTCCATCATGCCCATGGTGCTGAAGATGATGATCCTTCTTCTTGGCAGTATATGTTGGGTTGAGAGATCTCCTCTTGCCCAGAGTTTGCCGGACATCTTTTCACATGATTCCATAGAGCTCTCATAACCACCAAACTCAATTTCTGAATATAGAGACTGCACAGTAGCTGCAGTATCTGGTAAAGGCAAAACATCTGCCACAGAAAGCATTCGTCCTTCAACTGGTAAAGAAGCTATGGAATCCCGTAATGCCCGGGAACTCCTTGTACTTGTTCCTAGATTACTTGATGGTGATGACTGTGTGCTTGAATCCCTGTTCAAAACAAGGAGTGAAGGCATGGTCGATGGTGATGCATCAGAAAGAATAAGAGTTCCAGCAGAATAATAAGCTGCGTCAACTTTCAAGGAGAGATCCTCATTCTGAGGTCTACCAGCAAGGGCCATGGCTCCAAAGGTGAGACCACCACTAACACCCCAAGGAGGAGCTGGCCTTGTAGTGACAACCTTTAAACAGCTAGGTTTGTGATGGTTGGTGTTGAACCCAGTCAAGCTTCCACTAGAAGAAGTAGATAGGTACATCCTTCTGCCATCTGATAAAACAGCAACAAGATGTAGCCCCTTTGATTCAAGTGTAGATAAAGGTGAGATGCAAACAATAGATGGCTTTGGAGATCGACTTGAGACTCTTGATCCTGTTGATTGTCTGCCTCCATAATGTGCATCCCTCTGATTGACAAGATTTCTTTCTTCAGCCACTTTCTTTAATGGACCATCACCATTTGGTCCTAGAACATAAACTTGAAGCTTCATCTCTTCAGTTCGTGCATACAATATTTGTCTCTCATTGTCGAAAACCATTTCAACAATGGGGTCAACAGCTCCAAAATTAAATACATTTGGTATAACCCATCTGCAAATAACAACTAATGTTAAATTACTAACTACTATGGAATTAGCAAGCAAATCTTTAGCTATAAAAATCACATAACTTTATATACCATTCAGAAAATGCACATAAAAATCTATGATTAAAAAAAATAATTTGCAATCAAGCATGGAAGTTAACAACTTGTATAGCTAAAAAGATTAAAAGAAGTACCTTGAAATTACGCTTCCTAAACCAGCGGTGATGCAGATTTTCCTGCAGCGTTTTTGCCATCCAGAACCAGTTGAATAAAGAACCTCATATATGTGGCCATCCCGACCAGCAAGGAAAATGCGCCCCTTATCAGTACATGCTACACAAGTCATTGTAACTCCATCAGATGGTATAGTATGCTCTGGCAATGGCTGCAATGTAACTTCTGCAAATGGATCTGAACCATCTGCTCCTCCAGAGCAGCAAACTCCTACTAAAATTAACTAATAAAAAAAACAAGGTAAGAAACAAAACTGGTCCCACAAGGAGTTCTGGAAAGATCATACTGTAAATCATTCATAGGACTTGAATATAGAAAAGTTTGAGATAATCTTACTCAGCTTAGAATCTCTTATTAAATAGAGATACAATACAATCTAGAAAATCAGAATAGTGAATACAACTACCACCAACCTCTGACATACAATAATAACTGAAACATAATATACCTCAACTAACAACTAATAACCAACATCTAACATTAATTTAACACTCCCCCTCAAGCTGGAACATATAAATCATATGTTCCAAGCTTGGAAACCAAGTATTCAATCAGAGGACCCTTTAAGGGTTTGGTTAATAGATCTGCAAGCTGGTTATTGGTACCAACAAATTCGGTCCTAATTTCCTTAGACAACACTTTTTCCCTTACAAAATGACAATCAATTTTAATGTGTTTAGTCCTTTCATGAAATACCGGATTGGAAGCAATGTGGATAGCTGCCTGATTATCACAATAAAGTTGCATTGGAGAAATTTCACAGAACTTCAATTCTTGTATGAGTAGCCATAGATCTATATTCAGCTTCTGCACTAGATCGAGTAACAATCTTCTGTTTCTTACTCTTCCATGAGATAAGATTACCACCAAGGTACACACAATACCCAGTAGTAGAGCATCGATCTGTATCGGATTCAGCCCAATCAGCATCACAGTATCTAACAATTTGGCTATTTCCTTTATCTTCAAACAACAGACCCTGGCCTGGAGCCTTTTTTATGTACCTGAGAATACGCATTACTCCATTCCAATGATCAACACAAGGTGAATTCATGAATCGACTTACAACTCCAACTGCAAAGGAAATATCTGGCCTCATAATGGTGAGATATATGAGCTTCCCAACCAACCCTCTATACCTTTCTGGATCTGAGTATAAATCTCCCATATCAGCTACTAATTTCTTGTATGGATCCATAGGACTATTGACTGCCTTACAATCAGACATTTTTGTTTCCTCCAGAAGATTCAAGGCATACTTCCTCTGGGAAACTACAATGCCTTCTTTGGATTGAGCAACTTCTATCCCCAAAAAATATTTCAGATGACCAAGATCTTTTGTTTGAAAGTGATTGCATAAGTGTTGCTTTAGTTGAGATATTGTGACTTCATCATTTCCTGTAATGACAATGTCATCGACATAAACAACTAAATAAACACATTTGCCAACAGATTTGTGATATTAGAAGACAGAGTGATCTGCTTCACTCCTTTTCATTCCGAAACCTTGGACAACATTGCTGAACTTTCCAAACCAAACTCTTGGCAATGGCTGAAGACCATAGAGAGATCGCCTGAGTTTACACACTAGACCAGACTCCCCCTGAGCAACAAAGCCCAGAGGTTGCTCCATGTAAATCTTCTCATCTAACTCACCATGTAGGAATGCATTTTTAACGTCCATCTGATACAGGCGCCAGCTGCCATGGCAAGAAGAAGACGAATAGTAGTGATCTTGGCTACCGAGGAGAAAGTGTCTCATAATCAAGTCCATATATCTGAGTGTAACCTTTGGCTACCAACCGAGCTTTAAGGCGTTCAATTTCACCATTTGGACCAACTTTAATAGCATAGATCCATCTACAACCAACAGTTTTCTTCCCAGGAGGAAGATGAACCAATTCCCATGTTCCATTGTGATCAAGGGCCTGCATTTCATCAATCATGGCTTGTTGCCATCCAGGGTGATCAAGTGCTTCACAAACATTTTTAGAAATAATGATGGATGATAAGAAATTTACAAAGGAACAATAAGATGGAGACAAACGATGATAACTCAAAAAATTGTAAATAGGATGAGGGTTTCGAGAAGAGCGAATACCTTTTCGAAGGGCAACAGGTCAACATTGTACAAGAAGCAGCGGAGATGGACATGAGTCACGAGAGTCATTGGGAATAATGGGGTTAGCTTCAGGTGTCATGCCATGAGGAGGAGTTGAGGGAGAATGATCAGTTTCAGATAAGATAGACATTGGACTAATATTGGTGTGGTCAGGTTGATGAGACATGTCTGGAGAAATGACAATCTCTGGACTCGAGGAGGAAGAGGGCAAGACTTCTTGGATGGAAATGGAGTCAGGTGTGGAGGATGAATAGAAGGGAGAATCTTCAAAGAAGGTAACATTTGCAGACATGTAATACTTCATGTTATGAGGAGAATAACATTTGTATCCTTTTTTAAGGCGGGAGTATCCCAGAAAAACACACTTGATCGACTTAGCTGACAATTTATCGAGGCCTAAAGACATATCATGAACAAAACAAGTACAACCAAATACACGAGGTGAAACATGATATAGAGGTTCAGCTGGAAATAGGATGAAATGAGGAATTTGATTATCAAGAGAGAAAGAGGGCATCCTACTGATAAGATAGCAGGCAGAAAGGATCGCATCTCCCCAGTGATGTAATGGAACTTTTGCATTAATCATTAAAGAGCGAGCGGTTTCAACAAGGTGGCGATTCTTTCTTTCGACTATCCCATTCTGTTGAGGAGTGTGGGGACAAGTGGATTGATGTAATATACCTTGAGAGGACAAAAATGACGAGAGTTTAGACGAAAAATATTCTTTTGTATTATCACTTCTGAAACATTTGATTGATTTTCCAAACTGAGTTTTTATTTCAAGAAAGAAGAACACAAATATGAATAGAAGTTCAGACCTTTCTTTCATTAAATAAAGCTACGTGCACCGAGAATATTCATCAATAAAGGTGACAAAATATTTAAATCCAAAAGAAGTAATTCGACTAGGACACCAAATATCTGAGTGAACAGTAGAGAAGGCTGAATTACTTCTTGATTTATCTTTACTTGAAAAAGAAGGCCTAACATGTTTGCCTAATTGACAAGCTTCACATTCTAAAGTTTGGATTTTCTGAGTACTAAGAGTCATTATCTTTAATTTGACAAGACTAGGATGTCCAAACCGATCATGCAACAATTTAGGAGAGATGGATGCAAGACAAAACACTGAAGAGCTAGATTCCAGGTAACAGAGGCCTCGTGATTCATGTCCTGCGCCAATCTGTCTGCCATTACCACAGTCCTGAATGACAAAGGAGTCAGAGTTAAATGTAACTGAACAATTTAACTAAGGAAAGTAAATTGGGACAAGAAGAAATGTACAAAACAGAAGATAAATTTAAGGAGGGAGAAATAGAAATTGAACCCACCCCTTGAGCTGAAACCTTTAACCCGTTGGCTAATGTGACAAGATGTGGAAATTTGGGAGGTAATAAAGATGAAAACAAGGAGTTATTACCAGAGATATGGTCTGAAGCACCAGAGTCAACAATCCATGGGTTTGACCTTCCACAGATTGAGAAATGCAGACCGTTGAGACATTAGGTCCAGAGGAAGGTCCAACAAGGCTGTTAAATTTCATCCTCAAATACTCTTGGTATCCTTGATATTCTTCTTCAGACAGTTTCCTCTCTTCTGGCTTCTCAGACCTTGATACAAGAGCAGACTTGCCTGAAAAACCATGCAGTGAGTAGCATGTCTCATGAGTATGACCCATTCTTTTGCAATGAGTGCATTGTGGATGATTACCTCTTCCACCACGACCTCTGTTTCCACATCCTCCTCTTCCTCTTGAAGATATCATAACAGAGAACTCCATATTATTTTCAAGGGAGGTACCCCCATTGCTCAAGGTAGGAACACGGAGGAGACGAGTAGTTAAGCTCTCCATGGAAGGAATATCTTGACCAGTCAGAACTTGATCACGAATGTGATTAAATGTCGGGTTCATACCACGAAGAATCATAACCATATAGAGGTTATCAAGTCGTTTCCTTATTTCCTCTAGAGAATCAGCTTCTAAGAAAAGCTTCAATTCTTCTGCAGTGGCTTGAGCTTCGGAAACATATGACACCATATTTGAATCATTTTGTTTTAAGGAGACTAGCTTTTGAACACAATCAAACAAGCGTTGGATATCATTAGAGTAGATATCTTAGACTTTCTTCCAAAACGAGTAACAGGTTTTGAAAGCTCTGAGGTTCCTCAATATCTTAGGCTCCACTGACTGCCATAGAAGTGCACAAAGCTGAAAGTCAAGTCTCTTCCACTGAGTTTGCTGTTCAGCTGATCCCTCAATATCTACCTTTTCTAGATGCTCATGGTGTCCTTGACCAAGGACCCATAGTTCCACAGAATCAGCCCAAGCTAAATAATTTTTACCATTGAGTTTTTTTGTTGTGATGACGGCAAATCCAGAAATAGGAAGAATGGAACTAGAGTTGCCTGAGATAGAAGAAAACACTTTTCCAGGTCTGAAAAAGAGGAAAAACAGAGACCCGAGAGAGAGATTTGATTTAAATCCACTAAATCTTGCTCAAAGTGAACCACGCAGGGTCAACAATGGCTTCAGGAGGCTCCGGCGAGTCAGACGGCACCGAAACGACGACAAACGTTTCGCCGGCGCGTGGAGCTCACGCGCTTTCTGTTTGGCGTGACTGAGGCGGCGCGTGGAGCGGCATATGGAGGAGCGATTTACAGGGGTAGAACACACACGTCAAGGCGCATCTGAATCTGTGCTCGCCGAAGAAAAAGTCGCCCGAGAAGGCGGCAGATGGCGATAGTGGCAGACAGCCTACTGTGTGACTCTAGACGATAAAGAGCAGAATCGAACCTGGCTCTGATACTAACTTGAATATAGAAAAGCTTGAGATAACCTTACTCAGCTTAGAATCTCTCATTAAATAGAGATACAATACAATCTAGAAAATCAGAGTAGTGAATACAACTACTACCAACCTCTGACATACAATAATAACTGAAACATAATATACCTCAACTAACAACTAATAACCAACATCTAACATTAATTTAACAATAAGAAACTTGTCATACAAAACCCTTTTATTCAAGAATAAAAAATATTTCGTTGCAAGTCACAGAAAACTAAGCAGCAGCATATATTGAATATCTAACTAACAAAACCAACCATTAGAGTGTATGGACATAATCCAAAAAGAACTGTCATAAAACAAAAAAATAACACAAATAATGAAAAGACCACATTTGACGTGATATTTTAATTAGAAAAATTCAGACACCACTTTTTTTATATATATTATCCTGCTTTTAGAATTTTTTTAGAAAATTCTTATGGATATAAAAAACACATTTATTAATCACATATAGAAGTACAGGGCAGTCAACTCCAAAACTGTCATAGCTAGATAGCAGATGGAGAGATGGCTGCTGTATTGAAGATTGTTGATATAAAATAGTTTATAATTTATACCATATGCATAGGGATGCTTAAAATTTAAATAAAATAAAATAATAGTGGAATTTTAGGAACTGTGAACTGCAAAGAACACACTGCTCAGCACAAGACAACTCTCTTATATTTAGACTGAGTGCAATTTTGGTCCACCAAGTTTGTTTTAACCAATTAAGTTGTATTTCTAAAAATATGCAAATTTGGTCTTCTTGATGATTTTTTTACCTAAAATTCTCATTTACTATTCAGAATCTTCATAATAAAAAGTGGAAACAAAAAAAAAAAGTTATTTTCCTTGTTTCATATGCAAATAGTAAAAAAAAGTCAACAAGTGAAGTCCTGACATGATCCTAAAAATTGCAAACAAGGTCTCTCCATGCACACAATCAAAAAAATAATCAAACACATACTACCGTATCTGAGAAACCAGTACATGTTTGCAAGATTGAAAATGATACCAATTCCGTGTTGCTAAATAACTGTCATCGCAGCGCAATAGTGCCATGACATGGCGGATTATTCACCAACCATTATACACAATTTGTGAAGGAATGTTGACTATGGCAGCACCATAAGGCACAATGCCATGTTCTTATGGTGGAATTTTGGCCTTCCACTCTGTTCCACCATTGATAACACTACAATTGCAGCATCCTGCTATTTTTTTCATGATTTAGTTCTAATCATGTCATAGTGATAGAGGATTCCAAGATGAATATCCAACCTTTGAGAAATAGTAATAGATAAATAGAAAGATAGATAGAAAGACAGATAGATACATAGCAAATTAACTACTTTATCATGCTCATTGTTGAGCAACGAGTACACAATGCAAGTTTTTCAACTTATTAAATGACCACTATTATGGACAATCTGGATCAAAGGCAAGATTCTCATGACCTTTCAACCTGAGAAGTTTATAACCAAGACTTCCTAATATTTTGCTCAAACTAAGTCAGATACAAGTTGATAAATGCTAAATCAAAATTCAACAGAGCAAACCAGAAGAAGTAAAATACCTTACTATCAAACAACTTTAACATGAGCAAAGAGTTTGATATGATGCTATGTATAATTTCAATATAAAACTCCTGTCTTGGAGTAATTTTAATATTTAATTTCCCAAAGTAAAAACTAATCATATGGGTATAGCAGAGAAAGCCAACCTTGCTTTTAAATGTATTGGAAAAAATCAAGTCGCACATACGCTAGAGATAGCGCGAGAATATAATATATAAGTCGAGGGCCAATCCTCACCCCTGAGCTAGGATTTGGGGTTGAGTTAGGCCCATAGTCCACATTCTAAGATGGTATTAGAGTATATCTTGAAAATTCTTACTGTTGGACCTATTGTGTCACCCACTATTGGTCACTATCAGACCACCTACAAATATCTAGTCCTGCAAACTTCATCCTTAAAATGTGAAGTTCTAGGGTTTGTGTTGGAAATCTTATATCAACTAGTAATATGGCCAAATATAGTATAAGCAAGGTGCAAACCTCACCTTATAAACCAATTTTGTAAAGTTGAGTTAGGCCCAAAATCCTTAACTAACCAGTTCCAATAACATGCAACCCAGCACACATAGCAAAAATTCAATAAGTGGATCTTTTATGTTTTCTTTCAGGTGGTTTTTCTTCTATTCTTTTTTCTTAGGAATTAAAGAATAGTATATAAATGGCCTATAGAAAAAAAGAATAGTATATAAATGCCTCTATTGACTGACCCAAAATTACAAATTCTCCAACTGCTTAGTAACATTAACTGGAACAGAAATGAAGGGATAAATTATTCAATAGGATAACAAACTACTTATGATCTTCATCAATTCTACCAGAAAACTTAAGGAAAAGCAGCTACTTTCTGCCCAATTAGCAGGCTACCAGCAAGCCAAGAAGATACTGTTCAATCATCCACAGAGACAGAACCACATAAAATCAAGTTGGAAAAGTTGATCAACAATTAAGAAAGTTCAATTAAGATATTCAAGAAAGGAAGAAGATACTGTACTTCAAGGGGCTGAAGGAACAGCATTCAAACAGAAAATCAGCATTCAGGATGTTGTTTAGGTCAAAATAAGCAATTTACAATTTTACATAACAAAAAGAATTAGTTCATACTACAATATTCAAGCATACAAGCCCTTGGAAAAACAGAAAATGGTCAGTACCTCAACAGGGGTTGCCAGAACTAAAAGATATTGGATAGCTTCAACAAAAACACCAGGTTTTGATTTTGTAAGACCAACTACACAAATAGCTTGCTCCTCCCCAACAAATTCAGGACACTGGCCATCCCTGTGGAAGCAACAAATAACGCTAGGTTAGAATTACTGCAGCACATGTAAATATTGAGGTCCACTAAATAGCTCTAAAGGTTTTTTATAAGAATTAGACTATAACAACAATTAAAACAACATTTAGCACCCTAGATCATCCATTACCAATTTTTTGACAATAACATTTAAACAGACAAAGTAATTTATAGAACAGAGACTGTAGTTCAGAAAACAGAAGCTCAAACAGAAACTTAAAGAAACTAAATCGACAGAAAGTTTATCTTTAGCACCCTTAAATCTTTTCTAACAGCTTAGTTAAAGTTCCCTCGTAACATTCATATAATAGTTACTGAACCTAGAAGCAGAAACTATGCAAGGGACCGGCAAAGAACACCTAATATGAATTCATGCAATAGTCTGTGAAGGTTCGTGCCACAAATGTAAAGCATTGAAAAGGTGAAAGAAAATAACTAATAAAATATGAAGTACTTCCATTGCTTGAATGCCAGCCAAAAAATATGGAGCAGGCAACTACATGCACAAGAAAATCCAAAAAGACAGCTTTCATTTGAAATGAGTAAGGGAAATGTGTGCCTAATCTCGTATCTAAAGTCTAAACTTAAAATTTTCTTACTCGTCTTCATGGAACTTACCACTTATCAAAACGCCAAAGAAACAATGAATTGTCCACAGATGCCCAAGCCCTTCGTATTTCAGGAAATATTCCACAAAAAGCAGTTCCTTCCCCACCAGCTGCATTGTATCTTTCAATGAGCACAGGAGGCAACTCCCATGTATTAACTACCTCAACTAAAGGGGGCCACTGAAACGACATTAAATAATGCAATTAGATGGAGAGACTAAACTGACCCACAACCTCGTTAAATATGCAATCACACACCTATGGTTTTAAGAAATAATCTACAGCCGTGATTTTGACCACAGCATAAAGGTTTGTTAAGTGTCTACAATGCAATTATGGTCCATCTGTCTACAAATTTCCACAATATCAAGAAATGCAATGAAACCACAATTGTGACCGCAATTTAAAACCTTAGACTGGCATACCCTGTATCTAGAATTCATATTGTCATTTTGACATCCCACTCCTCTATAATATCCCCAGATATCAATTAGCCATTCCACTTGCAAATCAATTGGTTATTTATTTATTTTTCAGCAAATTACACTAAGTACCTATAAGATAGCAGAATGTATAATAAGTGAGGATGAAATGTATGTTTGTCAAAGGGGATAAAAAATGAGGGGTAAAGGGAGAAATTTTAAAAAAGGTCCTTAGAGGAAGTAAAAGTAATTTGAAGTTGTTCTCCCGGAAAGAAATAAAGATTTTTGAAGTGAAGAGAAAATAAAAAACAAGAAAAGGGAGAATAAAAGTAGAAAGAGAGAGCGTGGATAGGTAAAAAGAAGAAGAGTTAAAAACCCTTAGATTTGGGGGGAGATACCTCTCGGGGGTGGGTGGAATAAGGGTGGCTAGCATATCGGGAAGCTTCAAGAGCTTCTTCGAGGTCGAGCTGAGATGAAACTTCACGACCAATGCGATCGCTGACAACAAGGCCCGCATTCGTGACATCGCGCATAACAATCTCGTCTTCCCACGACATCTCTGCGGCTACAACCTTGACCAAATTGAAGGCCTCTTTCTTTTCCTTGCTTGCCTTTGGCTTTTCCCTACGGAAAATGCAAATTCAAATTGCCGCAGATGGCGATGTAGGGTTTTGGGGAGGCTTTCGTAAATTGATAGTGGCGGGCAAACACTTTCGTTTTCCGACTCCCACCAATGCAAATTAATTCTTTTACCCTCTACGACTACAATCAACACTCCAATTTCGAATCAAATAAAAATAGCCGAGACTTTCCTCCCTGCCTTCTCTTTCTTTATTTTCTCATCATTATTTTTATTTTTACTTTATATTTTTTATTTTCAAAATTATTAAATTTAATCAGTTTTAGTAAATACTTATATAATTTAAAATATATTTATGTATAATTTTTCTTATAATTATAATATTGTTATTAATTATTTTACATAGTTTTCTATGATGGTTGAGAAACACTTGCATATTGGGATTACAAAGACTTTTATTCAAAAGAAGAAGCAGAAATGACATTTCGGTTGGAAACAATCGACGAAGAACAAATAAAGACTGTGTTACAATTTGAGTCTCGTGCTCAAACACAAACCTATGCTATTGCTATTGCTGCTCCCAAAACAAATGAATCCAAATATCCTTATGGGTAAATTTGGGCTAATACAGGACTTTCTGTTTAAGGTTCATGCTGAAACAACAAATTACGATGGATTATTCGTAAAAATCCAAACTTATTTCAATAACAAAAATTCGTGTGTCGGATCTTCTGATTATGGTAAAACTGTTGACAAAGACTGCACTTGCCAATTAAAATTCATAGTTTTAACTTTTAAAAACTTTTTTTCTATTTTCAACCATTTTTTAAAAATGTTTCCAGAGAAATTTTTTACTAAATAATAACCAAAAATATTTTTATTATTGTTTTCTATTTTCTCTAAAAAATAAAACAAAAAACACTCAAAATAAACGTCATCTTAATAGAAAAAGATTCTCAATCAATTAAAATTATTTGATTTAGTTCAAATGGAGAAATTATTTTTTCTAAATTGAATTTAATCAAACAGTTATAATTGGATCATCAAAACTTTCTAAATTGAATTTAATCAAACAGTTATAATTGGATCATCAAAACTCAATTAAAAATACTTTTAATATCATAAATAATAATTTTATATATTAAATTAGTCAATTTCATTAATCTATCAAATTTATAATTTTATCGCAAAGTATTTTATACATATGCCAAACTACAAATTGTGATATGAAAGTAACTTTATGCACGTGAGTGAGAAGGAAGTCCTTAGTGAAATTACTTAGTGTGAAATTAATAGACGGTGGACATGTTCAAAAATCAATAAAATTGAGTATTTTTTATACCGTGAGAACTTCTCATTTGTTCTTTAGTAATAACTTTATAGGATTTGTTCTATCAGTACGTCACAGTTAGAATTATGTTTTCTTAGTATCTTTGGTCTTATTAGCATGTCGCGGCTTTTGATTTAAACTTTTTTTCTTTTTCATTTGCTTGTTTTTAATACAAATCTTACAAAATTCATATTATTTGGCATTAGAGTTTGTTTATTTGTCTTCTTCTATCCTTTTTGTTTTAATTTTTTTTTTATTTTTGCTTTTCAATGTGTCTCGAGCATACTAAAACGATAAATTAAAAAAGATATATTAAGAGATTGTACATTTGAGAATGTTTGTATTAACATAATCATATGACAAATGACCTTTTTAAAAGCTTTTCAAAATGTGTGCATAAAACATACTAAAAAGTCTTGTACTAGTTTGTAAGTCAGTCATGTTAAGTGATTATTATCAATGAGGAGTTGTGTGAAATGTTATGTAATTAAGTTGTTAAGAGATTAACACAAGGGTTATTGCATGTTTGTTCTATTTAATTTTTATTTTATTGTTATGCCTTTCTTTATCAACGTTGTTTACATTTGTTTATTTTCCTTTCTAATTTTTTTCTTTGTGTTTTTAAACTAACCATATTTTGTCGAGAGAACATATTTTGTCGAGAGAAGAAAAAAAGGAATCAACATTGGAAACAAATTATGCAAACAAATAGAAAATTGTGTGGAGAAAAAAAATGAGTCATATAGAAAATAAAAATTATTTGGAAAATCAATCCTTGCTCCAAATTGCAGACAAAAAAAATTATAATTAAACAAAAGTTTAATCAATATTGTATTAATATATTTTATTACCAGAAAAGTGTCCATTTTTGTCTCTTTATTTTGTTGGTTATTCTCTATAATATTTTTTGGTATCATCTATTAAGTTTTTACTTATTTTTATTCACTTGTATCTTATCCTGTTGTTTTTTATTCTGCAGAGTCATTCTTAAAGGTTATCAACTAAGGACTCACAAAGTGAAGTTGAGTGGTAAACAAAATAGTGAGGAAACCATTAAAGGCCAAAAATGAGTGAAATACATGGATGGCTAAATCATGATTCAAATGTATACATGTGAAAAAAAATGTTTATGTGAGGATTTATTTTTTTTTAAACTTAATTATTTTGTATCACTTTAATCATGAATGAAGAATAAAAAGTAAGAGATTTTGCACTTAAGTTGTTCATGAAAGCACTTTGAGAACAATTAAAGACTCTAAATATAGATGGAAGATTTACAATCTAATTCAGAGACACCTCTTGACGAAATTGTGATGAGGAAAAAAAAAAGGAGTACTCAAAGGGAAGATATGGTAGAAGGAAAATTAAAATTAAACAAAAAACTTATAATTACTTTACAATATTAATATGAATATTCTTACATTCCATGATTCAAATAAAACAATGATAATGAGTTGCACTTGAAGTTTGAGAGAAAGGCTAAACATGTATCTAATTGTCATGATTATTTTAAGAATAAGGGAATATGTTGAAATTATTAATTATGTCGATATTTGATTGGATCAATTAGTGGCTAGAAGACACAAAAATGGATAAAAACCCACTCTTTTATGGGAAAAGATGAAGGTTGTCATGCTAAGGAGATTTTTACCAACTCACTACCATAGGAACATGCACAATAAATTTGTGAAGTTTGATTCAAAGTTTTACGAGTGTAAATAATTACCAAAAGGAGATGAAAATAGTCATGATTAGATCTAGTGTTAAGGAACACTGGGAGACAACTATGACACGGTTCATTTGAAATTTAGAGAAAAATTTGTTAATGTGGTGGAGTTGCAACCTTTTGTGAAAATGGAGGCTTTGTTGCACAATGCAATTAAAGTGGATAAGTAAATATGTCCTCCAAATTTGCTTCATCTTCCAACTCTACATGGATATCAATTTGGAAAAATAATAAAGTTGTTTAAAATCCTAAAGGCAATAGGAGGGCAAAGTACTTACTTTCTGCACCCAAATGTGAAAATGGAAATAATACATTTCTAAATCATGTGATATCAAGTGTTTTAGATGTTAAGGAGTGGAACATATTGTTTCTTAATGTCCTAATAAAATATTCATGATCGTAATAGATGATGAAAAATGAAAATGTGCACTTAAGTGATAATGAAAGGTCACAATTGGAAGATTGTACTGATTTTGAGGTTGTTGAACATGTACATGGAGTTATACTTGTTATGAGACGAGCTTTAAGCATACAACCTAAAGAAAATGGTGACATGGAGCAACATGAGCATATTTTCCATACCAGGTGATACAAAAATGGCAAGGCATGCAACATGAACATTGATAGTGAAAATTGGTATGACATGCATGAAAAAAGCCTATAAGCTGCTGAAAGATGAACTTAAAAATTTAGTTTTGGTTTGTTTGCCAAATTTTGATAAAACTTTTAAACTTGAATGTGATGCTTTTCAGTGTTAGAATAGAGGTTGTGTTGATGTATGACTCTAAATTAATTGCATCTCTTCAAAGAGAAACTTAGTGTATAGCATTGAATTATTTTACCTATGACAAAAAGTTGTATAATTTGATGAGAACTTTGCAAAATTAGCAATACTACTTATGATCAAGAGAATCTATCATCCATTCTAACTACCAAAGTTAGAGTTCATTGATATGTCATTTTGAAGAGGGTGTGTCATTTGAAAGCAAAATAACAGTAATATATGTATATCGTGGTTTGATTCAGTTTGTGTTGATTTTTAAACCTTAAATTATAAATTGAATCGAACTGTAAAAAAATTGAGAAATTTAATAAACCAATTAGGTTCATTTAGTTTAAATTTTTATTAGTTTTGATTTTTTAAATCAATTTTTAGTTTTTAGTTTGGATTTGTTCATTTTTTAACATATGTATTTGGAAGTTTTAAATATGAAAAGAACATTGATAACTAACTTCACAATTTTTTTAAAAAAAAAATAGCTTGTAAAAAAATTTGTATAGAAATTTTTATATTTTGATTTTAATAAATATTATGATTTCTAATAAATATACTAAATAATGGAACATTTTCTATCATATTCATAATCTTTATCAGAATCAAATATATTAAAAAATATTTAAAATAATAACGAACAACAACATATTTTTTGCATTTTTTATTTTACTTAAAAATAATACTTTATAAAATGAATTTAATTAATATACGTTGATATTCTAAAAAAAATTTAGATTGACATTCAATTACATACCTTCATTTACATGACTTTTAAAATATTAATTAGAAAATCGACAACCTTATGTCTTTTAACTCTTAACAAAGTAATCGCACACGGTAATTTTATGTATAGAACTCAGTTGTCTACCGGAATTAATTATACTTGAACTTTGAACTCAAATAGACAAAAAATGTTTATTTCAAGATTTTTTTTAACATCTCCACAATTACTATTCATACTCCCATTGAATTAATATTTTTTTTTTAAAATATAAAATGTTCCTATTACTTTTTAACCCAAGATTCTATCACTTTTGTCATACTTTGGCCATATCTCCTCTCCTTCCCCTTGTTCTCTCTCCTCTCTTTGTTATGCTTATTCTCATTATACTGCCTTCATAAAAATCTCTTTTCCTTCCTCCTTATTCCCTTTCCTATCCCTTTTTGTGACATGCATTAGGTGTACCTTAAATTGATATTTTAGATAAGTTTATATGAATTTTATTCTCTGTGTGACTTATAAATTAGTTGATTCATAATTATCTTGACCAGAAGTGTTTAAAATTGAATCAACCAAAACTAAAAATTGGAAACCAATAAAAACATGAATGGTTTGAGTTTGTTTGGTTTACTAAATTTTTAAATTGCGCGATTCAATTTGGTTTGCAGTATTAGATTTGAAAACTAACCCACCCGAAACAAACCAAACCGCAATATACACAATTTCTATAGTTTTTTCTCTTAAATAATGCCTAATTTAGAAGACATGATACAATACATGTTACAAACATAACCATATGAAAAATAAACAATGACTAGTAACACAACTATAATTTCTACTAGCTACATGTGTGGTGAAATTTTATTTTCTAGGTAGTTTTGAAGTGAAATCAATTTCTTTAAATACTAATAGATATTTAAATTTTTTCAAAGTAAAACAAAATATTTAAGTAGTTCTATAAATATTAGAAATCATACTAAATAATATTTAATAATGTATTTTCAAAATCTAAAAACTAAATCAAACCAAACCGCTATGATCAATTTTGTTTGGTTAAGATCTTATATTACTTTGAAAATGAACCAAATAAAACCTTACTTAGTTTTATTATTTGATTCAGGTGACTTTTACGGTAAAAATTGAACCAAATCGCAGTATGAACATCTTTCGTTTTAACATATGTTATGAATTAATTGATCTAGATCTGAATATTCATTATTTTCCAAAATATTTGACTCGGAACACATAAAGAAATAAATTTCACATCAATTGATCTGGATATAAGAGTGTAACAAGCTTTTTTAAGAAACTTTGAATAGTAGTTGTGGGGGTGCTGAAAGGAAATTTCTAAAAAAATATGTTTTCTAGGAAAGTAACTTAGGATATGTTTGACAAAATTACCTAAAAAGTTAATTAAAAATTAAGAAGTAGGTGAAAGTGATAAACTTTTTTAGGAACTATTAGTTTTTTTTTTTTTTTAAAAAAACTAATCCTGATTGTTTTTTCAAAATATTTCTTATTTCCAACTACAAGTTGATTTTTTTTACTATTTCACCTTTCATTCATTGATGTATTACCCCCCAATAATTTTCTCTCTTCACACATATATAATATTTCGTTCCTTTATTTCTCTATCATTCATTATGTAATTATACTAATTTATAATTTAAATATACAATTATAGAAAAATATAATTTAAATTTTATATATTTAATAATAGAAATTTATAATTTAAATGTATAATTGTCGTAATTTATAATTTAAATATGTAATTACATAAATTTATAATTTGAATATGTAGTTATAGAAATTTATATTTTAAATATATAGTTATAGTAATTTATAATTTAAATATGTAATTAATTTATATATATATATATTAAAATATACTATAATAATTTTAAATACCCTTGTTGATCTCACAATTATTAATATTCTTATTTGTTATTTTATAACTTCAGTTATTTAATTAGTTAGTTTTACCAAATATTTACAACTAGTTTTTGAACTTTGAGTCAGGTTTGTCAAACACACTATTGGTTTGTCATTTTAACTAACTAAAAAACTAGCTAAAATAATTTCAGTCATGTTTGGATAGCAAAAAACTAAAAGTTTTTTTAGGAACTATTACCTTAAAAAAAACTACTTTAAGTAGTTTTTTTAAAATATATTTTATTTTTAACTACTAGTTGATTTTGTTTTACAACTTTATCTTTCATTATTTAAGGTTATGTCCCTTACCAATTCTCTATGCTCGCAGGATACAACCTCTTCGCTTCATTTTTCTTTCTTTAATTAATGTAATTATAGTATTTTATAATTTAAATATATAATAGACAATTATATCTTTAATTAGAAAAATATAATTTAAATATTTAATTATATATTTTTTTATAATTTAAACATATAATTATAATAAGTTATAATTAAATATGTAATTAATTTATATTATTAAAATATATTATAATTTATAGCGATTGATAATGCCTTGTTTATCATTTGACTGATCAACTCGTTTTATTTTCCCCAAACACACTCACAACTAGTTTTCTAGCTAGTTTTTCAACTTTCTAGTATGTTTGGTTTGCTAAAAGAATCTATTCAATGACAACCTTGAATATGGAATTCAAAAGTATCAAATAGGAAATGATACTCAGAATCATAGAACTATAATCAAACAACATTTATTAAACTTAACGGGAATTAAAAATGATAGAGAAAATAAAAATATAGTGATAATTTGATTTGTCGTTGTAATAAATAGTAGAGAAACTATAAATTATTTCTTCGTCTTTACAATAAAAATTCGTCTTTACAATAAAAATGAACAATTAATTATGACATGTTCATTAAAAAAAATTCATTTGTGGCGAATAATTTATTAAGAAAAATAAATAAACTTAATGGGATGGGCAACTAACTAGAATTGAACCTTGGTGGATTTACAACAACTAACTAAAATGATTTATGCTCTATTTTGATAATAATAAGTTAGAAGCTTTCTAGAAACTACTAAGATTTTCTAAAAGACTATTCGGGACGATTTTTTGAAAAATATCTCTTATTATTTTTTTTATAACTTTTCCTTCATTAATTAATCAATGGTTTCTCGTTAATTATCTATTCTAAAAAAAACAACATATGTGTTCATTTATTTCTCTTTGATTATAAAAATTTATAATTTAAATATATATTTATAAAAATTAAAATTTAAATATATAATATAGTAATTATAATTTAAATATATAATTATTATTTAATATAATTTTAAATTAAATATATAATTATAAAAATTTATAATTTAAATATATAATTATAATAATTTATAATTTAAGTATATAATAAATTTATACGTTTCTCTTTGATTATAAAAATTTATAAAAATTATAATTTAAATATATAATATAGTAATTTATAATTTAAATATGTAATTATAATTTAATATAACTGTAAATTAAATAATATTTATAAAAATTTATAATTTAAATATATAATTATAATAATTTATAATTTAAATATATAATAAATTTATACTATTAAAATAAGTAATATTATTTAAAATAACTAATTATTAATTATGTTTTTATTTGATCTAATTTTACCAAATATTTATGAGCACCTCATTTATTTTCATTTGAGAAACACATTTTTAAACTAATTTTTCTGCTAACACTGCCAAACAGACCATAATTTTTTCAGGCAAATGGGTTCTCTAATCGTTATAATTTTTTCAACGTCAAACCGTACACTCTAGTTGCGTTGAAGAGCAAAGGCGCTCTGTGGTTACTCTTTGTTTCAACTACAGTTATGCGTTTCTCTCTATAGCCAGACAGCCATCATATAATGTCATCGCCAAACACCGCCCATCAGCCCCGCGCGCCGCTCCTTCTCCCGCGTCCGGATGCCGCCGCCCGCCTTCCAGTCCTGGCCCTCCTCCTCGGCCGCCGCGGCCACTCCGCCATGGTCCGAGAGACGGCGGCGCATGAGCTGGATGAGCGCCGCGCCGACTGGACCTACTCCAAGCCGGTGGTGGCGCTGGACATGACATGGAACATGGCCTTCGTGGTGGTCTCGGTGGTCATGCTCGCCTGCACCGTCAAGGAGAAGCCCAACACGCCGATCCGGTGGTGGATCTGCGGCTACGCGCTGCAGTGCCTTGTCCACGTGGCCCTCGTCTGGCTCGAGTATCGCAGGAGGAGCGACGCGCCCAGGGATGAGGAATCTGGTGGCAACCTCGATTATGACGACAGCGAGGACGACGACGTTGGAACCTCCCGGAGTTCCTCTACCGCCGGGTTCGTTCATTTTCGTTTCAATCCAATTGCTTTGTTTTGATTATAAACTCACCAATTTGTTCATTTTTGGTATGCATGATTTTCGACTACTGCTTCTTTATGTCAACATAGGGTTTTCCCTGTGTTAGTTAGATTTTGCGTTATTTTCAACCTCCCTGCTCCATTTCAATTCATAACATTTTCTATCAATTATTCGTGGGTTGAGGTACTCAACTAAGTATATATATATATATATATATATATAGCACATGTTCCGAGAAACCTGGGTTTGAGGCATGCAAAGCACTGTTCTTACAAGAAAAAACGCCCCGCTGTATTGGCACTTCAAATAAAATGCTCTTCTTTACATACGTCAACCACCTGCTGGATCAATCTTGTGCAGCGAAGAATCCATGAACACAACCAGTGTTCCAAATTGTTTTCCACTAGTAGCCAATTCCGTCTCATCCATGTGTTTGTTCTATTTATCTATCTTTTTACTGGGTACATGTTTTGATATAAATACACAAACGTTTCAGAAAAAAACTGGTGTTCTCGTAATCGTTGCATTCACTTATTTTGCCAACATTAACAGCTAAAAGAATCTTGGTTCCTAGAAAAATAGACCCCGATAGACATTTTAAGAGCAGTAAAACAGATTAGTTACAAAAGATAATACATGTTTGATTTTTAAATATTAAATTATAAATATGTTTTTCCAACAATGGGTAGTTAATACCTCTATCTATGTACGGCTTGTCCTAACCCCGGTAAGCCCTGGGAACGATAGGTACCTAAACTTTTCAAAAAGTATCGTGTTCCTGGAGAATGTTCCCCTTGCAACTTTATCATTGTATCAGAACTCGCCCTCTAGCTTGGAAAAATCATTTACTTGATTATGCCTAATAATTCTGCATCTTACATGTACTTCAACAATGGATCTAGAATCTGGGTTATGTATATAGTATACACTATGTAGACGTATAGGGACTGTTTCCTTATGTTGTAAAATCTTTGTTCTGCTCCCTGTTCGCTTCTTGCATATATTCCCTTTGATGAAACCATCAAATTCGATGAGTAAATCCTGATTAACACTTATACAACTTTAGGGCTTTCATATGTATAGCAGTACTACTGCTCAGCTCTACCCTGGTATGTGAACCAAGTTTCTGCTATATTTAGTTGATTGAGAGGTGAGGTGAATGAGATGGTATTAGAATGTTGCAGTTATAAATAATGTATCAGTGAAAGAATTATGATGTTATTAGCTTTTCTGACTTATATGATTAGTATTAATAAAAATGGTATTTGCTTATTAAAAAAAAAATGAAAATGGTATTTAATTTCTTATATTGAAAAGAATCAAAAGATTAAGAGGTTCATTAAGATTTTTAGTCAATGGAATCTTTCCACTGATATTTTGATTTTTGGTCCAGAAACTACTTCATCTTGTGTAATGTGAGTGAGGACTGATTGTACAATTATCCATTCAGAGTGGCAGAAGGAAAATTAACTGTCTGCTATACTAGGAGTGCCCTTGCTCCTAAAACATTTTAATCTACTATGGAGTTGCATGTTATTTGGATTCTTATTATATGCTTTTTTGGACTTTGCTTGACTAATTATACTTATTTTGATTACCTATACCCCAGATTCGCAAAACGATGTGCATCATTGAATACCATGATTTCGTTACTTTGGTGGATGGTTGGATTTTACTGGGTTGTCTCTGGTGGTGATATTCTTCTGCAAGATGCTCCTCGTTTATACTGGTAAGTCTTTAGTTTATTTAAACTAAATTTCAAGAATAATGGTTGTATTATAATGACTAAATGTTAATTTTGGTCCATTATGTTTAGTGTTTTTTTTTTTGTTTTGGTATATTCAGTTTTAAAAGTTTCATTTTGGTCTTTTATAAAATGATGTGTGCAAATTTGTCGACCCCAACTTGATCTGTGTGAAGGTTTATCTATGCACATGTTCTGCGTCATATATACCATTATTGCAAGAATTAGAGTGTTGTGATGTTGAAGATGAATTGTGTCATAGGAAGTGATAATAATTATGGAAATGTGGTTGTAGAAGATTAATAGGATTAGAAATCAAGATAGTGATTGTTTTTAGTTGCTACTATTTTAACTCAACTGTTTCAAAATTTTAAAGTAATAAAAAAATACATAATAGAAAAGAATGGACTAAAATGAAATTTTCAAAAACATAGATGATCATAATGAAACTTTTAAAACATAATGTATTAAAACGAAAAAACACTTAAACATAATGGACCAAAAGTAACATTTAACCTATTATAATTTATTAACACTTTAAGTGCATTGCTCCATGTGCACACACAATATTTTGTCTTGCATGAATAAAGGTCGTTGTTGCGGTGGCCGCCTGGCCGGTTTGCTAACTTTCAATGTCAGATTTGCCTCAAATATGGTCATACTGCCAACATGTTATTCCCGATCCGACTTCTCCTATCAACCTAACGAGTCTCTAGTTTTGTATGATCCTGCTACACTGCAACCTGTCCAGTACAATAACAATCAATCACAAACCAATGCTAGAGTGTTACACTTGGATTACTCCAGCCAATACTAAAAAAAGTCAGTCTAATGCTAATCAAGCTGTTCCAAGTGCAATGCTAGCCAACTCATCGTATAAGATAATGATAACTCAACTTGGATAACTAACTTGTGAGCTTCTTTTTCATGTGACAAGAGAATAACAAAATATACATCAACTCAGTCATTTTGAAGGTCCCATTCATATTTATATTGGCCATTGTGAAGGTTTAAAGATTCTTGGTTCTGGTTCTTCCTATTTCAAGTCCCTTACTAATCCTAACTTCTCTGTACCTACATAACTTGTTACATGTCCCTTCAATTACCAAAAATTTATTCAATGTCAGTAAATTTTCTCATGATAACGGTGTTCATTTTGAATTGTATCCTTACTCATGTACTATTAAATATTAGGCAACTAGTGAGGTCTTACTTTGAGGCATTGTTGACATTTGACAATGATGATCTCTATTCCTTTCCCAATCTAACGCTTCAAGATTGTTCTCCTCAACCTTTGTCTTTTACAGCAACTGCTCCTAGTTCCACTATAATTGTCAATTCTGATTTATCCATCTCTGGTAACTTTGTTGTATCAAATTAGTCTGTATCTAGCAGTTTGTGGCATGCTAGGCTGGGCCATCCTAATGCTCATGTATTGAAATTGTGTCAGATCATTGTAAAATAAATCCATCTAATAAATTTTGGACTTCTGTTTAGCTTGTTGTGCAGGGAAGTCTCATAGACTTCCTTCTATCTCTGAAAGTCCGGAACTACTTACACTACACCCTTGTAACTCATCTTCGGTGATCTCCATCAAAGATTCCATCCACCAATTGTTATTTGTACTATGTCTCATTTGTTGATGCCTTTTATAGGTTCACTTGGATTTGTCACTATTTTTCAAAACTGCAAATCTATGGTTGAATTTCAGTTTAATGCCAAAATAAAGAGTATTCAAACTGATTGGGGGGGTGAGTTCAGGTCCTTTACTTCATTCTTAGCCACTAATGGCATCACACAGACTTATTTGTCCAGATACTTATCACCAAAATCGTATTGTTGAGTGAAAACACAGACACATAATTGAGTTGGATTTAACCTTGCTTCATCTGTTCCCCGTTCAACCATCACCCATTTCATCAAACTCTGTTCCCACAACTAGCTTTACAAATTCAGAAAATTTGTCTCACCAACAGTCACTAGTTGCCTCTGAAGTCTGAACATCACCTATATCTAACGAGCTTGAACCTTAGTCACCTTTTTGACCTCCTAATATTCACTCATGCAAAGAATATCCAAATCAGGTCTTCACAATCCAAGAATTCATCCTTCACTGTTTTTATCTCACTCTGAGCCTCAAAGTGTTAAACAGGCTGATTAATCCTAATTGGATGTCAACTATGCAGTAGGGTGCTTTAATCAATAACAGAACCTGGGAACTTGTTTCATTACCTCCTCATAGATAAGCAGTTGGTTGAAAGTGGGTGTTTAGAGTAAAAGAAAATGTGGATGGGTCAATTAACAAATACAAAGCTACATTGGCAATCAAGGGGTTTAATCAAGTGCATGGGGTTGATTTTCATGAAACCTTTTCCATTGCTATAAAAGCTATTTCAATCAGAATTATTACTAATCTTGCATTAACCAATGACATTTTTGAAGAAACAGTGTACATGGTACAACCTCTAGGATTTGAGTGTTTGGGGCTTTAGGCAAGTCTCTAGTTTGCAAGTTGAATAAGCTCTTTGACCTAAAGCAAACACCTCGATGGTGGTTATACAAACTCAATACTACTATACTACTTTCCTTCAAGTTGGTTTCAAATCAAGCAAATGTGATCCTTTATTGTTCACCTACAAACATGATTCTCGTATTGTCCACTAAGTAGTATATGTTGATGATATCATTATCAGAGACGCTTCTGTTCCTCTTATCCAGGAACTAACTAAGAATTTGCGCTCTAATTTTTCTCTAAAGTAGCTGGGAGAACTCGACTACTTTCTAGGAATTGAAATAAAATGTCTTCCTGACAAGACTTTCCTTATGATTCAGAACAAGTACATCAGAGATTTGTTGCACAAAACAAAAATGGCTGAAGGCTTGAAGCTCAATCTATATCATCTTCTATGCAGTATTGTTAAATAACTGCCATGGTGGCGCAATAGCGCTATGGCATGATAGGTTTTTTGCTAACCGCTATACAAATCTAGTTCAGTCTTATTTCAGGATCCTACTCTCTACAGATCCGTAGTTGGAGTCTTGCAATATGCTGCTCTAACAAGACTAGAAATCAGTTTTGTTGTAAATGTTTGTCAATTCATGTCCGACCCTTTGGACACTCATGGGATAGCTGTTAAAAGGATTCTCAGGTGCCTTAAGGGTACTCTCTCTCATTGTCTGGTGAACAAACCTCTATCTATCACAACCTTATGTGATGCTGGCTAAGCCTCTGATATTAATGATAGAAAGTCCACCTTTGGATCTGCAATTTTTCTGGTCCAAACCTCATCCCTTGGTGGTTCTGCAAGCAACGAGTTATTGCTAGATCTAGTACTAAAGCTGAACATCGCATCTAACTCAATCTTCAGCAGATATCACTTGGATTCAAGCTCTCCTGAAGGAATTAATATCCCTTTCTCCACTCCTATTATGCTCTATGGTAATCAGAGTGTTGTTACTATAGCACACAATCCTGTCTGTCATTCTCAGACCAAGCATATGGAAATTGATGTTTTTTGTGTTTGTGACCAAGTGTTATCAAAGCAACTTGCTGGATATCACATTCCTAGTTTGGATCCGTGGGCAGTCATACTCAATCTACTGATTGTTTTAAACTTCTTAAGAGCAAACTAAATGTGCAGGATTTTACTTGTAAAAATCCTCCCTTGAGTTTGAGAGGAGGTGGCCGGGGGGTGTATTAGGGATATAAATGTAAATATCCAGTTATTAAACTGGAATTAGTTTGTTAACTTCTCTGTTATGTTTGCTAGAGGTTAGTTAGCTTTTGTTCTAACTGATTGCAGCTGTATCCTGAGCCTATATAAGCTCATCTATATCTCCTTGTTTATTTTTTGGGGGCAATAATAAACTTTAGCTTCATATCTATCTTTCAATATTCTCTATCCTCTTGTCTCTAGAAACTCTAATACAATTGCGTAAACCCATCCTAACATATGAGAAATCAATTGCATAACTCTTGTTTTGTGAAATTAGACCTCAGGGCTTGAAATGTTAAATATAAACCAAAACAAATGCTAAGTATTCTTTCTTTAAATTAAAAAATTCATTACCAAGGATTTTTTTTCTTAATTTGTTATATTTCTTTTATATTTTTGGCAGAAAATTGGTTGATTGCAGGAACGATAATTCAATTTTGTTGATATTAAATCTCCTCCTCCTCTTTTTTTTTTCTTTGGGGTTTCTACAGGTTGGCTGTTGTCTTTCTGGCATTTGATGTCTTCTTTGCTATCTTTTGTGTTGTTTTGGCATGCTTGATTGGAATTGCCCTATGTTGTTGTTTGCCCTGCATTATTGCTGTTCTCTATGCTGTTGCGGGACAGGTATTTTTTTTTTTTAAATTATAAACCGTAATTTGTAACAAAAATTTTCAAATATCTGTGAGCTTTCCATTTGTTCTCATTGCTTCATTTCATGAGACTGTAGGAGGGTGCATCAGAATCAGATCTCAGTATACTTCCAAAATTCAGATTTCAAATTTTAAGTAATGAGGAAACACCCAGTGAGGGAGGTGGATCAATGATTCCTATGGAGACCAGCAATGACTCCTTGGCGAATGAACGATTGCTTTCACCTGAGGATGCTGTATGTTATACATTTACAGAACACATAATTTCTTTCAGCCTTATTTAGTTAATCACTTCTGAAAGATGATTCCTTGATTTTCTATTCCAAAAAGAAAAAAAAAAGTCTAATTCTGCAATGGGACGATAAAATTCAAAAGATTTATGATAGTAATATGTCAAGTTTTTTTTTCCTTTCCAGGAATGCTGTATATGCATCTCTTCCTATGAGGATGGAACAGAACTTCATGTTCTTCCTTGTAACCATCATTTTCACTCTACATGCATAGTGAAATGGTTAAAGATGAATGCAACTTGTCCTCTTTGCAAGTACAATATTCTTAAGGGAAATGAACAGGTGTGACAGAATACTAAAGACAATCAATGATATAATAATATCAAGCTGAGCTTAATTATAAAACAGCTCTGGGTTTTCAACTGCTGATGTGTATATGTAGATAATATCTAGACATGAAGCAATAGAACTTGTCCCTATTTTATCGGTTTAGCTGTCATTGTTTTGCTTAATTGCTTCTGTAGAGAAAAGGTAGAGGTAAGAGGGAAAGCTGCTTATAGAGATCTAGTATTTATTTTGAATAAGTTAACGATTTCATTTGACCCTTATTTGTCCTTTATTAGTCATTTGATAGTTGTCTGTTTCCTGTATCAAATTTGTTCATATGGGAGAAAACAATGCAAACTGTGGCAATCTAACTTTCCGCATTTTCATGAGTGTATTAGTGGATTCTTTCTTTGTTTTTTGGTAGAAATATTTGCTTTATTTTTGTTACTTCTTTATTGCCTCTCAAACTTGATTTTTTTTAGAAAAAAATTCAGTGCTCTGTTTGGGCCCAAACGATTTGTCCTAGTGATTTGTGGTCTGCTCTTCTTAGAAGGCGGGAGATTTTGTTTGTCTAACGAGATTGGAAGTGTGGAACTCTTGCGGCTTAAGTTGTCATTTCAGCAACACTTCGACGTTCAAAAGAATCAAAACAGTGTTCCTCTCCTACTTTTTTGCATTTGGAATTAAGGATTTTTTAATTTTCTCATTAACTTTGTTGGAATGGTTTCCTTTTAACAAACACCACAGATGTACCTTAAGGAGCTGAGAGTTAGGGGTAGTGTTTACGGATTAAATTGGTTAGGATTTGGAATAAAATGACATTCAAGCTGATAAAATTTAATAAGTTTGGATTGGATTTGCAAAAAGAAAAATCTGTGATCTAATCTGATTAAGATCAGATTGCTTTCATGAAGCATTGAGATTTTCTTTTTAAATTATTTTGTTTTCTATAAAACATAAAAATTTGTAAATAAAATATTACTGTTTTTTTAAAATAATATAAAATTACACATAAAAATAGCATATAAATAATAAAATGTAAATCTAAAAAGTTTAATTTATCATCGCAATATTTAATATTTTTTTTTTAATTTTAAATCTTTAATTTGTAAATAATATATTTAAATTTTAAATTATATTGACAATTTTCTATTTACGTTCTTTTTTATATATATATATATATATATATAAAATAAATATTAAAGTTTAAATTAAATAGATCAAGATTTACAAATTTTTAAAGTTCAAATCTTTCCCTGATTTAATTGGATCAGTTTGGATTTACAGCTCGATCCAGATTTATAAACATTCGTAAAAAAAAAGTAAGATTGTTTATCCAGATTTGTAAACATTTAAAAAAAAAGTAAGATTGTTTATGAATTATAATCAATTTGTAAATATGTTCATATGAATAAATTCAATTATAGACATGTTAGTTTAAAACTATTATCTTATTTTAATAAAAAATATAAAATATTATTTTATTTGTACTTTGTATTATGGAGTTTGTTGTTGATATTACAATATTCAAATAAGATTTTCTGAATATCTAATTAAACTTTGTAATTTGTATCCTGTTTCAATCAGTTGCAAATACATGACAAAATATTTTTATCATTTCTTGAATTGTTTATGTACATATTTTTCTGAATATCTAATTAAACTTTGTAATTTGTATCCTGTTTCAATCAGTTGCAAATACATGACAAAATATTTTTATCATTTCTTGAATTGTTTATGTACATATAAGATAAAAAAACAGTTTTTTCAATGTGTTAATTGATTTATTATAACTTTTTTAAAAAACTATTTTTTAGAAATGGAAGAAATAATGAAGAAAGAGAAAAAAATATAATAAATTAATTAATAGGTGTTATTTGAAGGTACATTCATGGAGATTTATCCAATGCAAGGTTCCATATATATGTTAAAAGATTTGTAAAAAAAAAAAAAAAAAAAACTGAGCACATTACCATATTTTTTCCCAAGTGGATTAGTCAATAAAAATGAAATTAGATTCGATGCCTTTTCTAAAGTGATGATATGTAAATTAGAAAATAAAATAGTTGTAATTGTTGGTTGAAAAATTAGAGTAGAGATGGTGATAGGAAAAAGGTATAAAGTTAATTACAATTTAAACGGTGTAATTGTATTTTATATTGCGATAAGTAAATTGAGAGTTAGTGTAGAAAAATAGTTGGATGAGGGCATGAACTTGTTTACTATACTAAAGGCAGCATAGCAAAAGCCTACTATGCAGATAGAGAGGAGGAAAATGGCGGAACGCGGAGAGCGTGAGGACGGAGAAGTGATTGGTGAAGGAAGGAAAAATGAGGAGCCTCCCACTCGCCTCTCCATTCCATGAGTACACACCTCTTTTCATGCCTCTTGCTTTTTAATCAAAATATTTACACTATGGAAACTGTTTCTTCTCCAACCATTACGCTACTGCTACAAGTTTACTCTCCAATCCAATTTCAAATACACACCTTATAAACTAAATCTGTCTCTGTTGAGAGATTTCGGAACATTAATTTCACACATGGAAATGGAATCTGAGGAGCCTAGGCCCTTGAGTCAATCAATAATTCACAAAACCCAGCCTCACATTGCCCCTGCGAATCAAACTCATCACTTTTAGTCGTAAAGCCACACATCAACACACCTTTTCTTTTTACCCCCCACCATCTTCATAAATTAATTAACTCTTTATTTCTTCTCTCTAAATTCTGTTTTTTGTTAATTTAGTTACTCCAACAATATAAAGGATAACAAAATTATTTTTAATTTTTAAAAATGAAAAATAAAATTTACTCAAATTTCAAAAACTATAAAATCATTAATAAATATATCTTCAATTTTATTTTTAAAGTATTATTTTCTTTTAAAATAAAATTATATAAATCATTTTTCAACGTTAATAAAATCTACATAAATGAATATTAGATACTTAAAAAATTATTTATATAATTTTACATTTTTTATCATGTTATTGTTATGAAATATTGATAAATTTTGTTGATGATTAATGTTTGTTAACTTTGGTGGAGTCTGATAGAAAAACAAACTATAAAATAAAATAAAGTATGATTCGTCAAATTGTGATTTAATAAAATAAAGACTTATTGATTAGTGTAAGGAATTATTTTTTTAAAATTTCTATAACCAAGGGGAAAATAATAGAAGTTGGATAAATAAAAGAATTCAAACATTCTGTCTCTACTAGAAGATACTTACTAAGAAAGTTTGTTAGAAAGAAAAATTAGAAATAGATAGATTAAAGAAAAAAGGATTTACTATAAGAACCCATGCGAGAATTATTAAATCTTATGATATATAGTAGTTTTTTTTATAGAACGGATGTTATGAAACTTTTCCAAATTTTCTTCATTTGATATATTGAAATGTTGGAAATCGAGTTACGTATTATTGAGACAAATAACTTGTTGGTTGTTTTAAAAAGCATTAAGTAAAAAGAATGATTTTTACGATTATTCAAGGATAATAATCATCTGAAGAAGAGAGCACAAGTCATGGACAGGTTACCAGTTTTTGGCAGCAATGGCTCCCCGGGTTAAAGTATAATTAGCAATATGCAAAGCAAGATACAAATTTTAGAAATTTTATATTCTTTGGGATATTTCCAAACGTGAACACGACACGAGCATAGAATTCCCTGCCTCGTGACTTTTGACTTCTTTTAGTAACATTTCTCATTTACACTGGAATGTTATTAAAAATTCTCTTGCTCGTCTACCAGTAGTTACCAAATTTAAAATCACTGAATCGATCCCATAATGAGAAAACGAAAATGAACTAGAACAACGTTATTTCTAGTTTGGCAATCCAGGATTTCCCATCATCACAATTCATAACATCCCCTCAAAGGGTTTATAGGAATTAGGATTAGGAGCTAAGCCCGTTCTGGGGCCCGTTTGCTATCGTGCACCCATATCCGATGCATGGAGTGCACATTACGCTACCGGTTTATCTTGAACCCCAACCTGCCTTTATTAGGAATTATATTGATTAACATGACGAGAACGAGTTTACTGTGTTTCCCTGTCATTCACTCAGTATTGGTCTGCTTAAGAGCCAGCTATACACTGATTACTCACATTCACATTTATTTAATCTCACTATCACTCTCACTGCAAACACACAGCAACAATTAAAAAATAAAAAAAAAGAAAAGAAAATAAAGATGAAAAGAAAGCCCAGATTTAAAATCACAATCTAGAGAGAGAAACAAGCACAGACTATGAAACCATCTATCTCCGAATTTCTCTCTCTAAAACCACCGTCTCCTTCTCAGAGCTGCATTTTCTCTGCGACTGTCTCTCTTCGTCTCCCAGGGATCCGCCGACGAAGGAGCACTTGGATGTGAGTGGTTTCGGCATCCGTTAGATCGGCCATGGCGGAGGAGGGAGGAGCGGAGGCGACGCTGGCCACTCCGGCGCCGCCGTTGGCGGTGTCTGGATCGTTCAAGGAAGGGAAGACCTCGTCGCGGAGGCGCACGCATTCGATGCGACCTAGCCTCGACGCCGACGAGTTCATGAGCCTGTTGCACGGTTCGGATCCGGTAAAGGTGGAGCTCAATCGGTTGGAGAATGAAGTTAGAGGTGCGAAAATGCGACTCGATCTGGCGAGTTCTTATCCTGATTTTGCTTCGTGTTGGTCACTAATGATGACTCACTGTGTTGCGTGTTTGCAGATAAGGACAGAGAGTTGTCAGAAGCGCAAGCGGAGATCAAAGCCTTGAGACTCTCTGAACGACTCAGAGAAAAGGCCGTTGAAGAGGTCACCTACTAATTTTCGCCTTCCTTGTGCTTTTCCATTTAAATTAAATTAATTACAAATTTCCAAAATGATCATTGCTGCTACTGTTAGTGTTAGGACGTAGGATTATGGACACTTTACTACTAATTTCTTTAGGATTTTACTTTTCCACTTGGCGATGCTTCTTTGCTCATTGATTTCATTGCTTACCAAAAGTTAGATTTGTTTTATTTTTATTATAATAGTTCTCTATGAAATAAGTTCATGTTTGTTTCTTGGTGATATTGTTGCTTTTAGTTTCTATTGTATGTATTTTTTTTGTTCCAGAGTCATTATGCCAGTTTTTCCGTGTCATATATTCATACAGGTAATTATGTTTTGGCTGATTTAGGGGGTGGGGCTACTTTGTCCGTTTTGTATTTTAACCTTATTGGTGGTGTTATAATGATCTCAATTATTTCTTGAGAACTTGTCACTATGCCATAATTTCGTTTATCCGTGTCCCTGCTGTTTCTTAATGTATACTTTCATTACTGCGTGTCAACTTGAAATGTAACTTTATTTTCTGTATTTTTCGTGGCACTGTAGCTTACTGAAGAATTGTCAAAGGTTGAGGAGAAGCTGAAGTTATCAGAATCTCTTCTAGAAAGCAAAGTAATGTTTGAAGAAGCCTATAATTTTTGTGAGTAAATTTTTTTAGGTTATATGGTGCGTTTACTGAGCTGGATCTTTCTTACAGAATCTCGAAATAAAGAAAATTAATGATGAAAAGAAAGCATCAATGGCAGCTCAGTTTGCAGCAGAAGCCACTCTTCGGAGGGTCCATGCTGCTCAGAAGGATGATGACATGCCTCCCATAGAGGCCATTCTTGCTCCTCTAGAGGCTGAACTTAAGCTAGCGCGGCAAGAGGTATTATTAGTACTTTGAATGGTGATTCCCGCGAGAAGAAACTGATGAAGGGACTGAAGCTGACTTATCATATATGATTTATGTCATTATTTTCTTCTATTTGTTTCTTGCAGATTGCCAAACTTCAAGATGATAACAAAGCTTTAGATCGTCTTACCAAATCTAAAGAAGCAGCACTTCTTGAAGCTGAGAAGACTGTACAGATTGCCTTGGCTAAGGCTTCCATGGTGGATGATCTACAAAATAAAAACCAAGAGCTAATTAAACAGATTGAGATTTGCCAGGTATTTGTAGTTTTGTACTGAGTATCTGAGCAGTGCTTCCCTCTCCCAAGTATGCCAGCCATAATGTAATAATGTAATTTCTTACATTTGGTATCATCGTCACCTCTCCCAGGAAGAAAATAAAATTTTGGACAAAATGCATAGATTGAAGGTGGCAGAGGTTGAAAAGCTTACCCAAACCGTGAGAGAACTAGAAGAGGCTGTCCTTGCAGGTGGTGCAGCTGCCAATGCTGTGAGAGATTATCAGCGGAAAGTTCAAGAAATGAATGTAATGAAATGTTTATCAACTTTACACTTCTAGTTTGTTTACTCTATTATTACATTGACATTGACTCTAGCTGAATGCATCTTAATTGTTGCATGCTTTGTTTTGATACTATATAGGAAGAGAGAAAAACTCTTGACAGGGAGTTAGCTCGTGCCAAGGTAACAGCAAACAGAGTAGCTGTAGTGGTTGCAAATGAATGGAAAGATGCTAATGACAAAGTGATGCCTGTGAGACAATGGCTTGAAGAACGGCGATTCTTACAGGTGAATATTATTTCCAATTCCTTTGGATTTAATCTTTTGTCGGTTTTTAAAAGAAAAAGTATACAATCTTCCTGCATTTGGCTTCACTTCAATATGTTTTTCATTGTTTTTACCAAACTACATTCTTATAGGGAGAGATGCAACAACTTCGGGATAAGCTTGCTATAACTGAGCGCACTGCAAAGTCTGAAGCACAGTTAAAAGTAATAATCTGGTTTTACAGCCCCCATGTATTAGCTTAGGAGATTACTACTGCCGTTACTCAAGGTAAACCTTATACAATTTTCAGGAAAAATATCAATTAAGGCTTAAAGTGCTACAGGAGAGTTTGAGAGAAACTTCTAACAGTATTAATCGCGGCACCTCAGAGGGAAGATGTGTTAGCAATGGGCCTTCTCGACGTCAATCCCTAGGTGGACCTGATAACATATCAAAACTAACCTCCAATGGGTTTTTAAAGAGATCACCATCAACTCAAATTAGGTCTTCTGTGTCTTCAAGCACAGTTTTGAAGCATGCTAAAGGCACATCTAGATCATTTGATGGCGGCCCAAGGTCATTAGAAAGGAGTAAAATTCTTCTAAATGGAAAACCTCCAAGTTACTCATTCAACCAGTCTTCTGAAGGGACCAAAGATAGGGAGGAAAATGATAATTGGAAAGGAAATTCAGATGATAAGCCCAATGACTTTCCAACAGTGGATACAGAGGATAGTGTTCCAGGAGTTTTGTATGATTTGCTGCAGAAAGAGGTCTTAGCCTTGAGGAAAGCTGGTCATGAGAAAGATCAAAGCCTAAAAGATAAAGATGATGCCATTGAAGTTAGTATTTATTTGTTTTTGGATATTAATCTTAGATTTCTATGTGATAATATATTTTGCCTTTTAAAAAAAAAGATTTCCAAACTCCCATTGATAATGATAATATTTCTAATTGTTCAATGCTTGTTATCTGTCAGATGCTAGCAAAGAAAGTAGATACATTGACCAAAGCCATGGAAGTGGAGGCAAAGAAGATGAGAAGAGAAGTAGCTGCCATGGAGAAGGAGGTAGCTGCAATGCGGGTGGAGAAAGAACAAGAGAGCAGAGCGAAGCGATTCAGCAATGTCAAGGGCACTGTGAACAGTGCTCAGCATCAGCTTGTTTCTGGAAGGTACCTTTTGTGTTTTTCTTTGTTTTTTGGTTTAATTTTTGTTCAATTTATCCAATGGAGTACTATGTCTTGCTGTTTTCTATAAATTATTTTGAGACACAGCTTTGTGTATCTAATGGATTCATTCTCTTCCTTATTTCATTGTACTTTCCAGGTATATTTTATTAGGTGTTTCTGTTCAAGGTTATGAACCATTTTGATTTTCTGGATTTTAGATTACAAGAGGTGCATTTGGTTGTGGCCTCTGTTTGCACAGAATAATACCCATACTCCACTACTTAATACAGATAATCGTGTTTTCACCCTGGGCCTCTTGTTTTGGTAACTGAACAATGTCTAGGCTTTTTAACAAATGCAACCATGTGAAACGATGTGCACTGAAAAACTTCATGTCAATTTCTGGAAAAGGGATATATTTTATATTTCTTTGCATATATGCTGCATCTTTTACATCACTTTGGATTATTTACATAAATTATCTGTCAGATGTTATGGCTTTGTTTCAGGTCTTCTGTAAATTCACACCATTTCTATTTTCTAGAATATTTCTCTATTTTATCCTCGACTCCTCATACATGAGAATATTTTCCTTCAAATAATAATATGTTTGCTTTTCTATATAGTCTACCTCATTTTTTCTTTAACATATTCTTATCACTTGCTATTTCTACCAAATTTAAATTATGTTTGAATGTAATTGTCAAAATCCTAATAGGCGTAGGATTTATTCTTTTTATGCTTTGTTAACGTCTTCAACTTGCAAGAACTCCTGAATTGGTGATTACATTCTCAAATTGTACATGTTTCTGAAATTTTAATCCCCCCATTATCTTGGGAAACTGATGGGGAATGTTAAATAAATTTGCACAGAAATGTGGCACGGGGAGGATTAACACGCAGCACCCAATGACAGGGTGTCTCTTGAAGAGGCACTAAGGAGTGAACTTTCATAGCATCGTTCTCTGTTTACTTTATTTTTACTTTTGTCTTTTTTCCCCCAATTGATTATAAGATTGTAACTGGCATTCCGACGACCATTGTTTGTTATTGGCCATGGATTGATGGTGAAAAGAGAGTTTGAGGAATCGGTATGCGTCTGACATAGACTTTTGTATTTCCTGCTTAGAGAGAGATCGGCTAAGAAGCCAGGCAAAGGAAGAAAATTAACTTGGAGCTAACCTTCAGCTTTTCTTTGAGTGGCTGTGTGGTTGTATAGGTAGCTTTATATCCCCTTTCTCCTTTTTGCAGTTGATATTTGTAATACGCAGATAGTGTGATTGTTGTCCTCTCATCTCAGGTTTGTTAATATCTTTGTAATCAGATCAAGATCTGAACTTATTTGGTTGTGTTTTTATACATTAATAGTTTCAAGTTGATTTATAAGCTCATGCTTGTGAGTGCTGCCTTTTCATTTATCCCTCCACAATTGTAACTTGCTAATATCCTACTAATAAGCCTTCATAGCCTGCCTTAAAAGGTCAAAAAGAAAATATATTCACGTAACAAAAAAGTTGGCTGACAATGAGATTTAGAGGATAAAATGTGTAACCATTTATTAGAAAAGGCGTAGTTTAGCGGGCACCCCCTCTACATGAGGTTCATGCGGTGGGACAATTTTTTTTTCCTTATTTTCAAACTTATTCACTGTGAGTCACATGATTGTGATCGTTAGATTAAATTTATGAGAATCTAACGGATCATATGACAAGTTAATATTTTAATACTATTGAAGAATTTAATAAAATAAAAGAAAATGTCCATTTTGACCTTATAATTAAAAAATAGAAGACACCAATGAATGGGTGGAAAAAAGTTTAATAAAGATGAATAATTTTAATTTATTAATCACATTGTTATCTGAAGCGAAGGAAGCTAGAGAACCCTAGGAGTGTCGCAGTGGCGGTTGAGGGCAGGCACGATAGCCAGGCGGCCATCTTCTTTGTTTTTAAAATTGATCTTCATCCTGATTTTCAATTTCACACACGACATATCATATTATGTACCTTTCTAATTAAGTATCATATTATGTCCCGTTCTAATTAAGTATCGGGTATATCAGTATTTATCTTATATCTATAAAAAATTATAATAATTTTTAATAAAAAATAAACTGTTTAAATATAAGGATGTTAATTAAAAACTATTTAATAAACAAAGTGTGTAATTTATAAATTAATTGTTAAACTTTTTTCTTTTTTAGGTAAATGTTAAACTTTTTTTTTTAAAAAAAAAAACAAATTTTATTCACCACGAGCAAAATATCCTTATATCACAAGATATGATATGAAAGTATTTGCACATTATAGAAATAATATGATTTTTACCTTAAATATTACAAATCCTCCTAAAGCATAGATAAAATTTAATGCCATACAAAACTAAAATTCTATTACCTAAACAAAGTAAAACAATAATATGACTAAGCACACCATTGACAAAAAAAACTGAAGAATTTTTATAGAGTTTATGAACCCACAACCATGATCTTTACACTGACTTATATCAGATTTATTCATTAAAAGGCACTAACACTACGGTGTTTCTAGCCAACCAAATCCTCCACAAGGAGGCTAACCAAATAATGCAGAGGATATCCACAAACTCTTTTCTATTGACTTTCATAATACCTAGATGTTGCAAAAAATGAGAATGACAAATTGATGGCAGAGCACATAAATAGCCTAACATCTATAACATTTTGTCCAAACTTGATAACTTGACTTACATGTGAAAAGCAAATGTGTCATAGATTCCAAATTATTGCAACAAACTCGACATGAAGCATCAACTAGAAGGATGATACTCCGCTTTACCAATTCAACCTTAGTCAGATCCTATTCTGGATAACCTTCCAAGAAAATGCTAAGATCTTGGAAGACACTTTCAACTTCCATAACTTGTTAAAGAAACGTGAATCAACACCTTGAGACTCCCCACAAGCTAAGTTATAAGCCTCTTTTACGGAGTAAAGAACATTGTTGCTTGTACTGCCTACCCATCTCCAACCATCTTTAACATCCTACCTCAATTGAACCCCCTCCAACTCCCTCACCCACCCTTGTTCCCATCTAAACAACTCTCTCCACCATCTTAATCTTCATTCCTATCTCTCATCATTTCAACCCCCAACCTCACATAGAAAAGTCTCTTTTTTATTAGATAATGCAAATAATCTAGGAAATAAAGATTTGAGTTCTTCTAGCTCTCTCCACCCTCTCCCCAAATTTGAATTGAGACATATCTCCTACCAAAGGTTTGACATTTCCTTTAAACCAATTACCTACTCCTTCTTCAGATGTTACCTTCCATATATCTTTCCACCATTGAGACTTCCCGCTTTGTTGCCTTAATAAAATGTTCCTCCTCATATTGTCCCTATACTTGACTTGTAGAATTTTGATCCAGAGAGAGTCTTCCCCTTGAAGTATCCTTACTTTCGTCTTTACACACTAACTCTTACTTAATGCATGCAACTTTATTATATTCATCTGAACCACTCCAGCGAAATCACCTTTGTAGACATTGAATGGTAAGAGTCACCTTCTTCGGGATCTTGTAAAAAGACATAAAGTACAAAGGAATGGATGAAATAGTAGATTTGATTAAACAAATCCGCCCTCCTAAAGATAATTTTTTTTTTGTTTCTAAGAAGTTAGTTTTGCTTTCATTTTTTCAATAAGCAGTTTCCAAACTCTCTTATTTTTCACATTTGTCAAATTTAAATAAATCAAGAACAAGGATTTTTGGTATTTTATTCATTAAAATAAGAGTAGAGTACAAATAAGGACCAGTGAGTATGTATATCTATGTCTTTATCCTGACTTAACAAATTGCATCTCTATCCCGATTAAACTGGAGATTCTCTTATAACTTCAAGAAAGGAATAAAAAATACCTAAAAGTATAGATTTATTTGCCGAGTTAACCATCATGAGAATTGAAAAGTCATGTAGGTGAGAGAGGTCATGCAGGTGCGATTGCTCAATACAAATCCCTCCACGATGATTCCTATTTCACTTACAGTGAAGTCTCTTCTTGGACCTAAATTTATTTGTAATTACTCTCTTAAAAAATATGATTTAAAATAAAATTAATATTTTGTTACCATGTAAAAGGGTTTTATGCTAGAGTTTAATAAAAAATTTATTTTTATAATTTTCAAAGTATTAATTTGTAAAACAACAAACTTACTATAAATAAAGAGTTGTAATATGCCATTATCAAAATTTTTACACTTGCTAGTGCACTAATCTTTTTTCTCAAAATTATATGTTTTACTTGACTAACATACTAGTAGCCACATTTTACAAAATCTAAAGATTAAAATTAATTATAATTTTGATGTTGATTTCTTATAATTTTAATGTTGATTTCATTTATATTTTGGCACTTTAGAATAATCAAATTCTTATTTCTAATATTTTTAGAGTAAAAATAAGTGCATAGATTACACAACACAATAACTTTTTGTTTAATTAATGTGTAAGTTCCTAATTTTTTGTATTTTATTTTTGGTCCCTATTGAAATATTTTTTGTGTTTAGTCCCAATAATTTTTTTTACAGATAGTCTTTGTCATCAATAAAAATTGTCAACCCTTGCCAGAGCAGTTTCATACCTTTGAGGAGTAGCATCAATAACATAATTATTGTGCAGGAAGTCATTTATTCCATGAAACAGAAGAAAGGTCAAAAGAGGTGTATGATTATTAAAGTTGATCTAGAAAAAGCTTATGATATCCTTAATTGAAAATTTATTAAAAATACACTGGTTGATATTGGACTACCAAACTCTTTTATTAATGTTGTATGACAACGTGTCTCCTCCCCAAACATGTATTTACTCTGAAATGGAAAGACTTTTTATCCTTTCTAACCGGTAAGAGGAGTACGGCAAGGAAACCCCATCTCGCCATATATTTTTGTTTTCTGCCATGTACGCCTCTGTCAGATGATAAATATTGCAGTTGAGCAAAAACATTGGAAAGTCAATAGAAGTTTTGAAAGAAGGGCCACAATTATCTCATTTGACCTTTGCAGACGACCTCATTCTATTTGTCGAAGCATCCATTGAACAACTGGCAGTGGTCAAGTAGATTCTAAAGCTCTTTTGTGAATACTCTGGGCAAAAAATGATCCAGGATAAAACATATGTCTCCTTCTCTACAATATTAACTAACAACACCAAGATCAGTTATCAAGCGCCTTGGGTTTTAAGAAAACTGGTAATTTGGGTAAGTATCTTGAGATACCACTTCACCATCATAGGGTTACAAAGCAGACGTACCAATTTCTCATTGATAAGGTAAATCAAAGTCTGAGTAGTTGGGAAAGGAACACCCTATCTTTTGTAAGAAGATTTACTCTGGCCAAGTCAGTTTACAAACTTTGCCTAATTATGTAATGCAAACCAATTTGTTACCAATATCTGTATGTAATGATATAGATAAGAAATGTAGAGATTTTGTTTGGGGTGACATAGATGAAAATAGGAAAGTCCACTGACTTGCTTGACAAAAAGTATGCACCCCAAAATAGTGGGGTGACCTTGGGCTACAGGAGACAAAACACGCTAACCGGACCCTTCTCATGAAAGCTTGCTCGCACTTGGTCACTACGAGGAGAGCATGTGGGTACAACTCATTCAGTTAAAGTATAATTGTGGGGGAGTTATCAAACTAAACATTAACACATCCCGAAGGGGCACAAACTTTTGGAAAAGAATTAAGGCATCTTGGACTAGTGTTTACAACTATCTTGGGTGAAAGGTTGGGAATAGGAGAAGAATAAACTTCTATTCAATTAATTGAGTGTTGAGGTGAGAGCCCCTTGTTGAATGGTGTATTGATGCCAATACAATCCAACCTAGAACTAAACCATATTTTTTTGTGGCTCTTGACGGGGTGTGGGATGTCTCCAAGTTGGGAGGGACGTTGGCTACATATTTGGTAAAAGACATTTGTAAAATCCAGTCCCCTCAAGGAGACGCGTAAGATGACATGTTTAGTTGGGGAGAAGGAGTAGACGATGAGTTCACCACCAAAAAGGCATACGAAGCCCTATATGTCAAGCACATAACCTAGAGAAACCCATCTTTACACAATTTTGAAAGTGGGAGGGGCTAGAACAAATTCGGGTACTATTGTGGAAAGTGGCAAGGGGATCCTTCCCACAAATAAATTGAGGCATAATAAACATATCACGATTGAATCTTCATGCCTGTTTTGTGGCCATTGTAGGGAGACCTCGTTACATGCATTATGAGATTGTTCAAAGGCTATTAATGTTTGGATACAAATAAGTGTTGTCAGTATTTGTAATTTTTTCTCTCACCAGTTGCCAGAAACCTAGATGTCAAATAATCTATCCTATAGGAAACTTCATAAAGATAACAGGTGGAATCAGGTGTTTGGTGTTACCTAGACGACTGTGGTATAGGCGAAATGTTGTTTTCAATGGGAAAATGCAAATAGATCAACAAGTGGTCAACGATATAAAATTCCTACTATGTGACTTACAACAAAGATTTGCACTATGAATCCTATTGAAGAACACCAGGGTGTAATGTTTTACTTTTTTTTTGCAGGTCAGTGTGGATGCCCCCTGACTGGTGATATGCCCAAAATAAATTGTGTGACAATGTTCAGAGGTTTCCACAAAAGTGTTACTATTAGAGGTGTGGTTCATGATTGCAGATGCACATTTGGGGTTGACTTCTCTAGCAAAATTCCTTGGTGTGAAGTGGAAAAGATAGAGCTCTTGACTATCCTTAAATCCTTAGAAAATGCCTATAACAACATTTTATGGAACATCATTAAATATGACTCCTTTTTTATAGTTAATGTCTTGGATGAGGGATACGTTATCGATCATGTGCATTACCTGATACTAGATAAAATTTACACACAGAATGGGAAAATCCAAAAATGTAATTTTACTTTTGTTCCCCGTGAGTCAAACACAATATCCAGTATATATCATTTTCTAATAATTAATTTTTCTGGTGGTCTGTGCCCTTACCATTCACAAAAAGATAAAACAAAATTTGTTAAGAGATGACGTAATAAATGAACTGTTACATCATGTCCACTTCATTAAATTAGTGTTCACTCAAATATTTATGAGATGTATGTGATTTTTTAATTTTTTAAATCTTAATTGACATTTTAATCTTCAATTTTTTTTCATTTTCTTTTTGTTTTTTGAACTAACTCAAAGTTTAAATCTTTTACTCAAATTTTTTATTTCCAAAAACAACAACAAAATAATACTTAAATCACTGCTTTAAAAACATAGAAAACCATGTTACATTTCACATTTGAGTTAACATTAATTTGATAAAAAAATATGTAACATGGTTTTCTATGTTTTTAAAGCAGTGATTTAAGTATCATTTTGTTGTTGTCTTTGGAAATAAAAAAAATTGAGTAAAACATTTAAACTTTGAGTTAGTTCAAAATGGTTTTTTTAAAGAATATATAGCATAGCAAGAGATCCAATTAATTCAAAATGGTTATTTTATTTAAGTAAAGGGTAAAATCAATTGAAGAATAATTTTCTTGATTGGTTTGATTTTGTTTTTTAGTTTTTAACAATAGTTTTCAAAAACTATTTTCGAGAAGAAAAGAAAAAAAAACTTGTTTGACAAGTGTTATTTGAAGAAAAAGCAAAAATAAATAAATATTCTGATTGTATTTTGAGTTTTCAAAACAAAAATAGAAAACTGAAAAGCAAAACTACTTTCAGTTGTTCTTGTTTTTAAAAAACTAGAACTGTTTAGTTTTTAAGTACTAAAATACTGAAAACAGTTTTATAAAACTGTTACCAAATAAGCACCTATAGCTTGATTAATTTGGTTTTGTTTTTTAGTTGTTGAAAAGAGTTTTTAAGAATACTTTTCAAAAACTATTTTCGGGAAGAAAAAAAAACTTGTTTGGTAAGTGTTATTTGAAAACTGTTTTGAAGATGTAAAAATGGAAAAACTTGTTTATATTTATTAAAATTTCATTAATAAAAAGCAAAAAAACAACATATTCTGATTATATTTTGAGTTTTTAAAACAAAAATAGAAAACTGAAAAGCAAAACTAGTGTTGTTCCTGTTTTTTAGTTTTTAAAAACTAAAAAACCAAAACTGTTTTTAAAAATTGTTTTCAGAAAACACTAGCCAAAAAAGTTTTTTAGTTTTTAAATATTAAAATACTGAAAATAATTTTATAAAACTGTTGTTATATAAGCACTTAGTTTTCTTTTACACTTTTTTTTCTCCTCTTAATCTTTTATTTACATATTCATAAAAATTTGATATATGTCAGGAGTTTATATTAAATTAATAGCTTACACATCATAGCAAATAAAAAAATATTCTTAAAATAAAACTTTTTAATTAATATCAAAAAAATATTTTTTATTAAAAAAATATTACAAATTTTTTGCGGATACAAGATGGATACATGTATATTCGATATCTCATGAAGATAGAGATGAGTAAAGGTAGGTAAACGGTCTTATCTAGCCTATTTAATCTTGGTCCGCGAAACCCATATTTAAGACCAATCAGATACATTTAGTTCGTCAAAATAAATGATTTTTTGTAAGAGTCTGTATTTGACTCGTGAAAACCACAAACTTAACGAACCGGTCCGTAGGCTCACACTCACTTATATATTTTTTAAAAATAATTTAAAAAATTATAATATTTACTAAACTATGATATATCATACTAAAAATTATATTATTATTTATAATCATAATAATCTAAATATATTTTTAATATTAAACATTTAAAATATCATAATTTAAATAAAAAATTATAACATTAACACACACTAATTGTTAAAATAACAAATTTATCCTTTATAAAGACCCCTGAACTTAGCACACAAGATTTCACATGTCATCCTCAAAATTCACCAACATTTATAATTCTTACAAGAAAAACGTAAAATCCACATAAACTTAAGAGGCCATGGATGAGTTTGCAAAGCCGGGATTCATATAGTATGAAAATGAAGAATGAAAATAAGTTTTAAAAGAGAAAAAAATTTAAATTAAAATGCCATACCCATTCATATCTCTTGTTGTCATGCCCAGTGCCGTGTAGACAATAAATAACATTATAAGAAAAAGAGACTTTAGAACTAACTTCGTTTGATTAAGCCCTTAACCTACAGAGGAAACAGTGAAGTGACCATTTGGCCCATCAGATTCACATACACTTGAAATAAAGAACCGTTTGGATCATTATTTTTCTGTTGATGTTGGTTTCCTTTCCTGATTCAAATTTCCCATCTGTTTGGATGCACATTCTGCATTCTCAGAAGCGCGTTTGATCTAAAACCATAAACCCCTTTCTCCTTAGATCTCCTTGGCTTCTTCCGTCCACGTAGCAACTCCTCTCCGATCCGATCCAAAATGGCGACGATGACGAGCTTGATCGGTCTCATCAATAAGATCCAACGAGCCTGCACCGTTTTGGGCGATTACGGTGGCGAGGGTTTGTCGCTTTGGGAGGCTCTTCCCTCCGTCGCCGTCGTCGGTGGTCAGGTACCTAACATCGTCTCCATTCCACACTACAATGCTTTCTAACTCTTCTTTTATATATAATTTATTTCTGTGGAATATCAGAGTTCTGGAAAATCGTCGGTATTGGAAAGCGTGGTCGGAAGAGATTTTCTGCCTCGTGGATCTGGTGCTTCTCACTCTCCGTCTTTCCATTTTCTGCTCTTTAGCATTAGTAATGTAGTTCATACACCACTTCTGCTAATGCATTTAGTTATACAAGAAATGATGCTATGCTGACTCGTGGAGTCGTGGTTACTATGTCTGAAATGCAACATCACTACGCAAAAGTGGTTACTGTTTTTAAGTAACAAAAAATATCAAGATTTTTCACTGATTTTGGTTTACTTTAAATAGCTTCTCCTTGGTGGCCATGCTCTTTATTTTTATTATTATTATTATTATTATATTATTATTATTATATTATTATTATTATTATTATTGTTGTTGTTGTTTTCTGTTTTCAGTACAATCAGTCGCCTATTTATTCTTCTGATGGTCGTGGAGGATGGTTATTGGTTATAACTTATTTGCTTTCGTCGGAATGGTTTTTCTGATCTCTTTGTTTGTTTTGATTTTTGTAAGGTATTGTTACACGGAGGCCTCTAGTGCTGCAACTTCACAAGACCGAAGAAGGGACACAGGAGTATGCTGAGTTTCTTCACTTACCCAGAAGGAGATTCACTGACTTCGGTAATTAAAGTTTGTAACTAAAATTGCTCATGTCCTTTATGGCCGGATGTGCAATAATGAGTGTATAACATCATGGACAACATATAGTTTTGAAATGAAAATAGAGTCTTTGATTGTGGATGAGATGTATACTTTGCAAGGGTCTGTTATGTTTGTCCGGGTCTTTCTTCGGTGTGGGGCTATTGGGCTAACTAACAAGTAATACAGCTGCAGTTAGTGTTTATACTATTGAAATGTCTTAATTAATTGTTTCTCTTACATTCCTTTAATGCCCGTGCAGCTGCTGTAAGGAAAGAAATATCAGACGAAACAGATCGTATAACTGGGAAGACAAAGCAAATTTCTAATATTCCAATTCAACTTAGCATTTATTCTCCAAATGGTTTGTATCTGTATCATCCACTGATTACATGACATGAATTTTGAAAGCAATTTAATTGAGAATCATTAATAGCGATTGCTTCAAAGTGATAATTTTGGCATAGTTTCCAATTCACATTTACTTCAGATAAGCTTATCAATTATTTTTTTTGGCTCTGAAGATTTCCTTGCCACATTGCACGTTGCTGGCTGTAAAATTTTGAAATCATATTTAATTAGGCTATCTCATTTTGAAATCATATTTAATTAGGATATTGGGAAATAGGAATATTAAAGATGTAGTTAATGCCCTCATTGTATATGACATTTTTGTTTGAGATGTCAGATGTGTGATGATTTATGTGGCTTTTTCTGCAGTTGTAAACTTAACCCTCATAGATCTTCCTGGGTTAACAAAGGTTGCAGTAGGTAAACCTCAATATATTCTCCAGTATGTTTATACAAATTGAGTGGTATTCTGAGAAGACATATCAGAATCTGACATGTAGCAAAACTTTGGCTTCTTTTCCAGAGGGACAACAGGAAAGTATTGTTCAAGATATTGAAAACATGGTCCGCTCTTATGTTGAAAAGGTGATTATGCTTTTGATATAAAGAGAAAAATGCAGTAGTTGGATATTAGATATTATTAAACTATCATGATACAATATAAAGAAATTAGCTAAAACACTGTTATCTAAGGAAGTAATGTGATCAATAATTTCATTACATTTTGAACCCCTTTAAATAACACATTACTTTCTGGTAGTTACTAATTTATTTTTAATTAGGGTAATGAGGTAATCTTATGCCAGAAACTTGTGTTGTTTTGTTCCTTTGCATATCTCAGTTAACGTAGAAACTAAAAAGTGAAGATTTACTCTCCCCAATAATATTTTCCTTTCTGTCATTTCTTTTATCTGATGTTACGAGAACATTCTGCTGTTAACCTTGTAATTTATATGTTTCATATATCAAGCAAACTGAACTACTTTTCTAATATGCTTCTGCCAAATTTTTTAAATTAGCTTAGTATTTCTTGTAAACAAATTATCTAATTGAGTTATTTGCTTGTGAAGCCAAACTGCATTATCTTAGCTATTTCTCCTGCAAATCAAGATATTGCCACTTCAGATGCCATAAAAATTGCAAGAGAAGTTGACCCTTCAGGTATGGCTGTTAATATTAGAAGGAATTCCTTGGTAGACCCTGTTTCTTCCGAGTTTCTTTTTTCTCATTCTTTCTTTGCCAGCATTTATATAGATTTATTTTTCTTCTATATTTTTCAGGTGAAAGAACATTTGGTGTTGTTACCAAACTTGATCTTATGGATAAAGGAACTAATGCAGTTGATGTATGATTTCTTAAAACTGCTACCATATTCTGTATTGTTGTTCTGTAACTCATTGATTTCTGTGCTTTTAAATGACATAATGTAGTTAATTGCTAGAGTGCAAGTTCCCAAATGACACAAGTTTTTTATATAAATCCTTAAGGTTCTTGAGGGAAGACAATACAGGCTGCAGCATCCATGGGTTGGAATTGTGAACCGTTCACAGGCTGATATTAATAGAAATGTTGACATGATTGCTGCTCGTAGGAAGGAGCGTGAATATTTTGAGACAAGTCCTGAATATGGACATTTGGCACATAAAATGGGTTCAGAATATCTTGCTAAACTTCTATCTCAGGTATTCTCATTCCTATTTTCTATTTAATCCACTTCATTTTCAGTAATATTTAGATATATTACTAATTCATTTCTGATTCTTCATATGGCAAGTGATTTTCTTTCTTTCACTGGGTTTTATGGCTACAGCATTTGGAGCAAGTTATCAGGCAGAAGATACCTAGTATCATTGCCTTAATTAACAAGACTATTGACGAGCTTAATGCAGAGTTGGACCGTATTGGCAGGCCAATTGCTGTGGATTCTGGGGTCTGAACTGAGACCTATGCTGTATTCTTTGATTTGAAATACTTTATTTGATTGGTTTTAAGTGGTGGAACTTGGTTGTGCAGGCCCAACTGTACACTATTTTAGAGATGTGTCGTGCGTTTGACAAAGTATTCAAAGAACACCTGGATGGAGGGTAAGTACTGTTATTAAGCTCTTGAATTACCTTTTAGTATACTTCTGTTTTTCCTAGCAAATGAATTTTATGCAACTCTTTCCTTTTGTTCCTAATGGTGTCAACCTTTTTTAGAAATTTGATCTATTTCTACAACCACCTAACTTCTCTTTCAGACGTCCCGGTGGGGACCGGATATATGGAGTGTTTGATCACCAATTACCAGCTGCTTTAAAAAAGCTCCCTTTTGATCGCCATCTTTCCTTGAAAAATGTCCAGAGAGTTGTCACTGAAGCTGATGGGTATCAGCCCCATTTAATTGCTCCAGAGCAGGGTTATAGAAGACTCATTGAAGGATCTATCGGCTATTTCAAAGGCCCAGCCGAAGCCTCTGTGGATGCTGTACTATTCTTGACTTTATTGTGTTTTGTTTTAGTCTGTCATCCTGTTCCTTTGTCTGATGAAATTACCAGATATTAATATGAAATACTAGATTGCTTAGATGTAAGATGTTCTTCACAGATACTGTAAGCTTTCTATTTTGTTTCTGTCCAAAATAATGCTTTATCACCTTTCATGTGATCCATCTTAGTGTTAATCACGACATGAGGTAATTAATTATGAAGGATTAAAAAGTGAAATGAAGTTAGTAAAAGTCATGAGATTATATGAATGTATATAGGCATGCTATTGTGAATGGATTTGTAGTTTCCTCTAATTTTCTCCCACATCAACCCAAACCCAGACCACTGTTAAAACTGAAATTCAGCTACCAAATTCTTTTTGGCTTTCTGAGAATGTCTTTTCTAATTGTAAATCATTTCCCAGGGTGAAATCCTGATGTCCTTTGTACCAAAAATCATAAATAAATTTGAAATTTGCGTTCCTCATACTCATTGTTGGTGCTTCGCAAGCTTCAGTCTACTGCACAATGGCTGTTTAACTTGTGTTTCTTTTTGTTACTAAAATTATATATAGAGAAGGTTTCTCCACAAGGAATGGTTTTCGTTGTTTACATTTGTTTTATTTTGTATTAAATTGCCCAGCTAAATTTTGTTTTTTCCATTTATAAATTACATGCTTTCGTCTATTCTACAGGTCCACTTTGTTTTAAAGGAACTTGTTCGGAAGTCAATTGCAGAAACTGAGGTAAAGCAATGTTCAAGTGGAAGCATATATTTTCAGACAAGGCATAATTTTAAAATAAGCAGCATGCTAGTTGGATGTGCGTTCTTAGTTTCACTTTTAATTTACACATCTAAGAGGGTTCCTTTTTGGATGTGGAAAAGTTAATGAATATCCAAGAGCTAAGAATGAAGTATCTTAGTAGTATATCTTAATGTTAAATAACTGATGTAAGATGCCATTCCAGGCCTGTTAATAGTACTTTTAGTCATTAACTTTTGGATTTGAAGGCATTTAAGGTGAATTTAGATTGGGGGAAAATACCAGGGGATGGAGAATTAAATCTTACAGTTGTCCTATTCATGACATGTAGGAACTAAAAAGATTTCCAACACTTTCAAATGATATAGCAACTGCTTCAAATGAAGCTCTGGAAAAATTCCGAGAAGAAAGCAGGAAGACAGTTTTACGGTTGGTTGATATGGAGTCTAGCTACCTAACAGTGGAGTTTTTCAGGAAGATTCATTTTGAACCAGAAAAGAATCCAAATGGACCTCCAAATCGGAATGGTCCCCCGAATATGGACAGTTATACTGACAATCACCTGCGCAAAATTGGTACATAATTCCGCAAGTATAATATTGTAGTTTATAAGTATATCACTATTCTAGAACTCCCAAGACTGGTTTGGATGAGCTTATAAAAATAGTCTTTTTATTGAAGTGTTAAAACTTGTCTTTTATTGAAAGTAAAAGTGATTTAATGTTTATAAGCAATACATGGGAACCTTTTTCTAATGTTTGATCAGCATATGTCGTTCTCAATTAAAAAACATTTTTTTTTATTAAACAGTCTTTTTCATAATATCATTGATCATTCACACTAAAATAATAAAAACTGTTTGAAAAAGTCTGGGTATGGAGGACGATGTGGAAATCCCTTTTCTTTCATATCTTGTGTAAGTTGTTGTTCCTACTAAATAAAGAATGAAATGCATTGAAATTCTATCCTCTCATACTTTTTTAAAGGAGGGTTTAAATTTAAATGTCATAATTCCACTTAATTTGGATTTTGCTTCCACACTGTTTTTACAAATCTGTGTATTATATTATATTCCTTGTTCCAGGATCAAATGTAAATTCGTATATCAATATGGTTTGCGATACACTCAAGAATACTATACCAAAGGCTGTGGTTTATTGTCAAGTTAGAGAGGCTAAGAGATCGTTGCTAAACCACTTTTACGTTCAAGTTGGGAGGAAGGAGGTACGATTTTTTATCTTTTGATGAAAATTTCCCATCTTAGCACAATCTTCTATCATTCCTTAAATATGTTATTTTCATAGTGTAGTAAGTTATAACTAAGTTTAGCGCTTTGGCTTGTGTGAATTTACTTAGTATTACAATGCCGTATATGTCCATCGAAAACTTAATGAACCTGGCCCATGTATCTCAGTAGTCAATAAGCTTACGAAGTCATTTTGTGTGTGGATATCTTGAAGTATATGTGTTGTTACTTGTGTAACCATACAGTTGGATTGAAATTATTGATAAAAATATGGACGTCAGAAGATATTGGCTTTGAATTTACGCACGCTCAGGCACAATATATTAGGGATTTGTTGGGTTTAGACTTTGATAAAAGCACATATATATTGCAAATTATGTGTGATAATTGTAACTGATTGCGGGAGCTATTATGCAGAAGGAGAAATTGGGCACTATGTTGGATGAAGACCCAGCCCTTATGGAAAGGAGAAATCAAATAGCAAAAAGGCTTGAATTATACAAGCAAGCTAGGGATGATATTGACTCCGTGGCTTGGAAATAATGAGATCCCAGAGTTTGCAACGGAGAAGATTTGTTGTAGATTTTATATTTTTTACTATTTTTTAATCAAACACGAACAAAAAAGTCCACGTTATGGCTAGAAGTTGAATCCCCACTTGCGTATTATTCTTTTGGCCCCCCGAACCAGAGTGTATAAAGCATCCTTGTCTATGTTGTGATTTTATGTAACTTACAAGTTGTTAAGATGTTTGTCATGACCATATCATATTATTAGTCACTTGATTTCCATTCTCTGCCATATGGCAATAGCTTGAATTGGATGTGTCAAAGGTCTGAATTTTTGTGACAACTCAACTAAAATCGAGGTGACCATTTGCATAGCATAGCAATAGTCTACATGAAAATGGATAACTAACATGAGGATAGCCTAAAAAACCAATCAAGCCTTAAAAAACCAAAACTGTTTTCGAAAACTGTTTTAAAAAAATACTACTCAAACAAGTTTTTTAATTTTTAGAACTAAAATATTGAAAACAATTTTATAAAACTGTTGCCAAACAAGCACTTAGGGCTTGATTGGTTTGATTTTATTTTTTAGTTTTTAAAAATAGTTTTCGAAAATAGTTTTAAAAAACTGTTTTCGGGAAGAAAAAAAAAAAAAACTTGTTTGACAAATAATATTTGAAAACTATTTTAAAGATCTAAAAATAGCATAAATTATTTATGTTTATTAGAATTTCATTAATAAAAAACAAAAAAAAAACATATTCTGATTGTATTTTGAGTTTTCAAAATAAAAACAAAAAACTGAAAAACAAAACTATTTTCAGCTGTTCTAGTTTTTTAGTTTTTAAAAACTAAAAATCCAGAACTGTTTTTGAAAACTGTTTTAAAAAAACACTACCCAAACAAGTTTTTTAGTTTTTAAAAACTAAAATACTGAAAACAGTTTTATAAAACTGTTGCCAAATAATTACTTAGTCTTTAAAAACTAAAAAATAAGAATAGCTGAAAGTAGTTTTGCCTTTCAGTTTTCTGTTTTTGTTTTGAAAACTCAAAATACAATCAGAATATGTTTTTTTTTATTAATGAAATTCTAATAAATATAAACAAGTTTTTCCATTTTTACATCTTCAAAATAGTTTTGAAATAAAACTTGCCAAACAATTTTTTTTTTCTTCCTAAAAACAGTTTTTGAAAACTATTCTTAAAAACTCTTTTCAAAAACTAAAAAAAAAAACTAAATCAATCAAGCAAACAAAACTAAAACTACTTAAAATTATTCCTGTTTTTTAAAAACTAAAAAACCAGAACTGTTTTTTAAAACTGTTTTAAGAAAACAGTAATCAAACAAGTTTTTTAGTTTTTAAAAACTAAAATACTGAAAACAATTTTATAAAACTGTTGTCAAATAAATACTAATTAAAAAAAAAAAAGTTGTCAGAAAACAAAAAACCGGTTTTCGAAAAAACTAAAGGCTATCCAAAGTAGTTTTTCATATTCAGAAAATGGAAAAACATAGTCTAATATTCAATTATATCGAATTCTCTTACCTTTTCTGTCACCTCGGCCTCCTATGTATTGTTGTCCTCTTTTATGTGTCTTCCACATCACGACCACTTCTCATGCTCTTTTTGCGTCTCCAACTTCAATCTTCATCATGAATCCACCTTCGCTTCCCTCCTCACCACTCGTTTGTCACTGCAACCATATATTTTGTTGGAAAATAAAAAATTTTAAAAACTGGATGTATATAAACATATTTTTCTAAATTTTTATATTTTGTTAGAAAATGAAAAATTTTTAAAATTACTAAAAACTATTTCAAAAAGACCAAAAAGTTCAACTTATTCTTTTTTGACCAATGTAAAACTTGACATTCACACTTAGTAAAAACTATCGGACAGACACATTTAGTATCATAGTTAAATTTCTGGACTTAGTAACTTTTCATGATATAGAATAAAAGTTTAAGTATTTATTAACTTTGTGTATTTTTTTAATAAATAAATAACAATTGTTAGTGAATTAGTTTTTGTTAAAGAGAAAAATTCAAACTTAGATTCTCTTCTCCATCTTCTTTTCTTTGTTATTGCACTAATCTTGTAAATCCTTATCTGTATAGAAGTTAATATAAAAAATAATAAACAAATTAATGATTAACAAAACAAATTGTAAAAGAATAAGGAGCAATGATACAACAGCAAGAACTCTTAGATGTACAGAGGTTTGTTTCCTAATGACATAGACAGTAGAGAATCCATATGACATCACATATCATTCAAAAAGCACCGGTAATACACATGTCATGTCATATAACAACTATATAATAGTTCATATACAAAGCCAAACTGCTGAAGGAAATCAATCCAAAACCTTCTTTGCAACCAAAAATATTGTCTTTAGTAGAAGAGTGACACTTCACATATCGGACTCTTGTCGACTTGCCAAGCATAACTCATGCAACTCATTCAATATCCATTCCTCCCCAGTGTGTCCACCCAACACCAACACCCTAGTCCCTCCAACCACACAGGTGCTGTGACCCCAAGCAAATTTAGGTGGTTGCCCTGGAACATTGAGGATCCTCCAGGATGGTTTCTCTTCAGAAGGGTCCAAAAGAAAGAGCTGCGAGGGTGAGTGAAGACCAGCAATGGAACCTCCAAATATAATAATCCTTCCACAAGGCATGCTGACAGCAACATGATCCAGCCTTGGAGGAGGAACAACAGCACTTTGACTTGCAGACCCCGTGAATGCGCCATATTCTAGTTGCCTCCAATGTGGCTGTTCATCTTCTAAGTCAATTGTAAACGCCTCTCCTGATCGTAACCGCAAGTGTCCACTCTTGGCAAGTCCGCCAAACATGAGAATTTTTGTCCTCCCATACACTGAGAGTGAGTGCCCCAACCGAGAAGGAGGAGCCCATGAAGTTGGAATTTCTCTCCATGTTGGATTATCTGTTGTGAGGTCCAGTAAATATGTGTCACTAAGAAGTACCCCGGCATCTGTGCATCCACCGGAGACAACCAATTTGGACCCTTCAATTGTGCAAGAGCTGTGCCATGATCTAGGAAGTGGTGGGGTTCCACCACAGACTTCCCTCCATGTAGGCTGTTGAGCATCCAAATCAAGCACAAACACATCATTGAGCAATCCTTGCCTACCACACCCACCAAAAACCACCAACCAAGAACCATTTAAGCATGAGAGTGTGTGGCCCCACCTTCCGGGTGGGGAGGACTTCACACTAACCCTGCGCCATTCTGGATTTTTAGCATCAAGATTTAGCACAAAAGTGTCATCCATAGGTTGCATATCCACTCCTTCACCTCCAAACAATACAAGTCGGTTTCCTGCAGCACAAGCACTGAAATTGCAGCGTGAAGGCTCCACTGCACCTCCCACTGTCAGTTTTCTCCAACAAACAGCCTCGAGGGTGGTCAGTTCCCGAGTCAGACGGCCCCATCCTAACTTCTTAGTCATCAGTTCCAATGTGCCCGTTACTTCTTTGCCCCATGCATTTTGACATACCATCTTCCTGACATGCTCATTCTTTGTTAATTGACGGATCCTCCTGCATACAGAGCCAATGGATGCAACATCCCTTGGTGTCAAGCGTGACAAAATGTTGTGTGCCAAGACTTCATCAGAAAGCCGAAGAATACCGCATATCTCTTGATGTTGACTGTACAATGATTGTCCACTCTTAGGAGAATATTTACCATTCTTATCAAAATCTTGATTGCAAGTCTCTTTGAAAACTGGATATGAGACACGGTTCAGATCTATATTTGCCTCAGAAAAGAGTTGGATACCTATTACGTGTGTCACAGTCCCATCATCATCATGAATTGGTGCAAGTCTCAGTCTGTTCACCAAAGGAGTACCATCCTTTCGGAAATTTAGAAGTTCACCTAGGAACTCGACGCCTTCCTCAAGACATCTTCTAATCTCAGACACAACAACAGGATCCACCAAAGGGTGCCGTCTCTGAGCCAGAGGATCTCTATACTGTAAGAACCGACTGAAACAAAAGAAATTTCAAAGCAATTATTGGGACTTTTTTCTAATATATATATATATATATATATAAAGAAAACAAACTCTTAACTCGCTAGCATCCCTATTAATATAGTGAAAGTCACATCTTTGATATAAAATCTCTGATCAAAATATTTTTCAGAGCAAGTTGAAGCACAAGTCCAACAGATGATAAAACTTATATCATAATATTCTAAGTATGTATATATATATATTTTTTAAAAATCAAAGTAAAAAAGGTATCCCTCAGGAACTGTGAATAATACACATTACTCGAAATTTGATAGAAAATGTCCTCTTGAATCAAAATGACAGTTTGCAACGAATTTAGCCAAACCTTGATATTCCGCTTAATTGGAAGATTTATAGTATTTAGTTGTGGATGTAGTTGAGAAATTTGTATAGCAGTAATATTATTATGAGTAAGACACTAAGAAGGAAAAGTAGAAGTACTAAGCCGACAGCAACTGGCACGGAGCAATATATTGTAAGAAAAAGGGGTTGATGAAAAGGATAGAAAAGTAGTTTAGGTTGGGAAATGATAAAAATAGAGAAAGCAGAGCTTGAATGGAAAATAGGGGAAATAAGAATAGTTATTGGGCAATAAAAAGAGTGAAAATGTAGTTTGAAAAATGATAGATCTGAAGGAAGAAGGAAAGGAGAGAGTAACCAGTTGCGACCGAGGGCCTCGTCGGCGCGGTATCCAGTGGAGATTTGAAAGACCTTGTTGACATAAATGATGGGAAAATCGGGTTCGAGAGCATCAGACACAACAAAGGAAGTGGGTGTCGTTGGGTAGAAGAACAATCCAGCCTTTAAAGGAAGCTCACTTTCTTCTGCATCTTCCTCTTCCTCTTCCTCTTCGTCTTTATCATTCCTTGTGCATTTCAACCTCTTGCCACTGTTCCGAACCTCCTCTTTCTCTTTTGCCATGGCCATAACAAATTAACAAAATCTCTCTCTCTCTCTCTCTCTCTCTCTCTCTCTGCTGACAATATTAAACAAGTTGGAGCGGCGAGACAGAAATGCCCCTGCGAGTGGGGATGAAGGGAGTCAACGTGGGGAACACTGAGAATTGAGATGATATTTTCATACAAAATATCTGCAAGTGAATTCCGACCACGTCATTAGTCATACCAATGGAAGATATTTTTGTCACTCCCTTCCACTTTCACTTCCACTTCCCCGATTCAACTGCCTCCTCTTATTATTCAATTCATCATTTTCTTTTTATCTTTTATAATTCCATTATTGTTCAATCACTCTCAAATTATCATCCTATATTTTTCACTTCTTCTTTAAAATATCATTAAATGTTCAATCTTCATTTTTTATCTAATAAACATTCACACGTTATTTTATCAATCAATTTTAGTTAGGATAATATTGTTCTTTCAAAATTATTTTTAATACTTTATTATACTCATATCTCCCACGTTGATCAAACTTTTTTTTCTAGACTATATCTAACGACAACCGACTCTCAATGACAATATCGTCCTGTACCTACCAGTTATGAGCCTATTCCATAACACATTCCTTTTCATACATTATCTTTTCAATATCTTCTCCCGTCACCATCTCTCCACCTTATCTATTTCAAAGGCACATAACTAGAATCTCAATCACCTGATCATATTAAGATAAAGGAATTCAGCCCCTTTGGGATTGTCATTCCCCCACAATACCTATAAATACATCCCCATACCCCCTTAACACAAGAGACGAAAGATACTCACTCCTAAACTTGACATTCTTAGTTTAGGTATACTCTCATTAAGGTCTACTTGGATTCGAGAACATTTGGCGCCACCGTATGGCTCTTGGTAAAACCATGACCTACGCCCCTATCATTTGAGCTCTCCTATCTTAGAGAATGGCACGAACAACCTCCTCTCACCCCCCATTGACAACAGCGGGGAACAATCCACCTTGGAACAAATACTGCAAGAGTTAACAGAACTAAGAAGGAAAAACAAAGAAATCACCGCCAGAGCTGACACGACAGAAGTTAAATTATAAGCCCAAGTCATAGATCTATGAAGGTTCGAGGGACAACACGAACAAACACCCAAGGAACTCCAACCCTTTTTGGTTGACGTCCTCGACGCCCCGATCCCCCCGCATAAACTCATCCCTAAGATGGAAGTCTTTAAGGGGAACTTTGACCTTGAGCAAAACCTGAAGAACCTTTGTTGCAAGATGTTCATGGGAACACTCAAAGGCACCACTCTAGACTAGTTTAGTGCGCTTCCTAACTCCTCCATTGACAACTTTGAAGACTTCACACACCTATTCATTTAGCAATACTCCGCCAACAAGTGATGACCCCCCCCAACAACAGATGAGTTCGACATATGCCAACGACACAAGTTCTTGAAGGGGTTCATGACATGGTTCAACAACATGATCATGCAAATCTCTAAGCCGAGTGAGGAGATGACAACAACAACATTGACAAGGGATTATGGTTAGGGCCTTTCGCTGAATTGTTGGTCTGTTAGAAGCCCACTTCACTAGTAGACATCCGAACTAGGGTCGTATGTGAAATAAAGGCCAATGAAGTTAAGGAGCGTAAATGAGAATTTGAGTGGCAGGAAGCGGGACACAGGCTATCGCTAATCGAGCATCCAAAACCTTGGCACCATTAGGGGAAAACAGCTCCATACCACCAGCCCAATGACAGGGGCCAAGCCCGATAGAAACACTGACCTCTTGAGCCACACGAGACAACTCCACTAATAGTCCCCATATGACAAATCCTAAATGAAGTCTACCACACCAACCTGATACAACTCCTCACCTCCTACCCGGGCTAATAGATGAGGCCTAAAGGAAACAATTCCACAAAACTTGAGGGTATGACACAACAAAATACTTCTCTTGCATATGACAACTTGAAGCCCTGATCAGACAAGGAGAGCTGAAAAATACACCCGAAGAAAAGAAACGGGTAAGCAGGCAATCCAAACCTGGGAGGGGAACCCCAAGGCAACTGACCAACATGAGGACCCTAACACCAACCCCAGGGTTATGTTTGGCGATTTCAACACCATAGTAGGAGGATTCTCAAGGGGTGGCTAGACGTCTTCGATAAGCAAATGAAACGCCCGTTCGATATTGACAGTCAACTGCCAACTGCCCGTTCAAGTACCAACCATCACCTTTTCAGATAGGGATTTCGAAGGCACTTCCATGCATGACAACGACCCGATTATCATCTCAGCCATTGTCATGGGTTACAATGTGAAGATGATTCTGGTCGATCAAGGCAACTCGACAGACGTTCTATATTAGGATGCGTTCGTTGACCTAAAGATCCCGAGAGACTACCTATAACCTTACCATGAGGCCCTCGTCGAATTTGTCGTGGATGAAATAGAAGTATGAGGACTCATTTATCTAGAGACAACTTTTTGTGACAGAGATAAGGCTAACACAATCCGATAAAATTCCTGGTAGTCAATGACCCTTTAACATACAACATCTTCTTAGGCAGGCCCAACCTCAACAAACTACAAGTCGTAGTGTCAACCATCCATCTCAAGGTAAAATTCCCTCTACCAGACGGAATGGTTGGCTCTATCAAAATTGACTAAGATGTCACACAAAAGTGTTACCAAGAAAGCCTACGGGCAAGACAGAACCCGCATACGACTGCTTGTAGCAACATTAACACAATAAGCATTGGAAACCTCCGAGAGGCAAAGGACCGAAGGCCGAGTCCCGTAGAAGAACTAAAGAAAATAGAGTTGTCCCCTGGCAAGGCAGTGCAAATTGGGACCTTCTTAGACCAAACCATGAAGCGCAAATTAATAAATGCCTAAAGAAAAAACATGCACGTCTTTGCATGGAGCCCCACAAACATGCTTGGGATCACCCCTGATTTTCTTTGTAACAGGTTAGCCCTAGCCCAGAGGGAGTGACCCATCATACAAAAGAGGAGAAAACTCAGCCCCAAGAAAATGACAGCTGTCACCGAAAAAACCGACAAGTTACTGGTCATTGAGCACATCTGGGAGATATATTACTCGATGTGAATGGCCAATGTAGTCATGGTCAAGAAAAATAACAACAAGTGAAGGATATGTGTTGAATTTACAAATCTCAACAAAACATGCACCAAAGATTCATACCCACTCCCTAACATTGATTGCTTGGTAGACGGAGTGTTAGGGTATAACTCTTAAGCTTCATGGATGCATACTCGGGCTATAACCAAATCCGAATGCACCCCATCGACGAGGACAAAAATGCATTCATTGGAGGAAAAAGCAACTATTGTTATAAAGTTATGTCGTTTGGACTAAAAAATACAGCGACAATATACTAGAGACTAATGGACAAAATCCTCGTCAGTATGATGAGGCAGAATATAGAGGCTTACATTAATAACATGGTGATTAAGTCCACTAGAGCAGACGAACACATGACTGACTTACAAGAGGTCTTCGACACCCTCAACTGACATAGACTGACACTTAACCCTGAAAAATGCTCTTTCGGGGCCATGCCGAAAAATTCTCGGCATCATGCTAACACATAAGGGAATTAAGGTGAACCCTGATCGTTGTTCTGCAGTCCTTAAGATGAGAAACCTTAATAGTGTAAAGGAGATCCAACAACTTTCCGACCGCATCACATCACTTTCTCGATTCTTATCCAAAACAATAGAGAAAGTTGTCCCATTCTACCAGTGGCTTAGAAAAAACCAAATGTTCACATGGACTGAGGAGTGAAAAAAGGAATTCTCAAACATAAAAGAAATGCTCTTTAAACCCCCAATACTCACCTTCGAGCTACCAATGATACTCTACCTATCAGTGTTAGACTTGGCCATAAGCTTGACCCTGGTATAAGAAGAAAAATCCAAACAACGCCTCATCTACTTTATGAGCCAAATCCTCCACAGGGTCAAGGTACGTTGCCAGAAATTAGGAAAACTTGCCCTAGCACTCGTAACTGCTGTAAGAAAACTCTGACATTACTTTCAGAGCTTTCCAATTATAGTGCAGACAGAGCAACCACTCCACCAAATACTTCAAAATTTGACCTCGTTAGTTGGAGGATGAAGTGGTCAATAGAGTTATTTGAATATGACCTTAAGTACGAAAAAAGAGGGGTCATCAAGACACAAGTTTTAGCTGATTTCATTGTAGAGTTTATGCACATGACGATCGAGACTACCACAAACCCAGAGTAGGTCCTCCTGATAGATGGAGTGATCAACCAAATGGGCAGCAGTGTGAAAATCATCCTAGAGGGACCTAATGAAGTTGTCATAGAACAAGCATTATACTTTAGGTTAAACAAGCCATAACCAGGTTGAGTACGAGGCGTTGATCGTCGACAGGTGCTTGACATGGGAGATGAATATCACCAACCTCTCCATATGAAGGGACTCAAAAGTAGTAATGTATCAAGCCAATAAGGAATACCAAGCTGGAGACTAGCAACAGATGAGGTATTCGGAAAAATTCCAAGAATTAGCCAAATCATTCAACACGTTCAAAACAACACATGTGCTAAGGAAGGAAAACACTCGTGCCGACCTCTTCGCCCAGCTAGCCAACAAGAAAACATCAGGGAACAAAATCATTTTGCGAAAAACACTCTCACAACCAAGCCTTGAAGAGGCCAAGGCAGAATATTCAGTCATGTTTGTTTAGGAAGAGACCAAATGTTGGATGGGGCCAACTATCCGATACCTCTAACATGGAAGCCTACCAACAGATAGGTGGGCTATTTCCAAAATTGTGCATGATGTCGCACGATTCACAATCATTGTTGATCGACTTTACAAAAAAGGATTCTCCACTCCACTCCTCTGGTGGCTATTACCATCCAAGGTAAGCCATACCATCCGTCTAGTCCACAAAGGATGTTGTGGAAGCCATATCAACGGGAGGCCACTTGGAAATAAAATAATCTGAGTCGGCTACTATTAGCCCTCCTTCCGAAGTGACTGCATCAACTTTGTCAAAAAATACGACGCCTACCAATGCCACGACAACCAATGCAGCACCCTAGCCGAATACCTTCACTCCGTCATGGCACCATGGCCCTTCAACAAGTGAGGCATAGATATCATGGCCCCTTCCCCAGGGAATTCGACAAATGAAGATTCTAATTATGGTCGTAGACTATTTCAACAAGTAGATTGAGGTTGAGACTATGGTATCTATCTCGACCGACTGTACAAAAGATTTCCTTTAGAGATCAATTGTTTGCCGATTCAGGGTACCCCACACCCTAGTCTCTGACAAGGACACTAGTTTGCCAATTCAACAATTACTATATTCTACAAAGAGTTAGGCATCCAACAAGCCTTCACCTCGATCGATCACTCATAATTAAACAAACAAGCTGAGTCTACAAACAAGGTAATCCTCTGAGGCATACATCTCTGCCTCAAACTAACTAACGCCTTGTGGGTGGATGAACTACCTCGAGTTTCTCTGATCTTACCACACAACACCACACTCCTCCACCCACAAAACACCTTTCGCTCTCGTCTATGGATCCGACGCCATGATACCTATTAAAGTAGCCGAGCTAACTCTGCGAGTAGAGCTCTTTGGTGAATCTCAATCAGATTTCCAACGCCAAACCGACCTGAAAGTCATAGCAGAACTCCGCTTCTTAGCCCACATTAGAGAAGAAGCCATCAAAAGAAGAGTCAAGCAGAAATGTAACACCAGGGTCACCCCAAAAAGCTTCCAAGAGGGCAACCTAGTACTGAAGAAGGCACAACCTCACCAGGTAACAAACAAGCTCTCACCTAAATAGATCGACCCGTACCACATCCATAAGTTGTCGGGAAGGGAGTATTCAGACTATGTATTTTGTAGAGTGGAGATGTACCTCAGACATGATGCAAAAAGCTTTTGCACTCCCCTTGATCTTTCTCCTTGAGGTTCCAAGCACCATGAAATGGATGATGGAGGGGAAAGAAAATGGAGGTGAGGTGCCACTCTCAAAGAGAGATAAGCCAAAGTGTTTAGGTTTACTACAAGGGAAGGAACCCTTGATAAAAACCAACTAGGAAGAGGTTCCTTAAGAGAGAAGATCATCAAGACCTTTTACTAAGAATGTGCTCATAAAGAGACTATTTTCATTCAACTTCAAAGGTGAAATTTATAATGAGGAGGAATGAGTATATATAGCCCAATGGGAGAGTTTGGGCACACTTTTCTATGCAATGTGGGACTTGGGCTTAATTAGGATTAAGACTAATTAACCCAAGTCTTAGGCCTTAAGTGAGGCACCTAAGTTCACCCTTCATGAGTGCAATTAGTATCTCCTAATGTGAATGGGCTAGCTCAAAATCATGTCTTGACTTATGCATCCATTCTAAGCTTACTTCTTTTTTTTAACTAAAGACACATATGGCTTATAAACTAAGAAGATGACTGAAAATACATGGCCTAAAGGGATGCATGCTAGGTGCGGTTGCATCAAGATGTGCCTCGGACATGGAATGCATCCAATTTACGATTCTACAATAATTGAAAATTCAAATGTAATCTCATTGTAATTTACTTTCTTTTAGCTGTGTCATTCTGTTGTAATACATAGGAGGCACCCCACAAGAATAACAACATTGTGAGCCCTCAGACGATTGACGGAGGTGCCAACGCTGTTGGAGGACCAAAGATCAGCCTTATATACTCTTTTTTCCATAGGGATTTTTAGAAAGACCTGAACACCTTCATTCAATAAAATTCCATTTATTTAGAGACAAATCTACAAACAACAACTACGGCATAAAAGGCCCTTAGTAAGGTCTACTAATCTACAAATGATGACTGAGGCGTAAGAGACCCTTAGTAGGGTCTCGCCAATCTACAAGCGATGACCGATGCATAATGTCTTTAGTAGGGTCTTTTTAATCTACAAGTGATGATCGAGGCGTAAGACGCCCTTAGTAGGGTCCCATCGATCTACAAGCGATGACCGAGACGTAAAAGACCCTAAGCAGGGTCCGCTGATCTACAAGCTATAATCGAGCCGTTAAAGGCCCTTAGTAGAGTCTCACCGATCAACAAGCGATGAATCAGGCGTAAGAGACCCTTAGTAGGGTCTTGCTAATCTACAAGCAATGACTGAGGCGTAAGAGGCCCTTAGTAGGGTCTCGTCGATCTACAAACGATGATCGAGGTGTAAGAACCCCTTAGTAGGGTCTCGCCAACCTACAAACAATGATCGAAGCATAAAAGGCCCTTATTAGAGTCCCTAAACACACATTTACCAATCTACGACGAATAAAGCAACAATTGCCTCTTATAAAAACAATTACTGTTTTCTTAAACGCATGGCTACCTATCTACAATGAATAAAGCGACGATTGCCTCTTATAAAAATAATTACTATTTTATTAAAAGCACGGTTACCAATCTATGATGAATAAAGCGATGATTTCCTCTTATAAAAATAATTACCGTTTTCTCAAACACATGGCTACTGCGTATGACGAATAAAGCAATAACCACCTCTTATAAAAATCCTCTTATAAAATGGATTAAGTAAAATAACTAGTGAAACGAATAAAGTGAAGACCGCCTCTTATAAAATAAATTAATTAAATTAATCGTGTTCTAAAACACATGACCAATAAAGCGAAGACCACCTCTTATAAAAATGATTAAGTGTATTGACTAGGCATTGCCAAACGAAACAAGTAAAACAATGACTACCTCTTAAAAGTTGCCTAAGTAGCTAAACACACAATTACCAATCCAACAAAGCGAACAAGGAACAAGATAATTAAACACATAAAACTTGCATTAAAAAAGATTACAAAACAAGGTCGGAAAAATCCAACCCAAAACAAAACAGACTTTATGGTTTATTTCCCTCCTCCTCCACAACATGGATAATTACACCATAAATGACTTTATTAAAAGGACTAGTCGAAGATAAATCTAGCTGAGTGTTAAGACACCTGATTTGCTCCAACGCCCAATTGAAACCCTCCAAATACTGGTTAACCATCTCCAGATTCACCTTATCAAGCTCCACCGACAACTTATCATCCTAGTCCTTCAAGGAAGACTCCTACTTTTGACTCTCACCCACTGCAACCTCAAAAGGTTTCAACCTTTTCACCTCAGCAGAAAGGTGATTGATGGACTTTCTCCTCAAGCTTCTTCATCTTAACACCTATATCCTTCTCCACACCGGCCTTCCCAACCTCGAGCAACCTCTTCTCTTCCTTTAGTTGGTCCACCTCCTTCACCAATTGATTGAGTTCCCCCCGCATCTCCTTCTTTAATTCAACCAATGCATGGCCATGATCCTTCCCCTAGCATAATAAAGTGGTAAGGCAATTCACCTCCAAATGCGCTTGATTGAGCCTTGTCGACAAATTAACATTTCGCAGCTCATCCTTGTCAGCTTTTGAATAATTATATGTATGGTTATGAACAGAATAGAGGAAATTATCACTCCAGAATGAAGTGTTTAGCACTGACCCTTGGCTTTCACCCCTAGAAGTGAAATTTTCACTGAGTTTTTCCAAGAACCCAAAATCAGCAACTGACAGTGCCCCACCATCGTCTATGTGGACAACGTTAATTGGAGGACCAACCTCAACTCTTTGCCTCATCTTCCCCCCACTAGCTTCCAACACTTGAGTAGGGGTCATTGATTATCCTCCTTAGGCTCACCTATCATGGCCTCGACCTTGGTAACCACAACCACATCCTCCACGACCTTTGCTGCCACTTCCTGCGTCAACCTTTCACGTTGCACCCTTAGTCTCATCATCTCCCTCTTGGATGGTGCCATGCTGCTATTTGTTGTCTGTTCTAAAACAAACAAAAATGTATCAGACACAGATCAAGGGAAAGAACCAAGACAAACACAAGACAAGGCTAAATACCAATATAAACTCTTAAGTCCACCATAGCAAATTCCAACTCCAAAATCTGGGTAGTCTTAAATATAGTTGTAAAAAACACTAACTTCTGCATTTCATCTACTTCAAGGCGATCAGAAACTGACAATCTCTCTAAATCCACTTTCGGGATGGGCCTTGGATCCTCGGTCGAATACAAAGGATACCCCTCCAGTATACCCACCATTTCCTCGATTGACTTTGCCCGGAAACACTTCCCCTTGAAACTTTTATACGATGGCGAAAAAAGGTTAAGAAGACCTCAACTCGACACCGATGACAGCGAGACCCATGTCGCCTTCTTAGTACTCATAAACTCAAAAAAATAAAAGAACTTCTCCTTCGTGGCCGACACCTCGAAAGCAACACATAGGATGGCAAATTCCTTGACAAAAGCCCAACTGTTCGGATGTAACTATGTTGGAGCCACATTAAGCGCATGGACAACCAACTTCTTAAAATGTATAGAAGACACCTTAACCTGACAAATAATGTCTCATAAAAATACAAAATCAGTCTCCCTATCCTAATGATAAGCACACACTGGCTCCATATCAACACACGGTTCCAACACAATAGTCTTATCATTCCTATCCCGAGTCATAAACCACTCCTTCTTCATTGACTCCAACACAATCCACTCCAGTACTCCGACCATTCTTTCAACACCTCAACTCTTGCCAACGGATACAATGTAGAATAATTCTCCGCCACCAAAAAGCCCACACAATACAATTTCCACCAACAAGAAACACCATTACCACAAAACAACCGTAACAAAACAAAAAACCTCCAAACCTACAAAAATCAAAACGACATAACCAGAAAACACAAAAAACTGCCACCACAGAAAAGACCAGCCACAAAACACCAACATGAAGAAACCACCATCAATAACAACACCAGAAGGCCAAAAAGAAGACTACAACACCAAAAACCCAGAAAAATAAAAAACTACGCAAAGCCACCACACATGCACACACAAACCCCACCCCCCCCCCCCTAAAAAAAAGGAAAACACACAAAAGAGAGCAAAACAGAGGAGTGGCACTCACAAGTGAAACTATGTTATTTATACCCAGATAAAGAAAACGTGTGACCTAGGTAACCGAAGAGACATGCCTAGTCATGACCATTATGCGCACCAAAAATCGCCACTCGATGCCTGAAACGTGTCCTACTATCACTTAACCACTGACACTCGATCTCTTCATCTGCCCCATGCTTCTTTTACAAGCCACCCATCCATCGCCTGTCCTGACCAACTCACTTGATTAGCTACTTCGCGCTTCTCTAACACTTGCATCTTGGGGACTGTGTACCCCTTGTTCCCCACACTGACCAACTCATTAATTAGCTACGTTGTGCTTCCCTAACACTCGTAGCTGGGGGTTGTGTATCCTTACCCTCCACGATGACTGACTCACTCATTACCTACTTCGTGCTTCTCCAACACTTGCAAGGGTTGTGTACCCTTTGTCCTCCATGTCGACCAAGCTTCCCTTCTTAGACTAGATCTAACGACGACCGACTACCAACAATATCGCCCCGCACCTGCGGTCATAGGCCTATTCCACAATCACCTCCCTCCTTAAGCATTATCTTTCCGAGATCTTTGCCTGTCACCATCTCTGCATATCAAAGACATATAACTAGAATATCAACCACCTAATCATATCAAGATAAGGGAATCCAGGATTCCCGTTCCCCACAATACCTATAAATAAACCCTTGCCCCTTCTGTAACGTCTTTATTTTTAAATAAATTGTTATATAATCTATTTGAATTTTAATTTAGAAATTATAAATAGATATTAAAAACTTAATTTCTAAAATTAATTGATAATATAAATTTTTTAAAATTTTACTATTTGAAATTATTCAAATAACTTAAATTTAAGTAATATATTATTAAAAAGTAGTAAAATAAAATATAATATCGAGAGTTTTAAAAATTATTTTTAAATTATAAATAGAAACTATATAATTTATTATAATTTTGATAATTTTTTTGAGAATTAATTGAGACAATTTTTATAAAATTATCTGTATATTCTGAACTACTATAAAAAATTAAATGATCATGTTTTGAGCTGAAATTTTTATAGAGACTTATAAAATTATTTAGGAATTTTCGGTAAACTGATTTTATTTCAAAACCAATTAAAAAAAACTAATTAAGAAAAAAAAATAAAAATATTGAGCTAAATTTTCTAATCTTATCTAATAATTCATATCTAAGTAACCTTATCTTCAATGATTATAGAGTAAATTTTTCTAATCTTATCTTAAAGGAAGAATTGGTCCAAGTAAATGTTAACTTGACTTGACTTTAACAACCTACCTTATCTCTACTAACATTATCTTATAACCATCCAATCATTTAATTCAAAAATAAATTAATTTTGGCCTATAAATACAAGCTTCATCCATGCATTTCATTACAAAAAAAAAAATAAATCAATTCCTTTCTCTCTCTTGTTTCCAAATTTTTCATAATACTCTTGTCTACTAAAGTTATTTTATTTCTTACACCATTATCACTTACAAAATTATAAGTTAATTTCAAGGTTCTTCACCACTCATCATTAAACTTTTATTAAGGTAAGAGGGAGGTAAGATTTATAAGGCTTTGTAATGTTAATCTTAATAGACTTATAATTATAATTGTTGTTACTTCTATAATAATACTTATTTTTATTTACAAGTTTAATTGTTCATTAATATACTAATTATTCTAATCTTTGTTTTCAATCATTTAATTGATTGCTCAATAATTCCTAACTATACTAACTTTTAGTTATTCTCTAGAAATTATGTTTTGGTCCTACGTTATTATTTAATTTATTTTCCACATATTATCGTTTGGTCCTTATTATTATTTAATTTATTCTCTAGATATTAGAACTTGATAATTTCTTATTTAGTATTTTATTTATTCTTCAGATTTTATAATTTGGTCCTTTGTTATTATTTATTATTTTATTTATCCTCTAGATATTATAATCAAATCTTTTGCTATTATTTATTACATTGTTGCTTTCTATCAAGTAATTTAAATTATGATTAATTTTGGTTTACATATTTCTATAGGATCTATCATTCTTTAAATTAAATTATTAATAATCATCTCATTTTTTTATCATGTATATTATATTTAATTCAAAATTATGCTATCAAATTATTAATTATTAAATTTTTATGGTAAAATAAAAATAAAATAAAATAATAAAAGTAAGTCTATTTTTAGAAACAACGTAAAATATTTGAGAGATTATATGTAAAGTCAAATTATGAAAGTTTCATAATAAATATGATGATAAAAAAATAATTTATAAAAGATATCTTTTAATATTAAAGATGAATTGATTTTATATTAATATATCATTACTATTGCTTTTGAAGTAAAAATTTTAAACTGAGAAATTAATTTTTATATCTATCTTATTATTAAAATATTTTTACTATCTTTTAATTCCTCGAGATTTTATCTATGGAATTATAAAATATTTTGTGAATAATAATTGAAATAGAAGTACCATGTATCTTTGTATTCACCATGTCCAGTGATGTTCAGAACTGTGTGATGTTGTGAGATGAACTTAGCAAAGTTCTAAGTTTTCTTGTAATGGTGTAGGAATATATAGGCACATAAGTGTCAGCGTTGGAAGTCACAGTTTGATACATTGTGAGTGAGATGAAAGACAGAGATCGGGTAAGATCTAAGAAAGTTTTAATTAAGTAGGTGGATATTTGGATAGTCCAGATTAACACCCTGGACTAGGGTATTCATAGGTCAAACTTGAAAACTTTCCATACTTGCTCAGCATCGTCAAGGTTGAGTAGTGTATATCTCTCTATTACAGGCTGAAAGATTGCCAGATTTCTCGAGAAAAATAATTATTATTGTATCAATGTTTTTGTGAGAAAGATATGCAGCTACCAACCACTTCCCAAAGAAATCTTTGATAATTAGAGTGAATCATCAAAGGTTAGATATGGAACCACATAAAGTGAGATAGAGTTGTAAGTCAAAGCTTAGACTCCTGTTGTTTGTTAAATCTATTAAGATTGACGTTGATGTTTATAAAAATCTCTCTTTTCATTGTTCTTTTTATATATGATCGTGGTGCGAATAGAAGATGAAAGTGCTCAACAGACTATGTTGATTCACAGATTTCCTCTGAGTATGCTGACTCATTTGAGAAAATTTTAGGTTTGTAAGAAATCCATTGCTATGACTTATTTGGGAATATAGTTAGAGTTTAATTGGTATATACGGTCAGTGTAAGGATTTTTTACACTGTCATTAAATTGCAACCCTTTATTCATGGTAAGTTTGTTGACTTTACTAATTAGTATTTTAAAAGTCATATAAATGAAAAGTCATGATTAATTGTAAATGTAGAAGTCTTTTACACTGAGAGTGTATATCAATTAAACTCATATAGTTGTAACAATTAATGTAATTATGTGTCAAGTATGATATACGATAATGTTCTATACTAACTATATTTTGACTCATAATGTTTATAATATGATCATAGTTCTTTATATAAGATCTTTTTAATACTAGTTAAATATATAAAAAATAATAATTTGTTACATCTTAATAAATATATTATTAATATTAAAGTCGGTACTCCCTCAATACAAGGGAGAGAAAATACTCACTCTTAAACTTAACACTCTCAGTCTAGATATATTCTCATTAGCGTCTAATTGGATTCGATAACATTTATTATTTATCAAAAGTCATAAAATTATAAATAAAACTCACTAAACAAAAAATCTTTGTTTCAATAAAGAGTTTCCCGAGTATGAAATTATTTCTCCTCCCTTTCGGAAGTTATTTTCAACACTTATTATTATTTAAAAAAAAAATAAAATTAAAATAATAATATGTTAAACGTCTTTGTTTAAATATCTTCAAAATTGAAAGTTGGTTCAACGTCTTCTTCGTTTTTCACATAAAATATCCATCGACGTCAAAATTATGACCTCAGAACGGGGATAATTGTTAATTACCAAATAAAAACTCTTGCCTAATCAATAGCCAAACCAAAAATATTATTAAAATATAAAGAAAATAACGAGTTTAACATATGAAAGTATGAAAGAATTATCGTTGAATCACAAATTTTTTATTTATATGATTTTAAAATTATTAATTAATAAAATTAATAAATTTATTATACATAAAGAATTGTAATAAATATCCGTATAATTTTTTTTAAACATAAGTGTTTTTTTCAAATAAAAACCTCAACTACACATCCAAAACAAAATGTATATTGATTCTTTCTATCATATAAATGTATTTTGCCCGGTTAAATTTTTACTGTCAGTAAAGGTTTGATAAGTTTAATAAAACAAAGTCCTCCAGCTTTTGACCCTCAAAATAAAATGTTTAGTGGCTAAGTTTGAAAAATTCAGAAGATAAAATACATATTTTAGCCTTAAAAAAGACAAGTAAAAGAATAACGGGAATTACAATGTGAATGAACAATTAACTTAAAAAAAAAGGGCTAAACTTTTTCAAATTTGCCGTTTGATTTGGCTTCTTTCAACGCAAAGACAGTGACAACATACCGCACAAAGTAATAATGTTATGTTTATTGTGTGCTGTTGTAAATAGTAACAAACAATTTAGTAAGTAAAATAAATAGTAAAGAATTCAGAAAAATAAACTAAAAAGGATTAAAATAAGCTTATGTTCAATTGTACACTCTAACATAAGTATACTACGTGTGTGATTTTTGGCCTGCACGGTTAAAAAGATATAGGAATAAAAAGAGCCGTAAATTTTTTTAAAAGTGTATTAATTAATGCAGCCTTATACAGATATTGACACGTAAAAAGAAAAAACATTAATTAATAAAATATTGTCTAAATATTAACAAATGACGACCGAATAAATTATATATATATATATATATATATATATATATATTTACTTATTGATAACCTTATACATACCAAGTAAAGCTTTAGGTATAAATACTCAACTTCTTGTGTTTTTATTTTTTCATAACCAAGTGCGTGTAGTGATGAAAATGGATATTAGATTCAATGAATGCATGCAGAAGTTAATTATTCACCATGAGTAAGGTAATATATTCACTTAATGGTATGAATAATTTTTAGCATTTTTTAGTAAAGTTTAATTAACATACATTATAAGTATAAAAAATTAAGTTTAATTAATATAACAATCATAGTATAAAAGATTAATCATATATATTTATTTATATAACTTTTAAAGTATTAATTGATAAAGTGAATAAAATTACTGTAAAAAATTTTACACTCAAAATTTATAGTAATTAAATTTTATAAAAAACTTTATACCGGTATTTAATCACAAACTTTTATTTATGATAAATTTATTAATTTTATTAATTAATATTTTAAAAATCATGTAAATTAAAAAATATAATTGAATGTTAATAATTTTTTACACTTTTACACTTTCAGTAATTATCAAATAAATTCATTTTAATATAGTGTGGGGGTACTGAGTATCTTAGTATGATTGGTAGTACTAACAATCTAAAAGACAAATTATGTTTTTTTAATTGACAAAAATATTTGTTTGATCATATAATTTAATTTAAAAAATCATATTTCTTATTGAGATAGATCACGTTTCTTATTTGGTCTTTGGTAAAAAAAATAAAATTAATAGGATTTTAATTTTTGTGATGTTTAATGATCATGATTATGTTTTATAAAATATATTTTAATTGTGTGTTTGTTGTTAAAATGGTAAGTGTTAATATTATAGAATATATAGTAAAATACATATAAAATAGTCTATATTTTAAAATTTTATTATAGAATATATAGTAAATTATAATAATATTTCTTGAAATTTAATATAATTATATATGTAATTCTGATTTTTAATAATTACTTTTACATATTTATAATGAGGTGTTAGTATAAGATTTGAAAGATGTGGTAGTGTAATATTTATTTTTAAATATATATAAAACATAGTTGTAACTTAAAAAGAAATGTTAGTATAAAAAAATAAAAAAGGAAAAAGTTATAAGTAATTTAATAAAAGCTAAAGAATATATTACTGGAATTTGCTACTTATTATTGGTTAAAGTTAAAAATTTAAATAATTATAAAGGGACAAAATAATTTCAATTCCCTTTAGATTTCTAGAAGAGGTATTAAACTTGCGACGAAAACAAATATTTTAATATCCTACAATTTACAAAACCCAATTGATTGTCATTATCTAAAAAATGTGTGCATAAATTGTTATAAAATTATTTAACCTTGATAGTAGTCTTTAGTTCAATTTATAACCATTATGATTTAGGTTTAAGTTTTGGTTATGTCGTTTTTTATGTGAAACAAGTCACGTTAGCAAGAGAATATTAGTTTGTGTATATTTATATATCTATTTAAAAAATGTTTTGTTGATACACATGTTAAGAAGTTCTCTCCAAACTTTCTTTTTCTTTTTAACTTTTCTATATCTAACTTTTTTTTATCTTCTTAATATTTATATTTATAAGAAAAAAAATTATAATTTTATTAGTAAAAATATCTATTATTATTATTATGAAATTAAATATTTTTGTGTAATATTATTTTCTACCTTTTAAACGATATGAATATCAAAATATAATATATATATATATATATAAATATAAAATATCTATATATCTATTTAAAAGAACTTTTTATTTATACACATGTCAATACCTTGTATTTATTTTGGTGAACTATAAGCACAACTAAATTAATTATACAAGATTTCTACGGAGTTTAGTTTCAACATCATTAGGTAAATTCTATTTAAGTATTTTTCACAAATCACTTGTAATTGTCTAACTTTTCAAAAGGTTGAAACACATTAGAAATCTCTCACTCCTCAACTATGCTTATAACATTATCTAAAAATATCATTTTCCATATCCGAGTTGATATTTGTGATTAATTTTTTTCAATAAATAATAGATTAAAGTGCCTACTTAAATGGAAAATGCACTTTCCTATTATATGATATTTTTCAAACTGATTTTTTTTAAAGAGAAAAATACTTTATTAAAAAATAGACAAGTCTTAATTATAAAAAATGAAATAATTGACATTAGCTACATGATTACAAAGAACTTGACCCACTGCATTAGCAAGACATTACCAATACAAGACTTCATAATAATTACTATGTATGTTACCATTATGTAATTTGTTAAGACAACATTGTGGTTGTACCCACCATTCAAAGAATGTAAGAAAACTTTTTTGAAAGATCTTTAATCCGCATTGAGATATTTGAATGGTCACCTGCTATATTTGTAAACCACACATAATGGAGTTCCTGTAATTCATAGAATGTAAAAAAAAGAAAAACTTTTTTGAAAGACCTTTAAAAACCCTGTATCTTTATATGTGTCTCATGAACAGTAAACTCATCTTCATTGTCATTATTATTAACCCACTTTTTAGCTATCTCTTTTTCGGGGTTGACATGTGTCCCTTCAATGACCTTCTCTAAATTTTTCCTAGTTAAATATAGGTCTTGTCTAAGTCAAACTTAATTTCTAGTTATTGTTTCGCCATTCTCCAACCTCCGATATTACATAATATTTTTTGTCAAACAGAGTGAATAATTTAGGGAAAATTAATTTAAAGCTTCTTGATTCTCTCCAATTCCCTTCTCAAAACTTAAACAATGACTATCTCCAATCACTTGCTTTATGTTTCCTATAACTCAGTCTCCCATCCCTTCGCTTGAAATAAGGTTGATGATATCCATCTACTATTGAGCTTTTTTTCCACTGTCTTGAACTTAATATGCTTCAGATATCACCATATTTGGTCTTAAGCACTTTTACCAAGATAGCATCTTCTCCACTTAGGATCCTTCATCTCCATTTCTCAAGCAATGCTTTATTGAAGTTCTCCACATGTTTGATGCCTAAACCACCTTGATCTTTCTCCTTGCACACCTTACCCATTTGATCTAAGCTAGTTTTTTGTTTTCTTCAAACCCACCGTACAGAAACCTTTTTTTGTAATGCAGGCCACCATCTTCAGGATCATGTAAAAAGAAAAAAAAAGGAATGAAGGAGATAGAGGATTTGACAAGGCAAATCCTTCCTCTTAAAGATAATTTTTTTTGCTTCCATAAGGACATCTTTAACTTCAATCTTTCCAGCACTAGATCCCATACTCTCTCTTCTTGTATTAACCCTCATAGGAATCCTAGATAGGAGAACGACAAATGCATTAATTAGTCTATAGTTCATAATTCCTGCAAATAATTGAATCTGCTACAAACTCATCCCTACTCCTCCCACACTACTCTTGTGTTAGTTGATCTTCAAGCTTGAAGCAAATTCATAACATCTTAACAAACTTTTAAGAGTTACTACATTTTGGGCCTTAGGTTTTACGATAATTAAGGAATAGTGATCGATATATTGTTGGGTCACTACTTGGAGTTCCTGTGTTCCAATTTTCGTCCCTGAAAAAGATTCTTACATATGACTTCTTTTGTCAAGCCCCCTAAGGCCTTCAACAATAATTAAGAAGAGAAAAGGAGCCATGAGATAATTTTGCCTTAAGCTTATTTGCATATAAAATTCTTAAGTAACACTCCCATTTACAAGGACGAAAACTAAGGAACAATAAAGACATCATTTAATTTTATACGCCCAATCTATTTATCACCAAACCCTTATCTCTTAAGCATATAAAATAAAAAAGGCCAACTAATTGAATCATACACATTTTTCAAAGTCTATCTTGAACTCTAGAAGCGGATTCTTGGTCCATTTTGCCTCATGTATTAATTTATTTACAATAGTCACACTATCCAGACGTTTTCTTCCCTTAATAAATGTAGTATGAGTTTCATCTATTATGTTGTGCATCACTAGTTTGTAGCCTTCTTGCTAGAACTTTGGCAATAATTTTATATAGCACATCTATAAATGAAATAGGCCTATAGTCTCCAAGACCTATTGGAACATCTTTCTTGGGAATCAGAGTTAGAAAAGCTACATTAGAACCTTTGGGAAGCTTCCCATTTTCATGAAATTCCACCATAACCTTCATAATATGTTCTTTTAGCATATCCTAGAAATGTTTCACAAACCTTATACTATAGCCATCTAAACAGGTGCTTTTGAGCCTTCACATTCTCATATTGCAAGCTTTAGCTCCACCTGGGAGAACTCTTTTACTAAATTTGCTTATCCTATAAAGATAGGCTTTTGAAATTTAGCTCATTCATTCTTAATCCCAAATCATTTTGAGAGTGATATCTTTCTTCATAAAATTGCTTAACTTTTTTATTTGCACCAATTCTTCATTCCACTCAAGGTATAAGACGTTGTATTTCATTTGATTTTCTTCTCCAATTAAACATTATATGAAGAAAACAAGAATTAGAATTGCCCTCTTCAAGCCAAATAATTTTAGCTTATTTGGCCAAGAAGCTTTCTTGTAACAAATTCCAATTTAACAAATCACCTAACTGTTTAGCCTACAATATTATTTCTTCTGCTTCAAGAGAGTGCTCATCTGCCTTGCTATCAGGAAGAACAATATTTTTCATCAGCTCCGCAATCTTTACTTCTACTTTACCTAGATTCTCTTTGCTTCACTTTTTAACTTCTACCTTTAGAGCTTTTAAATTTTCTTTGAAAATTTGCATCCTATCCTTGAATATCAAAGCTATTGTATTTTTCTTTTATAAGATCATTAAAGCCAAAACACTCAAGCCACCCATTTACAAAATTGAATGGCTTAACCCCAATTAGCCACTGATTGCTTCAAAATTATGGAACAATGATCAGAAAAGTCCCAATGCAGAATTAACTGATAAGAATTATGAGTCGATTCCAGCCAATCCACTAAGATAAGAAACATGTCCAACATACTGCAAGTCGAGCTTTTGTTGCTAAACCACATATGGGAATTTGAATTAACACTCTCCATTACTTGAGTTGACACATACTCCCATGTAAAAATAGTTATATGCCCTTCATTTTATCATTCATATAAAAAAGTTTGAAATTTTGTTAACTCTCTGGAAAGAGCTCGCCGAAGAGTTAAAAAAATTTCAAACTTTTTTAACTCTTTCACAGGATAGTTAACAGAATTTTACCAAACAAAAAGATTTAAGGAACAAGAATGAAGAAGGAGGACTTGTAGGGTAAGATTTAAGGAAGTCGCGAAGAAAAAATGAAGAGGTAGAATAATTAAGTAGTAGGAACAAGAAAGCAAGAAGAACAAGTAATAGAAAGGATTTAAGAAGAGAGGGGGTGGAGAAAATAAGGGAGCATTTAAGGAGAGAGAGTGACAGAGAAAATGAGGTAGGTTTTAAAGATAGAGATGATGAATTAAGTGGCAGAGAAAGTGAGGAATGATTTAAGGAGAGATAAGGGATTAGGTTTACGAGTAAAATGGGAATCTAAAAAAAAAAATTTGTAATAGTAAATGTGAATTGAAATAGAGGGAAACTTTAATTCAAAATCTTACCATGTTACCATGTATATCTTTTCTGTGAAGTGGGCACTCCCTCCAATTCCATACTTATAATAAAGGTCGGAAATTCAACCATCTCCATATGAGAAGAAGAATAGTCACTATTTTCTCCAATTCTTCCCCAGATGACGTAACAACATTGAAGTCACCACCCATACATGAACAACAACATTGAAATAACCGGTCACACACCATCTTCCAAACTTATACTAAATTACAATTTTAGTGAAAGTTTAAGTAATTATTAAACTTATATTAAGTTTAAACTCCATATATGACTAATGCTTTTTCATATTATATCATATTTTCTAATACTTTAATTTACATAGTATTTAATTTTTATTCAAAACTTATACATTTATTATTATGTTCTCATTTATTAATAATTTATTTTTTGCTGCAAATTTATCTAGTACATTCATTTAGATATTATATTTGATTTTTGAAATGCATACCTAAAATAATAGTATTAATCAATTACAATGTGTGTTCAAGCATTGTCTAAAAATCTCTTATTGAATTTTTATATATAAAAAAAAATTAAGGCCTTAAAACTGTTAATTTATAAAAAATAAAATTAATACCTTATTTGCGGATTTGTTTTTGGGATTCTAGTTTAATTTCACTTAGCTAATTATTTAGTGATAATATAAATATTTTTTATAGGATAAATAATTATAATTATAAAATTTAGATATTAAATTTGATTCATGTAATAAGCATTATGATATACTATTTATTTAAAGTAGAAGTGACCCATTTTTGTGAATTTTATTAGGAACAGCAAAATGGACCCATATTTTATGAACACTGCAAAAATATTCTTACATAGAACAAGTAATTACATGTAAATTAAGTTTAGATACGAATGTATCCAACCTCATAAAAATATGGGGATATGAATATTATAATAATCACTCTTTCTTGCCCTATACTTTATGTATATATAACATTAATTATATAATTATATTACATAATACTTCATAATTATAATTTTAAATAAAAAATATTATTTGAATTATAATTTATAATAAGTAATATAATTATAGAATAAAAAAACATAATATATTTTTTATACAAGGATACCTTAATAGTGTGTTTGGATAAAGAATTTTAAGAGAATAATTCATTTTATTTGGAATTTCAAATGCTTTATGATGAAATACCTTGTTTAGAGGAGGAATTTTTAAAAGAATTTGAAATTCTAGGCATTTTAGAAAGCATTTTGGTTAGTTAAAATTGTAGAATTTCAAATTCCTTAAAAAAAGGTAAGAATTTGAAATTCTTCAAACCTAGTTTTCTTCTACTAAAATCAACTAAGGTTATTTTTTACTTGATATCGGTTAGGGGTGACAAAACGGGGAAGCCAAGCGGGCTGAACTCCCCTCTCTCCCCAAGTGACCCTCATTTTTTACAGACCAAACTAGTGTATTCAGCCGCTTAGTTGTTTTGGTCTATCCCGCCTAACTCGCCAATTTAACGGACCAAAGACGGAGTGAACTGACCTGGCAACTCAGTAATATTATATTTTGTATTTTAAAAATTATAATATTTATATAAATTAATAAAATAATTATAAAAATTAAAATGTAAAATAAATTATTAAGTAGAATTTATAAAATAAATTTGCTAAGAAAATAAAATAAATTTTGTCATAAATTTATTTGTCATTTATTTATGTAAAATCATAATATTGTAAAAAAAAATAAAACCAATTATGCAAGGTTTACTTTTGTGATTTTTCTATTTATTTATTGTAAAAACATTACTTTTTTTATAAACTAAAAATTTATTTTTGAATAAAAATTTATATTATTTTTAAATTTTTTTAAAAATATTATTTAACAAAATAAATTTTTATTTTTAGTAGAAATTGAAATATTCTATCCAAACAAAAAATTAAAATTCAATATTTTAAATTCCTTAACTTTGTAAAACATTTTATGCAAATACAATATAAGGACGTATGGGGGAAGATGAAATGAAAGTTGTTATGAAATTGAGCAGGAGATGAAATAGCATTAGCAAGATTGTTTGGATTGTGATCCGTAAATTTAATGAGGGTGGTTGGGGTTATTAATTTAAAAGAGAATGGAGTGAGTATGATTGGGCTGGTCCGTTGGGCCTAAGGAAGAGGAAAAGGAAGAAGAAAGAAGAAAAGCAGGAGGGGGCGCAAGTGGCATTGAGAAACACAAACTCTTCTAACGCCATGAGTTCGTCGAACCTGAGAGATGCTCAACGCGAACTGGAGAACAAAGCCAATGATCTGAGCAAGCTTCAAAAGGGCAAGCTTACTATTCCCACTTATCTATTACGATTCTTCCTTTCTAATTCCTCCTTTTTTCCTTTCCAGAAATTGCCAAGAATCACCAAATGAGAAAGAAGTACACGGTCCAGCTTGGCGAGAACGAGCTCGTCCTCAAGGTACCCTTTTCTCTTTAGGAAATTAAATCTTATTTTTTGCTTCTTCTGTTCCCTCATTCTCTGTCTTTTTATAAGGAACTTGATTTATTGAAAGACGACGCAAATGTTTACAAATTGATTGGCCCCGTACTCGTTAAGCAAGATTTGGCTGAGGCCAATGCCAATGTCCGCAAGAGAATCGAGTACATCTCAGCTGAATTGTAAGCTTTTTTTTCCTCCTAGGGTTTCTTAATTGTTGTTTCAATTCATATTATTAGCTTATAATTCCTTCCTTGTGTTGTCATATTTCTTTTAGGTCGAATTATGAGATGAAAACTAAACCCTACAGTTATTCATGAGGCATAGGGATACTGGTTATCACTTTGCTTTTACTTGGAAACTATGTGTCACTGTCTTAATAATGCATATTGACTTAATATTGGCAACTGGTTTGGTATTTCTTGATGTAGTTATCTGTTTGATTTTAAATTTTCATTTGGTTACTACCCAAATGTAACAGATCTACTCTTGTTTCTTGCCAGTGAATCTGCAAACCTTGTATTCTAATCTGCTTTGACGTGAAGTTTCCATCCTGATACTTCTCGATCACAGTTTCCTTGTGATATTACATATCTATTGCCTTCCAAATGTGTATCTTGGTTACTTGCTTTGGCTAGAATTTTCTGGGCATATTTTAATATCTAAATTCAGTGCTATACTCAAGTTCAACATTAAATACCATTAGTGGGTTGTGCTTGGAATATCTAGGCACAAAAAAGTATATTTGGAACATTCTACCTATTCTGTGCTTTCTTCCAACTCTTCAATGGCAGTCAACAAGATGCACAAGCTTTAGCAAATATTTATCACATGAACAACCACATGTTACAACTTCTTACATCTATTCTTTGTTTCCTCTCTTCCCTTCACTTCTAATTTCTAATACTGTTTATTGTTGCTGGCTTGCTCATGTTTTTTCTTGTCATCCTTTTCATTTTATGGTTGGGTTGGTTTTGGTGTTGTTAAAATTAAGAAAAAGAAGAATAATGGAATGAAATCGGTGTCTAAATACACAACAGATGAGTGCTTCTATAGAATTATTTCATAAATTACATATGAATCTAGAACATATGGTTTCCTATCATATCTAAAGATAGTATGCCTACATATTATATTTAAAATCAAAATAAGATAATATCTAAGATTCTCAACAATCCCCCTGAAGTTGGAGTTTACTAAGTATTCAACTTGTTACAAGAAGTAAGTAACAAAATTGAGTTCCACCATAAAATAATATTCGGAAAGACAATCCAGGTATGTTGGCAAAGTTGGGGAATATTGTTAGAAATATAACATTGTCAGATAGTTGGAATATCCATCAGCCTAAGAAGATTTATAGCAAGGAGAGCAAGTTGTAACTTTCTTAAAACCAACATTTGGAGATTTCAAAACCAATATTTGTGAAGACCCGAAATCATTTAAACTAAGATAATATTGCCTACATACTATATTTAAAATCAAGATGAGATAATATATTAGATTCTCAACCGGTGTCTTAAGCATTTTATAGACTTTTTATTATAGTTGTCGCAAATGTAAGCAGTATTTGTGTTTCAGGAAACGTCTTGATGCCACAGTTCAAGATTTGGAAGAGAAGCAAAATAGCAAGAAAGATACAGTTAGTAACTTTTGCTTACTTAGTATTTTAGCTTTGTTTTCTACTTTTACATGATTTTTGACGTTGCATCTGATATTTGATGCATATAAGTTGCATGCCCTTTTAATATCCAAATTTTGAAATGTGTTATATTTTATAATGTACTTATTTTTAAGGAAGGGGTTTTACCATTTAATCCCTTTAATAACTTTTTATAAAATATGAAATTAGTAAATTCATATGTTAAATTATGTGATGTAATTTTTATGATTATACTAATCAAATTTAGATAATTTGAACATTCATAGGTATGTAGTATTATATAGCTAACATTTACTAATTAGTTATTATTATATATATGGTTTTAAGGAATAAATAAAAAATGATTAATTATATGAAATGTTCATGTTACAATGCTTCGGAAAAAGTATTTAAGATAAATATTGAAATTAGTTACAAGACTAAATAGAATTCTCCCTGTTCAAAAAGAGTTTCGGGAAAAGAATTACAGAATAACATTTACTGTATTCTAGAGACCCACTGGTAAATAACATTTAGCGGATCCTCCCTTTTGTCTAAGGGAGTCTTAATTCCTACCCTGTAACTTCTAGATCCTGCACTAGAAATTAAAATTAATATCCATGTGCATTATTTTGGTTGATAATATCTTTGCTTCTGAAGGGAACTGAAAATACATTTGATAATATCTTCGCTTGTGTGTCCCTTGCTTGAATGGATGTATGTGTTAAGGTTACTTGTGTAGAAAAAAAAAAAAAGATTCCTTTAGCTAGATGGGGCCTATATATGACTGATCTCCGATTTCTTTTGTCATTCTTGCAGATAGTAAAATTGCAACAAAGGATTCAATCTCTTCAGGCTGGGAAAGGCAAGGCATAGTTTTACCTCACATACTGTTCCAGCATTGTAATTTTAACTGTGCTAAAGTTGGATGTGCATTTGTATTTTGTGCATCTTTGTTTTTGACTGAAGTTTTCTTAGGAAAGGTTCCCAGAAACCGTTTGGAGATTAGACTGATATTTTTGTTAGCTGATCTTTCTGTGCCTCGACAAATTCCCCCTGGAAAGCTTCCAAACAACCCATGCCAGATAAAATAAAAATTACACTTATTCCTTTATTCGTATTGTTTTTTTTTTCTTTTTTTTTTAACTATAAGTTATTATTTGGTTATAATATACTTTCTTTAGTGTATGCAAAACTGAATTGACATTTATATGTTGTAAATTAAGCTATTTGGTTTATTTGCTTTGTGGTTAAATTAAATTTTAAGCATTTAAGTACATATGAAAATTCTAATATATTGAAATTTTAGTTTATTAATAAGTAAGTATATTTTATATGTTTTTATAATATAATAATGGTTTGGAGAGTGAGGTTTTCACTCTTCGCGGTCAAGTAGTCATTCTTAATATTCTTCCTCTTCTTTTCTCTCAGACGTATTTCGAACATTATTTTTACAAGTAGATAAGAACATCTTTCAACCATTTCAAGTTACGTTCGTTAGTATTTCCGTATTTTCAAATTAAATTATTTATTATGAGTCTAAAATGTATTTATACATTTAAAAATGTTTTTATTATAATATATAATAAATTTTAGATATATATTTAGAGACATCGATTTACAGGAGGACTTTGAGGTAGTTGGTCCCACAAATATTTTTTTTAATATAATATTATGTAGAGTTTAATTAGTATATATTAATAATTTAAAAGATTTTTATAGTGATATTTAATCATATATTTTTATTTATATGATTTTAAAATATTAATTAATAAAGTTAATAAACTTATTATAAATTAAAGATTATGATTAAGTGTTAATGAAAAAGTTAATGAATAAATTATATTTAAAATTTAAAATATAGTTAAAAAGTAAGTTTTAAACTGGATTTTTTTACTTCCCACTTAAAAAAAAAAATCCAACATCCATCATAACACTCCATACGTTTGTTTTTTACGAGTAAATAAAATAATTATAGTTAATTATGAGTATAATGACCGATTAAACAAAACAAACACTAATCCTCTAATCTCTAGATTGATAATATATGGAAGGGCACGTGACCCAACTTCATTATTTTTACTTGAAGTTACTTTTTAAATAAAGCTTAAAATTAGTAGTTATATGCTAATTTTCAGTTTTAACTTTAAATGAAATGAAATTCGATATATTTAATTTTTAAAAAGCCTTGGCCTGGTCTAAATTTAAAAAAGTTTGACTTGGCTTGAGGCAAACGTTGGCTAGGCTATAGGTCCTTTTCGAGCATCTAACCTATTTCCTCTTCTAAGGTTCACTCTTGTTTATTAAACATAGGTCTGCTACTATGGGACACAAAGTCGGTCTTGAGGGCATGTGAAGTGGGCACCCATCCAAAACCTCAATTTTACAGGGATGCTAAATTATTATAAATATTAAAATTATATTTATAATTAAATTATATAAAAATTTATTTCGATGTTAATATAACAAAAAACCGTTAATTTTATTTAGTTGACTCTTTATATTTGATATATTTCATGCTCCACTCTGGTATGATTCTAATTTTCATTTAAATAATTACTTTATAAAGTCAATATATTCTTAACATTAGAAAACATGAAAATTATCATACTAGACTACAATTTTTTATTTTATTCTAAGAGTTAATTTTTCGTAGTTTTTCGTAGTTTAACTTGATATTAAAGTTCCAAAATATTTTATCTAGTTTTATCTTTATAAAAAATATTTATTTCTATTCTTCTCCTTTTTTAATTAATTTTATTATAAAAAATTAATAATAAATTATTTAAAAAAATTATGTATATATAAATAAGAACATATTAAATAAACTTAGTTAAATGTAATAGGCCTAGGCTTAATAAAATTTGAAATAATTATTAATAATTTAAAGAAGGCTATACATTATAAAACAAATATAAGAGCTTAAAAAAATTAAACATAAAATAAATTAAATGATAGAAAATAAATAAAATAAAATTTAAAACAAGAAATTAAGTAAATAACTAAAGGGGATAGAACATGTATATGAGGATGTTTGTGGATTTGAATTGATATGTGAATACAAATTGATTCAATTAGATCCGAACCGATTGAGGCATAATTGAATAAAATCAAATCTGATTAAATCTGACCATAAACGGAGCATATCACATATTTGAACTTTTAAAAATTTATAAATTCATTAACTAATCCATTCAATTTAAAGTTTAATATTTTTATTATATATATATATATATATATATATATATATATATATATATATATATATATATATATGATATGATATGATGTAACTAGAAAATCGGCAATAAATTTAAAATTTAAATATTTTTTTATAGATTGAAGATAAGTTGAAAAAAAGAATGCATTAGGTATTGTGGTGATGGAGATTATGAATTATTACATTTTATCATTTATAGACTACTTTTATATATAATTTTATTTTTATGTTATTTGAAAAAATAATGTATGTTTTAATATTTTGTTTACTATTTTATTTTTTATATTTTATACTAAATAAAATAGATTTAAAAAATTTCTTTCTAATATGTGAATTCAATCCAATAGGTTCTTAATCGGATAGGATCAAATCATATTTCTATCTATTTTTTTTTACAAATCCGATCATATCCAATCCGATTAAATTATCGGATCGAATTCCATTTTACCCCAATCTAATCCAATATGATCTATGAACATCCTGACATGTATCATTAGGAGATTAATATAAGAGTTTACTTAGTATGTAATAACATTGTACAAGAGTTCCATGACCTTACAAAGTCCACAAACTTATTATAAGTGAAGGGTTATGATTGAATGTTAGTGTACATACTAATTAAACTCAATATAAATAAAAAAGATAAGTAACAGAAAATAAATAATAGCCATGTATTTGTATAAATTAGAAAATAATATGAATGATAAAAGTAAATAAACAAACAGAAATAATGAGAAACAATAGCAGGGATCAATTTGTATTAATGAACAATAAATTAATTAAATAAAAGATAGAATAGTAATTAAAATAAAAGATAGAATAGTTAGTATATTAATGAATAATAAATTAAAGTACACAAAAGGATAAATATTAAATAATTAAATTAGATGTAATATATTACGGATGCACTCTTGAGGTTTAGTGTAATTATATATGCATTCTTACTTTTTTAAACATTACTTTGATACTGCCTGCTTATTTTACACATATTACTTTCACACGTATGAGGAACTGTTAGTGTAAGATTTAATAAAAATGTTAGTGTAAGGTTTTTCAAATATATACAAGATATAACTGTAATGAATATATAAAATAAGAGATTAATATGTAATGTAAAAAAATTATGGGGATACATCTATAATTTTACTAAACCTAAAGGGATCCATCCGTGATTAACTGTTAAATTTATATAAAAATAAAAATTAAGAATTATAAAAATAAAAGTGTGACAACAACTCTAATAATTATGAAATAAATAACAAATTAGATAAAAAATACAAGTCTATCAACGATTTAAGATTAATAAAAAAGACTTAATTTCACTCATTTTACTCTAATAAAAGTTTAATGGTGAGTGATGATGAAACTTTAAAAATAAAGGAATTAATAATTGGTCTTATTTGATTGGATTTTTTTCTTTATTAAATTATTTTAATATTTGGTCACAACTAAAAATAATCCATAAAAACCAATTATCCCAACATTCATTCAACTTTTTTGACTATTTTTTAAGTATTCAATTAATGTGCTTATTGATGTAGCTACTATTATTTTTTTCTTGTGGTAACCAACTTAATTTGGCTTAGTTTGTAGTATCGTAAGAACAGAATGTATAAGAAAATGGAAGAAAAACTTGAGTTGGTTGGGAAGGGAGAAAGAGCTTTTTTAGACGATAACAAAATGGAATGGACGGAATTGGGGACAAATAAAAGTTTGATTTTCTTTTTTTTGAAGAAAAACTTGAAACTAAGTCTAAGCTCCCAACAAATAGTAACTGACGGTAGCTTGTATTTATAGGCAAAATATACATTTATTTTTTAATTTATGTGTGTAACATAAATATTAAGTCTTTCATTTGGTAAAATTAATTGCATAAATCAAATTTAATTTTTTTTACTCTCTAAATTATAAACAAATATATTAAATAAGCCTCTACCATTAAAAATTTAATTAAAATCCTATTATTAAATTTAGGGACGATATTTACAAATAGAAACAAACATATTTTCTTTTATTTTTTTTCTCTTTGATTTTCCAATCAATTCATATTTTCTCTAGCGTGTTAGTCAGAATGTTGTATGCTAGTCCACACTATTATAAAATATAATTGTGTGATTTTTTATTTACATTGAAAAAAAAACTATTCATTGTTAATGTCCGTTAAAAAACAACTTCAACTATCGATATTTGTAAATTATTAAATATTATTTAATATTTGAATAAATTTTTATTTTTAGTAAAATTGAAATATTTTATCCAAACAAATTAATGGATTATCTTATTTAAACAAAATATTTGAAAATTAAAATTATTTGAATTTTGTAATATTCTTTACCAAACAAAGTAATTTTTTTATTTAAATTTAAATTAGACTGATATTTATTTAAAATTGAATCAGAAACAAACTGTAACTACCCACATAGCTCTAGTACATAAGAAACTGAAAAAGTAGTTTTAAGTTTTAAGTTTAAATTCATTGACTTACTTATTGGTTGTAAGGTCACAAGGTAAGCAATGGCCACCTCCGAAGAGAAGGAGCTTCCTAATCAATTTCCGATGGGTCTTAGAGTCTTTGTTATCGATTATGATTCAGCTGTTCTTGAAAGCATTAGACAAATGTGTATTGATTGTCATTACAAAGGTTTGTTATACCATATTTAATTGTTAACTTCTGAGAGAAAGACTATTTTTGTTTTTATGATTGATTGTTTTATGCCACAGTTGTTACATGCTCTAACGCTCTAGATGCATTGAATCATTTGCGAGACAACAAAGATTGTATTGATGTGATACTCATTGATGTTCACATGTCAGATAAGGATGGTGGTGATGCCTATAAATTCCTTGAGAGCAATTGCAAGGAAATTAACGTTCCTGTTGTTGGTGTGTTAATAAATTGTTTTTTTTTATTTATCCGTATAAATTGTTTATATACTAGCTTATTGAGTGCAATTGGCAGTGATGTCTGTGGATGATGACGTGAGTGCTAGGATGAAGTCTATTAGACATGAGATCTGTGATTATTGGAGAAAACCAGTGAGCGAGGAAAAGATTCGTCATTTGTGGATGCATGTGGCTAGGAAAGTCTGGAAAGAGACTAAACTAGGTATAAAATTTGGCAGCTTCACTTTGGAAGACGAGGATAGAAAAAAAGTGGGGAAAGATGATTCTGAATGTGGTATCGAGGAAGCAGGAACGGGAAGAGGAGTTGTTGTTGTAAGGGACCAAACAAGAAGCAATTCCAAAGAATGTGAGGTTGATATTGAAGCAGATAAATATGCGCCTCCACCTAAGAAGCCCCGTGTAATATGGGGAGATAACCTGCATAAGTTATTCGTCAAGGCTGTAATGGAAATTGGGCTTGATAGTACGATTCTTCAACAATACTTTTTTTTTTTACCCTCCCTTTTTTTAATATTGCAAATTTTACATGTAATGGTGATGATATGTGAGTTTTAATTGTTGGTTCAGAGGCTGTGCCAAAGAGAATTCTTGAAGTGATGAATGTCCCTTATCTGACAAGAGAGAATGTGGCTAGTCATTTGCAGGTTTGGTTTTTAATGATAGTGGTTTTAGTTCGGTGTGTACATGCATTGATAACTGAGGCATTTTGATTGGCAGAAATTTAGACATCAGCTGAGAAGTAAATGGGATGGTGGAATGAGAGTGAAAGGGAAGGAGAATGGGATGATGGGGTTGGAAAAGAAGGGTGTGGGTGAAACAGTGAGAATGGAAAAAGAAGAGGAGGAATGGCATGGTGGAGGAGGACAAATAACGTATAATAGTTATCCTGACATGAGTGTGAGTGAGGACATGATGGGTAGGTTGGAGCAAGAGGCAACAACAATGCATGAATCAATCAACAATAATAATAATAATAAGAAGAAGAAGTTGGAGTCGCAGATGGAAGGGTATAGTATGGAATCAGCTCCGGCGGTGACAACTGCAAATACACAACTTTCCTATGACTTTGACTGCCTCTATCAAGACTACCCTTATCTGATGACTCTTGGACCGCTTCTCAATGAAAATCTCCCACTCCCACCACGCCTAGGTAAGTGCGGCCTTGGACTTCAAACCATCTCTTCAACTAACTCTTATAATACAAACTAACTATTAACCACCCTATCATCAATCTTTTTTTTTATACAAACTAACGTTTCGTTACAATTTAACTTGACTTTCAATGTTTTCTACAGCTGAGGACTGGCCACGTTAGCGTTCATCAACCACCTGCATAATTTCCATCTTATTTTCTTCTCGATACATTCTACGTCTGCAACTTTTTCTTTCCTTTTTTCTTCTTCCGCTACAATCATTCTGCGTAAACTATCAGACGTATGGTTGAAACCCATCAGAAGTAGTTATAACTTATGCATATTTTCTTATGCTTATGCTAAATGCAAGGCATTGGTTCGACGTCATTGTGTTCTTTTTTTTCTTTCTCATCTGACTAGATTTATAAAACAATTAATATGTGCAGTCTTGTTATGAGAGTTTTCGTTTTTGGAAAATTTAAGAAATGATATCCCACAATCGAAATTACAAAAAACTATCCTTATTAATATTTATCTAGAAAATGATCGGAAAGATACATTACAAAAGAGTGTATACAAAATCATATTTAAATCGCGGATCATACATGCTAATGTGTTAGCACTTTGCAATCCGTTATAAGGTTAGTTTTGGGCAGTGTCGGCTCAATCATTAATCCACAAAAAGCGGTGGATTAATGGATTAGTCGTCGAACTATTTACCGCAATTTAATTCGATTTATATATGAAAAATAATAAATATAATATTCTAATTTTTACTTCTTACTTTTTTTTAAGTTGTATAAAAAATTATAAGAAATAACGTTATTTTAATTTTTTTAAAAAATAGTCCGACACAGATAGCTGGGCCATGGGAGAAACCACAACACTGGTTTTGGGTAAGTTTTTTTTTAGAAATAGAAAAAAAATCAATAAATTTTTAAAAATATGCGAGATTTTTTAAAGATCTCATGTGATTTTAAAAAGCTTCCAAAGAAATCGTTGAGTTTTTTGTTTGTATCTTTTTTAAAGTGTTTCTGAAAGTGTACAAAAGATAAATTAAGATAAAAAATGTTATCTTTAAGCTTCATTCTGTTATAATTAGATAAAAAATGATTTATTTAAGAAAATTAGATGCAAAAGATAAATTAAATAAAATCAACTAATTAAGTTTGCATAAAATTGACTATGAATGCATGTTTTATTTTTTCTAAACATTTAAATTAATTATTTGGTATTGATTTGAGTTATCAGTGAAAATTTTAAATTAATCTATGAATAATGATTAAGATAAATCACAAATGATATAATGATTCTTGAAATCTTTGAGACCGGATAGCTAATTTTTCTTTTCCTTTTACAAATCCAATCCAGTCTAATCTAATTAAAATTTATTGAATTAAATTTCATTCTATCTTAATTTGATCCTATTCAACTTATGAACACCTCTTCCAACCAGTAATGCATCAACATTTACTTCCTTCGAAAAAAGGTTGTACACAACCGCCATAAAAAGAAAATTTTACATAGCCACAATAAATAAAGGTTGCAACAAAAATTTAAAAAATACTAGATCTGTTTTATTTTCTATAAACCATAGAAAATAAATTAGTAAATAAAATATTAAAATATATATTGTTTTTTTTCAAAATAACATAAAAGTAAAATTACATTTAAAAGTAGTTCATAGATGATAAAATGTAAATCTTTAAAAGTTAAAATAATAAAATTTAATTAACTTGTATCTCCATCACAGCAATATTTAATTTTTTTTTAATTTATCTTAAATTTTTAAATAATATTTAAACTTTAAATTATATTACTAATTTTAAATTTAGATTCTTTTATTATTAAACTTTAAATTAAACGGCTCAGTTTATAAATACAAATTTTCAAAATTAAAATGTGTGATCTGATTTATCTATCGTCATATTTAATTAAATTAGATAAGATTTTATTCAATTACGTGTAATGTTGTAATATCTAAATAATTTTTATTTCTTGTGATATTGAATCCATTTTTGAATAAATATAATCCTACTTTGTGTTTCGAAAAATTAATATATGATCTAATCTAATATATACAAGCTTTTCCGTTGCTTTAAAATTTGAAACAATAACATTTATCTTTATTTCTTATTCCAGAATTTGAAAAGAAAAACAATATTTCCAAGATAAAAAAGATAGGGTTTTCTCCTTCGTTTTAAAAATTTGAAAACTATAATTTTTATTATTTAATAAATTATTTTATAATTTTATTAAAATATTTATACCAAATATAATTTAAACATAATTATTTAATAATATTATAAATCCAATCTAATTATCTATCTAATAAAACAATAATATATAATAATAATATGAAACAATAATATATAACTATTACTTTTTTTATCTGAATTGAAAATTAAGTTTAATTAGTAATGCATTTTTTATATAAAAATGTTTTACTCTATTAATCATAATCTTTCATCTATAATAAATTTATTGATTTTGATCGATAATACTTTAAAATTATATAAATCAAGAATTATAATTAAATTTTAATATAAACTATAAAAAATTTGACACATGTCTAAACCTGTGAGAAACTTGTTAATTCCAGTCTAATTTCGAAAACACAGAGAGGTTTATGTTATATTTCAAAATTTGCAAACAAATAGGATTTTTCCTTTATTTCAGAATTTAAAAACAATAATATTTATGTTTCTTCCCTATTCTCCTAGAAAAGAATTTCTATGGTTTTAAAATTTGAAAAATAAAACAATAGCATTTAAAAAATCAGAAAAAAATATAGAATTTCTCCTATATTTCAAAATTTAAAGCAATAACATTTATCTTTCTCCCTCTTTCAGATGTGAAAACAATCTCATAGAAATATATAAGCTTTATTAATTTTTTTGTCTCACTAGTTTTTACGAAAATAATTTAAATATAATTAGTTAATAATATAAAAAATTAAAAATGGTTTTAGCTAGTATAGAGACTATATATATCAATGACAAAAAATAAAATCATGTTCAAGAATATTAATTTTATTATTTAATGTAATCATATTTTAATTTATTTTATTGAAATATTTATATTAATAATAATTTAAACCTAATTATTTAATAATATAATAAATTAAAATATTTTAATTATGATAAAAAATATAAGTACTATTTACAAGAAAAAAATCCTACTCTAAATTATTAATTTTATATTAATTTATAATTTTTATCAAAATATTTATTCTAAAAATAATTTAAATATACTTGAAAAATAGTATCATAAATATATTTATGGGAGGAAAAATCCTGTTCAATACCATTAAATTATATTATAAAATTATTTAATGTATTGAATTCATAATTTATTTTTATTAAAATATTTATATATAAATATAATATTCAATATCTCATAATTAAAATATGTTATTGTGATAGAGACTAAAGTATCATTTACGGAAAAACAAAAGTCTATTTAAAATAATTAATTTATAATTAATTTTTATTAAAATATTTATACTAAAAATAATTTAAATATAATTAATTAATAATATTATAAATCAAAATATAATTCATAGAGACTATAAATATTATTATTTGTAGGAGATAAAATCCTACTTAAGACATTAATTTCTATATTTTTATTAAAATATATATAGTAAAATAATTTAAAATAATTATTTAATAATATCATACATTAAATTTATTTGATTATGATATAAACTAGAAAGATTATTTACGTGACATAAAAGCTTGTTCAATATCATTAAATTTGTATATTACTTTATAATTTTTAGTTCAAATTTTATAATATAAAAATTTAAACTTAATTAGTTAATATTAATATAAATTAGATATTTTTAGTTATTACTTATGATAAATAATATAAATATTACTTACAAACGACAAAATCCTACTAGTTCAATGAAATTAATGTATAAATTTCTTTTGTTAAAACAATTATACTAAAACTAATTGATATTTGATAACTTAATTAATAATTTCATAAATTAAAATAGTTTAATTAGAAAGTGTATCTCATTGGAGTGGGTTATATGTATCTCACTAGAGTGGGTTAGTGTGCTATTAAGTGAGTCCAAAAACATCTTTGCAGGCGAGAGGTTGTGAATCTCTAGCATCACAATAAAAGATACAAATGAGAGTGATTAATTGCTACTTCTTTCTACCTCACCTCTACGGGAAGGTCTCATTATAGTTTCACCCGACAATAATCAAACCCAAAATCCTTAAAAATGGTAACTAGAGACAAATCTTAAGGAGAATGGTAAAAAGAGTAGCCAGAGACAAATCTCAAGTAGAACGGTAAAATAAGTAACTAGAGACAAATCTAAAGCAGAACGGTAAAAAAGGTAACTTGGAACCGCACCTGGAGACTTCCTTAAAAGGTAGGCACCAGACCTCCTCAGGTATCTAATCTCTATCCTCTTATTCCCTCACTGACTTGAGTGTCGGAGTCCCTTTTGCAGATACACACCTATCCCCTGAAGCTCCAAGGCCCGAAGGATCGACAGGATAATCGTTTTGCCAAACTCTGGTAAGAAAACAACTCACACGATCACACTAGCGACAACAAGACCCGAAATCATCACCATAACAGGACCATTCAGAATCACCAAGACTATCCGTAGCGAAGCCTACCAACTACAGACACCATAAAGGGAACCTATTCTGAGAACTCGAAACACCACCTATTTAAAAAATATACTACAATTGAGACAAAACAGGTGATGTACATTTTTTCCCCAAGCAAAAAGAATACGAGTATTGGCCAAGGATATTTCAATGAGGCACATTGGTGCGTAAACACAGATCAATGACACATCAGTAAATATTTACCTTTCATATTTTCACCATTTCTCTCCACTGTTTCTCTTTTTGTATGTTTTCCTTTATTTTCTAATACAGTAGCATAAACAACTTAGGGCTTTGATCTAACTCGGCGCACTATCGCCCACTCGGCTCGATGCTTCATCACCTTCTTGACGCTCTATTGCCTACTCGACACTCTCGACCCCCACAACCTATTGCCTAATCAGCACTCTCGGCTGTGACCTATTGCCCACTCGGCACTCTCGTCCCCCGCGCCCTATTGCCTACTCAGCACTTTCAGCCTCCGCGGCCTACTGTCTACTCATTACTCGGCACTCTCGGCCCTTGCGACCTATCGCCTACTCGGCGCTCTCGACCCTTGTGGCCTATCGACTACTCGACGCTCTCGGCCCCCGCGGCCTATCGCCTACTCGACACTCTCAGCCCCTGCGACCTATCGCCTACTCGGCACTCTCGGCCTATGGATTACTCGTCATGCCAGATCGCTTAACTCATTACCTTCGAAATACAGCACAAAAAACATGTCAATCTTCAACAGAGGCTCTAACACCGCACGCTGACAAGTTCATGTCCTTTTACTCTCTAGCCTTTTTGGTCTCATCCTTCTTTGGATCGACCTCAAGGCTAGGGGGCATATGTACGTCACTAGAGTGGGCTACTGCGCTATCAAGTGAGTTCAAAAACATCTTCATAGGCGAGAGGTTGTGATACCTCTACCATCACAACAAGTGATACAAATGAGAGTAATTAATCACTACTTCTTTCTACCTTACCTCTACGGGAAGATCTCATTGTAGTTTCACCCGACAATAACCAGACCCAAAATCCCTAAAAATGGTAGAGACAAATCTTAAGGAGAAAGATAAAAAGGGTAACCAAAGACAAATCTCAAGCAGAATGGTAAAAAAGGTAACTGAAGACAAATCTCAAGCAGAACGGTAAAAAAAGTAACTTGGAACCGCACCTGGATACCTCCTTAAAAGGGAAGCACCTGACCCCTCTCAGGTATCTAATCTCTTACACTCTAATTTCTATCCTCTTATTCCCTCACCGACTTGATTGTCGGAGTCCCTTTTACAGGTACACACCTGTCCCCTAGAGCTCCAAGGCTCGAAGGATCGAGAGGATAGTCGTTCGACCAAACTTTAGTAAGAACAGAAAGTAAAAGTATTTTTTGGAAAACAAAATTATGTTATGAGAAAAAACACATGTGCGATAAGGTTTATGTAGTTGTATTTCTATTTTGATATGTTATAAAAATTTTAAAATTTTATAATAATTTTAATTTAATGTGTATTGTTATATCATGATATAATATGAATAATTTATTGTATCATTTTGTATATAATAATTTTAATTTAGTATGTTTTGAAATTTATTTGTATATCAAATACATTCTTTTAAAAGTGGGGGAAATTTCATTTTTAGGAAAGGGTAAAATAGTTATAAAAATATGGACACCAAAATGTCATATTTCCTTTATATAATGTATAGATGTATAAATATATAATATTATATATTATTGATTATAAATTATAGATATAAATTATAAATTGCAGATTATAGATAGTAAAACAATTATGTATGTTGGATATAAATGTTTTAAAGTTTTTTCCCCTGAGTTTATAAGGTTAGTCTAATGGTAAAATTTACATGTGGGAAGATGGAGAGGGAGAGGTCTTGAGTTCAAATACCTCCACTTTTAAGTAATAGTTGCCTTTAAAAATAGTAGCTTTTTGTTATTGTTTTTAATTTTCAAATAGGTATAAGGGTAAAAATGAAAATAAAATGTGGACACAAAAAAGAGTGAATTCCCTTTTTATACGTTATAGATTATAGATATAATATATATAATATTATAAATATAGATATAAATTATAGATAGTAGGACAATTATGTATGTAAGATATGAATGTTGATTATAAGATTGATCTAATGTCAAAGTTCACAAGTGGGGAGGTGGGGAGGAAAAGGTCGTGAGTTGAAATCCTTCCACTAAAATGTTGTATTCCCTTTATATATGTAAAATTGAATATGGACACTAAAATGTTGTATTCCCTTTATATATGTTATAAACTATAGATTTATAATATTTTAAATATTATTATAAATATTTAAATGTACTTAGTTAATAATATTATAAATTTAAATAAATTTAGCTATAATAGAGATTATAACTTTTATTTAGGGGAAACAAATTTTTTCTAAAAACCATTAATTTTTATATTAATTTATAGTTTTTTTTCCTATTCACACTTAAAAATAATTTAAATATAATTAGCTAATCAGATGGTAATTAAAATATTTTTAGTTATAAGTATAATAGTCACTACAAATATTATTGAGGGAGACAAAATCATTCTCAAGACAATTATTATGTAATTTCTTTATAATTTATTTTTGAAATATTTATTCTTATAAATAATTTAAATATAATAGGTAATAATATTATAAATTATTTGAGATTACACATATTATTTAAAAAAAATAGTCAAGATCAATAATATAATTTTAAATATTTTCATAAGCAAATACTTTTCATTAATATTTTTATTCTATAGTTAAAAATTCTATACAAAAAAATAATTTTTCCATCACCCATCCAATCCATATGAATTTATTTTTTTTAAAAAAAGTTCTATTTAATATTCCCAACAAAGTGCATATAAAAATGTGTATTATTATATTAATTTATATTATCTTAACTAAGATTTAGTATAATTTTACAAGGCCAACAAGATTTAGCTCAATTGATTAAGTAATGTGTGAATTATTATAAATTTTTAACATTTATGTTTAATTCCTAAAAAAAAAATAAATCATTTTATGGGACACAATAATGTGTTTGGATAAGTTTGATTACAAAAAAATGTGATTTAAAACTTTTGTAATCAAAATTTGAAACTTTTGTTTCTTTTATTTCCTATAATTGACTAATATAATAGATTTGTGTCAATTAGTATTTAACATAATGTTGATAAAAAATTTGTTTTGCTAATATTATAATTTCTTTTGTCTTGCTAATAAATTGTAGTAAAATATTCTCATGACTACCACCAGTAAGTATGTAGATCAATTAATACGAGATTGTTCCAACTTACTTAAGGGTAGTTTGTGTCGAAATATTCTTATGACTACTACTAGCAAGCATGTAGATAAACTAATACGAGATTGTTCCAACTTATTTAGAGGTAGTTTGAGTCAAAATGGTATGCAATTGCATTAAACGTTCAAAGAATTTGTCATTCTCACCTAGAAGAGTTTGTCATTATCACCTATAATAGTCCTATAAGACTCAGAAAAAAAAAATGGCTCCAATGGAAAACACCTATAATTAAACCAAAAAAAAAAAGAATTCTTATGAACAATGTGCACAACCAATGGATTAACACATGCATTGTATACAACCTAGAGACCATTTACAAGTAATGTAGATTTTTCTTTTTAATTGATCTTTCAAGTATGATCTAACGATTATTTTTATATATAATTAATTATCATTTCAAAAATAAAAAATCTTATTTGATACATTTTAATAATACATATATACATTTTAAAAGATTTTTTTATCAAATAACCATATATATATATATATATATATATATATATATATATATATATATATATATATAGATATATATTGAAGAAGACAACTTTTATTTAGCAATAATAATACACCCCCATGTTACAAGGAGTGACATGACAATGTTTACATAATACAATAGCAGTAGAAAGCTATCCTCAGTGATTACAAACTTCCCCAACAAATAAATAAAGATGAATACCATAATTACCCTAAAGAGTTTCCTTACGTAATTAAAGTAAAACAATATGCAGATTGTACAGACCATTCATAAAAGGAAAATGACGAATTTTTACAAAACCTATGTATCCGCAACCACAATCTTTGCAATGAATCCTACCAAACCTGATCAACATTAAAAGGAACCCCCTGAAACACCAAATAATTTCTTGCCAGTCAAATCCCCTACAAAGTGGCTAACCAAATAATACATAGAATATCCTTAGACGTTTTCCTCATGGCTTTCATAATGCCCAAATGTTTCCAGAAATGATATTAGCAATCCGAGGGCAGCACATAAATAGCCTAACCATTTGTAGCATTTCATCCAATCTGGATAACTGAAATCACATGTGAAAAGCAAATGTGTGGGGTGTATGGTAGAATGTGGGCTTTTAGTAATTTTGGGCCTTTATAATTTGGCTATTACCCCTTATTTACCCTGAATTTTGAATATGAGGGTGTCATTAGTTATTTGTGTGGGGTATATGGTAGAAGATGGGCTTTGGAGCAAGTGGATGTGTGGAATGTTTGATTTCCACATCCCTTTGTTTAAATTCCACACGTCCTAACATACACATGTGCATGAATGACATATGTGACCCACATATCCCCTCATCTAGGCACCGCTTGACTTCTTTCTCCTAGGTGGAATTTAATTGTCTCTTAATTCAAATATTAAGGGAACTAGATCCACTAATTTAGGGCCTTGTTTGGATTTCCTATTCTTCCTAAGACCTAGACTAAGTGGATGTCCTAACTCATTCCCCTCTCTATAAATAACACCTATCAAAATAGTGCAAATTAGAGGCACCTAATAGTTAATTGAAAAAATTGCAAAAGAGTGCTTAAATTGGTTGAAATTGCTTGATTTTAGCCTTGAAAAGCTCTTGCCAACACTAGTTTCCTTGGTGCAATTTTTGAAAATTTTTGTCTTTTTGCGTTTTAGTCCCTACTCTTATTCTAGTGCCATTTCTAGGATTTTATTTAATGTGCTTAACCTTCTTTCATTACCTTTAATTCTAGTTTGTCTCTACAATTATTCTTCCTAGTTTTGTTAATGATATTCATTCCACTTGGATTGTGTGCCATTCTTGTTTAGCATTTTCTTGCTTTTTGCTTCTACTCTTGTTGTCTTGGATTGCTTGGTGTGTTGTGCTACTTTGTTGTAAAGAAGCTTTGGTTTGAGAGCGTTCCACAAAGGTAGCATTTTAAGGAAGAGTTGACTAAGCCAAGAAGGACTCAGAAGTGGAGGAAGCAATACAAGAGTGTAAACACGTGAGTGAAGCTTGGAATGAAGACCTTTTTTCTTTTGCTTTTTTAATTCTTTGTATAAAAGGCCTCTTTTAGGTAGTATTGGATGCCCCTAGGGGTCACTTCCTTTTGAGTGTAATATTGTTTTAGTTTCTCGATTTCAAGGATTGAAGTAGGAGTGGTACACATCTTCATTCCTTTAGGAGCATGTTTAGGTCCTTACACTTTTACTTTTAGATTTTAGTTGCTCAAAATTGTGTAGTGCTTGAGTTCCAAAGGCTTTTGCACTTATTCTTAGGCCACATTTAGGTTAGCTTGTGCTTGTTCAAAAATGTTTTTTAGGTTGGAAACTTGAGTTCCAAAGACTCTTGTCTTCATTTAGGTGAGAAAACCACAGAAGGGAGATTAATGCCTCTTGTTGGTTTTTCTCTACACACCATCATGGAATCACACAAGTCTAGCAACAAGAGTGTGAACCAAGGGGGCTCACCCAAGGCTAACACTCTATAATTTTGCGCATCAATTTAGAAAGTGGTGTGTTGAAGATAGTGAGGCAAGAAAAAAGAGGGAGGCAAGATATGGAGAAAAGAGAGAGAAAAGAGAGGGAAGAAAAGGAGGAAAGAAGGAGAGAAGAAAAAGAAAGAGAAAAGAGATAAAAAAAAGAGATTGGAAAGAGAAGAAAGAGAAAAGAGAGATAAGAAAGGGAAATAAAAGAAAGATTTGACATAGAGGAAAGAGAAACGAGAGAAAGATAAGAGAGAGAGGAAAGAAAAGAAAAGAGAAGAATGAAAAAGAAAAAGAGAAAAGAGAAAAATAGAAGAAGAAGAGGGAGTAGTCTAACTCTCTTAGGAGTGAATGCACAAGTGAGGATGATAGGCATAATGAGAGGCCTAGACCTTGGGAGAGGAAAAATCAAAATAATGAACAAAAAGAACAAAAAATTGTTTGAAGCCTACCTTGATTGGGAGATTAAGGTAGAACAACTCTTCAAATGCTTTAAAATCAATGAAGAGAGAAAAGTTCTTTTAGCAGCCATTAGCTTCTAAGGTATGCTATGTATTGGTGAACCTCTTTTGAGGAAGAAAGACAACATTTTCATGATCATCCTGTAGAACATTGGAATAATCTAAAGAGGGCAATGAGGTGGAGGAATATTACCTCTTATTATAAAAGGGAACTCCTTGATAAGTTTTAAAGATTAAGACAACACAATATGAATGTTGAAGAATATAGACAAAACATGGAGCTTTTCATAATGAAACTTGGAGTAACTGAAAAGCCTAGGTCCACTGAAGCTAGATTTCTTAGTGGGCCAAGACATTGAAAGTGAACCATCTTCCTCTTCTAGTGAGAGTGAGGAAGAAGGGGGTAGCATGCACATAGAAGGAACTTATGCTTGTGAAGGAGACTTGTTGATGGTAAGGAAGCTTCTTGGAAGCCAACCTTACAATTATAACCTATATCAAAGAGAAAACATCTTCCACACAAAAAAGGTCTATGACCAAGTATGTTCTATAATTGTAGATATTGGCTTTTGCTGTAATTGTTGCAGTACAAGGTTGGTTAAGAAGTTGTCATTGATTTCCATTCCTCACTCTAAGCCTTATAGACTTTAGTGGTTGAATGAGAGTAAGTAAGTGAAAGTCAATCAATAAGTAGAGGTGCTTTTTTCCATTGGGAACTACAAGGATGTTATCCTCTGTGATGTAATACCAATGGAAGCAACCCATATCTTGTTAGGGAGGTCATGTCAATATGATAGAAAAACTTTTCATGATGGCAACTCTAATGAGATTACCCTCTTCCACTTTGACACAAAGTTCAAGTTGTGTTCTCTTACACCTTCTCAAGTGTTATAGGACCAACTTATTATGAAAAAGAAAAGGGAAGAGGAAGAGAAAAACAAAAAACAAAAAAAAAGCAAACTTTAATAATTGATGGGATGGAAGGAAATGTCACTTCCAAGAAGGTTGTACTTAAGAAGAGCCATTTTTCTATAAAACTAGACTTAAAACATAGCCTCTTCATAGAACAACCTATCTACCTTCAGTTTATGGAGGCACCATTGTATACACTCCCAAGTGTTGAGCTTGAATCCTCATCCTTTGAGTTTTATCATGCATATCAAGTTCAAGATTTGGGAGACATGAAACGGAAAGATGACCTTTAAGAAGATTACCCCTTGGTCCCAAGGAGGATCTTATTGAAGATGATTTTTCCAATGAGGAAGTAGAAGTTGAGGTTGTGCCCATCACCATTGAGCACAAAGAATCACAACCTCAAACTCTACTTGTAGATGAGGACATTACATTTGAACATGAGATTGAGCCTATGACTTTGGAGACTCAAAGTCAATCTCAAGTTCAAATCAAAGAGACCATGCAAGAATGGTCCACCACTAGACCCACCTACTCTCTTGGGGTGAACAAAAGGATAAGGCTTACTTATCCTTCCTTAGTGAGTGCTTTGATGCACCAAGTTTAGTCTCTGCACCTCTTTCTAACTATGTGAGACTATTACTTAGTGCATTGGGCATAAGTTAGGGAACTATTGTGTGGAGGCCTCTACACTACCTCTATTACCCCAACCATGAGGGGCTATCTCATAGACTCCTCACTTTCCCAACCCTCATGGGTTTAAACCTATTGCTACACTACTTATCTTATTGCAGGCCTGGAAGAAAAGAAGAAGAGCCTCAGGATTTGAGGTCAAATCCTTTCCAAGGGAAAGGAGATGATGAAATCCCACCTAGAAGGGTCTCTTGACTAGGAGGATTGGGGAGAAGACATGGTTAGGAAGTAGCTTCATGAAGACTTTAGGGCCATAGGCTTAAAATTACTTATAAATATTGTGTAGTTTGTGTAGTAGTTTGAGTAGGTGCTTTTGTAATTTTGGGCCTTTGTAATTCGGCCATTACCCCTTATTTCCACTTAATTTTGAGCATGGGGTGTCATTAGGTATTTGTGTGGGGTTTATAGTAGAATGTGGGCTTTTTGGAGCAAGTGGACGTGTGGAATGTTTGATTTCCACACCCCTTTTTTTAAATTCTAAACCTCCTAACATATGCATATGCATTAGCGATATATAGGACCACATCTTCTCTCATCTAGGTGCCACTTGGCTTCTCTCTCCTAGGTGGCATCTAATTGTCTTTTAATTCAAATATTAAGGGAACTAGATCCACGTTTTTAGGATCTATATGGCACACGAGGGAACTAGATCCACTAATCTAGGCCTTGTTTGGATTTCCTATTCTTCCTAAGACCTAGACTAAGTGGACGTCCTAGCTCATTCCCTTATCTATAAATAGCACCTATCTCACTCTTTGTAGACAACTTTGATCATTTTATGAAATTACACTTTGTGTGTGAGCTCTTGTGAACGTCTTTTCTCTCTAACTTTGATAGTGTTTCTATGGCTTTTATCAAGGGTTCCCTTCCATTGTGGCAAACTTCTACAAACCTAGGCTTATCTTCCATGGAAGTTGTGCCTCCACCAATACTTCTCTTCTTACTATCTCCATCTTCTACAACCATTGGAACCTCTTGAAGAAAGATCCAAGGAAGAGCAATCCAATATTGCATCACCATTTCAGTTGAACCCTTCCAAGAATCCCCTCAAACTCCTTAAACCATTCAAGCTCCTAATTGAACAACTCTCTTCTACACCTAAATCTCCATTCCCATATCTCATAATTCCATCCCCACCTCATACAGAAGAGCCTTTTTCTGATTAGATAATGCATACAATATTGGAAATAACGACTTGAGCTCTTCCAGCCTTCTCCAGCTTTCTTCCCAAAATTTGAATAGTGACCTATCTCCTATCATAGGCTTGAAATTGTCCAAAAACTAAGCACCCACTCCCACATCTGAGGTTACCTTCAAACTATCCCTCCACCGTTGAGACTCACCACTCTGATGGCTTAATACTATGTTACTCCATAAGTCTTTCTTATACTTTTCTTATAGAACTTTGATCTAGAGAGATTCCTTCCCCTGAAGTATCCTCTATCTCCACTTATCAAGGAACACTTTATTAAAGGCCAACACATGTTTAATACCTAGACCATCTTAGCTTTTCTCTTTATACACTAGTTCTCACTTAACCCATGCAACTTTGCTGACTTCATCTGCTCTGCCCTAGAGAAATCACCTTTGCAGACTCTGAATGGTGATAACCACCTTCTTTGGAATCCTGTAAAAAGAAAAAAAGTACAAAGGAATGGACAACGAAGTAGATTTGATAAAGAAAATCTGCCCGTCCAGGGATTTTTTTTTTGTTTCCAGGAAGTAAGCTTTGCTCTCATTTTTTCTAGAATAGTTTTCTAGACTCTTTCACATCTCACATTTTCTCCCATTGGTAACCTTAGGTAAGAGAATGACAGTTGCATTACTCTATAGTTAAGAATGCTGACAAAGGTCTGCATTACCTCATTATTCACCCCTATACCCCTTAGGTTGCTCTTGTGAAAATTAATTTTTAAGCCAGAAGCCAATTCATAACACTGAAAAGCACTCTTAAAGGTATAAATATTATGTATTTTAGGTGCCACCATAAAAATAGTATCATCAACATACTGTTGGGACACATCCTGCAGATCCTACCTCCCTAACTTAACTCTAGACAGTAAATTTGCTTCAAAAGTATTCTTGATTAGGCTTCCCAGTCCTACTGCTACAACTAAAAATAAGAAAGGGGTCATTAGATCCCCTTGTCTGAGACCTCTTTGCATGGGGAACTCCTATGTTGCACTCCCATTTACTAAGACTGAAACAGAAGAGAAATGGAGGCATCCTTAAATCCGGCTAACTCATTTATGTCCAAATCCAAATCGCTTAAGCATATTGAATAGGAAAGACAGCTAACTACGTCGTAAGCCTTTTCAAAGTTTGCTTTAAACACTAATAGCAACATATGTGAATGTTTTTCTTCATGGATAATTTCATTTACAATGACCACACTATCCAACAATTACCTTTCTTTGATAAATGCAGTCTAGGTTTTCTCAATAAGACTGGACATCATGCCTTAGTGCCTATGAGCCAGCATCTTTGCAATGATTTTATAAATTACCTCGATTAAAGAAATGGGACTATAGTCCCTAAGCCCATATGGATGATCTTTTGAAGGAATAAGAGCTAGAAATAAGGCATTTGCACCTCTAGGAATTTTCCTGTTCTGGTAGAAATCAGACAATACTTCATAAAATCACCTTTCGGCATATCCCAAAACTACTTAATAAACTTGATATTATACCTATCTGGTCCTAGAGCTTTTTGTACCGTCACATTTCCACATAGCAGTACAAATTTCTACCTAAGAAAATTCTCTCTCTAAGTTACTCCTTTGATCAATAGAGAGACATTTAAAGTTTGCACCATCTAATCTGACCCTTCATCCTCCTGTGCCTGAAATCGTGCTTGAAAGTATTGTTGCACTGCCTGTTTAACTTGGGAAGGATCTTCAGATCATTCTCCATTGATCGTTAGACCAAATAGATTGTTAGATTGTCTCCTCCAATTAATGGACACATGAAAAAAAGCAAGAATTTGAATCCCCACCTTTCAACCACTTAATCTTTGCTCTTTGGGCTAGCAAAGTATGTTAATATTCCATTTTTTAATTCTCTCATTGCCTTCATTCTTAATTTGACCTCGTTTTCACTTAGGACTTATTCCTCAGCTTTCTCATCCAAACCAACAATATTTTTCTTCAGTTTTAGAATCCTCACCTCCACCTTCCCAATATTCATTTTACACCAGTTTTTTATCTTTACTTTTAGAGCTTTTAGTTTTTCTTTTAGCACATAAGCACCTCAATTTTGTTGTAGATATGGATTATAAACTTTGAGAAACCACTACAATTCAGCTATCCATTAATGAATTTGAAGGGTTTTACCCTTCAGTTTGAGTTTGATTGTTTCAGGATAATAGGGCAGTGATATGAGAAATCCCCACTTAAATTCAATTGAAAATTGTTGGGAGCCAATTGCAACCAGTTTTGAGAGACAAAAAATTTCTCTAAAACACCACAACGTTTCCCTCTAGCACTAAACTAGGTAAACCTGTGTCCTGTAAACGGAACCCTTGATAACTCTATAGTATAGATGAAGTCAGAAAATTCTTTAATTCCTGCTTAAAATGTCCCAACCTCCCCATTTTCACCAATCCTTTCCATTGGTGCACAAAGAACATTAAAACTCCCAACTAAGCACCACTTACAATCTTGAAACCCCTGTATATACCATAGTAGAGCATTTCATCATTCCTGTTTACCACCGACCATTAAGCATGGGCCGTAGATATTAACAACAATCCTGTCAAATGGATCATTGTTATATTTTCCTTTCACACTAAGAAACCCCACACCTTGAAATGACTAAGAGACTATGAATTTCTCAACACGCTAGACACACAACAATCCTCTCAACATATTATTTGCGGGTACTATATTTCAGTCCATATTAGAGTCCCTCCAGATCGCATAATACAATTTTTTATCTACATGCTGGCCTTTAGTCTCTTGAATACATAGGAAATTGATATCATTCTTTGAAACCATTTGCCTAACTGACCTCCATTTCTTCCTTCCCCTAATACTCTTATATTATACGATAAGATATTCAATATATTAATTGTCATTACCATAGATGAAACCTGACCCGTTATGGACAACCTTGGTTTTGTCCCAAACTTCCATGTCAACTAGTTTATGCACAATTCCTTTTTCCTCTACTATAGATGGGGCTCCCATTTTCTTTGCCAGGTCCCATATATGTTGAGCTTCACGTGTCAATCCAACAATGTTGTTGAGACCACCATTTTCTTCAACACTCCTTCCTAGTTGCATAACTCTGTTAATTGAAACACAAGGTGTACAAATCTCTTCAACCTCAAACGCATGATGAATAGCGTTTGCATCCAACCAAAATAGGATTATCTACGTGATCTTGTTCTTCCACATTGAAATCGACACCAGATTCCAATTAATTCTTATAATTTAGTCTAGCTAATAAAATCCATTAAATTTGTTTTAACAAGAATTCTCTCAAACTATAAATTTTTTAAAGAACTAGATTCATCTAAGATTTCTACCAAAGACCCCACTTCTCCAACAATTTTTTAGAAACCTTCCATTTTTAAATCATTAAGTGGAAGACCACGACATCTAAGCTAGACCAAATGACAACATGGCACTATGTTAGGAGTCCATTTTTGAATCAAAGTAAATATTTCATTCCTCCATTCCTCTTCGAATGCTTGAATGTCTTTAGGGTTAACCTTCTCTAATCCGAACCATAACACCATGTCACCACCGAGATATACCTATTAACTAACACCATCCCTTGCATGTAGAAGCCTTCTTGAATACTAGACAAATGCTTCAAATCTCTGAGCTGATCAATAGCATAACAACTGTACCACTCCAAATTAGACTCCTTAATTCTCTAGTCAACTTTTTCCTTCCATTGACAACCAGTCACACGTTCCTTAATAGGAACCTCATATTTTGCTTCAACTTGCTTGTATATTGAACTTGTATATTCCTACGAGGTTGATCATTCCACTTATTTCCCAATCTGAAAGCTTTTCCAATAATCATGGGTTGAAATAAAGGAAGATTGACACACAACTTAATTTTTCCTAAGTAAATTTGATCTAACTCCTTCTCCAATCGCCTTGGATTTTTCACGTCAAAGAATCGTAAAAACCTAAAGTGGGCCCGTCTCTTCATCTATGCCTACTCTCCCCCCACCTTTTAAAAATCCTGCACAAAGCATTCTCATCAAAAGAATCACGAAAGTGAGAGAAGTAAAACGACATTACATCCTTTGTCAAGCTCTTTCAAGCATGGATTGCCACTCACCATCCTACGTTTGATACCTGCTTTGTCTTTTTTTACTCCTCTCTCTCATCCTTTATGTTATATATATATATATATATATATATATATATATATATATATATATATATATATATGTAAACACGTTATATATAGAATTTCCACCCAAATAAATGTTTTATTCATAAAAAAAATGGTAAAATAATTATAATAATTACATGCTTTATTTACGTAGCTTCTTCCTGATTTCAATCTCCTATTGTTTATTGACCATGAATGGTGAGGTATTTACAAAGACATCGAGAATTGTTGAAGCCATTTGGCAGTGTATCAATTATTTGTTTGTTTGTAGTAATTGGTAAATATATCAAGTTGTATCCATAGAGACTTGGAAGATATTATATAATTTGAACCATCTTAATTAAAACTTGTGAATATCAATATACAATTCATACCTTGTCATTTGAATGTTTGAAAAATAATTATAAAGATTTAAAGTATGAAAAAACATAAATAAAATTTAATGAAAGATCTACGAGAAAGAATGCGGGATCGAATTTCACTTATCTTATTCCTATGTAATCCTTTGATTATCAACATATGATTTCCATTACTCAATGTTATTAGACTCAATTAGTCCATTCTATGTTAATCCCATAACAAGGAAATTCTAAGGATCATAATTTAATAATCAATCACGTGATTACTTAACTAAAAACCTTGCATTACAATTAGGAATTTAATCAAGTAACAAATTCAAATCTATCCGTAGCATTAAAATGTTTTTCAAATAAATTCTAAATCTCAAATCATAAGAGAAATTGTTAGTTCATCTCAAACATTAAGAACAAAATCAAATTACTAACACGAAATAATAGAATATATATATATATTAAAAGGATTATAAGAGTTCAATGAATTACATTCAATCCCAATAAAGAAGAGGATTAGCAACCTATGATAATATGAACAATCCTCTTTTATAGATAGGAGGTGAAGAACATATCAAACCCACTCTTTTCAAAAGCCTAAAATTCCTTGCTTCCTCTTTGTTCTTTGTTTTCTCCCATAGTCTCTAATTCCCTTGTATTCTTTCCTTTTATATCTTTCAAAATTGTAAATAGAGTAGATATAAGTCACCAAGAGAATTTAAATTCGATGAGCATATATAAATTCTTTAGGCTGAAGAAAGAAAGTTTAAGTCGTTAAGTGACTTTAATTTCACTTAGCAGACTTCTTCTCATTTCTACACCTTTTCTAGAGCCAATCCGCTAAGTTCTTGTGTGAGAACTATTCTTCCTTTGTTTTCATTAAAATTTCATTGTCCATTGAAAACACTCCATAATTACTCCAAAGTAAAATCCAATTCCTTTCATCTACAAAAGAAAATTTCAAGGAGTAAATGTACAAATCTATAACTTTTTTTAAAACAATTTATTTATACAACTTTTGATTTTCTATATTAAATTTGGATTTTTCAAAATATTTTATTTAATTCCTTATTAGATAAGTGTCATACATATACAAATTTTTAAGTAAAATTGACACTTATCAACAGTCAAGTTTGTTCTCGGTGGTAGGTGGTAAGTCTCCCCATTATACATATACACATTTTAAGTATTTGACATTATTGATGAAGGGTTTCTTCTAAATGTCCTCAATAAGTTTGGATTCAATTATACTTTCTATAGTTGGGTTAAACAAATTATTCTTTCTGCCAAACTTTATATTTTTATAAACAATACCTCAGTGTGGTTCTTTTCTTGCAGAAGATGTGTTAGACAATAACATTCTTTGTGTTCCCTCTTGTTTTGTCTCACTAAAGAGATTCTAAGTACAGGGATAACTAATTTTGAGAAAACATGTCTTCTCACTCCTATGGTCAGCTCAAAAGGTTACAATCAATGTTATCAAACTCAACCGAGTTAAGAAATCATGGATCAAGAATTGACTCAAAGTCAATTGTTAATTCACCTGACTCTGTGTCTCAGTTTTGTAATAATAAAATTTAAATAATTTATAACTTATATAATTTTATACTTTAAACATTTGTAAAGATAATTAAACTAAAAATAAATATATTTTAAATTAATTAAATAATTCATATAATGTTTATAAATATTTATATATATACATACACATTATTTTTCATTATAAATATTAAAAGAAAAATTTAGTTCACCGGTGTTTTTCCTTCCAAATATCTAACAAACCAGGGTTTTGAACCTGGAAGAGGAAAATATTTTAATTTTAAATTTTAACAACTAAATTAAAATAATTTTAATAAATGTATTAAATTGCACTGACGACTGACGAAAGCGTTCACCGCGGGAAAACGACAAATTGTGGAGAAACATTAATGATGTGATGATCTTTTGTTGTGGGACTAAAAGAAATTTGCAAAACTTGAACCACCTCGAGTTTGTTTTTGTACAACCAAGCTTTTGGTTAAATGATTAGCGAAGAGAAATCTAAATTCTACTTAAACTCCATTGAAGCAGTTAGGGTTAATGACATCTCATCCTACCATGGTTTTGCCCTATTTATCCTTTATGAGCTTGTTAAATTCGTTTTTCATGGAACTCTTATTTACTCTTTTCTTAAAGCCGCTTGGGAGGTTGTCTCTACTAACAAAAGTTGGGCCTGCCGGGAATTGATAGAGAACCTTCTCCTTTAATGAGGTTTTGGCCATTGCTTACAAGTTTTATGACCTTGGTGGTGAATTGAGAAAGTAAATGAAAGAGTTGCAGATATTGCTTTTTATTGCGTATTGGTGGGTCATTAGGATTAACTATATAAAAAATACTCAAATTCACCTCTTTCTAATTTAAAGAGAGATTTAGGATAATTTGAAACGAAGTTAGTTGATCCCATCATTTCACATTTTTACACTTTTCTTTTTTTTTAAATTCACATACTCACTTACTTAACAAGCATTAGAAGAAGAAGAATATGATGATGATGGTGATGCTTATTTCAACTAACAATGTTAATATGAGTTACTTTAAATAAAAACAATGGTAATCCTAGAGACGGAGTTGTTTGCTTGAGAAGAGAAAAGTTTGGGATGTTAGAAGAAAGTTAAGAAAGTTGAGAAATGATAGTGAAGTTCAGTTTTGATAAGATATATGATTACGGGATACACACCTTATAACCATGGTAGATTTTTTGAGCTGATTGTACATAAGAACAATATGGTCAAGGAGTTGATGGGGGATGGGAGGAATTGGAGGTGGTGTTGGTGGTGGAGATTGTTTGCTTGAGAGGATGAAAGTTTGACAATGTCAACCCAAAAGTTAGAATCGATGAGGTTAATTAAGGGATTCTAAGATGATGACTTTGGATTGCAAATACGTTTTAAAGTTAATTTTTTTTATAGGCATGTTTTAAAGCTAATTTAAAAAGTAATGTGTTAAAAAAAAGATGAGAATATACGTTTATGAATAACTTATCAATTTTTCTTAAAAAAGCACAAATACTTACAATAGAGCAAATAAAAATAAAAATCAATATTGTAATTTTTTTATAAAAAGAATTAGCAATTCCTTCTAAAGTTGTGCCTAATAAAGAGCCAAAAGAGAGTAATATTAATACGATAAAACTATGCTCATGTTTGGTTGCAAAATGAGAATACAAACGACTTGTCAAAAAATGTAGAAAGATGGAAAGAGGGTGATGCTACCACTCCTCAAGATGGAGATGATACGTAGTAGCTTTACTCTGAACAACACATACGTACGCTAACTTGTTTATTTGCCATGACAAAATGCACTCAATTTCAAACTTAAAAAATGTGTCTTTATGTGTTTTTTTTTTTTAAAAAAGAGGGCTTTCTTAATCGTACTCATAACAAATACACAGACCATATTTGTACTACACAAACAAAACTATAGATTGTACATATCATAATACAAAATCTCTAAAAATGATTGCAACATAATATACACGTTACATAATCCAAATACAAGAGATACATGAAAACTTGTGCATAAGTTAATTTTAGAGATATTACTTTGTTTTCTTTTTCTAACAATGTTTATGGTAAAGATTATCCAAATAGACACTAAAACCTCAAATATAATGATTATGTCCCTGCAGAAGAAAATAGGACAGAGTAGGAGCACAGTAGTCTAAACCATTTATGTGGAAATAGCTATCAGAACTCAAAATCTACATGGTTTATTTTAAAAATCAGCTAAAATATTTAGCCAATAGAACCAATGTCTTCAGCTGGCAATGAGCAACACCATTGTCTATTGGTTGGAAAACAGTTCTATCAAGAATCGGCACTTAACCAATTGGAAGTCGTGCTACGTACATGATTAGTAACTAGTAAATATAACAATCTATTATCATCAGCTCTTTGAATTCAATTTCTCCAGGAGAATCTTGTTAAGGACACCTGGATTTGCCTTGCCTTTAGATAATTTCATTACCTGCATTTGGACAAACATATATGATACCAAGATATGTAGAGGGGGCAGACATAAAAATTCCTTCCATCTCTACATTTCATACCTGGCCAGCGAAAAAACCTTGTAATTTAGTTTTGCCTCCTCGATATTGCTCTACCTGCTTTGGATTCTCAGCAATCACTTTGACCACCATTTTTTCAATCTCAAGAGGATCTACTATCTGTCATTTCCAAAGGCACAAGTACATTCCAACATTATCGTTGTTTCTCAGCATCAACAAATAATACATCGGTGCAACCTCAGAAGAAGTTTCACATTAAATATTCAAACATACTCAAGGGTTGTTTTTAAAATTTTAAAAACTCAATAAATAACATCTTAAACCTCAAAAAATCCAGTATAATTGTTAAATTTGTGTTTGAGCTCATAAGCTAGCAACTTTTTGCTTCAATATCGAAGTGTTATGTTGTCCCTTGTTGAATTCTAACTAAAACACACGACACAATAAAAACTTCACCAATGGTTGATCCTACAACTTACCTGAACCAAGTCCTTTTTTTCTATGAGTTCCTTAACAGTTCCACCCTTGGCTAATAACTCAAACAGTATCTGCAAACACATGAACAAATTGTAAAGGTGCAGAATGTAAAATATGCCCAAATTTATATAATTCAGCCACAATTGCCAGATTGCCTTTGCTTCTTTTACAATTCATTGAGACAAATAGAATATGCAGACACTACAGATGGTCCCAACTGCTGAATACTGTCTCAGGTCAATCAAAGTCTCATCAAATAAGGCATTTGTATAATGTCTTACAAGGCATACAGGGTGAATCAGAAAATCAATGGAACCATGGAGAGAAAAAAGAGAAGCATATGCTGAAAACTGTCTTCCAACTATATCACAAACTTGATGGTTACAAAATGAGGGTAATAAATATAAAAATCCAATTTCCTAATTACTATATACATGGTACACTATTCCTAGACATAATAAGACAAGTTTTTAACATCAACAGGATATTAAAGATTAATGATGATTGAAGCTTGAGAATTAGACTTCAGAGATCAACACATTTATAAACTAATGCCTACACTAGCCTTCGTTCATAGTTATATTACATCAACACAACTAACTTCCCAATGTACTAAAGCATATGAAAAAATTAATGAGAAAACTAGAAGATATGATTAGAAATGTGATCATATAACTGCTGGCTGCAGCTTAATGTTTCAAAATAATGTCAGATCAGGGAAGCTTAGAGTATTATAATAGTTAGACGAGATACTTGGCAATTCTGAATGCTTGAAAAATAAGGGTTCCTCAACTCTTTATTCATAATGATTATAATAAATTATAAATAAATGTAGAATCAAATATAATATAAAAGGGTAACTAAGCAACATATAAAAGGAGTAACTAAGCAACATAAAAAAGACATAATCAAATCTTCAACAAGAATTATAAAGCACTCATTACAGACAAAGCAAACCATACCTCCTTCCCAATCTTGCCACTAATGGTTCCACCTTTAATGGAGGCTATCAACTCAGACAACTCTTCAGGTGTAAGCTTTATCTCATTTATGGATAACTTTTCATTTTTCATGAAGGCAGCAATATCACTCATTATCCAGTTGGCAACGAGTTTAGGATCAGCTCCTTTTGCAAGAGTTGCATCAAAAAAATCTGCAATCTAAATGCATCAATTCATAAAATAAAAATCACATTAGACCATTTATGGTAATACAATTAATTGGCATCTGCAATTTAGCTTTATCATGTGTACTGTACTTGATTGAGGGGGTGTTTGAATAGAACCAATGGAGCTTATTAGGGCTTGTGAATATAGTTTATTTACATAAGACATGTGATGTGAGTACTTCATTACTTCTTTACCCACATCTGTCCAAAAAAGTGTGAGAACCCATGCTCATTTAAGATTACACCAAGCACCAATGTTCTCAGCCACCCATGGAAACCATAGATTGTTAGTTAGTTAGTCATTTTGTAAGTTAAATAACAGTTTTAACTGTCATAACTGGTTTTCGGTTAGCAGTTACTTGCTTTCATTTTCCCTTTGTATATATACTTCTTTCTTGCATTCAATATGTTTATCAGGTTTTGCTGATCATTTTCGGTGCTTTCCGTGTTCTCATTCTTTCATCTTTTCTCTACATCTTTTAAATGTTACGCATACACTTATGTTTCAAAGCAATCTTTCTTCATCTTTTTGGTGTTTTGCCATTATGCATGCTATGTATCTCATTAATTGCATTCTGACACCATTTCTAAACCATGTTTATCCTTTTGAAAAACTATATGACAAACCCTGTGATATTTTTGTTGTTTGTGTTTTTGGTTGCCTGTGCTATGCTAGCACCCTCACAGCCCATCGCAAGAAGCTTGACCCACGTGCCAATCCATGCATCTTCCTTGGCTTCAAATCTCACACAAAAGAGTACCTTCTATTTAACCTACATACCCATAAGCTTGATATATCTTGAAATTTATCTTCTATGAAGATCACTTCCCTTACCCTGTAACCACTACTCCTGCACCCTCCCATTCCATGCCTCTTCCCTTTACCTATGACCACACCTTTATCCCCAAGTCACCACCTAATCACCATACCATTACCAATTCACCTGTCAATTTATCTCCACCATCACCTCACCCATCATCACCTCCTTATGCTTCTTCTCCAACCCTTCCTATTACTCACCACTCTACTTGACCTCAGTTACCCCCATCATATCTCAAAGACTTTCATTGCATATTCACATAAACTACACCTCCCTCTAAAGGTATTCACTATCCCATTGAATTTTTTCTTTCTTATCATCCCCAATCTCCCTCCTTTCGTCATTTTATGTCATCCATTTCCACTGTTGTTGAACCAAAGTCATATGCTGAGGCATACAAAAGTGATTGTTGGCTTAAGGCTATGCACGCTGAACTCACTGCTCTTTAGGAAAATAACACCTTGATTCTCACTTCCTTGCCTCCTAACAAGATTGCCATTGGTTGTTGCGGGATCTATATGGTTAAACACAATGTTGATGGTTCCATTGAATGCTACAAAGCCTGTCTCGTAGCCAACGGCTACACTCAAATGGATGACCTTGACTTTCTTGACACATTTTCTCCTGTTGCCAAGCTCACCACCATTTGTCTTCTCCTAGCACTGGCTACCATCCATAATTGGCACCTTAAACAGCTTGACGAGAATAACACATTCTTGCATGGTGAGCTTCATGAGGAAGTTTACATGCATGTCCATCTTGGATTGCCTTCTCAACCAGGTCAAGTTTGTTGTCTTCAGCACTCATTATATGGTCTTAAACAAGCAAGCAGACAGCAATATGCTCACCTATCCACTTTCCTCTTGACTCATGGATACCTTCACTCTTCAGATGATCATTCTCTTTTCCTCAAGTTTTTGGGATCTAATATCACAACTCTCCTAGTATATGTTGATGATGTTGTGCTTGCGAACAACAATCTATCTAAAATCACCCTGTATTACTTCTCTACTTGATCACATATTCAAAATCAAGGACCTTGGCGATCTCAAGTTCTTTCTGGGTCTCGAGGTGGATCATTCCAAAGTTGGTATTCATTTATGTCAGTGTAAATATGTCTTAGATATTCTCTCTGACATTGGTATGCTTGCCTTTTGTCCTGCTTCCACTCCAATGGACTATACTACCCATTTGACCTCCACTTTAGGCACCCCTCTTGTAGATCCATCACCCTATTGCAGACTCATTGGCCGCTTGATCTACTTAGCCGCCACTAGTCCAGACATCACTCATGCTATCCAACATCTTAGGCAATTTGTGTCCAAACCTACCTCTGATCACAACAAAGTTGTTTTTCACATTCTATGATACTTAAAGCAAGCTCCTAGTTTGGGTATCTTCCTTCATTCATCTAGCCCTCTCCAACTCAAAGCATTTAGTGATTCTAATTGGGTCGGCTATGTTGATTCCCGCCATTTTGTCACTGGTTTCTCTGTTTATCTTGGTTATTCCCTCATCTCGTGGCGTTCAAATAAGCAAGTCACTGTTTCTCGTAATTCATGTGAGGCTGAGTATCGTGCTCTTGCCATCACAACATGTGAGGTTCAATGGTTAACCTATCTCATAGATGACTTTCACATTCCTTATGATTGTCCAACTCTTCTCTTTGGTGACAATGATTCCGCATTACAAATTGCTTCGAATCAAGTCTTCCACGAGTACACAGAGATTGATTGCTATGTTGTTCGTGACAAAGTCAACCTTAGTCTCATCAAACTTCTCCCAATTTCCTCCTCTTTGCAACTCGTGGACGGACTTCCTCACCAAGGCATTACCTCCTCATGTCTTTCGAGAGTCTTGTTCCAAACTGGGAATGTCTAACATCTTTTCTCCGCTTGAGGGGCGCTCTAAGCCACCCATGGAAACCATAGACAGTTAGTTAGTCATTTTGTTAGTTAAATAACAGTTTTAACTGTCATAACTGATTTTCGGTTAGCATTTAGTTGCTTTCATTTTCCCTCTATATATATACACTTCTTTCTTGCATTCAATATGATCATCAGGTTTTGTTGCTCACTTTCAGTGCTTGTTGTGTTCTCGTTCTTTCATCTTTTCTCTGCATTCTGATTGCTTTTGTTAAACATAGTGATCTTTCATACTATACTTGATCCATGCAATGCATTACTTTCAGATAACAACTTAGCATTAGCACACAGTCTGCCTTGCGTGATTCATGCTTGGGGTTTCAACGTTTTACATTGGCTGGCAAAAATCTAACACAACCCTCCTACTAGGCATGGGACCAGCTATGAGACCATTGTGTATGTAATTAATTGGAAAATCATTTGGAGTTTTCACTAAAACATGTTTTGCACTAAGCTCTGCACCAAAATACAAGGTTTTACTTTGCAAACATCTAGTTCATAGTCAGCTTGAGTATGCATTTCAGATTGTGACAAATTGTTGGCATAAGATATTATTATCTATAACCTGAATCAATTTCATAGTAAGCTTTTATGAGTTTGTATTTTGAAATGTAACAATTTCTTGCATAAAGTATATCTATAACCTGAATCTATAGTTCTTTCTTCCTGAGATTGGAAAGGGTAGAACGTTGAAACCCCAAGCATGAATCACGCAAAATATCTATTTTAAGTAAATATCTAAAGCAATCAAGAATTGTTTAAGAATAGCATGTTTTTGTACTAACAAACAACATTCAAACACTGTTTTTGTAAGGATTGCAGGGTAAAATATCAAGTGACAACCAAAAGAGCAAAGTCCAATCGCTGAGACATCACAGGTCGCTGAGCGAATTTCAGGAATATGCGCATTGACAGAGCTAGAATTCACTTAGTGAGTCACTCTCACTAAGTGAAAGCCCTAGAAACAGTTGAATTACGCTAACAGTTACTGAGTCAGTACGTTTCGCTTAGCGAAGCTTAAGGCGGCAATCAAATTCATTTAGCGAGCACCTTTTGCTCACCGAATCCAAAGGCGGCAAGCAATCTTGCTCAATGAAGAATTTTCGCTGAACGATGGTACCAGAATCAAGTCTATATATAAGGAGAAGCGAGTTTAGAAGAAGGATATCATACTCCAGTTTCAGAAACTCTACTCTCTTCTCTTCTAAATTCCTCATAATTACTAGATCATGGAATTTAGCTAAGTTTTGCTGTCAGGAGTTGATACACTGATTAATATTCTATAATGTGTTCTTACTTTTACTTAAGTCTCTTCATTTATCTATTTTGAATTTTCCTAATATTTAATGTTCGTTATTTGACTGATCAAGTTATAATGTGATCCATTTAATTTCTAATATCAAAAGATTTTCATGAAATTAAAGAACCAAGAAATTCATCATATAGTGACGCTTAAAATAAGATAGAATTTGTACGTTTAAGTAAATAAATTGTTTGTATTAATCAAATTATTGAAATTGTTCTTGCTAAGGAATTAGGGGGAAATTTCAATAATTTAAATCTAGATTGCTAAGGAATTAGGATAGAGAGACTAACAATTCCAGAATTAGATAAATAAATCTTAGATAACAATTAATAATTATAGGTATTATGAAGTAAAATCACACTCCTGATCTTTTTACATTATCATAATAAAAAACATAAACATAATTTATACATTGTATATTTCTCCCACTCAATTTAACTATTTTATTTTATCTGTTCCATTATCAAATCCATGCAACTATTTTTATGAAAGATTGTTGAATTCATATTATCACTTGCTTCCTTGAGGAGACACCTGATTTTTTCCAGATATTACATACGACTAGTGCACTTGCCAAAAGTAGCGTAGAAAAACACTCATAACCTAACTCTGATACCACATTAAAACCAAAGAAATAAAGAGGAATATTGGAATAATACTATGTTTCAATAGATGTTTATATATTATAAATACTAATAATGAAGGAATATTTGTCACCTCAAAATCAGATATACTTTCCAAGAAATCCTACTTTCCTATTGATAAATGTATATTATTTCAGTCTGATTTTTAATATATATTATAGGCAACAACCCAACAGCTATAAAATCCTAAGTGCTAACTAATATTATCTAACTAACATACATTTTTTTCTATTTATATTTACATAACATTATCACACTTGGATTTTTTGCATGGCCTATAGGGTTTTTTCAGTTGCTGGAAAATCTTAAATACATTAATATAGTAGAGGGATATAGGATATCTAGTAGATATAGTAGGAATACATATCAATTTCTTTTCAAATATTTTTATCCTAATCTTTTAGGACATTGTTTTATTAATGTCACCTGTTTTCAGTAAGTAAAAAAAAGCAGAGAACTTACATTTTTATCATTTGCCAGGAAAAGAACATCTTGCATGCTTAAGCCCATCTGCTCATACCTTCTCCGCTTAATTTCTGGAAGTTCTGGTAAAGAATTTTTTATATCATCAATATATTCTTGAGCAAGGGTTACTGCTGGAAGGTCTGGTTCTGGAAAATATCGATAATCAGCAAGCCCTTCTTTTTTCCTCATTGTAATTGTTCTCTAAATAGAATAAAAGATATTTAAGAATACAAGTTCGACAAAAGGAAAATGAAAATGCAATCTTGCACTTGCTATGCTACACTTAAAAGAAAAGTACAATATCATAATATAGCACTAGCCTGAGAGCCTTCTTCCCATAAACGAGTTTCTTGTACTATCTGATTTTCCTGGCCTTGACTATGGAGTTGCACTTGCCTTGAAATTTCAAAATCAATAGCTCTGCTTACTGATGAAAATGAGTTCAAATTTTTTATTTCAACCTGGCAGTAACAATAACAATATTAACTGCTAAACTTGTATTATATTGTATTTGTCCATACTGCATAGCAACAAGTAAGAGTAATATCACATTGTGTCACTTCATTTCTGCAAAGACAAGGTTCAAGCCATATTTTTATGGAATATTATTATATTATGACAAGACAAGTCAATTTTCTCATCCTAAAGATCTGCGTGTAGCAATTTCTCTTCATTTCATTCTTTGAGGCTAATAAAAGCCCAAAATTCTGTGCAAGTAATTGTTTTTTGGAGAATAAAAAAACCATATTAATAATTTCAGATTATACCTTCTCATCCCAAATGTAAGAAAGTAAAGTAAAAATACTCATTTATTGGGAAAATGTCAAGCTATCAAGGTAAGTAACACCTGAAAGTTCACATTTCATTCTATTGCTTACAAAGACTTCTATTTTGCAAGACCTCAAAAACCAATGTACCCCCTCACTGAGAAAATATACCCATCAGAGGCTTGTTCACAGTTGCTGACCACTGTCATTTACATTAAAATGGACTTAAGTATAGCACATCGCATCTCATGAGAGGGAAGTGTAGTTTTTAAAGACAGTGGAGAGGGTAGTATAATTTTAGCATCTCTCAAGAGAGGGAAGGATAGTTTACCCAAATATATTATTCTCATGCTCACGTAAGTTTTGCTTTGGTGAAAACAGAACCAATCATGAATTGAACCCAACAATTCATTCTGAGTTTCTGTCATTAACCGTAAAATGTATTCTTAATATCTTTATACATTATGATTGCAGATACAAAATTTAACTTGAACCAATATTCTCTTATAAAAATGACTAATTAGGGTAGATAACATTGACAAGTAACAATAAAGTCTCCATGCCATTTAAACAAGCTTCCTAATAATTTAAAAAAATGCCAATTCCAAAAGTCCAAAATATCAGGTGTTTAAAAAGCCGGCAGAATAGCTAGATATACCTTTGTTCCAAACTTTGATTGCCCAATAGGTCGTATAGATACATTTACATCACAACGAAGAGAACCTTCTTGCATATTGCCATTGCTCACTCCCAAATACCGTACCAACCTCTGTAATTCTGCAGCATATTCTGCTGCTTCAATACCATTTCTCATATCAGGCTCAGAAACAATCTCAAGCAAAGGTACCCCTGCCCTATTTAGATCAACCTGTCATAAAACACTACCAACTTTAACATTCTTATGTCATAGATCGAAGTTATTGAGTCTTTGGTAATTATTCATGTCAATTATTGGATGGAACAAACCATTTAATGTGTTCAAAATATGAATTATTCGCCAAAGAAATAAGTGAAAACTGATCCAGTACAAAGACTTGCCCAAATAAACATAAATATATTAGTTAATAAATGCAGTTTGTCAATGGTTCACGGTGTTAAAGGGTACCTGAAACTTGAATATAAAACAAATAAAAAAATAACTTATGCATAAGCTAAAGTTAAATTATAAAATGAGCTTAATTCATTTTAACTTCTCATTTGTTTCCTCTTAGAAATGCTTATTGAGAAGTTACATCCAAACAGGACCTGAATAAGTTGAAGCTGAAATAAGGGTAAAGAAACAAAACAAAACAACCTGTGAGTAATTGCCATTTTCTGCGTGTAGGAGTTTCCCTGCATCCTCTTCCATATGAACCCTTGTAATACCAAACCTCTTGTGGCCCCCACCAAATTCAACAGGAATATCCACATCAAGAAAACCAGCAGTGGCAATTGGCACATCAAACTGAGAAATCTGATACCCTTTTGGAAGATCGGGGTAGAAATACTGCTTCCTATCAAACTTGGAGTTGAAAGCCAAGTTGCAATTAAGAGCAAGGCCCAACTTGACAGCAAACTCAATGACCTTGGAGTTCAAAACAGGCAAAGCACCAGGCAAACCCATGCAAATGGGGCATATGCTACTGTTGGGAGGAGACCCATAATTGTAAGGGCAACCACAAAAAGCTTTGGTCAGAGTGGAGAGCTGAACATGTGTTTCAATGCCAATGATGGCTTCATAGTCTTTTGGAATTTTGTCAAGCTTTTTGGACTGGGTACTGCCTGTTGAAACCTTTGTCTGAGGTTGCCTCTGTTGGGTGTCTGTTTGGGATTGCGTGGCTTTAGTCGTCAAATGAAAAACCCCCTTTCTTCGTCTGAGGAATGTTGTTGGATAAAGCAGAAAGGGGTAAACTTGGAGGCTTCTGAATATTGTCGAAGCCATTTGGTAAGGTATTAGAAGACAGCAACTAACAATCAACCTTAAAAATCAAAATTTGTTGACATAAATGTTATCCTTTTCTCGACAATGAAGAAGTTTAGTGTCACAATTTTGCATTTTTTGCTCCCCAACTTGCTGGGTTCTAATGTTGCGTTCTTGGCCACCGGTGAGAGTTGGAACCATCCGTCCAGTAACCCAACTTACACTGTTAGTTATAATTTTAATAATTATATAATAAGTTTAAAATTATATATTAATTAAAATTTTTAATTTTTAAATTTTAATTTATAATTTTTTTTTAATTTTTATTTATATATTTTTAAAAATATAATTAATAACTTAATATATATATTTTATTTAATAATAAATAAGTAAATTTAAATTATAAAAAATAATATTATAAATAAACACTAGTATACATAAATATAAAAATATTCCAGAATAAAAACTATAATTAAATTCAATACTTGTTCTTTTATACTTAAACTAGTCCCATATTCATCGTTAACAAAAAAAAAGAGAACCAAAGCCAGACGTATCGTGGTCATCCCTAATTCAAAGTCACTTTTAACAAATTAATACAATAATCACTAATATTTGCATTTATATGTAAAAAAAAACATAGGAAGCTAATAAATCATTACCATCCTTTGGACATTTAAGTTGAGGCAGGTGAACTATCCCAAAGTTCGAGTCCTGCAACTAGTATGGTTTTATTTAATTATGTATATTTTTTAGGCTCAGACTCAAAAAACTAAAGATTTAATAGGTTAATACGTGAGTTATAGAAACTTTTACATAATTAATTTTTAATAAAATTATATTATTTATAAAAAATTGGATATCATAAATTAAAAAAATCAATATTTTTGTAATGATGATATTTAAAAATTGAGATTTGGTATTTTGTATTTGAATGTATTTATATTTTATTTGTTTATATTTTAAATTTAAACTATTTCTTTTCGTATTTTATAAGTGAGAATTGAGATTATATTTGTAATTACATTTAATATTTAATTATTAAGTAATAAATAATATTTTCTTTCTTAATTATTGTATTGTAACACATTACAAATAACTTTAGATATATATTAAATTTTTATAATAATTTAAAATGAGATAAATTTATGTTTTAGAAAAAAATTATGATTTTACATGGGTTGGCTTGCGAACCTGTGTAAACTTTGCAGGACGGTTGTAGGCTCAAATATAATTAACATGTTTAGAATTTTGACTTCGCATACTTAGTTTTGCAAGTTGCAAGTTACAAGTTTAGATTTTATTGAAAAAAATAATTTTTGTATTACATGATTTAACCTTTTAAGAGCAACTCTAATACTAATTATTTGCAACAAACTTAATTCTTAATCTATTTTAAATATATCATACCATGCTACATTACACTAGTTTTGTACAAATTTTATTTTAGTGGTAAATTTTAATAAGTAATTAAAACTTTTGTAATTTTATTTTAATTAAATTATTTGGACAAATTAAAAATTTAATTTAATTATTAAATTTGACAAGCTAAACACATACTTATAGATAAATTTTTATATTTATTTTTAAGAAACTATAATGTCATGTCATTTTGTTAGTTTCTAATGTAAAGTTCTTATAACAACATATTAATGCTCCCATAGTTACTGTACTCGTAAGTACGATATTGTACTTTAATGTGAAGTTAAATAATAAAACATAACAATTCTATCAAAACATAAAATAATAAATATATGACAAGTGAAAGAGCATATTTGGATTACTATCTAAAAGTACCTTAAGTTTGTAACATATGTTTGGAAATTAATTCATTTTGGTAACAAGTAAAATTATAATAAAAAATAGTTTTGCAATGAAAATCTTGGGAAACAATCATAATGTTTTTGCTACTCTAATAATATTTTTTACCTTATTGAATATATATATATAGAAAAAGAAAGAGGAGGGGTCCACTTACTCAAAAGAATAACTTTACAATGTGTTTGGATGAAGAATTTCAACAAAGTAATTTATTTTATTTAAGAATTTCAAATGTCTTGTGAAGAAATATCTTGTTTGTGTGAGAAATTTTAAAATAATTTGAAATTTTAAGCATTTGAAAAGCATTTTAATTAGTTAAAATTGTATAATTTCAAATTTCTTAAAAAAAGTAAGAATTTAAAATTCTTCAAACCTACTTTTTTTACTAAAATCGGATGAAGTTATTTTTTACTTGACATCAACTAGATGTGGCAAAACAAGTGGGTCAAGTGGGTCAGTCCGCCAATCCACTCTCATTTTGGCGGCCCAAGCTAGTGTTTTCAACCTGTCGGTCTGTTTTGACCCAATATTATATTTTATTTTTAAATTATAATATTTATATAAATTAATAAAATAATTATAATAATTAAAATATAAAATAAATTGTAGTGTAAAATTTATAAAAATAGTTTTGTTAAATAAATAAAATGAACTTTGTCATGAATTTATTTGTTATTTATTTATGTAAAAACATAATATTATAAAAAAAATAAAACTAATTACACAAAGTTTACTTGTTATGATTTTTCTATTTATTTTTGTAAAAACATGAATTTTTTGAGAAATTAAAAATTTATTTTTAAATGAAATTTTATATTATTTTTTTAAAAATATTTTTTTTTCAAAATGTTGTTTAATAAAATAATTTTTTATTTTTAGTAGGAATTGAAATACTTTATCTAAACAAGAAAATTAAACTTCAATAAATTTAATTACCTTATCCAAACAAAATATTTGATAAATGAAGTCATTTGAATTGAAAGGATTTTAAATTTATTGTATTTCAAATTTTTTGTATTTGTAAAATTCTCTATCTAAACTACCAGATAACACAAATTTTATGAGTACCACCTTTTATGCCATCATCATCAAAAGAAATTTGTTTTCCCAACCCAAAATGGATTTGCTCCAATTGGTAATCCCAGATATTTGAAAGGGAAGTCTCCCATCTTGCAATTTAAAAACCTTGAATCCCTTTTAAGCCAATTGGTAGGTACATTGATTCCTAGAAAATGACTCTTATGGAAATTCACTTTCAGACCTAATACTAGCTTAAAATTCTACTAATTTCTTTTATTACCTCCATTGTATCCCAATCTTTGCAAACTAATAAGGATAATATCATCTGTGAATTGCAGATGTGATAAACACACTTTACCTTTCCCCACCTAGTACCCTTTTCATATATCCAAATCCACTGTTGTCTGAACCATCTAACTAAGTCCCTCTGTTGGATCTCCCTGTTTGAGTCCTCTCCAATTTCAAATTCTTTTGTTGGGCTTCCATTTACCAGTATTGATACTCTTGTTGACCCCACACATTCCTTTATCTAACTAATCCATTTTCCTTCAAAACTTATCATTTCCATCACCTTCCATAAGTAATTCCAATTTACTAAATTGTAAGCTTTTTCAAAATCTATTTTCAGACACACCAACTCTTTTCTCGTGTTCCTTGTCTCATCTACGACTTCATTAATTACAAAGACACCATCAAGTATTTGTCTCCTTGCCACAAAGGCTAATTGAACTTCAGATATTGTTAATGTTTTTTACTTTTTAAATTTTGTCTTTTCTCTATCACTCTCTTCATAATTTATTTATTTTCTTTTTTACTTTTTATTTTTCTATTTATATTTTTCTCTACTTATAAAACATATAAAAAGTTTTAACTAATTTCGTTAATAATTTTTAATAATACAAATATTATGTAATTAAAAGTTCTAATTGAACTTAATTTATTAATATTTTATAATGTAATCTAATATACAGAGAGAAAAGTAGACTCATGAGAATACTGCCTTATATAAGAACAATAAGTGAAAACCATTAAAATAAAAAACAATAAGCCATTAAGATTAAAACACTTTTAGATTTTAATTCTAAGTTTATCTAACCAATTTTAAAATATTTAAATAAAAGTCAAAATTATAAAATATTAAGACTCTGTTTGGATATTTTTTAATTTATGGTTTTTCGTTTTAGAATGTATTTTAAAAAGAGAAATGTGTTCGACAAAAATGTTTCTGATTTGATTTTTTAGTTATTTTCAAAACAGTTTGTAGTTAATTTTAAAAACAATAAAATTCAGTTTTCACACTTCTGATTCTGTTTATTCAAGTTAACCATTTAACATCACTCGTCACCACGTTTGATCGGTGATCACCAGCGGTCACCTCTAAAATTTAACTGACGGTCACGTATTGTCACCTCTAATCGTTGATCATCAGTTGTCGGTTGCTACCTTCGACATTTGTTACCAATTGCCACCTTTGACCTCTAGTTATTGGTCACCACCTCCGATTGTCGATCAGTAACAGCTATCTTCGACTACCAATTATTGACTGTCACCTCTAATCTCTACCTCTAACATTAACTATCACTTTTGATCGTCGGTCAATGATCATAAATCTTTAGTCTCTGAGTAGAAAATATCATAATGGAATTAAGATTTGAAAATAATGTTTTAAATTTAGAAAGAAAAATAATATTGTTTTTAAAAATTTGAAAACTTAAAACCAAATATGGTTTTTATTTTTTATAAATTTTAAAACTGAAAATAAAAAATCATCTTGAACAAGCCTTAATCATTGCAATGGCCATCATGACTGACATCACCAGCACCATAATCATTTATTGGTGTTGTCACTACCATCATAATCATTTATTGGTGTTATCACCACCACCATGATCGTTTGTTGCAAACATCACAACCACCAATGCTCATGGTAGTGGTAGTAGTGGCAGTGCTTATGCAGCTAATGTGGTGACAACATTAATCATGGTAGTGACAACAATTATGGTGATGATGGTGACAACGAGAAAAGTTATCATGATGGTAGCAACAACAATAATGATCATGATGACAACAACAATTATAATAATAATCATGGTGATTCTTATAAAAATGTTAGTAGTGTTTGTGTCATTAAGACATTTTATAAATTTGTTTGTGTGAAATCTTTTAAAAATTTAAAGTTTGAATTTGAAAGCATTTTAATCTCAATGAATGATTATTTTTAATATGGTTCTTGTTACTTATTCTCGTGGTCTCGTGTTTTCTCTATATACAATAATCCCCTAATATTACTATCATACTTATGATATTTTATTTTATTTCCAATGAAATTAAAGAAAAATATCTTTAACAACATATTTTAATTAAATAGTTTAATCAAATGTTTGAAAAGTTGTGATTGAAATAAATTTTAATAAAAAAATTATAAAGTCGAGTTAATGCACACAAACACTTATAAAAATAATTTCCACAACAGTCAAAATCTCACTAAAAAATTTTAATTTTATAATTTATTGTAACAATTTATAAATATTTTTTAAAAATATTTATACTAAAAAATTTAAATATATTTAGTTAATAATATCAGAGTTTAAAATAATTTTAGTTATAATGAAGATTATAATACATGAGATAAAATCCTATTTGAGAAAGTTAAGTTGTATATTTTACTTAGTTACTTTATAATTTCTTTTTTAAAATTATATTAAAAATTAATTTTATTCCAATTAATAAATAATAATTCAAACTAAAATGATTTTAGTTATTATAAAGAATACCAATAATTTTCCCTAGAAGTGTTCATGGTTCACGTTGATTTGGTTTTGGGAGAAAATGAAAACCGAACCAATTAATTTTAATTGGGTTGAATTGGTTCAGTTTTCTAGAATAAATCCAAATCAATAATACTCAGGTTGGTTGAGTTCGGTTTAAGGAAAAATCGATAAAATAGTTAAAAAATAATTTTTTTTATTAAATCGCAAAAAAATAATTTATCCAATAAACTTGTTCCTATCTCTATCCGATAAATTATTTTTTTCATTAAATTACTATAATATGTGCACAGCAGGATAATTTTTTTTCCCATTAAGTCTTAAAAAAAATCAATATTAATTATGTAAGTTAAAATTTATATATTTAAATATGTAACTTAAAATTTATATATTTAATTATAGAAATTATTTTTTATTTAAATATGTAATTACATTAATTTATAATTTAAATATGTAATTATAATTTAAATATGTTATTATAGAAATTTATAATTTAAATGTATAATTATAATAATATGATTTAAATATGTAATTAATTTATATTATTAAAATATATTATAATTATTTTAAATATCTCATTATTTATCTAATGATTTAAATATGTAATTAATTTACAATTTTCAACTAGTTCATCAGCTAGTTTTACTAAACATTTACGATTAACTTTTTAAACTTTGAAGTTTTAGTTAACTTTTCAACTAGTTTTGTGAAACACACGGTAATTTACCTGACATTGGTAGTAACAGGCAGGAGGCATTCTTCTCTCTAATATTTAGCTAGAAAGAAGAGGAACAAAATTACAAGTCTTGCTAAAGATGATGGGTTGTTGAGGAGGATATGAGGGTGATGGTGGAGGACTACTATTTCCAAACTCTTTTTTACGACCAATGCTTATGCACAGGAAGAGTTGAGGATGCCCTCTTCCAAATGCATTGTTTACCAACGTTTTTGGCAGCTTTGTGGCAATGACATATCTCAGATAAAAAATGGTTGATTCCGACTTGTGTGTTATAACCCGATGGTATGAAGGTTTTGAGATCCATGTCACTTTGCAACGTTATATACAAAATCGTACACTAGGAAGAGGAGTTCCTGGCTGATCTGGGAGTATCTGAAGGGGGTCTCCCAGCTCTAATTGGGAGGAACAAGTGAAGAAAATTACGTCACGGAGGGATAGATCTTTATTAATTGCAGTTATGATCAGGGCAGCTTTAACTTACTGTTTTAGTATTTACTCTTCGGCCGATGAGTTGAAAAAGATAATGAACGTGGGGAAAGACAATGTCCCAATTCAAAGATATTCATTGGTTATCGTGGGAGAATTTGTTGGGACCCATATTAGTGTTTGGAATCAACCTTCTTGGAAATACTGGGTGTTTGAACCAACCTATGTCCGGAAGTGAGTGCTTCAGAGTTCCAAAGCTTAGAATAACAGTTATTTGCTTCTTTTTAACGATTATTACACCCAACAGATCCTCCAAACTGCTTTATTATGAATTTTGAGGTATATTATAGGCTTTCGAAGGAAGCCTTGACACAGTAAGCAACGATTACGACGCATAAACTCAGAAAGTGAAATACCTGTCCCTAAAATTAAAGCTTCCTTCATTTAGGCAACCTTATGTTTTTTCTTTAGCACCAGTTTTGCAATCAGTGTAACACATAATTAATCAATGTAATATGGATCATGTGGCATAATAAACATGCATCCACATATATTATTTTGTGGTTTTGGTAACCCAGGGACAGCACCAATTTATACTTATTGAACAATCCAAATACACAGAATATATTAAGAATTTTCCAGGGCATGTATAACTGATGATATATATTAATACACTTGTCCTTAGAAAGCACTGGATAGAGAGCCTATCTCCTGCACAAAAGAACAGAAACACAACATAAGCTGATGAAGTTTTTCTTAAGACTAACAGTTTAACAGTTGTCATGGAAACACTTTCATCTTTTAAGGGGGAAAGAGTTTCAAATAAGTAAATCGAAAATCCAATTTGGTGGACTCGAATTTTAAAATTTAAAACCATTTGTCATTTTATGTTTGCTCAACACAAAAAGTACTTAATAGACCATGCCAACCTAAGAATTTTTTCCTGAATTATACTACTGTGCATTCGGCTATGGAGACCATCCTAACTCTAGATTTTAGAGAATTGCAAATCAATTAAGATTTCACATTTTGTATTCTGATATCGATGATGATATGTTATACAATTTAAATCATAAACAACTGATAGAAAACTGACATCTATGAAATACTATGACTTGAAATAATGAACTCTAGGCAAATATCTGTGTGAAGTAAAGATTGATTTTCTAGTTGCATGTTGCATTAAAGAGGGGTAAAATGTTCGATATTTTAATAAATGAATGTATACATTTGCATATGCAACATTAAGAATCCACTAAGACAACTTGTATACTTTATGGTCCCACAAGTATTCATCAAAAGAAAGGGAGAGGTGAAAACTAATGATTGCGAAACTTACCTCTGCAACATTAGATATTCTATAGAATCAAATCTTAGTACTCAAGATTGCATGAGCTTCTCAATGTCTTTCTGCAAGAGGAAAAATATAACTAATTGACATACAATCCTTTATGATGCAGAAGAAATTCAGTTATAGTTAAATGTTGGGTTTCTATTTAGGAGGACAAGTAGCATTTATGCCAATATCCCAAACAGCATTCCAACATTTAAATATAATTGACCCCCTTTGCTTGACATCACTATATATAGAAATCCTACTTAAAATATATAAGCACTATAATATCTCTAACCTCAATTTTAAGAGGTGAGGTGGTAGGTGCATATCTGTCCACAACCTTCCCTTCTTTGTTTACTAAGAACTTTGTGAAGTTCCACTTGATACCATCACCAAATATCCCCCCTTTCTGCTCCTTTAAAAACTTGTAAAGTGGGGCTGCATTCTTCCCATTGACTTCAACCTACAGTGAACAATTTTAGGATGATTTCCATATAATGTGACACATAAAAATTTCCAGACAAATCTTCCAAATGCATAAATAGTGCCAATGCAGGGAACAAAGAAGATAATTTCAAATAAAAAACGGGGAAACAAAAATCAATTACAATGTGATTATCAGAAATTACCTTATCAAAGATAGGGAATTCAGCCTTGAACCTTGTGCAAACTACTTCCTGAATTTCTTCATTGTTTCCTGGTTCCTGTCCAGCAAACTGGTTGCATGGAAATGCCAAGATTTCAAATCCTGAAGATAAACTCATAAGTCTCAATGTTACAAATTCAGAACCTTATAAATACAGGTGACATTTTTTTTTTGTCCTTCACTAAAGTGACAAACCTTGATTCTTGTACTTCTCATACAATATATTCAATTCTTTGTAATTTGTCTGTGTAAAACCACTGCAGCAATGAATAAGAATATTATACACTTATAGGAAGAATAATGCACACTAATTAGGTAATTCTAAAACAAAAAATAACACCAAGCCTTGTCCCAGTAGATGGAATCAGATAACAATATCCACAACGCTGGTGGGCTCTATCAAAAACAAAAATTTCATTAAATCCATAAAAGCAATATTTCTTTATATAGGTTCTCCTAAACTTCCCTTCAGACATACTCTATCTAATTTAATGAGAAATCTTTTATCAATTTTTTTCTCAGCATGAGGATAAGCATCAAAATTCTGATATGCCATGTGGAATATGATCCTGCTCTTTTTGCCTTGTGATATCTTCTTGTTATGATCTGTTATAATTTGTTAGAGGATGTATCTTTCTGTTTTTCTTCTCTAACCATTTTGCCTGCCTTCCTTCTTGGCTCATTCCATTGTATATACCATTCAGAAATAATGGATTATCACCTTTGTTGGTCATTCTCATTTGCTCTTGTTATTTTCTGCATTTTATTCTCTCCTTTGTTCAGGTTCTGCTTTGTGTTATGGTATAAGAGCTTTTCTATTAAAGAAGAGCTCTGCTACTTGACTGTCTTTTTCATCATGTCTTCTTCGTCGTCCCATATGAATGAGGACGCGTATCAACCCTCCAACATTCAGAGTTTCTTATATCTTCACTTAAACGAAAACAGGTAACAACCCTTGTTTCCCTTGTTCTTGAACGAACAATTACCATGCCTGGAATAAGTCGATGGTGACCGCCCTTAATGCAAAGAACAAGCTCAAGTTTGTCAATGGAACTGCCCCTGAACCACCCAAAGGTGATAGGTTTTATTCAGCCTGGAGACGGTGTAATAACATGGTCGTCTCCTGGTTAGTCCATTCCGTGTCTCTTCCGATTCGTCAAAGCTTCTCGTGGATGAACAAGGCTGAGGAGATCTGGTGGACTTAAAGTGATATGCCCAGGAGACCTTATTCGTGTTTCAGAGCTTCAACTCGAAGCCTCCTCCATTAAGCAAGGTAACCTCACTGTCACTGAGTATTTCATGAAGCTGCGAATTATCTGGGACGAGCTAGATAGCTTTAGACCTGAGCTGGTTTGCAAATGTTTGATGAAATGTTCCTGTGATGTCACCCCCAGCATTGCTATGCAGAAGAAGCAAGATTAGGCTATGCAATTTCTCAGAGAGTTATCAATATAGCAACATCAAGTCCCACGTCTTATGGATCCCTTGCCATCTGTTTTGAAAATATTCTCCTATGTAGTGCAAGAGAGACAATTGCAGAGCAACACTTTTATTGGAAATGTAAATGGGGAGAACAAAGGATTTGCCATTGTCAATGCCACTAACTCTACCTATAGGTGCAATTTTTGTGGTAGAACAGGTCACACAGAAAATGTGTGCTATAGGAAACATGACTTTCCTAACCCAAAGGGCAAAAACAATGGAAACTAAAACAGTAAAACATGCTCTCACTGTGGGATTGGCTATAGGAAACATGGGGTTCCTCCTGGTTTCAAGACGAATGCAAAGAGCACCAACAATACTAATAATTCTGTAGTTAACAACACAGTGGCAGGTGAAGGGAAAGCCACTGAGGATGACCAACTTCAGCAGGGAAGTGATGAACAAGAATTTCGCCTCACTGCAAAGCAGTATCATACTTTATTGGCTTTGATGCAGCAATCATCTAATGGAAATGCCTCAGAAACCAGTACCTCTCAGGTCAACTAGATTAGCTCAGTCTCAACCTGTATGCAGCAGCATACCCAAACCCCAGGTAGCCAAAATAATGTCGTTCTCTCCACCCACACACAATGCACAAGAATTTTTGGGTCTTAGACTCAGGTGTCACTGACCACATCACTTCCTTCTTGTCAATTTTATCATACTTATGTTGCTGTCAGTATTGTTATAGTAAAATTACCCAATGGCCAACATGTTCATGCTAACCATTCTGGTACTGTAAAATTTAGTGATCTGTTCTATCTAACAAATGTCTTTTATATACCAAATTTTGCTTTCAATCTAATTTCGATTTCTAAGCTTGTCTCTTCCCTCAAATGTCAGTTAACTTTCCTTCCTAACTCATGTGTTATTCACTATCTAAAGACTTGGAAGAAGATTGGTATAGTTGAAATGTGCAATGGTTTATACCTTTTCTCGGCCCAACCTCTACAGCACACCTCCATTTGCTCTGTTATTACTCATCCAAATTGCACAGTCTTACCCATAGATTTGTAGTGCTTCCACTTAGGTCATCCTTCCCATGAACGTTTAAATATCATGTCTAAACAATATCCATGCATTTCCATTAATAAAGAATGCACTTGTGGTACTTGTTATTGTTCTAAACAAAAGAAATTACCATTTCCTTTGAGCAATTCCTATGCATTAAGAGCTTTAGAGTTAATTCATGTTGATACATGGGGACCTTGTTCCACACCATCCATGCACCATAGTGGATGATTACACTTCTTTTACTTGGGTTTTTCTTATGAGTGACAATTAATCCAATTTTCCTGCTCTGTTTCAGGATGAGCCTGACGAATACATGCCCACTAATCCTGTTACTCCCCCTCACAACAGCCAAAACTCTCCTTCACTTTCACCTCCACCACTTCACACTCACCATTACTACAACCTGCTTCACCTGTTCCATTGGTTAGATGATCCTCTTGGCCACATCTACCTCCCAGCTACCTGAAGGATTTCCGTTGCACATTTTCATCAACTATGCCACCTTCTTCAAGCATTCGGTATCCTCTTCATTCTTTCCTTTCTTATCATCTTTTATCACCAAATTTTCGTCACTTTATCTCTTCCATTTCTGTTGTGTCTAAACCACAAACCTATGCTGAGGTTGCCAAGAGCGATTCCTGAATCCAAGCCATGCAGGATGAACCTGTTGCTCTCCAGGCTAACCACACTTGGGACATCACTTCCCTGCCATCAGACAAATCTGCCATAGGATGCTGCTGGGTTTACAAGGTGAAGCATAATGCAAACGGAACCATTGAGCACTATAAAGCTCATCGTGTTGCTAAGGGATACACCCAGCTTGAGGGCCTCAATTTTATTGATACTTTTTCCCCTATGGCAAAGCTTACCCTTGTGCGAGTCTTACTTGTTGTTGCTGCTGTCAAGGGCTGGCACTTAAAGCAACTAGACGTTAATAATGCCTTCCTCCATGGAGAAATTTATGAAGAAGTATACATGCATGTGCCACCAGGCCTCCCATCTCAACCTGGACAGGTTTGCCGCTTGAAACGATATCTTTATAGCCTCAAGCAGGCCAGTCAGCAGTAGTATGTGCGGCTATCCAGTTTTCTCATGCATCATGGTTACACTCATTCCACAGCTGACCATTTTCTATTCCTGAAGTTTCTTGATTCTAAAATTACAGCCCTTTTGATATATGTTGATGACATCATACTAGCGGGAGACAATCTTGTTGAAATTTCTTCCATCACTCACCTTCTCGATCAAGCTTTTAAGGTTAGGAATCTTGGCAATTTGAAGTTATTTCTTGGCCTTGAAGTAGTCTGATGTGCAGCTGGAATTCATCTCTCTCAAAGGAAATATGCTTTGGATATCTTATCTGACACAGGCATGTTAGCTTGCCGCCCTACTTCCACTCCCATAGACCACACAACTCGCTTAACTTCTGAATCTGGGACTGCTTTGGCCAATCTTTCTCCTTATCGCAAATTGATTGGGACATTGATTTACCTCACCACAACATGTCCAAACATTGCTTTTGCTGTGCAAAACCTTAGCCAATTTGTCTCCAAACCAACTGATACTCATAGCGAAGTAGCTTTTCTTATACTAAGGTACTTGAAGCAGGCCCCAAGTTCTGGTATTATCCTTGCTTCTTCCAGAGTTCTTCAGATGAAGGGATTAGCGACTCTGGTTGGGTTGGATGTGCTGAGACACAAAGATTTGTCATGGGATTCTCTGTTTACCTAGGCCACTCTTTAATTTCTTGGAGCTCTAAGAAACAACCCACGGTTTCCCGCAGCTCATCAGAGGCCGAGTATCGTGCTATGGCTTCTGCTACTTGTGAGATACAATGACCTCACATATCTCCTTGATGATCTTCGTATTGCTTATGATCGTCCTGCTCTACTGTTCTGTGACAATGATTCGGCCCTTCAAATAGCTGCTAACCAAGTCTTCCATGAATGTACAAAGCATATAGAAATAGATTGCCATGTTGTCTGAGATAAAGTTAATTTGGGTGTTCTAAAACTTCTACCTATCTCCTCTTCCTTGCAGTTGGCTGATATTCTTACCAAGGCCTTGCACCTCACATTTTTCGTGATTCTTGTTCCAAGCTGCGCTTGTCAAACATCCATTCCCAGCTTGAGGGGGACTCTCAGCATGATGATAAGCAGCAAAATTCTGATATGCCATGTGGAATATGATCCTGCTCTTTTTGCCTTGTGATATCTTCTTGTGATCTGTTATAATTTGTTAGATGATGTATCTTTTCTGTTTTTCTTCCCTAACTGTTTTGCCCGCCTTCCTTCTTGGCTCATTTCATTGTATATATACCATTGAGAAAATAATGGATTATCACCTTTGTTGGTCCTTCTCATTTGCTCCTTATTTTCTGCATTTTATTCTCTGCTTTGTTCAGGTTCTGCTTTGTGTTACTTTTCTCACTGGAACCTCTGTTAGTCTTCAAGACCAATCCACCTTAGGCAAGTTTCTGCCATTTTCTCACCAATAAATGCTACTCCACCGAATACAACCATTACTGATATTTTATATTTTCTAATCTAATATATATAAAAAAATTAAAAAAAAATATGGCAAACAATATGCACGAAACTCATCATAGATTTTGATAATATTAATGGCATATATAGTGTCTTCTTAAGCAACAATTTCTACTAATAAGAAACAGAATGTAGTTCAGCATCAGCCAACCCTGAAGTTGATGCTTTAGCCTTAAAATCCATGACTTTTCATGTCTGTAAGGATTAGTTTACATTAAATTCAGGTACAAAAGTTCAATCTTATACATAGCTTTTTGCTAATGCCATGACATTTCTCAAACCATCAAACATAGCAACAGAGAAACTCTTTTAGCTACAAAATCAAACAATATACTATTAATGTGTCAACTCCTGGATGGTATGTTCTTCATAACAGTAACACTTTCCTACAGTCTATAACCCATGCACATATCTACAACTTTGATAAAGTTACTATACGAAAGGGAATTTGTGGACACTGAATTAAAAAGGAAGAGCAATATAAAGCTCAATGATTAACAGATAAATAAGGTCGAAGTAAACACCAGCTCACTGAGATGCTAAAAAAACATGGGTAAATTGGTATATGGCTATAAGAATGACACAAAGCAATTTATCAGTATGGATCAACTATGTTACCACTGTGAGGCAACATTCACAATCAGTAAAACCTTCCCGCTGTAATCATTTAGACTCACATCATTTCCACGGATGTCCTGCAATTGTAGTTAACACCAGAAATAAAAATAAATTATAAAATTAAAACGTCAGCGAAGCAATTAAGTAGCCGATACAGTTAGCAACAGCAAAATCAACCAGCCTTGTCCCAGAAATTTTGGTAGTACAGAACAAACAGATGTTATACAGAAGTGGATGGGCATGCACAAACAAATAATAAACCAGAACAACCTGAACTCAACTTATTTATTATTAATATCATAAAAAAAATGTTAGGGAAAATAAAGCTAAGCATTGATCTCCTTAAAAATTGAAATACAAAAGCATAAAATCAGAACCTATTAATACAATTTGGTGATTATATTGAGCTAATTTTTTTTAATCTTTTTGGCATCATATAATCTCTAATCAGAACTTAGGCTATCTTCGAACACCCAGCAAGCAATTCGAGTGCAAAAACAATTGGGGATGAAGAATCCAAAATATTTAGAAGTAAATAGAGAAAAATAAGAATTTGGTATGAGCAGGCAACAATTTGTTAGCAGAGGGAAAAGAAAAAGAAAAAAGGAACCTTGACAGTGAAATCGTAAATGGATTTGGAGGATTGTTCAGCCATGAGGGAAGGAGTAGATGGGTAGGTGTGAGAATAGAAAACGAAAGCGAGAGGAAAAAAGAGGATAGATATGCAATTCCAGAAAGTCAACCACTTCATGCCAGTCAATAAATGCAATGGATTTCACATTGCTGTGTTTGTGTTGGTGCGTAGCGAATGAAAAAGCACGTCACCACGTTCACACTTTCACATGTGAACGCAGATTAAATTAAACGCTTCCCTCCTCGCATCAATCACCATACTGCCATATCATCGCTGTCTTTCATGCACAAGGATCCCATGAATGAATAATATCTTACTAGATTAAATTTTACCAATTTCTAAATTATTACACTTAAGCTTTGAAAAGTTTTTAAATTTAAATTAAATTATTGTAATCATAATTTAGATAAAATAAAAGAGATACATATCATCTATTATTATTATTAACCCACAATTTTAGAGTGTGTTTTAATTTGTTAACCTCCTATGGTATGGTGTTATGTTAATGGTTTAGATTTGTTCCTTTAGATACTGCATGTTGTTTATTTGTAACTTCTAAATTAACTAAGTGACATGCAAAACACGAGTGTTGAAAAAATCGAATAAAATCAAGTTAAAAACCAAAAAACTGATAGAAAATGATAAAAAACAAGAGTGATTTAGTTTTCATAATTTACAAATCGTATATTTTGATTTGGTTTGTAGTTTCACATATCGAAATATTTGTAAATTATCAATCCTTATTTGTTTTAGTCAAAATAAAATATATACATATATACATTTGTTTATTATTTTCTAAATTTTTTTTAATTTAATTATTAATTTAGTTTTTAAATTAATATGTGTTAGTTAATAAATTAATATTTTAATAATACTATTTGTTTAAATTTTATTAGATATAATTTGACAACAAGTAGCATGTAAATTTAAATAGATTTATTGTTTATAATTTAACTTTAATAATTATTACTTTTATATAATTTTATTGGAAGTGAATAAATATTTATATAAATTTTAAAAATAAAATTTTAATGTATTTTTTAATACTTAATAATAAAATTTTTAAATCATAAAACCTAACAAAATCAAATCACAAAAAAAATGTTTGATTTATTTCAAATTTTATAATTAATTTAAGATTTTAATTGGCATATACTGTCAATGTAAAAATTTTTACATTGAAGTTCAATCACAATTGTACCCCTCCTCTTGGTCCTGAGAAAAGAGCCATAACCCGACCTTCTCGCATGTTGGGTCAAAGCTATGCACATCTATCCGAGACCCCATAACCCGATCACCAACCTAAAAGAGGTAACTTGGTCACTAAAAGCTCATTCTTAAAAATGAAAACTAAGAATCTTCCCTATATTTTAATTAGCGTAAAAAAAGTTATTAGAACGCATAATAAGCAGGACACATTCCCTGAAGCAAGGTACGTTTTCTGATCATTTTCGACTCCCACTTGATACAACTGATACTGATTTGAGCGTCGGAGTCTCTTTTACCTGTATCCACCTATCCTCTCAGGAACCAACGACTCGTGCAAGGGAGGTCGCGGTATTCTACTTGAATCTGGTAAGAACAACCACCTCACTTGATATTCGTAAAATGTTACGTTTAAACGTTAGTCTAAAAGTCTTTTAAATTAATCATGTGTACCCATTAAACTTTTAATTTAAACTTATAGTTTTAATACAATCTCCATAAGATAAGATAAGAATATTTAATCTAAAATATATTAATTCGGAAAAAAAAGATGATTATTTATGTTTACGAGTTTCTGTATTGTATTATGAAAAAGTCAGATTGACTTTTAAATATTTTTCTATTACATATAATTATAATCATAATAACATTTATATTAATGTGTTTCAAATACATAAATTGATTAATTTCACTACTTTTTAAATTTTAGAATAGTAGTTATTATATCAATGATTTAAATTCTGAAGTTTGATTATTTTAATATTAAATATATTTAAATAAATTTATTTATTTTTATAAGGGTAAAATAAATTTTAAAAATTGGATAAAAATTCAAATGTATATTAAGAATAAAGCATGTAAAGAATATAATGGATAAAAAGTAACAATGATTAATTATAATATTTAAATTAGATAGTTTAATTTTACTATTATTTAATTATTTATATATAATTCATGGTGCATGTGCATGAAATAATGATTATTTTAATTAATAAAAAAATTACACATTTTGAAGAGTTTAAGGAGTATACACTGTTAGAGCAAAAAAATTTATACCGACGTTCAATCATAATTTTTTATTTATGGTAAGTTTGTTAACTTTACCAATTAATGTTTTAAAATTCATATAAATGAAGAATTGTAATTGAATGTCAGTGTAAAAATATTGTACGCTATCGGTGCATACTAATTAAACTTTTTTCTAAAAGTGAAAATAACTAAAAAATATATATTAACTTGATTTGATTTTATTATTTTTTAAATTAAATAGTCAAACTATTATTTACTTTCATTTCACTATTTCCAACTACTCAAATTTAATTTATGGTACATATGGATAAAATATAACGATTTCTTTAATTAAATAAAAAAAATTTAGAAGTAATTACAAACGTACTTCTTAAGTTTATTGTAATTATAAATGTATCTTCTTTTTTTTAAATTACATACTCCTCTTACTTTCATATACTTATTATAATTGTATCTCTCATTTTTAAACTACACATACCTTCGTTTATTTTTCATTATTATATTTTATTTTGAATGAACATGATATGAATTTTTTTTTCAAGTTTCATAACTGTGCAACAATGAAGGTGAAAGGGGCGTCGATTGTAAATTTTGAAAAATATAGGAAGTATATGTGTAATAACATATAAAACTTAGAGAATACATGTGTAGTGTAATACAAAACTTAGTGACTACATGTGTAATAAATTTATTTACGATATCACACTGTTTTTGGAAGGAAGAGATACAACAATAATAAATATGTAAAAGTAAGGAGTCAATGTAGTTTTAAAAAAAGAGGAGATATATGTGTAATTATATTTAAAATAGGAGATGTATCAGTAATTATTTCAAAATTTTACATCTTTTTAATACTCTATCTTAATTTAATTTGATTTCATTATTTTGAAATTTAGATTAATTTTGATTTTATTGCCCTTTTAAAATTTATGATTTGAATATGGAGACAATTTTTTTTACATAATTTTATGGAATGTTATTTTACAATGAAAACGATCCATAATGTTTTTTCGCATTTTATATTTTATTGAGTTTTGTTGTTGTTATTATTTTATCTTCTTTCTCTAATACCATAATTTGGTGTCCTTATCTAAAAACAATAAGAATTTCACTGAAAAAAAATAATTAGTTCATTTGTTAACATTTTCTGAATGTTATTTTTAATATTTTTCATAAACATGTATAGATTTAACATAAAAAATAACTAAAAATAAATTAAATATTACTAACATAAAAATTAATTATAAGAATTAAAATTTGTATATTACATTATTTTTTCTATTAAAAATATAATAAATATTCATAGTTAACATGTTAGTTTTGTTAACGAATAGATTGAAACTCATGACCCCTATTTTTCCATAAATATAAATTTCACTATCATGCTAATCTTATAACTCCTAGTATTATTAATTTAATAATTCAAAATGCAAAATAAATAAACCTTAGATATATTTTTTGCTTTTAATTTTTTCATAATTTTTATTAAAACATTTTAAATAACGTTTAAAATAAACAAACATTATGTCATTATCTAAAATATTTTTATAGGATTATTTAAAATACTTTTAAAAAACAAAACAAACATAATTTACAGGAACTAAAAGAATTTTTTTAGAAGGACAAAAAATATAATGTTAAATTATAATAATTAAAATAATATTTAATCAAATAAATATGTAGATGATAATTTAAACAACACATGTATATGTGAAAAAATTTCTGTGTAAGTAAATATTATATGGTGGTAACTTATATTTTTGTTTTCTTATAAATAAAAGTTATGTAGATATCTTTATACCAAATAATTAAATGACTATTAATTATTAATTTTAATATATAGCATATTATAGAGGGAATAATTTTGTGGATAATTTTTTTTTAAATGAAATGGGCAATCAACTACCAAAAAAAAATTATATTGATATTGGAGACATAACGTAACTTAAATCACTTAAGTAAATAAAAGATACGAGATAGAATGAAACATAGTGTTGGTCTGCTCTAATTTCATTTTATATAATGGGATAAAAATTTTATTAATAATTTTGTATTTTAGACTACATTTTGGTGTTTATAATCTCATTATTTTTTTATTTTATTCCTTCAAATATATTATATATATCATGTATAATATTACTATATTTATTTTACTAGGTTAAGTTACTATTTTTGTCTGTTTAATAATGTAATTTAGAATTTAATATAATATATACCATAGTATAACTTAAATTTAAAAATATAGATATAATTAATATTTTTTCGTTGTTTTGGAAAGCCATAAATCATGGAAGAAGATCAAGTCTTGTGAGAACTTTACATGGACCATTATGACAAGTAACGCAACACCTTACATTTAGATTGAAACTGCGCTTGGCAAGTGTCTTAAAATAATCAGTTTTTTTTTTTTTTTGAATAAATCAGTTTTTTTTTTCTGCCTAAAAACTAATTTATTTATTTTATTGAAAAGTAATGAATCATCATTCAGTTCAAGGAAATTCATGACTTTTCTATTGTACCTAAATATTATTTCAAGAGGAGGATCTCAACAAAAGTGTGCTTTAAAATAAGTATGCTCTCATAAATATACAACCATGTAAATCCTATTTTGAAGATGAAAGAAATAATTGGTCATATATAGCTACGTATATATGTCATATTAGGTAGACAACACACATCCATAGTCATAGTCGGGATGTGTACGTGATGTTTTATGTATGTTTTTAAATTTATATCGGTAATTGAATTCGTGAAAGTATTGATTCATGGTTTATTGGTTCAACTGTGAAAGTATTGATTTATAGTTTATTGGTTTAACTGTTATTAAACTAGTAATTAAAACAATCTTAATAAAATAATAGTTTATTATTACAAAAAAAAAATGCATTAAGGCTGTAATTATAAAAGGATAAAAGTAATTTACTAAATACATCTTCATGCTGTTAAGTTTAGAAAAATTAATTGATTTAGGAAAATGATGGGTATATTTAGAAAAACAAAAAAAAATTCAAAAAAACAATACAAACCGGTTTTTGCCGGTTTTACCGGTTCTTGACCATTTTTTTGGTTTCAATATTCATTTTTTGTTCCATTGTCTTTTAAGGTTGACCGAACTGATTATCAGACTAGTTCAGCGGTTTTTCGATTAAATCAACCGGTCCAGTCCAATTTTTATAACATAGTAATTTATAAAGAAATATATAATTTGAAAAATTTCTTGCTTTATAAATTTTTCGCTTGAACATGGACATTGATATATCATGAACCAATATTTAAGAACATTTTCTATTTTTCTTATAGTTATTTAAAAAATTAATGAGTTGTTTCATTAAGAAATTGTATTTTATGATTAAAAAAATAATTTTTTACTAAATCAGTACAAATTAATAATAATATATAATTAAAAAATTAAAAATTATCAAATTATAATTTTTTTAGAATTGCTTATAATATTTTTTTGTTAAATTAAAATTGAATATGAATTGTTTAAGTGACACGGTAGTAACCATCAAATATTTTTTTAATATAATAAACTAACTTATTGAGAATTCCTCTTGTTGAAAATGTTCTAACAAAGAGAACTTAACCGATAGACATATCTTACCCTTGTCCAACACCAATCTTGCCCCAGTGACCAACCAATGGCCAGGACTATCTTGTGGACCTTTAGACAACTGCGACGTGTCTACAAATTTCAACAGCTTTTGTGTTTGCACAGATACGGGAGGTCCTGAGGGAAACACGCTGGAGTCCAAAACTACAGTTGGTTTTTTCTGGTCTTTACCAGAAATTGATGTGCTTTTTATTGAGAAAATACCAGACCTCTGGGATAACCCAGGGGAGCCCTGTGTCCAACTTGATTTTACAATTACAAAATTAGACACCTTAGAGAACAACAGTCTCAGATGAAGGACACTTCTTGAGTCATGTTTCTTCACATGAAGTTGGGCTCCTGTTACAATAAAGGCCACATCTTTATCAGAGCTCCATCTGGGGTCATATTTCACTGGTGCTGTACATACATGGGAAAATTTCTTTCCATTGATTGCTTCTAAGTAACGGTCGTCACTATTCTCTTCTGACCATATGGAACTGTCCTCTATTTTGTTGGTTAGCATTATTGGAGTGTTTAATAGATGTTGCACGTGTATGGCTAATCTGCGCCACCAACATCCTTATGAGCACCACTCATTGACAAAACATTATTAACTAAGATTGATGGTTAATCAGAACTAGAAAGAATGAGACTTAAAGTTGTACTTTTAGTGTTTTCCGTATCATAATTATCAATCTTAGTTCTAATTATCATTTATAATCAAGTTCCTCCATCCTTAATTTCATCCTATATATACATTTGAGATTTTAAGTTTTAAGTTTTGATGATAACAAGGTAATAACTAAAAAACACATTATATTTAAACTGGATGACCTAAAAAGATATTTTAACTGCATTGACTTAATTATATTTTAGAGCACCTGCGAGTACATTATTGTTTTTACAATCACAAGGAACAATAAAAGAAATATGTCTTTTGACAGGTAGTTTTTCTTTTTATAAAAACAAAAGCAAAGTGGAAAGTTTATCGAGTCTAGTGTTTAACACAAGATGTGTAGACAGCAAAGCATACATATCCCTGCCAGTTAAGCATGTCATGCAGAAGCTTATCAAAAAAAGAAAAGAAAAGCATGTCATGCACAATAAATCCTTTGGTATTAACTATTAGATGGGTTCAGGAAGGATGGAGGAACCTAATTGTAAATGGAAGAAAAATTGAGGAGGCCATGAACTAAAATGCAATTTAGTGGAGCAAAATAAAGAGTAAAAACGTAATTAAGCGATAAAGCGAATGAATAAGTACTAGGAGTGTGGAATTAACCTGTTGCATTTCATGCCCTCAAGAAACAATCGCATCCCTGTGATTGGCCTTTTACCAACTGTTACCTGTTATGAGGAAGATATTACTTACTTTGGAAGAAGACGAAAGCAAAGTCTAATTATTGATAGAGAATGAGTTGGAAGTACCTTTGACGTGTTTATGTAAAGCTTGGGACCCATCAAGTTGAAACTAAGAGAAGGCGAAGGGGTGGTTCGGTTCGTGGCTGGACACAGTGGAAGATCATTGTGAATGGGAGCCCAAAGCTTGTGTGATTGGTAGTCAAGAAAGTAAGGCAAATCTGACATTGGAGGCTTATCTGCATTTAATCAGAACTTAATTGATTCATTTTATTTCTTTAACAACCACAAAGTGACAGCCTGGTGAAGAATGGTTAAACATTGTCAATGGGCCGGCCTGTGCCCTTTGAACTTGGAAGTCAATAAACTAAACTATGGCAAATCTGACATTATCTGCATTCTCTATCAATCTATTTCCTTCTCATTTGTCCAAAATTGTTCAAAACAAACCTGCTGTGTGCTAGACTTCTAGCTGTCTCAAATTTGAACTCAAAACCTTAAGTTTATATATGTATTAGTTTATTAATTGTATCTGCTAAATTGACTTTCAGCTATAATATATATCAATATTCACATATTGTAAATATATAGACATTAATTCATAGAATAAAACCCGAATCAGGTCAAGTCGCATAAAAGAAAATTACTGTATATTTTATCCATAATTTTTTTCTGCGTGTTACAAGTAAAAAAAACCTCATATCTTATCAATCAAATTCCCTAAATGTTTCATCATTGGAGAAAAATCTGCATCTCATTTTTTACTCAAGAAGTAGTAGTAAAGTGTCTGAATACTGAAAAAAATTAATTGTTTATGATACTGACTTTTCAGATCTGCTTATTTACAGTACTATTTCACAAATTGCTATAATAAGACAATTTTAAATGCTCAACCCCAAGTTGAAGTTTTCAAAACCGGATATTTGGTTGGTTAAAAAAGAAAATTATGTCATTATTAATACAATTTTGTAGAGAAAAATCCCACGTAATGTGCTTGCGTAGGAAATTTGATGTTAAATCGTGGTGAACAAAATTAAAAGTTAAAATTATTAACATAACAGTTTTTTCTAAGGGCATTAACAAGTATGTGTTTTATTTGTTTTGCGGGTTAGCTGATCCATTGCACTTAACGAAATGGACTTTTATTTTATCGTATGATTTATTTGTTTGGAATTAGAGCTTGAACCAAAAGAACGGGCTAGCAAAATTATCGTTCATTTAATTTTAAAATTGATATTTCCATGAACAAAAACTGACGAAATCATGTTTTAAAATAAATTAATCTAAATAATAAAGTCAAATTACAATTGGCGTATGTATTGCTTTGCTACTACTACTTTGCTTTGTTTTGATTTCCATAAGAGTAAAAGACAAAAAAAAGATAAATAAAAACCTTACATCGAAGGTAGAGGTTGATGGCATGGGATAGGAAGCCTTTGCCTGGAGCTCCTTTAAGAAGGGAAGTGATGGGAATGAAGCTAAAATCAACAGCATCTGGCTTCTTTGGAACTGTCAGAAGCCATTCACTATGGTCACTCACCTGGGTATCCCCTCCCCTCTTTGCACATATCACTGTAATTCCCTACATGTTCAATTATCTATAATATCATTTCTGAAAATTATATCAGAAAAATTTTCAAACTACAATATATATTCAATTATTGATGAAGATTGGAAAATTATTATGTGGATTGAGGCAGATCGAACCTACATCTTTTGTACAAACGGATGTAGAGCTATTGAAGGCAACGATTTGTGAACCAAAGACATCAAAAGCTTGTGGGGTCTGTATTTCAGCACAAGACATTGAAACTATTTAGAACATGCAAAAATCAAATTATGGTGGCTCGTTATTTATTCTGATTGCAAAATGTAGTTTAATTAATTATAACGAAGGAATTAACCTTATATTTTTTCTCTTTGGATTTTGGAAGGAAACTGCATGTCCCAGTGAATAATTGATTTCCAAGCTCATCCAAGTGCTTCTTGAGCTCTGATGGCTCCAAGTTGGAAGACGCGTCTTGCTTGACCAACACTAAATCTTTGCCACCAATGCTAAGCCCCACAAGGATGTGTGTCCCGAAATTTTCAATGAATCTGATCACATTTTCACCTTTATATTAAGAACATCAACCAAGGAACTCCAGAGCTAGTTTAGTTTATACATCGCCTTCTCAATGCACAGAATCAATAATTATTACCTAATACCATATCCAATTCTGTAACACTGCATAATCCATAGTCTCAACAAATAACCTTATAACATTAATTAATTGACTTATTTTTTAAATTATATTAATTAAATAATTATATGTTACGTATTAATGAATTCAGATCTTAGATGACGTGGTGGTACCATAACATTTAATAATTTCTCCAATTTATTTTGTATAATAATTCTATTCAGAAGTGAATACAAATTTATGTCTTTTGCACAATTACATTCATGTGAAAATTGATATTTAAATATTAAAAAAAAAATGTTTTAAAAGGAGAATTGATTGAATTGACAGCCAATTTTCAGTTTTCACACAAAGAGATGGGTTAATCGTGTTTTCAATTATTTAAACCGTTGGATGAATAGTCAATAGCCAACTCAAAAAGAACTTTGAAAATATTCCATCTAGTAAATTTTGAGGCTTGAAATTTGCGTCTATGCTAATGCAACTGTTCTTTATAACTGATTGTCGAATTTTTTGGCATATAAAAAAAAATAATTGTTTAAGTTGTAACATGTAAGTTCACATGGTTTAAAAGTTATTTTTAGTGCTATCCTACAGCTGAGTAAATAAAAAGAGAAATTTACCAAGAAAAGAAAAAGAAGACAATCATCAAACATCGGCCATTCGATCCTACGTTTTCCTTTATAAAATTATCAAAGTCATTGCAATATCGTTATCATAATTATTTGTAAACGATATCGCCTTCTACATGTACTGGATACCGATCCACTGGTATGAACAGGATATATATAACAATATACGCGCAGTCTAAGCAGGCTTTCTTAATAAATAATAATAGAAGAGATCATGATGAGGGTACAACAATATAATTCTGGTTTGTCCAACTAGCTAGCTGCCTAGAAATCCAAAGCCAATTTTATTATAATTCCATAACTATTAGTATATTGCTTATGAAAATGCTAACTTGTCTCATATGATATGTATATCCATCTACTAAGATAACAACTATTTGCTTCTAATTTTTTCTAAGCTTTTAATTAGAAAAAAAAAATTCCAGTGGTAATCATCCTAAAAAGGATGAGTATTTTAAGTTTAGTCCAATAATTTTATGGCACATGACGCATTCTTGTGAAATATTTGCCGACGTAAGAGAGAAACTCGGGCAAGAAAAGGGGGAAAAATCAGAGACAACGTTTTGTCTTTGTGTGTTTTCCTTTTACTTTCCAGCTAGCAGCCTAGAAATTCAATATAATTTTGACTATATACAAATTATTAGTATAGAAAATAGTTCATGAAAATTCTTAGTCTCACGTAAAAAAAATTATAATTAATTCAGTAAATACTTTAAATTATTTTCTTCTGGATGCCCTTAATCCTATCATTGACTGGGGAAAAATAATTTTCTATGATTTTTTTACTTAAAATATATCTACTTTCGATCATGAAAAAGAATAATGAAACATTAATGAGATGTTGAAGTATGATATAATAACTTGACAAACAATCTTATACTTTGAAGAGATAGATAAAGAACACAATAATAGAGTATCAATCAGTAAAATTAATAAATTTATCATAATTAAAAAATTGAGATTTATATGTTTAAAACTTTTTATATCAATAATTTATAATCTTTTTTTCTTTTATATATATGTTGACCAGTGGGAGTATGACCCGTTCTTTTAAGTATTTTCCAAAATCTTGAATAGTTAAACCAGTTTTACACTTTCGAAAGACGATTTAATATATAGATGCGAAAAACGCTTAAAGTGTTTTTATATATTTTGTTATGAGTTTATCTTGTTTATATAATTATTAAAAAATTATCAAATAAAGTAAATAAATTTATTATACATAAAAAAATATAATTAATTGACAGTATAAATTTTTTTATAAGTATTTTCTTTTTTGGCGTGTATAAGTGTTTTTCTGATTTGTTGTTTTATCAAAAGCGAGATTGTTTTATTACTTAGAAATTGGAGGCAAAGCCACAAAGCTAAAGATTTGGAAGCGAGAAACTTCACTCATTATTAAAAGGGACAGAAGAAGGGGTCCGATCAGGAAATATTTTTTGAATAACTATTTTCACTTAAAAGAGAAAAAAGAGTATATTAAGTTGTTTTTAAATAAGTTAAACTAGCCTCTGGTCTCTTCTGTAGAAGATGTTTTATATTATCATTATTGTAAATGTATTTGAAGTTGAAGTTGAAGTTGAAGTTGAAATTGTAATAAGTTAGTTTTAAATAACGGAAGTATGGGTATTATTAAGCAATAAAAGAAAGAAAATGGAGAATTGAAAGGGTATGTGAGATACCTTGCAAGTGAAGGGGGGTCCCAGGAAGAAGGAACAGCTTGAAGGACTTGTTGAGAAAGAAGAAGCGGAAAGCAATGAATACGAAGATTGAAGAGTTTGATAGAATAGGCATGGAAGGCCAAAGCCTTGGTGTTAGCTGCATGGGTGGCCCATGAACTTTCATCAAATCCAAACAGGGTGTTGAAGTACCCAGATGGGATTCTCCCAGGGATTGAACTCTTCTGGTTCAAGAGCTCCGACATCTGTATATACATATTATCAATTGACAACGTAAGAAATAAAAGTGATGAATGAATGAATGAATGAATTACCTGCGTGAATGTAAGGATGTCGGATTGATAGTGGGTGCGATCTCCCTTGTCGCATTTGATGTCAACGGACACATCTCTGATGCTGCTGATGCCTGGCACCCTCAGCTCCCCTTTCTCTGTTTCATTCAGAACAACCAAACGCTCTTCCCCTTTGCACAATTTCAGCCTGAAATCTGAGGTCAAGTCCAACCCTTTTCCTAAGCTCTTCACCGCTCTCTCAACTATGCCTTCTTCCATCTTTTCTCTTTTTTCACACCCCCTCTCATTTTATTTATATGCGCCTTTAATATACACTTGTTACATACCTACTCATCTAATTCCATACATCCTTCTCAATTATAATATTCTTCATGTTCAAAATCCATTTTGTAATATATTTTTAACAAAAACGACAATGCTGTATTTTTACAAATTGTGAGAAATAAATAAATTCGACATTAAGGATATTTCTAATAGTCAAAGTATAAGATACTCATATTATATTAGGTATCTGTTATAATAGTCCATGTTAATTTTAAAATATTTACTATAATTTTGCTTTAATTAATAAAATATTTTTTATTAGTTGAGTTTGAAGTAAAACTATTAATACAATTGATTGATTACTTGAGTTTGAAGATTTTAATTAAAAATACTAAAAAAATAAAAACTGTTACAAGATTATTTAGAAGGAAATGGATAGTGTAATTCACGTTCATAAGATTAGTTGAGACTTTGAATGGGTCATGGGTCATGGGTCATGGGTCATGGGTCATGGGTCATGGGTCATGGGTCATGGGTTTTGTGTCTTAACAGAGAGAGTGTAGGCTTGAGTTATTGGCTGATGTCACCTTGATTGCAAGTTTTGGAACATTAATTGGGTTGTGACTTGTGAATAACCAACGGGTGACTTTGGAGTGTGGTCATATTTATGTGTGGCTTGCAGCATCACCACACACCGGGGACGTAGACGTTGTACGTTTTTATGGCTTACCTCTCTTAACAGGCAAAAGCAAAATGTTCCAACTTTCAATATCACTTGTACATGACTGTTTCTTACGGCTACACCAAATTTTTATGAGTTTAGTTATTATGTAAATATGTTATCATAATTTTTAAATATTACTAGCTAAAGTTAATAAATTTTATTGTAGATAACAGATTTTGATTGTTAATATACAATTTTTTATATTGTCTATATATATTAATTAAACTTAATTTTTAATCATACTGTTTCATTTTTTTTCGGAAGTAAATTGCTCTAAAATGTCTAAATTTTTTACTTATTAAAAAATTATTATTTTAAGTATTTCATTTGTTATTTTAGTCCGCTAAAAAAAACTGAAATTATTTTATTTACGTTTGATAAGCAATTTTAATTAACTACTATTTTTTTATAAAACTACTTCAATTAAATTTTTCTAAAAGAATTCCTATTTTTAGTCATTAGCTAATTTTGTTTACACTTTATTTTATTTTTCATTAATTAATAAATTATCTACCACTCGTTAATATGTAATTATAAAAAATTACAATTTAATATGTAATTTAAAATTTAAATATTTTATTATAAAAAATTATAATTTAAAAATATAAATTTATAATAAGGAATTTTATATTGATAAAATATATTATAATAATTTTAAATATCTCATTGTTAATCTAATAATTAATTATGTCTTTATGTGTCATTCTATAACTTTCAACTAGTTTATCAACTAGTTTTACTAAACAATTACAAATAATTTTTCAGTTTTCACCTAATTTTACTCAGCACACCCTTAATTTTATTTATCTCAAATAAAATATATAAAGTTGTTTCTAAATTGTCTTTTATTAAGACTTATATCATAAATAAAAAAATCATAATTGTAATTAAATAAAGAGTAAAATTTCATAATTACCATTAAATGAAAGGTATTTTAGGATAACATAATGTTGAATAAAACAAAATTAGTTAAATTTGATTACATTTAAATGCCAAACCTAATACCATATTTTTGTTTATAATGAGTGGGGAGTATTATTGTATAAGTTTTTATTCACACCATTAAATGCTTTTGTGTAGCTATGGTATTTCTAAAATGGACTCATTTCTAAAAATATTTATTCGAACACATAATTTTGCTCTATTTAATGTTATTATTTTAAAATTACTTTTCATTTAATTGCAATTGTGATTTTTTTTATGATATCAAGTTTTAATAAAGGATATTTTAAAAATAACTTTATATTTTACTTGAGATTAATAAAACTAAATGATGACAACTAATTTCTTAATATGTGTAAATTTTATATATTTCTACTTATATATGTATTTTGCGCAAAGAATCAAAGATACACAATACTGCTTATATTTGAGTCAAAACGTAATACACTTCTTTGAATGGTGTTGATTATTCAATCAATAAAGTTTAATTGATAGTGAATTACATATTAGAGAGGATGTTGCTAGTACTCATTTATTTTTTTATAAGCCAAAAAATATTATCAATGACAAAAACAACCCACAAGTTATGTTTTGTTTACAATTACACAAGAACCATGCCAAAAAACAAGAAAATTATTAAGAGTACCACCCATTAAACACAGAAAAATGGATTCATAATATCTCCATGACAACACCCCTACAAGTTTAAAATTGTACCTCATGTGTTATCCATCAACATTTGTTATTTTCCCTAAAGATGACAACATTTCGAGCCTCCAAATGTGACATAATCTAGCAAATGATACAAAGACCATGCACAATGCACTCCTTTTGCTCCACTAAAAGGATGACAATTGGATGGGTAAGGTACTATGGTACCCCTCCCTATACCCGCATTTAAAAAATGTACTCATACCCGACCCTATACCTACACGAGTAACAACTTTGATTTTCATTTTTATACTCGTTGGGTACCTATATACTTGTATTCACACTTGTGACAACACTTTACTTATTTATAAAGACAATAAATTCATATCTTTTACACTTAAATAAGCATAATATAAAAAAAACTAACATAACATTAAAAAGAACAAATTATAAAATACTTTCTAAAGTTTTATATGATTACACATAATCCTTTTTTTTTTACCGTAACATTAAATAATGTTGTAAGTTTATTAAGAGTCATTTTATAAATAACTCAATTCCTTGTAAATTATGTTTTTATCTTGTTGAATTCGTGTAAAATATATTATATATATTTTATTCTATAATTATATTATTTATCATATATTATAATTCAAATTATATTTTTAGCAATATTTTTCCTCAAAATTATAATTATGTAATATTATATAATTTAATTATATTAAATAATTATATATATATGTATATATAAATATATATATATATATATATATATAAATATATATATATATATATATATATATATATATATATATATATATATATAAGGTGTGGGGCTGGGTAGGTGGTACTATAGTACCCATACCTGCCCCCTGTACCACATATTTTTTTACGGGTCTTGACCCACCTTGTACCCGACTTACTTTTTCAGGTAATTACCCATCCCACATGAAGATATTTTTACTGGTACCTTAGGGTATGAGTTTGTCATCCATATCCACTAACTAGGCCTAGAAGCTTATTACAACGTTCTCTAAACTTGTTGTGGAGACTTGTGTAAATTTCCCACCAAGCGCATATTGCCTACCACACCTATGCAGTCTTTGCACAATTGAAGAATATGTGTTGTGATGTTTTAATTTTTGCACTATAAAAAGTGCATCCTTCATTTTCACGTCGTAGTATCCTTCTTTGCCGCAAATTATGTTTTGTCAACAACTGGTTTGCTTTTGCCTTTAAGGCAAGACATTGCACCTTGGATGAGATTCTATTGCTCACAATATATTGTAAAACGCATCCTTGTGGCAACAAGTAACCTCGGTCATCTTATAGGTAGACCATACAAAAGGTACGTCCTTGACCCATTTACTCCTCAAATCCAACTATCTGGCATCCTTTCAGACAATTTCATTGACTCCAACCTACACTTGAGCCTCGCTAACAGTTCCTACTCCCATATAAATAACTCCCTCCTCAAGTGCCACCTTTAACTTGTCTCGCCTACCTTCATCTCCTTTATTATTGTATTTTTGTTTATTGCTAACCCAAACAATATGTTATACTCATCACATAAACTTTGTTCCTTAATCATTGATCCCTCTAAAACATTATTTGACCTTCATCTAAACTTCTTTCAATATGTTGAGACCACCAATCCCAATGCCCTTAGCCCTAGTTCTCAATGAAGTTTAGATTTGTCCACCATTTAGAACATTTACCTTCTGTACCTCCCAAAATTCCTATCATATTTCTCACATTTGGATTACAAATTACGTGCCTATAGACTATTAGGCTCCATGTGTATTCTCTAATTTCACTTACCTAGTAACATTAAACAGGTATATCTTTCACACCTAATCCCCCTTCCTTTTTCTCCCTACATAGTTTATCTCATGCTACCCAATTGACTTTGTTCCTACACTCTTTCCTTCCTCATAAGAAGGTTTTTGAAAAGGGACTCAAGTTGTGAAATAATACATTTTGATGCCTTAAAAAAGGAAAGAAAGTAAATTGACAACTCAGAGAACACCGATTTAAGTAGAACAATTCTCCTTACCATTGAAATATACTTATACTCCCAAGAAGACAATCATTTGTTTACAACACCTATAATTGGCTTTCACATTGCAAGTTTTTATGGATTAGTGCCAATGGATAACTTAAAAAGGACGTTGTCGACCTTGCATTAAGCAAAACAATCACCCTTCCTAACCACACTGTTCAAACGCATTTATTTTGAGGAACTGACTCTTATGAAAATTCACTTTCAATCTCGATATTAGTTAAAAAATATGCAATACAACTTTTATTACCTCTATTGACTCCCAATTCATTTGGAATAGAAGTAATGTATCGTTTTCAAATTGTAAATGTGAGACACCAACGTAATTTTACCTATAGCATATCCCTTTTTAAAGACCTAACCACACTATAGCTTTTATCATTTGACTTAGCTCTTCCATTCTAATGAGAAGCAAAAATGGTGATAAAGGATCGTCTTCCCTGAGCCCTCTACCCCTACCAAACTCCGTTTTTGTTCTTCCATTTAATAACACAAACAATCTGGTTGAGTCCACACATTCATTCATCCACCTTATCTACCTCTCACCAAACCACATCCTTTCCATAACATGCCATAAATGCTTTTAATTCACAGAGTTGTATGCTTTCTCAAGATCAACCTTAAAGAAAACTTAACCCTTACATAATCTCCTAGCATCCCCCACTGCCTCATTTACTATTAGAATGTCATCGAGTATTTGTCGCTCTTCCATAAAAGCAATCTAAGTTTCAGAGATAATTGAGTGTATAAATCATTTAAGCATTTTTTTCCAACATCTATTTAGTACCTAATACATGCACCCAACAAGGGATATTGGACAATAGTCTCGTGATTATGAGGGTTGCTAATTTTTTATATCAATACTATAAAAGAATTGTTTAAATCTTTGACAAGCTTGTTGTGCAATGGAATTCCTAAAAAAAAATCCACAAAATCTTGTTTTATCAAATTTCGAAATTCCTTCAAGAACATAAAATTAATACCATTAGGATCCAAGATTTTTTTACTGTCAGAATCCCATATTGCCTCCTTAATCTCCACTTCTAAAAAGGGATTTTTTAAAGCCTCTTATGCTTTATCCCCTATCTTTTGAAATTGTATGTTTTGCATGATTGGTTTGTCCTTATCTTTTTCTTGAAAATGATTTTGAAAGTGCTCCTTAAACCTCAAATTTAACGTAACCACCTCTTCCACTTCCACCCCATCAAAATTAAGACTTAGGAATTTGTTATTTTTCCTTATTTTCACCATTGCTCTATGAAAGTACTTGGAATTTGCATCCCTTTTTCGCAGCCATTGAACCCATGATTTTTGTCTCAAGATAGGGCATTTCTTTCCCACCCATTTCTTTAAGTTTCCCATATGACAATTTTTCCAATCCTTTTCCACATTCTCTAAACCTTTCCGCCTCTTCTTTCATATGTAACTCATGAATATCATCCCTTTCCTTTTCAATTCTCCTATCAAAATATATTTATAAAAATATTTAACTCATGAATATCACAAAAAACCTATTCTAAAAAAATATTTGATAAAAAGAAGATATATAATTTATGATTGGTTAATAAAGTAAAAATATTTTACATACGTACTATTTGTTCATTTTTCAATAGTAATATCAACCTACCTACATAATTTGTTCTCAAAATTTAACTTTGAGTTAACATTTGAGAGGAATGGAGAGGAAGTAGTGAATATTTCCACTAATAAAACTAATGCATTAACAATTTAATTTTTTTAAAGAAAAAAAACTGAGTTAACCTTTTAAATAAAAAATTTAATTGATATACACGGTCAGTGTAAAGATTTTTATATTGACATTCAATCATAATCCTTCATGGTAGATTTGTTGACTTTACTCATTACTGCTTTAAAAGTCACATAAATGAAAAGTCATGATTGAATGTCAATGTAAAAATCCTTTACACTCACAATGTATACCAATTAAACTCTTAAATAAATTCATGTTGATTGAGTAAATTAATTAAATTCTATTTCATTTGAAGAATTACTTATGCATTTAACCAATTAAAATTGATATTAACTCTTATTACCATAGTTTAAAGTTATGACACTTAATTTAAAAATAGTAATTAATTTCTTAAAGATCCATTTTGTTGTCAAGGTGTTGTTACATTTTTAGGATGAGCACCAATTTTAACTAATTTTAAAATTTTGATATTCAAAATCAATAAGACTAATTTTTGTTTGGTATAGAAGATGAAATAAGAGAAGAAAAAACAAAGGTAAGCTCACATGGTTACAAACTAAATTGCATTGGCTTCCAACAAAGCATGCAAGCCTATTGGAGGAAGATCAATCTCATTACAAAAAACATTTGACCTTGGACCTAGTTTAGCTAAGAAGTCAACACATTTATTCTCCTCTCTCAAAGAGAGCATAAGTCGGACATGTCATTTTTTCCTAAGTCCTTAATACCTTCAGTGATAACTACATACTTGTGGGTAGGTGATGTTTGATAAGGTTTATATCATGCAAAGAATCAAAGATACACAAAATCAATAAGACTAAATCTAATGTATTATTGGAAAAAATATTTATTTTAAAATTTGAGTCGACGTTTTAGTTCAACTTTTATCTTTTGACATTTATTTATTTGACTAAATATCCTTTATCCTTCTTTTGGATAGAGATTTTATAAATTTATTTTCATTAAATTTGAAATGCTTTCAATTCAAATAACTTTATTTTTCAAATGTTTTGTTTGCATAACGTAATTCAAATTTATTGATTTTTTATTTTCTTCTTTGACTTTATTATTTCAATTTCCATTAATTTTTTTATTTAATTTATATTTTATTTTATTTTATTGTATGTTTTATTTTTATGTTGTGTATCTTTTTTTCTTTTTTTGAATACTTTATAACATATTTTTTAGTTTATATTTTTTAAGTCAAATTTTTAAACGCTTTTTAACAAAATAATTTAAAAAATAATTAGAAATATTAGGCTTGAAAATATTAATTTAAAAACTTTAAACTAAAAAAAAATTATAAAGCATTTAAAAAAATTAAAATAACGAAAAAGATGTGCAAAATAAAAATAAAACACGCAAAGAAAAAACAAAATAAAATACAAATCAACTTAAAAATTTTAAAATGTGTATCTTTTATGTGTTTTATTAACTTAAAAAAAATTAGTTAACCTAAAAAAATTAAATTAAAAAATATAAACTAAAAGATAAACTATAAAACATTTAAGAAAATTAAAACAATGAAAAAAGATACAGAGCATAAAAATAAAACAATGATAAATTTTAATTTATTTTTTATGTATGTATATTTTTTCTAAAGTATGATTTTAAGAATTTTTAAGTTAATTTGTATTTCATTTTCTCTTTTTATATGTTTATTTTTATATTATGTATCTTGTCCCTTATTTTATTTTTTTAAATTCTTTGTAATTTATTTTTCAATTTAATATTTTTAATTTAATATTTTTAAACATAATATTTTAAATTATGTTATTAAAAAACATTTAAAAAAGATAAACTAAAAAATAAATTGCAAAACGTTTAAAAAAAGTAAAACAACGAAAAAAGATACAAAACATAAAAATAAAACACATAATAAAATAAATTAAATTAAAAATTAAATAAAAAATTAATTTTAAAATTCATGATTTAAAAAAATATACATAAATAAAAAATAAATTTTAAAAAATTGACTAAAAAAATAAATCTAAAAAAAATGCCCTATAAGAAATTGGTTGCTGGACAATCAATTTCTTACTAGCTTTTTACATAAAAGAAAATCATGTTGAGAAATTGGTTCCCAACCATCACTTTCTCAAAATGAATAGTAAAAGTGGTTATTTAGGTAGATAATGTGGGGGAGTGAGTCATTTGGGTAATTTCTTTTTCTTTTTGGTATATAAAAGAAAAAAAGTCCATTCACCACAATATTCTGGCATATTGCACGATGTTATGGGTGATTCACTAAAACTTTAGATAACTTACACAAATATCCCACAATAAGGTGAGATTAACCTCTTAAGTGTGGATCAAAATGTGATTATCAATGCATGCCTCGCGATACAATTGTGGTATAGGCCATAGTTTTTTGTTTGATACTCTAGAACTTTGCATGTCATACTGAGTTTCAAAGCATCTTCCATAAGTGTATGAAATAGGTCATAGTGTTGTGATTGATGCACTTGAGCTAGTATGCCTAACACTCAACTCCCATAGCATAATGGGCATGACCACAGGAGTGTGGTCTGTGTGGATCTAAATTTGGTTGTCAACACACTACCATAATATCATGAAGGAAGGCAAAGTGTTGTGACTCTAAAGCTTTGCATGTTGAGAAATAACTTCAATCATCAGCAACAAAGAATCTTATCGATATACCCTAAAAAATGTTGACAAAAGTTGGTCGAAAATAAGGTTGATCGATATCAACCGAAAATAATCATGGTCAATGTCAACAAAAGAAAATCAAAATCAATGTAAAAAAAAAAATAACATCAATTGACTTTGGCAAAAAGAAAATAGGTTTGAAAAATTTTAATTCTTATTTTTGTAATGAATTTAAAATTTTATAAGTTTATCAAATCAAAATACTTTTATAAATGACTAAAATTTCAAATTCTTCTAATTTCTCATTTAAACAATTTATTTCATCACAAAATATTTAAAATTTGCAAAATAAAATAAATTTTTCTCATTTGAACAAAATATTATTTGCACCAAGTTGAAATTACAAGAAAAAGAAAGTATTGTTGCCACCAAGCAAGAGGTTGACTAACCTATATATAGTAACAATTAACATATTGCAGCATCCCCGAATCAGAATCAAATATAACTTGGAGTTTGTTAACGACGAATGTGAATCCCTGAAAATTGTAGCGGATCCTTTTACGAGCCAAAACTACGAAAATGGGTCATCGTCCCTAACTTCCCTCCTCCAGATTTTCCGTACTCGAATGGTCATTAGTCAAAGAAACTGACCTGTGTCTACGGTACAAATTTAAAATATAAATAATTAGGCATCTCTGCCCTACCGTCACACGTTTACACCATAGCTTATTTAAGGTAGTTGATAAACGAATTTACCAAAGGGCTTTTGTCTAAGAGATGTGAGTCGTTTCATAGTAAAGATGGAAACAGAGACGGAGGATATAAATGAGATTATGTTGTTTAGTAGAGGAATTAGTAGGAAGAAATTTTTTTATTATCATTTGAAATTTATTAAAAAATATAAATTTTGATTAGGAGGTGTTCTTCGGTTCAGGTCAATCTGACAAAACTGACATTTTGAACCGAACCAATTAATTTGGTTCAAATTTTTCACTTGATTGGGTTTAGATCTAAATAAAACTAAACAGAACCGATCATGTTCTATTTGGTTCGCGGTTTTAGCACTTTAAAACTCTAACTCAACCCGAACCAAACAAAATATATATATATATATATATATATATATATATATTATATTGAGTTGCTTTAAATATATACAATTTGTCGTTTGTATTGTATTGTGTTACTTTAATAGTTTAATTTGACTAATTTGTATATATGAAACACTTGATATTTTGTTATAAAATTATGAATTTAGTAGATTAATAAATTTAACTAGTTTAAGGTATAAAATTATTTTTTATGATTTAATGACAAGAAATTTGATTTTTTTATTTTTTTATTGGTTTTTTCCAAATCCAAACCGAACTAACCTGATTATCATTGGTTCAATTTTGTTCAGTTAGGAAAAAAGTTTGGACAATCCGAATCAACCCAAATTAATTGGTTCGGTTTGGTTTTCTCCCAAAACCGTAATAACCCGAACTGTGACCACCCCTAATTTTGATGGTTTTGCATTTTATTTGATGTTTATTTTCATTAATTTTGTAAATTTTCAATAAATTTTTTTAAAAAGTCAAGTGTATGTTAGAGAATATGCTATTAACACTTTTTGTATGAAATATGACAGAAATTGATGAGTTGCACATACTTTTTATACTAATCTTTCTATTTTTTCTAAAAAATATAATATATATTATTTCTTTTTCGTATAATTATTTCTTTTCTATTTTTATCCTTTTTATTTTTTTCACTCATACCAAACTCAATCTCATCATAGTGAATAATTGATCTACAATTTGAAATCTTATTAGAAGATGTGAACATATTTAGCATCTTATTATTAGGGGTGTTTATTGGGTTAGGTGACTTAACGACTCAATCCAACCCAAATAGATTGTGTTGAGTTTTTCTTATTATTGGGTGAGGTAATTTCTTTTAGCACCCCCCATTTGCTATTCAACCCCCTCATTTGCTATTCACACCCCCTAATGTTTAAAATTTTTTCCCAAACCCCAAAACACCCTCACATTTTTTATCCTAATTTTTTTTGACAAAGTGTCACCTAGCTTCACGGCTACACGGACACCTCTACCCACCTCTTTGAAAAAGAACTCTCACCCTCTTCACACATACATGACAAAGGAAGTTTCTAAAAATAAAAAAATATATATGTTCGAAGAGGGTAAGGATGCGAAATGAAGAAACTAATGTAATTTTTCAAAGAGGTGAGTAGAGGTATACATGTAGTAGTGAAGCTAGTGAAGCTTTGTAAAAAATTTAGGCTAAAAAAGGGTGAAGATTTTTTGGGGTTTTGCAAAAAATTGTAAACATTGACGAAGTGTAAATAGGAAATGAAGTGGTGCTAAAAGAAAATGTCTTGGGTGAAATCTGACATAACTCAATCAAACTCAATCCACTAATGGCTGGATGACAGATTCTATAAGTTGAACCCAAGATTCAACTCCAAAATCACGGAACTATTCGTATGTTGTTCAATAGAAATAATAAATGTCGATCTTTGATAATTTTGTCATCATCTAATTGTTTTCAAATACGATCATGCAACGATGGAAAATATTACAATGGGAGAAAAGAAGGAATTAATAAATTCAAAGAGATCATATAATTCCAATTAATAATTCGTTCAGTCCTTTAGGAATAGCCCTTCAAGTTGCAAATTTTTATTTTTACTGTTTAATAACTCATAATGAGATCTCGATAAATAAAGTTACCCAACCATAATATTAAATTATTATATATTATTATTATTTGAAATTATGTGTTTTGTTATTATGTGTTATTTTGATATTAGGTTTTTGCTAGTTTGGACAAATTATGTAATTTGTATTTATTTGTACGGCTTGACTAGCTTAAACAAATTGCATTTACTTTTATTTTGGATAAATGTTTCTTCAGTTATTATTGCTTAAAAGTTTAGTTATATGTTAATTTTAAGAGTTTAATTGGTATAACTGTCAGTGTAAAGATTTTTACACTGACATTCAATCACAACCATTCATTCAGGGTAAATTTGTTCACTTTATTAATTACTACTTTAAAAGTCACATAAATGAAAAATCATGATTGAATGTCAGTGTAAAAATCTTTTATACTGACAGTGTATACCAATTAAACTCTAATTTTAATTTTTTTTAGTTTTGATATATAATTTGTAACTATAATTTATTATTTATTTTTATGTTATAATAATTATATAGTCCATTTTTTTAAAAAAAAATCCTAAAAAAGCTAAAAAAATATTCTAACTTTTTTTTAAAAAAATATTTTTTAAAAATATCATCCAATTAATCAAACATAACCTTACCCAACATGTTCAAGGACGGGTTGGATTGGGTTGAGTTTAATGAAAGAAAAAATGAAAATTCAACCCAATATTTTATGATAAACTAGTTATGTGTCTACGAACTTATTATCAAAGAAAAATAATTTAAAAATTAGTTGATAGAAATTAATAATTTATATAAATAATTTTTTATAATTTGAAGTACAAGATTTACCAATATAAACAATTTTTTCTTTGATAAAAAGAATATAACAATAAGTTGAAGTACAAAAATGTCAATGTAAAATATAAATATCTATGAGATATATAAAACCTCCATAGAAAAATAAGATAATGTATAAGAATAATATTATCTCCTTTATTTTTTCTTTAAAATTTGTAATAAAATAATAAAGAGTTTAATTAGTACGCACTGTCAGCGTAAAGGAAGTTTATACTAACGTTCAATCATATCTCTTTATTTATATGACTTTTAAAGTATTTATGGGTAAAGTCAACAAATTTATCATAAATGAAGGATTATGATTGAATATCAGTGTAAAAATATTTTTTACACTAACAGTGCATACTAATTAGGCTCAATAATAAAACTAAGAGTTAGATTTTGGTATATTTAATATTACAAACTAATTAAAAATAATTATCACTCTAATTTTTAAAAATGGTAATAAGATTTATTAATATATTATTTTAATATTAAATAATATTTAAATTATTAAAAAAACACGTGACATGACCATAGAATAATTAGTATACAATAAATTTACTTTAATGTAACATTTTGCATTAGACTTATCTCGTATGTAAGTGGAATACATCTTTTAAGCTTAGAGGGTACACTTGTAATATAAGAAATAATTTTACTTTAATGTTTTCAAACATATTATACATTTTATAATTTTACTAGAATATTTTTCTCTATTTTTTTTTTATCCAGTCCTTGTCTTGCTAAAAAATTATAGTATTGTCATGCAATCCTACCTACCAAGGACCCTCTCACTAGGGTCATGGCTAGGATGATAGAGGAGACTTACCTTGGAAGGACTCATCAAGACCTCAACTCATGATAGAGATAGAGATTATTAGGCCATAGTCCTTAATTGTCCTTGTAAATAATAATTAGCTTTCTATTTTCCTTTGTGGGCCATGTATTCGACCATTTGTTTGTTTATAGGTAGGAGACGTGCTATTAGCTTGTGAGAGGAGGTGAGTGGAATAGAAGGCTCCTTGACCCAACGCATGATGGACCTCCTCCATACACCCTTGGAAGTAGTTCATCCATCCCTCGTTATTTATGTAAGGCGCTAGCTTAGGGGGCCTAAGTTTGGGTTAGTGTTTCTAATCCTAATTAGGCTCAAAGTCCTATATTGCCTAGTTTTGAGTGTCTAGCCTTCTCATTTGGCTATAAATACACCTAGCCTCCCTTGTAATCATTCCACTTGAATGAATGAACATTATTCTCTTTGAACTATTTGTTCTTAGTTGAGTGTCATCAAGAATCCTCTCTTTTGAGGAATCTTTTCCTAAAAACTTTTATTAAGGGACTTCTCCTTTGTGGCAAACCTCATAAAATTTTTGACTCATCTTTCTCCTTGGAGAAAGTGGCGTCTCCCTCCCCATTTCCTAACCTCTCCATCCTCCATCTTCTTAGAGGAAAGAATCTCGGTTGAAGAGATCAAGGCAGTGCATCATTTGGTATTAGAGTCATTTTTATGAGGTTCATTTCTTCCTCTTTGTCTCCTAGATTATGCCTTTTTTCTTCTTTATTTTTCTGCACTTTGATGCTTTGTTGTTTACTTCCTTTATTGTCATATCATTTTCCTTTTATGTCTTGATAGTAGTAGCTTTATTTCTTGTCATTTAATTTCTTGCACTTTTATTTCTTTGGTTCAATTTTCTTGTTCCTTTCATTGAATCAAGTAGTTTTTTAGGTTTCCCTTTTGTGAATTCCTAAGAGGGTCTTAGTTATGATTTCACATCCTTTGTGAAATAAGTCACTCAAGGTAGTCTAGACTCTTGGATTCACATTAGTATTCTTGACTTGTTCTTGCTTTTCTTATTAAGCGTTTTATTCCTTGAGTTAGGCATGAGTTTTTTTTTAAATTTTTCTGCACTTTATTTTCAGTATTTTTACTCTTCCAAGTTATGTTATTAGATATTATGTGTAGTTGTTTATTTTGTCATTTAAATTCCTAGTTGTGCCTTTTTTTTATTTTCACCATAAAGAGAGTGTGTGCTTCTTGAAATTGAGCATGAAAGAGGTTCACCCAAATAGTCTAGGTGCTCTAGACTTCTTATTTGTTTCAAAATTCTTTTGCTCAATTTCTCCCTATATCTTCTTGTTTATTTTAGTAGCTTATTATTATACTAGTTTCTTGGTGAATTGAAGTATTTTGGCTAATTATTGAGACTATTTGGGCATGTTATTTTGGGCTTAAGATTAAGCAATCAAGCTTGCCTTCACACCCTCATACTTTCTTTTTGTGCCTAATAAGTAATCACCTAGACTAGTAGTCCATTTTATGCTACTTGTTTTCTTTGATTTGCATTGTCTTAGCAATTTGTGTGGCTGCCCTTTTTCCCTTTAAGCAAGCAATTGTTATCCCTATACTCTTCATCAATTTTGCTTCCTAAGTTTTAAAGAGGTGTAGCACAATCTTTTAAAAAAAAAAGTAGCAATCAAAAAATTAAAATAAGTCAAAAAAAAGAAGAAGAAAGAATAAGTGTAGTAAAAGTGAAGTATAAAGAAACAAAAAAACAAAGAAAAATTGTGTGGCTTCCTTTTTTTCCTTTAAGCAAGCAATTATTATCCCTATACTCCCCATCAATTTTACTTTATAAGTATTAAAGAGGTGTAGCTCAATTTTTTTTTATAAAAAAATTAGCAATCAAAAAGAGTAAAATAAGTCCAAAAAAAGAAGAAAGAAGAAGTGTAGTAAAAGTGAAGTAAAAAGAAACAAAAAGAGCAAAGAAAATTTGTAGTGCACCTCATTTCTTGTTCAAATGATAGGATTATTAAAATTGTTTAAACTTGCTTGATTTGGGACAAATACCATTCGGCCAAATTGCTTGAAATTGTGCAAATCTTAGAAACATTGTGAGTCTTTTTCTTTGTTTAGTCCATACACATACTCTACTCTAGTGCCATTCTAAGTTCATTTCGTTGTGCTAGCTTTCTTTCTGCCATTTAATTGTTTGCTTATCTTGTTCTTTACTATTTAAGTTTGTCTCATATCTCTATCCATTTGGATGTGTGCCTTGTTTCTTTGAGTTTTTTCTTGGTTTTTGCTTGTATTTGCACGTCCTTGGATGGGTCTCCTGTGGTACGCCACTTTTGTAGGGAAAGGGAGATTGAGTTAAGCTTTCCACAAGGGTAGAATCTTGAGGAGGGTTGATTTAAAAGTAAAAGGAAGAGTTCATCTCAAGGAGAAAAGCAAAAGTAGTAAGGAAAACACTTACACTTGGAGTGGAGAGCATCAACAACTTCAATATTTTTTCTTTTATTGCTTTTTTGGGTGTAATTTTATCAAAGGCCTTTTTAATTAAGGTGTTGGATGCCATAAATGTTACCTCTTTATTTGTAATAGCTTTTTAGTTTCTCTCTTAGGTGGGGGAAGGAATTGGTACCCCATCCTCCCACCTTAGAAGCATGACCATTAGTTCCCTATCCTTGTTTTAAATTTCCTTAAAATTGCTTTCGCATCTTAGTGTGAAGGTCTTTTGAATTCAAAAGACTTTTAAGCAATTCACTCAGGGAGAAAACTACAAAAAGAGTAAGGAGAGTTAAGCCTTGGGATCTCTCCCCCCCAACACGTTCAAAATGAGCTCATACACATCTAGTTATGGTAGTGTCAATCAACAAAGGTCTCATAAAGCCACAACCACGGATAAATTCATGGGTGAGTTTAAAGAGTGAAGGGTAGAAGAAAGAAAAGAAAGAGAAAAAAGAGAAGGAAAGAAACGTGAAGAAAAGGGAAAGAAAAGAGAGAAAGAGAATTAAGAGAAGAGAAAAGAAGAGAAGAAAAGGAAAGAGAAAAGAAAAAGGAGAGAAAGAAGAGAAAGAGAGGAAGAGAAAGAAGAAAAAGAGACAGACATGGGTATAGTTAGCCTCTAGTGAAGTTAGTGGGAGTGAGGGGTATGAAAGGCCTAAGACGAGAAGAATGCATCAACATAATAATCGAGCTCAACCCCTTTCCCCCCCAACAATTTCTCTTCTTGGTCAGCTTGTAGGTTGCTTGAGATGATCAATGGTAATTTCTCCTCTGCCTCAAGGTAAGCATATTAAGGATGTGTAGGCAGAGGCTTCAAATCAAGAGAAAATGGCCACAAAATGTATGGAAATGGTGGTGTATTGGCAGCTGCAATGATGCCAGTTCCTACAACAACTACAAATGTGTTAGGGTTTGCTACAACACCATGAAAATCTGCAGAATAATTTACTCTAGATCTGGTGCCAAATCAATATCTGGTGCAATATCTTGTGGGGTCTGTAACTCAAAATCTTCACTTGCAATGATTTGATCAATTTCTGCACAAATTGAACACATGTCTGACTTATCACAGGTGCATGCAATTTTCTCAATATTAAAAATATCATCAAATACAAACAACTCATTTTGAACATACAAATCTACACAATCATCTAAAATTGCATCTATCACATCCATATATAAAACTGAATGGTTCTATATAGGGTGTTGCGTGGCATAAAAAATAGTGAGAGTTCCTGAATGCACATCAATCTTGGTTCTGGTTGTCTTAAAAAATGGTCTCCCTAGGATCAATGTAGACCCATGGCTAGAAAATTTATCCTACATATCCAAGTCATAAAAATCTGCTAGAAAAATCAGACATTAACTCTCACCAGCATGTCTTCCAGAACACCAAAAGGCTGTACAGTACTCCTATTTGCCAACTGTATGACAATGCCAATTGGCTCTAATCCACCAAGCGTGAGGGACCTGAAAAATGTAGAAGGCATAACGTTAATTGAAGCTCCCAAATCAAGCATGGCATCAGTGGAAATACAATCTCCAATAGTGCATGAGACAATGAAGGTTACAAGATCCTTGCATTTCTCAAGCATAGGTTGCTATTGTGGAATAATGGAAACATTTCTACTTGAATTAGTACAGAAAAATGTCTTCCAATCTTGATCCTCTAATCACTCTTGAGTCTCCTCTTTTGTGTGCATAATTCCTTAAGAAACTTGGCATATTTAGGAATCTACTTGATTGCATCCGAGAGTGGAATATTCACCCTCACTTTTTTAAATGTGTCTAGTAGCTCATTATCAACTTCAAATCTCTTTGTCGGGGTTGTTCTAGTGGGAAAAAGTAGTGGGTTATTTTTATTCTGCACCTCAAAATTTGCAAATTTTTTCTCTTTTGTAAAATGTGATTCATTGCAGCATTGGAAGGCTTTTCAGGTTTAGAATTTGCTGCAGCATTACCACTCTGTTGTTGAGATGTCAATTCTTTCACACTCCTTAATGTAATAGCACTAACATTGCCTTTTAAATTAATCAATGCCTGAGAGGGAATTTGTCCTGGACCTTGTGACTGCAAATGGTTAAGAGTTGTAGCTAGCTGACCAATGTAAGTTTGCATGTCCTTTGTTGTAACATTCATATTTTGCTAAAATTGAAAGTTGTTAATGGTCATTTTGTTGATCAATTCCTCTAATACAGAATATTGGTATGATATAGTAGTGCAGCAGGTTGTTGGAAAGGTGGTGCAGCAGGTTGTTGGAATCTCTGATGTGGTGGTTATTGATATGGTGCAATATTTTGTTGGAATGGTGGTTGTTGGTATAGAGCAACATTTTGTTGTTGGAATCTTTGGTGTGGTTGTTGCATCTGTGCACTAGGACCAATGCCATATTTGAGATTATAATATTGTCGTTGTGGATGTCTGTATTGTTGCCCATTATAAATTCCAACAACTTCTTCATTTGCTTTAGTTTCTTTTAGAGTAGGACATGCATTAGTAGGATGTTATATGGAAGTGCAAATGTCACATGCTCTAGCTAAAAGGCTAGGTTGTTGTTGTTGTCCAATAGCTAACTGTTGAACCAAAGAAGTTAACTCAGTACACTTATTTTCCAACTTATGTGTATCTATAGCAACAACACTTGCTTCATTCACCCCTTTGATTGGAGTGGCTCCTCTAACATCAAACTGTTGTTCATTGCTTGCCATGTTGGAAATCAAATATTTGGCAGCGATTGGTGTTTTATTCATCAAAGCTCCGTCACTAGCAGTATCAATCATGTTCTTGTCCATTATCAGCAAGCCTTCATAGAAATATTGAATCAGCAGTTGCTCAATTATCTGATGATGAGGACAAGTGGAGCATAACTTGTTGAACCTTTCCTAGTATTTATAAAAAGTCTCTCTAGACAACTGTCTTATGCCACATATTTCTTTTCTGATTGAAATAGTTTTGGAGGCTAGGAAAATTTTTTCTAGAAACATCCTCTTTATATCTCCCCAAGTGTTCACAAATGTTCGTTGAGAGTATAACCAATCTTTTGCAGCACCATCAAGAGAGAATGGAAATGCCTTCAACTTTATGTAATCCTCTGGAATTCCATGTGGCCTTATGGTTGAACAAACAACATGAAACTTCTTCATATGCTTATGAGGATCTTCACCTACAAGGCCATAAAACTTAGGCAACAAATGTATAAGACTACACTTGAGCTCATAAGATTGTGCCTATTCTAGCTCAAGATATTGGATACACCATGGTTGATAAATAATATCAAGTGTAGCCAATTCCTTCAAAGTCTAGTCATAAGGGTTAGCAACCATATTATAAGCAACAAAAGAATAAAAAACCAGGAAAACCAGAACTAAAACGGTTACACTCAAAATCGCATCAGAGACCTCAAATCGATTCATAATTTAGCCTTCCATGGAGATCTCCATGGAAGATTTCGTGACAAGGGAGAACAAGATGGAGAGAAAAACATAACTTGCAGGAGAAGAAAACTCAACTCTGAATTCTCAAAATTAGAAAAATTACCAAAAAGTTGTTGAGTCGTTATGAGAGGTTTTTATAATGTCTTTCTAAACTTCTCAAGGAAGCTAACCAAAAATATAAACTAAAAATCCAACTAAATTAGGCTAAGTCCCAAATGCAATTATTCTAAAAGATATAAAGAAAATAAAACTAAAAATTACAATTAGAAAAATACAAAAAATACGAAATACAGAGAAATACGAAAATACAGAGAAATACGAAAATACATAATAGTTAGCCCAATGCAAAGCTCACTCCAATCAAGTCCACTAACTTGCAAAATAAAGGAAAAAATATTAAAAGGTCCAAATGTAACCCAATTATGAAAATTAATTAAAATAGAAAATTAAGAAACAACTACAAAGTTAAAAAGACTAAAAAGGATATAAAAAGTGGTAAATAAAATACTCTATCTGGCGTCGTTATAGGGGACTGGCATACGATACTTTAGAATTTTAGTCATTTTTTCTTGTCTATATTCATTTATTATTTTATCAATTTATTTAGTATTTTTCATATATATTCTTTTGTCCTATGCTGACTTGTGGCTCTAGATTCCTTGTTTCTTATTTATCTGTGATATACTTTAGGTTGATAAACTATTATTTGATCCTAAAATTGAAAGAACAGCCAAGAGGAACAACCACTTAACAAGGAAAACGAAGCTTCTTAAGAAGCAAACTAGCACAGAGGCACAAGTTCATCAATCCCCTCTGCTTGAATCCACAAAAGAATCAATTATAGCAGAGGAAGAAGTTCATAAAAATCATCGCATCTTGAGAGATTACACCACTTACATTGGTCCTAGGGAATTTAACAGCTTAGCATGACCTTTTATTGAAGCAAAGAATTTAGAGGTAAAGCCTGCACTGATAAACTTAGTTAAGAACAAGTAGTTTTCTAGGTTGTCTCATGAAGATTTGTATACTTACCTCAACAATTTCTTAGATATATGCAACACTGTGATGATTCAACATGTGAATGATGATGTGATTAGATTGGGCTCATTGCCTTTTTCTCTAGCAGGGAGAGCTAAAGAGTGGTTTCATTCCTTCCCACATAATGCTCAAATGTCATAGGATGAGCTGGTAGATAAATTCATCACCAAATTCTTTCCTCCAGTCGAGGTGAATCAGAAAAAGATTTATATATCCAACTTTAAATAGGGAGCAGATGAATCACTTTGTGAGGCATGGGATAGGTATAGTGTCCAGCTCATGGGTTTGATGAAGGAACCCAACTTACTATTTCCCTATCTGGGTTAGAGACTCAGGCAAAATTATTGTTGAATGCTTCAATTGAAGGCTCTTTTTTCAAAAGGAATCTTGAGCATGCTAGAAGAATTATTAAGAATATGGCTTCCATTGATTCAGAGGTTCAATATTTACAAGGGTCAACTCAAAGGAAATTTTTTTATGAGTTAAACTATCAAGATGCCATTCTAGCTCAAAATTACCAATTAGCTTAGCAGATACAGAATCTGACAAAGTAGATAGCCCTCATTCCTCAACAGCTGAGAAATATGCAGCACACTTCTCTCTCTCTCAAGAATCTCAGCCGATACAAAGCTCAAAATGCTAAAGGATGTTATTTATGCAGAGGAGCATATTTCAGTGGCAGTTGCCTTATTCCCAGTGGCTCTCAGGAAGAAGTACATTATATGGGCAACCAAGACATATCAAACTTTTATGGCAATCATCCTCTGCCTTATAATGCTTTCAATCAGAATTAAAGGAACAACAACAAATTTTCCGGCTCCTCTAATAAACCACCCTTCTAGCCACAGTAGCCTAATCACTTCCATTACATATTCCAAGGGTAGAATCAGTTCAACCAATCTTTTCACCAGCCAATTCAAGCAAGACAAACTCAACCAACCCATTTTTCCAGTCTTGAGGCAATGTTCAAAGTATTCATGAACGATTCACAATCTAGGCATATACAAAATGATGCAAATGTCTAGAACCTAGAGAATCAAATTAGGCATTTAGAAAATCAGTTCGTTGAGCTCAAAAGTGGATCTATCTCTACTCAAGCTCAGACAAATCCAAAATAACATTGCAAAGCTATCACTATTAGAAGGGAGGAGGCATTAGGAAAAAGATGGAGTTAGGAGAAGGCCGAGAAAGAAAAAAATGAGAGTGAAAAAGAAAAGGAAAGGGATTTGAGTGAAAAATTGAGAGAAAATGAGGATGAGAAGGAAGTAGAGGAAGATATTAAAGTAGAGAAAAATGGAAAATTGAGTGAAGGTGCTAAGGAGGACTGTGAGAAGGACAAAGAACGTAGATTTAGGTGCCAAATGACTAAGGAGGAGAGGAAGAAGAAATTAGTATCCACTATCATTCCCACTGACTTAACTTACCCATATGTCTTATCTAAGAAAGACACTGAAAGATAATTTATTAGGTTCTTGGACATTTTTAAGAGGCTTGAAATTAATCTACCTTTCTCTTAAGCCCTTTAGGAGATGCCCCTCTACTCCAAATTTATGAAGGAACTTCTTACCAAGAAGTAAAGGTAGACTGATTGGGTCACCATTGAGGTTGGTGGCTACTGTAATGCTATCGTGCAAAAGATGCTTCCACCGAAGCTTAAGGATCTGAGAAGTTTCATTATACCCTACACCATTAGGAAATTATCTATTGGGAATGTATTATTGGATTTGGGAGCTAGAATCAATTTAATGCCTCTCTCTCTGCTCAAAAGGATTGGTGACCTGGATGTTAAGCCAACAAAAATGACCCTTCAGTTAGCAGACAAGTCCATTAAATACCTCTATGGTGTGGTTTAGGATGTCATAGTACATGTTGACAAGTTCATGTTTCTTGTGGACTTTTTGTGATAGGCATGGCTGAGGATATTGAGACTCCTCTTATTTTAGGTTGATCCTTCATGAGCACAACTAATGTGATTATCGATGTAACTGATGAAAAGTTGACAGTGAGGGCATAAGATGAAGAGCTGAAATTCAAAATGTTTAAAGCTATGAGTCATCCTAAAGATAAAGGTGATTCCTGTAGAATGGATCTTTTTTATGAGGTCATTAGTGAGGCCCAAGCCATAATGCACAATTCTTACTCTCTTTAGAAAGTCTTGACAAACTTTATAAAAGCTTTCAATGAAGATGAGGAGAGGGAAATAGATGAATGTCTCCAGGAACTTGATGCAAACAACATGCATCCACCTTATGAGGTGGTGATTGAGGACTTAAAGAAAGAAGCAAAGTTTGAACCATCCAAGGTTCAACTTAAGGAGTTGTTATCTCACTTAAAATATATTTACTTGGAAGGAGAAAGTGAAAAACCAATCATCATCAACAGTGCCTTATTAGAAGATGAAGAAAAGAGATTGGTTTAAATTTTGAAGGCCAACAGTGAAGTTATTAGGTTGTCGATCTTTGATCTGAAGGGAATTAGTCCATCCTATTGTATGCACAATATTCACATGGAGATTGAGTACAAGTCGGTAATACAACCTCAGAGGCATTTAAATCGCATTATGAAGAAGGTTTTCAAAAAGGAGGTGCTCAAGTTACTTGAAGTTGGCATGATCTACCCGATATCAAACAATGTATGGTCAGTCCTGTGCAAGTGGTTCCTAAAAAAGGTGGCATGAAAATGGTTTGTAATGAAAAGAATGAGCTCATCCTACACGGAGTATCACCAATTGGAGAATGTGCACAGACTACCACAAGCTCAATCAAGCCACTTGAAAATATCATTTCCCTCTCTCATTCATGGATCATATACTTGAGAGGCTGGCTGGCAAAGCTTACTATTGCTTCCTTGATGGTTATTCAGGCTATAATCATATTATGGTGGATCCAAGTGATGAGGAGAAAACAACTTTCACATGCCCATTCAGAGTGTTTGCCTACAAGAAAATGCCTTTTGGTCTTTGCAATGCTCCAACAACAATTTAGAGGTGTATGTTGGCTATATTTGTGGATCTGGAGGAGGAAAGCATTGAAGTATTCATGGATGATTCTCAATTCTTTTCCAATCCTTCAATGCATGCCTCTCAAATTTAGAAATGGTTCTAAAAATATGCATTGAAATAAATCTTTTGCTTAATTGGGAGAAATGTCACTTTATGATGACTGAGGGCATTGTTCTAGGCCACACAATTTTAGCTAGCGGAATTAAGATTGAAAAAGCTAAGGTAGATGACATTGAGAAGCTTCCTTCAACAATTAATGTAAAAAGCCTCCATAGCTTTCTTGGACATGTTGGTTTTATAAAGATTCATCAAATATTTCTCTAAGATAGTTAAACCTCTTTGCAATCTGCTTAATAAGGACACACATTTCCGATTTTATGAAGAGTGCAATTTAGCCTTTGAAGCATTGAAAAGGAAGTTGGTGTCAACTCCAGTGATTGTGGCTCCTAACTGGAGTTAATCATTCATGCTTATGTGTGATGCTAGTGACTATATAGTGGGTGCAGTTTTTGGGAAATATAGGGATAAAGTCTTTCATGTCATTTACAATGCAAGTAAAGTCCTCAATGAATCTCAGTTGAATTATGCCACTACTGAGAAAGACTTGTCGTCTATGCCTTGGAGAAATTTAGAACTTATCTCATTGGGTCTAAGGTGGTTGTCTACATTGATCATGCTTCTATTAAGTACCTGCCCACTAAGCCCAATTCCAAGCCAAGATTGATTAGATGGGTTGTTTTGCTTCAAGAATTCCCTTATGAAAAGTTGTTTTCTATCCAACAGAGGTTGTGGTTTGCAAATATGGAAAATTTAAAGGCAGTTGGTGTCATTCATATGGATTTTAATTGGCATCAAACAAAAAAGTTCTTCAGGGATTCCAGATCCTATGTGTAGGATGATCCTCAACTTTTGTAAAATTGGAGCTAATAATCTTTTAAGGAGGTGTGTGTCCTTGGATGAAGCAAAATAAATTCCTTGGCACTACGATAACTCACCATATGGGGTCACTACAATGGAGAAAGGACAACTCCCAAAGTCTTCCAAGTAGGGTTCTACTGCCCTTCAATTTTAAAGATGCCCAAAAATTTGTGAAAAGATGTGACAAATGTCAAAAAGCATAGGAGATATTAAGAAGGAATGACATACCTCTCCAAAGCATCATTGAAGTTGAAGTATTTGACTGTTGGGGGATAAATTTTGATGGTCCATTTCTACAATCCTTTGGTAATCAATACATCCTAGTGGCAGTGGACTACGTGCCTACGTGTATTAAAGCCATAACAGCCCCAAAATTAATGCTAAAATTGTGATCAAGTTCCTGAAGAGAAACATCTTGACCCAATTTGGTACACCCAGAGTGCTCATCAGTGATGGAGTGACTCATTTTTGCAATGAACAGTTAAGAAAGGTGCTGGAGAACTATGGTCTCAAGCAGAAAGTAGCCTTTCTATGCCATTCTTAGACAAATGGTCAAGTTGAGGTGTCCAAATGAGAAATCAAGTGCATCTTGGAAAAAACTATTGCTGCTACCAGAAGGATTGATCCATCAAGTTAGATGATGCTCTGTGGGCCTATAGAACAACGTTTAAGACTCCCATTAGACTGACTCCATTTTAGTTGGTCTATGGGAAAACATGTCATTTGCTCGTGGAGCTGGAGCATAAAGCATATTGCCCTTGAAGTTTTTGAATTTTGACTAGAAAGGTGTAGGTGAGAAAAGAAAGTTGCAACTGCATGAGCTTAAATAGATGAGACTCAATGCATAAGTCTTCTAATTTATATAAGCAAAAAGTCAAGAGTTATCATGACAAAAAGCTAGAAAAGAAGGAGTTAATACTTGCCCTTTCAATTCAAGACTTGGGTTATTCCCTGACAAGATGAAAACCAAGTGGTCGGGCTCCTATACCATCAAGGAAGTCAAAGCTTATGGGGTAGTAGAGCTTCTACATTCGGCTACATAAGAGACTTTTGTGCTAAATGGCCAGAGACTCAAGCCATATTTGGGTGGTGAAATTGAGAAGGTCACCACTGTGTTGGTTATGGATAACCTTAACTCTCTGAACTGTTAGGCTCATGACGTTAAACAAATGCCCATTGGAAGGCAACCCAATTTTCTATCCCTTCTCTTGCTTTTACTTTTAGATAGTTTTAGTGATGTGTATTTAGTTAGTGTTTATGTTATGGGTGTTGTTAGTCGATTGTGAATTTGAAGTTTTAGTTGTTGTTATGTTCAAATTTAGGTCAAATTATCCATGTGTGTGATGGTAGTGGTGTTTTGTGTGTTTGAGTACTTGTGGTATCCATTTTTGTGCATTAGTAGGTAGTTTTGAGGTGTTTTAGTGAGAATTTAGGTTTTTATGTTGGTTTATTATGTTTTTAGTTAGTTGATTATGTTTGAAGTCATGCTAGTGTGTTTGTGGTTAAGTATTGTGAATTTTAAATTTTAGTTGTGTTTTGTCATTTTCTAGTGTCCATGTGCAGTGTAGTGATTTTACTTGTGTTAGATGTTTGTGTGTAGTTGTAGCACCTAGTATCTGCATTAGTAATTGGTTTTAGTGTGTTTCAGGGAAGAATTTGGCACATTTGTGTTTTATGAGTTTTAGTGTTCATTTTGTGCATGTGAGTGTTTGAGCAAGTTTGCTTAGAGGTAAATAGGTTAAGTGTGATGTTAGTTTTGAAGATTTGTGGTTAGTTTGTGTTTTAGGTAGGTGAGTTGTTCATTAGGTGAATTTGCTCACTTTTGTTTTATGAAATTGTATATGCATTTAATTGTCATTGTTAATGTTATATTTGTGGATTTATAAATTTGTACAAGTTTGTTTGGTGCATCATAGCATGATTGCATTGTTGGTTTGGTCATTGCATTGATATTTTGTGTTTTGGCTAGTTGAGTTGTGTTTTAGGCACATTTGTGTCTCATTTTGTTAAATATGCATAATTCATGAATTGTAGTGTTAATTTTTTTTAATTTTGATTGTTTAGGCATGTTTGCTTAGGTCCATATGTGGTAATTGTGTTGTTAAATGTGTCAAATTCGTTGTAGATTTCAATTTAGGTTCGTGAATTGTGAATGTTTTGGCACAAAATCTAGTTTAAAAATAGGGGGTGAATAGATTCCCAAAAAATTATTGTCACAAAATTTCTTTTCCAAAATATCAGAATTCAAAAAATCATCATTAAAGAAATTTTCAAAATCTACCTTAAGACTTTTCAAAACAAATTTCAAATAGACCTTGACTAATATCAATTTCACAAAACAATCTTCTCGATTCAATATTTGTCCGCCATACAACTTCTTATTACATAATTCAATATTCACAACCAAATTTAACAAACACAAAGATTCAATTTTTCAAATTCATTTTTATTTTGTTGTCATCAAAATTCACATTCATTAATAATAAGATTCAACTTTACTCAAATCAATTTCAATTTTCACTTGTACAAGATCAATTTTACAAATATCACTAACAGTTTCAATTTTTCCTACAGCAAAACCCAACACAATTCTTTCATCAATCAAACATAAAGATTTAAAGATAGAGAGAAATTGCACATTTGTTTTTATACTGGTTTAGTCAACTTGACCTACATCTAGTTTCAGACTTAGTATTTCTGCTAATCTACTTTCCACTAAAAAATCAAGATACATGCACACCACACATACAGATTTTTCATAGAAAGATCCAAACAACACAACAATAAAAGATTTCCCCTTGCACCCCACAACAGTCTGCTATACCATGACACCTCGTCACTCACAGCGTCTCACACTCACAACACCCATTTGCAAGATTTTCCAATAATTTCAAGAAACACCTTAAGAGATTATCAAAACCATGTGCAAATACACAAGAAATGAGTAAAGAAAGATATCATTTGAACATGACGAATACCCAATACTCTAAATCACAAAATGTTCATCCTTACTCTTTCAATAAACAATTCTTGAATTCTCAATTCATCAATCTTTAGGTTTTAAAGGTTTTGATTCTTGTAATCGCTCTTTTTTCTTGTGAAACTGAAATCCCCTTTCGAAGTCACTTGATTACCTGTTTGTTATTTCAAACCAGACCCAAAATTGCACCTTCTCTGTGATAATCAATTAACTCTATAGGTAATCGATTATTGCAAAGAGCTTGTAATTGAGATCCTGAATTTTCACGCAGGGTAATCGACTATCTAAATAGGGTAATCGATTACTTCCTGAAAAATTCAGATTTTATGACTTTCTTGCTTGTTCCAACTAGGGTAATCTATTACCAACTTAAGTAATCAATTATCTATAAGGTAAATCAACTCTTAACTTAGTAATTTGATTCCTTTGCTTTCCAAACAATACACTCATAAAACTCAAGAGGTAATCATGAAATAGAAATCAACACTCAAACTAACTCATACACACACTCATGTGTATCTAAACAAACAATACAAGTACCACACCTATCAAATATGTTTGGTACCATAAAATGAATAAAAAATATAAAACTAACCTACAAAACCAAAACACTAAAGACATGAGATACTTCACCAAAGTTGCTTTCCAACCTTCAATCTCAACATATACAGTGTCCAATGCCCTTTTTGTGGCCGCTGGGCATTGATCTTGTAGTTTTTTGCAGAGTAAATTTTTTTAACATGACACCCAACACCCATGCTAGAGCCGTTAGGCGCTCATACATTTTTCTACTTTTTGCACATGAACGCCCAATGCTGGTGGTGTGCCCATTGGGCACTCATCCCTGCATGGTTTTGCATCTGGTTTGTCTTTGCTAGGTGTTAACTCACAAAGACCACTTTCTAACATTTTGTTTTGTACTCTCATGCATCATTTTCATATTTTATTTTTATGTTCTTTAGTGTTCTTTCACCATGTTTGTTCTCTGTGTTCTGAATCTCTTTTGCAAGAATGTCCTCCACGGACTTCATTATCACTCAATCCTCAGAAGCCTGGGGACCAAGCTCACTTCTGTGAGAGGGGGAGGTCCTACGAAGCGATTTCAAAACGTACTTGTAAATCTTCGTACATTTTATTGCATTTGCATTTTCTGTGTTCATATTTTCATTATATGCCTGTTGGGTAGCTTTAGTGGACACTATTTGGTTAACATGTGCATTATGTCTAGATTCATTATCTTCCCCTTTATTGGTGATAAAAATTCTCTTGTATTGTTTTTATGCAATTTTTACTTGTTAATGCCATAGAATGAGTTGAGCTAATTGTGTACTATTGATTCTTTTGGCAAATTTGTGTGGATCTGTGAAAGAGAGCATTAACTCGTGTAAGGTTTTGGGCTTGAATGATGATTGTTGTGTGAGCCACTATGTATTTCATACTGTTGATTTTGCTTGACTCCCACTAACTAATTCTTTACATGCATGATTGAGAAATGATCAAGGCTCTGTTTCTATTTTTAGCCACTTAGCCAAATAGCCTACTTGTTCAATTTTTTATCCTTGATTCCCATTTTTTATCTTTAAATGAATTAATTCTTGTTTTGATGAACCTTGAGCTAAATCAGTACATTACACATTCCTTTACCTTAAGGTTGAGAAAGTTTGTACATGAAATTGGTTCTCAACAAGTTTGGGCGAGAATGCCTACGAAGAGTCAAGTACATTCTGAGGTTTAAGTGTGTTACATATTCATTAAAAAAAAGAGAATTGAAAAAAGAAAAGAAAAAGAAAGTGGAAATAAAAAGTTTGGTCATTGGTTTATGCATATTGGAAATTTATTTGAATCAATATTGTTAGTGGGAATTTTTGGGGTTTTAGATTACTCTGTAAAAAGGAAGAATTGATCTCATTGTATATTTCTCTTTTTACCCTTCTATTTGTTTTTCTAGAAAAATCAATTTTCTTTCTAGCTCGACCAAGTTACTAGCTTAATAAAGCCCTTTGTGATTTCAATTGTGCATGTTTTTTTTTATGTTAAGATGAACAAAAAAGTTGATTTTGTATGGGTGTATTTTGTGACAAGAGTGTTAATTTTTTCCATCCTAAACAATTGTATGGAGTGAAACACTTTGCTTGTGAGGTTGCTCAAATTTTGTGATCTTCATGGCTTGCCTTTTAATTTGATTAGTGCATGATAAACCTTTTTTTACTTTTGAGAGCATCATGGTTGAATTGTTAATTTGTTGTGAGCACTTCATGATTGTGGTCACTGATGAAGGGAAGATTTTGGTTCTAAACTATGTTGTGTTGCATTTGTTCAATTATCATAGTGCATTTTGTTTCTTTTTCATTCTATGAATTTGTTGTAATAGCATGCATCATGTGTGTTGTTTGTTAAGTCTGCTAAAGTGTCTTTCTATTTAAGGAAAAGAGAATAATAAGTTTGGGGAGTTTGATAACTACCTAAATTGTCTATTTTTATACAATTAACATAGAGCAGTTATCTTCATTCCAACTTATTTAAAATTTTATTTTCCTCCTTTTTATACAAAAATTAATACTTAGAAGATTTTATTACAGATATACATTTTGAGCATATTTTACTTCTATTTCCTTGTTTTCTATTATCTGAGTCAAGTTGTTGAAGAAGAACTGGAAAATACTAAGGCTAGAGTCAGTGCCCAGCGGCTAAGCAGTGGCCGCCCAGTGGTCACAAGATGGTTGCCCAGCGCCCGCCAACCCAAGAAGGGTTATTTTTCTCTGTTCAGCGCCCAGTGGCCGCAAAGTGGTTGCCGAACACTAGCATGCTGACAGGGCTAATATAAATAGAAAATTTCATAACATAGACAACAATGCGAGAGAAGACATAGTGGCAAAAACCTAGAGTTCACCATTTCCCACCATTTTCATCCATTTTGTAGCCTGAATCCATTGATCATGCTTTCCATGTCCATGGACGGCTAGGTTCTTGATTGGGGTTTCATTTGTAACTATGTCTGAACTCTATTATATATTTTGATTTTATCAATATGATGTTTATTGCTCATTGTTAGAGTTCTTCTTTACCTTATGCTTTGATTTTATATTTATTGAGGATTTTTACTTGTTGAATGAGCTCGAGAAAGGATTTTAACTTGTAAAATGAGAAGAGATCTCAATTGAATTTATTGCTCGAGAGTGAATAAAAATCATTGATTATCTTAAGATCCTTCACTTAAAGCAAGTTGTTTGACTTTAGATTATATGCGAGAGTGATAGTCTAATACTCAAATATCTTAGTTCCTTACTTGCGAGAGATCGGGGTTAAGGATATTTTAATGGGTGATGGGAACTTGAGTAATGAACATTAGTTTGTGAGTCACATATGCATTAGAGGGATAACATAGTGTGAATAGAACCCTACCAGCCTTCTCATCATATTTATCTTAGTTTACTTTTATGCATTTTATTTTCTACAACATTAGAATAGTTTCAATTAATTTCCCCATTATTTTCAAGTAATTATTATTAGGATTCTGAGTATCAATCTAGTCCTTGTGGGATCGACCTGATGCATATCAGATACTACAATATGACCAGTGCACTTGACAGGAGTAGAGTAGAAAATTTATGCTCTATCAGTTACACACATACTCTTTATTACTTGAGATGAAAGGATAACATTTGTTCATAGAATCTAAACTCCTATTAGACAAATGTCCCATTCTAAAAAGCCACAAATCCACAGAAGAATTACTACAATTTGGATGTATAACATGGGAAGTTGAGAATGATTGGCTGAAATGGTGTACAGACCCACTACAACATCAACTGAACCAATCTTACTCTTGGTTATCACATCTAGTATTATGCATGAGTTTGGCAAGAGTGTTAGCTGACATTTAATAGTGGACACTAGCTTGGATATTGAGATTAAATTAAAAATAAAAGTGGGAGTATACAAAACATCAATAAGAGAAAAGTGATCATTAACCTAACAGTGCTTATATGTGGCAAAAATTTGGTGACCATTTGGAAGTTTAACAATCATAGAATCAATAGCCTTATAAGTAATGAAATGACTAAGTGAGCAAGACACACGATATGTTGCCTCTGAGTCTAAGACCCAAAAAGCTGAATTTGAATTTGTTTTTACTTTAATTAAGGATATGACATGGCTGAACATACCTGACTCATTGGAATGAATGGGGAGATAAGTTGAAATGGAACTAACTTGATTAACGTGAGAGGAAGTAGAAGATGTTGAGTTTCCATTCACAAATTGTTGGATTAAAGCCATTATAGCTTGATACTTCTGGGGCGAGAAAAAAGTATCCTGACTTTTTGAATTAGTAGATTGTTGTTAATCACTTTGTTTAGCTTTTCCTTCAACAGCCACAACACTATTAACAGCAGCAGATTTAGTGAATCCCTTATATCCTGTAGGAATCCATGCCTTCTGTAATGCACATCTATGGTGTGTTTGCTTCTGCCACAATGAGAAATGTTTTTCCTGCTTTGTTATTGCCATTCTTATTTCCTTTAGAGTTAGGAAATTCATGCTTTCAATAGCAAGTGCTCTCTATATGTCCATTTCTTCCACAAAAAGTGCATGTTGATGCATTACCAATTGAGTTAATGGAAGCTAACTTAGTCTCATGGCTATTGATGCTTGTAGCAAAGTTCAAGCTCTGCAATTGTCTTTCTTGTTGGACTACGTAGAAGACTTTTGAAATAAGAGGCAAGGGCTCCATCAACAGAACATGGGCTTTAACAGTCCCATACTGATCATTCAAACCACGGAGAAACTGCATAATATGATCTTTCAGTCTTTGTCCAACAATGGCTTCAGCAATTTCATATCCACATTTTGTCGAGCAGGAGCAGGTTGGGTTCAATCTATAATTCTCTAATTTATCCCACACAATTCTCAGCCTCATGAAGTACTCTGTAACGATTTGCTCTCCCTATCTGATAGATGCAGCTTCCAATTGGAGATTAGAAACCCTAAGGCAATCTCCCTATGAGTACCTTGACTTAATATCTTTCCAAATATCTTCAGCATTGTTCATCCACATAATGCTTTGGCAAATCGTCGATGAGACGGAGTGAACGATCCAAGACGCTTATAGCTTCGATCATCTCTCGCAGGTTCAACAATCCCTCCTTCAATGAATTCCAACTTGTTCTTAGCGCTAAGAGCCATAATCATTGACTTACTCCATGAATGATAATTGGTGGATTTGAGCAAAATGTAGACAAGAGGAATTGCGAGATTCTCATTCGGATGCAGGTGTAAGTAATTTTCGACATTGGAACAATGATTCACATCCTCACTCATATTGAAAGAAGAATACATAGCAAGAAGCAAAGGTGTATCAGAGCTCTTTAATGGAAGGACTTTGATACCATAACAAAGATGAAGAAACAACTCTAATAAAGAAAAAGATCGAAAACAGAGAAAAGCACAAATGAAGTTGAGAGAGAGAACGAAAACAGAATGGCCAATAATGCTAGAAAGGATCAGCAAATCTGATTCAAGTTCACAAAAAACAGAAGAAGCGGTTTATATACAACTAACAGTAAAAACAATAGTTAGAATGACAATTGTAACAATATAACTGTCATAACTAACTGAATGCAAATTGAAATGTAAATGAACATAAGAAATGAAATATAAGTTACACTAAGACTGAGGAAAGGAGAATGATACAGTTCACATCAGACAATAATTAAGTAATGATGCTTCTTAACAGTAGGCTATTCTATTGAGTCAATACTTGTTGAGTTCTACGAAAGATACTCTTATTGATACAGCTAGCCAAGAACAGTTAATGCCATCATTTCATTTCTCGAGTTACAAGCAAGTTGAAATACATGGTGATTAACACTATGATTCAATAAAACCCAATAATATATAAAATCTCAGTTAGGACAGTAGGAATAAGATGATATGTTTATTGATTTAGGTACCTTTATAACAGCTACACCACTAGAGAGTTTTACAATTCTCTCAGAGAGCTTTCTTGACAGGTTTGCATTGTTTGTTTCCCTAATATCCTTCGTTATCTGTGAAATTCTAGCTTTAATTTCAGCCTTCATACTAGGATCGGCAATGATAGTTGTTGCATTACTGGTTATTGTCGCTTTCAGGGCAGTGCCAAGCTGGTCTGATGTTGCACCATCAAGTGTGAAACCCAAGTCTCCAGAAAGAAAATCAGCACCTGTGGTGTTAATGTCAACATGAGGCCAAACAAGCAGAGAGGGCAAAGTGCAGTGATCTTAAAGAGGCTAGTCATAATCAGAACAAAAAAATGAATACATCCTGGCTATATTTAAGGAGGGGGGACAAAATTTCGAAGTATCCTACAAAGAGTCACCTGCAAGATGCAATGCACAAAAGCAACTCCAAAATTTAACGTCACCCCATACAATATATGTAATTCAAGTCTTTAAGATCGATTGTTATTTTTGTTAACAGTCAATTGAGGTCGTAAATCATCACACAAGGTTGATATCGTGGCATCAGGATTTAGAAGTTATTAATGACAAGGTGGTATCATTAGTATCCAAGGCAGTCAAACTGCTGAACTAAAACAAATTGAATAATGAAGACAAAAAACAATGACATAAAAGTTTCTCGTCTCAAACAAATTGCATAGGCTTCATGAAAAGAATTCAAAAATAGGAAGCATAACCCTAACATAGAAAGGAATACCAACCAAGATTATCAAATTCTGTAGGAATTCACCAGTCATAAGTGCAATATCTTATAACAAATCTTTCTTTGCACCTCCAAATCCTGGACATTTTACAACTGCAACCCTTAGTAATCGTTGCATTTTGTTCACTACTAAGGTCTACATCATTTGCTTTGTGATATCCCCTGCAATAATTAGGAGTGGGGCACTCAACTGCATAGCCTTTTCCAGCAAAGAAATTAAGAAACTATTTCTTTGACATTTGAAATATTTTGATCGGTAACTAAAACTTTAGCCCAATCAAGCTCTACAATGAACTTCTCCTGGTTTGTGATGAAGTGAGGTAACCTCCATCAAATTGTACAAAAATGACAGCAACAACTGTATTGTGCAAAACAGAAGGATTATTCAGATGTGAGAAAGGAGAACTGATGCTGGTTAAGGAATATTAAATGTTAGAATATTTAAAAATATCTTATCATATTTTATAGTTTCTTCCTTAAACTATCCCTTAGGATTAGTTTCCTTATTCCCCATAGGATTCATTAGTGTTTCACTATCACATGAGTTGTTTTCCTGATTATCTAAGATTATAATTAGACATTAGTGCTCTATATTTTAAGAACATATTATCACATTGTAAACATTACAATACTCAATATTATTATTCAAATTGTCTTGTCTCATAATCCCCTTCCTCTACGCCTAAAACCCCACAATTTCAACATTATCCATACTTTCATCCCTTCTTCAACTAGACAGAGGTTTCAGATGATGAGGAGACTCAATAGATATCACCCCATCCGAACCAATCTTCTCCATATCTTCAGCAATCAAGTCAACAACATACTCATCATTTCATTTCCAGCAGAAATTGATGCTACAGCTGCAAAGGAGAAGGAAGAAATATCTTCAATATTTTCTTGAGAAGAAAACCCCTTGATATAACAAAATCCAAAAAGCAATAGCAGAGACCTTTAATATGCTCCTTTCCTTCAACAGGAACATTTATCTCCTTCAAGAATTTAACCAACTCCTTTACAGTCTTCTCCATCCCTTTCTTCAAAGAAATAGGATTAGCCCCAAAAGCAACTGCTAATAGTCCAGATTTAATCATGGCCCAAGCCAAAATAATAGCAGTGCTAGTACCATCACCATTCACCAACCAACTCATTCATTTTACATGCAACCCAAGCAGGAAAACTAAAAATATAAATCCATTTCTGGTTACTTTTGACTCAACTTCTATCCTTTTAACCCGAGCCAAAATCCTAACAACCGATCAACCTCTTGAATTAGGATGGCACCTGCATTCTCAATTGCACCGAGCAATTGTAACGCGATGCCATCATTAATCACTTTAAGATTTCCCGATTCGTAATTAATAAAATAAGCATCAACAGTCAACAATCACTGGACCAGAATAAGCCAAATGACCATATAATATTGAGATTCAAAAGCAAGCAATTTCCAGATAAAAATAATTAAATGCAACTGTGATGCGAGACTTGATAGCATTTCTTCAAATTAGATTACTTTGTTTACAAAACAGCTTATAATCAAACAATAAGTCCAATTAAAACAAGATATGCACTTAGTGCATGTTTGGATTCGTGTTGGATCATCCAAAATCATGTTGAAATACAAACTAAAATTATTTTAGATAGACGTTCCTGTGTGTTTAAATAAGTGATTGTAAAATTAATTTGAATGAAATTGATTTTAAAATGAAGCAATCTATGTTTGAATGTTTAATTTTTATTTTTTTTTTAAGGAAAATTTATTTAAAAGAAATCTTTCTATTCTAAAGGAAAGTTAGTAATGAAGTCAGTATAAATTATTTTATCCGGTGCAACAGTTATCTAAGTTTGTTTTAACTCCGTCGATTTTGATTTTTGGACCAAGATTTATTCTCATCATAAAACTAAACATGTGAACATTTTCCTAAAATCACACTAGGTAATTTTTCAACAGATTTTGGATTATTTAACATGAATTCAAACACTTTACATGTTTGACTCCACGTCAAGAAATTAAGTTTAAAGTGGATTTTGAGCAGCTTTTGTGCTAAAAAAAAATAACGAGCTTTATTAGTAATTTATTTTCTAAATACACAGTAAGATCTTGTTTGAAAGAGTTTATTTACAATTTATTTGAGTTTATCTTGTAATATAAACACTTATACAAGTGTTTGGATAGATTTATAAGAACGTTTATATAGGGTTCATAAATTATTTTAAGTTTCTTTGAATAAACTATTTAAAATAGCCTTTTAAAAAAAACTGTTTTAAACTTATTGAAAATCTGCACTTTCTTCGATTCTCACCTCTCACTTTTTTGTCTATCTATGATTAAAGTTATCTACTAAGTCTCTTTCAATACCTCTCCCGCTCTCTCTCTCCCCTCGACCCCTTCCTCTCTTTCTCTTTCTCTTTCTCTCTCTCTTATATATATATATATATATATATATATATATATATATATATATATATATATATATATATATATATATATATATATATATATATATATATATATATATATATATATATTCAAACACTTCTTTCATATAGGAACTTTTAAATTTGTATATGTAAACACAAATAGTATATTGAATTTAAGAGTTTATATTATAAGCTCTCATGTAATAAACTCTTATTGATATAAGTTCTTCCAAACGGAACGTAGACTTTACTACTAGCTTATTTCCAATATACATTATAACTAAAAAATACACTATAAAGAGCTTTTGTATAATAAAGTTAACATAATAATAATACTAATAATGAATATTTATTTATAATTTTTTAAATAGGTTTTATGTTCAATTTATAAATATTTACCTCTTATGTATAGACTTTATTTACCTCTTTATTCCATAGCTAATTACGTGTCTAGATCGACTTTAAAATAAAAGTAGACTAAATTTTGAGGAGAAAAATAATGTTGGAATGAAAGCAAGTAAAAGTAGTGTCTACTTATTCCAAAATAAAATGTAGTTAAATTTTGACTAATTTATCCTCACATCTGGTGCAATCCCACCTAGTAAGGAGTTAAGTTAGGAAGAATAAAGGAGGAACATGGCTTGGATAGAACTTGTAGTAGTCTATTTTAGGCCATAGTCTATTTTTGTATATATAATTAGCTTAAGTGGCTTGCATTTGCGCCCTAAGTCTTGTAGCAATTTGGTGTATAGTTAGTTTTATTTTAAGCCTTACATTTTGGCCTATTTCCTTATTTTAGGAGGGAGGTGTCACTAGTATTTCATGTGGAGTGTCAACATGTGGGGTTTATTGTCCACACTTCCAAAAATGTTTCTCACACCCTTTTAACACACATGGAGCATGAGAGACAAGTGAGACTCCCCCTTGTTCCCCATTTAGGCGTCAACTTCCTTTCTCTTTCCTACATGGCACACATTTAAATTCAAATTGGAATTGAAGGGAGTTCAAATTCAAATTTGAATTTAGAGAACATAAATCCTAAATATTAGAGCCTTATTTGGATCTATTTAAACTAACCAAGTGTTAATTAGTTATTAACTTAACTAAAACTTAGTTAAATCAACTAATTCTTCCCTTAATCCTATCAAGTTGGACGTCCAAATTAGAAGCTCATAGCCTAGGATTTTGTCTACATATTTAGGTCACCATCACTTGTATTTTTTTAACACTTTTATGAAGAGAAATCTTTTCTCTAAATTGAGAGCTCTTCTATGAGTGTTCATTTTCTCTCTTTATAAGTGATAGTTTTTATGTCTTTTATTAAAAGTTTCTTTCCTTGTGGCAAGCTTCCTCTTCAAGACTTATGTCTTCCATAGAGTAGTGCATAAGCACCTCCATCTTCTTGTTTCATCACCTCCATTTTCACCTCAAGAACCTCTTTAGAGTAAGATCTAGGGAGAAGCATCTCAAGAGTGCTTGGAGCTATTTTTGATATTACACCAAAATCATTTTTCATTATTTATTATTTAAAATATAGTTAAAAGTTGTGTTATAAATTTAATTTTTCACTTTATATTATGTTTTTTATTTGTAATTTTTAATTTAGATACAGTAAGGTTTTATGCTTATCTTAATTTAATAGTTTTTATTTATATTTTATCTAATTTTAATGTTTTATAAGGGATGTTATTTTACTTTAAAAGTTAGGATATTATACATTTTTTCTCTTAATTTCAAAATGTGAAATAGTTTTTACTCTACATTTTGTTAATATTTAGAGATTAGTTTTTAAATATTTGATGGATTCTTTGTATAATTTACTACTATTTAGTTGAATGACTATTTAGAAGTAAGATTAATACTTTATAAATAAAATTGATAATTTGTTCATTGATTAGTAGATTTTGTTCTGCTAAAGGAAACACTTTACTTTAGAGGATAAATAAATCATTTTGGTGAGCAAGTCAGTAGAATTGAAAATTGAAATGGTATACATTCATAGTATATTGTATGTAGTAGAATGTTAAACGTTAATTTTGTTTATAAATCAAATATGAATATATATTTACTTTTTTGTTAATTATTAAGATTATTTACTTTATTATTTTTATATTAAAGGTGTTAAATCCTTGATTATTGATGTTGAAATATTTTGATATTCCTTAGTTTTGTTATAAAAAAAGTTGATTATTTGGGGTTCATGATGAACTTCTAAGCGTAAGTTAAGGCATTTTCCTAATCATCAAATTTTGATCGAGTGTTTATAATTTGGTGCGTTTGTAGGCATAATTTTTTTCATAGCTACAAAATACAAATCATGATTTAAGAGAATTACAAATTCTAGAAATTATAATTTTTCGGAATTCTTAAAATATGTGTAGTTGGTTGGTACTAAAATGTTTCTTGAAAATTTTACATTGTATATTTATTTATTCGAGGATTGATATTCTTGAAAATTTTACATTCAAGCTCCGTTTAGATGACAAAAATCTAGAAGTTTTTTTAGGAGTTACTAATTTTTTTCTCCTAATTCCAGCCACTAAATAGTTTTATATTTACATGTTTAATCTTCATTAATTAAAGCATCGTCTCCCACTCATGTCTCATCACATTATACAACTTCTCTCCTTCATTTATCTCTCCTATTAATGTAATTATAGTAATTTATAATATAAATATATAATTTAAATATCAATTATAGTAATTTATTATTTAAATATGTAATTATAATTTAAATATGCATTATATATATAATTATAATAATTTATAATTTAAATATATAATTTATATTATTAAAAATATGGTATAATTATTTTAAATACCTTGTTATTGATCTAATGATTAATGATCCTTTATTTGTCATTTTACAACTTTCAGCTAATTGGTCAGCTACCAAGCACTTATAATTTGTTTGGTTTTTTTTTTTAGTTTTTGAAAAGAGTTTCCAAAAATAGTTTTCAAAAACTATTTTCTGGAAAGAAGAGAAAAAAAAAACTTATTTGTCAAGTGTTATTTGAAAACTGTTTTGAAGATATAAAAATAAAAAAACTTCTTTATATTTATAAAAATGTCAATGATGAAAAGCAAAATGAAACATATTCTCACTGTATTTTGAGTTTTTAAAACAAGAATAAAAAACTGAAAAACAAAACTAATTATAACTGATCCTGAAAACTAAAAAACCAGAACTTTTTTCAAAAACTGCTTCAAGAAAAAAGTAACCAAACAAGTTTTTTAGTTTTTAAATACTAAAATATTAAAAATAGTTTTATAAAATTGTTGCTAAACAAACACTTAGAATGTGTTTTGTCATTTCAATTAGCTGAAAAGCTAGTTAAAGGGTATATTTGGCAAAACTAGCTAAAGAGTTAGCTAAACTAAAATCTAGTTAAAAGCTGAAAAGTTAGCTGAAAACTGGCAAATTAATTAGTATTTTGTAAAACTAACTAATCAACTAGCTAAAAGTTGTAAAATGACAAATAAGGGTACTATTAATTATTAAATCAACAATGAGGTATTTAAAATAATTATAACATATTTTAATCATATAAATTAATTATATATTTAAATTATTAATATTATATATTTAAATTATAAATTTCTATAATAACATATTTAAATTATAATTACATATTTAAATTATAAATTTATGTAATTACATATTTAAATAATAAATTACTATAATTTATATTTAAATTATAATTTTTATAATTAAATATATAAATTTTAAATTGCATATTTAAAGTATAATTTTCTATAATTATACATTTATATTATAAATTATTATATTATATTAATGAAGGAGAGAGAAATGAAAGAGAGAATGTATGATGTGATGAGAGAGAATTAGTGGGTGACAATGTATTAATTACCGAAGGGTAAACATGTAAAAGTAAAATCAACTAGTAGCTAAAAATAGGATATCTTTCGGAAAAGCTAATTGGAGTAGCTTTTTTAAAAAAACTAGTAGCTCCTAAAAAACTCCTATATTTTTGCTATTCAAACGGAGTTGAAAGCATTTAAACTACCATTTCAGCTAGTTTTTCAACTCTTAGCTAGCTGAAATGGCAAACCAAACACACTCAAAATGTTTGCAGAAATGTTTTCAAATCCGTTTGGATAGGAAAAATTTAGGAGGTTTTTTAAGAAGCTACTATAGTAGTTTTCCAAAGATTTCATATTTTAAGTTACTAGTTGATTTATTTTTTTTTTACATGTTTGTCATTCAATAATTAATGCGTTGTCTCCTACTAATCATCTCTTATCACCCTCTCTCTCCTTCATTCTTAGACTTTTATTAATATAATTATAATAATTTAAATTATAATTATAATCATTTAAACATATAATTAATTTATATTATTAAAATATATAATCATTATTTTAAATACCTCATTGTTCATTTAATGATTAATAATATTTTTATTTTTCATTTAGAACTTTCAATTAATTGATTAGCTAGTTTTATCAAACACTTACAACTAGTTTTTGAGCTTTCAATTAACTTTTCAGCTAGTTTTGTCAAACACGCCCTTAAACTAGTTTTCAGCTTTCAGTTAGTTTTTCAGCTTTTAACTAACTTTTCAGTTTTCAACTAGCTTTTTAACTAGTTTTGCCAAACACATTCTTAATCTTCATTCTCACCACTCATTTTATTAAAATTTGATGCTTTAGGGTTTAGGGTTTAACTAGTTTATTGAATATTATCTTTACTATTAGATTTAAAAAAATAAATTATTAAAATGAAAAATAAGTCTCTAATACTTATTTTGGAATTGGGTGAATTTCTCTTTATTTAATTTGGAAAATGTGCTTACAAAAAATATTTTTTAAACTATAATTAGACATATTTTCATTGTCTTTTTATTAAATAAAAAATACTAAACAAACTCAAGATTGCCTTGTTTCGGTTCAATGATTTGTTAGGCATATAAGTTTTTTTTTACAAGGTGAAGAGGAAAATAATAAAATATTGCAACACAGTTATTGAGCGAACCTTGCCCACTACACTCATCACTCCCCACTTAAGCCAGTCGCAACACTATTGAGAGAGGAAGAAGAAATTTTATTGGAAATATAATTTCTTGAAAATGTATAACTATCAAACACCGCATTAAATTCCTGAAAGAAATTTTATTCTAATGATTTCGATCACTGTGCGCATTGATATATAAGCCGCCTCTAAATCACTTTTTTGTACTTTAAAGGGCTATTAATAATTTTGGTAATTCACTCCAAATAATTTGGCATTTTGTTTTTTTATTGGGTGTTATGCAGCGAATGTAAAAATAATTTTTTCACTGAATGAACTATGAATTTTGCATTTTTTGTTTGCTTATTATTTTGGATTTATGAAGTTGTATTGTATTGAACTGACACACTTTTGCTTTATGCTCAATTTTATTCTTAATAAAATAAATTTTGTTATCCTATAAAAAAATAATTTTTGTAATCACCCAATTTATTTGGCATTTTGTTTTCTTACTATTTGATTAAGAGAAAAAGACTTGGCTTTTTTTTTTATTTATATACAAAAAAAAAATTATTAAAATGACTCATCCCCATATTATTTACCTAAACAACCTATTTTATTATCATGTTGAGAGATTGGTTGCTAACTCAGAAACCAATTTATCAACTGATTCTTTTTTGTATAAAAAACCTATGAAAAATTGGTTGTCGGACAATCAATATCTTACAAGGTGTTTTCTTCAAATTTATATTTTAGCTAATTTTACATTTTTTTTAATTATGTATCTTATTTTAAATCATAAATTTTAAAATTAAAATTTTTTTAGTTAATTTTTATTTTATTATGTTTCTTATTTCCAGTTTAAAGTTTTTAAATTATTTTGCAAAAAATCAATTAAAAAATATCACTTCAAAAATCTAAATTGAAAAATAAATTACAAAGCGTTTAAAAAAATTTAAAAACAAAAAAAGATATACAACATAAAAATAAACACCTAATAAAATAAAATAAAATATAAATTTAGCTAAAAAAATATAAAAAATTTAATTTTAAACTTCCTAATTTAAAACAATATACATAAATAAAAATAAATTTAAAAAAATAAAAAAAAATTGACTAAATTTTTTTCACATTTGTTTTTTTAAATTTATTTTAATTTTTTTAGATTTGTTTTTTTAAATTTTTTTTAATTTATTTTTAATTTTTTTATGTACGTGTGTTTTTCTAAAGTATAATTTTAAAACTTTTTAAAGTTAATTTATATTTTATTTTATTTTTTTATGTGTTTTATTTTTATGTTGTGTAGTTTTTCTGTAATTTTAAAATTTTTTAGATGCTTTGTAATTTATTTGTCAGTTTAAAGTTTTTAAATTAAAATTTTTAAATCTAATATTTCAAATTATTTTTAATTTATTTTGGGAAAAATGTTTAAAAATTTAACTTAAAAAATATAAACTGAAAAATAAATTAAAAAGTTATAAAAAAATTTAAAAAACGAAAAAATATACATAATATAAAAGTAAAACACAGTAAAATTTTAAAAGTTTCTTAAAAATAAAACTCAGAAAAGATACACATTTTAAAAAAATTTTAAGTTAATTTGTATTTAATTTTTTTATGTGTTTTATTTTTATGTTATGTATTTTTTTATTATTTTAAATTTTTTTAAATGCATTGTAATTTATTTTTCAGTTTAAATTTTCAAATTAATATTGTTAAACCTAATATTTAAAAAATATTTTTAAATTATTTTCATAAAAAAATATTTAAAAATTTTAACTTAAAATATATAAATTGAATAACAAAATTACTAAGTGTTTAAAAAAATTTTAAAAAAAATATGCACGTAGTAATAAAATAAAATATAAATTAACAAAAAAAAGTTAAATAGTGTATGAGTAAATTTGATGCCAATTAACTTAAAAATAATTTGATGTCAATTACTCATATGTTATTCAGTTTTTTCTTAAGTTAATGTATATTTTATTTTATTTTTACGTTGTATATTTTTTTTTATTTTTTAAAAATACTTTATAATTTATTTTTTAGTTTATATTTTTTAATTTAAATTTTTAAAATATTTTTTACCAAAATAATTTGAAATATTAGGTTTAAAAATCTTAATTTAAAAAATTTAAACTGAAAAATAAATTACAAAGCATTTAAAAAAATTTAAAATAAGAGAAAAGATACACAACATAAAAATAAAATATATATATATATATATATATAAAATAAAAATCTTATTAAAAAAAAATTCTTATAAGAAATTGGTTGTCTAATCAATTTTTCAACATGAATAGTAAAAGAAGTTATTTAGGTAAATAATGTGAGAGGTGAGTCATATTGGTAATTTTTTTTTTGTATGTAAAAAAAAAAAGCCATGTTGTCACTATAAAAAGTTTTACAATTATATTTATTTCTAATATTTCATATGTGATAATTTTGTTTACTTTATTAATATTTTAAGAGTCATAAAAATAAAAAGTTGTATAAACAAAGGATTGTGTTGATGAGTGAATGGTAATGTAAAAATCTTTTATCACTTTTTAAGTATTAAGCTTTGTTTAAAGACTTATGCTCGCGATATTATGTAATATTTAATGATTGTTATACTTATTGAAATAGTGTTGAACTTCTAAATTTATGAAGCATTTTTATGCGGAATGAATTTTAAATTTAATGGATTGTATTTAATTGGTAGTCTTTTCAAATATTTTTTTTGTTTCTTTTGTGTTATTTTGTAACTATGGAAAATATATTTTGTACTTTCTCAAAAATAACATTATTTTGCCAATAAAAAAACACTTTGTTTAATGACTTGTTACTATATTATTGTTTACTCCATGTTTCATTTTCTTTGAAATTTTTTGGTTCTTATTTAATATTGGTAACTATACTAAAATCTTTAAGTTTCTATCTTTACTACTTTCTTTAAAAGACTAGCAAATTGTTCTAAGCAAGTTTTTCTTTGGATTTGGATAGTGTCAGAATTTGAAAACAAAGTATTAAAGTGATTACGGATTAAAACCGCGTATAAATTGTACAAATTTTCTTCATGATAATTCACTATTGTGGAGCCTGAATTCTTATTTGAGGACCAAAATAAAAAAAAAATAAAAAATATTATTTCATATAAAAATAAAATATTAGATAATTATAATACATATATATAGATAGTCGATATTATATACATTCATTAATACCATTTTTTTCCTTTTTTTATTAATTCATATTATTTACCATGTTTTTATTTTATTATTTTTCTCTTTTCAACTAACATTCACTTTTAGAATTTAATTAGTATATACAAATAATATAAAAAAAAATTATATAAACATTTAATTATATCTCTTCATTTGTATAACTTTTAATTAGTAAAGCTACCAAACTTACCATACTAATGTAAAATTTTTTATACTATAAGTACATAATAATTAAACTCTTATTTAAATATTATTTTTAACAATTTTATTTTAAATTTCAGGAAAGTCATACATTTTTTTTTAAAATGCCAATTTTATTTAACAATTTGCAAGACAAGTTTCAATAACTAAAACACTAAGTCTACTAGTCTGACCCCACAACTATCCATTAAAAACAACACAAAAATTTCCTAAAATTCCCTTAAAAAATTGACACTTGCGTAGTTTTTTTTTTTTTTAAAGATATGGTAAAAAACCCAATCTCAAACAAAATTATTGGCAGAGCATTTTCATAATACAACACATTTTTAGGAAAAACAACACAGAAAATTCTGAACCGAATTAAACATAATCATACTATTGTCCGATTGGAGACCTAGTTTAGCAAATTCTGTCAATAGTGAAAAAGTATTCATCGTCCAAACCACACCCTTCCTCTAGAATTCTTACTACTGCATTAAGGGAGTTTCACTCAGGTCAACAAATTATTTATTCAAACGATCAAACATTAGGTGATTCTCCTTTGCCATATCTAATGGGTGTTATTCCTGGTGAAAAGGATTACAGAACAGCAGAATAACCCAAAAAGACCTTAAACAAACTGTTTCCAGCTAGTTTGTTACCACATCGTTGAATAATTCCTTGGACTAGTTAAATCTCTCAGTAAAAATGAATAACCTCATACAACTAGCAGATACAAAACTGTTTCAAAAGAAGCAAAATCTTCAAGTATCACATCCTTCAAAAACAAGAACTCAGAGCAACATCTCAGCAATCTGGATTGCGTTAAGTGCAGCTCCCTTGCGAATTTGATCCCCACATACAAAGATGTCCAACCTGTGTGTATATCCACCATTTATGCAAAATGCTCGTGACAAAGAACAACACTAATGATAATCTATTGACATGAAAGAGATTTACCCTTGATTACCATCCTGGGACAAGTCCTGGCGAATCCTACCAACAGCAACATCATCCTTGTTTGACACTTCCAACGGAGTAGGAAAGTGATTGGATTCACGATCATCAATAACCACTATACCTGGAGCATTCTTCAAAATATCTCTTGCAGTGTCCTGAAGAAATTATAAAACAAATGAACTCAAGAGATATTAGCTTTTGGAGAAGTTTTCTCACCCAAAGTGCATTTTAAATTTTTCCCCTGTATAACTATGATTTTAGGCATGCAAAGAATGCATGTTCCCATACTGAATATAACATGAATCATAAGGAATGTTGTTTTATATCACTGAAAAAAAGAAGCCAAGATCCTATAGATATGACAAAATGCAAAACCCAATACATTAAAACCAAGCTTTATCACAACAAAAGGAATGATCATATCCAGTTAAAGACTTTTGCATTTTGACACCATAATAATGCTTATAGGAGGATGGGCTATCACAGTTGCCTATCTTTCATTTGATTCAGCCTTTGAATACATGTCCTATACACATAGGATATTGTTAACCCGAAATTTTTTAATAATAAAGATAAAGCCTTATCAATCCTGCATCATTCTTTATATGAGAAGTTTTAAAGCCAATCAAATTATTATAATACTAAAAGTAATTCCAGAAATTCCCAGTATGTCACATACTTCAGTTGTCAAAAGGCTTAGAATAGTGGAGTAAATGCTACTCGTTATACATCAAAATGTTAGTTATCCTTGACATTCTGAAAAATTAACAAAAGGAAGCTGAAAAATTAACACAAGGAAGATGCAAGCTGTGGTATGGTTCTCAAGTCCGATCCTAGCCTCCTAGGTCAATTCTACTGGCAACAAAATGTCAATGAAACAAGGGAACAGAATATTACTAATCATTGGCCAACAAACTTCAGTAAAGAATATGAAACTGCTTTTGCTAAAAAATGATTAAATGAAATAATAACATGTAAGAAAACCCTATGTGCATACCATTTTTCGTATAGACAACAATTAGGATTGAACCAACACTTGTTGCAAGCTATCAAAACATCCCATCACTAGACCAATCTATTTGGGGGGTATTGAATTTGAGTCCAACATATTATTTTTAAAAATATCTAAAATATTAGTTGCAACGTAGGAAGTACAGTATCTGGGATAAACTTGGGTATTCAGTTTCAGGACAGTGAAACCATGAATATTGGCAATGGCATAAAGACACGGCAAGAAAACACGAGTACCTCATCAAGGGGTCTTTCAAATTGAAGATTCACACTCTCAGCGTGAGCCCGCATGACAGGAACTCGTATGCATGTGGCAGTTACTTTAACGTCCTTGTCATTCTGTAAGCGCGTGACAGCAAAATAAGCAGGTATTCCATGAGTAGAAACAAGAACCTAATAAACAATTTATAAAGATTCAATTTCAGCATACCCAGATTTTCCTAGTCTCCTTGACCATTTTCATTTCTTCTTCATTATAACCATTTGAGAGAATAGATGCATTATGTGAGAATAGATTAAAAGCATACTGCAAAACAAGAAGAGTATGATCAGGAAGTAGTTCTGAAAAGCATAAATAAGAGGAGAGGTATATAGAGAGAGGTGCAAACCTGTCGGTTAAATATTTTACAGGTGGGTGGTTTTCCTTCCAAAACCTGTGAGGGAGAAAAGAAAATGAATATGAATATGAAAGATGATAGATAAAAGAAGTTAAAGCAAGTAAAGAGTAGAAAAAAACCTCTCGGGTTTGGAGCTGAAGCTCTTCCATAGCAGCAGCACCAGCACCACTGGCAGCCTGATAGGTGCTAACAACCATGCGTAAGACCTGGAAAGGGGAAGGCATGAGAGGATATAGAAAGGAAGAAAAAGAGGGGAAAAAGGAGAGACCTTGGCTCGTCGGTGAAGAGGGGTAGCGGCCATCAAGCATATAATGGTGGAGCAATTAGGGTTGGCAATGAGGGCGCCCTTACCGAATCCAGCCTTAATATTTAGCATGGCTTCAGGGTTAACTTCAGGAATAACCAAGGGAACCTTTTCGTCCATACGAAAAGCCGAACTGTTGTCCACCACCACCGTTCCCCGCTCCACCGCCACGGGACCGAACTGCTTGCTGATGGACCCGCCCGCACTGAAGAGACCAATGTCCACGCCGTCGAAGCTATCCGCCGTCAGCTCCTCCACCTCGTACTCCCTGTCCTCGAAGGTAATGCGCCGCCCCGCCGACCGCTTCGACGCCAGCATTTTTATGGACCTGTACGGGAAGTCGCGGTCCGCCAGCACCGATAGGAACTCCTGCCCGACGGCGCCTGTCACGCCCACCACCGCGATGGAGGGGCCGCTTTCCTGGAGGGACATTCGGATCCTGCTGGCTCTGGGCCTGGCCCTGGGCCGACCCGCCACCGGGGCCCAGAAGAGCTGGTTGTGGCGCGAAACAGAGAGCGATGCCATGGCTGAGAACAGAGAGGGCTTTCTTTTAATTAATATAATAACTGAGAGAGAGAGAGAGAGAGAGAATAATGAATGAATGTACTATACAGCGCCGCTGATTAAGATGTAAGTGGAGCTATTGGATTTTAAAACAGACACACCAGCCCTCAAACACCAATTCCTGTTTCATCTCTTAATCCTTTTTTATCACTACCCCATGTTTTTTCTTCATCAAACAAAGGTAATCAAAACATAGACAAACATATTTTTTCTTCTTTTTATTATTTAAAAAGTTTAATTAGTAACTGTTTATCGTGTAAAAAAATTTTACAATTTTTTTTATTTATATAACTTTTAAAATATTAATTACTAAAATTAATAACTTATCATAAAATAAAAATTATGACTGAATATCACTTTCAAATTTTCTAAAAGTATAAAAGAATACAAAATTATTAAACTCAAGAGTTTAAATAAACTTAAAGAAAAATCTATTAACTAAAATTGTAAATTTGTAAAGATTTATTTCATATTAAAAGTATTAAAAAACTTATTTCATTCATCTTACAAGCTAAAAACTATCATTCTAATTATCTTCTACAACTATTTATAAGTAATAAAGTAATAAAAAAATAAAAATATCACTGTAACCATCACTGTATCAAAATATTATTTTCTTAAGTAAGCATCATTTATAAAAATCAAAATAATAAATATTACCACAAAATAATAAAGTGTCATCTAACATAAGTATAATAATATCCATAATCTCAAAATAATTCGGTTTTGTAGAGTTTCCTCCAAATTTAATATAAAACGAATTTATACACATTTTAACACGTTTTGTTTTTATAAATTTTATAGAATGACAGGTTAACAATAAAATTTACCAACATCCATATGTGTATCATTATTAAACTCTTAAAATATTACTTAATTATAATATAAAATCAAAATATCGTTAAGTAAATATTTGATAGTTTGCTTATTGATTTTTACAATTTTCATTTTAAAATTTTTGGTTATTACAATATTTTTTATATTAATAATATATAGAGATTTAAATTTATGTTATTAAAGGAGAAATATTTTTTGAGTTTAACTGGTATACACTGTGTAAAAGATTTTTATACTAACAAATCATGACTTTTTATTTATGTAACTTTTAAAATAGTAATGACTAAAGTCAACAAATTTACCATGAATGAAGGATTATGATTGAATATCAGTGTAAAAATTTTTACACTAACAGTGTATACAAATTAAACTCATTTTCCTAGGATAATTTGTAAAAATTGAGAACAAAATTTACAAGAAATGTATATCTTGTTAAATGTGAATGTTTACGAATTCAAATAATAAATTCTTTGAGGCATTTGTTTTGTTGGTTAAATTTAAATTGTACTTTTTGAAAATATGAATATTAAAATATCTTTATTTTTAGAGAAAATACAAAATAGTAGTAAAAATAATATATAAATGTATTTAAACTATAGATATAAATAATTATAATATTTTTGTTAAAATTAATTAAATTCAATATTATTGTTTTTTGAAAATATAAAATATCAAGTGAAAAAAAAACATATTTTCTAAATATTAAAAACTTGAAAATGAAAATATTTTTAAAAAATAAAAATAAAAACAGAAAACATTTTTTAAAATCAAATATCACTTTATATTTTTAGTTATAAGTTTTGAAAAAGTTTTCTTAAGTATTTTTTTATAATAAATTCTCAGTGTATGATTGATATTTGGGAATATTATAATTTTATATTTTTATCTTTATGACATTATGCTATGACGAAGAAGAATGAAAATGTCATATTTTTACTTTTTATTGCTATTGATTATACTTTAAATTATTTTTATTTATATTTATTTTGAATTTTAAAAACTATTTTTAAAATATTAAAATTTAACTAAACTTGTTTCAAATATACCTATAAATAACCTTAATGGTTATGATATTTCTAAAATGTAATTTCCAAGAATATAATAACATTTCATGAGACAAATCTCTTCCTGTTAATATATTTTTTTCTTAATAATATTTTGAAAAATTACAACAATAATCGTTTAATTAAATTGTACATTATTTTATTTTCTTACATTAATTTTTATTTAACTATAAATTATTATAAAATATTTTATAATAATATTCATAGTGATTAAATAATATTCTAAAATGTTATACTGTTAATACATTATGTAATTTTTTATATATTTTGAAATCAATTACCATGAGAGTATTTTATCTTAACCAATAATAAATATTAAAAAGCAGAAGCAGAATTTGGTTATCAATAGAAATGCTAAAAAAAACTTGAAATCTGATGGTTATTTTAAACTTCTAGTAGTTGATTCAAAATAGATTAATTCAATAATAACATATCTTTGGCGTAAATATCTTTGGAAGAAAACCACGAAACTCGGGAATTGCAGTGCCGCCTGATGGCTATTTGTAGCTGTTGGTTTCAAAAACAGGAGGATTGACTTATGCAAGTGGCTTAGCTTTTGCAGAGCTAGAATTAAATTTATGCTATTGGATTTTTTATTTTTCTAAATTTATAATTTTAATTTTATATTTTTTAAATATACTGATATATATTTTGTTTCCTTGTAAATTTAGTTTATTTTTCATTATAAAATAGAGATATTTAGTAGTTTAATTTTACAAAATTTGTAGTTTTAGGTATTTCATTAAAATAATTATCCTAACAATGAGTATTAATTAGTCATAGAATATAATGGATTATGCATAGCTAAGAGTTACTGAGACTAGAATCATATATAATAACAAAAAAAAAGAAAAAGAAAGGGCTCATGCATTAGTATAGGAAAACTCTTTTACTTTTATATTTAGTTACAACTTATTATTTATATAATTTTAAAAAAATAATAGATAAAGATAAATTTAACAAATTTACTACTATACACAAAGAGTTGTAATTGTTAATAATGATTATTAAATTCTCAAACTCTCAGAAGTTAACTTATGAGACAAACTCTATTAAATTTTGTAAATTCGGTAAACTTTTGAGTTTACTATCAAGTTATGTAGTCAACTTTCTTGTACAATTTAGAGTTCAACCTACTTTAGATTATTATGTCAATCATAAATTAAAAAATTATTGTCTCTAAGAATATAAAATATTCATTTTCCAACAATATCAAACATCAAGAAGAATGTTTTACTATTATTACAATTTTTATAATTTATTATTTAATAGTGATTATTGTTGGACTTAATTATTTAAGTATTGTAAAATTTATGATTTATTATGCTGTTAAAATATTTTATTGATGTCATTTATAAATATTTTTTATTATTTTTATATAAAAACAAACTCTTACAAGTTTTTGAGTTAACTTTATCAAAATTTTACAAATTATTGAGTTTGATAACTTTGAATGTTAGTACAAAATTATTTTAATAGCATGTGTTAAACTCATATAATAATTATATATTTTTATTAATATATATATATATATATATATATATATATATAGGTATATAAGGAAATTTTAAAAATTTTGGGAGGTCACGGCCCTATCACCAAATAGGTGGTCTGCCACCGCTTATGCATGTTACTCAGAGTCTGGCGGCTATTAAATTCTATGATGAATACTATTAAAATTGGTAAAATGTGTTTTTTAGTATAACTTTTTAATAAATTTTTGTTTTACTTCTTAGTACAATATAAAATATTTTTATTAATATAAAATATTGTACTTAAAATATGTAATTTTAGTGCACTATATGATGTTTGTTTTTAAAGTTTTTTATTTTTATTTTTACAGAAAATAAAAAATAGTAATGAAAATATATTTAATTACAATTTAGAAAAAAAATATCTGAAAATAGAAAAAAAATTGTTTTCAAAAATTGCTACTATGTGAAAATTTAATAATATTGTAATTATATAAATATATATATATAAATGTATTTTAAACTATATAAATAATTTATAATATTTTTTCTAAAATAAGTTAATTTAACAATATTATTTTTTGAAAATAAAAAATATCAAACAAAAACAAACATATTTTTTGAATGTTAAAAACTTGAAAATAAAAATAATTTTTAGAAAATAAAAATAAAAAATAAAAACAGAAAATATTTTCTCAAAACAAACGTCTTTATAATTCATTAAATTGTTTATTTATTAAAGCATTAACAATAACATGTATAATTAATTTTGTACCTGTCAATTAATAATGGGTACGTTTCAAAATGCTTCACGTGCACACTTCAATAATTAAGTTGCTCTCTAGAGGGTGGGGGGTGACCAGAGTAAAATAGCATTAAATGTAACATTAATAAATAATGATTGTCTTGATATTGTTACTTATTTATAGTGGTGTGTTGGACTCTTACCTATTAGTCCTTGTCCAAATGGTGAAAAATAGGTAATACAAATGTAATTTCAATTGATTAATTATACCTTAATCTCTATTTATGTGTTTCTTTTGTTAATGCTTAGATAACTTCAGTCTTTAGTAAGGCCGAAAACTTAATCTTCCTTCTTCCAGTTACTAGTTGGAGGTTATTGCTAATTAGGCATTTCAGCTTTTGGCTATCCGAATGATGAAATGTTCCCTTAGTCTTTCTCCATATGCTTATTCATCCTCTAGTTGTTTTGTGGCTTACAGTTATTTGAGGATTTCAGACCTAGGTTCATCCGTAGGTCGAAATCCTTTCTTTAGGTCCCTCCTACACACTTGCCCCCAAGCCTTTCACATCGAAGTAGTTAAAAGGTCATAAAAAAAAGACAGCACTTAAGACTCCCTATTCTAGTTGAAAAGTGCTTTGTGATCAGTAACTTTTTTAGGGTTTTTGATTCCCGCTTAAAATGCATAAACAGTTGTTGCATCGTGACAGTTGATGAAACTAATATGGACAATGATGATGCTTTTGGGCCATTGTGGGGCTATGTCTATAAAATGAGGGGATAGAGGTTCAATTTCCCTTTGCTACATTATTTATCTCTTGGGGCAGCTGAAATCCCAAATTTCCAACCTACAAGTCTTTTCCTTTTGCTTCCAAGTATGTGACACCCTTTATAGTGCCATGTCTCTTCTCCTTCATCTAAGATCCCTTATAGGTATAAGGTGTGAGGTGACACTTAAGATTCAATTGAAGTCACCTATTCAGGAGAAAGCAACAATGCCTGTTCTGCCACATTTCCTCATGTTGACCCATTTTCGACCTGACCGAACAAAGGACAACCCCTTATAAGGAAAAAGGCTGAAACAACTTCTTGCTTGGAAGGAGACCATCCTGGATACCTTTGCCGCAAAATGAAAATGGATAAGGAATTCAAAAAGGATTCCTCACCCATTGTTAACACTAGGTACTAGTGGGTAGATGAGGAAGTAGTCATGAACTTTTCTTGTTACAATAGTAAGAACATGTTGACAAGTTTCCTAAATAGTATAAAGTTGTGCCCTTTTGAGAAACCTGAGGATTTTCCTTTCTTTATAAGGTTTTTCCAAAACGACGGTTTTGTTCACCCTGATCTAGTTTACCTTAATAAAGAGGAAAAAAACTGTCTACCTTTTTTTATGTTCACAATTGTATGTTTTGTGATCTGCATGTTTGCCTACCTTTTGATGAGTTCACCATAGGAGTACTTTAGATCATTGCCCCCACACAAATCCATCCTAATGCTTGGGCTTACATCTAGAATTTTTAGGCTATATGTTTGCTTACTCGTGTCAAGGCTCCCCTAGTCCTGTTTCTTTATCATTTTCATTATTCGCCTTCATGAAAAGTGCACATGGGTGTCCCTTTACCGAAACCGTAAAAAGCATTTTGTTTGCCTATACTACATCATATAAATGTTTTAAAACTAGTTTCTTCAAAATCCTTATGGATCCTCTATTTAGTTGAGACAGAAAAGGTGGTCGACTATTCCCTTTTTACCGAGAGCGAGTGAGAAGGAGATATGTTAGCTATCCTGCAAATTTGCTTTCATTCAAAGAGCAATCAAACGCTGCTTTCCTCGAATCTCTTCCACGGTACCTCACTGTGTTGGAGTTGGTATACATGTTTCGTTTTCTCATATCCTTCGAAGACTAAGATAGTAAGTATTAGTCCCTTAGGCATGTTGTAAATGTATGTTATGTTATTATCTATGTTAATGTTTATCATTTTTTGGTTACATGTATCATTATGTCTGTAGGGGGTAATATGTGGTAGGTTTTAGGAAAGCTTGACGTGCTTAGGCTCGAGATGAGAAGAAGATTATTCCTAGCAAAAATGTTTGAGTTGCAATAAGCCCCAAGGAACCCCTTATGACAAGAATCCTCTTATGGCGGAGTTTGAGGGGAATAATCTCAAACAAAGAGAAGGGAAAACAAAAGGAAAAATAAAAAATATAAGGGGAGGGGAAAGATCTAGAAAGTAAAAAATTTTCTTCTTGAAGGTTTAAAAGGCAAAAGAAGGTTGAATCCCCTCCTCAAGTTTTGGCTACCTTTCCTTTTCTGCTGCCATCAATGTTTTTTTACTGAAGACTTTGATTCCTTGGTTGTGTTGGGAAAGGTTGGCGACAGTATCTCTGAGTCTTGGTAGGTCGCGTTGTCTAGCATGGATCCCACACTAAAGTGAGTTAATTACTGCGAACTTTCAGCTTGCCTTCAAGCATTAGGGAGGGATTTTTTGCTTTTGATATATGTAAGGTAAAGAAGCAACTAAAGCGCTCAAAAGAATCTCTAAATGTTGTAACAAATGCTAATGATGTTTTGGCCTTGAAAGTGGCAATGTTGGACAAAAAGGAAAAAACCATGGTTTTGGTTGAAGATCATGAGAAGTTGTTGAAGGAACAAGCTGACTTAATAACTGATGATGAAGAGAAGAGAGTGGGTGCAAATACTGCTTTTCGGATGAATAGGAAGTGTCATGAAGCCTTTTTATAGAACTTAGACACTGTGAAAGAAAACTTCAAAGTTTATAAGATACAGGCTGAGAAAAACATTCTTGTCGAGCATGATACTGGTTTTTGGCATTGTATGTGTTAGACCTTGTACTTTGGCTCTTTTTCAAAGGACTTTTAATTTCATTTAGAGTAGGATTTCTTTGGGGGGAAGTTCAAGCACGTGGATGATGTTCCTGATTATCTGCACCCAAATAAAGATGCTTTTGAGACTCCTCATCGTCTGCCAAAGTGACTCAGCACGAGGACACAATGAATGTTGAAGACTCATCTGGTGAGAATATGGTCATGATGATGGAGTCGAGACTTAGCATATTCTGCATTTTGTAGATGTTCTTTTTGTGGTTGGGCCAAAATATGGTCATTGAAACGTTCAACTTTTGGTATCTTTTTTGTATAATGGTTACCCATTCGCCATTTTAGCTTGTACAAGTTTATTATTATGAATGGAATGTTGCTTTGTTCATTTGTTGATTTTATTTTACTATTGGAATATGTATTTGGTTACGATGCGTAATTTGAATAATTCTTGGAAAACTTAATCATTCAAACACAAGGATAAATGAGGTACTGCCTTTGTTGAGATGTTTAACTTTGAAAGGGTACGCTTAAAAAAATAGGAGAATACTACCTTGGCTGAAGTGGTTTGTGGTTTTACTTGCATTTTAAATCTTCTGTCCATCCTTTTATATGTAGGCTCAGACCATTATTAAAGCTTTATCTTTTTCTTCATTAATGTTATCAATTGTTGTTAGCATAACAATCTAATTCATTTCTTGATTGAGGTGTGTTATTCTAAAAGAAGGCTTACCTACTTCTACGGGAATCATAGTGTTTGTCCGTTATATAACCTGAAAATAAGTTTCCTTGTTGTTTTTTTATAGGCTTCCTTGTAGTTGACTAACGAGTGCATACGTACGCCCACAAGACTTTCAGTATCTTTTGTGCCTACATTTCTTCTTTTCAACTCACCCAAAATGTCTTTGTTTGCAGCTTTGGTTTGCCGCATTTGCTTAAGGGTGTTCCACTGATGTCACCTTGTATTTAATACCAAGGCCCTCAAAGAAGGAGTTGAGCTTCTTATTTGTGAACTGTAGACCATTATCAGCAATAACTATATGAGGGATCCCAAATTTGGTGATGATATTATTCCACACAATTTTTTGCACATTTGAAGTCAAGATCACTGCTAAAGATTCATCCACTAGAAAATTTCATTGTCCCTTGGCCAAAGGGAACAACCTAATGATGTTTATCCCTCAGATGGAGAAAGGTCATGGTTCAATTATGAGTTTTAACTCATCTGCCGGTTGATGTATAAGGTTCTCTTGCTTTTTACATTGGATGCAATTTTTTACGAATTTCGAGCAATCACTCTTGAGGGTAGCCTAATAGTAGCCAACCCTTAGGACCTTGTTTTTGTGGATATCCTTCATGAGTGCATGCCACAAATCCCCTCGTAGATTTTTCTAAGGATGTAATCAGTTTTAGCCTCTCTTAAGAACTTGAGTAATGGAGTCGATAATCCTCTATAGTACAAATCATGGCTATAATGGAATAACGAGCCGCTTGTTTTTAGATTGTTTTAACTTTTATAGGATCTTGGGCAAGTCCTGCTTCTCAATATAGGACAATATTTTGGATCTTTAATCTTTATCTTCAGAAGCCATCATGACTTCTATATTAGGGTTGTAAAGTTCCTATAATAACAATGTTCATAATTGTCCTAGTTTTTTACTGCTAGATAACTTGACTAATTGATCAGCTATTTCGTTATGCTCTTGAGGTATATTGCTACCTTTATTTCTTCAAAAACAAACCTTTTGCTTTGAAAGAAGTGGGAATACTTCATCAATCTAGGGTCATTAACTTGAAAATAATCGTTTAGCTGTTCAACCATAATCTTGGAGTTTGTCAAGCATTTGACCTTAGATGCCTCCATGCGATCTCTCGCCAATTCTAATCCTACTAGTAAAACCTCATATTCGACTTGGTTGCTTGACGTCTTGAACCCAAAACGCATGGATTTCTCCAAGGTGACTCCATTGGGTCCTTCTAAAATGATGTCCATTTCGTTGCCTTTGTTGTTGGATCTACATGTAAAGTCCACCAATCCTTTCTCGGATAATCCTGTTTGGGGTGTAATTCCTTGAGAGAATCCACAAGATATTGTGCCTTGATAATGCCTTAAAGTTCATACCAGATATCAAACTCTGAAAAGATCGATGGTGCAAGATACCATCTGCCCCGACAATTCGGGTTTTCAGAGTATCTTAGAGATAGGGAAATTCATCTTCATAACTATTTGATGACTCTTAAAATACTACCGTAGCTTTCTACAGGTGATTACTAGTGCTAACACTACCTTCTCAACCAATTGATACCTGATTTTGCCATCATGAAACATCTTGCTTGTAAAATACATTGGTTATTGTCCATTAATAGTCTCTTGGACCATGATTGTGCTTAAGACCTATTATGATGCCAAAAGATAAACAATTATATCTTTAGTAGATTTAGGTTTGATCAAAATAGGTGGGGTGGTTATGAACTCTTTTAAAGAGTGGAATGCATACTCATATTCTTGGGTCCATTCAAATACTTTGGTTTTCTTCAACCTGGCTGGCTATAATGGGCTTAACCCTCTTAGTCGTTCGTGGAAGGAACCTGGCTAGAGATGCTAACCTTCCTATGAGTTATTGATTTTCCTTGACATTTAAGGGACTTCTCATTTGTAAAATAGCTCGATACTTGCCTAGATTAGCTTCGATCCCTCTATCTATAAGCATAAAACCCATAAATTTTTCTCGATGGACTCCAAACACACATTTTTTAGGGTTCAACTACATGAAGTGTTTTCAAAGTTTTGAGAATACTTTTTGGAGGTTGTTGATATGCCCTTCTGATTTTTCGATCTTTACTATGTTAACATAGATCTCAATATTTCAACTATTTTTTGTTGAAAAATCTTGTCCATTAGTCTTTGGTATGTGACACTGACATTTTTAGCCTGAAGAGCATGACTCGATAGCGATATGATGAAGGTGGTATTTAACTCATCAACAAGATACATCTAGATTTGATTATACCCCGAATATGCGTCTAAAAAACTCAAGAGATTGTGGCTACTATACTATCCACCAATTTGTCTATGTTAGGGAGTGCATATGTCTTTTGGACAAACTTTATTAAGATCTATATAGTTGGTACACATGCACCACTTTCGATTTTGTTTTCAAACTATTACAACATTGGATAACCAAGTTGTATACTTGATATCTCGTATGAACTAGGCCTTGAGTAATTTTTCAACTTCATCACACACAACTTTGTGCCTTTTTGCTCCTATTTTTTGCTTTCTTTGTGCGATCGACTTAACATCCTTACATATTAATAGTTTGTGGCATAAAAATGATGAGTCAATACTAGACATCGACTACTGACCATGTGAATAAATTCAAATTCTCCCTAAATGATTTATAATAGTCATGCTATTAAATAACTTTTAATGATTTTAATTATATTTAAAAATAATTAAATTAAATTTGATATTTATTTATTAAGATTTTAATATTGTACTCAAGGATATAAATATACTTAAAAAAATTCTTTACTTAATTAGTATTAATATTTACGATAGCTTTTATTTAAATTATTTATAAAATAATTTATAATATCAATAAATTATATTATTTGTTTAAAAAATAATATAAATAAAAAATAAATTATATTAAAAATCAATAAATTTAATAATTTTTAAAAAGAATGTTCATTAAAATTATAATTTATTATCTTTCTTAATTTTAATATAATTTTTTTAAAAACATTAAATTCTAAAAAAATTATATATATATATATATATATTTAAAATGTTAAATAAAAATATTCAAAAGATGATTTAAATGGTGGTTTGAAGTTCGAAGTATGCAAATAGCCTTAACATAATTGTTGTCTCGTTGAGGACGAATTTATCGATTTATTGGATAATGGAAACGAGAAAGGGTAGAGGGTAGACTAGAGGGAGGGTTTATTTATGTGCATAACAACGGGCTTTGTTTGAAAAATTGATTTGAGAGGTTCGAGGGTTGTAGTCTCAGTCTTGTACCAATGGCTGCCAACCAACACAGACTAGGCTTGGATCCTCAGAAAAACACTCTTCTCAACCACCACACCGAGAATCACTTCACCGCCGGAGAAATCGTCCGGGACATCATCATCGGCGTTTCCGACGGTCTCACGGTTCCCTTCGCCCTGGCCGCCGGCCTCTCTGGCGCCAATGCGACTTCCTCCATCGTTCTCACTGCCGGCATAGCGGAAGTTGCCGCCGGCGCCATCTCCATGGGTCTCGGCGGGTACGTTTATTCACTCTCACTCCTCTTCATTCTTATGCACCAAAAGGGGCTAATCTTTCATGCTGCAGTTATTTGGCGGCAAAGAGTGAAGCCGATCATTACGCCAGAGAATTGCAAAGAGAGCAAGAAGAAATCATCGCCGTGCCTGATACTGGTTAGCTTTCCACTCTTCTTTTTCTTTTCTTTTAAGTCTCTTTCTTTTACTGCTTCAAAATCTAATTCTTATGGCTTTTCAACTATATATTATTTCAAATTGTTTTATTTGTTTGCCTGACAAACAGAAGCCGCAGAAGTAGCAGAAATACTTGGTGAGTATGGGATAGAGGCACATGAATATGCACCAGTGGTGAATGCTCTCAGGAATAACCCTCAAGCATGGCTTAATTTCATGATGAAGTAAGTTCTTCCATTCACACTTCTTTACATAATTTAACATGGGTTTGTGATGGGCTATTACATACTGAATGAGGACAAGTTTGAATGGTGATGGGTCACCACCACTCACCACTCACCACACAGTAATGGGAAATTGTTGATAAGTTGAAAAGTGACACCACCCACCCAGACCAGAGGAATAGAAAGCAAAGTAGGTTTTTTACTTTTTTGAATGTGGGCATCCTGTGTCCAAATTTTGAGCAAGGGCTATCTTGTTATGAACAAGTTGAGGTTGAGGATTCCCATTTCCAACCAGTTGACATAATCCGTGTTTGGTTTAATACAAACTTTCATATTATTTGATTTTACCTTCCAAATAAATTTATAATTCTTTTATGTGGACTAAAAATTTTTATACTAAATTTTAGCTCTAACTTATTCTTATAATAAAAATATCCAAAAATAAATTACTTGTTCTAAAAGTCAATTTTATGAAAGGATTATTCAAGATCCTCTTGGATTGTAGGGTGAAAACAGGAGAAAAGGGTAAGATCGTATTGGGGACAGTGGGACACTATCACACTACTGAGTAGTGATTACCGGCTACACATGAACATCTGTTTCTGGCTTTGTTTTATTATACAACTATGGTACTATACAATATACAATTAGTTTGTGTGACACACTTAGTACGGTCGTGTTTTCTGGTCAAAGTAGAGGAATTTTTATAATGTTCTTTAAGAATTAAGAATGTGCTGAGAAATTGTTTTTTATAGTGTACTCGTTCTAAATAATTTCGCCTGGCAGGATAAAGTCATATGACTCATATCCGTGTTTTTTTAGTTGTTTGCTTCTCCATTCTACTCACCACTCTGTTTTCGTTCCGGTTTTATTAAGAGAAAATAAAACGTACTTTTTTTTTAAATTTCTTTTCAAATATAAATAATTTTTAACTCCTCTTACTTCACTAATTTTGTTTTTAAATATTCTTCTTTTTAATGTTTAATTTTTTGTACACTATCTTTTGTTATGACATTTTTGTATGCAAGAACAATTTTAAAAAAATATTAATATAATCAACTTATTTTCTTCTATGATAAATAAAAGAAAATCACTTATTAGTAAAATTTAATGTAATCAATTGATTTTTTGAATGTAAAAAATTCTAATTTTTTTCTTATAGAAGAGATATAGTGTAAATTATAGTAATAGTTTTTAAGGTTTAGCACAAAGATTAAGAAATGTTCAACTGATACTCTTTCAAAATATTGTAGTTTAAAGCATTTATACATATTAAAATTAATAATAAATATCACTTATTAAAATAATTTTATTAAAATAGCCTTACTTTCTAATAACTGTATTGAAAATTGAGTATAATCATTATGAAATAAAACAATTATATGGGACAAATTAGGGGGTAAAGCTAAACAATTATGAGTACAAATTAGGAGGTAAAATAATATTTAGCATTGAAAAAACATAGTGATATTTGATTTTAGAAAATGTTTTCTGTTTTTATTTTTTATTTTTATTTTTTGAAAACAATTTTTATTTTCAAATTTTTAACATTTAGAAAATATGTTTGTTTTTATTTGATATTTTCTATTTTCAAAAAATAGTATTGTTAAATTTAATCAATTTTAGTAAAAATATTATAAAATATTTAAATATATAATTTAAAATATATTTATATATACTTTTGTTATAATTATAATATTTTTATTAAATTTTTACATAGTTTTAGTTTTTGAAAATATTGAAAACAACTTTCAAATGCTTTCAATCTTTTTTGAAAAATGTTTTTTAAAAAAATATTTTTTAAATTGCAACCATATATATTTTCATTAATGTTTTCTATAAAAATAAAAACAAAAAACACCTAAAAAATTTTTTCCTTAAGATATTTTAATTATGTATTTAAAAGTCTACAACTATATTGTCATTTTGGAAAGGTGGAATATAAATTTAGACAAAAGTAATTCTTAACTTTTAACTATTCTTGTTAAAAAATTATTCTATAAATTCCTATATTCTCTTAACTACTCACAATAAGGGTAATTAAAAATTGGTTCAACAATAATTATATCTAGGAGTATTGTTAAAAAAAAATAGCTAAAAAGGAATGATGTTTTGTAATAACAAAATGATGTAATACATAAAATGTTAATTATCTTTTTTTGAAGATATAAGCAAAGTTGAACCCAAATTTATTACGAACAATCAATTAACATTATACAATTCATATTCCTTATGATAAACATTAGATAGTGAGTCTAGAATATAATTAAATAACATGGTTTCTAGGGATGACAATGGGGCAGGACAGGTTTGTCTTTCCTATCCTCGTTTTAAAAAAGTGTAGCGTAGGGGTGGATATAAAGAAAGCGGGTATGAAATTTTAATTGTCGTCCCTATTCCTGTCGGGCATTTTCAGGTTCGGGTATTCCCGCAAATACTTCGTTATATTATTTTTATAATTTATATTTAAATTTACTTATAGTTTATTAAATAAATTATTCGTTAATTTATTAATTATATTTAATTTATTAAATAAATTATATGCTAAGTTATTAATTATATTTTAGTTTTAATGGTACGCATAGGTGTAAATTTGTACACAAACATGTGAGATTTTGTTTAATATATAGTTATATATAAAACATAGAAGTGAGGTAGGGGACGGTGCAGGGATGAGGCAAAGATTAACAAACCCACACTCTTCCCCATCCCTGATTATCTTAGGCAGGGACGGGGGTGGGAGCCCACAACGCAAGTTTTCCCTATCAAATTTTGGGTGGAGACGAGGCGATACCCATGGAAACGGGCATGATTGCCATCCTTAATAGTTTCTTAGTTGGATTCCAACCCGAGCTTAGCAAAGCCGCCAATTCAGCATGTTCCTATCAAATTATTCATTATCAATAGTGCAACCCTTATCCAAAAGCTTAAACATATCCCCTCTAGGGGTCACAATTAGGAATGACAATCATGTTTACCCCCGCGAGTACTGCCTCATCCTTGCCTCAATTTTGACGGGAAAAACCCGCGTTGTTGGTCCTCACCTCGTCCCTGCCTAGGATAATCGAGGATGGGGATAAGTTTTAGTTTGTTAGCCCCAACCCCGTCCCCGTACCCACCCACACCCCACTTCTATGTTTTACATACAATAATATGTTAAACAAAATCTCACAGTGTAAAAGTTTACATCTCTGTGGATCATTAAAACTAAAATATAATTAATAACTTAACATATAATTTATTTAATAATTAATAAATTAAATATACTCAATAAATTAGCATATAATTTATTTAATAAATTATAAGTAAATTTAAATATAAATTATAAAAAATAATATAATGGGGCACCCGCAAGATATCCGAACCCGAAAATACTCAACGAGGATAAGGAGTAAAATTGCATTCATACTTTCTTCATACTTTTCCTTGCTCTGCCCAATTGTCATCCCTAGCCACAATGTCACATATATCCTCTATTACATCGGTTGTTAAAAGATGCACATTAGTACACCAATCAATCAAAGGGCCTTGACCCAACACCCAATTATCTAACCAGAAATCAATGTCTCTGTCATTTCTAACTTTCCATAACGTGTTCTGAATCACATTACTCCATGATTCTATAATACCTCTCTAGAGATTGGTACCTTTTTGAGTCAGGTCTATAAGCGGTTTGATAGCTCCACCACATTTATACTTGGTATGAACGAGTTTAATCAACATATCAAATTTCCTACTGAGTAGATCCCACCTTGATTTTGTGATAAGAGCTAGGTTAGCTTAGTGAGTCTTACGTAGACTAAGGTCACCCACCTGTTTTGGTTTGCACAGGTTATTCCATCTTTGTCAGTGTATTCTCTTACTTATTATTCTCAGAATCAACCTAGACAAAATTCCTTCATTGCTTATCAATCATATTACACACAAAGATAGACAAAAGGCTAGTTTGCATAACATAAGTAGACAGAACTTGAACAACTGATTTGGCTGGAGTAAGTCTACCTGCAAAGGATACTATATTCATTTTCCAACTACTCAATTTGTATTGAACTTTGTCTACAAGGAATTGATAGATCTGCTTGGACACCCGCTCATGATGTAGCAAAATACTAAGATATTTGCCAAGGTTGGAAGTCATCCTAAAGCCCAACTCTTTTGAAATTTGCTCTTGTTAAAACCTATGAACATTTGCAGAAAAAAAAATCTGAGTTTTTTCTTTGCTAACTCTTCGCCCGAGCTGTTGCAGAATAGATATAAAATCTTATTAATCACCTTCAGTTGGGCAAGGGAAGCCTATGCGAATAGAAGGGAATCATCAATAAATGCCAAGTAAGATAAACTTGGACTTCCACGTGAAATTTGAATAGGCTTCCACGTTAATGGAAGATTTAGGAAACCCAATGTCATTCAAGGTCTCTTGGTTTAAACTTCCAATTTAACCTATCAGAGGTATTTTCCAAGTTGATTTTTATAACCATCCAACCCTTTGTACCTTTCTTGTGTTTCGTGGAGTGAATAACTTTTTTAGCAATGATAATGTTGTCATGGTTGTTGTGATGAGAGATAAAGTTGGGCTGACAAGGATTCACCAACTTCTCCATAACGGTACCAAGACGCATGACAATAATTTTTGTGATTGTCTTGTAAGATACATTGCACAAGCTAATGGGTCTTAACTAACTCATGAAGGTAACAATTTCCACCTTAGGGATAAGAACAATGAGAGTGGAATTGATGCCCCTATCTTGAATCTACAAAAACTTCTTCAATCATCATGGAAAAAGAATCCCTACAATATGTCAATTACTTTTATAAACAACAGTTTGTTCCTTCATCTATCGAGACCTTGAAGCTACCTATTAAGAAAAATAAATAGCTTTTCTAATTTCAATTTGAGATACAAGCTGTTTGTACAATGCCATTTCTTCCTCCGAGAGTCTTGGGAAGACTCCCTGGATGCTATTCGACACACACTAGTTGTCATTAGAATATAAATTTGTACAGAATAAGTTAAGTAACCTTTCAAGCTCATTTGGTTTGGCAACCCAATTTCCATCATAGTCTTGTAAAGCCTAAATTTTGTTCTTCCTCCTACGAATGACTGTGACTCCATGGAAATACTTTAAATTCTGAAACCATAACAACTCGTTCTCCCTAAGAATCTGTTTATACTTTTGCCATGTAGACTCTTGTCTCTTCGCCAAATCCTAACAAGGCTTAGTGGCTAACTGCTAATTAACCTAGTTTAATTGCTTGATAAGATTCCTTTTCTGCTTGAAAATTTTCTTGAACACTTCAACATTCCACTTCCTCAAGGCATCTTGAATTTTGGGTACTTGGCACTGCCAGACCTTGTGCCTTTTCCAAAAATTAGTTAAAAATCTTTGGAAATCAGGATGAGAGAGCATACTGCAACAAAACAAAATATTATCTAGTTATGACTTTTTGTAGATGAAATCTTAATATGCATACTGTCTATGTGTTAAAAATTATTGATTTTTGTTTGATATTGAAGAAAATAGGATAAAGGAAGAAGTTTGAATTAGGAATGACAATGGGTCGGGGTGGGCAGGAATAGTGGTTACTCGCCACCCGAACCACTACAAAAACCCGTCACCCGTTACTCTCTAAAATCCCGTTGGGTACTCTCTATAGAAATACCCGCAAGGCTTTTTAATACTTGCGGGTATTATGGGTACCCATGGATATTTTTAAAAAAATATTTTTTTTAAATTAAATATTTTTTTATAAGAAGTTTTATTAAATAAATCATTTATTTTTTGAAAAATCTAGAAATAAAATTATACTAGTTTCTACAAGATTAATTAGATCTAAAAGTAAATTAATATAATATATTACAAGAAAATATTTAATACAAATAAAATCTTTATTTTATATTATTGACATTTTTATAATAAATAATTTTATTAACTATGAAGTTTTCATAAAAGAACAAGATTGAAATCAATGAATTTTGATAATTAATATTTTAATTTGATTTATTTTCCATAAATATTATATTTTTCAACTTTTATATATATATATATATATATATATATATATATATATATATTATTTTAGTTTAACGGGTAGTGGTTACCGTGGGTACAGGTACTATGATAATCGTACCCGTGCCCATTAAGAAGCAGATAACAAAAAAACTCATACTTACAGGTGGCAGATGCCTATTTATACTATCTGTACAGATAATTTTACAAGTTTTACTCGTGTGTATTCACATGTGTTGATTTTTTTGTCCTCCCTTGTTTGAATTATTTAATTTATAGGTAGAAAAGATTATAAAAAAAATTGAGGTCCATTGAATTATTTCTCATATAGTGTTACTTATTTGTGTGCTAATGTCTTTATTTAGATTCAAAAGAGAAATCCTTTTCTATTTAGTATTCGGTAAACAAGTTTTTTTTTTTCTGTTACTTTTAAAATGTTAATTTATAACTTTGAAATTTTTATATTTATTTTATTTTTATCCTTAAAATATTTATTAAAATTTCTTTTTATCTATTTTAAATAAGTTAAGATTTTATCACTTATTTATTTTTTCGTTCACTTAGTTTCGTATTTGAAATAGTGAATTGCTTATGAGCATTTTTGAATTAGCTCTTTTTATTTTAATTATTTTAAACTTAATTGAAAGTATTTTAACATTAGTACAAAATTAATAATAATTTTTTTTTGGTGAACTAATAATATAAGAAATATAATTATTCAAAAAAAATATAGCTAAAATAATTTTATAAAGAAAAAATGAAAAGAGTTTAAAGTTAATTAAAGAACTTAAATTATAAGTACCTTGAAATATATTTTACTAATAAATAAATATTATATAAAAATATTATTTTTACACATGTTTATTTATATCATTTTATAAATATCTATTATCTTAACATACAATTTTAGTAAACAATTATAATTTAATAAGTTAGGTAGTTTTTAGCTACTAGCTTACAACTAGATTTTTCACTGAACTAGCTCTTCAACTAGTTTTTCTAAACTAGGCTATACCATAAAGATATGAGTTACGGATTATATAATTTGGAATTGCAAAATATTAGCTGGGTTTTTTCAAAAAAGATTGCATCTTCTTAAAAAAATTATAAATACCTTGAAATATATTTCATTAATAAAATAAATTAATATTTATATGAAAATATTATTTGCACATGTTTATTTTTATCATTTTATAATTAGCTATTACTTTAAGATATAATTTTATCAAATAGTTATAATTTTAATGAGTTAATACAGTAGCTTTTAACTATTAACTTTCAATTAGCTTTTAAGTTAACTAACTCTTTTTTAATGGAGCCTATAGAGTAAAGATATGTGCTTACTGTTTATATAATTTGGAGTTTTAGTTGTTTTTTTTTCAAAAACAAAAATGCATCTTCTTAAAAATCTCCCTACATGTTTTAATTCAACCTGGACAAAATGACCAGACAACAAAATTCAGAACCATGCATATAATTTTTGTACATAATGCATCCACCTGTTTGCTGTTTTTAAATGTATCGTTCTGAGTATGGATGATTGAATGAAGTTGGCATGTTTTGGAACAGATTGGAAATGTTAGTGTTGAACAAAATAATTGGTTGTTAGCTGGGTGTGACAGATTTGAGCTGGGACTGGAAAAGCCTGATCCAAGGAGAGCATTGCATAGTGCAATGACTATTGCCATTGCTTACATATTGGGTGGACTTGTTCCTCTTTCTCCTTACATATTCATTCCAAGGGCATCGGAGGCAGTTGTGTTTTCAGTTGTGGTTACCTTGCTTGCATTACTGATTTTTGGCTATGCCAAGGGACAGTTCACAGGCAATAAACCATTCAGAAGTGCTTTGGAAACTGCTCTAATTGGTGCCATCGCCTCAGCAGCTGCTTTTGGTATGGCAAAGGCTTTCCATCCATAGATTCTGAATGCTTTGTACTTGATGGGAGAACCAAGTTTCTTCTAACTTTTCTATTCTTCCTTTAATAAAAGAAGTTTCTTTTCTTCCTAAAATAGGACCTCCTCTTTTCAACGTCTTTACTATTAATTGCTACTCGTTACAGAATTTCATTTTTTGTATCGTACAATTAAATGCAAGTACTACTACCCTTTTTAGTAAATTTTGATGTGAAATATTACCCTTACATTAGATCTTGTTCCTTGTATTTTTAAATTCAAGAATGTCTTCCTTTGTTTTTTTAAACTTGTTGGATTTAGTCTATTCTAATTATATTAGTGTCCATGCTGTCATAAATAGTAGTAACAAACAATTGGTGGTCTTTAAAAATACATTAATTATCATGTTTTTACCCTTGACACTTTTCCTGCACACACTAAACGAGTCTTCCTCCTTGATGTCTCAAGTTTCCAATTCACTAGTTTCTCCAAGACAGTACAGGTGAGTACTTGCAAAAATACTCCGACATTCAAATCGAATGAGAGTTGATTAATGCATTGAAAAGTAAAATATGTTACTCAAAGTAGTATAATGAATCAATGGTCAAACCTGTACACATGTTTTATTATTTATAGTGTTTACTTTTTTAGGCTTTGACTTGTATCATTAGGATTTATCTTTTACCAATAAGGATAGTTTGAACTTTTCCATATAGTATGGGTCCCACTTTAGATAGGATGTCAGGTCATGTTGAGGGTAGGTTCGACCATGAATGGAGAACCGAGTCAGTGGTAGTTCCAGTCTGGGGGGTTAGGCCAAGGGATCCCTCTGGTATACAACCCCACCAGCATCAAGGAACGAAGCAACAAAGACGTTACAAGTGCCATATGGGGTTGATCAAGTGAGAAAAGGCATGTTGTAGTCCTGGTATAACGGTCCAGCTAGGTAGGCTTGACGGGTCCTAGGGTTTCAATTCTTCTCGCCTTTTCTAATGTGCATTGTTCATGTCAGAGATGTAGGGTTTGTCAAGGGGTTTAGTAGGATTTGAAACGACAATGACTATGGATTGTAGATCTTGGTTGATCTAACAATGCTCCTTAATCTACCTCTTAGGCCTTTGTGGGATGTCGTATTATAAATAAGGGATAGATGGTTTTTTTGTTCCCACTTTGCTTTCTTTCTGCCTTAAAACTCCAGATCTTCTTCTCTTGCTTCCTCTTAAGTATTCTGAGTCTCTTGACTGTTTTGTGTGTCTACTCAGATCCACCTTAATGTGTGCCTACTCAGATCCACCTCAAAGGGCTCTAAAGGCTTGTATGGCAACCCATACATGTGATGAATTGTGTGCCTGCTCAGATCTACCTTAATGTATGGGTTGCCATACAAACCTTTAAAGCCTTTTGTCGTTACTCCTACATCGAAGCAACTTCTAGTTTTTTCTTCCACTTCTACTAGACGTCTCAGGGCATTCCGGTTAGATGGTCTTCTGTTAGTCACATGTTGAGGCGTCCCTAGCTTAAGGTCTTTACTACCTCTTATAAAGACTTCAAGCAAATATTTATGAAGATTGTGCTGAAGCCCGGTCACTCGACCAATTACTTCTACGATCGGGAGGGAAAACCTTTGTTTCCCTTCAGTTGGCAACGAGAGCCACACCGTTTGTTTGCATTGCCATATGATATGCCTAGTGAGCAGGAAAAAGAGGCGCGACATTCTTAATGTTGCTCCCTAGGTGCCTCCCTGCCTCTTGAGTGCTTTACCTATTGCGCTCGTCGAAGCCGATATAGGACTTGTAAGGTAAGAGATGACTAATTTGGGTTGAGCCTGTTTTTTTTCTTGATGATATTTATCTTTTGCTAACATCATGTGTTTCCGTGGTAGGTATCATCAAAGGTAAGAGATTGTTAATTTAGGTTGAGTCTAACATTTTTTTTTTACTATATTTATCTTTTGCTAACATCATGTGTTTCTGTGGTAAGTATCATCAAGAGTATTTTGAGTGATGACGAGACAATCTTTCTTAACATCCGCTTCGAGATCTAGGCTTGGTCTCCTACGAGGGTTAACTTCCGAGCCCTCGCGCCTCTGCGACTAGATCCTGATCCCCAACTGAAAGAACCTCTCATCGATGTTATTCCCCTCACAGACAGCTCCTCCTAAGAGAAAAAATAGAAGCAAAAGTCCAAAATCAGATCAAAGAAGCATCACCAAAGTGACGAGGGTAGCTCGTCTAAGAGGTCGAGACAACACTCTAACCCTTTTTTCGATTCTTGTTATTCCACCCCTTTTTGCACCAAGGGTTTATTTGTTAGCAAGAAAATAGTGTAATAAATCAGTGGTCAAACCCTTTTAGACTTATATCAATTCCGACCTTCTTCAAAGCATGCACCAGCCTTCGTTCCTCTTCCTACGCCTAAATCCTCAATTTTATGCCTCCCTTGGTAATTTGGACACGTGATTTATTGATACAAACCCAGTAGTCGCTAAAACATAGAAATGAATTGATTCTATTTAAATAGTTCAATACCGGTTTAAATTAAATGAAATAGTAAACACCCGTACGGCCATACCAATGACAAAATATGGCACCTGTCAAAGCATAGAAGAAAATAATTTTCTGACACTTTGCAAAGTGCAAGATAGATTCTTTTGCTTAGCATTGTTGGATACGGATGGAGGTATCCATGCGGGTATGGGTAAGTTATTATAATATCTGTTTTTATTTCAATAATTTTTAGAAATTATTCATCTTTATATTTATATTTATATTGTGTTCGTAAAAAATTAGTTTGATTAATAATTTAATCTTTATACCTATCTCAACTCTTTCTATACGAACAAGTTTTTATTTTATTTTATATTTTAATCCTTATGCCTCCATTTTATGGTAGTTCGACAACATTGAAAAACTAATTTATATCAAGAATAAAATATTAAAAACTAAAATGAAAAATTAACTGTGATATATATATATATATATATATATATATATATATATATATATATAAAAAAAGAAGAAATTGTAATTGAATGTTTAAATATCTGTTATCAACTATTTCGATTTTAGTATTTAAATTTTTTATTTTTATTTTAGTATCTAATTTTTTATTATTTAAAATTGGTATTTATCATTAGGTATCTTTTATTAATAGATGACATGACTAATGAAAGTATTATGTCACTAAATCTATATCATTTAAAGGTGTTAAAAGATGATATTCAAGTTTCAAAATTAAAATATAAACAAAGGATGAGTATCAAAACAAAAATGATTTTATTTTATATGCTATACAAAAGTTAATTATCATTACTGTATCACGATATGATATGCACATTAACTAATCACTTTATTTTGAAAATTAAATCATTAAATATGCAGCGTAGAATAGAGAAATGTTGTATCTAAATAATTAAATAATTAATGGATTAATGAGTTCTTTATTTTTTGAATAGACTAAATTGAACCTATATTTAAAAAAGAGAAAATTACAGTTTAGTCCTTGAAATTTAGAGATAATTTTAATGTAATTTAGTTTTTTAATTATTATATCATTATATTTTTGGCTTATAAAAAAAATAATTATGTTATTATACAAATTAGTCCTAAAAACAATTTGGATAGTGTTTTTTAAAAAATTTAAATGCTATCTAAAGTATTTTAAGGAATAATATCATTAATGTTACAAAAGCTCATAACTAACATACTAAAAAATATTTTTCAAGAATCTGTTAATCACCTCTAACATATATTCCAAGGACACCTTGGGAATTACTCATAAAAACATGCTTACATATGTTTTGAACTCTTAATATATTAAAGAATTTTACATTGAATCTTATAAAAATTTTTTTCTTTATGTTTTCAATTGTTTTGGGTTCTTAAAGTGTTTTGGATAGTGATTTAAATTATTTTAAAATTTCTTTATACAATGCTTTAGAACCCAAAATAAAAAAAAAATTATTAAGAACTCAAGATAGAACAAAAATTTTATAAGGACTCAATGAATAATTCATTAATATATTATAAATTTAAAATATATTTAAGTCTTAAAATAATGTGTAATAATGAACACTTTATTATTTATTTACTCTCTCATTTCTCACGATAAGTTTTTTCTTACAATCGTGAAAAATTAAAAAGTTTAATAATAATGGTAACATTAAATTTAAAGATATTTAATACATCGATTGTTAAAAGTAATAAGATAACTCTTATAAAAATAATAAGGTCAAATTTAATAATAATCATAGAATTAAAGTTAATGTGCTAATTGTATTGTTTATTAAAAATTATAAGAATTAAATATTTTATTACATTTAATAAAAATGCAATCGACACATTTATATCCTCTTATTCCTCACAATTTTTTTATTGTCTCATAAATAAAAAAATTTAGATACTACAAATCGAAACATATAATTTTACAAATATTAAAAAATATTTAAACCTTAACTATATATATATATATATATATATATATATATATATATATATATATATATATATTATAGAATTAGAATTAAGATTAAGTTGATTCCTTACTCGTGAATTGCCTGTTAATCTGCAATCTACACGATATATAAACTCAATTTTTTAATTCATTTAAAATGCAGGTTTTTTAGCACACTAACTAAGCAGACCTAATTAGCGAGACCCTTATTATTTAAAAAATAATATACATTTAATTTCTAGATATTTTTTTAATATTAATTTAAAATATTAGAAATATTAAGATTAGAAAGATATTAGATCATTTAGATGGATTTTAACAAAATCCTAATTAAAAATGGTAAAAGATTTATTTAATTATATTAAAAAATTGATTAGTAAAAAAGTATTAAATTATATGTTTTTTGTGGTTACAAGCTGACCTGTTTAACGCGCGAGTATGTGGGGTGCATGCATTCTTGACAAAGTGATTCCATTAAAATTGCGGGCTTTGAAGTCAAGTTTTGCAGGTTGTGGACTTTGTGGTTTTTGGCTTAAACATTTGAACTGTTCATTTTCCTAACTCTATCTCTACCATGTGAAGCTTTGTGGTGACCTGAGTATGAAGCCACTAGAAATCCCTCCCATGCGGCATATACAGGCAGGCCTCAATGGTTACACATTTTTTTCCTTCATATGGTTTCAGATCAAGTGATATGAAAGTGTATTATTTTTGTTGTTCGGATCAACTGATTGATAATTGACTTTCTTATGTTTTTGGGATTAACTAATCTAGAATTATGCGAATAGGAGTTATTTTCAAGGTTTAAAATCAAATAAGAACATTTTGGGTGCTTAATGTTCTTTTGACGGGGTGAATAACAAATGTGTCAGTACCAAAAGAAATTTTCCTTAAGTTAACGTCAATTAACAAGCCCAATTATAAGTCAATGTTCAAATTCTTCATGATTAACATTTAATAGAGACATCAATTCAATTTTTTTAATCTAAAGGTATAATATCACAATTTCAAAATATAGAAACAACATATCTAAAATTTAAGACCATAAATTTTACTTAAGCTAATATATTTCCATAGGTTTATATCCATATAAGTAAGATCATTTTTGTACTAAATTTTTGTACTTTGATTCCTTTTATCTTTATTTTAACACTTTTTTAAAAGCACATGAGTGAGTAGACAAAACAAAATGGAGCTGCAAATTCATTTTTGGAATTGTGGAAGAGCTATGAAATTGAGAAGGATGTCGTCTATGTATCTCACTTGGAGTTTGCAAATGATATGTTGCTATTAACATAGATGGAACGTGGGGCAATTGAAGCGATAAAATCAATGTTGATGAATTTCAAGCTAATTTCAAAACTCAAGGTCAATTTTTTCAAAAGTAAGCTTATGAGTATAAATGTGAATAGTATATCATTAGGAAGGGCTACACACTTATTAAATTGTATAGTGAGGAGCCTATCGTTTTAATACTTGAGATTACCTGTTGGTCCTAATTCCTCCAAATTAGAGATGTGAAAGCCTATGATTGACGTAGTTAAGAAAAGGTTGCTATGGTGGAGAAATAAATACGTTTCAATGGAAAGAAAAGTTGTACTCATCAAATTTGTATTGTTTGCACTACCAATTTACTTTCTTTCATTCTTCAAGACTCCAAAAGATATTATGTCTCAACTCAGATCTTTGTTTAGAAATTTTTTATAGAGAGGAAAAGAGGCCACAAGGAAAGTTAAGGTGTGAGTCTAAGAGGGTGGTAGTTGGAGTCTTGGGGGCGGTGGTTGAACTATGTTTTGAAAAGATAGGTGGTTAGGAGAGGAAAGTGGGCATGGAGGAGACATTTATTTGCATAAGAGGTGGATTTAATAGAGGAGTTAAGGAGTAGATTGACTATGATAATATTGGGGGAGGGGTTCAGGATACATGATGTTGGGAGGCGGAGGGGTCCATAGTGTACTCTGATTCATCTACATATGAATTATCACTGCAAAAACCAATCAACCTTGGTAGGAGTTTTTCAAAATTCTATGGATAAAAGACATACACCCAAAGGTTCAACTATTGACAAAGTGGTTGGGGTTAGACGGATTGTCAACAAAAGATAATCTTGTGAAGCGATGAATACTATAGCAGGAATCAAATGTATGCAGACTATAAAAAAATAAAATATGTTATAAAGAATTAAAGTTTTTTTTCAAAAAAAGTCTATGGGTCTAGATGATTCAAAACATGAGCTTGACTAGACTTCAAAATATACTACTACTATTCAATGCTTTAAATCATAAAAAATAAGTTCAAGCTGAAAAAAAGAAAAGAAAAAAAGTTCATGAACTTGAATCAAGTTTCATCTTAATTAATTTTTATCAAACTTAAAGTTCTTGACCTCATACCAACCTTATTTTTTTTTATGTGAATAACTTTTATAATATCCTTTAGGTCTAGAATTAACTTACAATCCTGGTTACATCATTAGAACATTTAAAAGTATTTTAACAAGTTTATGTAAAATTATTTATTTGAAATTCATAATTTTTCAATGAAATTAATCGGTACATATTAATTTTATACTATTGTTAAATCACAATTTGTCATTTATAATATTTTAAAAATATTATTATAAATAAAAAATAAAAAATTATAATTTTGACGTTAAAACTTTTAAGCTGAAAGTGTATCGTACTTTTACTCTTTGCAATAGTTAAAAAGTTGATTATTGTACCTCTTCAAACCTATAATATTCTTCGAACATAGCTTAATTAATATGAAAATAGGATAAATGGTTGCACCAAGACGAATAGAATTATACATGAAGAGCGAAGAGGCAATTCTAACAAAAAGGTGATATTTCAGTAAAAAAGAATAATAAAAGGGATTATACTTGAAAGGATAGAAAAATGAAAAGCTGTGAGAAATAGTAGCTAGGAAAGGAAAGTTCTTAGAAGAAACTTATTTGTCAGAAAGTAGAAAGCATCGATAATCTATGAATTAAAAGCCTTTGCCATACCAAAAGCAGCTGCAGAGGCAATGGCACCAATTAGAGCCGTTTCCAAAGCACTTCTGAAAGGTTTATTGCCCGTGAAGTGTCCCTTGGTATAGCCAAAAATCATCAATGCAGCCAAAGTAACCACAACTGAAATCACAAGTGCCTCTGCTGCCCGTGGAATGAACACGTATGGAAGGAGAGGAACAAGGCCTCCCATTATGTAAGCAGTGGCAATTGTCATTGCACTGTGCAATGCTCTCCTTGGATCTGGCTTCTCTAGTCCCAGCTCAAATCTGTCATGCCATTCCCAAGCTAATTACTATATATGTGTTTGAAACGATAATTTTATGTAGAGTCAAGTTTTTCATTCTATATATACATCTGCGGATTTAATTTTAAAATCATACCAAATTAGTTCTATTTTTTAATGATTTTAAATAATGATTGTACATATTATCAGTAATATTATAAGATCTGCTCACTCGTCATCACATCACTTAAATAGTGATTATCCATTTTTTTTTTATCTCATTCATATTTTGCTTTCATTTTATCTTTTTACCATACTGCACTGTTTTTGTTTATTGTGCAGACCATCTACTATCAGCTAATTGTCTATATAAAGCCTTAACAAGATACTCAACATTGAATGCATAATTACTACATTTGCTTTGGGATAATATTTTTTGACAATTATGAAGAACTCTGAAAAAAAAATATGAATATTTCTCAACCAACATTATAGAAATTATGCACTTCTATCAGATGCAGTGTTTTGAAAATCATATCCAACAGGCTGATCGGGCTGGCTAGAAAACTAGTAAAGTGTAAACCAGTCAATTGTTCAGTTTAACTTAATTATAAACTGGTATGTAGAAAAAATTGGTTAAAGAAAAAAATCAATAAAATATGAACCAAAACTAGTTTATAGTAAATGAATGGAAAATGTTTGATATAATATTATTTCATTTTTTTAAAGAAAACGAAAAACTAATTTATCAGTCATTTTCTTTTATTTTGTATTCTACACATAATTGTGTTACTGTTAAAACTTTAATTTAAACAATATGATATATTTAATCAAAATTTTAGGTGAATTCTAGGTACTCTCACAAATAGACCTTTTTTTTTGCTAATTAATATATATATATATATAATTAGTTTTATAAAAGAAATGATACAATAAAAAGATATAAATATAAGTCCTTTTTTATAACACTAGTTATTTGTGTATTGGCTTTATGTAATTTTATTTAAATATTTTATCATATATAAATTGTAATTCATGATGACAATAAAAAAGAAAACTTTAATAATATTAAAATTTATTTAAATAAAATTATTATTATTTTAAAATATAAAATTATGACCTGTATGATTATGTTATTTAATGAGTGATGTACTTGTAAAAGTAAAAACACTGATCGGAATTGGCAGGATGGTACCATTTCCCCTGTTTTGAGTTTTGTACCTTCCGGATTTGTTAAATTATGTAAAGAAGTGTGAATGGAAGAACTTACTTCATCATGAAATTAAGCCATGCTTGAGGGTTATTCCTGAGAGCATTCACCACTGGTGCATATTCATGTGCTTCTATCCCATACTCACCAAGTATTTCTGCTACTTCTGCGGCTTCTGTTTGTCAGGCAAACAAATAAAACAATTTGAAATAATATATAGTTGAAAAGCCATAAGAATTAGATTTTGAAGCAGTAAAAGAAAGAGACTTAAAAGAAAAGAAAAAGAAGAGTGGAAAGCTAACCAGTATCAGGCACGGCGATGATTTCTTCTTGCTCTCTTTGCAATTCTCTGGCGTAATGATCGGCTTCACTCTTTGCCGCCAAATAACTGCAGCATGAAAGATTAGCCCCTTTTGGTGCATAAGAATGAAGAGGAGTGAGAGTAGAGTGAATAAACGTACCCGCCGAGACCCATGGAGATGGCGCCGGCGGCAACTTCCGCTATGCCGGCAGTGAGAACGATGGAGGAAGTCGCATTGGCGCCAGAGAGGCCGGCGGCCAGGGCGAAGGGAACCGTGAGACCGTCGGAAACGCCGATGATGATGTCCCGGACCATTTCTCCGGCGGTGAAGTGATTCTCTTTGTGAAGGTCCAGAAGGCTCTGTTTCTCAGCGTCCAAGCTCGGTTTGTAACCGCTGCCGCCCATTTTAATTTTTTATGTTTTTGTGTTATTATACACATAAATACGCACTCTCTATTCTATTTCTATTGCAATTTGCAACTCCCCTCGCTCTCCTCTCCCTTCCTTTTTATACCCCACACAAGCTCCATGTTACTACTTTTTTTCTTAACCAATATTTATTAGATATGATAATTAATTAATTATATATTATATATTTATTCATTTTGAAATCATGAATGACGATGTAATCTACAATTATTGCCTAAATCATATATTTATAAATTTACATTTTTAAATATATCTTTAGTCTCAATTAAATTATTAAATTTTAATTTTTATTATCATTATAAATATCTTTGTTTTTCATCCCTAAAAAAATTGGAATTTTGCTCTTGTAAAATCAACAAAATATGGTTTTGATTATAGTAAAATATTTTTCTTTCATTTTTTTCCTCCAAAATTAAAATTATATTTTTAGTCTCTAACGTTTCTTTTATGATAGAGATCTTGAAATGTTTTAGAAGTATCACACAAGCATGACAATTAAACATAATGGTTACTTGACTTCTATTTATCACATAAATAGTTTATGAATATAGCCTAATAGAGTACGACCAAAAACTACAATCTCAATTTTATAAAGAAAATAATAAAAAATAGTAAATTAATATTATAATGCACTTGTTTTTTTAAACTAAAAACATAGTGTATCTTTCCAACATCCTTCTCAGATTGACAAACATCTTGGATCACCTTGGACTCCGACACCTCGGGCTCAACACCTTGGTCGCGGCATCCCGACATATCAGCACCTCGACAAAGGCCCAAATCAAAGGTCTATTTCCATAAAAAAAATAACTTTGAACTCCTTAAATAGGGTAACTTGGAACCACACCCAGAGACCTTCGTAAAAAGGGGACACCAGACCCCCCTTAGGTACCTAAATCTCATACTTTTCTCTTTATCCTCTCATTCTCTCACTGACTTGGGCATCAGAGTCCCTTTTGCAAGTACACACCTATCTCCTAAAGTCTTGAAACCCAAAGGGTCGAGAAGACATCAGTTCTGCCAAACTTCGATAAGAACATTTGACGCCGTCTGTGGGGACGTAAAAATTCCTATGCCCCTTCTCTACTCCCTTCCTCATGGTGCAAACTAAGAGTGACTCCTCATTCCAACATGAATGAAATGAACCTTATGCAGGAAATCAGGAAAATGCAAGAGATGGATAAGAAGCATGAGAAGGACCTCTACCTCTTGAAAGAGGAGAACGTCACCATGAGAATGGTGATTCAAGACCTCCAGGTCAGCCAATACAACGAAAATAACAACTCACACGATCACACTAATGACAACAAAACCTGAAGTCATCACCACAATAGGACCATTAGAGACACCCACGATAGGGGATTTAAATCCCTCCCTCGCAGACATTCCCCCGACAAAGGAATGTTCAGAAACAACCGCTTTACGAACTATCACACTTCAACACGCAACAAGTTAACCTGGAGCAAGGCCGCTAATGTCAGTAAAAGAGCAAAGAAGCAGAAAACCAATAGAGATGTTGCTTTGGTGACCTATTACCTCGTACCTTGACGACATCCCTTTGCCGACGGGATACTTGAATATACTCTCCCACGAGGCTGGAAACCGTTGGCGATCAAGCTCTACAAAGGATTGACCAACCCCAACGACCATATTAAGGCATTCCTCACCCAGGTAAATCTCTACTTAAATAATGATCGTGTGTTGTGCATCATGTTTCCTATTTCTCTTGTAGGTATTGCTCTCAATTGGTGTCGAGGCTCCCCCGCCACTCTATCGAATCGTTTGATACCTTGGTAGAAAAGTTTATAGCCCACTACGTGGCTTACCGATCACAAAGGGTCTAAGGTGACGACTTGATTGGGTTCCAATAGAGGGACGATGAGTCACTGCGCAACTTCACAGATCGACTCTCCAAGATGATCACTCAAATCAAGGATTTAAAACCAGAGGTAGCCCACCACACAACCATTGGTGCCCTGAAACCCAAAAGGTTTGCCGATAGTGTGGCCAAGCAACACCCGAGGACCATGGACGATCCTTCTCAGCCTGACGACCATCTCGGACCACCTCGGGGTCCAACACCTCAATTGCGACATCTCGACATCTCAACACCTTGCTCAAACTAAGGGTTCATCTAAAAAATGTAATTTTGAACTCCCTAAATAAGGTAACTTAGAACCATACCTAGAGACCTCTTTAAAAGAAAGGCACCAGACTCCCCCCATATACCTAACTCTCATACTCTTTTCTCCATCCTCTCACTCCGTTTTGTAGGTACACACTGTTTTTCAGAGCCCCGAAACCTCAAGGGATGAAAGGACATCTATTCTACCAAATTCTTGTAAAAACACATAGTAAATCCAAAAATATAATAATGATACCACCTCTTAATTTTTAGATTGATTTATGTTCATTAAACTTATCATTCTTCCCCTCACATAGAATTACAATTAACAACTACTTATTATTAATAATTATAAATAAAAAGTTTAATGACTATGTAGTTTTGTACTATTATGTAATCACAAAATATTATTTATAAAACTAATATTTTTTATTGCCAAATATACTCATTTTATTTTTCAAAAATCACCCTTCAATCACAGATAAATTTTCAATAGACAATTTTTAAAAAATACAGTGTGTTGAACTTAATGGAGTCCATTGAAAATGACCTGACTTACATAGTTACATTAAATACAATTAACTTACTATGCATGATATATGGTTCTAATTAAATAAATGTAAAATCTCAGGAAAAAAATATAATTTTATACTAGTTAATCACAACCCTTTATATAGGGTAAGTTTGTCAACTTTACTAATTAATATTTTATAAGAGTTATTTAAACATGTAAAACTCTTTTACACTGACAGTGAAAGTGTTTAAGTGTTAAACTCATACTATTTTATGTTGGTGCATATCTTTTTTAGTTTAATTAGTATGCATCATTAATGTAAAATGTTTAACATTCAATCATAATCTTTACCTTGACCGTGAATACTAATTAAAATCATTTTTTTTTATAAATGTTTTTATAAAATTAAAGTGCTAACATTGAATTCACGCCATATAGCTTTTAATTATGTGATTTTAAACCTATTCAAATTGTTTATTATTTAAATATTTGTAATTTTTTATTTATTATTTTACATCCTAATTGTTTATATTTTTACAATCATTATTTTATATTAATTATTTTCTCTAATTTTCATAAAATATTTATCTCAAAATCATTGTTTAAATTCTCTTGTACTTCAAAATTAGGAGAAATGTTAGGGTGGAGCACCTTTATAAATTATGAACAATGAATAACAAGCTTTTGATTAATACTATACACAAGTATGATATGGTATACATGGGATTATTCCTCATTAATAACGATTTCACAACGCAAGTAAGAACTAACCCAATTCATTGTAAATATTTGACTTCCTCGGGTTTAAGGTTTATTGGGGAATTCTTCACGGTGGGTGCCGCATGCAAATCACCCACCCCAAATGTGTCAAATCAGTGGTACATGTACATGTGACTATTGCATCTATGATTTTTCATATTAAGCTCTCTCACTGTGGTCTGTGGTCCAGGCCATACAGATTTAGATTGATTAAATCTACACAATCCAGGACCATGCAAGTATGTAACCATACCAACTCTACACAAGTAGTTTACAACTAAAATATTTAAAAATAGAATATTTCTTGGATTAACTTTCTATACTTGTCATTTAACATTTGCAAATAGACAACGGAATATTCTCTCAAAACGAATAGAATATTTCAATTTTTTTCCTTAGTACCTGACTATACTAAAATTATAGATACTTATTCACAAAATTGGTTAGAGTTTCAGTACACATAATACAATATACAATGTAATTAAACCTAGTTAATATTTGGATAATGCAAATTAATGTTTATTAATGGATCAACTTGCATGGGTTGTTTCAACATAATAAGAGATTCATAATTTGAGTAATGTATATACAAGTGGGTTATATAGTTGGAAGAAGTGTTACTTAGAGTGGTCACATAAGATTTGAAGACAATGGTCTCCATGGAAGATTCATAGATATGGATCGATCTGTGAATCTGTAAATCCAAACAGATCTAATTAGATCCGTGAACCGATTCAATTAAATCAGTGAACGATTTAGATGTAATTGAATCAAATTGTATCAAATTTGATTAAATTCGACCATAGGTACATTGGATCACGAATTTGAATTTTGAAAATCCCTAAATCCATTAAGTGATCGGATCAATTTAAAGATTTAAAGTTGACAATACAATTTAAAATTAAGGGTGTAGATAGAAATTGTCAATATAATTTAAAATTTAAACATTATTTGCATATTGAAGATTTAAAGTTGAAAAAAAAAGAATGCATGCATTAAGGATTGTGATTATAAAGATTACAAGTTATTAAGTTTTATTGTTTTTAGGATTTACATTTTTATATATAATATTACTTTTATATTATTTGGAAGAAACAACATATGTTTTAATATTTTATTTACAAATTTTTATGTTTACTATTTTATTTTTCTATGTTTTAATATAAAAAAATTATGTTGTAATGTGTGGATACGATCCAATACGATTCATTCTTAATTAGATTGGATCACTATATTTTTTAGAATTTCGATCCTTTGATCGAATCACATTTAATTTCATCCCAAATCCAATATGTGAACACACACCCTTGATGGAGGATATTTGTATATACCTATAACTAAAAAAATTATTGATTTATTCTTTTAATTTTATTAATTAGTTAATTACTAAGTTACCTTACCTTTTAGTTTTTTACCTTCATATTTGAAATTCCTTTTTAAAATATAATATTCTTAAGTTATTGAATAGTTTAATAATTAAATAATTATTATTTTAAATTATATGCAAAATAAAGTAATTATTCTTTTTATAAATTTAATATGGATAATAATTTTTTTTACTAAAATATTTATTTTTAAAATGGTAAAAATAAATAAAATTAAAAGTAAATATTAATATAAAGTAACTGAAAAATGCATAAAAGACATAAAAACTTGAAAAATAAAATATAAAGAGAAAAGATTAATTACATATTGATGAGTGGCATGATGACATATAATTTATAAGCACATCCCAAATCAATTTTATTGTGATTCGTGACACAATAATTTTGTAGAATGAACAAAGTTATATACATTATAGATAATAATAATCCCAACATCCAAGATAATAATTAATTATTAATTAAAAGGTCCAACAACAACTATATAATATTAAAACTTAATATATATATATATATATATATATATATTATGAAAAAATCCACTATTGTTTAAATGTTTTCAAATTAAATTTAATTCCAAATATTTATCAATTAGTTCGTAAACTATTTTAAATATAATTTATCTTTGTCGTAAAATGCAAATAATATCAAGATATGATATCTTACAATTTGAATTTATAATAAAAGAGCAGTAAGAGTTTGTTAATCTGCATCTAATCTAAAATGAAAAATTAAATTTGATTTAATCCATATATTATTTTAATATAATTAAGAAAGTTATTAGTTTTAGTATATTGAAATACCTATCAAAATCAACATATATTACAAATAAGAAAAGTATAAATATTTTCTTATCATAAAATATTAATATCTTATGATTTTAATTTATAATATAATATATTAATTTATTATTATTTTTTTATAAATTTGAAATTAATTTAATTTGTATCATGATTTCCATGTATACTACAACATATTTTAATTTATTATTAATATGTTGTTTTTTTGTGAATATTTATTATTAATATCTAACTCTTCTCATATACTAATTTATTTCAATCTATATATAATTAATTTTATAGTGTATTAAAATGTCTATCAAAGTCAAAATTAATTTAAAGCTAATCAAAATATCATAATATCATTATTATTATATATGCACGTTAATAAAAAAATTTATAAAAATAATTTTATTTAAAAATTTTAATATAGAATAGTAATAAAGTTGTTGCAAAAATACTTAAATAATATAGATACGTCAAGATTTACAAAATAATAAACTTCTTTATCACTTGACAATAAGCCTAAGATTAAAAATAACGCACGAAAATATTTGAATTGATAAATATATGTGCATTAATTTTGACGTTCTTTCAAGTGAGGTATGATTATTAGAAAAATATATTAAACACTTTATATAATTAAAAAATTAAATTTAATACAGCAATTTAATAACATTTAATTAAACTTATTATATATATATATATATATATATATATACTAACTTTTAATAACACATTTCAGTTACAAAATTTGTTAGGTTTTTTTATCTAACAAGATTAAGAGTTTAATTAGTATACATTGTAATGTAAAATGTTTTTACACTGATAGTTAATCATATCTCTTTATATATTTATATGACTTTTAAAGTATTAATTGATAAAGTCAATAAACTTACCATAAATTAAGTATTGTGATTGAATGCTAGTATAAAATTATTTACACTATCAATGCATACCAATTAAACTCTAAGATTTAAATAAGATAAAAAATAAATACTTAGTAAAAATAAATATAATTTTCTCCTCAATTTAGATACAAATATTTAAATTCATCAATGTAATGATCAATGATGCGATTTATAAAAAATAAATAAAAGAGATGGTGTCACATGACAATGTGTAAAATAATACATAAAACATTGTCCAACTAATATGTGATAACAATTGAATGATTTTTATAATATTATTAATTAGTTTAGTAAAATTGATACTTTTCCTTTCTTAATATTTGACAATTTTTTAATATTTTTTTTAATTTTAATTGTTAATTTTTTTATGTTATTTTTGTTTTTATTTATTAGCTTTATTTATTTTTTTACCTTTTTATATTTAATATATTCGAAATTATTTTATTAAATATATTTTAATATATTAAAATATAATTAAATTAAAAAAGATTTAAAATTTAGTTTTTAATCTATTTACACTGTAAAACACAATATCATTCATGGGAGAGGCTATTATTTGTTTTTTTATAGGCCAAATGTAGTTTTTTCTTAGTGAAGGAATTCGAACTAGTGACCTTTCTCTCTCAAGAATTTGAATTAATATGTCCCTTAACTTGAAGTAACATTTACTCCCATGGTGAAAGACTTATATGCCCTTCATTTTATCTCTCAAATTACTCTTCGACAAACGGTTGTCAGAAGTTTTTTACTCTTTATAACACCTTAAATTTATCATCAAGGTTGGTGCATAGAGCATTAGGAATTTATTTTGTATGTAATCACTTATCAGACTTGTAGATGATGTAAAAATAAGCTTTGTGTGTAACCATATCTTGAGGTAGATTAATGACAAGTTAGAAAGCACATTTATTCCAAAAATTTCAAGTTCCTTGGTCTGAGAAATTTGCTAAGGGAAATTATTTTCGCCGAGCGACAATTATAGCAGTTTAGAAAGGTGATGGATAGTGCAAGGCGGTGGAAGAAGTTTCTGGAGTGGCGGTGAATAGGGAATTTCGCTAAGCGAATCGTACCAACTCAAAAACTATAAATAGGGGCCTTGGGTTAATGTTAAAATGAGCCATTTTCTTTGAAAACTAGAGAGAGAAGTAGTTAAGAGTTGAGAGAAGTTTTTAGGGAGAAAAGGAGAAGCATCTCAAAAAAGAAAAAGGTGTAGTTGTGGAAGTGTTGCCAAAGTCTTGCACCACTCTCAATGAAGCCTCTTATCAAGGTAATGAGGGAGTGAGAGTTATAAGGCATGGGAAACGTTAATCTTCATAAACTATGTGCGTTTATTGTTTTCTATTAAGTTATTGGTTGATCGATATTGTTTACGATTGATTGATATATGTTTGTTTAATGTCTTTATTACCCTTCAGATAACCTTCTGGTCATTTGTTACAGGTAATCTTCTAGTTGTGGTTAATGTTCTCTCTAGATAACCTTCTGGTCAATCGATCCAGATAACCTTCTGGTTATTTCTTATTTACCTTTTGGATAACTTTCTAGTCATTCGTTCTAGATAACCTTTTGGTTATGGTTGTTGTTATTCTGCAGGCATTGTTCTGGTCTTTTATTTAAGATTGTTAATTGTTTTTCATGATTTCTATATGTGTTGTTTTTGGTTGAAATGATGAAAAGAAAAATAATGTTAGAATTGCTTAAATGTTTTTAAGGATAATGAACTATTAGGAAGACAAACTGAGTATGCTGTGTAGTTGCAGTTTAATCTGATCTTTCACGTTAGAAAAGATGTCTTTAGTAATACTATGCCAAATTTTGATAAATATTAACATGAATCTTTTAACTTATTATTCATTCTTCTCTAAATGCCATGGGTGAACATTCATTGGAATCTATGTTAGTACTTGGATGGAATATTTGATCACTTAAAATGTCGACAAATACTCGGCCTCTCATGATTGGTAGGATATATTTTTCTCTGGCCATGTTTGGGGGCCAGTTGAGGTGTTGGACAGGTGGTCCAAATTTGGCAGTTTGCCAAATATTATTATAGCAATTGGCATTAGGCAATTAGCCTAATCGCTAAAGAGAATTATTGCACCAATTAGGTAAAATATATAGCTACCAATCACTTCCCAAACGAGATCCTTGATGACTGAGGTGAATCATCATGGATGGTCATGGATTCATACTTAGAGTTGAGTGGAATTAAGTCTAGTTTTTAGATGAGTGAAATTAATTTATGTGTTGAGATTATGAGAAACCGAGTCCTAGGATGAATCTAGGTCCGTATTGTCTATGTAGTTTGTTAAGATTAACATTTATTATTTATAATTATCCACTTCTCTGTGTGTTTGCTTTGGATGTTCCTTTTTCATATGTGTTCGTGATGTGATTAGAAGAGGAGCTTGATCCATTAGCGGAGAGATGAACTACTGAAGATTCCTTATATGTTTGATGATGTTATGTATTATGTTACTTTAGTTTATTTTTTTGTCAAGGGTACATTGCTCTGAATTAGGAAAATTTGGGATAATGGTTATGATATATCAAGATATTTTGTACATATAAAGATTTTGTAATGAATATTTCTCTCTCATATTTACATTTAAAATATTATGGTTCTTTATATCATTCTAAGTTTTGAAAACTTTCATAATTGTTTTAATTACCTTTGAAAAAATTTCCAAAAAAATTCATAATTGAATTAGGTAGAGATTTGGGGCGTTACATTCTCCGACAATCGTTTGCCGAAGAGTGAAAAAAATATAATTTTTTATATTCTCTAATAAACGGTTGCCGCAAAGTAAAAAAAATTGCAGATATGATTAGACATCAGTGTACAAGTTTTTTACATTATTAGTGTATACTAATTGAACTAAAAAAATAATAACTATACTAAAACCGTAATTCATTAAGAAATTAAATTACTATACTAAAAAAATTAAGAGATTAATTTACTCTACTAAAAAAAAGAAATTAACTGACTATACTATATAATAAACATGCAATTATTATAATAAAAATAATAAATAAATATACTAAAAATAATAAATTAAGTACACTAAAATAACTATATTACATGTAATTAACTACACTAACCTAATATTTAATTAAATAACTATACTAAACACATAATTCATTAGGTAAATTAATATAATAAATATTTAATTATTATAATAATAAATAAAATAAATAAATATACTAAAAATAATAAATTAAGTATGCTAAAAATTAATTAAATTACTATACTAAAAAAAACTATACTACAGGTAATTAACTACACTAACCAAATATTTAATTAAATAAATATAATAAACACATAATTCATTAAGTAAATTAATATAATAAACATGTAATTATATAATAAAAAACAATAAATTAAATACTATACTAAAAATAATAAATTAAATACACTAAAAATTAACTAAATTACTATACTTAAAAAAAAGAAACTAAATTACTATACTACATGTCATTAACTACACTAACAAAATATGTAATTAATAACAATATTAAACATGTAATTTATTAAGTAAATTAATATAATAAGCATATAATTATTATAATAAATTAAATAACTAAACTAAAAATAATAAATTAACTAACTAAAAATTAATTAAATTACTATACTAAAAAAATAAAAAATTAAATTATCATACTAAACAAAAAAAATTAAATAATTATACTACATGTATACATTAATCAAGAGGTGATGAGAGAGGAGAAAGAGGGTGGGGATAGAAAATAAAGTGAGGAGAGAAGAGAGAAAGTGCAGGGAGAGAAAATTATATAATGGAGAGAGGAGAGAGGGAATCAAAGATAAAATGATAATTTAGGAAAATTCTTTAAAAGAGTAGGTGTTAATTCAAAGAAGAGGTAATGCTAATTGAAATTCCACTTCTTCTCATCACATGTAAACTTTGCCACTAGATTAAACTTTATAACTCTCACACTAATGTTTGATTAATATTTTTCAAATATTGTTAGTAAGAGAAGTTGTAACCATTATGAGTGTCAAAGTTATTTTCTATAATTATTTTAAAATATTAAACTTTGGAATCCTATAAATTATTTTAATTTCTTAAGAATAATAATTTTACTTAGATAATGTATAGAATAGGATTATATATATGTATTAAATAATATTAGTTATGTAGTTGAAAATTTGATATTAAAAAAATAATTTAAATCTAATTAGGTAATATATTTATTATAAAATAATTTTTTATTTTATATCTAAAAATTTCTTATATAAAAATTTTTTTGATTGATAATTCTATAATAATGTTAATTTTATTTATTTAGAAATAAATCATGATAAATTAAAGTTATCTTTTTATTATAGAAACCGCATTTTTTTTATAACAGGGGATAATTTTTCTCAATCTTTTTGTAGGTGAAACTTTATGAATAATAGTTTTTTCTTCACGTTTTTAACATACTTATAGATTAAATATTTGATGATATTTATTTTATTTATAAATAATATAAAATAATTTTAAATAATTCATAGATAATTTTCTACTACATTTCTTTTTTGTTTAATTGTAAGGATTCCATTAGAGGCAATGAGTTTCGTGGAATCATTATCGGCAACAACAAAATTTTTAATCATTATTGGCAACAACAAAATTTTTCTTTAAACAAAATTTGTTTAATTGTATATCAAGATTTAAACTCAAGATTATTAATTAAACTGGAATAACTCAATGTTAGTTGATCCACACATTAAGTTATTTTTACTAATATTATAATATATAGTCAAAGTATTCATCCTAAAAAAATATTTAGACATAATGAGTTAGTTATTTGTATAAAAATAATAGTTTGTATTTATATTTAATAAATTTTGTAGGAAAAATTGTTTATTAATATTTATATAATAATGTTAATTTTTTTGCATAATATGTAATAAATATCCTAAAATTATAGATAGATTAAAATTAATTATTATTGATCATGAGTCTTTTATCCTTTCAATTTCCAATCCTTTTTAAAGTATATGTGTATATTTTAATCATATTCTCTCGAAATAGTTGATATGTTAGAAAAGAAGTGTTAAGAGAATGTGTGGTAAGTAATGCATATATTACAAAAGCATATATTACAAAGGTCAAAGTCTCGTATTGCTTGGATTAACTACTTGAGAAGAGTTTATGTCGAAACAAGTAAACAAGGCTTGGTAAAGAGAACCTATGCTTGAGGACTTAAGGTGTAGTTAGAGACAAAGGATAGAAAAATCTTTTGGTGTAGTTTAAGTTGATCCTTTGAGTTTTTCTAAAGCTATTAATTCATCAAATGCAAATATTTAGGAACAAGCTATTAGGATTGAGATTGATTCTATAAATAAGAATAATACTTGGAGCTTAATACACTTGCCTAAGGGTGCAAACCAAATGGTTTGTGCCTATTACCAATATTTCCTCTATTAGAATTTTGATAGTATTAACATCATATGAAAGACATGAGTGAGACAAGTGTAATTATAGCATATGCAGTAGGAATGAAACTTATACCATCAATGTCTATGCATTCTGGTTCGCAGTTAGCAATAGCTATAGCGAAAAATTTAGCAATAGCTCTAGCGAAAAATAAAACTTACAATTGTAAGAATAAACATATACGATTGAGACATAATGTGATAAAGCAGATGCTATAGAATGGAATAATTTCCATATATTTTTGTGAGGTCATAAGGAAACTTAGCAGATCTCTAACAAAACCCCTGGGAAGAAAAATGATATTAGAAACATTGAGGGGAATGAGACTTAAGCTTCTTGAAAATAAACAATGATGATAACCCATCTTTGTGCTTGGAGATCTCATGAAGAAGGTTCATATGGGTAAGAACAAGTCATTTGTTAGTTCTTCTAGCACTAAAATTTATATAAATAAATTTCTTTTAGTCCCTTCCTATGATTGTGAGAAAGTGCTAGAATCTACATTAACGAGAGGTTAAACTTTATAGTTAAGCTTTATGAGAAAGCTTGACATTTTATAAAGTTTTTAATAAATTTCATATCCTTTATGGGTGGTGTATGATTTGTAGCATATACTTGATGAAATCATCTGTATGAGTTTCAAGTGGGGTCACTTACATGAGATCTTGGCAAATCTCTACAACACTTATGAATACCAGGCAAGGCGTATGACCTAAACGCGCAACACCATAAAAACAAAAAATGATTGTGAGGAGTATATTGTGACTAATATACCACTATCATAAGCCACATGTTTTTTGTTCATATAATCTCACTACACCAACTACATTGTATGATAAATACTATTAGTCTAGGTCTGGTTCATATAACATAGCTACATGAATTCCGATGCAAATGATTTCATTTGAGAACCTAGTTAAAGAATTCTTATTTTAAAAAGTTACTTTGACTTTTGTAATATGTGGGGGATTTTTATAAGATAATGAATATATTAAAATAGCCAAAGTCCCACATTGCTTAGATTAGCTACTTGAGAAGGTTTTATATTGAAACAAGTGAACAAAACTTGGTAAAGAGGCTTGTAAGAGGGGGAAACAATTAGCTAATATATTTGTCACTCTTAATATTTTTTATTGGAGAGAAAAATATTATTATAATCATTAATTCACAAAGCACTTAGGCATAAGTAAAACACAAAGCAGCTTCATGCATAAAAGCACCCGCAACTAATTAATATGCAAAGTTGCAAACCTATTCTATTTTTTTTAAAGGCAAGCAAATTTGTTTATATATATATATATATATATTCAATGAAACAAAATGTTTTAAGATCTATACATCCTCAAAAAAGTCATAAGCAATCCTAGAATTGGACATGACTAAAAATAAAACATTTCTACTATAGTCCTTTTACATGTACATGATCCAACTACATTGATCCTACTCTATATACTCAAAAGACATAGCAAAGGATTGCAACCTTAGTCAGAAAAATCATAACCCTTCCAAATTAATGTTATCATGTACATCCTTTAAAAACCTCCATCTCCACTTAGCAAACAAACTCAAATTAAATTTTGCTAAACTCCTTAACCTCAAGCCATCATCCTTTTTTGGCATGCATACCTTATCCCAAGCTATTCTCCTCTCACCTACCTTACCCCCTAAAGAAAATTATGCTACAACCTTGTTAAAACATCTATAACTTTTTTTAGAGCATTATAAAAGGAAAAGTAATACAATGGCAAACTAGTGAGTATTGAGTTTATCATAACTAACTGACCTCTAAATAACATGTTTTTTGCCCTTCAGTCCGACAACCTTTTTTTTTTAAATGTATCCACCACCGCATTCCATGAACTCACCAATTGGGGACTGATCCCAATCGGAACCCCCAAGAATTTGAAAGGCAGAAAAGAAATCACACAATTAAGTAAATGACCCACAACATGTGAAAAGTTTTGATCAACATTAAGTAAATTGACCTTTACCGCAGACACCAATTCAAAGCTGCTTAAAATTACCTTCAAAGTCACACTGTTTTGAAATCAGCTTCCTTCGACAGAATTGCATCATTTTTGTATTGCAATATCGAATACTTTGTCTCACCACCTACTGTGATCCGCTTATAGGCTCTTTTTTGTATAGTAGACCTATATAGACCAGAAAGACCCTCTGTCACCACCAAAAAAAGGAAAGGTTATAACAAATCACCTTGTTTGGTACCACTTTCCAGTCGGAATTCAAAAGTAGGACTGTCATTCACCGGAATAGATACGTAGTTGTTACTAATTAAGGTTTTGACCCACATTCTCCATCTCTACCCAAAACTCAACCTGCACAAAATGCATCCTAAAAATTTCCATTTGACTGAATCATAAGTTTTTTGAAAATCCACTTTAAACATAAAGCAAGATTTATGAAGCCTATAAGCCTAATCAATTAGTTTTTTAGTAACTACGACACCATCAAGCATTGATCTACTAGGAAGAAATGTTGTTTGACACTCAGATATGACCTCCCAATACTGACTTAAACCTCACTACTAGAATCTTAGAAATTATTTTGTGCACACTCGAGATGAGAGATATAGGTCAGTATTGAGAAAGATTTTGAGGACTGTCTACTTTAGGGATCAGAGCAGTAAAGGATGAAGATACAACTTTCGGTAATTTCCCAAAACCATGATATTCATGGACTGATTTTGTCAAATCATCCCCGATTAGCTCCTAGCACGATTTATTAAAATTCCTCACATATCCATCTAACCCTAGACTTTGCTCCCCTTCACAAGACCAAACAACTTCCTTGACTTTCTCCTTTCTAAAAGGTTCTTCCAATTGTAACCTATTATGTTCTGTAATTTGTCTGAACTCCACGCTATTTGGCCTCTTCATATTTTTTTCTTTAAACCATTTTTGGAAATGTTTTAGCACTTGAAATTTTGCCTTATTTACCCCTTTAATCCATCCTTGGTTTGAACTTACTGCCACAATTTTATTTTTAACACACTTCATCCTAATATAGTTATAAAAGTATTTTGAGTTGCAATCACCTTTTGAAGTATTCTTGATTTTTGCAGTATGGAGTGCCCCATTTGCCTTACTTAGATATTCAGTAAGAATCCTTTTCCTTATCATATTCATTTTAACTTACCCATCAAGTAATTTTTCATTTTAACATGCTCTGTGTCTTAAGAAACATGGATTCTTGATTCAAGGGCAACAGACCACATGACCCCCTTAGTGTTTCAGCTCATATACTAAAACTACAACAACTTATTACAATTTCAAATGGTGATAGTGTACCTATTAATGGAGTTGGAAATATAACATTATGTCCGTCTATTGTGTTAAAAAATGTTTTACATATCCCAAAATTGGTCAATAGTCTCATTTATGTACAATAACTCATTAAAGATTTGAATTGCTCAGTAACATTTTTTTCCTCTCACTATGTCTTTCAAGATGTTGCAAAGGGAGGACGGTTTTGCTTGCTAAAGAATGAAATAGGTTGTACCTATTGAAATCCAAGGATCAAAGTAATGCAATTCTTACTAGCAACCATGCTACATTAACTACATGGGCATGCTCTAAAATACGGCTTCATCATAAAATACTTGGACACCTTCCTTTCAACCTACTAAAGTCTTTGTTTCCTTATTTGTTTATCAAAGAATCTACTGAGTCCTTCAACTGTGATGTTTGTCAACTGTCGGAACACCATCATGTGTCTTACCCTATTAGTGATAATAAAATTAAGTCTCCATTTGAATTAAGTCATTGTTTAGGGTCCTGTGTTGGAATCCATATCTGGTGCAAAATGTTTTGTTGCTTTTATTAATAATTGTACCATGTCACATGGATGTACATTATGAAAAGTAAATTTGAGGTCTATAAACTTTTTATCAATTTTTTCCGTCTTGTCCAAAATCAATTTGGGAAAAGCATTAAAAAAATCATGTCAGATAATGGGACTAAATATTTGAATATGAGTTTTCAAAATTTGTCTCATGATGGTATTGTCCATTAATTAACATGTATAAATATTCTCAATAAAATGGGGTTGTAGAAATAGAGAATCTTCATCTCCTAGAGGTTGCTAGATCCCTTCGTCTCCAAATGTCTGTTCCAAATATGTACCGGGTGAAGCAGTGTTAACTGCCACTTATCTCATTAACAGGTTACTCACCTGTGTCCTAAATGGTATTAGTCCTATTGAGTCCCTTTTGGATTTTGTTGCCTTTTCTCCTCTAGTGTCAAGTCTATCTTGTCGAGTTTTTGGATGTATGGTATGTGTCCATTCTCATAATCCTAACCACAGTAAACTTTATCCTAGAGCCCTAAAATGTGTCTTTATTGGCTACCCATAAAATAAAAAGGGGTACAAATGTTACCACCCACAGAGTTGTCGTGTCTTTGTCACTATGAATGTCACGTTTCATGAAACAAAATCTTTTTTTCTCAATCACAACTTTAGGGGGAGAGAACCCTTGAAGAAGAGTCACCCTTCTTGTTATTACCTTCTTTCTGGTTTTCCTTCCCATCTAAATGTTAAAGACTTACATGATGATGACACAACTGAAATAATAAAACCATCCAATGGTGATGATGAAAAAGATAGGTCTTTTGGAATAAAATATCAAACGAGGGAGCAACATGTTGTGGCTTTGCAGCAAACAAAATCGTCTAACTCGGAGACAAGGTTTCCAAATGATAACAATGAAGAGGTAAGTGATATTGAGAATTTACCAATTGTAGTGAGAAAGGGAAGAGATCCTATGTAAAATATCTTATTTCCAATCATGTTTATACTAACAATCTCTCGATTCAACATGAAGGTTTTATTGTTACTATTGATGCCATGCATATTTTTACCTCAATCTAGGAAGCCATACAAAGTGAATATTGGATGCAGACCATGAAGGAGGACATGGATGCATTAGAAAAAAAACTCGATTTGGTAAATTCTTGATAAACTAAGAGACAAAAGGTAACTAAGGTGTAGATGGATATTTACAATAAAACATAAGGCAGATGGAACAATAGAATGATATAAAGCACGATTGGTGGCAAAGGATTATACTTAGACCTATGGATTTGATTATGCAGAGACATTTCCTCCAATGGCAAAGATGAATATAGTATAAGTTATTCTTGCATTGGAAACACATTATGGTTGAAACTTACACCAGCTAGATGTGAAGAATGCATTTCTTCACGGTAACTTAGAGGAAAAAGTGTACATGAAGATCCTTTTAGGAAATGAAACTAGGGCGGTAAAGCCAAGGTGTGTCGCCTAAAGAAAGCCTTATATGGTCTTAAGCAATCTCTAAGAGCGTGGTTTGAGATACTTACAAAAGTCATGATTTCCTTAGAAACAAACAGAGTAAAGGAGATCATACCTTATTCATAAAACATTCCCCTGCAAGTAAAGTCACTATACTTCTTGTTTATGTAGATGATATGATTTCCTTAGACTTGTCAAAGAGATCATACTTCTTGTTTATGAGAGATGATGATACTAAGAAGATGACCTTGAAAGAAAAACTAGCAACCCAATTTGAAATGAAAGGCCTAGGAAAGCTCAAGTACTTCCTTTGAATAGAGGTTGCCTACTCCGATAAAGGAATCTTTATATCACAAAGAAAATATGTAATTGATCTTCTCAAAGAATTAGAAAAACTGAGATGTAAACCTTCAAGGGCACCTATTGAACAAAATCATAAAATTGGAAATGAAGAAAGTTCTCCAATAGACAAAATTGACTTTCCTATAGTGAAACTTGATATTAGAGATTGGCAGGAAAATTGATTTACCTATCACACATTAGACTAGACATTTCTTATGCAGTTAACATGGTAAGCCAATTTATGCATGACCCAAGAGAGAGACATGTGAAAGCAGTTGATAAAATTCTACAATACTTAAAGTCAAGTCCAGGAAAAGGGTTACTATTCAGAAAGGAAGACATATTAGTCTTCAAAATTTATACTGATTCTGATTATGCAGGTTCTATAAGTGATAGAAAGTCTACTACTAGATACTGTGTTTCATGGGGAAAGTTTGGTTACTTGGAGAAGCAAAAACAAGATAGAGTATCCCGCTCTAGTGTAGAAGTTGAGTATCAAGCTCTCACTCAAGTTATATGTGACGGACTTTGGATGAAAACAATTCTTAATGATCTCAAAATCAAGATAGATATCCATATGGAGCTATTTTGTGACAAGTCAACCATTAGCATTGTCCACAATCTTGTACAACATGAAAAAAATAAACATATTGAATTTGAAAGACATTTCATCAAAGATAACATAGACAAAAGTCTCATGATTACAAATTATGTCCTAATAAGACTACAATTAGCAGATATCTTCACTAAGGGTCTTTTAATTGGTAGATTTCATAATCTTGTAGACAAGTTGGGAATGATGTATATTTATTTACCAACTACGGGGGAGTGTTGGAAATAATCTTTAGATATCAGGAGAAAATATCTTAAGGTTATTTTATTTAATTTTATCTTTATTTCATTATTTCTATTTAGGCTTTATTTTCTTTTTTGTGTGAGGTCAATCATTATAAATTTCATGAATTGAGAATGTAATTGATATGAATAAAATATATAAAACTATTTTTGTTTTCCAGTGTAGTAAACAAAGGGAATAGATGTCTTGTGCACATAACTCCACCGCCAAAAATCCTTCACCTTAATTGTCGAATTGGGTTTTGATCACCTCTTTTCCCCACATTGATTCCATTGGATGACTTCATTCTCCACTTATATTCGCCATTACCCATAATTATTTCACCTTCCAGTGCTCAATTTGTATACACTTTGTTTCCTGTAAAAAGCAAATATTAATTTCATTCTGTTGTAAGGTCCTTCTAATTCGGTGTTGTTTTATTGTGAAACCCTCTTATGTTTAAGGACATGATCTTCATTGTTGTTTTATGCATTCTTCATCCTTTCTTCCATTTTCACTTGATCCCTTGCCTCCATTATCACAATTTCCTTTATGCATTCTTCATCTCTAGCTAGACTAACTACCCTTAACTCCTTCGCCAAATGCCAGAGTCTTCTCGTTCCTAATAGTTCCTTTGACTTCTTACTCTGCCCAGACACATTCTAGGACATAGGAGGAGAAGTCACAACTTGATTGGCAGGATACCTTGGTTGCAGACTCCCCACGAGCCTCCTTCTACACTCTATCACCGAGCCTCCTTCTACACTAGGAGAAGAAGTCACAACTTGATTGGCAGGATACCTTGGTTGTAGACTCCCCACAAGTCACAACTTCTCGTTCCTACTTTCATCCTTGATTGCATAAATCACTTCCATCCATACTCCATCGTTGAGCCTCCTTTTACACCCCCACTACCTGGTGGTCCTCCTTTACAACAATTTTCTGATTCTCAATTCCAAGAAAAGACCGTTGTTTGTATCCTATCGTTTTTGTTTCATAGAAATCCCTACCAACTTCTTCTTTCTCTACAAATATTGTTAGTAGACAAGTTGTGTCCATCTCTTGTTGTTGGTTTGTGAGAGTTCTCCACCCCTCCACCCTAAACTAATTTGAGTCAAGTCCAGCTTCATTTCTAGGCTTGTTGCTTTTTGAACCTCTTGTTCACTTTCCTTCAATAGGCTAAGGCCCGTCGCTGAATGAACTCCTAATAGACTCACCCATGCATACTTGTACAAGTTTGACTTTTTATGCCTGTTCATCAATTTCTCTGGTGACTCCAGTAGGCATTGTTAAGTGAACCTAATTTTTTAATATGAGTTGTAATTGTGGTTGCTAATGACCTCTTGGTCCCCTATAAAGCTGGATTCTCTCCTCAGGACACCCAATCTTTGCTCAACGTCTATTGGATCCATTGTTTCTTCCACTTTATGACTAGAAAACATTTCAAAAAATTCCTCTTTTCCTTTCCTAACCAATTCTTCTTTATAGTCTAATGGACGCTCTTCCACCAGTTCAATTACATGAATGTGTTCATCAATTGTGACTTTTATTATATAATTTATAATGTCCTGAACTTTTGTATTTAAGGCAAACCTTAAGACATAAAACCTTTCCTTCTGATTTATTGCTTTATCTATTTGAATGAATTCTCCATAAAATTATCCAAGTTTATGAAAAAAATGTTCACACCACACATGAGGCGGTAACCCATAGCATTTAATTCAGACCATTCTTTCTAAATCTGATATTAAATGATCCCACTGCATTACCTCAGAAAACCAAGATTGAACCCATTTAATTCTTCCATTTATATACTCCTTGATATCCTTTACTGCATCTGTCTCCAATAATACCAAATTCATGTTCATTGGAGTTGCTCTAATTCAAAAAACTCCTTCTTGGTGAAGCTTGTTTTGAGCGGCATAAGAGCTCCATTTCTTCATGACTTTCCAAATGTATGTTTTTTGCATCTTAGTCACTTGCATGGTGTCTGATTCGTAGGAAAATTTGAAAGTTGGAACCTTTGCATGCCTTTTATAATTTTGAAAACATTTGCATACGAGGCATCATCCAACTTGTCATGTTTCTCCTTACCCTCTCGCTTATCTGTTTATGTTGTAACCTCCTTAACTTCCTACTGATTTTTGTTTTGTGGCCTCTCTTTCACCAGTAGTTTACTTTCTTTTTAGAAACTTGGGTAGTTTAACCACAACTTCAATTCTCCTTTGAAGATCTTGTCCAATTTTATGGCCATCATTCTTGCATATTGAACCTTCACATAGTGAACAAATCCAAATCAGTGACCTCTTCTGTCTCTTTTGCTTGGAATCACCACTTCTTTGACATTACCATACATTTTGAATATCTCCCACATATCCATTGCTTTGTAGTCATTGAGGAAATGCATGAAGAAGAAATATGTGTACCATTCCTTCCTTTTGTCGAACCTCCCCTAGGATTCGGTAGTTGATATACCAATTATCTGTTGGAACCAAAGGAACTACATTGAAGTTTGGTGAAGTTTTGGTTTTGCTTTTCTTTCTTTTTTTTGCTTTTAAATCAATTTTATGGTACCAAACACGTTTAAAGGTGTGGTACTTGTATTGTGTATTTTAGATAGGCTTGAGAATGTATTTGGGATGGTTTTGGATAGATTTCATAGTTGGGTTGTGCTGGAAAAGCTTGAAAAATGGAATTTTAAGTAAGGTAATCAATTACCTAAAAACAGTAATTGATTACCCTGCGAGAATTTTTTAGAATAGGAATTGATGCCCTTTGTGGTAATTAATTATCTGATTTTAGTAATTGATTACTCTAGAGAACAAGCACTTTGAGCCAGTTTTGTGTAGGATATCAGATAATCAAGTGAGTAATCAATTGCCTGCATAAAAATTGATATAAAAGAATTTTGAAAACAGATTTTAGAACTTTTGAACAGTCCAATCAAGTACTTACTTCTCATATATATTTCTAAGAATTCTCTCCAAGATTCATACCCCTTTTTTATGGTTTAAAAGTGCTTCAATTTCAAGATTCAAGGAAGAGACTCTATTGAGTTTTAATCTTTTTGTTTAGGTATTCTTCACATCAGGTGATATTATTTTGTACCCTTATTTCTGTTTTTGCACAAGGTTATCAATCTCTTGAGGTGTTCTTGAGATTGTGGGAAAATCTTGCAGCAGGGTGTTGCAAGTGAGGCATTGTGAGTGGCGGAGTGTCACGATATAGCAAACTCTTATGGGGTGTAAGAGGAAGTGTCTTCTTTTGTAGTTTAAATCTTCCCGGGATTAAAATTTGTGTGTGTAGTGTGCATGTACTGAGATTTTAGTGGAAAACAAATTAGCAAAAGGCTAAGTCTGTAAACTGCATGTAGGTCAGTAGAACTGAACCAGTATAAATCACTGTGAAAATTCTCTCTTCCTTATACTTTTTAATTTCAGTCTTTATTGAATTCTTGGAGTACTAACAACTGGGTTTTTGTAGTTGTGTTTGACTTATTAGGATTTCTTGTTGCGGATCATATTCTTGCTATGCGTTTACTTGATTTTAAATTTGGGTTTTTGACCCATATTTTGTGGGTTTGATTTTTGTTCTTTTTACTCTTTTCTTTTGATCTTGAATTACTTGAAATATAATTCTTGTTAAGTTTTTCTTCTATTTTATTTGAAATCATCATTGGAGGAATTGAATCAATTAGTGTTTGGCCTTAAGGGTTGAATTCTTGAAAACCCATTTTTGTAAAAGAAGGTAGATTTTGAAAATTTCAAAAAGGGGTTGTTTTTTAAAATACTTTGATTCTGTTAAATATAAAAGTTTTTGAAAAATAATTTAGTAAATATATTCAACCCTTTTCTAGATTCACTCCTGGGACCAACACTATCCTGAAATTTGAATTTTTCTCATATCTATTCCTATATCTCTTCACCTCACATCACTACCTCATTCTTATCTTCACAAAACCTATTCTATTTACAATGTGACATAGATAGCAACCCAATATCCAAAGCCTCATGCATAAAAATAAAAAAAAAATCCTTTAGCCGTTTGTATGAGTCCAGTAGCAACATGCTCATGAAGAATAATAGAAAGTAAATTATCGATAATATTAAAATAACTATGAATAATGATAGATCTCAATAAAATATTTAGAAAAACTAAATACTTTTAAACACTTTATATAATACTTTAAAGTTGTAACCATTATATGAATAGAAAATAAATTGTTGGGATTATATAATAAAACATTATACCCCAAATAAATAAATATAACATGATTAAATAAAAGTTCTCTGCCTGGGTAAAAAGGTACACACAAGTCTTTCCAACAAAACCTCATCTCTCATCAAAATTAAAGTTAATAATTTTAATGTTCTGACTTTGGTACCCCTTTTTATGAGACGGTTGTGATACCCATATGATTTGGACCAATCATTTTATGCCATATTTTTAATTTATTTTACTTGGAGGAACTAAGAGTAAAAACTTTAAATTAGTATTTTTATTTTAACGAGCGAAAACACAGGTGTTATCGCGCTTGTGTATTCACATTTCTATTTTGATATGTTATAAAAATTTTAGAGTTTTAATAACATCATAGAATATAAATAATTCATTGAGTCATTTTGTGTACAATAATTTTAATTTAGTATGTTTTTTGTTTATATTAACATGATCGAAACATGTCAGATCATCAACGAATATGTAAAAATTGCAATGAATTTGAGAAAATAGAGAGAGAAAAGAGTTTTAATAGAATTCAACATATTGTCGTGCATGTGTATTCATATTTTTATTAAAAATATTTATGATCGAAAGTATATATATATATATATATATATATATATATATATATATATATATATATTAATGATGTTTAATGAATGTTACCTTATGATAAGGTAGAACTTGTGAAGATGTGATTTTATTAATGTGAGAGAAGTCATAAAATGTTTAGAAGGATAAAATATTTATAAAATATGTACATCAAAGAGTCTTATTGTCATAATATAATATAATATACATATATATTATAAATTATAGATAGTAGAACAATTATGTATGTTGAATATAAATGTTTTAAAGTAATTTTTTTCTTAAGTTATAAGGTTGATCTAGTGAAAAATTTACATTTGGGGTGAGAGAAGTTGTAAATTCAAATCCCTCATTTCACAAAGTAGTTTATTTTTTAATTTTCAAATAGGTATAAGGGCAGAATAAGTATTTTGAAAAATGGACATCAAAAGGGGAATTCTCTTTATTAATAGTATATATATGTATATAATTGTTCAAATATAACTTATATAGAGAGAGTAGTTCAAATATATCTTATATAGAGAGAGTAGTTCAAATAACCAAACAATCCATCAATCATCACATCCAACTAAAGTTCTTCACAATTTCACTGTCAATAGCATTATAGAAACAAATAAATAAGTTAGTTACATAAACATAAAACAAAATCTCTAAGGAAGCTTAGGGTTCTCTTCCACTACCTTATTTCTTAGGCTAAATTATAATTCATGTCCTTCAATCTATTCAATTGTTGACATTTTGATGAGGACATCAAGCTTGAAGGACCTATGACAAGGGCAAGGACAAGAAGAGCTAAGGAAGTTATTCAACAAGTATTGGCAGCCCTTTTGCAAAAAGAGCAAAACATTGAAGAAATAAAGTTTAAAATTGTTAATTGTCCCAGGACTGAAGAGATCAATACTTAACCTTAATGGAAGAGAAGTTTGAAATAAATTAAACTCATTTTCTTGGAGTTTACTTAGTTAATGGTGGGCAACCAGAATTGTCTAATTAAAGTTACAGTCACCTAGGTTATCAATTATAATTAGTATACGTGTTTAATTTACTTTGGCAGTTACACTTGTTATTAAGCTGCCCATTATTAGGTTTTATTATTTTGTAACTTCAGCTGAATTTAGAAAGCCACTAAACCTACACAAGCTGAGTTTATTAGGCATATAAATTTGGGCAAGATTGAGATGTAAGGCAGAATATTTTGGAAATAAAATACTAGTTGAGTTTTCTCTCCTTTGGGTTCTTGGCAATCCAAAATCTTTTTGAGATTTATCAAAGGTAATTCACCCCTTTGTGTGTGCAATCTCGTAGACATATCTTCCATCCTTGGAAGTGTGGAGTCTATCAATTCCAATTCCATTTTCTGTCTTTTCCATTCATACTCAATTCTGCCCATTAAACTCTATGACAGGAAAGTCCTACACTTTCGAAAACTCGTTTAATCGTTGAATTTCAATAACTTTTAATTTCCATTCTGTGTCTAAAAGTTTGATAGTAATTCTATTTAGTTTATTTTTTTGCAATTGTTTGCATTCCACGTTGATTAATTTTGTTAACGCAGCAAGCTAAATTCCTAGGGTCCTTTCAGAATCCTAAACTGACAGTGGATTCATATCATTTGGTATCAGAGCTCCGGTTTCTAGGAATTGCAAGGCTGCTGGTCTGGATAATTTTTGTCCTTAATCTTTATCATATCATAATATTACCTTATTGTTATTTCTTTGACTGAACCATTGCAAAAGTTAGGTCCTTAAAATAATTCTGAATTTAAAAAAAAAAAGAAGTGAAAGAAAGCATGCAAAAATTGAGTTAAAAAAAATAAAAAAAAATTGGGCTGAATGGTTCATGTTATTAGAAAATTTTTCAGCTCATTCTTAAGGTAATATTGTGTTTGAATTGAGGAAGAAAATACTGCACCTTGTTAGTATACAATTCTGAATTTTGGCTGCACTTCTTGGTTGCAAATTGTTCAATTTCCATTCTGTTTTGCTGCACTTGTGTTGCGCATTATTCCCTGAATTTTGCTGCACCTATTGGCTTCATTTTAAGCCAAAATTTCAACCCTTTGTTGGTGTCAAAATTCTGGTTGCTGTCCTATTTGTTTGTGGTCTTCTTTGTGTTTCATTTGAGTCATTTTTGTTAGCTTTTCTTGAGTTATTTGGGCTGCACACAGGTTGGTGTTGTCTTTGAATTTATTCTCTTTTTGGTCTTTTAAGAACTTAAGGAGGAATAGAGAGGAAAAAGGCAAGAGAGTTTCATTATAGTAAAAGCCAATATTTTTTAGCGCAAACACTTGAGTGGGTGAGAACATTTTCAAACACCACATACATACTTTTTCTTGTGACATTTGACCTGTTTGTTTATCATGGCGGAAAGAAATAATAACAATGATCTTCAGCTTCAAATTGTTGCACTATCCCAGCATTTAGAGAGATTGATGAAGCAACAACAAGATGAGTTCCATGAGAGGTTGGATCAGTTGGAGAATAGAACCCCACCAGCAGGAGGAGGAGGAAGGCCAAATAGAAATGAAGGAAGAATAGAAGGAGTGAAGTTGAATGTGCCTCCTTTCAAGGGTAGGAGTGATCCTGAGGCATACTTGGAATAGGAGTTAAAAATTGAGCATGTGTTCTCTTGCAACAATTATAGTGAAGAGCAAAAGGTGAGACTTGCAGCTGTTGAATTTTCAGATTATGCTTTGATTTGGTGGAACAAGTTGCAAAGGGAGAGGATTAGAGATGAAGAGCCTATGGTGGACACTTGGACTGAAATGAAGAGGCTCATGAGGAAGCGGTATGTACCTTCTAGCTTCCATAGAGACTTAAAATTGAAACTTCAAAAATTGTCTCAAGGAAGCAAGGGAGTGGAGGAGTACTATAAGGAGATGGAGGTGCTTATCATCCAAGCAAAAATTGAAGAAGATCCTGAGGTAACTATGGCTCGCTTCCTTAGTGGCTTAAATCATGATATTAGAGATGTTGTTGAGTTGCAGGAATTTGTAGAAATGGAGGATCTGTCGCATAAGGCCATTCAGGTAGAACAACAGTTAAAAAGAAAAAGTGCAACAAGAAGGAGTTCTACCAATTTTAATAATTCCAATTGGAAGGATAGGAGGAAAGAAGGAGCTGCCTCATCTAGTAATACAACACCTTCTAGCTATGAAAAGCCCCTCAAAAGAAAGATGATAATCCACCTAAAAAGACTAGAGAAGTGAAGTGTTTCAAGTGCTTGGGCATGGGTCATTATGCCTATGAGTGTCCCACAAAGAAGATTGTTCTTCTCAAAGATAATAGGGAATACACAAGCCAATCAGAAGCTAGTGGTGGAGAAGAAGAGGAGAGTGATGGAGAATTGGCGGCTAATGAAGGAGAGTTGTACATGATTAGGAGACTGTTGGGAAGTCAAGTCAAGGCTGAAGATGCATCTCAAAGGGAGAACATCTTTCACACAAGATGTTCAGTCAATGGTAATGTTTGTTTGGTAATTATTGATGGAGGGAGTTGTACCAATGTGGTGAGTTCAAGATTAGTGTCAAAGATGAACATGGACACTACACCGCATCCTAGACCATATAAACTCCAATGGCTTGGTGAAGGAGAAGAAGTTAAAGTGAAACAGCAAGCATAGGTTCCTTTCTCCATTGGGAAGTATCAAGATAAGGTTTTATGTGATGTGATTCCCATGGAGGCCAGCCATATCCTTTTAGGGAGGCCGTGGCAGTATGATACCAAAGCCATTCATGATGGTTTCACTAATAAAATTTCCTTTATGTATCAGGATAAAAAGGTGGTTCTTAAGCCTTTGTCTCCTAAAGAGAATTTCCAAGATGTTTTTCCAGAGAGTGTACCTAGTGGATTGCCACCTTTGAGGGGAATTGAGCATAACATTGATCCCATTCCAGGAGCATCATTACCCAATCGGCCAGCATATAGGAGCAACCCACAAGAAACTTAGGAGATTGAAAGGCAAGTGGCTGAACTCATGAGCAAAGGTTGGGTGAGAGATAGCATGAGCCCGTGTGCTGTACCTGTGATTCTGGTGCCAAAGAAAGATGGCTCATGGAGGATGTGTTCTGATTGTAGAGCCATAAACAACATCACCATCAAGTATAGGCATCCAATTCCCAGATGAAGATGCTATTGATTTGGGGACAAATACTCTTCAAGAGGGGCGGAGTGATGAGGACATCAAGCTTGAAGGACTTGGAGGACCTATGACAAGGGCAAGGACAAGAAGAGCTAAGGAAGCTATTCAACAAGTATTGGCAGCCCTTTTGCAAAAAGAGCAAAACATTGAAGAAATAAAGTTTAAAATTATTAATTGTCTCAGGACTGAAGAGATCAATACTTAACCTTAATGGAAGAGAAGTTTGAAATAAATTAAACTCATTTTCTTGGAGTTTACTTAGTTAATGGTGGACAACCAGAATTGTCTAATTAAAGTTACAACCACCTAGGTTATCAATTATAATTAGTATACGTGTTTAATTTACTTTGGCAGTTACACTTGTTATTAAGCTGCCCATTATTAGGTTTTATTATTTTGTAACTTCAGCTGAATTTAGAAAGCCACTAAACCTACACAAGCTGAGTTTATTAGGCATATAAATTTGGGCAAGACTGAGATGTAAGGCAGAATATTTTGGAAATAAAATACTAGTTGAGTTTTCTCTCCTTTGGGTTCTTGGCAATCCAAAATCTTTTTGAGATTTATCAAAGGTAGTTCACCCCTTTATGTGTGCAATCTCGTAGACATATCTTCCATCCTTGGAAGTGTGGAGTCTATCAATTCCAATTCCATTTTCTGTCTTTTCCATTCATACTCAATTCTGCCCATTAAACTCTATGACAGGAAAGTCCTACACTTTCGAAAACTCGTTTAATCGTTGAATTTCAATAACTTTTAATTTCCATTCTGTGTCTAAAAGTTTGATAGTAATTCTATTTAGTTTATTTTTTTGCAATTGTTTGCATTCCACGTTGATTAATTTTGTTAACGCAGCAAGCTAAATTCCTAGGGTCCTTTCAGAATCCTAAACTGACAGTGGATTCATATCACATTTTCCCCCTCTATTTTTAATTGCACATATTTTGTCCCTCTATTTTATAATTTGATGACATTTTAACCATCTATTAGAAAAAAATTGTTGACTATTAAACTATTAGCATTGACTTTCCACATGACTTGATTAAATGACTTCCTACATTGACACATGGGTAAAAAACCTGGAACTTTTAGTTTTAAAAGAGAAAAATAGACTCAAAACTCTAATTTTAGTAAAAAGAAATAATTTTCCCCCTATTTTATGCAAAAAAAATAATTTTTTTATCCATGTGTCAATGTTGGAAGTCATTTAATCAAGTTACATAAGAAGTCAACGTCAATAATTTAACAGTCAACAACTATCATCTAACAAATGATTCAAAAGTTATAAAATAAAATGAAGTGACAAAATGTGATCAATTAAAGATAAGAGGACAAAATGTCAACAATTAAATAGATTGAAGGACACAAACTATATAAGTCTATTTCTTATATATGTCTATTATGTATAAGCTAATTCCCCCTTATTTAAAATGATTTTGATTGCAAAAGGTACACCTTAACTTCCTAAGAGCTGCTCTTCAAGCTCCCTTAGCAAGGTTTCGTCTACAATTGTTTCTCAAGCGGTAGAGGCGAGAAACATGAACTATTCTCAAGCGGTAGAGGCGAGAAACATGAATTAGAGTTCAACACTCAAACCTCTGATTTTAACCTAATTTATTTTATAAAAAAATTCTCAATTTATTCCTAATAAATACAAATAATAAATTAATTTAAGATTATTAATATAAATTACATCTTTTTATTAATATATTATTTTTCTAAAAAAGTAAAATGTTACAATTTTCTTCTACTTAATGTATTTTTATTTTTATTTCTTGTAAGTATTTTTTTTATTTTTAGTGTTTGTAAATTCTATTTTTAGTCTTTATAAATTTAATTTTTCATTTTTAATCAGTATAACTTTTTTTATATTTAGTTATTGTAAGTTCTTTTTTATTTTTAGACCTTCTAACATTATGGTGATGTGACATTATTGAAGATACTATTTTGTAATAATGTTGATGACAAAGACCAAAATTTAAAGAACATTAAATTTCAAAAACTAAATTAGAGAAAAACTTACAGGACTAAATTTTAAATAGTACAAATTTATATATACCAAACACATAATTAAACTCACCCTTTAATTTATTTTCATAAATTTTATTATGACTAAATTATTATTATATAAAAAAACAAAAGATAAATAAGCTACTTATTTAACTTAGTTTAATAGTATGTTTAGAACAACGGGGAAAAATTGTACAATCAATTAAACAAATCATGTTTAAAATATCAGTTATCAATTTTATTTATGAATAATTGTAAATGCCTTGACATAGATAGTAACTACGGAAGCAGGAGAGAGGGGTAAGAACATTGTCATCACAGACTCAGGCTTCTGCAATGGCATGCACATGCAGCATGAATTTTATGAAATTTTATAATATGTAAAAGCATGTGCAACTGTTTAAAGTGACACAAAAATAATAAAGGTGCCGTTTACAATTCTCCAAATAAAAAAATTTGATCAATCATTTATAGGTAGCCGCACTACCATACAACTCCCAGTCTCCCACTTAATAAGGATGCCAAACTCTGCCATCGAGAAACATCAGGATTAGTTTTCAGATTGAAACTACACACAGTAGGATATTAACAGAACCTCAATAGTCTAAATTATGTTCAAGCATTCTATCAAACAACACAGAAAAACATACTACCATATATACTTAGCATCTCATGGGATTAAAGAAAAGACTTACACTGGCTCTAGATGAAGATCTAACAAGCGCAGGAGGAAGTTGCATGAGAAAATAATTAAATTGCCACTTAATACTATGATATAATTATATTGTGAAGTAATCTGTGAAGACAGCCCAGCTGAAAAACATCTGATGGACATTATTTCTTTCTACCCTATATATTGTTAGTAAGATTCCAAACTCCTCCAAATTAACACCATGTGCATACAATCTAACTCACTCGTGAGCTCTCTCCATTTCTACTATCATCGATTCAAAAGTTCGATAGTTTTCATTTGGAGACTCGGATATTGTGGGTTCCATCTCCATTCCAGTTTCGGTGTGCCCCTCACTTTCTTTATTAGAATCTTGAATGTTTCCCAGGAAAGGACTACCCAGAAAAAGCTGTTCCCATGAGCCATCATCATGTAAATCTGGTAAGAGAAATGGAGAATGATTTTCTAATGGAGACAATTTTTCATCCAGAAGTACTTTCAAGAATTCAGAACTGATGCACAAGTCTTTTAGCCCATCTGCAGAAAGCTCAGCTTCTGGTTGCTGATCAAAACCAGGAGATAATGGAACTACAGTTTTTAGTTTCTCACCTGCAGGTGGTTTATACTTTATTATCATACCATCAGAAGCAACAGGTTTGTCATCTTGTTTATCTTGGTCCAATATATTCCATGATTCAGCCAAACGCCAATTATTTTCCTTAGGATGAAGCAGCTGAACCATGAACCCAGGGCTTTGCACGACCATGACTAAGAATGATAACATCTGTTGCTGATGCTTTTCCATTCCTTGAAGGCGATCACTCAAGAGCAGCAACTTATTCTCAGCAGATTCCTGGTGTTGCCTAAGTTTGACCAATTCCTGCGTGAGTAAATTTTTATCAAGTTTTAGATTCTCAACTTCTTTCCAAAGACCATGACCAGGTGCTTCTTGTGATAGTTCTTCACAATTGTCCTGCTGTGGCAATGTTTTTTGCTGATCTGCACTGTGTGGATGTTTCCTTCTACGTATATTCATCAACAGATGCTTTTGACCCCTGACAAAATTTTCATTGGCAAATTCCCAACAGTCCGTATCAATTTTCCTGAAACCCTGAAAGATTTTACAGTTACCATTAGTCACTTCCAACAAATATTCACCTCAACATTGACAACTGACACAAATACAAAGAAACAAAAACATAGAGGCACCAAACAAGCACAAGAATTGATCCTTCATCGGCTGGTCGTAGTCCCAGACCTCACCCAGCCTCTTCATGAGACTGAGGAAAAGTGATCCTTTATGGGCCAGTCATAGGCCCAGACCTCACACAGCCTCTTTGTGTTCACACACTTGAGGCTGGGGGGAATGATTCTTCATGGGCCAATCTGACCTGGCCCTGATCCAAAGTGATCATTGCACCACACGACTTAAGATTTTTGGATCTCAACTAATAATACTCATCTTATCCCCACTTATCATGATCATCGTATCCTTAATAGATAATCAAGGCTATCTTAACTAAGGGATATCTGAAAAACAGTTATCTACTCCACGCTATACAGACCACAAGAGAGAGCTTTGGATGGTTAACTAACACACTTTATACTTGGGCTATGTCTCTCTAAACCCTAAGGAGAACTTATCCAAAGTAAATAAACTTATACTCTTGAGATGTTGTAGCTTCTGAACCGATCGGGTGTTATTTGAAATTGCTTTTAATTTATCAGCAAAAAAAGGAGCCAGAAGGCTACCCCCTATCTATATAATAAAGTGAGTAATTGAGATTGAGAAGGGAACAAGAAATTTAATTCTAAGGCTAACTTGATTTTCCTTTTGCATTTTGCAATACAAGCCAAAAGAAGATGAAATCAGTAGAAAAGATTAAGCAGTATGAAAAGTAGAAATGAAGTGTTGTTGAACAAATCAATTTATTTAGTACCTAGTTGGGTGCACAACCCTGACCCTGGTATCAGAAACAGAGTAAGGAAAAAGGAGACAAGAATAAAAAAGGGAGTTTATGCATAAACAAAATTTAGAGCAGGTGGAACAATTTAAGGCAGGGTATAAGAAAATTGAAATTGCAGAATGAGACGAAGAAAAAACATATATATAGAGAGGGTTGTGGTGGGAAGAGAGAAGAGAGAGACGAACGTAGATATTGAGTTGTCGGATGAAACTGGAGAAGTTGTTGTGTTTGAAATAGGAGGGAAGGAGAGTGACGGAGAATTGAGTGATGTCGGAGATGAGAAAAGTGTCGCCGGCGTGGGTCCAACGGATGATAGAGTCGGTGTTGTGGTCTTCCACCATATCGTAACATTTCTTCAGGAAAGGAGGGACCGAACCATTCTCTTTCGATTTCACCATCGCCAAAACCTCCAAACTCAACTCTCAAGGCAAGGCTATATCACTTTTAATCTAATCTAAATGCAAATGTAATTTCGAATTTGGAAATGAAATTTCCGTGCGCCTCCTTCTGTACTATCGCACCACTTTCCTACCTTTTTCTTTTCCCAATTCCACCCCTTATTTCTTATAATTAACAACAATATTCCTACTTCTTCTTTAATTTACTAATTTATTTCTATTTAGGTCATTGCTTTTGCTTGCGCAAGGAGTCACCCCTCTTATTCCATTTCAAATGAAACCACCAAATTTTAAAAAGTTATATATAAATATTTACTGAACAAAATATTTCATATTATGCCTCCAAAAATGTTTCGTGTTACAACCAAGTTATTGCTAATAAGAACTTACCAGTATGTTATTTTTCATCAAATAATGAGTATAAATTTAAGAGCTTTTAATACTGATATATTAACTTTTTGAAATACAAAACTTCCACTTTCGTTATTTTTACTGAAAACTTTCACTTTTGTTATTAACCCCCTATTATGAACAAAATTTATAATGATAATTAAATAAAAGATGTTTAAGGAATAATCACATTAAATAAAGTAAAAATAGTTGAATTTATTTATATTTAAACCAAAAATAAAATCTAATTTTTTTATATATAAGTTCAAAAGAAGTATTAATTAATTATGGGATTAGATTAAAACATGCTTATTCACATGCAGGGTGTAATTTTAGGTAATATTTACAAAAATGGGACAGCCAAATAAATAATTTTTAAAATTGTGTAGTCTAACTTTTCAAAGGTCCAAAACACCAAAGCATTTGGTGTTTTTAGAGAAGTCACCTGAATTGACATTTTTGCTTAGTTAGACTAAACATGTGCAAGAGAATCTCGCCAAACCAAATGATGTTTTTCAGGCATGTCGCAATCTCACCTAAAGGGAAGATGACACGTGCAATGTCTCTACCAAAAACGCCAAAGCAATTGATGTTTTTGGTACCCTTGTACATTGTCTATAAACCCAAAAAATTGGCTAATAAGAACTGCAAATCAGAGGGTTATTGCAACAAGAGAAGAAGCCTGAGTGAGTTTCTCAGTTTTCTAGGTACTTTATCTTTTAGTGTCTTGCTACATGAACCAATGAATACTATATAGCTCCCCATTGCAACAATAATTCCAAACAAACATGATGAGAAATGCAGCACCAGCCAAGCGCGAAGGTAGAGTTAGGGCAGCCAACACCATCATAAATGTGTCTGGTTGCATTCCATGAACTATTCCCGTGACAAAAGTAGCAAAACCAATCTTCTTCTTTCCTATTACAGGATTACTATCATGTGATTCATAGACACTGACATCACATTCACCATTTTTTAAGGCAACACATGGGGGTAGGCACTTCCGAAGCTTTCTTAATTCCCATTGCACCAATTACTAGCAAGGTAAAACAAACCACTCTGTTGCCCCAAGTGTGAATAAATTTAATGTGAAGCTAATCCTTTAGTAGCAAAAATAGTAAGCCAAAGATAACTTGACCAGCATCATAGCCACAACCCTAAAGGGCTCCAACAGTAGCACTCTCCATTCAGGTTCGACCTATTGACAAGTATATGCAAGCAACTAGTAAAGATACAAAAAATGTCAATTGCTTTGGCATTTTTGACAGACACATTCCATGTGTCATCTTCCCTTTAAGTGAGATTGCTGCGTGCTGAAAAATATCATTTAGGTTGGTGTTTTGGAGTTCCATCTCCGAGAAGTGCAAGATTCTCACCTACATGTCAATCCAACTAAGCAAAAACGCCAATTCAATTGCCGTTTTTGCCATGTGCTCACGTGACTTCGCCAAAAACACCAAATGCTTTGGCATTTTGGGCCTTTGAAAAGTTAGATATACCATTTTAGAAATAATTCGTTTGATTGCTACAGTTTTGTAAATATTACCTAAAACTATGACTTAGGAGGTTTGAAATTTGATTTAAGTCCAGTTAAAGAAAAAGAATCTCAAGTAAGATGTAATTGAAATTGTTCATGAAAAAATTGATTTTAAAAGAAAATAAATATGCAATAAAGTAAACCCTCAAAGAAAAAACTCAAAGTTTTAATCCTAATGAAAGCAGTAAATGCTGAAAAATAAAACCTGAAAAGAAAAATATCAAATTTCTAATCCTAATAAAGCAGTAAATGAAAAATAAGTTCTCAAAGATTAAAGGAAATTAAATGCATCAAAGTAAATGAAGAACAATAAATGAAATTTGAAGAAATAACTGCCCTCAAAGTGGTGGTAAGAACATACATCTCAATTATGGTGTCCTAGGTGTTTGAGTTATACAAGATCTTATATAAGTATTCTAACCCTCATTTCGGTGTAAGTGAAGAATATTTGTAGAAATTTTTACAATGGACACTTGTCCCTAGAATTTTGAAAGAAATTGTATTTTATTCCTAATGGAAATAAACTACCAAAAACTTCCTAACTGCTAGTAACTACCCTAACGGATAATAACTTCAATTTCTGATTTTTGATCCTTATCTTCTCACCTATTGACTCTTGATATTCTCTTAGAGTTTTGAATCTCAGATATTCGTCTTTTTAAGTGTATCGATCTTTTGTTTCTCGATCTCTTGTCCTTGGTCATGTTGCTCGAGCACCCTTGCTTCAATACTCCTATCTCGAGTAAGAATTGTCGTTTAGGAGTTTCTTTTGGCTGTTGGTTCGAACAATCAACCCTTCTCATTCAATTCCTCAAGGTTGAGCTTCCACTAAGTAAATAAGCCTTTGAGACTTGTTGCCTTGAGCCAGACATGATCTTCATGGCCCCGTTTTAAGGTTCTCTTAGCCTTGAGCTCTATTTCTTGAATGTTGCTTTCCTTGATCTCAACACACTTAATGTTTCAAGCTAGCAGTGAATGTTGTTTCCTTTTAGTCTTGCTAGTTTAGTATCTTGAGATGCACCAAATATGGACAGAAATTCTCATTTTTACTTAATATATTTTCTTCACCCAATGGTAGTCATTATCTATTATTCTTTAAACCTTATTTTTGTTTCAAATTTATATCATTATTTATTTCTACTTTTATACATGTGGTGATTATTTTGGGTTTCTCCCAAACAATGGGTGTGTTTTATTCTTGAGTTTAATTGGTATACACTGTAATTTTTATACTCACATTCAATCATGACTTTTCATTTATATGTGACTTTCAAAGTAGTAATGAGTAAAGTCAACAAATTTACCATGAATAAAGGGTTATCATTGAATGTCAGTGTAAAAAATTTTACACTGATAGTGTATACCAATTAAACTCTTTATTCTTATTAATGATTTGCATTTTACTCTTTCATATATATTTTCTTTTTTATTCTCTTTTTTTTTAAGATTGATCACGCGCTATTACCGACTTCAGAAGTATAAATGCACATTTCAGAAGATACTTTTCACCTCTCTTTTCAAATATAATTTTGAAAAGTACTTTTTAAAAATACAAATGAATATAATTAATGAATATATAGTCAAGTAACAGATTGTAAGACTTTTAGGAAAAGTAAGTAGTGTGGTTTCAAAGACCAAACAAAAGGATAATGAAGGTCTATGGATCACTGTTTTGGAAAGTATATCAAATAAGAAATGTATCTAAGAGTATTTTAACAAGTATTTCAAATAAAAATAAAAGGAGTGAAATATTAATCAACGTATAAATGTATAAATAACATTAGTCAACAATAAAGTTTTATGCATTTAGATTATTCGTACAAGTCATACTAACCCATTTTATTTAGATTGTTGTTATGTTTTTACCTCTCAAGAAAAGGTATAGAGAATGACGTCGTTTCAACCTGCATTTTTTTCTAATTTCACTTTCAACTTTTTAATATGTTTTTTAACAAATTACTTATCTCCCTTGTTTATTTAATTATATACAAGTTACCCTTTTATTCAAATTAAATTAATTACTAATAAAAGTTACCTTTTTTTTTAAAGTAATCAAATTAAGTATTATATAATTATAAATGAATTTAATGACCATACAAGTTATCCTTTTTTAATATGGTTATCAAAATGGGTGACCTAGTGATCAAACCATACTTAAGAAATACTTTTTAAAACTTCTGAGGTACTTTTGTTGGACCACTTTGACTTATTAGATAGAGAGAGTGGGCAGTGGGTAGTGGGCACGTTTTCTCTCTTCCGTGGGGGGCGCACATGGTGGAAGTTGCTTGAGGTTAAGGTGGAGTAGCTCCCTGATAAGCTCTCAGCAGAGACATATGCACTACGGGATGTATCCGGGACTCCTCTGGGAGATCTAGTTCATAAGCCACAAAACCATTTTTTCGAACAATCTTGAATAGACCAAAATACTTTTTTGCCATCTTTGGAAATGGATGATGAGACACCATTTTCTGTCGGTACGAGGTCAGTCTAAGCCAAACATAGTCTCCTTCCTTAAAGGTAATATTGGTCCTATGTTTATTTGCATGGGCAACCATGCTTTGTCTCGTTCTTTTGAGATTTTGTTTTCACCCCCCATAGTAACTAGTTCCTTTGTTGCAAGGAGATGTCTAAAGAAGCAATTTGGGTTGATCCCTTAACATAATCTATTATTGTTGGTGGTGCTCGATCGTATAGCACCTAAAAAGGGGGCATGTTAATGGTAAAGTGATAGGTGAAGTTAAACTAGTATTCTGCAAGATTGAGGAATTTGACCCATTGTCGTGGATGTTCACGATAGAAGAAAAAGAGGTAAGCTTCCAAACAACAACTAACTACTTTTGTTTAACCATCTATTTCCGGTTGCTTGTATTCTAAAGCTTATCTTTTTGCTGAAAAAGACCAGTGGATGACCCTCTTGAGTAAGAATTGCCCCAATGGCGCAAGCTGAAGCATATGTTTCAATGCAAAAGACCTTGGTGAAGTCTAGTAAAGTTAAGAATTGGGCCTCGATGATTTTTTGTTTTAAATCTGTAAATGTTATACTAACTGGTGGAGACCATGTAAAAATGTTTGATTTTAGTAAGTCGGTGAAGAGAGTGGCGAGTGTGGCATACTGCTTGATGAATCGTCTATAAAAACATGTGAGACCTAAAAAACCACGTAATGTTATGAGAGATCGTGGCTCCATCGAACTTAGTATAGCTTCAATCTTGTCAAGGTCAGGGGTAACACTACCCTCACAAAGAATGTGTCCAAATATTGAACAGATTTAACAATAAAAACACATTTAGTTAACTTATCATAAAAGAATTAACTTGAAGTAAATCCAATATTTAGCGTAAGTGAACTAAATGTGAGGCACGATCTGAACTGTAAACCAGTATGTCATAAAAAAACACCATTGTAAATAAGGCTGCAGTAGATCATTCATTGCAACCTGAAATATGGAAGGTGTGTTGGTAAGGCCAAAAGGCATTACTAAAAATTCCTAATACCGGTCACATGTTTTGAAGGTTGTTTTGTGAGTATTGGTGGGTGTAGTTGAATCTAATGATACCATGATCTTAAATGTAGCTTAGTGAATACTCTTGAAGATCCTAGTTCATCTAACAATTCGTCTATGGTTGGGTTGGGAATCTGTGTTTGATAGTTGCAACATTTAGGACTCTGTAATCCACACAAAATCTCCATGTCCCATATTTTTTTTGGACTAAAAGCACTGGTGATGGTAATGGGCTTTGACTAGGAACAATGAGGCTTTTTTTCAACATATCTTTGATAATTTCAACCATGATTTTTTTTTAGAGTGGTAGCGATAAGGTTTTATATTAATGGGGGCAGTATTTGGAATGAGAGAGATATGGTGGTCATGGAACCAGGGGGTAGACCTTGGGACTTTCAAAAAACGTTTTGGTAGTTGAGTAATAGGTCTACAAAATCTTGAGGTAAGTGTTTAAAAGGTGGTTCAGGAGGTGGGTTGTTTTTGGAGAGGGTTGATGGTGAAGAAATTACATCTAGGAGGGTAAGTAAATAAAAAGAGGCAACATAATGTGTATGTAAGGAATGGGAAAGTTGGTTGCAAGAAGAGAAGGATGGCGATATTGTTGTTGAGCCCACGAGAGTTATCCAAGTGTCATTATGAGTGAATGAAAAGCTGGGAATAGGGAAATAAGTTGAGACTGATCCCAATGTATAGAGCCACTCTAAACCCAAAACAATATCAACCCCTTCCATAGGAAACAGATAAGAAGGAACATTGAATTGGTGTCCTTGTAGAAAAAGGAAATTTTTAGGACAGAACCTTGAACAATTCAAGTGTTCACCATTTCCCACCATAACTTGTATATTAGGAGTTGGGTTAATGTTCAACCCCAAGTGCCTCGCAATGCATGGCTGCAAAATATTGTGAGAATTTACTAGGTCAATTAAGACCATCACTTGTAAATTTTGTATCTACCGTAAAACTTAAGAGATTTTGGGGAGGTTGACCTGATAGAGCCTGAGGGGATAGCTGAAAGTGTATGATGTCTTGTTGCAAGTCATGTAGGGGTGGGTTATCTTCTAATACAGGGTCATCTTCTAGCAACAGAAGAAATTTGTCATTTGCACATTTATGGTCAGGCACAAATTTCTCATCACAGTAATAACCGAGTCCTTGAGCCTGACGCTCTTGCATGTGGGATTAACTTATCTTTTTTATAGGGAGGCTTGGTGGGTGGGTATTATGGATGTGTATGTGGGGCTGAGTGGAACAATTTACTGAAGGTTGAGGTGGTAATGTGGGAAGGAAAGGTTTATGTTTGTTATCACATAATTTTTCCTCAATGAGTTTAGCAAGTGATACAAAAATATTTTGCAATCCCCTTTCTCTTCTCCAAGAGGTTCCAAGATCCAAAGAAATGGATTATGAAGGGGAAAAGAGATGGAGGTGTGGTGTCACTCTCAAAGAGAGATAAGCCAAAACGTTTTAGGTTTGTCACAAGGGAAGGAATCCTTGATAAAAACCAACTAGGAAGAGGTTTCTCAAGAGAGAGAATCCTCAAGACATTTTACAAAGAATTTTCTCACAAATAGGCTATTTTCATTCAAATTCAAAGATGAGGAATACAAGAGGGGGCAAGAGTATATATAGCTCATGGGACAACTTGGGCACACAAACCAAGGCAATATGAAACTTAGGCTGAATTAGGATTAAGACTAATTAACCCAAATCTTAGGCTTAAGTGAGGCACCTAAGTTCACCCCAAATGAGTGCAATTAGTAACTCCTAAAGTGAATGGGCTAACCTAAGTTCACAACTATCTACTTGCACTCATGTTAAGCTTACTCCTCACTTTTAACTAAAAGTACCTACTCTCCTAAACTAAAAGAAAGTGGTCGAAATACATGGCCTTAAAGGCATACAAACTCACGTCCAAAATATTTAAGACAAAAAAAAATTACAAATAAAATATCCTAAGACTATGGCTTCAAGTCTTCAATTAAGCTTTCATCCAAGTCAAGTCTTCCTTGAATCCTCTTAGTCATGATGCATGCTAGGTGGGATTGCATCAGCAAAACCCATGGCTTGAGCAATAAGTGTTTAGTATAGTCAACTATGTACGAATTTCAAAGGCCATACCAGATATAAAACAGTTAAGCAATGCTTTAGGATTTAGCCCATGACTTTGTCACATAAATCTGTGATAGAACCTGTCCCACAAAGCTTAAATAACTCTACTTGGTAATTAATGTAAGTTGAAAGGCCAAAACACAATTTTCATGAGCATGCAAATGACTAATAATCTAAAAATTGTTGGTTAGCTGACATCCAGTTGAACCAACTTAAGGCATCCCCACGCATATATGAAAAAATCATGCCAAGACGATTCTTGATAGAAATATAATAGTATTTGAAATATTGGTCAGCTTGGAACAACCAATCTAATGGGTTTTAACCATAAAAAAAGGGCTAATTCTAAGGAAGGAGGCAAGGGTTTTGATGGGTTGGTGGGGGTTGTGGTGGTGGGTAAACTGGAGGGGGAACAAAAGGTGAGGTCGTGAATGTAAGAAGGGGAACAAAAGTTGTGCTAGTGAATATAGGTAGGGGAGCGTAACTATGCGTAGACGTTGGGGAAGATAAGGGGACAGTAATATATTGAGGAATAAACAGTGGTTACGAGGATATAGCATATTATGTAAAGGGCTAGTGGGTGGAATAAATGGTTGAGACAACCTATCTTGGAATTGGCTAAGAGGGGATTGGAGAGAGTCTTGAGTAGCCTCAATTAATTTTTGGAACTGCATTTGTTGAGTTGTTTGTTGTTGTTGTTGTTGAGTATCAATTTGAGACTGTAAAGCCCCTAACTTTTCCATCAAGGCCGTATAGCATCATTTAGATCCTTCGTTTCAACTCTGGGAGGCATAATGATGTGAATGAAAGAACAAATTTGATAGAACAAAAGTTCGATAACTAGGAATTGAAGAAGAAACACTAAACTAAGAAATTAGGATAAATCATATATAATAATATATTTTTTCATTGCCTTTTTTCAAGAGAAACAATCCTATAAACAGAACTTCAGAAAATAAGCTAATGGGCCTTGATACAACCTGAGCAAGGTCCTTGGAGGAAAATAGAAGAACTCAAAGAAACACATTAAAGCAACATTAAAAATAATCTTTCATCCATATTTGGTTTTTTTATATTTCTTTTAGACCTACTATCATTTTGCTTGACAACAATCCAGAACAATCAAAAGCAGCTTTTTTTCCCCAGAATTTCTCAATTTTGCTGAAAAGTATATACAAATAAATAGGCAGCCTGGTGAATGCTCAGTTATGTTGGTCTCACCTTAAGCTGGAAATATTTAAATCCATAAGATGGCAAAGATGTTAATTACATTCAGCAGCATCCTTCTATTTCTTGTAGATTTTCAGAGAGAATATCTATTCTTATTATTTTTCCAATTAATTAAGAACTAACAAACGTTATATAATCTAAATATTATATTTTCCTTAATTTCTTATTATTATAAGCATGGAATTTCTGACATTCATCTAACATAATATAAAAGCATAAATAATTCATTAAAATACAATGCAGTAAAAACTAAAAAGGATACTTGAAGAATGTTATCCTGTCTCAGGCAGAAAAGATAGACACCCTTCAGCAATCTGCATCTGGAAACAAAAATGGAAAAGCAAGAAACTCCAGGTCATCTTTAGTTTACAGACAGCAAGAATCCATTTATGAATATCAAGGAAAATTAAGAAGAGTGAATAAACATATGATAATCAAACACTAGGCTATTCACTTCCATCAAAAAAACAAAAGAAGTTGACTAGCATTTCACTCTGTTCATAAGCCACGGTGCTCTCATTTGATGAAAAATGGGAGGAGAAAGAGGACATGTTCTTGAATAATTTCTAAGAACTCCTTGTAGCTCAAAAAGCCCTAGATAAAAATAATCCATGTTCTAGAATCCTCTTTGTACAATTTTATTTCACTGTAATCTACAGTGGCAATTTACGGGCCAAGAAAGACGATGGATACTGTCATCAATGACATTGAGAACTTAAATGCATATCTTTTACATCCGTTAATTGATTTATTTATTTATTTTGTTGAAATTATTATGTAGGAAGTCAAGCAGGTAGTAAAAGACAAAACAAGACCTTGTGCTGAACCGAACAGAAATTTGTAAAAGTAATTGTACACACACAGTGCAGTTTAAGGTTGGCAATCAGAACTCAATTCAAAATGCTTACAAGAAAATGGACAGTGTAATCAGTAAGCAACTCCCAAATCTTCTCTTCACCAAGCTGAGAGCACACTGGCCTCATCTCCAAACTCAGAGCACTCGGCGACCTCGTCTCCAAAAGCAATTTTTACTGCATGATTTTCCTAATGCATATCAGCCAACACATCCCAGCCCGTATTTTGCCTTGATTATACATTTCTTTGTTACATTCATTTATTAACATTTTAATCCACCTCAGTTTAGTATTGCTTATGCAGCTACAACGTTAACATGCTTTGTATCCACTGTCCTGTCATAGTTGTTATTTCACCATCTTTACAATGTTGACATGCTTTGTATCCCGTGTCTTTCACTCTTAAAAGACTCCAAGAGGTATTATTTCTAACCTTGAATTTATTTTTAAAGATTTCTTACAGGGTGAGAAGGAGGAGGACATGAAGGTTCATCAGGTGGCTTGGGAGAGATTGTGCAGGAGAAAAGAAGAGGAGAGCTTGGGCCTGAAAGACTTGCATAAGTTTAATTTAGCTTTATTATGCAAGTGGAGGTTATTGACCAATAATAGCATTTTGTGAGTTCGAATCTTAAAGCCTAGGTACCAGACCCAGGAAGGGCAGTGGGAGTTACAAGGTAGGAAGTGTTCTAGGTGGTGGATTGACTTACGTTCTATAGAGAAACAGGGGATATGGCATGAGGAATGGTGGACCCAGAATGTTAGTCGCCAGATAGGGGATGGGAATGAGATTCGTTTCTGGAAAGATAAATGCTTAGGAGGGTAGAGTCTTAGTGAAAAATTTCTAAGGTTGTTTAAACAAATAGTTGATAAAAATATGTCAGTGAAAGGGATGAGGGAGGGTGGGAGGGTCGGATGGCTTTGGAATTGGAGGAGGTGTCTATTTGTGTGAAAAGATGAGAAGTTAAACCAAAAGTTAAAGGGTTGTGGTTGAATGTAGAGTCTCAAAGATAAATAGAGTTGGATTGCATATGTATCAGGAGTGTACTCAACATGATCAGCATACAAGGTTCTAGCATTTGAAGGACATCATCATAGATGAATTCTTTAAACTGTTATGGGCGAAAGAGATTCCCTCAAAGGTATAATGTTTTGTGTGAAAACTGAAAGTAGACAGAATACCAACAAGGAATAATCTATGCTAGCAAGGAATACTACCAGCTGACACAGTAGAATATGTGTTTTGTAGACATGAGATGGAAATAGGTCAACACTTGTTTTTTAATTGTGATCTATCACAACTATAGAGTCAGATATGTGTTTGGTGGAAAATCTCCACAACTCCCCTCAATACATTACAGGGTCACTATGATCAATTTATGGGATTAGTCAATGACTCTCCTAAATTGAAACGCATTTAGTCTTTTAACTGGCACCCAACATTGTAGCTCATATGGAAAAAGCTAAAATTGCAAAGATTTTACGGGCATATATAGAAGTGGATAGCATAATTCATGAAGTGAAACAAATAACATGGGAATAGACAAATGCAGCAAAGTTGACAGCACATTCGTTTGCAGAATGAATTATGGATGCACTATTATTTGCTTCTTAATGGAGAGACAGACTATTTACTTTCATATTTTATTATTAGGCAGACATTGCTTGTACTTTATCTTAGTATTTTGTTTTTCTATTGAAATAAATCTCTTTGGTTTAAAAAAAAATAGTTGTTATTTCACCAGTAATCTCCACATGAACAAGACCCATTCTTAAAATGGTGAAATCGACTATTATCCCTCACAATGATTTCCCTGCCAACAATCTTTGCCATAAATTTAATTGCAGTGTGGCAATCCACACACACCCGTATGTTCTTTATTATACGGATGGTTGTGCCAGCTGTAGTGCTAATGATGCCGAATGCTATCGCAAGTCTCTCACTATGGGTGCGTAATAAGTCACGTTTATGTTCCTCATCAACATCATGGAGCACCTCATTTGTGTCAAGGACATAACCTTCTTTCTCCATCTGTTCCAATAAAATATTCAGCGCCTCGTTTATTTTATCATAATATGGATGTGATTTATCTCCAGCCAGAAAAGTATGTACTTTGTTTCCAACCTCAATCCAGCTGCAAGCAGGAGTCTTCTTCAATCCTTTTTTCCTCATATGAATTCTCAAATTTGCAGCATCTCTCCATCTATGGGCGGCTGAATAGATGTTTGACATTATAACATAAGCACCCATGTTTCTAGGGTCAATGAAAAGTATCTTGTCAAAAACCTTTTCAGCCAATTCAATATTCTTATGAGCCCTACAAGCAGCCAACAAGGTTGACCACACACTTCCCGTTGGTTGCACTCCCATGTTTGAAATAAAGTGATAGGCTTGGTCCAATCTTCCAGCTCTACCGAGCAGGTCTGCGACAGCAGCATAGTGCTCGAGGCCCGGAGCAATACCAAAATCCAATTGCATACTGTTAAAATACTTCCATCCTTGATCGACCAACCCAGCATGACTACAGGCAGTTAAAACAGCCATAAAAGACACATAGCAGGGCTTCACTCCATCAACTAACATGCTGTCAAAGAAGGAGACTGCATCAAGGGCATGGCCATGCATGGCAAATCCCATAATGATGGCAGTCCAAGAAACCATGTCACGGTCATGAATGTTTATAGCGTTGAAAATATAGGAAGCCATCTTAATGTGACCGCATTTGGCATACATGTCGAGGAGAGAGCTGGCTATAAACTTGTTATGATCAAACCCAAGTCTGATAATATAGGCATGAAGTTGCCTGCCCAAGTTGAAGGCAGTCAAGTGAGCACAAGCAGGGATAACACTGGAGAAGGAGACGTGCATGGGCATGACATTTTCCTTCAACATTTGGCGAAAGAAGCGGAGGCCAAGATCAAATCTGGCATTCTGCACACAAGCTGCAATGATGGAGTTCCAGGAAATGGGGTCGGGGAGGGGAAGGAGGTAAAAGGTACGAAGGGAAAGGTGGAGAAGAGTGGATTTGGCATACATGTCAATCAAGCTACTTCCAATGAAAACATCGAAATGAAAGCAATGTCTAATGGCATAAGCATGGATTTGCATTCCGTGGATAAGATGAAAGTGGTGGGAGAAAATAGGAAGAATAGTAGACAAAGTGAAGGAGTCAGGGAACAAGTTATGGGAGTGCATGGCCCGAAGCATGTGCAAAGCCTGGGGATAGAGGCCAGAGTGGGCATAAGAGGCAATAACAGTGTTCCAGGAAACAAGATCCTTAACAGGCATAGAGTCAAACACCTTAGAAACAGCGTGGATGTGGTGAGGGGGGAGCTTCGAGTAGAGGTTGATGAGGGCATTGGCGGTGTAGAGATGGGAGTGGAAACCGAGGCGAATGACGGAGGCGTGGAGGGAGAGAGCGAGAGGGAAGTGTTTCAAGAGAGTGGAGGCTTTGAGGAGGGAAGGGAAGAGGTCGCCATAGAAGCCATGGCCGAGACCGCGCATTTCGTTCAAGGATACCACTGAGTCGCGGAGGAGGCCGTCTTGGGCATAGCATTTCATTATCCAAATCCACACCCACTGCTCTCTTGCTGTTCCTTTCTTCTTCACCATTTGGGCGTGCACCGGTTTAACATGCCACGTCTTTGTCTTTCTGTTCCTAAGCCTAAGGATGCTTCTCATCACATTTTCGCTGCTACTCATCTCATTCACTTTCCTCTCTACCACCACCCACCAATCATGCGCAATGCCATTACTTCCAATATCATACCCCACTCTCTATTAGTCTTACTCCTTACAACATATGCTTTTAATATTACAAAATGTTTTTTTAGGTTTTTGAGTTTTAATTTTTCTTTTTTTTCATAACTTTTATTTTTTAAGCAGGTGTCTAATCGAGGTTTCACTTGCAACAGCTTAGTTTATCATTTTCTTAAAATGTGTCAGCAGAAAATAAAGCTTTTTTCAAGTTTTTGCTTTTTTGGTATGTGTTTGCTGGGATTGTGGTTTTGCTTGTTTGTCGAAGTTGACAGGTCTCTTTATTGTCCTTGTGATTGATACTTTGTAAATATAGAAGAAAATGATTCAGTCCATGAACTAAAATCCAGTTAACTTTTAATGCATAGGAACTATCTTTAAAGCTATGTGAAATAGTTGCTTTCATGAACTCAGACCATATATGGTAAAGAATTACCAGACGCGTGCTTTTACTTTTATCTAAACTTCACTTATTCTTCAATCCTCTCTATCCAAATTTTATTTTCCTCTAAAGTCCAAAGAATCTATAGTTGGGAAGTACTTTTAACTGGAATACAATTAACTCCACTTATTTCCTAGTTGGCTGAGACTTTAAACCAATTTTCTTCATGTGAGTTGTGACCTGTCTTGTTTTTATACCGGGACAGAGTAGCAAACTTTATATGAGAAACACATTGTTTCAAGTTTCGACTTTCTACAACTGCCTTTAACTGTTCTTTTCCTTTTAGCTTTAATTAGTCATATAATGGTGAATGTATTAAAATGTGATGTTGTGGTGCGGACAAACACATCCTAGAGTTCTTAAGTTATTTGTTGTGAGTTTCACACTTGTACATACTTTTAAAATTTTAATTTCCTACTTTCAAGAGTAAACTATTATAAATTCAAATTAATCTCACATGTTTCACTTTACATGAGATTCTTTCGAGTTTCACTTAACATGAGATTCTTTCGAGTTTCACTTAACATGAGATTCTTTCAATGCGAGTAAAATAAGAGCTTTAGGGTTTAGGGTTTATATTTTTAAATACAAATCTTTTTTCAAATACAATATATCTAAACTATAATTAGGCTAAATTAAGCTTTATATTGCTCAGAAACCCTCATTAAAGCGGATGGTACATTTATCTTCTACAAGTTGATGACTTTTATCTTCTACAAGTTGATGACACAAACTCATTTGGGGTTCCTAAGAACAATAATGACAGAATCTCCACGGAGGAACATTTTGCTGATGAACCTATCCTTGTTCACTGGCTGGGCCTTTTTCTTTCCTTTACCAGTCTTTGGCACCTGATTGTACAAACAATTCGTTTAGTTGATATGACAAGTGCAAAGGAAGTACATCAAATCTAAAAGACAAACCCTACCTCAGTCCACATCTCTCGGACATTTTCAAGAACCATATTGCAATGCCTGTCAAAAGCCCTTACACGACCCAGAAGTTTCTTGTTGTTCCGACAATTTATCAGTACCTGCACAAGTGTAATGTTAGTAAAAAACGATATACTATGGGCACGCGCCTGCCTGTCAAATATAGTATATGACGAATATACCTGAGTATTATTTTTAACACTCATCATCAGGACAGATAGTGGTCCAGTGTTGAACTCCTCTTCTTCATTCTTACCAGCCGTCTGCAAATTGATGTGTGTCACTTGGCAGATAATAAAAATTAATAAACATTATAAGATGAAAACACCAATTTAATGCAAATTGAGGGAAGTAACAATTCCAGAATGAAAGACAATGTTTGATCCGTATTATCATCAAACGTAATAAAATCATACAATGTAAAATTGTAGTGCAGCTATTAGCTACAGATGTTGGGAATGATTACTCCCCCCAATTTAATTTCAGCTGTTCTCATTGGGGGAAATCTGTTTCACAAATAAGAAAATTACATTTGGGATATCGGCTGAAATGTAGCATATAATTCCCAACCACATGGTAAATAAATTTCAAGCTTAGAAATTTAACATACTAAATGTTGTTTACTAACAAACTGAATTTCAATTTAGACAAAAAAGATTGGCACATTGTCATATGCTAATAAATATCTTTGCCTATCTAGGCTGTTTGGTGGTTACCTATGCAATGGCAAAACAAAAATTGGGCTAGATTATGCAAAACAAATATTGAATTTGCATAAATATTAAATAGTAAAATACAGACATCCAAAAGTCTATAGTATGCATTGCAGATATATATAAAGGAACAAGTAAAACAATTTTACAGTCTAAGGATCAAACTTGCAATATGAATATGCTTAAAACAACTTACATCTTCCTCCATTGGCCGACTTGGGAAGAGAAATTACAGAAAAGAAAACAAAAACATTAGTACTTTGAGAAAAAGTGTCAAATCATATTATATAATGATATCAATAGAATTCAATACCTCATGTTGCAAGAAAAGTGCGGTTGAGAATCCTTCAAATAAAATCAAAACTGAAATAAGAGAAAACAGATAAATTAAATAATGAAATTAGAACATGAAACTGGGAAAGTGGAAACCCCAATAATTTAAATATATTGCAGAGAATAAGAAATGCTATAAATGAAAGAGAAAAAAAGGGTTAAAGGGCACAAGAAAATTAGCAAGCCTCTTCAGTTCAGGTCTCCACGTATTTCCTCATGGACAACTCAGTAGAACGAAAGTTATTTTTCTCATCATCCTCAGAAGCTAGTTTGATTGATTTTAATGTTCAAGGCTGTAACAGACTACAGAAACTACCTATACAACATAACATAATTAAAACAGATGAAAATTGTGAACAAAGAACAAATCAACCTTATCAGGCAAAGGGAATATGAAGACAAACATAAGAAAGCCTCTTCAGTTCAGGTCTCCATGTATTTTCCTCATGGAAAGTTCAGAAGAACGAAAGTTATACTTTATAATCATCCCCAGAGGCTAATTTGACTGGTTTCAACTTTCAAAGCAAGGACCAGCTACTTAAGACGAGGAATACGAATAAAAAACGTGACCCATAAATGCAAACCGCTATTATAAAAAAAAAAAAAATCGTCTACTAAGAATTTAACTAAAACAGCTTAATATTGTGAACAAAAGACAGATCACCTAAATGAGAAAGGGAGGGAGCATAAAGACAGACATAAGAAAGTCTCTTCAGTTCAGGTCTCCATTTATTTTCCGCACGGAAAACTCGGAAGAACGAAAGTTATATTTTTTTATCATCATCAGAGACATGTTGACGGGTTTTGTGATGACAGGCGTGGCTATGTATACGCCAATCGAAATGAAATCAAAAGGAATTGAGGCACAGAAGAAACTAAGATGAGAAGCAAAAGCAACGTACCTTTGTTTAGAAGACGAAGATCTGAAGGTGCAAAGTGAAGAATGAAGCAGCTCGCTGAACTCATTATATACTGTGAAATAGATAAACCCTAACTCTAATTTTTGAGGTTTTCAGTTCAGTTGGGCAGGCCCATTTCCCTTAGACCCATTACGCTTTATGCGTTGTTACTGGACCTCAACAGTATCGACGGTTTTTTTTAACATAAGTATCTAAAAAGATTCTCATTTCACACTTATCTTTTTTTTATTTAACACATGCTAATTTTAATAATTTTTGAAAAATTTAAAAATATTTTTTAGCCTAGTTATCTATTCTAACACTTACCATAATAAATTAGTTTTATCTCTCATAACACCTACTCTAACAAATTAACCTCACTCACTCATATTTCAAAATAAAATAACTTATTCTATGAAATAAGCTTTCGAATAAAGAAAAAAATTAATTAAAAAATTTATTTAAGTATTTACATTATCTTTATAAAATTTTATATTTTAATAATATAATTTATTTATAACACAATTTTTTAAAATTTTACTAAAATTTCATTAAAATTTTATATTTTAACATATAAAATAAATAAAATATAAAATTTTATTATAGAAAAGGTTCTCCTAATAAACTTTTATATTTTATTATTTTAATTATAAAATTTATATATAATATTTATATTATATTTATAAAATTTTATATTTTAGTAATATAATTTATTTATAATATAATTTTTTGACATTTTATTAAAATTTTATATGATAAAATATAAAATTTATTACAAAACCTTCTCTTAATTTTTTTTTTAAATTACTCTAATTACTTTGATATATGACGTTAATTATTATAATTATTTTGAGTTTAATTACTCTAATTACTGAGTCTAGTTAATTACTCTAACTACTTTTATTCTAATTATTATCATTAACGTTAATTACTCTAATTGATATTAATTACTCTAATTATTATTATTATTACTATAATTATATTGACATTAATTACTCTATTTTTTTTATTATTATAATTAATTTGAGACTAAAAACACTTATGAGAAATTTAATTTTTTGTTATAATTAAATTAAGAATAATAATATTTAACTTCTATTACTCTTATAAAATTTATGAATAATGAATATTTTTTATTTTTTTCTTTTCTGGCTGTGCAATGTCAGAGAAGACAAAATAAAAGACAAAATCGTATTTTTCCCACCAGTAGGTGTGAAGTAAAAAATTAGTATATGTTAAATAAAAAACATGTATCTAAGTCTACGGTTTTTCTTTTTTTTTTAACACAGCTTTCTCTTTTTTTCAACTTTTTAATTAAGTCGCTGAGGATCATGTTCATGTAACTCCTTTTTTATATTTATTTTATAATTAATTCTTTTATTTTTAAGATTCACTCCCTCTCTTATGTCTTATCTATAATATTTGATCATTTTTAAGAACGTGATCGAGGCTACCCGATATTTGATCTGTCATACGAAATTTACACTGCTATCCATCTCATTACCACCTGCGGGTATTTAAAAACATTATTTTTTACATGAATTTTATCAAACAAATATTTTATTTTATATATAATTTAGAACAAAATTATACTATTTTCTACTAGAATAATTAATCTAAAAATAAATTAATCTAATATTATACAAAATATTTAATATAAATAAAAACTTCGCTTATTATCAATATTTTTATTAAAAAATCTATTATTATATATTTTTTATAAAAATAATAGTGATAACAATTAAATTTGAAAGTTAGTATTTAAGTTGACTCATTTCATAAAAATATTATTTTCATCAAATTAAATAAGTATAGTATTTTAGTTTAGCATGTACTTTCAAATACGCATATTATCATACTTATACTTGTTCTTGTTAAAGAATGATTAGAGAACAATTCGTACTCACGGATGATAGGTATCCGTTTAAATTAGTTGTATGGTATTTTTAAGAGTTTTATCTATGAGAGCAATTTTTTTTGCCATTTTAAGTCCCCTCTCCACACTTTCTAGAATCTAACCACTTACCTCCACCTAATCTAAGATACCTTCTTCCATAATCATTCTTTCTTTCAAGAAACATTCTCTAACCCCTCCTTCGCTTCACACTCTCTTGTTCCACCACAAACTCTATTTGTTGTCATGTACACCCTTTTCTTAATCATCAGATACCAACACACACTATTGATTTGCAACCACAAGTTATGATAAATCAATTATCATCTCTATATCTATTTATTCAAATGTATATTTCGATTTTTCAATTATGCGGTGTCAAGGGGCTTTGTTATCCTATTTAAAGGTCTCTTCTTTGATTTTGACAATTGACCATAATTATTAAAAAGACAGTAGTTTGCAATGGAAGAGGAGTTCATGAAGGAGAAAATATGATATTTTTAAAAAATAAAAGGATTGTAGGAGGAGAAAGTGTATCATAAACTTTTGGGAGAAAGTAAAGCGTGGGTGGGTTCTGACTCATATGAAGAGAAAATAACAAATATTGTAAATTAAAAGATCGATGGATCTTTCATAAATAAATAACTAATTATAAAAAAATATTTAAAATAAACATGAGAATAAGTCTATAGATTATTGTATGGACTAGGGAGGTACACATAACACGAGCCTTTCATTTTATTTTATTTTAACGTTCTTTGTTAATGTTACTTCCTATTTCATCTTCTAACTTTTTACTATTCTTCATTGTTTCCTTTTATCATTTTGTTATTTCTTTTCCTATAATGCTTTTATTCTACGCTCGTAGTCTTAAAAATCATATTGACTCAATCGGTTTGATAACTTGAATTACAAATCAATGGTTTAATCAAGTTAAGTTGAGAATTAGATTGGTCATGCCATTGACCTGTTGGACCAAATTAACCTGGGTTGCATCAGTGACCTGGTGCGATAGAATTGGATTAGCCTAAGCTGAACCGGTCATTCAACTTTTTTTCAAATTAATAAAATAATATTTTCTTTTTCATTAATTATGATTTTTTATTAATATGGTATCGAGTACGTTTTCTTTATTATAGTATATTCTCTTTTCATTTTTGAAACTTTACTTTATTATTACTATGTGATTGTTGAAATTATAAATTTCTCATTCGTATACTATGGAAATTTTTTGTTATTGAAGGTTAGAAAATGAATTTTACTATTATTTATTTATTTAGAAGTTCTAAATTAAGTTTGTGGTGGAAGAAGAGAATTGATGAATGAGAATGAATTTAACTTGATAACAAATTATTTTTTTAACTATATTTAATTTTACTATTAGTTAATTTGAACTTCAATTATAAGTTTATGAAATTATTATGTGATTTTTTTTGTAATTACAAAAGTCAATGTATGATATTTTTATGTTTTTTATTAAGACGAGTCACGTGGGTTAATGACTGGTCTACTGATTCCACCTGAGTTCATGACTCGTGTCTCCACTAGGTCAATCTTGGAGCCGCTTTTTAAAACTATGTCCTTGATATTATTTTGAAATAGGACATTATATTTAAATAAGACGACAATATAATAAGGATGATAATAATAATAATAGCATTAATAAACATTACTATAATTATAATTATAATAATTAGTATAATAATTAAAATATAAAATAATATTTTATATCACAATTCTAGTAAAGTTTAGTGTTTGTTTAGTAATAGTTTTATAAAGATGCTTTTAGTATTTTAGTATTTAAAAATAAAAAACTTGTTTGGTTAGTGTTTGCTTAAAACAATTTTCGAAAACAGTTATAGATTTTTAGTACTTGTTTGACAAGAGTTTTATCAAAATAATTTTAGTATTTAAAAATTAAAAAACTCGTTTGGTTACTATTTTTCTTGAATTAGTTTTTTAAAACAGTTTTGGTTTTTTAGTTTTTAAAAACAAGAACAACTATAAGTAGTTTTGCTTTTCAGTTTTCTTTTTTTGTTTTGAAAACTCGAAATACAATGAGAATATGTTGGTTTTTTTATTTTCATTAATGAAATTTTTTTCCATAAATATGAAAAGTCTTTGCATTCTCATGTTTTCAAAACAGTTTTCAAATAATATTTATCAAACAAGTTTTTTTTTTCTCTCCTTCTAGAAAACAGTTTTTGAAAACTATTTTTAAAAACTCTTTTCAAATACTAAAAAAAATGAAATCAATCAAGCTCATATTTTTTAAAAACTAAAAAAGAGGAACAATTGTAAGTAGTAAAATTATTATAAAATAGCTTTTGACTTTATATCTAAAAAAATCTTATGATGTTTTCTACACTACTCCTCAACCCAAGTTACTTCAGGGTTTGTTGGTATTATAATATAAAGAAGTTTATTTGTTAGTTAGTTAATTGAGTTATGTTGTTGAACAATTGTGTAGTTTATGCTACATCAGCTCAAGTTTGTTAGCTTTAGTTCTTTGTGTATATATATTGGTAACTCTCTGTTGAGAAAGTTAAGAAATAAAAAATCTCATTTCAATTTTTGGAATTTCCTTTCTCTTTCTCTGTTATACACCTTTTCTCTTCTCTGTTATAGTTTTTTACATGGTATCAAAGCTTCTTGAAGTTGTCAATGGCTTCCGGTCCGGTCAACAACCTTTCTCTGATGACAAAATCATCTATGTCCTCTGTGGTGTCCTTTGCATAAATGTTCTCATCATTTTCCTATCCAATTAGAGAAAATCTTACTGAATACAATTATCTCGTGTGGCTACAAAAGATTGAACATGTTCTTAGGCCTCACCGTTTTCATTGATTTTGCGCTATCCCTTCAATTCTGAGCAAATATTTCTCTTAAAAGATTGTCTTTTCAATCAATAAAATCCCACATATACCTCATGGAAACTACAAGATCAAATTCTTCTTGCATGGTTATAGTCTTCCTTATCTAAATCGATTTTACCTAAAGTGATTGGTTGTCACTTCTCGTGGCAACTTTTGGAAAAGATTCATAATCATTTTCAATCCAAGACCAAGGCTCAAGCTTGTTATCTTCAATCTAAATTACGAAACACAAAGAAAGGTGATCGTATCATTTCTTTCTCAACTTTTCAATTACATAAAAACCATGATCGATTCTGTCATATCTATTGGTGAAGTTTTTCTACTCAAGGACAACTTGAGGTTTTTCTTAATTCGTTACCCTCAAAATCCAAATCACATGTGACTATGATGACTAGCAAACTAGAGTGGTTTGATTTTGATGCTATTGAAGCATTGTTGCTTGCGAAATAAAGCAACATCAATAAACAGAAAGAAATTCTTGATGCCCCTCCTAGCCTGAATCTTACATCGGTCAAGCCTAATAGTGTCGATTCTTCATCTACTGAATCGACTCCTCAAGTGATTTATGGGAATTCAAGAATAGCATCATCCAATGGTAACTCTGTCTTGGGTAATCATGGCAGTTACAGCAAAAATTGTAGCAACTATGGTCGAGAACGAGGTCGTGGTGGTCGAAATCACAATAACTCAAATATTCAATGCCAGCTTTGTTATAAATTTAGACATGATGCCTCTAATTGCTACCATAGGTTGAATTCAAATTACATATCTTGATAACACAATTCTCGTTCTTCTACCCAATCTAAACCTCATTCATCCCCCTTTTATTGGTCTTTTGAGCTTATGTCATACACCAATCACAATATACTCCACCATATAACTACAATTCCTATCATTATATTAGACCTCAACTATTGCCCCATAATTCTTTTCCTACAACTACTATTCCTTTTTAGCAGCAAACTCCATCTCAGAATATTACCCATAACCCTAAGCCTACGTAGCCAACATTACTACTCCACACAAATCTCAAAATTGGCTTATTTATTCTAGGCTTCTTATCATGTTACCTTTAATCCTGCAAATTTAACCACTGAAATTCCTCTTGCTTCTAAAAAAACATTTTCTTAAGAAATGGTAAAGATTTACCCCTTAAATGTATTGGTTCCACTTTTAAATATTCCCCTTGTTCCACTAATTTATTATGCCTTAATAACATGTTATTGGTTACTAATATTACTAAAAACTTTGTTAGTGTTAGTAGATTTACTTGTGATAATAAGGTTTTCTTTGAGTTTTATCCTACTCACTGTCTTATTAAATCTCGGGTTGATCACAGAATTATGTTGTGTGGTTAACTTGGCTTAGATTGACTGTACGCCTTTCTAAATATGTTGTCAAATTTCTCTTAAGATATTGCAGTGTTTCCACTCACAAACTCTAATTCCTTTGTTTTACACACTGCTTGTAACAATTCTTCTACATCTGTAAATAGTTTTGGTATTACTTCCTTGTCTCTGTGGCATAATAGACTTAGTCATCCTCATTTTCCAGTTTTACAAAATGTACTAAAAAAGTGTAATTTTCTAGTTGTGAATAAAAATGAGTTTGAATTTTGTGCTGCTTGTTGCATGGGAAAATCCCATAGATTATCCTCTCATGATTCTACTACTGTTTACTATACTTCTCTTGAGTTAATATTTTCTTATTTGTGGGGCTTTACACCTATGAAATTCTCTATAGGTTACACTTATTATATGTCCTTTGTTGATGCCTTTAGTCATTTTACTTGGATATATTTTCTAAACACAAAATTAGAGGCTCTCATTATCTTCAAACAATGGCAGAACTTCAATTTAGCACTAAACTCAAGGCTCTACAATCTGATTGGGGTGGAGAATTTCATCCTTTTATGCAATATCTAAACAATTTGGGGGTATAACATCGCTTAATGTGTCCTCGTACTTATCAAAATGGAGTTGTTGAAAGAAAGCATAGGTACACTGTTGAAATGTGGTTAACTCTACTTTCCTAGGCATTTCTTCCAATGCTTTTTTAGGATCATGTTTTTCATATTGTTGTTTATCTTATCAACTGAATTCCATCAAGTGTTCATGATTTTGGTATAACATATCACACTTTATAATAAAGAACAAGATTTCAACTTTTTAAAGGTGTTTTGAGTGTGCTTGTTATCTAGTGTTAAGACCTTATAACTATCACAAATGTATTTTAGATCATCTAAATGCATTTTGTTAGGTTATTCTCCTTCTCACAAAGGTTGTAAATGTATGGATATTGATGGTAAAATGTTCATCACCAAATATGTTCTCTTTCATGAGCAAAAGTTTCCTTACCATCCGAACTAACACCTCACTCACATATCAGTTTTCATACCCCTATGTTTCCTCTCAACATTTTAACAAGTCAATTTTATAATAGTGATCCTCCTTTACCCATACCTTCTAATATTTCAGCATCATCTATACTAACAAATTTTGAACATACTATTCCTTTGCATTTAGATTCTCCTACACCTGTTCTAGCAAATTTTGCAGACATTTCTACTTCACCTGGTCCACTTGCTTCCTTCATACCAATAAATAATCACCATGCAAACTAGAGCCAAGTTTAGAAAAGTTAATCAAAACTCTAAACCTCACTTTTTCTCATCACTGTTGAATCATCCTCAATCAAGCAAGCCCTTTTTGTACCTCACTGAAAAATAACTATGTCGGCTAAATTTGATACTTTAATTGCCATAAAACATGGACTTTTGTCAAGCTACCTCCTAAACAATCTATTATTGGTTGCAAATGGGTTTTTCGTGTCAAGGAAAATTCAAATAGTTCTATTAACAAGTACAAAGCCAGACTTGTGGCAAAAGGCTTTCACCAAAAATTTGGCTATGATTATTCTGAAATTTTTCTCCAGTTGTCAAATTGGTTACCATCAAAATTATACCTAGTCTTGATCTCCCAAACATTTGGTCCATCAAGCAAATTGACATTAAGAATGTTTTTTTCTAAATGACCTACTAGAAAAAGATGTATATATGGCTCAACCACTTGGTTTTGAAGATTCAAAATAATTTCTTGTTTGTAAGCTGTAGAAAGCAATTTATGGGCTTAAACAAACCCTTAAAGCTTCGTATGACATGTTGACAACTATCTTGGTTGGTTTTGGCTTCATTCAGAGCAAGTGTGATCCTTTCTTACTCATCTACAAGAAGTTACTCATTTGTATCTACATGTTGATATATGTTGATGATATTATTATTACAAGAAATTTTGAGTCCCTTATCCAAGCTTTTATTTATAGACTCAATAATTTTTTTGCTCTCAAACAGTTGGGTGATCTTGATTATTTCTTTTGCATCAAAGTCAAACATACATCCTTTGGACCTCTTGTACTCAATCAAACCATATATTAGAGATATACTTCAAAGAGTTTATATAGGTACCGATAAAGTTATCTCTACTCCTCTCATGCGAATCTCAAACTCTCAAAATATGGTTTTGGTTACTTTAATGATCCAACTATTTATAGATCAATTGTTGGGGCCCTTCAGTGTGTCATTATTACTCACCCTAAAATTGGCTATCCAATTAACAAGGTAAGCCAATTTATGGATTAACTTTTGGCAAGTCACTGGGTTGTTGTTAAGAGAATCCTCAAGTATCTCAGGGGATCTTTGGATCTTGATCTCACTTTCACACCTGCTACAACACAATCTCCTCTTACCTTACAAGTTTATTCAAATGATGATTGGGCCTCTAACATAGATGATAGAAAATTCACTTTTGTTGCTCGTTCCACAGCTAAAGCAAAGTACAGAAGCTTAATTCTAGCTACCTCTAAAGTTCATTGGGTGCAGTCACTTCTCACTGAACTACAAGTTATTATTCCAACTCCTGTTATCTACTATGGTAATCAAAGTACTATTTTCTAAAGTCATAATCATGTTGTATATAGTAGGACCAAACACATATAGCTTGATAGTTTCTTTGTCAAAGAAAGGGTACTAAAGAAGTCTTTAATTGTTGCTTATGTTCCTCCTTAGGCTTAGATAACTGATATTTTGACAAAGTCACTCGCCAAATCGCATTTCTTGTTTTTCAAAGACAAACTCAAGGTTTTGAGTTCCTCACAAACATGAGTTTGTGAAGGGAGTATTAGAATATAAAGAAGTTAGTCAGTTAGTTAGTTGAGTTTTGTTTTTGTATAGTTGTGTGGTTTATACCACATCAGCTCAAGTTCATTAGCTTTAGTTCTTTGTGTGTGTGTGTATTGTTCACTCTTTGTTGAGAAAGTTAAGAAATATAAAATCCCATTTCATTTTTCAGAATTTCCTTTCTCTCTTTCTCTATTATACATCTTTTCTCTTCTTTGTTATAGCTTTTCTATAGTTGAAAATCTTCGGGAACACTTCAAGTGGTTACCTCTCACACGTAAGATCCCTAACACTTGATTGTTTCAAATTGCTTTATGAGAAGCGAGTTAACAATCAAAACTCAAATGGGATTTTATCTTGAATTTGTGAAGGTGAAATTATAAGCATTTCTATACCCTAATTCTTTTTAGATCCATATTAAACCTTTAGTTTGAGTTATCAAACTGTATGGTGTTACCACATATAACTAATAGTTTCTTATTATACAATCTTCACTTTAAGTTATTCTTTCTTAACAAATAGTTGTACATCATCTCCATGAGAGTTTCCCTTTGCAACACTTTATTATTTTGTGTTTGGAATGTCAAGAGTGACTTAGTGTAAAAGAATACTTATTACTTAAACTTAGAAGAAGTTTAAGGGTAGAACCATGAGTGATATAAAATACTAGTTGTAAGCTAAAAAATTATAGTAAGAATACTATTTGTATTTTATTTTAGTGTGTACAAAGTCTATGACTCACACACTTAGGCGAGTTATAAGACTTTGTGATTCTTGCAAACAAGATTGTCTTTTTGAAATAATGAAACCTTGCAAGGGACGCTTAGAAGAGAACTAAACGTAATTTAGTTAAGAGTGAACCAATATAAAAATAGATATTTTTACTACCTTTTATTATAACATTTTTCTTTGCTACCTATTTTATAAAGAATAATTTTTTGCTACCTATTTTATAAAGAACAATTTTATAAGATGAATCTTTATAAAATTTATTTTAATCAATGGATTGTCCACCTACCTTCTTAAGACTCTCATTCTCATTAAGCTTTCTTGAGAGAGTCCTTTAAAAATATTTACAAAAAACTTATAACTCTATTCAAAAAACTTTTCCTTGCGGAAGCTTACTAAACCTTATTACTATTACAAGTCCTAATTATAAGAGCAATTCATCAGAAGCCATGAAAGTAGTTAAATTAGTGAACTTTTAATTAATTCTACTTTTATTCTAAATGCATCCTTTGTTTTAAGTGATTATCATACTGTTGTACTTGTTAATAATATTCGAATGAGTGAATAGAACAACAACAAAAAGTTAACAATAAACTAAAGATATAAAAGAAATTTAATCTTGAACAATTTAAAAATGGTTAGTTTTGTTTATAAGGAGGAGTAATTTATAAGAAAAAAATTTAATTTATAAGTTAGAATTAGAACTAATAATACTACAAGATTATCCAGTTTGTTGACTTTATTGATCGATACTTAAAAAATCATAAATACTTAAAAATCATATAAAGTAGATGTAATTAAATGACATGTAATACTCTTTTACACCTTCAATACATAAACATTAAACTCCAATTATAAAATAGGTTCCTATTTACAAGTTAGGTCCCGATGTTTTAGCAATATTTGGAGTACAATACCCCTTCCATCTTAAAATGAGTGTTGCATTTGACCAAAAAAAGAATTTATTTACACTATAATGCATGAACATTAAACTCAAAATTATAAAAGAGATTCCTATTTACAAGTTGTTAAGTCACTATCATTTAGTAAAATACAATACTCTTTCCCTTTAAAAATGAGTGTCACATTTGAAAAAAAAAAAAGTTATCTTAAAATAAATGTAGCATTTAGTTTTTCTATGTAATACTATTTTATTTTTCTTCACCCGTATCCTTACTTTAATTTTTTCAATGTTAATGTAACTATTAGTTTGCTATTGACTTTTCTTGATTCATGTAAAACAACATATCACACACTCACAGGAAGTGAGTAAAAAAAGATAGCTCTCACCAAACACTTCACTAAGCATTAAATTTCCACTAAAAAATCGCTTATTCATACCAACATTCCATTAAGCATCTAATTCTTGATTATAAATTTTCATTGACAATCATAACGGTTTAATAACTCTCATTAAACATTATATAAGTCCTTTAGGTTGTCTAGAAATAATAAAAATCGAGTTAGAACATACAAAAGATATTAGAATTTGTTCCACCAAAATTAAGAGTGAAAAATATATCGAAATAAATATTTAGATGCAAAACTAATTATTTCAATTAATTAAACTCCAACCCTGAATCCTTCTTGATCATGTAAATATATATTTTCTTAATGTGGTTGGTTTCTTCTTTAGTCTTGAACCTAATCATGGAATTATGATATCACACAAATTTTTTGAATTTAGATCCTTTCCCATTAAAGAAAGGGAGACCATTAGATTAAACATGTGATTGGGATTAAATGAAAAAAGAGATTTCTCACTAACTGATACAAATATCATGAACTTAATCCTATACATATTCAACAAAAAAAAAATATTAACAAAAATATGGACAGACACTATACGTGATTTATTAATTATTTAGTACCTAGTCTATTTTCATTCTCAATTGTGCATGTTTTTCTTATCAAATCATAATCTTGAATTTGCAGAAGAGCAACTAAATAAGCAAATTGTAAAATGAACTCATTGAGTCATTTGTCAATGAAGATGAAGTGTTGGGAATATTAGAAATAGTGGAATTGTGCCTAACTCAACCTCACAAAATCGTTAAGGTTTGCACCTCAGTATATACTCTTGTTCAGCCATTCACTAGCCAATGTGAGATCCCCAACACCCCCCCTCACGCCGAGAGTTGGACATCTCGAGCACGGAGTTTATATTTGTAGATGGTTCGATAGTGGCCTGATAAGCCCAACAACAACAACAAACTGCTATGATAAGTTGTGATGTCATATTAGAAATGGTAGAATTGTGTCTAACTCAACCTCACAAAACCAGTTTGTAAGGTGAGGTTTGTACTTCATTATATACTTTTGTTTAGGCATATCACTAGCCAATGTGAGACCTCCAATAGGGAACTCAGTCACAAACACAAACTAGAAAAGGCTAGGGCAATTCCGAATTGTGACAAAGTAGACTTGACAATGTACAATCATCATCACTGTTGTAGAAAGATGGTCTCCCAATCTAAAAGTGTGTTGTCTCCGCAATATATGCTTGAGTCATGATGGAAGAAAATGAAGGTAGAGTTGCAATGAGGATTGAAAAAATTAAGTTTAAACTTTATTTTAATGAAACAATGAGTTTAGTATCTTTTTTATCTAATCATATTCGCAAGTTTAATCTAATGGTCTTGCTTCCTCTAATAGAAGACTCTCCAATTATTTTTAATGGGAAAGGCACCAAATCCAAATTTTTTGTGTTGGTTATTTTAATATCTTCCTTTAGCTAAAGGAATTCATTAAATATCCTAATTTGGGGAATTATGTGAATGAAAAAAAAGTTGGATTTCTATGTTGCTGTATTTTTTATTGGACAAGGTCTTTCGATGCATAATTAAATTTTAGACATTTTGTATTCACATTCTAAAATTGTAATGTTATGTCTCTGAATTAAAAAAAAATCCTGAATTGATGTTCTCGGTCAAATGTTAAACTTGATTGTGAAGGATTAAAAGTTAACCACCACATATCATCTGACGAAAAGACATCAATTTAGGATTTTTTTAATCTAAGAACACAATGTCATGATTTTTTATTGGATTTGTGTGTTGCTGTATTTTTTATTGGACAAGGTCTTTTTATGCATAATTAAATTTTAGACATTTTGTATTCACATTCTGAAATTGTGATGTTATGTCTCTAAATTAAAAAAAAAATCCTGAATTGATGTTCTCCATCAAATGTTAATCATAAAGGGTTGAAAGTTAACCACCACATATCATCTGACAAAAAGACATTAATTTAGGATTTTTTTTTAATCTAAGAACGCAATGTCATGATTTTAGAATATAAACATAATGCTTAAAATTTATAAAATTTGGGAGCTCTAATTGTATTTCACCAATATATTATATAATAATATGATAAGCACAAAAAACTTATATGTCATAACTTTTTTGTCTTTCTATAAATGTTTTCTAACTAATGCTAGAGTGAGTTAATTTTGTACAATTACTTCAACACCCTTTATTTCTAATCATTATGTTTCACTTCTTATTTCTACCGATAACATCTATAATATCATTATCATTGCAATTTATAACCTTCACGATGTAAAAATATTGAGTTACTTTGTTTAAATTAAAAAGATACTTTAAAATAAATATTTTCTTGCATTTTTTATATGTTTGTGAAAATTATTTTTGCTTAAAAAATAATTTTATTTTTAATCAAATCTTATTTATTCTTAAAAATTATTTTTTAAAAACACTTTTTTACAGATCAAAACAAAATATTTTTTATTTAAAGTACTTTTAAAATTTAAATAAATTGCCTAGTATTTAATTTTTAAAAAACATACAATTATTATTTATTAAATAAGTAGTTTATACAAACACATAAAAACAAAATAAATATATTTATTTATTGAAAATAATTTTAATAAATAAATTTAAACAAACTAAAAATTTATCTCTTGAAGTCTCTTTCATTGTCATGGACTTTGAGTCCTTATCTCAATTTCTTAAAGCATCTTTAATGGATATAATTTAATATACACAATTTATATTTTAGAGAATATTAGATACAATTTTTATGATTTTCACAATACCATATCAATTTTAACGTATTTATGACCAATTTTACTTTAATGGTTAAAAAATTCAAGAAAATCATATTTTTTATCATTTTTTAATTAATTAAGTTTGAAATAAGATTGAAAAATGAATTTTAACTCTAAGAACTATATCCTAAAAAAATATTCATCTTAATTTTTAAAAATCCTCCTTGTTACATAAATATTCTCTAATAAACAATTATTTAAATATATGATGTTTTAGTCTTAGGTAACCTTAAGAAACATGAAGATGTTCTTAAGAGAAATATCTTTTATGCACATATAATTTACAAGGTAAAGTGATTTCAAGATTCTAAGTAATTAAAATTTTGTAAAAATATTTTTATTGTGATCTATTTTATTTTTTTTCAAAAGTGTTTCATTTCCTTTTTGTTATATTGTTTTGTAAGAGTCCTTAACTTTACACAATATATGTTTAACTAAAATTTGTTCCCTCAAATTTTATAAATTTTAAACATTGTGTCTCACATTTACCTCCAAATTAAAAAAAAAAAAAAGTTGAATTGATATCCTTCCTTAACATGATGATCATCTTTTAACTCCTCTTCACTGTAAACGTCTAATATTTGAGTGGAGTAGGGTCTAGTAGGTCTCCAAGGGAGGGGAGTAGAAGGGGTGGCAGCGCACAGTGAGAGAAGATGAAAAAAACGAGGTGTTTAGGTATTTAAGTTTTGGAGTGCAAATAGCAAAAAAAAAAAGTGCAAAACGAAAACATCAACCTATCCATTTAATCTTCAAAGGCTTGTTGGACCTCTATAGAAGACCATCAGGGTTGCCTCAAATTATGGTGCAAAAATTTTGGTTTACAGTATAAGCTTCTAAAACTCAATCCAAATCGAGACTACATCTATACTGTAAAGAATAATAAGAATTTGGTGTTTGGTTTAAAAATCCAATTGATATAAAATAGATAAAGTTTTTAAGAACCAAAACTCATTTTAAAGACTTCAAAGTCTAATGTGAAATAAATCAAACTTTTCAGAAACTAATTTATCTGGGAAAATGACCAAATTACAGACTTTTGTTTAAGTTAACTGTCAAAAGATTTGATTTGGCATTCTTGAAAAAGTATAATAAACAAATTACACTTAATATACAGAGAGATATACACACAATAGTATTATTTCTTCAACAATATAAAACTTCCCGAGTGACCTTATTAGGGAAAACAAGTTAGAAGACCTAGCGTGCTAATCCTGAGTCGCACATGAATGCCTGAATGGTGGTTTTCTTTAGTCCAGTGAAAATGCTCCATTGCAATACCTGCCATACTCAACCAAGAAAGAAAATTACAATTCTAGTTTTCAGTCGGTTTAGTGATGTTCAGATCTGCCAACTTTGGTTTAAAGAGAATTAGTTTTGCGCAAGCTCCTCATAATCTGTAGACGAGTATCTAAAAGAAAATAAAAAATAATACTCCCTTTAATAGGGAATGGCAAAAAAATCTATATCAATAAATATATGCGGATAAAACCCATGAAAATATTTTCATGAATAGTATAAATGGATATTATAAATGGATACATGTGACTCATAGGTACAGGTTTTATTCTACCTGCTTCTTACGGGTACAGGTATCATAGTATTGACACAGCACACGAGTACCCACTACACTAAAATACTATATATATTTAAAATAATATTGTGAAATAAATCAAATGAAAGTATTAATTGTCAAATTTGATTGATATCAATCTTATTTTTTTATGAAAACTTCATAATTAATAAAATTATGTAGCATAAAAATGCCGATAATAAAAAACATTTTATTTGTATATATTATAATTTAGATCTAATTAATCTTGTAGAAAATAATATAATTTTATTTCTAGATTATCCAACAAATAAAGGATTTATTTCTAGATAATTTTTTTTAAATATCCTCGAGTACCCACATATATAAAAAGAAAAAAAAAAACTGCAAATAATTTTTAACGGCAATCAATGAGTTTTTAGTCAATGGCGGATAATCACTATTCATGTCCACTCCAAAGTTGCCTAAAGGAATTCAGTAATTGAATGATCCAAAACAGTATCATGGTTGACCTAGGTGAAATAAAAGTTTTTTGCCTGAAATCTAAAAGATTTTATGGTAGATGTTAGAGCTTAAACTCTATGTTACAGTTAAAATTAAAAAAAAAAATTCAAATTTATTAACTTGTTTGAAAATTCTATAATGTTTTTAAGCTTAGAGGGTTTTGTTTTTAGAGGTTACTTCTTAGGTAGTGTATTTTTAGATTTGAAATAAAGAATGAAAAGGATGAAGTAAAAACCAAAAACTTATGACTAACTTCCTTAAAAGTCCTTTTTCTAAAACTTTTTAGTTGCTACTAGTATTTTAAAAGATCTTTCTTCTTAAAATTCTATTTGGCTCAAATTCTCTTAACAGTAGTTTAGTTTGAGAAAAAACTATTTTTATTTTCTATTTTTCGTTTGCACAGGAAAAGTGAAAATAGAAAATGAAAATAAAAAACAATAAAAAGTTGTTCAGTATTTTCCTGTATAAATTTTGAAAACAGTAAACAAAGTGAAAAAAGTGACATTTTTTGTAATTAAAAGTGAACTCATGATAAGCAGTAGGATAACAATTTGAGCTTATGAAGCACACTAGATGGGGGGATCACTTTCCTTAATCTCAATGGATTCAGTAATTGAATGATCGAAAACAGTACCATGGTTCACATCGGTAAAATAAAAGTTTTTTGCTTGAAATTTAAAAGATTTTATGGTAGATGTTAGAGCTTAAACTCTACGTTACAGTTAAAATTTTAAAAAAAAGACGTTCAAACTTTAAAATTGTTTGAAAATTCCATAATGCTTGTTAAGCTTAGAGGGTTTTGTTTTTAGAGGTTACTTCTTGGGTAGTGTATTTTTGGATTTGAAATAAAGAATGAAAAGGATGAAGTAAAAACCAAAAACTTCTGACTAACTTCCTTAAAAGCTCCTTTTTCTAAAACTTTTTTTCATTTAAAACAAAGTTGCTACTAGTAGTTTAAAAGATCTTTTTTCTTAAAATTCCATTTGGCTCAAATTCTCTTAGGAGTAGTTTAGTTTGAGAAAAAAAAAATTATTTTCTATTTTTCGTTTGCATAGGAAAAGTGAAAATAGAAAATGAAAATAAAAAACAATAAAAGTTGTTCTGTACTTTCCTGTATAAATTTTGAGAACAGAAAACAAAGTGTAAAGAGTGACATTTTTTGTAATTAAAAGTGAACTCATGATAAGCAGAAGTATAACAATATGAGCTTAGGAAGCACACTAATTATGGGGAACCAATAGCATACCTGTCGCTAAACTTCTCAACAGCATCTGAGGCAAATAGAAGGGTTTCATTGGCTTTCTCTAGAACCATGTAAAGCTCCTTCCCTCTTGTGACTCGAGAAATAACCCATGCATTATTTTTTGCTCTTATGCATATCTCAAAATCTTTTTCACAATTACGGCTATCCAGCTTTGCTCTACTCTTCTCCATCTCCACTTCTTGCCTAAGCTTATTCATAGCAAGTAAGGACTCCTACAACAGGCATAAAAACAAAAAATAGTTTAAAACGTTTTCAATGAGAGCACCGATGACAAGTACATTGTAGAGCAGAACACAAAAAAAATGTTAAATAGAAGCTTGAAACATGTTATATACTTCAATTTATAAAATTAATACCGCATATGGATACAAAAAATGGAAAAAGGAAATCAGAACAGAGCCAGATGCCAACACCACACCTTTGTTAAAGTAGTAACTTTTGTTGCTGGGGAAGCCCTGGATACATTTCTATCACCATCTACTAATAAGTAACGATACCCACTAACGTGATATGCATTCTCCCCACCCCATCCTTTAGATAGTTTCTCTTCAACTTTCAATATCTTTAGTGATGCCTGATGTTTAAAAAAAAGATCTAATTAGAATAACAATGCATTTGCTAAAAAATCTAATTAGAATAAAAAGGACACTTTAGCTAAACATCTCAGTTCAATGTCATATGGTTCCACACTCAAGAATAGCAATGCATTGTCAAACAGGATTATCAAAATCATCAAGTAGAGAAAGAAGGTGAATTCAATGATCCAGTGACCAAAAAACAATTCCAAAATATCAAGACTATACTTGGATCGAGAGGAATGTGGCAGAAGGGAAATGAAAAGTATTGTTGTACACTCTCCTAAATTTGGGAATTCTTTTCAGTAAAAGGAAAAGAGAATGGAAGTGATAAAAACTAATTCCATGTGGCATGTTTAGGCATAACATAACAGCAAAAAGGTGCCCTATCAACAAATTGTACCATGCATGAAATTGCATTGAACTGTAAATAATATAAAATAAAACACAAGAATGCTAGGTGTCAGTTCATATTATGTGCAAAAGCTTATCAGAATTCATTAGGAGACAAAAAATTCACTATAGTAGAATACTAACATTTTCAAGAACTTGCTGCCTAACTTCCGATACACCTTGCTCCCCATTAAGTATGGATGATACAGGAATCAAAAGCATCAATGTAAGGCTTCTATGCTGATAAACACAGAGATACATTTTCTCTCCTGTTTGTTGAAGCCAAACTGTAGGAGTTGCAAACACCCACGTACCAATTTCTGCACCCCATAAATCAGTGACGAGATAACCATCTTTTCCTTTCGACCATTTGTCACTCTGTAAGGGTCTGACAACATGATAGCAGTTATCTACACCAGAGGATATATCAGATGACCTATAAAAACTTTCAGACAAAGAGTTTGGATGAGCCATGTTAGACTCAGTGGCAACATTGGATGCAGGACTTCCTTTCCGTAAATAGGACCAGGAACTTGTCCCAGAAGATAGAGCATGGGGAGTCAACCTTAGCACAGCATATGTGAATAAATTCATGGTGTCATCCTGACAAAAGAGTCAAGATTAATTAAGTAACTTAAAGAATAACCAAACAAGCATCTTGCCCAATCAAATGCAGTAAAAAAATTGTACTAAATCATACAGGAGAGAGAGTGGTGGACACTAGCAGGTCTTGAAATAAAATCAAAGAGTAGCAGGGAGTGTTTCCAGCAGAAGATTCAAGTACCCTGACAAGGGACTGCCAAAACAAGAAGAAATCAACAAAATAGAATGTCATTAACATGCCAAACTTTTTCCCTTTTTCATCAAAAACATGCTGCAAATAGTCAATAGGTTGAGTGGACACTGAATCTAAAGTGTGGGATGAAGACACGCAAACATTTGATACACTTACACATGAAAAGTTCAAAACCACTTATGTAACACAAACGCATACATAAATATGCAAGAATGTTTCATTTTAATCAACTAATCATTGGTGAGTATTTTTTGAACATGAATTCAAGCAATCCAAATGTTTAGTCTCATAATATTATCTTGATGAGCATATCGATCATAATTTAGATAAATTGGACATTCATTGGAACGTAGTAAAAGTATAATAATCGACATTAACTTATAATTTAAAAAATACACTATAAATTAAAGAAAGTGACAAAGATGCAGCATCAACTATTTTTCTATTTGAGTGAAACTTTATAAACTAATCTACTTTATGAGAACCGTGTAAAATGCTAGTACTTACAATTGTTGTAAGAAGATTGCCACGTTATTTACACTTACAATCATTACTACTTATTAATATGTTATAACCAGTGCTAGTTAATGATTTTGCAGGCTACTTAGGAAGTCGATGAACGAGATAATAAAGGAAAGTGGAATAAAAACAATTAGCTACCACAAAACTTGTGCACCTACTTTGTTCTTCGTGACAACTCATAATCCTATCATTTTTAGAATTGCTGTGATCCTAAGACAGCATTGCTAAGTCAAATAAGACACATGAAGACACCAGCTCTGCCTCTTCCACGTGAGTTTGTACGTAGTTGAGTCCAGTATAAAATTAAAACATCATATCTTCTCCCTCTTCCAACAGAAATCCAAACTTTAAAAAAGCTTGTAATACTAAACTGAAATGTCTGTTATTCCCCATTCCCCAAATAAAATAACAAAAATAAAATCATAGCAATATATATGCAAATGGGACTCTACATGCGACCAGGAAAATAAGATGAGAAAGAGAGACAGATACAATGAATGATCTACAAATAACCTGCACAACCAAGGCAATGGGAAGTGGGAACACGTGAAATAACTATTACAAAAAACTCTGAAGCTCTGTCACCCTAGTTTTGGATGATTTTTGTAGTTTTTTAAACCACAACTTAAAATTTATCTAACCTGAACCTCAATTGCTGCCTCCCGACCTATCGTCAGCATCTGCACAGTTCCACGTTCCTTTAAGCAATCACGGAATGATGGTAAAAGGAGCTTTTTCCCCGCAAGAAAATCTGCCTCAAAGAGAAAATTCATAATTAAGGTATGAGAGACAGCTACTTCAGCATCAGTCAGGTAGCACAGAGCCAAAGGAAACCGTTTGAAACAGCAACTTCACCATTACCACAGCAGCAATCATCCCATGGAGACCGCTTTTTACATGCTGACAATTATGACTTACAATGAAATATTTTGAATCATAACTCAAAAAAAAATTATGATTTATCAATTTCATAGGCATGCTATTGTCTGATGACTTACCCCTCAGGTAATCCATGATAAAGGAATATAAATGACGTCTTATGAGTCCTCCACCAGGTTCTTTCTCCAGCATTACTCTAATAGTTCCATGAAACATCACAAAAAGTGAGTGAATTTCCTTGAGAACTTTTCTTAATGCATCATCTCTCCATATAGGTTCTGAATCATTGCTTTTCTCCACCACCTGAGGTAACATCCTCGTATTAATGCAAATTGAACATGGGTAAAATAACATTGTGACAAGTAACAACATCTGTACTTCAGTAACCTAGTCTTTAAAAAAATTGAATTCCATCCATTTAAATAGTTACCTGACCCGAAAAAACAAAAACGTGATGAATGAAATTCTCCTAAAAATATATAAATATAATTTAAATGCTTTGACTAAGTAAAAGAATTTTACATTACCATTCAATCACATATAAGCGTGTATGATAAGTTAGTTCACTTTTTAAATTGCTACCTTGAAAGTCATTCCCATGATGAATTCCAAGTTGTTGATAGTGTAAAAAATTTTACACTAACATGACAATTAAGTTCAAAAGTTCAGGACTAAATGGCCTCCTATTTTGATGAATTACTTTTGTTTGGTGTTATGAAACTTGATAGGATGGGGAAGGACTCCGTCAGAGAGGAGCAATATCCTGCTACTTGTATTGACAAAATGGCTAATTGGGATTCAGTTTTGGATGCTGATCTAATGATGAAAAGTGTAGCCGCATAGGGATTGTAAGTTTGATTAGCAATAAGTATTTGGTATGCAGAGTGTAGCAACAGACGCAATCAGAGAATAAGCCTCTAATCTGAGAATGAGTTGAAGAAGTTTGGATGTGAGCTCTGTTGTGACCTTAGCATTAATAACCAAAAAAGCCCCATGCAGTTTCGAAAAAATATTTTTTGGTGTATAAAATGTATTTGTTCATTTGTGTAATGCGTAAAATTGTAAAAAATAAATCATTTTACTGAATAATGCTAATTAAGGGTATAACTAATGTATCCTTTAGGGCTGGGAGAAGGTACTGGCTAAGAGAGATACCAACTAAAGAAAATTAAGAAAAATATGAATACTCCAAAATGAGGAAGAAATGGAAGAACGAACCATGACAATCCAGATGTCGGGTTCGGCCTCGTAGAAAACATGAGAATGTCTTTCTGCTTCGATGACCTCGCAGGCAGCCTCGGGAGAGAAGATTCTGCAATAAAAGGGTACAAGTGAATGAATGAGCAATTACTGTGTTGAATAATTTCAGTAGAAAACCTAACCTTGTGAAAGTGATGAGTCCTTCGCTGAGACCAATGACGGAAAGTTGCTTTGAGAAGGGTAAACCAGCGGGGAAGAAGAAGAGGATCTTATCGAGCTCTTGGCCTTCGTGTTGGCCTCTCCTCAAATCAAAAATGCATAATTCAATCGATTCGTTTGAAGACACACCCATTCGTAACGCAATTCAATATCTGCTTTTCCCCTTCCCCTTCCCCTTAACTAACACTCAACTCAACTCCCGCAATCGCCATTTTTTTTTTCTCCAGATTTTCTTCCAAGAAAATAACACAAACCGCGTTCCTTATTTTTTTAATTATATTTTGTGTTCCAAATGTTTCATATTTTTCCAGAAAAAAAGGCACGTGCCACTTGTAGTCTAAGAGAAAAACTTTTACATTAATATTCGGTCATTTACTCTAACTTTCTGCATTCATTATTAAATTTGTAAATAAAAGGATGATTAAATATTGTTGTAAAATAATTATTTTATTTTTTATATAATTTAATTAATATGCACTAAAAAGTTATATTGTTTGTGATAAGTTTGATTATTTTATTAATTAATAATTTAAAAGTTATATAAATAAAAATTTATAATTAAATAATAATGTAACTAGGTTATTAAAACTAGATGAAACCGATCATTGAACAGGAAACAAATTAATGTGTGCTTTATTGTTTTCAAAAAATCAGATATGTTAGGAATCAATCAAGAATCGGTAAAAAATTTGAGTGTACACAGATAAAAATTATTCTGATAAGCGATGCGAATTAAAAAATATTTAAAAGAAATTTTTACAAATTATGAAATGTTGATTATAATTTAGAATATAAATATTTTTAAAAAAGTCATTTTAAATAACAAAAAATTTTACTTCTTTCTAATATTATAAAGATAACAATATTTAAACTTAATAATATGTATTATATTTATGCATTATAAATCTTTTTTTTTTACTTAGTATATTATTATATTAGTAAAAATAAATATAAAAAAAAAATATTTTATTAAATCCGATTCAACCTCCCTTGAACCTTTGAACTCTAAATTCATGTCTTCACCGGTCTAGTCTAATTTTGAAAACTTTATAATGTAAATTTTTTTTATATTGTTAGTTTATATTAATTAAACTCTTTTTATAATGTGTACTCAATTTTATAAGTTAAGATTAAATTTTTTAAAATTGTTGAATAGATAATTTTTATAGCGAATTAGTATTGCTTGGCAGTGAAAAATGTTGATTGATACATATGACTTATTTAATGATATATCAGTTTATTTTTTCATTTAATCGTCAACATTAATTAATAATGGCTCCACACAAATTAAGGTACAATGTAAAGATTGAAGACGCAGTGTTAAAAATTAAAAAAAAATGGGAGACACAAAAATATAATTAAGTCTTTTTTCAATTAACAAATGACTTATTAGTTGAAGTTCAAAAAAAAAAGTTAACTTATTTGAGTTATTTTAATAAAACATCTATAAAATTGGAGGCACAATGTAATTGATTTAATAAAACATATCATAAATTTAACTTTAATTTTAAAAACATCTGTAAAAAGTAGTGGTAAAAAAATTGGTAGAACTTTTTGTTCCACTATAGAGACGATGGAGTGCGAAAGCGAGAGTAATAGGGTGAAGACGTTGAAGGTGCACCAGCCCCAAAGGTGAAGAGAACAGGTGGACTTGATAAGCAAAATTCTTGGGGATTGGATAGTAACAAATTCTCAGAATTGCACGTGGAGAATCATAAGCAACCTTGGACGTACACAGGAGGCACGTGAGACCTCGGCCCCTCATGCAGAAGATCAGGACCAGCAAGAAGAGCCAACTTTCCCCCTCATGCAGAAGATCAGGACCAGCAAGAAGAGCCAACTTTCTCAGACGCAGGGGGGAGGGGGGAGGGGGGAGGTGCAGGCTTAGCCATGCAGAAGTTGGACGTCCAAAGGGAAAGTCTGAACAAGCTGTGGCGTCACCTTCCTTACTGGATGAGGGTGTTCGCATTTTCGATGACAACATTGAAGGCAGCTATGGGGCGTCCTAACCATCCCCATTGCAGCCCCTAAATGACCAAGTAGTGAGCATGACACTTTATGGTTATGCAATGAACGAGACTCGTATTCAAAGATAGGGATGGATGGCCGCGTGATTCATTTGGTTTCTATGGACGCATGGCATCACTAAGTTAAGCTATGTCAACTTCGTGCCTTTCTTCAAGTTGGATACGATAGTGTTCAGCCGTTTTTTTTTTTACCAGAGTGTGTATGGGTTACAAAAATTACAAAAATAGAGTGTTGTTATGAAAAATTCCCAGAATGAAATAGTTTAAGTCTAATCCACCATATGAATTGGTGGTTTGAAAAATTGTTGATGGAAACCAGTGACTCAGTTGCCAGTTTGGGAAAGAACCAACGTAAACCGGCAACTGAGTTGTTGGTTTGAGCCCACCTATATAATCTCATAGAAACCGGCAACTTACATGTGGTTTAGGTGTTAGAAATAGATATTCGACAATTGCTTTTAATACCCCCTATCTTCTATTCGTACCTTCTCAGGTTTTACAATTTTCTTCAAAACCCAAAAATCTCCTCCCTTTTCTAGGATTCAGCTAGTATATTCCGGACCACATGATCCGGAAGGCAAATGAGATTCAACAAGTATGTTCCGGACAACATGATCCGGAATGTATTATGTCCATTCCGGATCAGTTGATCCAGAATGTATTATGTGTATTCCGGATCAACTAATCCGGAAGTGGATCAAATGTGTATTCCGGACTAGGTGGTTTGGCATAAATATTGTTAGTTCCGGATCAACTAATCTGGAATACTGTAACACTCCACGTAGTACGAATAAAAACGCAAACAAACCATCAATCATAAATTTCAAAACCCTAAACTTTAAATCAAGAAAATCATACCTAAATAAAATTGTGTTTTCCTTTTCAAATAGGGATTTACAATAGGACAGAATGTGAAAATTTGTGTTTGGCACACAAGAGTAGCAAGAAAAAGCACAACAAGACAAGAAAATAAAAAAATAAATTCAAAAAATTTAAACCAAATAAGGATAAGGATATATTAGAAATTTACAAAAAATATAAACTTGGGAGTGCAAATAGCAAATGGGGGTGTTAAAAGAAAAGGCCCAGATATTCTTGTCTTCAAACTGCCAACTAAAATGAAGGATTGGGCTTTGATGGAGTTCCTATCCCAAAACCACCAACTTACATAGCACATTGGGGTTACTATTCATACAACATAATGTGTTTTAAAAATGGATGAAAATGATGAAGAAGAAAAATAAAAAGTTATTGATAAATTAATAATTTTAAAAAACTAGTAAAATCATATATGTTTAACAGATTTTAATTTATAAGTTAAAAATTTTAAAAAATAATTATTAATATGTAGAATTTTTAAATTTAAATACAAATATTTAATTTAAGGAAAAGAAAAGAGATAAATTATATTTTAGGACGTAAATAATGCATGAAATAATGTCTAAATACATATTATTTAAATTTAAATATAGTGTATTTGGTGTTCATGTGAAAGTTCAGATAAAAAATAATTTATGTAAAAACTAGTTTATTTATTAGTAACAATAAAATTTACATATATGATTTTATTTAAATAATTCTAATAAGTTTTTTTATATTAATAGCCATTGATTTTGACAATGTATATATGGTTTAGGGTTTAGATAAAATTTTAAATTTAATGACAGCCTTTGAATATATTTGATATATTTTTAACAGTTAAATGAAGGATATACTTTTATAAAAGCAATTGGAAACCTTTAAAAAAAAAAAAAAAGAAATGTAACAAGTAAACAACAATATAGAGTTTAGGGTGATGACACTGTATGTATTTAATAAATGCGATAGAAACATAATAAAAATCAGTTGTTAGTCCAAAATGGAAAAATAATTATACTCAAATATTAATGAAAATACAATAAATGTTGACAAATAGAGGACAAAATATTTGGGATTCAGAAGTTTGCATCTGGATAACAATTTCTTCTATGCCAGATTACCTACAAATTGAACATGTAACTTTGGTTCGTGGTTGATTCTCTCAAATTCATTTCATTTCTAATTCGGGTTGATTCAGAATGACCTGACCCTCAAAGCAACACTGAATTTGGCACAAATGGTCCGCTTCTTGAAGGCATTGTCTCTGCATTTCCTAAGGGATTCCATTCTACCAAATAAGTTTGTATTATGTGTTGTAGAGAGTATACCCTATCAACAAATTGATAGTGGTTGATATTGACATGAGCACACGTTGCTATGACATGAGAGCAAGGGTAGTGATATGCTTGGAAAGTTCCACACTCACAGTATTGTTTGTCAAGCAGCACAACTCATGTTTGACTGCATCGTTACGTGGCATGGCAGAAGGTTTTAGTACCTTCAAATTTTTTGTTTCGTATGTCATACCTTTTGACCGTGTGCATTGATACAACAACTTCGTTTTCCTCCATGACATCCATTAATTTTTTATAGTAACGTCTTCATTTTCTAAACTGTGCATTTGCTTCCGCATCTCTTTTAAGAAAGTACTCAACTAACCTGTCGTTAGTAGATTTCACAAAAGCAGTTACAGGCATATTTCATGAGCCTTGAAACATTTTGTTAACTGTTTCAAACAAGTTAGTTGTCATGTGACCAAATCTTTGGCCTCCTGCATGTTCCATGCTCCACTTGCTAATTTCAATACAATCAATTCATTTCTTTATTTGTGGGCTAGTGTCTCTAAAATTTGTAAATTTTTTGTCAAACTTATCTACACATGTTTCGTAGCCTAATAAAAATAGTGGTTTAAGGTAAAAGTTAGTAAGAAAAATTCATTTTGACATATTTAATGACATGTTCCATAGTCTCATAAAGCAACGTAAATTACTGACTTTTAAATTTACCCATTGTGATTAAATCTTGTTTGAGTTTAATATTATTGAAGTTGCTTGCTATGTAGTGGATGCAGAACACATGATGAGCATGTGGCAGTTTCCACATACGTGAAGCCTGCATTGCACCTAGGATGCTTTTATGTCGATCTGAGATTAGACATAACCCACTTTTTTGAGTTACATGTTTTTGAATTTTTGCCAGAAATCATACCCAATTACTCAACGTTTCACCATCAACGATGACAAATGCAACTGGGAGTATAGAATAGTTTTCATTCTATGTTGTTGCAATTAATAGTGTCCCTTTATACTCTCATTACAAGAAGGTCCCCTCTATCTGTAGTATTGGTTTGCACAAGTTAAATACGTTAACTACATGTTTTAATGTCTAGAAGACACGATCAAACTGTCAAAGTATTTCTTCAACAACACCATCAACCATAAAGTTAGTGGTCTCAAGTTCATAAACTGACCTAGGACATTTCGTTACCATCCAATCCAACCACCTAGGCAATGGTCATATGATTCTTCCTAGTCACAAAAAACTTTTGCCATGGCTTTTGTTTACCCAACCATGCTTTCTTGTATGCACGTGTGTGCAATAGGTCGCTTTGAATTCTTTCTATAATCATTGATATCACAACAAATGGGTGGAATCTAACCATACCTAATACATTTTACACAACAATTAGTTGTTTATGGTTTATATAATAAAAATTAGAATGTTTACGGTTTAGGATAAACATGTTAGTATATTATTACCTAAAATGTAGCTAGAGATAATATCTGACGTCAGTTTTGTGTGATCCTATGTAAAATTTGCATTGATGTAATTATGAGAACCCCCCATTTTGTCATTGTCCATTTATGTGTTCGTTGTGAGAGTGTTGCTCTCATTCGCTTATGTGGTTAGGACATTATATGGGAAATATTGTCGGTTTCGTCTCAACAATTTCATAAGTGTGATGTGTCCGTACGCAATGTTGAGAAATGACCAGTTTTACTTCATCCTTTGACTCAAACTCTAATCCCTTAAATAGCTTTTGTCTGTATTCCCACTCATAAGAGCCTCGAACAGGGACTAAGTGTCTTTCTTGATCCGAATGTGCCCAATTAATGTTAGTATAGTGTGGCGAAGGTAAATTTTACTACCTCATCATGCAACCTCTTCTTTAAATACCCCTCTCCTCCTGAACACCCACCCAACCCACTCAGACTACCATCTCCTTAAATACATGTGCTTTAAATTATGAAAATGCATTTTAATTTTAGCCTTTTTATTGGAAAATTTGGTATCGTGTGAAGCTACATTGAATGAGTATTCAAATGTACTTTTTCAAGTTATATCATGCACAAAATGTATTATTTCAAATTACAAAAGAACTTGAAATTTTGCATTGGATGCAAACAGGTGGTGGCAGAACACACTTTTTCTTCTACACCACTTGTGTTGTATTTTTTTATTGTTTTTGTCTCATTGTCATTCCCCTTCGTTCTGTGTTTCCATCGGTTGTCCTTTTTTTTTACTTGTCTTTACTTTCTTTTATCTTTTACCATTGCAAATGCATCGATTGCTGCTTTGAGAATTTTTTCTCACCACACTTGGTAGTTTGCGTTGGTTTTGTGTAATTTTTTCTGTCTTTTATCACAACAAAACTTATGGAGACGAGTGTCTTCAAGTTGACCAGTTTGTTCATTGTCTTTGTATTGTTTTTTTTTTATCTTTTGTCCGATCCTAAGTTCATCTAATTTGTGTGTCTTATTTATACTCGATTTAGGATCCTTTGTTTAGGTGTTGCATTATTTATTTTTAAAAGATATTAGGCATGTTAATTTTAGAACAAAACTCAATGATGTTGTCATACCAAAGCGGATTGAAACGTAGTTAGTGTCATGTGATGTTCATTATCACAAGTTTACTGTTTAGGTTTCATATGTAATTTATATATTATAAAAAGTTGTAAAATATAATATAATATTATGTTACTAATAATTACCTTTTTAGTTATAACCATTTTTGTATTTACTTTTAATTTTATCAGACCATAAGATTAAATGCTACCTAAATTATGATAGAATTTAATTTTGATATTAATGAAACTATTTTGTACTTCAAAATTTAACTATAAAATCAAATGTTTTAACGATATTTGAAAGCTAATTTTTAAATATTTTTTCTATAACTAACTCCAAATAAAGTATAATTTAATAACAGTATATATAACATTTGTTGAGTCTTTAATAAGACAAAAAATAGTCATATCTAAGGAAGCATTATTCTATGATACATGCTACAATTTATGTGCAGCAACCATCTACAATTTTTTTAAAAAAAACATTAAAATATAAATGCCAAACATAATAATAATAATAATAATAATAATAATAATAATAATAATAATAATAATAATAATAATAATATTAGTAGTAATAGTAGCAACAGTAGATCATCATTTTTATATATTCACTTTAAAAATAATAATAATAATAATAGTAAATATATTGTGTATCAAATTTGGTTTTCTAAGAAGTTATCCGTTAATAAGCTCAAAATTATCCCTTGAGAGGGAGTGATCTTAATAAATGAATTAGGTCAATATCAATTTCAAATAACATGTAATGGGTTGGTTAAGTATTTCAAAATCTTAAAATCATAGTTTGGATATAAATTATTTTCGATAATAATTTGTATCCAAATTACAATTTAGAGATTCCAAATTGAATACTATATGATGTAACATTTTAATGTTGTATTTTAAACATATTTTTGTCTACTATATTGGAGAGAAAATTATAGATTGACAAATTGTATATGAAAAAAAAAAAGGAAAGATAAACAATGGAAATCATAACAAAAAATATAAGGAAAGATAGAGTAAAAAAAAAAAGGAAAGATAAACAATGGAAATCATAACAAAAAATATAAGGAAAGATAGAGTAAAAAAATGATAGATTAACAAATATATTATAATTATAACTTTCAGTATTTAATATAAAAAATGATAGAATATCTAATATTTATATTTTACATGTTTTTTAATTTTGTAATTTTTAGATGTTATTTTTACTGTTTATTTTTTAATTTTAATTAATGTTTAGTTTTAGATTTTGCTTTTAATTTCTAATCTTCAAATTTTAATTTAAAATTTCAACTTTCCGTTTTAATTTTAAATTTTTACTTTTTCATATTTAATTTTTAATTTTTATTTTCAATATTTAATTTTAAATTTTGAATTTTTAATGTTTAATTATTAATTTTAATTTTTTAATTTTAATTTTAATTTTTCTAAATTTAAAAATGTTTCCATTTAGTGACGTGTAAGTCAGCTTCAGTGTACTAATTGTAATAATCAACTTAAAAAAGTTTAAAAATATTTGTAAATATTTTCTAATAATTCATTGTAAATAAATTAAAAAAATACATGATGAAATAAAAAAAAATTGTTACATTAACTTATAAACTAATTTTACAATTTAAACAAATGAAATAAATTCCTACAATGACAATATAAAAAAGAGTCGAAGGGGTTGTTCAAATCAACACTACCAGTGTGATTTTTGTTCTCACGAATTCAGATGAATTGCCTCCAAGAAACATAGAAGCATTGGGGAAAAGTTGACTAGTACCCCATGCTTGATCAAACCGAGATAACACCTCATATGGGAACAGTTGTTGCCTATATGATAATTGTGGGGCGCTGTAGTAACCTGGTTGCAGAGGTGACATACAGTACTGCATAAATTACTTATTAAAATATGAGTGGGTACGAGGGCAGATGAGTATCTGTCTTTTTATCCTCAACTTAACAAATCGAGTATTTCTCATATTCGTACCCATGCTTGGTTAAATCGAGATTATCCATCAACTTCAGAATAAGTTTGAGAATTATCCATAGATACCAGTTTATTGACCAAAAAATGCCAATAAAAAACCATACTAAGAGGGTCTACTTATCATACAAAAGAAAGGGTCTATGATCAATTTTGAATATAAATTGAATATGACATTAGTTGTGTGGCATCACTTCCATGAAGATACTTGCAATGCTTGGACTACCTCTTAGATATCTGGTAGTTTAGCTTGAAACTTTGCAACATTCATCGCTTTCCATAACTGTCAGATCCCAACAAACCAAACCAAACACTAGACCTTTCTCCTTTTTTGGTCCCCATTACCAAGCCTCTGAATTGGTAACAATGACTCTTCACATAATTTGATAAGATTTTAGATACCTCCTGAATTTTGCAAGTCAGAAGTAAGTATGAACTCAAGTCCACATTGCTGTAGAGGCCACAAACCTCCTCCTTGGATTGAATAATCTTTCATTGTAGTAGGTTTTGCCCAGTAGGCAACATGTTCACTTTTGGATGTCACGCCTCTGTAAAAATAATTTTACATTATCCTTCAATCATAACTCACAAACAAGATAAATTTATTAGATTTTATAATAACTATTTTAAATTGAGGAGGGATGCATTTCTTCGAATAATAAATTTAAGAGACTTACTCTTTACTGTAATAATTCATTTTTTTGAAATATAATGGTTATAATGTCGTAATAATTAGATTTTAAGAAAATAAATGCTTATGATAAGAGTAAATGCTTATTTAACAACAATTTTATTAATTTGTTTTCAGTATTTAAAAATTAATAAACTCGCTTGGTTACTGTTTTCTTAAAATAGTTTTTGAAAACAATTCTGTTTTTTAGTTTTTAAAAACTAAAAAACAAGACAATTATAAGTAGTTTTGCTTTTCAACTTTCTATTTTTTTTTAAACCTTAAATACAATAAAAATATGTGTTTTTCTTATTAGTGACATTTCCAAACACATTTTTTCATTTTTATATATTTAAAATAATTTTTAAATAAAATTTATCAAACAAATTCTTTCTTTATCTTTTTCTAGAAAACAGTATTTGAAAACTATTTTTTTTAAAAAAATTAAATAATAAAAATAAATCAATCAAGTCCCAAGTTTTTTAAACTTACTCTTAAAATAAGTAGATTCTTTTTTTTTTTAATTATACATCAACAATTTGTAATTATTAACAATATAAAATTGTTTTACATTATCATTATACAATTATTCAACTGTTAATAAAATAAATAATAAAATAAATAAAATTAAGCTAACATAACTTAATGCATTATAGGTTATCTATCGAATGCATGAATTAATTAATCCTTGTGTATTTTTTCATCTAACATATAGTTTTCAATTAAAATATTAAATAATATATAATTGTGTTTAATATTAAAAAATAAATTTACAGTGCATAATAATTTTATATGATTGAAGTTGTACTGCATAAAAAAACTTGTAATCTCGTATTGAGAAAAAGATATATAGGCGAGCCGGAACACTATCAGACCCAAATATATCCAAATATTTTTTTCTATGATGAAATTGACATTTAAATATGAATTAAACCGGCCAAAGGCGAATTTCTGCTCGGTAATGACAAGAATATGACAGTTAGAAATATGAAATATAAATACGTAGAAATCAACATTTGAATTTCGTGAACTTTTTTATCGTATGTGACTAATAAAATTTTAGATTTATTCATATATGTAAATTTTTTAAATTTGATTTACAAAATTCACACGTTTAGTGGGTTAATAGGTAAATTTTCACATAATTAACTTTTTAAGAAAATGGAATCTCACAAGTAAAAAAAAAAAACAAAACTTAATACTCTTCTGATAACATTTAAAAATAGAAACTTGAAATTTTTTTTTCAGTATATATATATATATATTTTGTTTATGTGTATTTTAAATTTAAACTATTCATTATATTTGAAAATTAAAGATTATGCTTAAACTGAATTTTAAAATTTAATTATTAAATAATAAATATTTTTATTTTACTTAATTACTAGTAACTCATTACCAGGTAACTTTATATAAATATTATTAAAGTTTTTATACAGTAATAATTTAAATAGGACGAATTTGTTTTAAATTTTTTTAATATTTTAATAAGGATTGACCCACAGACTTCGGTAAACTTCATAGAACGATACATAATAAAATATAATGTATGAATTTTGCAGTTGCAGAGGTGTAGTTAGCTGCATGTACATCTTTAATTAAAACTCCATAGTCCTTAACTTTTTTTTTTATACCAACATTGTGCTTATAGTAAGAATTAATTTTATAAAGTAATAAGGAGTGTTGACCGCGAGACTTGAATGTCAAAACTCGCTTCCCGTGAGCGCTTTTATCACTTCTAGCTACCACTTACGGATTATTAATAATTAATATTAATAATAATAATAGTTGTAGCAGTAGAGTAAGAAAAATAATTTCGTATTCATTGGGCCACCAGATAATTATATCATATTTTATATTTAGAACGTTAAGAAATGTAGTTAGTTCAACAAATGTGTAAGATGGATATCAGTTGACTAGGGAAGAAAAGATGTGAGAGAGGTGAGGTTTTGATTCTCATCACTAACAATAGTATCATCTGATAATTAAGAAAATAAAATTCTATCAGCGCAAAAAAAAAAATATTTTTTTTAAAAAAAAAAAGAAATCTAGGGATTCCGAGAATTTCGGTTAAATTGGCGGGAAATGGGTGGGAGGCAGCTAGCGACTTTTTTGGGGTTTCCACTCTTTTCTCTTGTGTGGGGTCCCACCTCACATTCACTCTGAAACAATCACAACCCTCGCATTCCAATCCAACGGCACCACCACGCTCCCCTTCCCGCCGATTGTACGGTAACATTTCCTTTGCAGAAAAAGAAACTATTTCGTTTCCATTTTAACTTTTTATTTTATTTTAATATTCCTTTTTAAATTATAAAAACCGTAATACCCTTTTTTCCTTATTATTTCAATCCCTTAGCATTCAGAGAGAGAGAGAAAAGTCTCTGTTTCTTCACTTGTTCACAAGCCGCAACTGCTACTGTGTACCCAATCTGAACAACGACATGGTAAACGATTCATCAATTCTATGCTCTTTGGTTTGTTAAAGTTTTGATTTTTCTCTATGATTCCTTGTGATTTGTTTGCAATTAATTTCATGATCGTTGAAACTAGCTCATTTTCTTTGCATTTTGGATGCGTATTATTCTTGGTGATTCTGCGTAGAGTAAGGGTCCTTTTGATCATTTAGGTAATTTTCCTACCATTAATTTGGTATTTGTTTGCATCAAATTTGCGAGCTGTGTCTTTAGATTAGGTTAGCTTGTCATTGTATCTTGAATATCGTGATTTGCGTGCCATTTTGAGGTAGTAGGGTTAGATTTCTTGGAGAGTAATATGCTGCTAACTTGTTGAGGATAGTTTACCATTTTGATCCTTGATTGTTGAACTGTGTTTGGTTTTTGAAAGGTTCTTGAATTCCTTTTGCAGGGGGGTCAGAATCTTTCGCCAAGGGAAAGGAGTAGAGATTGGATTGGAGTTCTTATGAACAGCAACTTTGGTTATTGTGATTATCACCATGACCTTCGATCTAATGAGAAGAATGTTTTCTGTGTAGACTGTGCACTTAGGATGTGTAGGCACTGTAAGGAAGCTCATTCCCTACATAGAAGGTTTCAGATTTACAAATATTCCTATCAGGATGTCTTCCGCCATGCCGAGCTGCAGAAGTATTTTGATTGCTCAAAAATTCAGGTCCTCACTTCTTTGTCACAAGATAGTAATGAATTCATTGTTAGGGTTGATTGATTGATTTTCTAGCTGACTTTGATCAATTCAATTTCTTCCTATTAATTTTTTTTCATTTGTTATTTTATGCTTTATTTGTTTTCCTCGAAGGAGATAGGTTAACCTTTAATGATCTGATGGAAATTACATGCATATTTTAATTTTTCAAATGAATAAGACATGATGTAGCGTGAGTAGCTCTTCTTTAGTTGATGTAGGCATTAACGGGGTGATTCATTTGATGCATTTACTACGTTGACTAAGTTTTTTTCAAATGGGATAAGTCTAGAAATCCTTTATCAGCTTTAACCAATGAATGATATAGGCCTTAATTTTATAATGCTTTTATCTGTGAATTAGGCTTTGTTTATTTTTTCTTTGCACTATACTTATTAAACTTTTTTATAACTGAACCTCAGTGCTGAATTGGTATATCCGACTCATTAAATTCAACTATCCTCTTAATAGTAAACTCTGAACTTAGTTTCCTAATTGAAAACTGATTAATGAATGTAATTTCTGCTTACAATGATGATGCTATTTGCAGACTTACATATCCAACAATGAAAGGATTGTGCATCTCAAACCTCGACCTTCAATCAATAAATCTAAATCTGCTGATCTAAGTCCCGAGTCTAAATCCAAAGAAATCAGCATATCAACGAGACCGAAGACAGGTGGCACGTGTGAAGAATGTGGAAAGCACTTACAAGATGAGCGTAATCGCTTCTGCTCCATTACATGCAAGGTAACAGCCTCGTTCTGATGTAATGTTTAAATTTAGTGGTTTACTTGTATATTATTTGTTGACTCTAGTCTTGCGCAATTGTTAGATCTCAGTACATCCCGTGGAGAACCAAAACCAAGATCAAAATCTGTGTTCACAAAACCAAAGTGGTAGAGGCATCATTTGTCCAAAGCCCGAAGGCAATGACTTTACAATAAATGATAACCATAATTCAGAACCGGAGTCATCTATATCAGAAGCTGAGCCATATGGGTGGGTTGAAGTTGTGAATTTCAGAAAGCGTCCAAGGAAAAGTATCCCTCAGAGGCCTGTATTTGTTTTCACGTCTTAGAAGATGTCATTACTATAATGGTTTTCTTAATTTCTTATCCTATTTTTTGTTTTTAACTTTACATTTTTGAAGAATAATAATTCTTGAAACATTTGAGGGAAGCTCAGCCCCCGTTATGTCCCATATTGGGATTTAAGTATATAACTTGGGAGTTTGAGGTTCAGTTGTTATTAGCAAAGTAACTAGCCGAGCTTGTATAGCACAAGGGTACCGGACACTACTTGATTTCTGTATAGTTTTCGGGGATGGATCCTCTCCCATTAATAATAATGGCAGACTCTCCAATTTAAAGAAAATAGTCGATGGATCAAATTAGTGGTTCAGATTAAATAATAAAAACACAAAATGAAACTCCATTTCATTTAATCACAAATGTAATCCTAATTTTTCCAATTCCAAGTCCAATTCTCTCTTGGGCGAGGAAGACGGCAGTCACCGTCTCTTTGACGGAGCACGGCGGCTCCGACAATGGCAACGGCTATGACTGAGGCGTGCCGGGGCAAAGAACGAAGAGGAAGACTTAAAAACAAAAGCCCTTTCACATAAAGTCAATATGTGATCTTGCACCCTTTTTTTCTTTCCTCATAACTAAGACAAGGTCTCTCTCTCATCTTTCTCTGTTGCCATAGAGAAGAATATAAAGTTCCAGCTTCTTCTGTTTTTTTTTTTTTCCCCACATTTTCTAATAAAGCAGTCTTTTTGTTACCAACAGAAAGAGTGTGAAATATGGTACTTGCGCTATTTTAGATACAGTAGTTTTGTGCTTTGCCAATTGCTTACGAAGGGTATGCTGCGCTTTCCGTTCGTGGATAGCTTGAGAAACGAGGCAGCGTAGGTGGCGCTGAAAGGGTGCTAGGATAAGAAGAATATGATGTGGAAGTGGAGGTGCTGAATTGCTTTGTTTGTGCAGAGCTCACAAGTCACAGTTCAGAAAAGAGAAAATTAGATTTGCTGTTAGGAACAGAAGAAATTAAGGTTGTTTTGTGTTTTTATTATTTAATCTCATCCACTTATTTAATCTAACAGTTATTATTCTTTAAATCGGAGAGTCTGTCAATATTATTAATGGGGAGAGGATGCATTCTTTCAGCGCCTTATCGTCCTCATTCTCTCGATATCTAATATCGATTAATGTGCTCAGTAAAAAATAAGCATTATAAAAAAATGGACCGACTTTATATTGTTTTTTTTTTTGTAATAAAAAATATCTTAATAATGATTTGACAGCACGAAAAGGTTTTGACACATGCGATCCATACCAATTGCATTACAGATTTCCCTATCATTTTCCAACTCTTGTGCCATGGTAGGGTGGTGAGCTTTTGAGGTACTTGGCTACTTTTGAATAGCTATAAATATTCTGCTACACTAATTCTGTAAATACCATGTCATTAATACTCTTTACTTGAGTTAGGGTATAGTTAAAAGTAAATTAATTATTTATTGTATTTTCAAAACGTCAGTAGTTTTAGAAAACATAAAATTAAAACATCGATGGAGACGGAAGTTATGATTAATTATGTGAAATTATATTTTTAAAATGAAAGTAAGAGATGAAAATTTATAATAAAGAAAAGAAGTTTTGATGGTGAAAATTTTAACATTAAGTAAAAATTTCACACAACCATGTATTTCATTAATCGGAAAGGGTACACCTTGTTTGTTTCCCGCTGTTACAATTGTCTTACCATCAAATGACACTTTTTACAAAACTTGGATATGGTAATTTAATTAAATTAAAAAATTCACTTTTGTTTAGCAGTGTATTGGTATTTAATTTATTGCCTCTTGTGTGGTAGCAAGTGGTACTTTACTTTTCCCTGTTGTAATCCCAGTTCTGACATAAGGATGGGATGTTGTGTCTAAATATTAAGTGTTGATTCGACATAATTTTTAATTCTTGTATCCCCTCAAAATCTCTTAAGCTTTATATTATGGTTCTTCTGGCACAAAGATATAAGAAACAAGAGTGAAATCAGTAGAAGTTATAAGCACGGTTTAAACCTATAGGGAGGCAAATTTTTGGTGTCCCCACCACATAATGAGCTACAAACTCAATTCTTAAACAATGGAAAATTGGGAATTAAATTCATCACTGGTATCTTATTTTTATCTTTAAATATTTATACAGGGAATAGTAAAAATTAAAATTTTAAAAGTAAGAAATAAAATATATTCCCTCAAATCAAGATTGTATCTATAATTTATTTAAATTAAAATATGATGATATCAAAGGTAAAAAATAGATAGACCTTTAGGTGTTCTCTTTAACCTAGTATAAAAGCAGCAGCATGCATTTAACTGGTTAGTTTGAAAGCGATCTAAAAAGAGGCGCTCCGGGCCCCACCAACTAGATTTCGTGTGTTGCTTTCAAAAATTAAAATTGAATTGAATAATTTGAATGTAGCTTGAATTGAATTGGGAGGATGGGGTAAGGGGGAAAATGTTAGATGAAATGGGGTGCTATCTGAAATATTGAGAACCCTAACATTCATTTTATTTCTGCTTTTGTTATTGTTAGGTGTGAGGCCTCTTTCTATTTTCAAATTCATGTTATTATTAACAAACAAATCTCTGGAGATCTCTCCAAAGGTATGCTTTAAAAGACAAGTGGAAACATGTAGAGCATGGTTTTTTATATTAAATTTAAAAAGTGTTGCCATGCTACTCTTTGCATCATCTGTGGGTTAACATGGTATTGTATGGCTTCCGTTGGGTTTTCTGATTAACAATTACCAAAATTTTATTTAATATATATTATTTATAATTTTTTTTATAAGAGTTTATACTGACATTCAATCACAATTCTGGATAAATTTGTTGATTTTACTCATTACTAGTTTAAAAAAGTCACATAAATCATGATTGAAGGTCAGTGAAAATCTTTTACACTAATAATGAATATCAATTACAAAATTTTTTTTAATATCAATTTTATCTCTTTTAGTCCTAACTTTAAATACTCTCTCTTCTATAGTGTATTCTTTCTCGTCCCATCTATCTTTCTTTTTTCTCTTTCCTATTCTATTATCTATATCTATATACAAAAGGAATATCCCTTTTCACAATAACTTTATAAAAACTGCTCATTATTAAAAGAAATTGATATCTATTTTGTTAACTTTCCTTGTCTATTTTATGTGCAATTTTTTTAGAAGATAGGTAGTTATTTTACATGTAGTTTTTTTTAATAAGATATGTAGGTTTTTTAAAACTATTAAAAAAACTTATGTCTATTTTGTTAACTTTCCCTCTTTATTTTCCGTACAGTTTTTTTAGAAGATAGGGAGTTTTTTTAACAACCTTAATAGTTTTTATAATTATATATTAGATATAAATATATGCACAATCAAATTATATATGTTATATAATTATATAATTTTATCATGAATTTGAGCATGAATCATAATTATTATTTAAAAATAAGGAAAAAGATAATAGTTTTTTTTTTAAAAAACGTGGTTTTTATGAAAATGGGTAGTATGCACATTGGTTTTGATATATATATATATATATATATATATATATATATATATATATATATATATATATTTTGACAACACCTTATTGTGTCTGTGTGTTCTCTTTTCCCTCATTTGTGTTTCTCTTTTCCTTTAGTCTTCTCACTTCCTCCTACACTTTCATTTCATTTTCTCTAATTTCCTTCTAGATCAATATGTTTCTCTTATTCCATGTTGTATTCTTAGTTTCCTGGTAAAGTTGAAGTGATTAGTTTCGTATTCTTTATTATTATTTTCTTTTATTTTTATTTTCTGGTTATTGATAATTATTTTTTTTGTTAATTAGTGATTTGTGCATTTTTTCATGTTTACTGATAATTTATTTTTTTGTTAAACACGGTATTATGTTGTTGTTGATGCTTCGCATGGTGGAGAAGACGTCTTTGTTAAACACAGTATTAAAATATTTTTATTTCCTAAAATATTCGTTGTTGATGGCTTTGATTTTCAATGCAATTTTTTCCCTATTTTTTAAATATGTGAAAACTTACTATTTCTCTTAACAAGTTTGCGGATTTTTTAACCAAACAAGTGCAATTCGAAGATAAGAGTTATTCACCTTATAAGTTTGTGTAGTGCACTTACATTGTTTTCAAGGTATTAATTAATTATTTTCTGTTTCTTGATAATTTTTTTAATATCCATTTTTTATTGATAAATTTATTCTAATTGTAATTCTGAAAATATATAGGTCTATGGCTGAAGCAACAACTTGCAACCTATGAATATCTTAATCACATTTGTTGCCTTTCAGTAAAGTATATACTAAAGGCATATTTGTATTCGCTTTATAGTTAACATATTTGTACCAAACTTTAGGATGTATTGAACCAAAGATTATACTAATTTTAGGATTATTAAATTTTATCTCATTTTTTTTCTTCTCAACTATTATTGAAATGTTGTAACCATGTATTTTCTAATTTTAGTTTCCCTTATAATACTTTATAATTATAATTTTTTAATAATTTTAGTTTCATAGGGATTTAATATATTTTTTAATTTTTTAAAGTTTTTGTATACACAATTTGGTTTCATTATAAGGCCTTCTTTCTCTTTTCTGCTATACTCTGCCTACAATTATAGTTTTTTTTTTTAATTTCATATTTTTTATAACAAATCGATTCTGATTTTAGATTTTTATTGTTATTATGATACATTAAATGATGATTATTTATGCATTTGTTATTAATAAATCATAGAGTTGCAATTAACTAACAAATTGGTTTATTAATAACAAAACTAACAATAATCTCGAAATTTCTTTTCACTGCTATTGTATAATATCAATATTTATCCATGTTAATTATCAAATTCCAGATTGATCATGAATGACAATGCGAGTCTGGACAATAAATTTTTTTTAAATTACACTAATATAATCAATCATGTTCCACTATAGATAATAAAATATTTAATCTCACTTTTGTTTCTTCCATTATACATATTTGCAAATTTAGTTTCACTAACTTAATTTTATTTTAAATAAATGTCAATTATAGTGAACATAACACACTAATATTCATATTAAAACCGTGACAACAAAAATTACAAACTTCTTTGTTTTCTTAACTCTTAACTAATTTAGTGTGAAATTTTTACTTTTCTTCATTAGAGTGAAAATTTTTACTTTTTCACATTTTTAGTTTTTTAAATTTGAGATTTGGACAAGAAAGAATATTTTTACTTTTCTGCATTTTAGTGTTAAATTTTAAGAAGATTTTAGTTATTTCTTTCTTAACTCATATTAAAACTACCCTTTCTTAGTTGTAATAGAACTTTTATATATAACCAATGTTTTTCAAATTTCAATGATACCAATTGTGTCCCCTCTTACTGATTTTAACTCTTAACCCCACAAATATGAATAGGAATCTCAATCATCTATTTGAAATTTTGAATATTAAATAAAAACTTCCATTTCATCCTATCTACTCTGTATTTTTTTTTTTGTTTTCATCACTTGCTGTCATTTCAAAAGACTACGAGAGATACAGTTTGTAACTTAAAAAAGACTTTATTTGCTATGTGTCAGTATTAATATTCATTTAGTCAATAGAATTAATAAAATAAACTAAAAAAAATAGTCCAAATCACTATGAATTTAAAACTTAAAAACAATAGTAACATCCATATATATTAAAAAAACTGAAATATTTTTTTTAATGTGTTGATTTTGTTAATAAGATTTAAATTTTCTTTTTTTTTTAAACTTTTATGTAAACTTTATCATGACCTTTATATCAATATTATGTGTCTTTCTTCTAATCAAACGTTGATAAGCAAATACAAAAAAATAAAAATAAAAAACGTTAATTGAACATAGTTGAAAGTTATTTGAATTTAAGGCTAAATCAAATACTCCATTACATGTTAATACTTTTTTTTTTCTTCAATTTTTTGTTAAATTGAAAAGAAGTATACAATTTCAACAAAATAATAGTAAATCACATGATTTTTTTTTAATAATGCACTGTATATGAAATAAACCTTCATTATGATATAGGAGTATTAATTCCTGAAAAAAATATTAATTTTATAATTTGAATTTTGAAGATTAATTTTGCAAAAAAACAAGTGTACAATGAAATTGATTTCATGATTTGAAGATTAATTATCTTTCCTACCTAATGTTAATGTTTACTTTTTTGCATTTTAGTGTGAAATTTTTATTTAAAGTATATCATATATATTTTCCTTTCCATCTTATCCCATTTATTATTGGATGATATCTAAATATGAATGAAAAATTTAGATAGTCAAAGACAACAACAAAGACATAGACAATAACAAGATGTAAGAAATAGAACAAATAGAATGACTATGGAACAACAACAAAACCACTTATATACAACACAACCAAGTTACGGACAAAGATGAACAAACAATATTCGCATGTAATGTAATACAACTACAATGAGATTGTCATATGTACAACGATGAGCTCGGACAATAAATTATCATCAACCTATTTCAGGTGTATAATTTGTTATTACTAAACATATATACCCTTTAGCTACTAATGTTAACAATAATTACTTAATTATGTAAGTTGTCATCTTGCATCTTTAGGATCTCAACGAACTAATTTCCATGAAGCAAGTGTTGGAAATAATAGTGGATTGGTATTAATTAATTATCTTTTACCATTAACTAACAATTTAAGATATGATGATAATCATATCTTATAATATCTTTATGATTATTTGAAAGAGATTATAGTAAGATTGATTTTGTGATAGATTGAGTCAATAATAAAAAACCCATTTGAGGGGTCCCTGCCTACCCTGGGGAATTATAAATTTGTTATTTCATTAAGCAAATTACGACACACATTCTCTAAAATAATCCCCTAGAAAGTGAGTAGTAAAACCCTCAAGAGTTCTTATTGAACTCATATCTCTATAATAATCATTCATAGAGTTTTTGTTCATGAAGATCAAGAACTTCAATTCAATATCTATGAGATACACAAATTCTCTCTCCTCTATCTTTTATATTTATTCTTTGTACATACTATAATCTTGTATCTATTGATTTAAAAGGTTTTCTTTTTATTTCCATAAGCGAGATCAAGTAATGTGAGTGTTTGTCACTTTGCAGATGGTTAGTAGAATTTTTTTTATTATTATTTACCCTTATTAAAATTGGTTACACTTTAATGATGTCAAGGGAATTTTTCACTTTTGTTTCAATAATATAATTTGTACATAAAATATTATGACTATCAAATTTTTTTCAAATTTGAAAATCTAAACTTAGTTATCATATTTTACAATAATGTATAATTTTACGTGATAATTAATTAATTAGTGATTACTAATATTTATTTTCAAACAATCAAACCTTGAATACGTAGCAAGTTCCAATTTTGAACCAACAAGATTTTGGGGAGCCAATGACCATGAGACAAGACCAAGTAATAGGCATGCATCCAACCTTCCACAAGGTTGGTATGATATTTTCTACCACTTTTACGATGACTTCATGCAAAGGGATAATTTTTTCATGTTATAAAAACTAAATCATAATGTAGATTATAAATATATATTATACTGAACAAATATTTAAAGTGAAAAAATTGTACATTATAAATAAAAAGTATACATTCTTTATTAAAAAAGTTATTAATTAATGCAAGAAAATATATTTTTTAATAATGCAGAGCTCCAGCATAGATTCAGACAAACACATAATGATGCTCAAAATTTTCAAAACAGTATGACATGGTCACATTTCAATTACGTACCCCAGCTACATTTGCACGATGTCATGCATGTTTGTTTTACCATGAGTCATGTAACACATGTCTGGTGGGAATATGTCATGTTCAAATGTTAGTGCTCCTGTAGAGTTACTTGAAATATACTCAAATGCTTCATCTGAAGGAAAACATTTTACACAACATATTAGAAGTTACAACCATGTACTTTCATTCACTTGACTCAGAGTTTATATAGATAAAAATATGATTGCAACTGGACATGGTATATATAGTTTGTGTGCTCAAGGTGGAATATATCATAATATAAGAGGATTCTATCCAAACGAGGGTTCTAGGCCACGTTTCTTGGCACCAATTGGCACAAATCAAAATTGGCACTAAAAGAAAATCTCAAAAGATCCAAAACCACAATTGACGCTAAGACAAAATCTCAAAAGTTTCATTCTCGAACCAAAAACAATCTTAGTGCCAATTGTGGTCCCACAAATTGCTACAAACGTCTTTCATTCTCAATTTCTCAATGTCATCATCACTCCACTCAATAAATGTTTTCTTCCTCGATTCTCATGATTTCATTCAATGTTATGGACAATTGAGGTTTTCTTTTGGACAGAATTCCCCAAATCACATATTATTTTCCTCACCCAAACAACCCCACATTTGACGAAAGAGAGAGTAAAAATGTGTGTTGAAAGAGAGAGTAAAAATTATCATTTTATATCAAGATTAGAGAAACTTTTGAGATTTTGTCTTAGTTCTAATTGTGTTTTGGATCTTTTGTTATTTCTTTGCGGTCCTTGTACAATCATATATGTTGCTTATGTCATCCTTCTCGATAAAAGGGTGTCCAAGGGTCCTTCCTTTAGTCAAGTCTCGAGCAAAAATGTGTCTTTCCATGTCTCCTTCACATTGCTTTCTCGATGTCAAGTCCGACAAATTGCTAAAAACATCTTCCATTCTCGATTTCTCAATGTCATCATCACTCCACTCAATAAGTGTTTTCTTCCTTAATTAGAACAAAAGATCCAAAACCACAATTGGCACTAAGAGAAAATCTCAAAAGTTTCTCTAATCTTGATATAAAACCCTAATCGCAAAAGAAAACATAATTAAATATACCAAATTAAAATAAAAATACAAACACAAAGGCGCGGTAGCGTCTGTGTTTTCACTAGTAGTAATAATAATAATTATTATTATTACTATTGTTATTATTATAATATTTATGTGACATTTCATAGTAATATTTTTATAGTAATTAATTAAACAATTTAAATTAAGACATTTCATAGTAATATTTTGATAAAACTAAAAATATGAATGAGATTCCTTTAAAACAAGGCATTCTAAAAAACACAGACCCACTGTTTTCAATTTTTTTTCCATGTTGATGCGGTGAATGAATGTTTGAGAAGGTAGGACATTTCATAATAATGAAGAAGCACGTGCCACGTATAATAATGAAGAAACATGTGCAACACAGTGTTTGTTTCTCCAGCCCCGTAGAAGTAAAATTTGTAATTTTTTTATTTCTCCGACAATGCATGTCAGAGAAGTAAAGTAAATTTTTTTACTCTCCGGTAGTGCACTGACAGAGAGTAAAAAATGGAGGTATATTGATATTTTTTTCTAACCAATAGGTGATAAATGAAAAAACAGTAGGTGAGAAATCAAATTCCCCTTCGGTTTCCCAGTCCAAGATTAATTCAAAGCTTTCTCGGATAATCCCCTCTATTAACATATTCTGTCGTTTAGAATGAGAATTTTAAATTTGAAATATATTAAATATAATATGTTTTTAATGCAAATGAATTTATTTTTTAAATATTTTATTTAATAAGGTAATTTAAATTTATTGAATTCTAATTTTTTGTTTAGCAGAACACTCTAATTCTCACTAAAAAATAGATATATTTAATATTAAATAATATCTAATAATTAAAAAATATCGATTAATGATGTTTTTCGATCCAAGTTTTTTTTGTCAACTTTTGTTAAAGTTTTTAGTTAACATCAATCAACTTTGTGGTTGATACATTAGAGCTTTGTATACCTTACAAGTAACTCCAATAAAATGGGATCAACTATAATATTGTGGATTCATATCAAGTCATCAACGTCACTCCCATAATACTATGGAATAAGTTACAACCTTGTGGATGACAATCTAGAGGAGCTCCACATGCCACATTGATTACTTTCAATACATCTTGTACAACATTTTGCAATATTCTAGAGTGTTATGGATGATTTACAGAAATTATGTATACTTTATACAACTCCCACAACAAGGTTAGATCAGTAATAAGAATGTGAATTCAAATATGATAATCAATGCACCTCCCATAATACTACATCATACTTTTGAATCTCATGTTCTAGAATTTTGCATGTCATATTGAGATGTCAAATCATCTTTCATAGGTGTGTGAAATAGTCCAAAATGTGTGGCTTAAGCACTAGAACCTAGTATATCTCACATGCAGTTTGCATAACATGATGGGCTTGCTACAAGTAACGTGAATCTAAATTTGGTCATAAATACACCTACCATAATGTTGTGGAGTAAGGTTTGTTGCAACTAATGTACATAGCTTTGTTGCTGATAAATAACTTCAACTAATGTTAACGAAAATTTAATTGACATATCCTAAAAAATGTTGACAAAATCAATTAAAAATAACTCTAACCAATGTAAGCTAAAAAATAATAATCTGATTGATGTCAAACAAAAAATATTTTCATCAATGTTAAGCATAAAATAACCTCGGTCAATTTCAATGAAAGAAACATAGATTTAAAGATTTCAAATTCTTATTTGTTTTAAGAAATTTAAATTTTATAATTTTAACTAATAAAAATGCTTTAAAAAATTACTAGAATTTCAAATTCTTTATCTAAATAATATTATTCATTATAAAATATTTAAAATTTCGAAATGAAATAAATTCACCTCTTAGAAATTCTTTTACATCATTTTTATTTATCAAATGCATAAAATTATAGAAGTCTCACCTTTTAATTAACAACTTTTTATTTATTATTTTCATTCAATACTACATTTGTTCTATATCTGATGGTGTTTTACACTTTTGATTTTGCTTCAAAACTGTTGAACAAATCCAAAGTCTCATCAAGTTTACGTTTCCTATTTGTCACTAACTGTTAGCTCGTAAGATAATTGAAAGATAAAAAATTAATTGGTAATTAAATGTTATCATTAGTTTATTGAAATATAATATCAAATAAGATTATTTGCTGAAATAACTAATAGATATCAAATAAAAAATTATATTTATATGAATTTTATTTTATTTATAATTTTAACTTGTATTTAATTTGAACTCTTATAATTATTATTTAAAAAATTGGTTCAACTTTTTTTTTTCATTTTATGTTCAACTAACAATCTTATACTATATATTAAAATATGACAAGTAAAATTGGAAATAACAGATATTTAAGTATATGTCATACTTTCATTATGCTAATTAATATGATAAACTTATTGCGTAATTTAATTACTGGCCAGTAACTGATTTTTTAGCTACAACAAGTAGCCCTCTGGAAGATATGTTTAATTACCGAGTTACTGAGTTACATGTAGTAAACCAATGGATGAGTTTAGCCCGTTAAATGATTTTCATGCATTATATTTTTGTTTCATAACTTATAAATAACAATAATAATTATTATGTTATTGGTTCTTGTTATATATCTTTTATTGTTCTCGCCCTTATAAAACATTTTTTTAAAATGTTTCTTATAATATATTGTTTGTCGATTAAATCTCAATGGTATTATTCACGTATAATCTTAAGTTTTTGAGTCATTTCCACAATTGTTACCGAACCTAAAGAAAAAAAGTTATTTTATATAGGACTATTTAACGTGAACAAATATTATCAAACACTCAACGAAATTGTAAAAACACATTTACACTATCAATACATATACCGTTTGTCATATTAAATAACATATTTAGGTTTTGTTTGTTGAAAACTAGTTTAAAAACTAATTAAAATAAAAAAAATTAACTAAAAATTATTGTAAGTTTAAACATATATTATAAAAGTCAAAATCTCACAATGATATCAGATGATTTATTTGAGAAAGGTTTATATTGAAATAAGTAAACAAGGTTTGGTAAAGAGACTAGCAAGCGACTAAACAAGCCTTTTGCAAAAATTATTCCTAAATTGATATGGATGTTGGGCTGATTTTTCTATTGCATGAGTTCTCACTTCCTGTTGCATCCTGGAGACTTGTGAGATTACTTAGAGAAGTCTTTTTGGGAAAGTGCCTAACACGCATCAGGGAGATTATTTTGCACCGGACGAACAACAGTCTAAAAGACTTATGACTGACCTTGTTGCACCTGAGGTCTAACATGCTTTCGCAAAGCCATTGTTAGATGTCTCCAAAATTGAAGTTTTTTTTGCTGGACAAAATTTCTGTCGATAGCAGGAATGTGTCCACACTTTGCTGGATATGCATGTAATTGTTTACACACTCACTAACCCAAAAGGACATTGAAGATTGGACCTATGTTGATAAGGTATGTCGTCACACCCTGCTTAGTGGATTGTCTAATGACTTCTTTGATGTCTATTGCTCCTACAAGGAATTGAAAGACATTTGGGACTCCCTCATTCTGAAATACACATTGTTGAGGACGTGGTTAGACAAAGGATCATAATAGGGAAATTCTACTGTTGGACAATGAACGAAGAAAAAGACATCAAGGTACAAATAAATGAATATCACAAACTGCTTGAAAACCTTAACAAAAAACTTGTCTCTCCTTGATGAGTTCATGTCCAAGTTGCTGATTGAAAAACTCTCAGAGTCTTGGACCAATTACAAACAACAATTAAAACATAGGCACAAACAAATGTTCCTTTTTTATCTCATCACTCACATCATAATTGAAGACACAAACAGGAAGGAAACTGAGGAAACTGATGTTGTCAAAGCCAAAGCTTTATCTGCCAAGGCCAATGTGGTGCAAGAAAAATTCGCTCAAAAAAGATACACAAAACCTGATCACAAAAACAACAATAAAAACAATAATTTACCATGCAATAATAATTCAAATCTCTCCTTAAAAAAGAGGAAATTGTTTTGTCTATGGAAAGTTAGGACATTTTGCATCATAATGCAAATACCGAGTTACAAGAAATGATGATCTTCCTAAGCCTAAGGCTAACTTCACTAAAGGAGATGATATAATTGTTGTGATAATTTCTCAAGTAAACGTTTTTACCAATGTGAGCAAATGAGTGGTAGACTTTCGGGCTACTAGGCACATGTAGAGGATGGAAAAGAATAAGTGTTCCTCGATGATTCTAATACTACTCCAATTTTAGGAAAAGGAAAGGTTCTTTTAAAGCTCACATTTGTAAAGACACTAGCTTTAAGTGATGTGTTGCATGTGCCAAAAATTAGAGTGAACTTGGTCTTTGTAGCATTGCTAGGGAAGGTTGGGGTAAAAGTGGCTTTTGAGTCTGATGAGATTCTCATGACTAAAAACAATGTATTTGTGGGAAAGAGTTATTATGATCAAGGTCTCTTTATACTTAATATCTCTGAAGTGATTAATGAGAATAAGACATCTACTTCTTTTGCTTATATGATTGATTTACATGATATATGGCATGCTAGATTACGACATGTAAATTCTTCGTATGTTTGTAATTTACAACGACTAGGCTTAATTGATATGCATGATAATCAAGTTAAGAAATGTGAAGTATATGTAGAATCTAAGTTAACTAAAATCTCATGTTTCTCTATACAACGTCAAACTAAACCTCTTAATCTCATTCATTTTGATCTTGTTGATTTAAAACAATGTACGTCTAGGGGAGGTAAAAGTTATTTTGTAAACTTTATTGATGATTTCTCTAGATGTACAAGAGTTTATTTGATTAAACATAAAGATGAAATGTTTAATATGTTTTTATTTTATAAAGTTGAAGTTGAAAATCAATTAAGTAGAAAGATAAAACGAATAAGATCAAATATGGGTGGTTAATACACTTTGTTTAATGAATTTTATGAGAAAGAAGGTATAATCCATGAGGTAACCCTACCATATTCCCTTGAGTCTAATGGAGTATCTGAGAGAGAAAATAGAACCCTTACGGAAAATGATGAATATTTTGTTGATTAGTTCATTTACACTTGACAACCTTTGGGGAGAAGGCCTTCTAACTACTTGTTTCTTATAGAATAGAATCCCTCATAAGAAAACAAAGAAAACACCTTATGGGTTATGGAAAGGATATACCCAATCTGAAATATCTTAGAGTGTAGGGGTGTCTGACTAAGGTTATGTTACTTGATCCTAAGAGAAAGAAAATAGAACTTAAGACCTATGATTGCATGTTTATAGGTTATATTGAACATAGTGTCGCTTATAGGTTTCATGTTATTAAGAGTAATGTACTTTATTACAATACCATCATAGAGATTAAGAATGCTGAATTCTTTGAGGACATATTCCTTTTGGAATCTAGTATATCTGCTACCTCTAGTGATAGTACTATAGTTGAACAATCAGTTGAAAGCTATAGTGAACCTATGATTGAGGACTTAAGGCGAAGTAAAAGACAAAGGATAGAAAAATATTTTGGTGATGATTTTTATTCATATCTAATTGAGAATGATCATTTTTGAGTTTTTTCTTAAGCTATTAATTTATCATATGCAAACCTTTGGTAAAAAGCTATTAAAATTGAAATGGATTCTATAAGAAAGAATACTACTTGTAGCTTAGTAGACTTACCTAAGGGTGTAAAACCAATTAGTTGTGAGTGGATCTTTAAGAGAAAGTATAACCTAATGGATTTATAGATAAATATAAGGCTAGATTGGTAGCTAAAAGGTTTACTCAAAAGGAGAACATATATTATTTTGATACTTTTGCGCCTATTACCAGGATTTCCTCTATTAGAGTTCTGATATCATTAGAATATATTCACAAGTTGGTGATTCATCAGATGGATGTTAAGACAACTTTCTTGATTGGTGATTTAGAGGAAGAGATTTACATGACCCAACCTGAGGGATGCGTGATTCCTGGTCAAGAAAACCAAGTGTGTAAACTCTTAAAATCCTTATATGGTTTAAAAAAGACACCTAAACAATAGCATGAAAAGTTTAATGAGACTATACTTGTTGATGGGTTTTTGTTCTAGTAATGCTGATAAATGCGTGTACACTAAACTTGTGAATGGTGAATGTGTTATTATATGTTTGTATGTGGATGGCATGTTAATCTTTGATACATTCAATGATATAATTTTTTAAACTAAATCCTTCTTAGCATCCAAATTTGATATGAAAGACATAGGTGAGACAAGTGTAATTTTAGGAGTTAAAGTCATAAGGAAGAGAGATAGTATAATTCTATTTCATGAGCATTATATGGAGAAACTTCATAGGAAGTTTGACTATTATGATTATAAATATGTGAGTACCCCTTATGATGCTAACTCTCAATTAATGAAAAATAGAGGAGAATCAGTTTCTCAAACTCAATATACGTAGATTATTGAGAGCTTACTACACTTGATGAATTTCTCAAGATCGGATATAACCTACGCAATAGGTAGATTGATTATATACACTCATAATCCTAATAAGGATCACTTGGAAGCACTTGCTAGACTCATGAGGTATTTGAAAGGTACCATGCACTATGGTATTGAATATAGTGGATTTCCCTTTGTAGTAGAAGGTATAATAATGCTTTAAATCTCTTATTCACATGAGACAAAATCCACTAATGGCTATGTATTTGCACTTGGTGGTAGTGCAATTACATGGAGATCAGCTAGACAAAAATTATAGTTAGATCAACTGGAATCTGAGTTTGTTGCTCTAGAAAAGGCTGACATTGAAATTGAGTGATTGAAAAACTTCTTGGTTAACATTCTTTTAGGAATGAAACTACATTATCAGTGCCTATGCACTGCGATTCACAATCAACAATAGTTATAGTAAAAAATAAAACTTATAATGATAAGAATAGAATATAATATTGAGACATAATATGATAAAGTAGTTGTTAAAGGACGAAATTATTTCCATAGACTTTGTGAAATCAAAAGGAAACTTAGCAAATCCTCTGACAAAACCCCTAAGAAGAAAAATGATATTAGAAACATTGAGGGGAATGCGACTTGAGTTACTCGAAAACAAACAATGATGGTAACCTAAGCTTTGTGATTGGAGATCCCATAAAGAAGATTCATATGGGTAAAGAACAAGTCATACTGCTGGCAACACTAAAATTGACATCAATCAATTTCCTTTTGAGTCCCTTCATATGACGTGAGAAAGTGCTAGATCCTACATTAATGAGAGCTTAAACTTTATAGTTAAGTTTTATGAGAAAGCTTAGCATTTTATAAAGTTTTTAAAAAATTTCATATCCCTTATGGGTGGTGCATAATTTGCAGCATACATTTGGTGAAATACCCTATATGAGTGTCAAGTGGGACCACTTGTATAAGACCTTGGAAAATCTCTAGAGCACTCATGAATATCGAGCAAACACATGGCATAAACCCACAACAGAGGGAAAATACCAAAAGATTGTGGGGTGTATATTGTGATTAATAGACCATTATCATATGTCACGTGTTGTTTGTTCATATAACATCATTATACCAACAACACTGTGTGATAAGTATTACTAGTATAGGTCTGATTCATATAACATAACTAGACTAGACAAGATGCAATATATCTTATTTGAGAACTCAGCTAGAAATTTCTTCTTTTCAAAGGGTACTTTGACTTTTGTAATACATGGGGGATTGTTGAATGTTTAAACATATATCACAAAAGTCAAACTCCTATATTGCTTAAATGAGCTACTTGAGAAAGGTTTATATTGAAACAAGTGAATAAGGCTTGTTAAAAGGCTAGCAAGAGGGGGAAGTCTGACGCGTATGTGCTTAGGTCTCATGGGCCAGTTGTAGTGCAAATTTGTCAATTTACTCCCCTTCAGCGCACGTGAATGAATGGGCTTTGTTAGCCTTTTGTAAAAATTAATTTTAAAATTGATTTAAAAATTAATTCTTAGTAGCTTACCTGTAAAGGTGGTTTTTAGAGTCATTAGAAATCAATATGACCGTTGGACTGATTTTTCCATTGCGTATTTAAACACAATTAAAACATTCATATTAATTGTGTTTAATACAACAATCGTATTAAATAATTTTTAACGTGTCTTTTATTGCTTGCAACAGCTACGACTCCAATAGTTATATGGAGGTAAAGGTGCAACCTAAGCACCATAAATAGTGCCTCTGATTCTCAATTCCAGACAAAACCTCACTCACTCTCTTCTCTTTGCTTTTTGGTTCTCTGTTTAGCTTGTTCGTTTTATAGTCTCAACATATTACTGAAATGTTCCTCTTGCATCCTAAAAAACTTATAAGATTACTAGGATAAGTCTTTTAGGACAGTGCCCAAAATGCCTAGGAAGATTATTTTACATTGGAAGGAACAACAAAAACTAGTTAGCTAAAAGTTACTAAACTATTTTATTGAATTATAAATATTTGATAAAATTACCTGTTCAAGTTTGTAAATGTAAAATAACATAAATATAAAATTTATAATAAATTCTTATTTTTATAAAAATAAAAAGAAAATCCACTAGATACTAAAGGATAAAAAAGAAATAAATATAAAACATTAAAAACTAGAAGCCAATGTTTTAAAAAATATTACTTAAAATAACATTTCGAAAAGTACTAAAAAATTATTTATCAAACAATTAAGAAAACTATTTTAACTAATTAATTAAAAAGTTAGAAACTTGCTAAAATTGGTCTTGTTAAATATAACACTAGTCTAAATATAACAATATTTGTATTATTAAATGCTTTTTACTATGTGTATATTAACATTAAAACATTAATAATTATAGAAAAAGTATTTGGTTAATGTTAAAAGCCCCAAAGTTGTAAAGAATAAGAATAATTAAGACTAGGGGTAGGTATACAGACCTAAGTCTGCGATGTCCAAGCCCGTGCGGATTTGGGAAAAAAAAATCATAACTATAGGAGAAATTTGATTCTGGTTTGCGAAACCCACGAATTTCGTGAGCTAAGTCTGCAGGATCACGGGTTTGACCCGTATCTCATTTAAAGGGACAAAATTTTATTTAGGTTATTAATTTGTGTTAATATTATGATTTTTTTTAAATTGTGATATTTCACATTTTTAACATTGAAAATATTGAATGTTCTAGACTATTATAAATAATTATATCTAAGTAATCTCCTAGGATACAATAAGAACATCTCAGGTAGTCTGAGGTTACAAAACTAGCAAGATAAATTAAGAATAAAAGACAAAGTAGAGAGAAGAGATAACCTCTCAAATAGTCTGAGGATATGGAACTAGTAAGATAAACTAAGAACTGAGGCAAAGTAGAGAAAAGAGAGTTTTGAATTGTATTTGGTAGTGGGAACCGAAGGCATAGGCGGCATGCCAGGTAGTCATTGGAAGCATTAAAGAGGCAAAAATAATTAATATACAGCAATTGTGTTTTAATTGTATTTAATGACGCAATGCTAAAAAATAATCCAAGGTCCATAACGATTTCTAACACACTTCTCATGGGCCATTAATCGTGTGTGCAAGGGAGGGGGGCAAATTGACGAATTTGCACTACAACTGGAAAATGATCTTTCTGAGGCATGTTGATCATTGTCAAAAAAGACTTATCAGAATAATCCTGTAAGATAAACTAGCAAGATAAACTGACGACTAGAGGAAAAGTAGAAAGAAGAGAGTGCTGAAGTGTATCTGGTAGTGGGAACCAGAGGCATAGGCTGCTCGCCAGGTAGCTGTTGGAAGCAATAAAGATGCATTAAAAAATAATTAGTATACAAAAACTGCATTTTAGTTGTATTTAATGACGCAATGGTAAAAAATAATCCAAGGTCATACAATTTCTAACACACTTCTCATGGGCCATTAATCGTGTTGCAAGGGGGAGCAAATTGACAAATTTGCACTACTGGAAAAAGACTTATCCGAGTAATCTTATAAGTCTCCTAGGATACAATAAGAACCTCTCAGGTAGTTCGAGACTACAGAACTAGCTAGATAAACTAAGAACCAGAAACAAAATAAAGAGAAGAGATAACCTTTTAGATAATCTCAGGCTACAGAACTAGCAAGATAAAACAAGAACTAGAGGCAAAGAGAGATAAGATAGTTTTGAAGTGTATATGGTAGTGGCAACCAGTGGCACAAGTTGCACACCAGGTAGCCATTTAAAGCAATAAAGACACATTAAAAAATAATTAATACAACAATTGCATTTAACATAATTAATATGACAACTACATTTTAATTGTATTTAATGACACAGTTATAAAAAATAATCTAAGCTCCATAATGATTTCTAACACACTTCTCATGAGCCATTAGTCGCGTGTGCAACGGGAGAGAGGAAAATTGACAAATTTGCACTACAGTTAGTCCATGAGGCCCAAGCTCATGCATGTGAGACTTCCCCCTTTTGCTAGCTTCTTTACCAAGTTTTGTTCACTTGTTTTAGTATATACTCTTTTCATGTAACTCATCTAGGCAATATGTGACTTTGGCTTTTTGTAATATAAGTTAAAATACAACAAATATTTCCTAATATGTTTATATAATTATTCTTCTCTAACACACTTTTTATGGAAGGACACGATTTTTAATCTACAATATTCTTTTTATCCTGCATACCTCACAACTTACCTCCAAATACACCTCCTTCTTTTGCAATTCATTTCTACCATTAAGAGTATACTTTCTTGGCAAGCATAATCTTTTTCCTTCACAAATCCCTCATCCACCGCATACACTCCCTCCACCACGAATCCCTCATCCACATTCCACACTCTTTCTCCACCGGAAAATCTATTCACTGTCATGCACACCTTTCCCTAATTGTTGATCACCTTCACAACACCGTTGACTTGGCACTGCTACTTGCAAAAAGTCAATTATCATCTTTGTTTTATACATTTGAACTTATTTTTCATACTATATATATTTTCTAGAAACTCTATTTATTGTATTTATTGGCTTCATGATGTGTTGTGTTTGGTTCATCTTATATCATTGATTTATATGATTAGGTGTGTTATGCGTGTTTGTAGTATCAACTAAAAGTTTTAAAAAGATAAGAATACTTCAAAAATTACTTTCTAAAACTATGTGTAGAATCTCTAATTCATCATACATATTCTTCCTCAACAACAAATCCCTCCTACACTACATAGTCTCTTCATCATGAAATCTATTCACTATCATGCATACCTTTCCACAATTGTTGAACACCTTCACAACACCATTGATTCGCAACTACTATAAAAAGTCGATTATCATTTCTATTTTACGTATTTGAAGTTATTTTTCATTGAAACTCTATTTCTTGATTTCACATACTAATGTTGTGTTATATCATTTCATGGATTCATATTGTTTTGCATTATCAAGTAAATGTTTTAAAAAGATAATAATATTTCAAAAAGTACTTTTTAAAATATTTTTAGAAAAACAAAATTCTAAAAAATAATTTTCAAAATTTGCATTTGTACTTTTCAAAAAGTACTTTCCACTGCTATTAAAAACTTGAGCAATATACTACCACTTAATTATCAGTGTGTATCATTTCTCATTTTTAACACTAGAGAAAAAAAATAAAAAGGAGAAAAGAAAAAATAACCCTAAATAAAACTCATTAAAATGGAGCACACCATTTTTATTTTTCACCACAAATTTGTGTCTTAATGTAGATCAAAATGTCTTAATATAACACTAAATAACGTTGTCAAGGTAAATCACTTTTAATCTCCTTAGGTTTTCAAAAGACCATTAGCACATTTCTTAATACCTACTTGAAGTTCAATTAATAGAGGAATTTGCCGAGGACCGTTAACCTCTATCACTTGAAATACTACACCTAGACAGGACAATGTTTCAACAAAGTCTGGCATTGCTATAAGGCTTCCTAACTATGCAAAAATACTCTTGAACAGCTTGATGCTCTTTTTAAAAACAATTCACATTAGGAAGAATGTCAACGTTGGTTTAGATGTCTTGCTTTTATGTGTTTGGATTTATTGTTCAGTGTAATTTATTATTTCCTCTATATCAATGTTATCCTTTGTATTTTCTCTAGTAACATCTTTCTTTATATTATGTCCATCTATTTAGTCATTATGACTAAGTTGGCCATTTCTTTATGCTTCAATTCCAGCATATTAACTAAATGCATACACCATAAAATAGTATTTTTTTTATATTGAAATCAAATAAATAATAGGATATATTTAAAACATATATTTAATATAAAAATTTGCATATTTTAATAAAATAAACATTTCAATAACACATGAAAATATTTTACTTTATATTAAAGGCTTAAATACAATTTTAGTTACATTTTTTTTCAAAATTCACAATTTTAATCCTATATTTTAAAGAAAATACGCAAATTTAAGCCTACTTTAAATTCGAAATCTTTAAATAATACCATTATTTAATTTTTCATAATTGGCTATAAAAAATGTTAGTTAAGTTTTCATAATGATATCATTAAAAATTTACATTTAAATTATTTTATCAAAATGATTAAATCAATTATTCAAGTAGACAAAATTAGTTTCTTGGTTGGGGCCTTTAGGCCAAACCATTCAGCCAAAAAAAAAAAAACGCAGACAAAATTAGTGTTTAATTAATGGTCTTATGGACATCCATCGACCCAACAGGTTTCCAAAAAATGTAACAAAAAAGTCTCATAAAGAAATTAGAGACCAACTTCAAACATAAGGTTACCGGTATGATAGAGATAAAACAAGCATTTCACTAACTTCAAAATAATAAAAACTTTGGCAGCTTCAATATAAGGTTACCGGTAAGCAATCATGTCCGTCAAATTAAAATATATATTTTCTCTAGCGGTCCAAATAAACGTCAACATGGAACCACCTAATCACTAGGTTCACACCCTAGACGGTACCTTTAGTTGATCAACCCTTGTTAAAGCGGAGTCCAAAAATAATTTCTCTAGCAATAAGACATATTTGCTAGTAAAAGCAGAACTAAATCCTTAATGTATCACTGAATTATGCAATGACTTCAGACTGAAAAATGGGCACTAAACACTCTCGATGCAATGGTCCCATTGGTAATTTAAACTTCAGAAGTTTAAGACATTGATAGATACACTAGCACTAAAAATTATTGAAATTGAATCTCACGATATGCATTAATCTGGTATCACTCTACATCCCCCCTCGAGGGAAAACAGGGCAACAGTTCCAAATAAATCGAGTTTTTTCGGCCCAAGTTCCAAATAAATTGATGACTACTGAAAATTCTGCAGCTACTTGTGGATTGTTAAACAGTGTTTCCCGACACAAACGATATTTCCTCTTTTCTTTTTTGGAAAGAAAAATCTCCAACAAGGAAAAAGATGCAAGGAAGCTTGCTAAGCTGACTGCAGCAATGAAAACGCAGCTCTAGTCCTGCTTATTCATTCTCCCACGGTCAAACCAAACCCGAATTTGTAGTCTTTTTTCCTATGGTCAAGCTGCAATTAATAAATATGAAAACCATGTCAAGGTAAATATGCAAAATCCAAACATTCAACACCCCGCCATACCAGATTTTCATTCATACTACACACATCCCTATGCACAAATATCAACAAAAGAGCAATGGGAAAACGATAAAGGTAAATGCCTCTGACCTCCGCAGAAAGAATAAAATTCAGACCCATATTTAACCGCTCCTCCAAAAAAGCAGCAACACAGCCATTGGAATCAATCTTCCCCCTAAGGCGGCACTAAAATAACCAAGATAGTGTAAAGTGGATAAGAATTTGATTACCTTCAAAGTGGACAATATCAATCACCAATGCATCATTATTATTAAAGTTCAGAAGCAGCATTTAATGGCTTTATAGCCCAGAAATAATCCAAAATCCTCCACATAGTAACGCACATGACTTCTTGAAATGATGCCATGTTTTTAGGGTCCCAGTGTGATCCTAATCACCCTCAATTAGGGGCGAGCATCAACAATTATTTTTTCAATTTCTCTGATTTTAAAGTAATCTGGGGAAGGCCAGTTAATTTGTCCGCAAATTCTCAAAATTGCAGCTAATTTTTTCCCTTGCCTTGTAACTTGAAACAGCATAGTACTAAATCGCTTTACAATTTAAAAAATACACAAAGGATAATGCCATTGTTCCTTGTTTCTGACAAAGAAAATGCTGTTTTTTGCAGTAAAAAAATTGCTACTGTTCTAAATACCATGTATACAAGACTACAAGTAGAAGACAAAAATTGTTCAAGACTTTAGCTATTTCTCAAAATTTCACCTATTATAGCAGACGCCCAAAAATGCAGGTGATCTTAGCAGAAAAAATAATGATAAAAAATAGTTTATCAGTCCAAAGCCAGTAAGTAATTGTTAAGACAAGATTTAGATTATGTTTGGAGTGATAGTGAGAGTGTGATGGAATGGGATGGAAGAGGATAAAATGTACATAATAATGAAATAAAGCTTCACAAATTCTAAAATTACTATTTTAAACTTATTTGGAGTGTAAATTAATGCATTTTATTGAACAAATAAGGTAATATACAAAATAAAAAGTTGTATTCTATTCCACTCCATTATCTTATTTTTTCCTAACAATTTTTATTTCATTGCACTCTATAATGTTCGCTCCAATGCATTCAGTTCTCTACTATAAAAAAATGCTTGAACATGGCTCTACACTCTACAGTACATATTAAGAAGATGCAGAAAATAGGATTAAGGATGGCTTCAAAAGATTAGTAAAATTATTATATGGGAAGTTACACATTTAGTGCACTACCTACTGGTCACTTTCTCCAGTCAGTATTTTTGTCTCCCAAGTCCCAACCATTGGGGCGAGGATACATTAATTTTTTCTGGTGTTATTATGTCTGCAGTTAAATAGAGGTGAACAGGAAGGAAGAAGTGAAATTTGAAAAGGTATTTAGATGAGTTGCAGATAATTGTCAATTTTTCCTCCACCCCTTCTATTCCTGCAAGTTTTACACCTAATACACTGATACAGAAGATAGCTCTATTATGACAAATGAACTGATATATAAAATCTAACTGGTCCATGTAACACATTCATGTTGTAATAGTTCCAAATTCCAATCTATGTCTAAAAAGGAAAACTACCTGTCTCAGGATGTAGTCATAACCAAAACTAGCTGTAACATCTCTCGACAAGTAGTTGCACATAAACTCAGATGCTAGAGAAACCTGAAAGGAATATTTCCTATAAGAAATAAAAAGTTCAAGAGAACAACATAAATCTACAATGTCATTATCAACTCACCTTCTCAGATACTTTCTGAACATAGCTTAGAAGAACCATTCCAGTGCTAGCAACTTGCCCTGTAGCAACCTGAAGGTAGATGAGCAAATTGAAAGATTTTAGTAGTATAAAAAAGGGAAAAGAGTCACTAGAAAATAGAATATGATAAAATATAATAGCGTAAGCAATGTTTGACAAATGGACAAATCAAAGCACACTAAATCCTGTTAATATTTTGTGCACATATATATTTATCCAGGCAGGTTAGAAAAATAAAATTATTAAAATTGGTGGGTAGCAGCAAAATAATACCAGACAGATATGAAAGATTAAAAATATAAAATATAAAAGGGATCAAAGGGCATGAAGCCAATGATGTATGTAAGACTACATCTTGAGCCATTATACCATTTTATCTGTGTTGTAGCGAGCAGCATAACCAACACCAGATTTCCGATGCTGACCAGCCCAAAATACCTCCCCACCCAAAGATAAATGCTGTGTCACACTCTGCAGAAAGACAGTGTTTTCAGTAATAATTTAGAAAAGCTGATATACATCTAAAAATTACACAAAATTGAGTAGCGGGTTATTAAAGGAAATCAAGAGTAATACACATGATCTTTTAAAAGAATAATACTCTAAAGCATACCTAAAGTAGCAAACTGACAGAATAACAACACAACAATATTTCTTATATCCAAGGTATCAGGAAAAAAAAACTGATCATAGTAACAAATGTATCTCAAACAGAAGCAGTCAATTAAAATAAAGAGACAGACGAGCAAACTTCCACAACTGTTCAATATTAATATCAATCAGTGTTTTAAATCTGGGATAGCAGTGCAGAGTAGTTGGTCCCAAAAACTCTAGCAGGATAGCTGCTACTCCAAAATTTTTTACTATTATATATTGTGCTTTAAACAAACAAAAAAAAAGAACAAAAAGAAAAACAACCTGGATTAGAACAGAGGCCTGAGAAACAAAACAAAAATGTTGAAAAAAAAACCTATAAAATGTTTGGGTCTGTTGGCCCAAATTTCCCTAAACTAGCCCTTTTGTTTACTATAACGTAAGACTGCAACAGCTAAGCAATGCATCTCCCTTTGTAGAAGATTCAATTGCAAATTGTGAAGAGCAAAATGCAGACGGATTCAGAGAGAGAGAGAGAGGATAGAGATCACAGATGGCGAAGGGGGCAGAAGGGGCTGTGGCAATGGCAAGAGGGAAGACAGGCAGCACTATAACACACGAAAATGAACTGTTCCACTATGAATGCCCCTAAAACAGACGGGCTTTGTTTGCCACAACCGCAGTCCTCAAATAATCCAAAACCAATCAATCTGCCCAATAAATGATTATTATTTACCTAAAATGTGGCAACAGTAACACATATTTTCCATCAATTAAATATCATTAACCAAAAATTATTCATTTAAAATATCATTAACCATCAATTATCTTACTAGGCTAGTTTTACTCTGTAATATGAGTGTGTAATCACTGTACTTCCACAGTTGTCAATTCGGTTTGGCAGTTATGTGACAGCTGTACTCTGTAACCTAGTCTTAGTTAGTCTTGTTAGTTCATCTTTTGGCATTCTCTTGAATGGCTATATACAACTGAAAGAACCTATCTGACAACAATAAAAGTACAGTGATCACAGATAGTCAATTACCGAGTAAAACCTTACTCTAATATATCTCAAATATACCCATTTCTCAAAGAAGGGCTTCTGCAATATTTATATCTAGCACATCATCTACATCACAAAAATAACCATCCTTTATGTAACAATAAAACTGAATTTTGTGTTAAATCTAGGCATGTACACTTGAATTAATGAATAATTTTAATGCTTCAATAAAAGAATACACTACAGAGCAATTTATCGAAGTTTTGAGCGCATAGCAAAATGATCATTCAAATGTAAACTCTGCTAAATAATAGTTGCATTTGCTAAGAATGCCTCATCTGTCGAGTAAAAAAATCTAGACATTAACTTGATTTACTCTTTTTATCCATTTTATTTACTAGTTTTCAGATACCAAAAAAAAAAAAACATCATTGAGGTCTAAAAATAAAGCCAATATGCAATTTGAAATTTTATTATCCCAGACAGTTTATCATATATATAAGCATTGTTTTAAACACGAAGAATAGAAAAAGAACTATAGAAGTTTATTCACCCAGTAAGAGAAGAAATATTGCACCATGTATTAAGCAGAAAACAAAAAAGAATACTGCAAAATGCATGCAAATCCCACACCTGAATATAACTTGCTCCTAACAGGGCTCCATTACCAAGTTGAAACTGTGTCCTATAGTCTTTTCCCTGAAAAATATAATGACATTATAAAACAGGGAAAAGACTTGAAGATAGTTGATATGGATAGTATGCAAAACTTTCGTTAAGAATCTCCAATGCAATATGCATCTAATTAAATACAAAAAATTCAATGGAAATGCAAAAAAAAAATGACTAGGAGAGGAGGGAGGTATTGCAAGATTTACTGAGTAAACTAGCTGACCTTGTAATCAAAGTTGATCATCCCATGTGACATGTGCGGCTCATTCGTAAGCTGTAGAAGCAGACAAGAAATTGGAAGGTTATGGAGACAGGTAAAGGGGCAACATAAACCGAATACTGAGCAAGTAAATAGAATGGACATTGGACAGCAGGTCAGGTCTACTTACTATTGCTGGTACCAATAAGTTGTAAGTGGTACCGAACAAATGAATACAACCTCTTGTTCCGGTAATAGTGTCCAAAAGATATATAGAATAACTAACTAATAAAGAAGCAGCAGCATTACTGATAATAATGGAAGCGGGCAGAGATGTACCTGAGCATTGGCTTTGAAAGTGAGATTTTCGGACAAATCACACTTGACTCTGGCATTGAGCCTGCCATCAGTCAAAATTCTGCCCCAGAGCAACAACTGCAGTAGAACAGCATAATCAATGAAAGTGGAAAGTCCCAAGTGAAAGGTAATTTAAAAAAAGTTACCTTAGGATGATCAATGAAGGTAGAGCCAAACTCGTAGTGAGCAGTTGGAATCTTGATGGTCTCAGTGGATTGAGAAGGAATCTCAGTAGGACCCATGAACACACTGGCAAGTGGTAACAGGAAAGAAGTAAATAAAAGAAGGCAGAAAATGGAAAGAAAAGAGAAAGAGTACCTGTGATTGAGGGAGAACTTCTGATTGAGCATCTTGGTGAAATCAAAGCGCATGCCTTCAAAAAGATCTGGCTTCAAAGACACTGAGGAAAAAGAAAGAAATTAAAGTGTGGAGAAATAGAGTGGAATGGAGAAGGGAAAAGGGAAAAGGGAAAGGAACAGACTCATAGCTTCGCGATGGAGCTCTTCGAAGGGAATTGGACATGGAAGGTTCAAGTAATCGACTTTGGTGTCGGCGGGAGGAGGAGGAGGAGGAGGAGGAATGGGGGTCGCCATTGATGAGAGGGAGATCTGAATGCGATTGCGATTCCTATTGCAGACTTCTAAAACCCCTCTCCTTCCACCAACCACAACTAAAACCCTAGTTTCCTTTCCTTCTTTCCACTTTCTACTCTCTACCACTATTCGCACCCCTTCCTCTAACCCCTCTAACCCCTCTAACCCGACCCGCCTTTCTACTCTCTCCCCTCTATACACTCCATCCAATTTACTCCTTTTCTCATATCAATATCACATTATTTCACTTCCTATTTCTTAATTGCTTTATGCTTTTTTCAATTCTTATATAAGATAAGATATATTTTAAATATTATAGAAAATATGGATTATTATACTAGTATTGTCAAAACATACCGATTTAGATTATATGGGTCGGTTTACCTTAACTCATCTAAAATATAGGTTAATTTGACTTCCATTTTTTTACTATGAAGTTTACTAATATGGTCTGTTTTATCGTGAGTTATACAGACATTAGAATTTTTAATAATCTATTATAGTATTATTTTTAAATTTCATGATTTAAAAAATAAAAAATTATTTAAATGATACTCTTTCTCTAAAAGTTTATATTCACAACATGTGAAATATTAGTTAAATAAACTAGAAAATATATTTTCATAAAATATTAGTCAAATAAACAACATAATAATTTAAAAATAAAAAATAATCATATTCATATAATATTAAAAAATCAAATGTAAGTGGGTTGATGAACTAGCCTGATCCAGCACTAGTGGGTAGATCATAAGTGTGTAGCTACTATACCTCACCTAGAAAGATCTACAATGTCCTTTCTTGTGAATGAATAGGTTGGAGAATATTTATACATTGATGCGGGTCTACTATCAAATCTCTACAGTGAAGTCCTTTGCCAGATATCCCAACGTTCAACTTTCTTGGCTCAGTACTACTTATCCTATAAAAGCCATCTCAGGAAAAGCTCTTAAGCTTTCTCTCCCTCTATTTTAAGACAAACTTTGAGTATGAGCAGAGAGGGCAACTTATTCTATTTTTCATGAGTTATCGAAGTTACTTGGAACCTAAAACAAAAAGGCCTCATGTGAAGATTGCCTACACGAGAAGGAAAAAGTTTGATTAACAATGAAGAATGGTCAGATTTGATTTGAGGTAAACGCAACACATTAGCTTCCTTAAATTTTAAAGTCTCCGTTTCTCCCTCTATTTTAAGACAAACTTTGAGTATGAGCAGAGAGGGCAACTTATTCTATTTTTCATGAGTTATCGAAGTTACTTGGAACCTAAAACAAAAAGGTCTCATGTGAAGATTACCTACACGAGAAGGAAAAAGTTTGATTAACAATGAAGAATGGCCAAATTTGATTTGAGGTAAACGCAACACATTAGCTTCCTTAAATTTTAAAGTCTCCGTTGAGCATGCAAAAGCGTGATCCAGTCTCTCCATTGACCCACAAATTCTAACTCATGTTGACTATTATAATCTTAAATACACTAGTTACATAAGACTTATAATTTTTAATATTTTTAAAAATTTTGTATTAATGTTTGTGGATGCACCATATATAATTCCATATTAAAATATCCTAAACAAAGTAAACTCAAAATATTATTTTGTCTATAAAAAGGTTTTTTTCCAACAAACACTAAGTTCAAATCATTCAAACTTTTCATTTTTATGCATATTACTTCCACATTTATAATTAGACTAATTATAATAAACATAATATCTCTATCTTTGATAATGATTTAAGAATATTTTAATCAACTCATTCATATTAATATAGTGAGTTTTATTTTTAATAATCTTTTTTAAACATATATCCAAAATTTATCTGCAATTAACATACATAAACAATTCAACTACATTAATAGCTTTAAACTTTGTTAGTGATGAACATTTTTGTTTTCTTGTGCCAACACTAAGTATTTCTTCTGGACGGGCATTTGAAATTTATATCAACTAGGAAAAGGCTCAAAACTGAATGTGTATTATGTCCCTCATTGTGTCCTTATTGTGTAGACAACATAAAAACACTCCATACTTTATTATCTGTTAGGTAGTAGATCTTTGAGACCATATCCAAGCACAATTACACCATGCATAAGGTGGTAGTCTTTTAATTTTGACTTTTTGGAGAAGCCGACAATTTAATAAACATTTTTTTCACGGTGCTTTGGTGCATTTTTGTGAAGTGTAATGAGTTGAATTGGGAAGACAAAATCATCACTAAATATAGTAGTATCACAAGCTATATAGTACTACAATGAATGTCATTTTGTTCAAAGAAAGCACACATCTAGTGCCATAATCAACCCCTCAAATGCTAACACGCGTTGGCAGCCCCCCACCACCTGTTATGTTCAGTATTTTTATAAGAGGACCATTTTTTTGCATGCTTTTATTAGAAAACTAGTCTCTTAGGTTTACGCATAGAATCTCTATCAGACACTACAATTGTTAAAGCAATTGCATCTCACGAATATAATTATTGAATTGGATTACAAAAAAATTGTTGATTGAGTGAAATGCAAACATCTAAGTATAGATATTTAATTTGCTTGTTGTCAAACTCAATGATTAGTTTTCTAAGAGAGAAATAAACCAAGTCACTTATGCATTAGTTAGGGTAGTTAGGTCTCATGCTACATGAAATGGAACAAAATGACTCTATTTTCTATAAAAAAAGAAAAACGCAATAGTTCATGATATTGGACTCGGATAAACAATAATTAATAATTAGTATTTTATTTTTAATATTAAAATAGTTAATTTATAGAAAACCATTTAATTACCACTATCATTTAGTTGTCATATTAAAATACATTAATAATTAATACTTTAAAAAGATTCATTGACAAGAAGAGAAAATTAATTTTTTAGAACAACGTGAAATTAATTTTTTTTTTTAACTCTTCTAACTTTGTTTTACATTATCCACAACATGGATATTTTGAAGCGAGACATGAGTCAATAACGAGCTTGACAAAAATGCTAATAATAAACTTGTGTACTACAATGTTGATGCTATTACTATTTATATGATTGAAATTTAAATAGGAAGACAAGAGACAGGGCAAAAACGTATATGACCCTCCCATTCCCATCTTTGCAAAAAGCTGGAGTAGATACGGGTGGATGTAAAAAAAGACGTATATAAAATGTTAATATTTGCCCATCCTCATCGAATTTGATTGGATATATTTGCATGTAACATACTATTTTTTTTATAATTTTAATTTATTTATATACTTTAAATTAAATATATATTAAATTATTAATTATATTTTAATTTAGAGAGTGTGTAAATTATAAAACACAAAGAAATTAAAGATAAAATTAAAAATTAAATTATGTTTTTATTAAAGGTAAAAGTTTAAGATTGTTGTTCAAGTATAGTTATAATTATATTGCGCTAGTTAATTTATATTTTTAAAATAGTTTAATTCACATTTTAACCCAATTTTTTAATTAAAAAAATTATAACTCCTATTTTTTTAATTAAACACATTGTATCCTCAACTTTTAAAATTTTCTATTGATACACAAATTAGATGGAAAAATTTTCAAGTTTTATTATTTAGATAGTGTGAATTGGAAATGGTTTCTTAAATAAATAATCGATTGTTCTAAATAAATCATCAATTATTGTGAAGTCAATATTGATAATACTTGAACTTTAATCTAATTTGAGTACCAATGGAAAAGTTTTAAAAATTTAATGTTTAAATTAGAAATTCAAGATTAAAATTTCTAATTTACAAAAGTTGAGAGTCAAAATATGTAATTAAACCTTTTAAAATTATAACAATAAAATCTTTAATATCATATTATGTATTTACAAAAGTGATTTAAATTTTATGATGTCAACTGATTTAATATAATGTTCTTAAGTGATTGCCCATTCCATTAAACGTATACACATTTTATGGCAAAAATGATAAAAAGCATAAAAACATATATGGTTTGAATATAGTTATATATTCATATTCGTTTCATCTCTATTTAAATAAATTGAATATTATCAGTTCTTATAAGTGTATATTACCACCAAAGTTAGACGAGAACAAAATATATTATATAGGCACAAAATTGTTTTGTCATGCCTAATTTCAATATAAATAAAACTCATTTTCATAAAAAAAATAGCCTCGATCATTAAAAAAATATTATACGATAATTTAAGTCTTCTAAATAATTAGCTATTGTTATTATTGTTTTTGAAAGGAATTAGCTATTGTTATATGTCCAGAATTTAATTCAATTGATCGAATAGGATGAGTGAATTGTTGCAAATTCTCGTTATTATATTAATAAAGGAGTGAAACATAAATTAAGATTAGGATACAAATCTTATTCATATCTCAAGTTTTATATTTTTCACCAACGTTTGTGAAAGTTAATCCGTGACTTCAAATTGCTAATAACATATTTTATAACATTTTCCGTTGAATAAAATTTAGTTAAAACTATAAAATTAAAAAAAAAATAAACATTTAATAGTAAATAAAACTTATATAAGGGTCCGTTAGTTTGTGCTTAAAAAAATACATTCTAAAATTAGTTTAAAAAATTAATTTTATTTTAATTTTTTTTAGCTGTAATGTGTAAGAATTAAAAGCTCTGCTTCTTTTTTAAAAAAAATCTATTTTCTATTGCTTTTTTTATTCTTAAAAAAAAAGCAAAAAATGAATTATTTTCTCATTCGCCTTCTTAAAAAAAAGTTTAAGCAAACATATTACAAATTGACAGTTAAATCAAAATATTTTTGAATAAATTTCAACTAATAACAAAAAAAAAAAAAAAAAAAAAAGTGTAAAGTCTTGGACGAAACCGTGCTTTAATTGGGTCAAAATACCAAAAGAGAAGTTTGTTGTATCAGGTTCTCACCATACTTAACCGAAAGTTTTTGTGTCATAAAATGTGCATAACAAAAACTTGTTTTCGCTGCGTTAATTTTTTTTTTCAAAATAATTTAATCCAAAAATAAGTTTACAAGATTTTATAAAAAATTGAAAACTTAAATAACAATTTGATCTATGAAAATAATTTTTTTTGTTTCGATCTCTATTATCATAAAAAATTGGACTTAATCTATATTACTAAATATCAATGTTAATTAAATAACGTTAATAATTAAGTGACTTACATGTCATTTTAATTTTTAGTTAATGTTAGTTCTTGAAAAAATATAAAAAATTAGATATTTATTATCATTATATTATAATTCAATAATAATCAATGATTTAAAAAAATATTTAATAAGAATTTTTTTTTAAAATTTTAGAACTCCACTAATCAAATTAACGTGTGATTATAATAGTGCAAGTGAATATTTAAATAAAATTAGTTATTTTTTTATCCAAAATATGGATGATAATGGTTCAAACTCAGGTTTGACTTAAGTGAGTTTTTTTTTTAAATAATTATTTAAACGAGTTTTTAAAAATTTTATCACTATTTTGAAGTCACGTGACTTTCAAGTTAGTACCAGTCAACATGTCAAACCACAATTACAGATGCAATTTAATGAAAATCAAATGTTGCCCCTTCATAGTACACATAATATTTTTGGGACACATAAACCAATACAAAACTACAATTTATGTGGAGAGATATTTTTTTTTCCCTAAAATGCAAATATGATGAAACTACATAACACTATCTCCAATACAGGGTAAAACTTGCAATTTATGTGCTAGGACTTGCACCCTCCTATTGTTATTTTAACATGAATGGAAATCAATTTCTTATTGTATTTTTACTTCCTTTTGTGATTTACTAAATTACTTTGATACTAATATTTATTTCTTGAATATTTAGATTGACTATGTATTTACATAATAATATTATTTTTATTTCTTTGTGTAAATTTTTTTTGAAAAGCGAAACATATATTCATTAAAAGAAACCAAAAGTTTCTTAGAATACAAACAGATTATTTATTCCTCCGTATCCTATTGGAAACAGATGATGACTATCCACCTATCTCATATTTAACAAGCATAACCTAGGGTTAGCATACCAATCCGAGAACCCACACCCCCTATTAAAACCAAAGGAATATGATAGCCATTTCCAGGAGATTACCTTTATAGACATACAAATATCGACTGAATCTACCGATATGTTATCGAACACAATCCGGTTTCTCGTAATCCAGATACTCCAAATCACAGCGAGCCAGAAAACAAACTTACACTGCTTCTTTCGCTTTCCAACCACCCAGGCTGACGATGAAAGAAAAAGTTGAGACAAGTCTCCCAGAATCGGTCCTTGAATTCCCAACCAGCTAATGATGTTGTTCCACACCGATTGGGTCTTGGCACACCTTAAAAACAGATGATTTCTATCTTCGGTAGCATTTTTGCAAAATGCACATAGGGCCTCCTCACCTGGGATCTCAACGCCTCTCTTCAGTAGATTATCTGTGGTTGGTAACCTGTCTAACAATAATCTCCATGAAAAAGCAATTACCTTAGAGGGTAGTCTATCTTTCCACATTCGACACAAATCTCTGGGTTCCACCGCAATCAGTCTGGGTCTTATCTGTTGCGAGCACAGCACCGAATAAGCGTCAGCAACTGAGAACACTCTATCCCTACTAGGCCTCTAGCTCCATCTGTCCGATCTGAAATCCACAATCACCACTTGCTGCAACATGCTTTGCAAAAGACAGAACTGCTCTTCTTCCCATACAAATAACTCCCTTCTCCATACCTATTTCCAACCCCCTGATACCTCCTTTTTGTCATTAACAGTGATGTCCTTATCTAGCGCTAATCCAAACAACCTAGGGAACTTTAAACTAAAGGACCCATCTCCTGACCAATTCTGTTCCCAAAATAGGGTATCCTTTCCATCCCCTACCTTTTTCATGACATTATTCTCAAACCAGTATGGTATGACCGCATCAGGACCATCAATAGCCCATAGATCCCTCCACCATTGAGAGGCTGTAGATATGTTCTGCTGTTTTTGATTGAATTTGTAAGTATGTCCATATCTACATTCCAGTAAACTCACCCATATTGCATTTTGCTCTGTTAATATCCTCCACCTCTACTTTCCAAGCAAACTCAAATTGAAGTTCCATAGGCACTTTACCCCCAGACCCCCTTCTTCCTTAGGCCTACACACGTTTTCCTAACTAACCCAGACAATCTTGTTCTCCTGATCCTTCCCTTCCCACAGGAAGAAACGTTGTAGACCGGTAATGGCTTTTAGGACTTTCTTGGGCACCTTGTAAAAGGAGAAGAAATACAATGGAAGGCTAGACAAGACTGAATTTATCATAACTAACCTCCCTGCAAATGACATATGTTTCGCCCTCCATGTTGCCAATTTCCTCTGAAATTGTTCTATGACTGGTGTCCACATTTCTGCCTTCCTCTGGTTCACTCCCATCGAAATCCCCAAAAATTTAAATGGCGGGGATGATACAACACAGTTCAAAAGATTGTTTACAGCGCATGTGAATGTATCTGCTACATTTAAACCAAAGAATTGGCTTTTGCTGTAGTTCACTTTTAATCCCGATGTCAGCTCAAATCCACGGAGAATAACCTTCAGGTACCATACTGATTTCAGGTCTACTTCCCCCCATCATGATAACATCATCTGCATATTATAGCACTGAAACTCTGCCCCAGCACCAATCTTGAGCTCTTTAAACACCCATTTCCCTACAGCTGACCTAAACAGTCCAGCTAATGCTTCAGCTACCACTAGAAACAAAAAAGGAGAGAGTGGGTCTCCCTGCTTCAAGCCTCTCCCCGGCCTAAATTCATCCGTTGGGCTCCCATTGACTAGAATTGACACATGGCTGTTCCTGACAATACTGTTTATCTACTTTCTCCATAAGCTCCCAAACCTCATCCTAGCTAACATATAATCCAGAAAATTCCAATTTACCGAGTCATATGCCTTTTGGAAATCCACCTTAAACAAGAAATAAGGTCTCTTTTTCCTTTTTGCCCAATCTACTATTTCGTTTGCTACCAGTACCCGTCCAGGATCGATCTACCTGGCAAAAAGGTTGACTGGCACTTCGAGATTAAGTTCCCCATTACTTTCTTCATTCTTAATGACAGCAGTTTGGAAACAATCTTTTGAATGCTAGAAATTAAGGAGATTGGTCTAAACTGAGCTAACCTGTCAGGTCTTGCCACCTTGGGAATGAGGGTGAGAAAAGATGATGTCACTCCTCTTGGTAATACCTCTGATTGATGGAATTCTTGAACTGTGCTTACCACGTCGCCCCCTATTATTTCCCAACATGATTTGTAGAACTGAAACCCAAATCCATCAGGACCCGGGCTTTTCCCTCCCTCACAAGCCCATACCGCCTCTTTTATTTCTTCCGCTGAAAAGAGCTCATCTAGGCTTTCTCTCTACTAATCAGACAACTGGTTGAAATACACCCCATCCATCTTTGGTCTCGTCTGTTCTTCCTCGTTAAAGAACGTTGAGAAGTGATGTAAGACATGTTCCCGAATATTCTGGACTCCCTCTAACCACCCAACTTCTGATTTAACTGCCAATAAGGAATTTGTATAAAATCTCTCGTTAAAGCATTTGTGGAAATATTGTGTATTGCTATCACCATTTAGAGCCCATTTTACCCGAGATTTCTGTAACATGGACCGTTCCATTCTCCTTGCCTTCCCCCAATACTCTGACAAAATTTCTTATCTCTGTTGGCCACTCCCATTGACCCCTTGGCCTAACTGATGATCCACCATCTCTAATTCTACCACCTTTCCTGCCAGAAAATTCTCATCTTGACTCCAGTTTTCTTCTTTCCACTTTTTAATCGTCAACTTCAAGCCTTTCAATTTACTCGTCAACTTATGCATCCTCCATCCTTGATCGTGGTCTGATGACCAGAACTCTTTCACTAGATCCATGAAACCTGGCTCCAACAACCAATGGTAAAAAAACTTGAACAGTTTTAGGTTTCAATTCTGTTTATTCACTTCTGTTAGGATCTAGCTATATTTCTTTGTGTAAATAATTTTATCAAACTTTATTATTGTTGAAAAGTTATTTTTTTAAGGTGATGAGTAATAATCTGCAATTTAAAAACCAATCATAATAAATTATATAAAAATGTTTAATCACAAACAAATATAAATTTATTTTCTAAAAAACATACTATATAGACTAATAATAAAATATCTGAAAATTTTAAAACAAAAAATGAAACTTTCACTTAAAAATCTTTAAAGTTAGAAACTTTCAAAACGGTGCAGTATGAATTTGCAATAGCCCGCAAATTTGTAATCCGCAAAAGAGTATTGTAATGCGAACCAATACACATAAACCATGCGAATTTGCAATATTCCAGAAAAGAGTATTTCTAATGGGAACCGATACACATAAATCATAGTTTGCTGCAAGTCTATGGTAATTTTCCGAATCTATATACATTTTAAAAGGAATAGGAGAAGAATTATTAAAATAACTCCTTCCGAATCTATTTTCCATAATGACGAACGACAATCAAAATTTATTTTTATTAAAATCAAACAATTAAATTACATGCGTGATTGATCAGATTAATTAAAATTAATCTCTTTTGACAGACAGAGAAATGATGCAGAGGCCGATCCGGCAAGTTTGCACTGCGCAGCTACATGAGCTATTATGCAAAGATTGCTTCAAAAAGTGGCTTCTCTGATTTTAACAGCCCCAAGATAAGTTGCCTCTGCATGAAAACATGTGCACAACACCTTTTGAAACTCTTATCCATCGACGTGTTACTCTTTTGTCATAAGCCAAGCTTCACTCTTCGATGTGGCACCACATGTAGCTAGCGTGTTGCACTGCACTCCATTTGCTTCGTTCTGTCCCGGGAAACAGCACCATCTGGACTGACTCCTCCCCCTACACAAACTTCCTCATATTCCATGAACTCCTTAACTATGTTGCTTTGGATGCCGCGTGCTTCGATTTGGAGGGAAAAGATAATTTAAGGAGATTACGCATGGAAAATCGCAGTTTACATATCTCCTACTGCTTCTTACCACCCATCGTCCGAGCCATAAAGTTACCTTCCAAGTTAATGAGATTTGTCAATAGCCAATAGCCATCGATCTCAGACTAATTCATTTCCTGGATCCATGAAACATAAATTACAGTTTCCATTATCAAATGTATTTACCTTACGTGTGTCTTTTGTTGTCCATAAAAGTGGACCAGTGTTATAGATTAGACTTATTATGCTTTTTTGGATTTAGTGTAGGAAATTACGTAATCAATTTTGCTAAGGTAATGTACTTGCGAATTCATTTTACATACTTACACATAGAACAGGTCGTCCGATTGGTAGCTTTTTTTTAGATTCGTTCGATAATTCCGTCTATATTAACATATGAATTGAACTTAAACTCAGAATAGTCGTGATAAGAGGTTAAAATTCTCAAGCTTGGTTTTCATAACCATATACGCACTTGTGATCCAATCCCCAAGTATCCAATACTAATAGATTTAAACATTCAGCATCCGGCTCAGCAATTGAGAATGCACCTAACCTAATGGCCAGGATGCAACCACAGTACAGCGAACCCTCTTCATGAAAGACCAGCAAAATAGTTGTACGAAGTCTACAAAAGTATCTTGGGTTTGGCTATGGATGTTAAATGAAGGTTCACAAACAAACTAATCACATTTTCAGAGTACATTTGATCACCAGCTATCCAGAATATACAACACTATATACAAGTGTATAAGACAATTCATAACTTCTTCATGTTAACTTCAGAAAGAAGACTAAATAATTGGAACTACTGAAATTTGGCACAAGATACCAGATACATTGGGGGCTGACAATTAAAAGCGTTGTGAACCCACCACCTCAACTCACGCACAAAGTTAGCATTATAGCATGTGCATGGAATGAAGAACCTTCAAAAAGTTGACTTGTAAAATCCACTTGTCCTTGTTACTTCCGGTGCCTGCGCTTTTGATTTTGATCAGTTCTTTGTCTCTTGGCATCCTCCCATTCACGTTCATACGAGCTAAATACTCAATTAAGGACAAGGCATTGATCCAATATAATGGAAACATCCATCCAACAAAAACTTAATTTTACCTAAAGTAAAGCAAAACATATAGGATTTTAAACTAACTCACCTTTTCAGGTCATGAAAGGTGAGTGAACATCACACCATCCAAACAGGCACACATATCGCACAATACCTTGAATCTTCAAGCAAATCATCTACCAAGGATTCTATATGCAGCTTCTTTCATGAATGATATAACAGGTAGTAAGCAAGAATATATGCAGATGAGGCACACAAGCAAAACAATTTGGTGGGGCTCCACCACGAGATATATTGAAAGACAAGTTTATTGTGAGAAATGAGAGGATTTAATAATAACCGTAGGATTAAGTCAGTACCGTTAAATTTAATCCTAAGGCTATTATTAAATCCTCATTTCTCTCAATAAGTCTTTTTTCCAACCTAATATGTCTTCTCTCTCTCTCTCTCTCTCTATATATATATATATATATTCATTATGGGATTAAGGATACGGATCTGAATCACGGCGATTCAACTTGCTGGCCACATCTTTACCATGAATCCTCAGACTTGGTTCGTCTATGTAACTTGGATGTTGGATGATGGGTCCTTTTCTATCGCCTCTTTCCCTTCCATCAAATGCGAGTGACATACCAATCCCAGGGGGAAGAGCCACTGGTAAGTACTCCCCTGGTTCACCAGTTGGTAAATGCTCCCTCTTGAGTTTATGTCTCTTGGATGCAGCATTTAAATCCAAGTCTTCCTTTAGTATGTTTGATTTCTCTCTTTCCCGCTCCCTCTCTTCCACCTGCATAAAAGATCAGAAAGGCATATGAATAAGGCTAATTTTAAATTATGTAGACACACTAAATATCCAGCCAAATGTTTGCATTGAAAAGAGTTCTATACGCCATTGCAAGAATACGAAATACTGCAACAGTATAAAATAGCAAGAAAATCAAACCACGGGAAGCAATCTTACATTCAAATATTCCATACTCTTGCAGCAATCACCCTACTAAATCTAACAATAAAACCATGGTATATTTTTTTCATAATGTTTATTTTTTCCATTTTTGTTGCACTTTCAGCTGAGTGATAATTAATATATAGCCCATTAAGGCATCAACTGAGAAATCAGTAGTTCTTCACAGAAATCCATAATTGTTAAAAACATCGCAGCCTGTCATTAGGTATCAAACTGAGTTAGCAACTTCTATAATGTTGATACTGATCCATTCGGCTAGACAAAAGGCAAATACTGTTAAGCCCTAACAACCACAAAATACATATCCTTAATTACCAACCCATGATTATTAAAAACATGGCGGCCTATCATTTGGTATAAAAAATTGACTTATCTATGGGGCTATGCAACATGCATAATACTTTATCCTAACCACTACATAGCACAAAATACATATCCTTACTAGCAGATCGTGAAAAGTGAGAGAATTGATACCAAATATTGATGCATACCTTAATTTCCTCGCGTTTTCGATCTCGAAAATCATCTTCTTTTCGGCGTTTGGAATCATCCTGAGAAACCACAGCCTCTTCAGACCTTCTCCGTTCTTTTTCTTCATGCCTTGGAGAAAGTCTTTGAGAGTGCCTTGTAGCTCCATACCTTCTATCAGTATCTTCTTCTCGCCTACCAGCTCCTACAGATTGAGGAACCATATTAGGAGGTAAAGGGGGTGGTGGAGGCAAGCTTAAGCTTTGCCCATGGAAGCGATCATCAACATGAGACTTTTCTACTGATGCATCATTATATCGCAATTTATTTCTATCATCCTTGCCTCTTTCATCCTTAGCTTTCTCAGGGAGTCTATTAAAACTCCTCTCACTACCCCTCTCTTGAATTCTCTCAACAGATCGTTCTCTTCCATATCTTTCAATTGACCTATCCCTAGGTTTTTCAGGAACAATGTCATCGCCACGAGACTTATCCAGACGGTCCGTTCTTTCCCTGTCATATCGTTCATTGCCTTTGTCTTTTGGCCTTTCCAATGGCTTATTATCACCTACCCTGTACAGACCATGTTCCTCTGGTCCCAATTTATCATTATCAAATCGAGGATCCATCAGCTTATCTCTTTCAGAGAATCTAACTTCGCTTTCAAAATCTCTTTGCTCAACATCCCCTTTCCGTCGCTTACCTAGTCTGTCTGGTTCTTCAGCAGAACTAGCTCTCTTTTGAACTTTATCACTAGACTTTGATGTAACTCCTGTGTTTTCATGCCTAGGGGAATGAACTACGCGAGAAGAGGATCCTCTTGTGAAGTCAGTTGTATCATTTCCATCATCTTTCACCATAGATGCCCTAATATCAGAAGCCTTAGCAACTCCAACCTCTGCCTTTGATTCATTACCAAGACCATCCAATGAAATCTTTACTGGTGGAATTGAATTTTTTGTAGAACCTAAAATGGTGTTGCCATTAGCATTGACTGAAGAAGATGCATTGTTAGTTCCAGTGTGTCTTCCCTCTGATGAATGGGTTTGCAGATCCTTGTCGCTGCTTGAGGAACCAGAAGTTCTAGCAATGGGTTTTCCAGATCTTCCATCCTCTTTTAAAGGATCTTGCTTAGGCTTTGAAAGAGAACCAGAAGGCACTGAACGTTTTGCTGAAGTTCTTGACTGAAAATAGAACCAAATTATTATGGATAAATATAAAAATGGAAAAAACAATGAAAACATTGAAGATTAGAAGAGAAAAGATTGTAAGTTTAGAGGAGGGGATATACAGCATTCCATTGGAACCATAAGAAAGATATGCTCTAAAGTAATGAAACAACAATTATTACAGATATATTTATGAAAAGCAGTATAGCAGATCAAGCAGCTGCAAAAAGGGAAGAGCTGAAGCTGGTACTTACGTGTTATTCCATATAATTTTACAAAACTGATTATTCAAAAACAATTAGGTTCAGCAAAAGTTTGACCATTTATTTATTTTATTCAACAGTAATCTTTCCTCCAAGAAATATTTCAGTAACTCTAGCAGTAATTAATTTCTGCAGATCCAACCACGTATAGGCTGTACTAGGGTTTGAAATTTCTTTGACCATAATTTTTTTTTTTCAGAATATAACTTGAGGTGACATAGGTATTATAAAGTGTTAATGATGTGTTTCCTGACAAGATACGCTTCGTATAGTTTATCACCTATCAGGCCTGGTTTTCTTGCAAGACAACATTGAAAATGCTTGAGCTAATAATCCTTACTGGCTCTTTGGTTGATTTTGACCTAGAACCCATCAATCCTTATATCCAACTTGGGTTTTATTTCTTAATCTTCAACCTAAAAGTATTTTATATTAATACCCAAAACCCACTAAACTAGTAAAACTGACTGTTATGTTAAAAATTTAAAATCAGAGGAATAGAGAGGAAGATTGGAATGAAACTGTATTTATGAATATACCCACATGATGAATTTATTTATAACTTTATTTCGTAAGTTATACATGAATATCAAAGATATGATTTCCTATAATATAAAAAATATTTTTACCTACTATATTTAAAAAGAAATAATATAATATCAAGATAATATAATATCAAAATAAGATAATATCTAAGATTCTCAACACTCCCCTCAAGCTGGAGCTTACTAAGCATTCTGCTTGTTATAAGAATGCAATAACAAAATAAACCAAAATTGAGTTCCACCATAAATAATATTTGGAAATACAACTCAAGGATGTTGGTGAAGTTGGAGAATATTGCTAGAGTCATTGCTATTGAGACATAGTTGAAACTAGTGCAACAAGGACAATCAAGGTCCGTGCATCTGGAAGAGCCGACGCAAGTGCATCTAGGACAAAGATGAAGTCAGTGTATAAGAGTAGAAACGAGCTGATGGAAACCATTATTGAAGAGGAAAATAGAGGCAAGATGAACAATATCGAAACGAAGTCACCACTACTACTAGGACATAGTTGGAACTAATACAACAAGAACAATCGGGGCAAGTGCATCTAGGACAAAAACAGGGGCGAATGCATCTAGGACAAAAACAGGGGCAAATGCATCTAAGACAAAAACGGGTGATTGCATCTAGGACAGCCGATACAAGTGCATCTAGGACAAAAATGAGGTTAGTGCATAAGGGTAGAAACGAGCTGATGGAAGCCATTATTGAAGATGAAAATAGAGGCAAGATGAACAGTATTGAAACAATATGTTTTAGGACAGGAGCAACAAGCAAAAAGAGGTCACCGGGGGCAATATTAGGCCCGGTGAGAGACGTTTTTTTTTAGTATTCCTTCAACCTGACTCTAGATACCATGTTAAAACCAGATGAATAAAGAGAAAGACTGAAATGAAACTGTGTATGAACACCCACAAGATAAATCTATTTATAACTTTATTTCATAGGTTATACATGAGTATGACATGATTCCATATAATATCAAAGATATTATTTTTACCTACTATATTTAAAAACAAGACAGTATAATATCAAAATAAGATAATATCTAAGATTCTCAACACATTAAATGCTACCTCAGCAATTGCAATTCTTGTCGCATGTTCATCGGATACTCTATTTAAAGATTCTTCCACTTGCTTTGGGTTTTCCATAGATTTTGACATCCCAGATGGTAGAGAAGATGAGATCAACGGTGATTGAGTGTCCAATCCATTCACCATTGAAGTATTCTTGACTTTTAAGTGGCCAGATTCAGATTTTGCTGCTGTAATGCTTTCGGTTCTTTCAGACTTTCCATCTGCAGCTTTTGTTCTTGTTACCTGATCTTTGATTGTGTTTCCAAAGTCCACATGTTTTCCACTCGTAGATTCAGTTTGTGAAACATTGAGATTTGTCCCACCTTGTACAGCTACTGAATTTCCAGCTGAAGATTTAGTCATAGATGGTGCAGGTTTCAACTCAAGATAACCCATGCCAAATTCTTCATCAGTAACCCAAGAAGGCTGCAAAATGAGTGGGAATTAATATGCTAACACAAAATACAGGAAAATTTGTACTAAGTGACGATCAGTATACCTTCCTAGCAGCCAATGCTGCTGCAACACCAGTTGCCAACACCTTAAGATCCTCTCTTTCATCACTTTTAATCTTAGCTACCTGCGTGGAAGATAAAATGACTTTAATGCTACTATTTTCAATTACTAGCACAAGCAAAGTTTATACTTTACAATCAGGATAACTTACTCGCTTTTCAAGATTTATACCACTTTTCCGAGTAACAGGGAAAACACTAGATATTTTCGTCAACATTATAAGAGCATTTCTAATTTCCATGTACTCGGTAGATTCCAGACACTGAATTAGTAATCGCGTGATTCTTTGGCTCCATTTCCAATGTACCTATTAGCCCAAAAAGCATATATACATGAATCCAGAAAAAAAATCTATATAATGTATAAAATGAATTGTCTAGCATTTTTGCCAATGACAAAAAGAAAATCATTTTTCATTTATTTTTAGCAAGGAATCATTGAAAAATATATTTATTCATTATTATATGTATAATGAAAGTCAAATTCATATTTAACGTACATTAAAATAAATCAGTCTCAACTCTCAAAATACCAATATTTTTCATTTTCAATAAATTATAAATTACATATATTAGTTTTTTCCAATCTTTTGAGCAATAACTTTTGAAAAAATTATTAATTAAAAATAATAAAAATTATATGCATACATGATGGATGTTTCATAAAAAATAACATAACATTCCTGAAATACATGATATAATCATCTTTTAACTTTTAAGTTGTAGGTTCAATCACTCATTAATTAGTCCCTATTGTTACAAAAGCTTAATCTCTTTGTCCCTATACAAGTATACATAACATTTTTTAATCCCTTTTAGTCCTTGACTTCTCTTCAGAGACTAAAAGGAAATAAAATGATATGCATAAAAACTTAAAGTGAATAGAATTATTGTCCAAACAAAAGGGGATGCTTTGACATACAGGGACTAAGAGGGTATGTTTTCATAACTATAGGATTAACAGAGTAATTAAACCTAAGTTTTATCATATTCAATTTCATTATTTCAATTTTAATGAAAGAATATTTGAAAAGTATTTATTTAACTTAAATTTCAACTGTTTAATTAATAATATAACTTATTTGATATGTCAGCTTTCATAAATATATACAATATAACACAATATACAGAAATCTTAGTACATATATGACAAGATATAGTTTTAATTTATAAAACCCAATTGAGGTTGAATTATTTTACAGCATGAAAATTATTTTTAATAAAATTACTAAAGAAATTAAAATTGGAATATTTAAAGGAAATAAAACTATATATTCATAAAATATTCATTCCAAAATAATCAGTACAAATAAATTTGTTTATTAGTTTTGACTAGTATTAATATTTGAAAGCTTACATTAAATATTTATACTTATTTATATATAAAATTATTCTCTCATTATATTCAAGTATTTTATCTTATGCTTCATTAGATGCTTTTATAATGTCTTCTCCATTAAATTTTCAAAATTATATAATTTAACATTCTCTTTTTTTGATTATTTTAATTTAGTGTGCAGGTGGAATGCTAGTTGAGAAAGATATCAATAGCCTTTAGATCTACTTATAACACAGACAGAAAATTCACAGCGATTTTGAACTATCACACACTAGAATTTACCTTAATGAACTGTCCATATGTAACTCGCTGGCTATTCGGATATCTATAATAAACTGCAAAGCCTGGCATGTTTCCACACTCACGTTCATAAATAGATTCGTCACTCTGGAAAAAAAAAAGGAATTAAAAAGTTGACAGTGAATATAAAAAACATAAACCCCTGAAAATTATATTAAAAGATAAAAAGGGTAAAAAACAAGTACCTTCCAATAGTAAGCAATCTTCAAAGTCTCATACAGAAACCTGCCAAGCCTGCCTGCCTCATATTCAGTGCAACAGCATATCATTGGTTGTAGGGTCTTACAAATCAGAACATCTATGTGGTTGACTGTGTTAAAAAAGGGGGTTCCAAGGGAATGAAGTGTGTGTACAAACATAGCACAATAAACAGCATCTGGCATACTGAAAGTGCAGCGTGGAAAAATACAACGCTGAAGAAACTCCATGTTGATCTTCAAGGTGTCAGGACAAGAACTTAACCATTTGTCTTTTTCACGAGAAAGCCGTCTACGAACAGATGCAACATTCTCTTCATGTTTATGGAGTTCACTAATCAGCCGATCAAGAGATTCCTGAATTCTTTCCTTTTCTTTCTTCCTCTTTGTAATTGCTGAGCTTGAATTGTCAGAAAGCTCCTCCAATGATTTAAGATTTGCATGCAGCTTGGCTATCTCCGAGTCATAACGACTTTTTGGAACATACAGATCATATAATGTAAGACCCCAAAATGTGGAATAAAGATCAGGAGATAAGCTATTCCAAGCTTTTGAAGGCAACATGGTTTTAACAGTATCAAGAAGATATGACCAACTGCATACAGTAACAAAATAGTAAATACTAATCCAAAAAATAGCAAAAATAAACTTCACACATCTTATTGCATATCAAAAACAGATTAAATTTACATTTTTGGATTCAAGTTTATCAGCTGGAATGGCATACATTAGAGACAAATGTATTAGTGTATGTCCAATGTTTCAGTTATGAATTCACATTTAGCATCTATAAAACACCCTGATTACAAAAGTCTTGACATGTTGAAGAGCTCAACACCTACAGAGTTCAAGTCAAAGCATATATGGAAAGTTTTAATGAAATGTGGTGAAAATGGTTAGGATTATAACCTCATAGAATTTTGAGAAGACCCTAGATTTAGAACCATACTACCAGTGTGATCCGAAGAATTAGACTCAAAATTCATAGATGCATCACTGGCAACATTTTTATCATCCAATGGCCAGCAAACATCAGGATTCCTCAGCGACTTGAAAAGCCTCATTACAGGACGATAAATCAAAAAAGCAACCTATGTCCAAGGGAAAAAATGCATTAGATACGTTCTAGCAAAGAATGGTGTACCATAAATACTGCAACTAAAGCAAGAGCCAAAATGATAAAATGATGCCACAATTATTGTGAGAACATATACTAAGTTCATAATAAAAATAGAGGTACAAAGGAATTAAAAACCTCAGGGTCCAGGTGGTAAATGTGGACCAGGTCATTGAGGCAGGGAATAAGAATGGCATAATTTGATGCCGGTGTGACTGCACTACCAAGAAATTCCACATATTGAAGGAGAGTTCCATGACATCTATCGAACTGCTCGCTGACCATCTTAATGTAGGGTGCATCTGCTTTTATGACAACCCTGCAAAAACATTAAATTTTGAGAATAGAATCTCGATATTAGTTCTAACATATATAAGTTTCATATGAGCTTACAGAGAGCGATGTTGAGCAATAAGCAGTAACAGGGGAATCGCCAACTTCGGTTCATCTTTTGGAAGTAATGCATCTCTAAGTCTGCTAGTTGACTTTATCAATGCCTGCACTTATTATTAGATAACTAGTAACATACCATCCAAACCGCAATATCATTAATATCATGCTTTCAAATACCTTCTAAGACAGTTTTCCTACCTTATTATTCCGAGTTACACCAAAAGACGTTGCTTGGTATCTGAGAGTCTCACTCCCTGCCATTGCATCCAACTGTTCCTCAGTCAAGTTCTCCGTATACTGGACATTTGCCATTTGTTGAATAAGCTCCTGGAAAAAAAAAACAGCAAAGGTATTTATTTGTAGCCAACATTTGGATTTTCATGGAGCCATATCTCACACAAGATTATTTTTATTAGAAAAGAAGACAGAAGAAAAACCTGCAGCAGAACAAGCTCGATTCCCTGTCCCTTTTTTAACTGATTCACAAGATATTGGAAAAGGCCTCGTAATTCCATTGATGGGTACTTCTTACACCTATAAAGAACAAATGACTTGAGCTTACAAAAATAATAAAAAAAATTGCGCTTCTTGAAGCAACAAACACATAGACCCTACTCAATTTAGAACACAAACAGGTAAAGATTTTAAAGAAAATTGTAGGCAAACCATCAATTACAAGTCAACACCAACATTTAAAGAAAAAAATTTAGTCAAAATCAACATGAAATTAAATGCTGAGTTTCATTAACGAGAACTGTTTAGTGAAAACCCTCTTAAATTGGTATATACTAATTTCCACAAATATCACAAGAACTACAAAATTATACATCCAAATTGCTGAAATATGTAGGGAGGAAGTCAGGTTCTCTAATCACACAGATGATGAATGTACTCAACAACGCAACCCATTCATTCAAGACTTTATGCACATTATTTGTTCAGTAACTGACAGTCAACACTATCAACCAATTTTCATTTCTTTTTCGGTATGCTTGCTATTTATTTAAATCTGTACAATTTCCTAGTTTAATAATTTAATCAACATTTTTACTCGTAACAAACATTGCGGCCACATGCCCAAGTTATTATTTTGGTCTTCCATTTTTTTACTGAATCATAAAACATTGCAACCTTTCCTACAGTTTCCTATTTTTTATTTGACATTAGTTCCAAACCTTTATTAAGTGGGAGTGGGGGGACCAAACAATCTAATTTAAGTGTCATACGTATTGTGCATACAGTACACAATGACTACAGCTCAAACCAATAATATGATTAACACCCATTGAAGGAGTAACTCAGCTGCCCAATAAAATCATACACTTCTATTCACCAAAAAAAGGAATTCAGAAAAGCTAATACAGAATAAAATAGCACAGTTTTTCATTATATTATTGCATACTCAATATTATATACAACCAGAGGGAACACTAGAGAGAGAGAAGATAACCAAACCAAATTGCTCCAGGTATTTCCATCCCCATCCCTTCAAGGCAAAAAAAAGATTCTAGCAGAATATTGGCAACCAAAAGTTGTTCAGGATTTAAGAGGTATGCTCAGCAAAAATAATGCAGCCCCTACCATTATCATTCTTCAATTTTGAGGTATACACCTCAGTAAGACCAGATATTACAAAATGTTATGTTATCCGTTCATCAGAAGATGGGCATCTCAGTGCTATACAGAAAACACAATCCTGAACCATCCTTTGTACTGAATTATTGTTGATCCATCAAAAAACTACTTGTGATAAAGTCAAGTTGAAAGCTGTATTTTCTGTCTCCTTATTTGAAGAAAGAATAGACTATCTAACAATACTACTCCACTGCTGGATCTGTTTATACTTTATAGATAGGCACATTGAATAGTTTTCTCAAAAGAGATAATAGTTTCCTTGACATCTTGCAGCCTCCATTAGCATCACAATAGGAGAGTAAAAACTAACGGAGTACACCACTAACAAGAATGCTACTATCAATTGAAGTTCCATCAGATGGATCCAAACCTACATGTCATCAGACCAACACCAAGGACCAAACATTCATACCCAACAAGTTAGATTTTAGCAAGAATGACCTAGTGATCACATAGCAGCCACCCAGTAAACAGATAAAGTTCCACCCATCTACATGGGCAGTGGTGTAGGAATCTGTTCCTTACTTCTTTGAGAAACACCAGGAATTAGGCATAGACAAAAGGGTAATTGAAAGTACTATCCATCTGTCTTGCTCCTCATCATAACACCCCATAAATGCCATTAAACAGATCCTCCCATTATTGACATTAGAAATGATCACAAAGTGATTGAGAATCACACGTCATGCATACAGCATAGGTAATTTCTTCATATAATAAAAACTCAAGATTTCCAACTGATGTCATTGCATTTTGTATGGACCCATTCTTTCATCTCCAACAAACTTATTGTATATGGCAACAGTATGGAAGATATAATAGAAAGACCAAGATTGAACTTAATGAATAACTTCACTTAAATCAGATAATTCTCCATCAATCATGGTACTGTGATTGCAGCTGACAAGTCACTTATATATCTTAAATGATTCTTCTTAACTTTTTGAATCTCCCTTATAAAATTATAAGGAAAATGGACTCATATAATTATTAACTTGGAAAGAATGACACAGAAATTTCCACCCTTTTCAACCAACAGATACCCATTCCAAAAACTCAGTCAGCAGATACCAGCAATCGCACATTATACAGCTGTCAGTGCATGTCCACCAACTAGCAAGCCAAGTGGTTTGAATTGATCTGACATTACCACTCAGGCACATAAAATGCTGCCATATCCAGTAATCCTGCATTTGTTAAGGTTGATCTGCAACCTGGAATTTGATAAAGGCATCCCGCATATATCTAAATTCTATAGAAAGGCATAAATGTGCAAATATGACTAATGAGTAATGACCAATGAATGTCATTATCAACTATTATTACTTAAGCATACAATTATTCCAATAAAAAAAAGCTTGCAAGAAATGGCTGTCGAAAGAGACAATCACCTAAGCAGCAGATGGAAGAGAAACTAAATTTGTTGCTAAGCCAACTATTTTGCTATTAAATTCCTGCTTTAATCATTAGAATAAAACGTACAAACCAACAAGAATTAGTCACATATTCTGATGGCAAATTCTAAAAGGATCATAATTATTTCCTATAATTAGGCAGATGCACAGACCATTCTGTCAAGAAAAAGATAAACCCAATCTCATCTCTCAATCATCTGAAATAATAGAAGTGGCAATGAACAAATATACTTACAGGTGCCCCCAAAATGAAGCAAGAGATTGAAGCCAATCTGATAAATTAAGGCCATCATCCTTTAACTTATCACGCCCACCAAGCGCCAAGCGCTCAATCACAACATATTCCAATATATCATACTCAAGCTGTTAAAAGCAAAGAGTAAATAAGGTTCCAAAATTTAAAAGCTATAATATATATAATGATTGCAATAAACAAAAACAATACTTTTTCACAGGGCAAAAAGCCATGTGATCTACTCATCTCAGTGGTGTCTCAAGTGGACTTCTAATGAACGCAAATATAGTTCAAAAGACAAAAAAATATGATTGCAATAAACAAAAACAACCTGATCAGATCAAGTGAGATCAGCTAAAGGGATCGACTATGCTATTGGGTAAAAACCAAATTCTTAAGAATATTATTCACCACGAGATCCTTTTCACAGGGCTAAATAACCATGTGATCTACTCATCTTACTGGTGTCTCCGGTGGACTTCTAACGAATGCAAAATAGTAAAGAAATAAAACAAATACAAATGTAGGATTCATGTCTTACTGCTTATTTTGAAGTCACAAATTATGACATCTCTAATGGATACACCACACAAGGAAGGAAAGCAAAAACACACAGACATATACACACCTGAGTCAAGTACTTAAATGCATCCACTACAGGAGTAATCATGTCTTTATAAGCCTCAATCTGCATGACATAATTTGAAAAATCAGAAAGATAAAATGCACATTATCAAAAGCCGTCAGAAATTTTCAGCTTTCAAGGTCTAAAAGCACTACAAAATAGGACCTGATAAACAATTGTTCGAAGGACGGTCATAGGGTTGGCATGAGCTAATTTTGCAACCATCCGACCCAGTTGCTTCAAATTTTCCTTCGCCAGACGTTTCAAAATACGTCTGGTGTCCAACTGTACACACAGAGGAAAGAGGATGAGGATGACAAAGCATAAAGCTTGCAACATTCAATGCAGCTGGCACTAAAGATGTATACACATCATCCGCAAACCTTAGCAGTTTGTCTGGCAGCTAAGAGCATAGGAATGCGCTCATCATCTTTTTCCCATTCACCATATAAACGATATCGTACCTAAATAGATAACATTCATCAACCAAGCTTGATGATAATAGCTAATAATAAATCATGTAGAAGGATAAACAACTAATAAAAAGGAGAACCTCATAAGGAAGAAGACTCATTAGTTCCCAAATTTCCTGACCGACAGCTGGATTGGCAGGAATTAATTGCAGAGAAGGTAGTAGACATGCTCCTAAAGCATCCTCCACCCTTAGCCTTGCCTCCTTAAGATGTAGGTGAGGATTTCCAGGAACTTGTAATTGAAAATTCAAGGCACCATTGCCATGACTTACAAGCTCAAGAGCAGAAAGGAAATAACCTCTCAACGCCCTACAAACCTACTCATGTTTTTAAGGGGAAATGGGAGAGAAGGAAAAGTTATTGGCAGCATAAAAAAGATAGCAAGGAGAATGAAGTAAACAAACTATCAAAACAACTCAATAAACCTTTTGCAAAAGTACAGTATCACGATAAAGATAAGGTCCAATACAAGATAGCATCTGAAAAAGTTCCTTTGGAAGATCTATGAAAGAACAGTATCCTGAAGAGTTATCCACATCCATAACATCAATGCTGCCTCCTGAGGACGATCCAAGGTTTTGAAGATGTGTCTGACGGATAACATCATATGCTGAAGAAATTGACTTCTTGATAAGCCTGGATGAAAATCTCAATATTATATTTAGCTATTGAAAAAACAAGCATTCAGACAAACTTTTAACCACAGCAAAAGTCAAGAGCCAGATAACCTAATAATAATACAGGTTTCTGGATGCATGGTACATGGTGAAAACATGCAGGCATCTCATGTTTGTTGGGTGTAAACTTGGAATAGTTTGTGTGTTATCCTACATCATTTACATGGGTCCAAACACAGACCCAAACACGCTATCTTTTGGTCTAGTTCAAAAAGCTTTGAAAGAAAAGAAAGGCAATTTATGGAGGAAATTTGAAGCTTGTGTGGTTCTCTGGTGTACTTGGTTGATGGGTCATGTCATAAATGTCATCAATTTGACCTTGCTTCAGTATAAGATTTGACCAGGTTTTCAATATTGTGTGTCTACTGCTCATAGGATTGTATGAACAATCCCACGAGTTTTGCAGCTAGACCATGCTATCAGAAAAATGGATTCAAGATTTTTATGTGATTTGGTCCTCTATTCACTTACTGTTTTATACTTAGTCTGTCATCATTTATACTTGACATTGTACTGCACAATCTTACGGACAATTTTAAGTTCTGGTTGTGATTTAACAGTTAATTTATTACCTTTGCTATTGACTTATTTTATATGCACATATATGTGGTTAAGTATAATTTCCATTTTACTATAATCTTACCATCCAGGTTACAATTCCTCAATTTATGTGTTTCTTCTCCACCTTTGACCCTACGTAGGATATCAATTTTGACAACTTTGAGACAGATAGATAATAATATATGGTCTTTAAAAGAATATCTTACCCCCTCTACCATATTTTCCCTTTTTCTTAGAGACTTCCAATATCTAATAAAAATAAAGACGTACTCAAATGAGTGACATGTTCTATTGGAGTAATGTATACAGCTGCAGTTACTAAACTGCAGCCTTGGGTTATATTGTAACCTCTCCAGTTAGTTAGGATTCAGCTAAGTGTAGTTGGGCTTTGCACTATTATAAATAGTACTTCTGTTATTCGTTTCTCTCATGAAATTCATTCAGCAACTCTAACATGTTCAAGCAAATGCAATATTCCAAAAGAAAAAGTTGATCATAAATACATTCAATGGAAGTACAAGTCCATAAAAGTAGCTAAATAAAAGTTCTCTGTGCTTGTATCAAATGAGAGGGAGGAAGAGTCTAAACAAGCCATACCTAAATAAACTGTCACATATTTGAATATGTTCCACAGCATTGAGTGGTGAAAGGCGTTCAAATAGTATATGTGCATGATACCTGCAGAGAGAAAAGACAAAAGACCCCACAAATATATATATATATATTCTGATATTCATGATTCATCAGAGAGGAAATCTAGAACTCAAGTATAATATATTGTATAAAAAGAATGACCTACTTGAATCATAAATCAATTTATCAATTTATTTAGACTAAAAGGAATCCATTCTTCAGCAAAAGTCCATAAAATTTGAGAACCATCATAAATCTGAATAACCACACATGATGCTAAGTTGCAGACTAAGTCACCATGTAAAAAGCTTTACTGATAAACATGTGAAACTGTAAATTAAGAATGACAAAATCTGTGTGCACAATGGATCCAATTTTGATTGTTAAGAAATTAAAACTCATTATGCATCCAAATAGCTTAATGTATTCATTATTTTTTGGCATAGTATCCAAAGCAGTTTTATCATTAGGATGACTGTGGAAGCCTATCATTTTGGCAAAGACACCAATAAACAAAGCAAACCAAGAGGAAAGAAAATACATATCTTGTGATAATGACAGTTTTTACCATCACATGCTATAGTAGATTTAAAAATCAAGCATACCAGTCATCCACTGAGAGAAAGCCAGTAAGCAAGCCCAAAGTCTGGCTGTTCTGAAGCTCAGTTGTTCGCTCTTCAATTGCATCTGCCTCCATGTCTATAGCAGCAAAGAGATCTATAGTGACATCCCCTTGTTTCTCATCATCCATCAGATCTTTTCCAGTTGCAGCAAGGTTTATTTTTCCAATTTTATTAGCCTGTAATTAACATTATCAACCTTTTAGAAATTGAACAAGTCAAAGCTAAATCAGAAAACAACAGGTGATAGGACTAACAAAATGTGCATGTCAATATTATGAATAATCAATGCTAACACTGTCATGCTTCTAGCATAAAAAAAATGGCCAATACAAAGAAATTAAAACAATTGAAAAATAGGAACTGAAAGTTGAACTAGCAAACTTTTTCACAAGCTAATTTAATTATTTTATTTGAGATGAAGCAGGACCAAAGGAAATGTACAGAATCTGAAGCATAGAAAGAAACTAGACAGCTCTATCGTAATCTAGAGATATTTTGGCTCATTTCCTTTCCATTTTTCCTTATAGAAGAATTTGTTATTCTCTGGCAAGACTTACTCTCTCTTTTCTTTCTAACAGTTCAAGTATAAAAACTAACCACGTGTTCATAAAGGTTTTAATACCTCATCTAGGCGCTTGGAGGAGAAAGAATTGTAATGCTCAAATGCTTCATCATCCCTAGGAAGTAGATGAGCATATCTGCAATCAAGATGATAGTTAGTAGTATAAAATAACAACATATTAACATGACTTAATAACCCAAAAGAATAGCCTCAATTCAAGTATGAATTAGTTCACAAACAACTACACTTAGGTGTCATTTGTTTTGAGCATTTTCTATTTTCATTTTCACAAAAAAAAAATAGTGAAAATATGTTTAGTTACAATTTAGAAAACATTTTTAAAAATCAACCGGAAAAAAAAAAAAACTTTTCAGCGTTTTCAAAAATAAAAACTATGTAAAAACTTAATAACAATATTGTAATTCTTTTTTACTAAAATTGATCAAATTAACAATTTTATTTTTTAAAAATAGAAAATATTAAGTAAAAACAAACATATTTTTCTGTATAATTGTTTTCAGAAAATGAAAACAAAACTTCTCAAAGCAAACATCCCCTTAATTGTTCGATGCTTAAATATCCAAATACTATCATCCTCAGTTCTAAAAATAAAGGTGTACCGATGTGGAGAATAAACTGTAACTCTGTAAGTGAACAAAGAAAGAATCACACAATTTCAAACCATTTAAATTGCTTTAAGACAAGATGCATATATGATAAAAGGAAATAATAAAGTACCAAAAGATAGCAGTGAACACGTTCACAACAGTAGGGTATACAAATGCATTCTTTACTTTTGAGATAGAGAAAGTATTCAAATAAACTTGAAAACTTAAATGCTCCAGAAAAGCTTAATACTCAAAAATATCCAAAACAGCTAATATTAGCAGTTTGAGGTATCCTTGACATTCCTTATTTTAATACCAAACTACAACTTATTGTTCAGTTTTTGGTATGATTACATGGCATATCCCTTCTATACATCCAAATTTTCTCTAAAAAAATTAATAGCACATCTAACACAATACGAGGTACTAATGACATTTTATCAATTTACAAGATTACAAGAATGGAACTTGTAAATCACCTTCAATGCAACCACCACCTCTTTCAATCATGGAGCCAAAATTGATTCAGTATTTGAATTAGTGTGTGTATTTTTACATTAAAATATTATATGTCATTTTTAAGCAGCACACTAACACTTCTTACATGCTATCAAGATCAATAAAATCCTGCTTCACCAGCAAGGCTGTAAGTCTATAGAGCCCAAATGGAACGGAACCATTGACTTCCATGCGTTGATAATATTGAAATTTAAATCCAAGAATCTGTGATGCATGAGACTGCATAAAAGAGATAAAAATCATAATATGAAGAATTGTCCCTTAAATATAGTCAACTAAATCCTATAGACTAGGATTTTATTTATCCACCTTTGGAAAAATAGGAATCAACTCTATAAACACATCATCATCAGGCTGCAGTTCAAAACACTCGAGAACCTGATAAAAAAATACATCAGTAGCTAGATAAAACATGAAATGAAGAAACGTATAGAAATGTGAATTATTATTATAATAAAAATCAATTAAAAATATCCAACTTACAATATCAAAAACACGATTTGGATCCAAATCAAAATGGCCAATTAATGACTGCAGAAGTAATCTAAATCAGTACTATGATCATCATAATGGAAAAAAATAATATTGAAGTGATATTGTCATCCTACTGAAAATCATTAATACCTTAATAATGCCAATTGACGCCACAGATGATTTTTGAGTAGGTGCTTCAGAGTCCCGACAAAGAAGAGTAACCTAAGCAATTAACTAAACTCAATACAGAATACAAATACATCTAATTGGGCCCAAGCAATGGCATAAAAGAAAATCATGCAATAATAAAACAACTGTTAACGATGAGATCGTCAGCCAAGATCAATATGGTTTTAATAAGTGATCACAGATTCATAGATAACATTGTAAAAAGCCCAGAGATAGGTAAATATGATTATACCAGCTTTGCATAGCCCTCACTTTCTTCTCTGAGAAGGTTGAATTTAGTTTGCTGATAGAGAAGTCGGGTGTTAACTCTGACCTGAAATCAATGGTACAAATAAATCAATTCAACCTGAAAAATAATTGTTGTATATTTAACACAAGCAGAACATAATACAAATAATGAAATAAAACTTAAGATCAATGGTTCTGTGCAGTTGACGAAATAAGGTGTATTTGATAGGAAATGAATGCTTGATTTGCAGTTCTATACATGGTTATTAGTATCATATGAATTGTGCGAGTCATTGCAATGCAAAACCGAAATGCTAATTAACGATACAAGTCAAAGCATGACTTGTTTTTATCACTGAATCGCAGTGTATATCCCATGAATCGAGTTGGAATTGTTGATTCCCAATTCTAAAATAATCTCTAACAATTCAAACAAATGGGTTGCACTAACAAACCGGGCGATTTTGTGACCCAGGACTGCAAAAAAAGGGAATTCCAAAGGTTTTTTTGCAGTTTTCTTTTACAATGAAAGGGAACTTTTCAATTTTCAAGAGCCCAAAAGTCAAATTGACATTCACAATTGCCTTTATATTTTCGAACGTGAGAGGATTGCTCTTCATCTTCTACATCTTTCTTCAACCTGTTTGAGAAAGGTGGTCCTCTAGCCTTTTCAATTTTTTAATTCATATTCAGTCAAACTGTGGTGCTGCTATGCAACTTCTGATTCAATTTTGTCCTTTTGTGCCTTTTGGTCCTGGACATGGTTTGTAAAAGAGAAAACTCAAAACAGCAATACTGTGCCATGTGAGTACCTCTCGTCAGTTGTCAATATTTTATTATGCAACTTTTCTTTCTTTCTAAATGGAATTTTGTCTTTTTCCTAACCAGGTTTTATCTCTTTTTTCTCTTTGAGATTCTTTTCTACTTTCCTAATATATTTTTTTCCCGTTGTCTTATTCAACAAATTTGGCCAATTTCTTACTGCACTTATACCTTTTCTGGACAATGGGTCAGAAAAAAAAGGATGATATAACGTGGAGTCATTGTGAGGCTGTTGAAGCCCATAGACGATAAGTGCAGTGCAAGTATTGTTCACATACTTGTTGGGGTGGTGTTGCAAGAATGAAGCATCACCTTGCTGGAACAAAGAAAATGTCCTTGTTTTTATTTCAGTTAAGGATGATGTTAAAGAGATTTTTTTGAAATTGTTAGCAGATAAAGAAAAAGCTAAAGCAGCGGCTAATAATCAAGACTATTTTGAGGAAGTAGGTACCCAAGGAATATTGGCAAAGGGGAAGCAAAAACTATGAAGCAATCAACAATGAATGCAGCAGTTAAGGATAGGGACTTGGTGAGATATTTGCAAATGCATTTACAGTAATGCTTTAGCTTTTAATTTAGTAAATAGTCCCTTATTCATTCAAATGTTGAAATTTGTTGTGAGTATGGAAAGGGTTTAAAACCTCCCACTTATCATGAGGGAAGAGTGTCGTATTTGAAAAGGGTTGTTGGCAACATTGAAGCTGGTTTGGAGAAATATAAGGATGAATGGCAGAAGTGGGGTTGCACTTTAATGTGCGATGATTGGACGGATGAAAAAGGTATGTCACTTACTAATGTTTTTGGTGAATAGTCCTATTGGGACTGTTTTCTTAAATGTTGATACTAGCAATGTGATCATGTCAATCAAATGTTCAAATTACTAGATTCAATGATAGAAGAAATTGGGGAGGAGGAGGATAAGTGCAGGTTGTGACAGATAGTGCCTCGAATCTTGTGGCAGTTGGAAAGAAGTTAGAGGAGAAACGAACAAAATTATTTTGGTCCTCTTGTGCAACTCACTGTCTTGATTTAATTCTTCAAGACATTGGACAACTTCAAGTATTTTTTAATACATAATAGTTAATAACGGCTTGGAGCAGCCACCCTTCAAAAACACTAAAGCGGGATAGCAGAAGTGGGATGATTGCTATTTTGATTTTTATGTAGATTTATATTCCTGAATGCATATAATATATGTACTGCAAAATAAAGAATTGATTACAAAGAAATATACAAGCATTATTTGAAAGAAATAATAAAACATGTATTTCAATAGTTTTACATATACAAGACAGATTATTTACGAATACAAAGGGGAGAAGATGAAGAAGGAAGGTGCAGGGTTGGGTTGCTGGGAGACTCAGCAGAAGTTTCAAGGAGGGTTGCGGATGGTGGTGGTGGTTGCTCTGTTGAGGCACTCAACCATGTAAAAAGGTTGAAAGGAGAGAGGAAGAAAGTAACCTTTAAGTAGCCCGTGAAGAAGAAAAAGAAGCAACCAAGAAAAGCACTGTGAAGAGTTGCCCGCCGCTGTGAAGACTGAAGAAGGAACGCATCTCACCAATATTGCTAGTAAAGCTTATGGTAAACAAGTTGTGAATATTGTTCTATGTGATACTAGATTCTAGAAATGCATCCAATATTGCTTGAAATGTGTAACTCCAGTAAGGTCTTAAGACTTGTAGATGGAGACTCAAAACATGCATGCCATATATCTATGAAACGATGGTAGAGCTAAAGAAAAAATTGCTGAAATTTTCAAGAATCAAAAGTCACAATAAAAAAAGGTGTGAAAAATAATTGATCCTCGATGGAATTTTCAATTACACAGGTCTCTTCATGCTACAGCATACTATCTTAATCCTAAGTAATTTATTATTTTTTAAATTTTGTGGCCTGAAATTATTTAGAGATCAAATCATACTACAATGGTGAGTTTTGACTAAATATTTCTTTTTCTTAGGTTTCACTATTCTAAAAACTGCAATCTGGTTTATAGACCATTGAAAGAATGGTCCCAGATAAAAGGACTAGATTTACAATAGATCAATAGCTTGATAATTTCAAAACATCCAAAGGGACATTTTGGAAAGAGCATGGCAATAGACACAAGGGACAAGAAGCAACCCCGTGAGAGATTTGTTATTATTCATATTTCATAATTCTAGAGAGCATGCTAGTCAAGATAGTTTTTATTCATGTTAGCTTTTGTTTGGATACGGCAACTCTTTGGTGGGAAAGTTATGGTGGAGATGGTAGATTTACAAAAGCTAGCAATGAGAGCTTTAAGTCTCACTTGTAGTGCTACAAGTTGTGAAAGAAATTGGAACATATCACATACTAGTTAATGGCGATCACCCTCTAAAAACGCTTTTGCGGTATAGCTAGAGCAGGATGACCGCATTTTAGATCTTTATATAAATGTATATTACTATATGCATATAATGTATATGTGTTGGAAAATAAAGAAATGGTTGCAAAGAAAATATAATATATGTATTTCTATTGTTTGCATATACAAAATAGCACTTAGTGGAGAAAAGCTGAATAAAAAAGTGGAGTTGAAGAAGCACTGAGTGGAGAAGAAGAACTGGAGGATGGGAGCACAAAACGAAGAAGACACTCGTCGAAGAAGAGCGGCAGCGAGGCTCGTAGAAGATGTTGCAGCAGCAAGGCTCACCGGAGAAGCAGTGACAGCAACACACTCGCCAAAGAAGAAGAACCAACAATGCAAGTACTGAGCAGGAAGAAGATGACACCCAAAGGAGATGAATATGCTTGAATGATAGTTCTGCTATGTTTGGCTAAAAAGGGTTTAGGGTAAAATCAATGTTTTCGCTTTTGACCCTTCATTAAAAAAACAAAAATTTAACAAAAAATGACATTTTCTATTTTTTTTTTTTGAAAAAAAGGTGAAAATGACACTATTCTCCCTTGTCCCTATCAAGGTTGTCAGGAAGGTTATACGGCGAATGGCGTCCAGGACCTTTAAGCGCCATACTGCCATGGCGGACAAAAAAAAAAAGAAATATATATATATATATATATATATATATAATGCAAAAACAGCAAAATAACGACCAGATTAATCAAAACCAACAATTTAACAATTTAAAATTCATAGAATTCATAATCTAGTGATATTGTCATCATTAAAACTTAAAAACATGAATTCCTAATCAAAACAAGAATTCCTAACCAAAACAAAAGGATTAAACAACCATCAAAACAAAAAAACAAAGTTAAAAACAAAGTTAAAAACAGTAAACACAATGACAAGTCCTAAAATTATTTTATTTAATCCTCCTCATCTTCATCAATGTCTGCATAGTTAACTTCAACGGGGCGATGCTGCTCATCCAAGAATCCTTCAGCTTCTTCTACATCTGAATGTGCCAAATTAGCATTTGACACTAATTCCTCCTCGTCACTGCTAGAATCAAAATATTCTAATGATTCAGCTTCTTCAACAACAACCCTTTTCCCCTTCTTCTTTGAAGCTACTCCTTTGGCTCTCTTAGAAGGATTAGAAGATGCTCCTACTTTCCCATCTCCAATTGCAAGTTGTTTCCTTTTATGACGCCTAGTGTATTGTCTAGGCTCATTAAGTCCCGAAGCTTCATAAACTTGATTCCAAGTAAGGTCATCATCTCCTTCACGAACCCTCTCATTTTCACTTTCTTCTCCATCCATCTCTCCAATTAGCCACTCATTGCAATCATCAATTCCAGTGAGACTAATTGGATCGATTTCATCCTTAAGGTTATACCTTCGATGGAGTGCTTGATTATACTTGACAAATACCAAGTCATGTAGTCTTTGATGCTCGAGTCTATTTCTTCTCTTAGTATGAACCTAAAACAATTAAATAAATACTCATTATTTATGGAATAACTATCAGGAAGATATTGATTGTTCACTTTAAATAGGAAATTAATTACTTGCTCAAACACACTCCAATTGCGTTCACAACCCGAAGCACTACATGTCAAGCTAACGATCCTAATTGCAAGTTGTTGCAAATAAAGAGTTTCTGAACCATACATCCGCCACCATTGAGCTACAAATGCAACCAAAATATGTTAAACTCAGACACTTCAACAAATGACTTGAAGAATAAAAGTTCAAAAGTTGCAATCTTTTGTCTCTTACCCGGTGCAATTTCACCCCTTATTGCTTTAGCAGTTGTGGACCCAAACATTTCACTCCCAGTTTTATATTGAGCCAACTCCTTATGAACAATCTTCTCCATTTCAGAATCTCCCAGCAATTTATTTATAGAATCATACAAACCCCTAATAATCTCACCATTAAATTCCATCTGTGGGTTTGCATAAAAGAACTCAGGGTTCAAAAAGTGGCCAGCAGCATGTAAAGGGCGATGAAGCTGAATATCCCATCTTTTATCAATGATTGCAAACACATCCTTGTATTTGCTTTTATTTTTAAAAGATTTCATAATGGTTTCTTTCGCCTTGTCCATTGCTTCATATATGTAGCCCATAGCTGGTTTTTGCTCACTATCCACAAGTCTAAGCATTTTCACCAGAGGAGCCATCATTTTTAGAATGAAAACCACATTCTTCCAGAAACTAGCATCAAGATAGTTTTAGTGGCTTCTTTTCCCTTGGCCTCCTTTGCTAGCCTATTTTCATTCCACTGTTCTGACACAAACATCTTTCTGAGATTGGTTTTTTTTTTCATGAAGTCTCTCCAAGGAAAGATATGATGTTGCAAATCGAGTGATGGCATGCCTCACTAACTCCCTTCCACCGGTAAAGAATCTTAACATGCTCAACGTGCTTGAATGGCTATATATGAAGCCAACAAGAGAGATAGCTCGTTGAATGGTCTTCTTTATAGTGGGCAGCTTACCAATATCCTCCAACATCAAGTCTATACAATGTGTAGCACAACGCGTCCAATAAATCTTTGGTCTTTTCTCCTCTAACAACTTACCAGCAAGAACATAGTTACTTCCGTTGTCCGTTATAACTTGAACAACCTTCTCATCTCCAATCTCATCCACAATAGAATCCAATAACTCAAACATCTTTTCTCCAGTCTTTATCTAGTCAGATGCATCAACAGATTTTAAGAACATTGTCCCAGAAGACGAGTTCACCAAAAAGTTTACGATGCTTCTTTGTTTTCTATCCGTCCAAGCATATGACATTAACGAACACCCAAAATTTGCCCACTGATCCTTTAGTGGCTGCATTAACTCATTAGTGTACTCCACCTCTTTCTGAAGAAGTGGTACTCTAATGTCATGGTAGGAAGGAGCTTTCAAATGTCTCCCAAAATTCCCAACTTCGCAAAACGTATCCTGAAAACTTTCTAATTTTATTAAGTTGAAAGGTAGGCCAGCTTGGTACCAAAAGCGAGTTATATATTGGTACACCCTTTCTAAAGCTTTTTTATCACAAAGCTCTCTTATGCCCACTTACACTAGTTTTTCTTTCCTATTCTCTGCAGCTGTAGAATGAGCTTGAGTAAAAAGGTCCAAAGGTCCCTTCCTTGTATCTTTCAATCTCAAATCACCAAATGGAGGTAGCTTAGACGAAGCATCAGAACTTCCCATTTCCATGAACCCTTCTTCAAAATGTTCTTCAATATCTTGCATTATTTTTTTAAACATTTAAGTTTGCTTTTGCTTCTTTCCATCCATAACTGCCCTTATCTCAGCCTTTACAGCTTCAGGAGCCATCAAGCAAGTTGTAACATTTCCCACTATTCCAATCAAATGTTGTTTTCCCCTTGTCATACCTCCTTTCATAACCTTCCGACAATAATTACAATAGATTTCATTTGTATCATTCTCTTTAACGGGTGTACAGTGCTTCCATCCCACGTCAGTCCTCTTAGAGCTGATTGAATTTGATTGAGGATACATTTGGGGTGTTTGTTTCTGCTCCTGACATGATTATTAAACTGGAAAAAAAATTGAAAAATAGCTTTTATAAAAAAAATCAGAAAAAGAAAAAAAAATTAATATCTCTTCTACAAAAAAAAGAGATATCAGATATAGAGCTTACAACAAGGAGGAATGGATGAATGAAAACGTGAGATCGAGAACGCGAGGAGGAGAGAACACGAGGAGAAAACGCGAGAGGAGAACGCGCGAGAATGCAAGAGAGAACACGAGCAGGAGAATACGCAAGAGAACGCAAGTCGCTGACGTCGGAGAACTCGACGGAGGATGCGCGGTGGCTGGTCGACGGCGACGGAGGATGCGTGACTGGAAGAAAGGTCGTGCTGCAGGCTGCAAAGTTACGGCTAGGGCTAAGATGCCTAAAGACTATGTTTTGCATCAAACCAGATCGGGTCGACACGGGTCCAAAATGTTGAAAAAGGCCCAACTGGGTGCCACGTCCGCCATAAACCGCCACGGCGTTTCCACCATGGCGCCGGCCACACATTAAATGGCGGAACCACGCCATACCAAGGCGTAACGCCCATTGCGGAAAGTGTCCGCCGTTATGGCACCGCCATAACGTCTTGACAACACTGGTCCCTATCAACCCAACGTCAAAATTGAAGAAGCACCGCTCCCTAGCTGTAAAATGGCACGAACGCCTGCATTTTAAGCTACAAATACCGCTCCACCCAGCCGCAATGCGATGGCCACCACCGAAGCAGTGTCAGATTGCTCTGCTCTACCTTGTCGTGAAAACGGATGATTAACTACTATGGCATATCAATCAAGTTCATAGTAAGAGAAGAAATTGCTTAGAGCAACAATGGTTAAATGCTCTTGTCTTTGTTAAGTATAATCTTCAACTTGAGATGAGGATATCAAGATTAGAGAGGAGAGAGGAGATACTTATGATCCTATAGGCAGTGAGCCACAACTTTTTCTATTTTTTTTATCTTGTTTTGATCTTCGATTATATTTTAATTCATAGTTTCATATATGATATATCAAGTTATGTTTTATTTTTACTCATGTAACTTATTTTTATTTATGTAAAAATAGTATCGATTTTATTGTTCCCGTATCTTACAATTCATAATACGATTTAAATCTCAATTTGATAGCCATTCTTCTATATAGCACAAGATCAATTTGTGTTTATGGCTTATCCGTGATGCTCAATTCGTGTGTTTCAAGGCATTTATAGATATGCAAATAATTTTAACAGATTAGTTACATTGATACAAACCATATACAACAAATTAGTTAAATTCATAGATCTCATATAGCACTCACTAAGATGATGTTTGTTTTAGATGTTTTATGTTTTCATTTAAAAAAAAACAGTAGTTAAAATATGTTTGGTTATAATTTAGAAAACATTTTATCTTGAAACATTTTCAAAAAACAAATGAAAAAAGAAAAAATTGTTTTCCGTGTTTTCAAAAATTAAAACTATGTAAAAACTTAATACCAATATTGTAATAACAAAAACTATAGATTATATTTTAATATTTATATATATTATATTATAATATTTTTACTAAAATTGATTAAATTTAACGATATTATTTTTTGAAAATATCAAGTGAAATAAACATATTTTCTTAATATTGAGAACTTGAAAATGAAAATTGTTTTCAGAAAATAAAAAATAGAAAATGAAAATAGAAAACATTTTCACAAACAAAACACCACCAAAAGATTGATAACACATAATATTTAAAGCAGTTATGACAGACCAACAAGAAATGCTACTAGGTAGAACTACAAACCCATTGCTTTATTAAGAACCCCCAAAAGATTGTTCCAAGGGAGTGTAGTTGACTTGTATTGTGGAAATAAGTGAGTTGTCATTTTAGAACTAGACTTGAACAACACAGATACATACATATACTAGATTGCAGATTGCTAACCTCCTCCCCTTTTGATGGGGATAGCCTACACATTTTCCTTCCAATAAAAATGTCAATTGATTCCCCTTTTCAAAAACTCAATTTTTTTTACGAATGTCTTAGAATAGCAACAAAAACAGAAGAAATAGGAATGATCAAAGCAGATAGAGAGAAACAAAAGCCCTCGGTATTATATTATAGATATATAGAAGTTAATAGCTCACCTCTTTACCCTTCAACTCCTGAGCCTTAATTTTGATCAACTCAGCCTCCCCCAAAAATTCTTCCTACAAATGCATAATATATAATTATAAATATAAATAATATTTTGTAAATGCAAGAAACTTATTAATGCATAAATATTACACCTTGGCTAGGTAATTTAATAAGCTAACTAGAAGCCATAAAATTAAATAGGAAAAAGAGAAGGAGGGAGGAGCAAACCTCACAGCGTTCTTGAAGTAGCCTAACTGGAACCATTTCAGATTCAACAAGCCATTTTGCCTAGAAAAAATGAAAATGTTAAAAATCAATATAAATTGTGAAATTTTCCAATGAATGAGAACCATAACGATCACTCTAAAATGACAAAGATTTGCACATTAAGATTTGAATCAAATAAAGTGTGCAAGATCAAATACTGACCACTTTGATGAGACGAGAACGGAACTCTCCTGACATTGTATGCTGTGCAACCAAGAAGAAAGGAGCACATAATTACAATAAGTGGTTTTACTACAAATAATACATTTATAAACCATCAGACACTTGAAATTGAAACGGTATTTAATATCTCACTCATAATTACATATGAGATACCAAATATACCACTTTATGAATCAGTCCATTAAGTATATTATAAATCCCAAATAGCAGTGTGTGAAACCATGAGATAATTTATAGCAAGAATATGTATAGCCGGATATCCACAGTGAAATTAAAGGTATGATATAAAAATTATATTATATAATATACATAGAAGAGATCAAATATTTACAAATATCCAAAACTAAAGACACAACCAGTAATCAAAATTCAGAAGTCACTGTCTGACTGTGACAACTAAACATTCAAAATTTAAATAAAATAAATTCCCTATGGCAGAAGGATAAAATTCTGCCATAAAAAACACACCATTGCAGCCTACAGCAGTGCGATAGCAAGCCTCCCTTCACAAATTGCATACGGAAGTTAGCCAAAAATCTGCAACTTTTGTGTAATGGCAGCCATGGCGCTGCCATTTAACAACATTGTCTCCCTTTAAAAACCACCATTCACTATAGTAAAATATAGTTGGTCATATAGCACACGATGAAATATTGCTTTGAATTTGGTAGGTATTTTTGTGGTTACAAATAACCATCAATATCTTTTTTCTGCTGTTTTAACCATTGCTATCAATGGCAGATGGATGAATATGGCAAAAGGCCAAATTTTTCCATATAAGCATGCCATTGGGACAGCACTACCATGGCGAGTCTCTTTTCACAAATTGCCAGTGGCAGTTGACAAAAAACCTACCACAACCTCCCGCCATGGCAGCAGCACCATTTAACAACATTGACTTTCAACAACCTAACTTGTATCTTGTACAAAGCATATTCATTAACTTCTTCGTCATTTTGTAATATTAATCCCTAATACTTAAACTCGAAATTTTATTGTGGTAGAGCCACCTGATTGTGATCATTCCAACCCAGCTTGAGTATCAAATCAATGCTTAAATGTCCCTCACAAATAGTAAATAATGCCATGAGGAACATTCCAAGCCCAACTAATTTTTCTAAATATTATGCCATTAATCTTATAGAAATGAAATTTAAAAAACAAAAGGAAAATATTATAAAAATGCAACAAAAAATATTTGAAGTGTCCCTGCAGATTTCGTGTAACCTGTAACACAGCTACCATTGAGAAGTTTTCATGTTTCTGAGTTTATATATAAGCATGATTACATTCTTAGTGGATGTATACTGAAAAGGAAACTGAGGGGGAGAATTCGAATCTATAGCAGCAGATGTTAAGTGAATGAGAAGGAAAAATGAAAAGGAATAACAAGAAGTTCACAAAGAAAAGCAGCAGCAACTCACATCTTGAGCCATCTGGGTCACTATATCAGCAAAATTTGAAGCTATCTTCTCATTGGAAGCTTTATCTGAAAATATGACAGAATCTAACGCTACTTTACACTTCTGAATGGGCAATTCACCTCGAACCTGACAGCAACCCAGAACAAAAAATCAGTCCATTGTCGAAAAATGAAGCAATAAGAGCATTGAACCCGTCGCCGAAATTTAAAAATTTCAATTGAAATCCTGAAATAAATAATAAAAAATAAGCAGAATTCTGATTTAACAGTGTGTAAAGGAACGCACCATAGTCGAGCATAGCTCGTAGAGGAAGCGAAGCATTGGAACGGGTTGGGAAACCCTGAGGGTAGGGTTGCCGCTCCTCCATTCACGCACACACTCTTCTGTTACGTATAAACACTCTATGGATGGAAGAGACATTTCTCCGTAGTTGGAAGCGTGAGATTCGAGGTGCGGAACAGAATCGCGATGGAGGGTTTAAGAACTGAATCACACTTCCATCGACCATACGCAAATTGAGAATTTTTTTAGGGTTTTCAGGGACAGAAGGGGTTAGAAGCGTTTGGGGAACTTTGCGTTTGCGGATTGTGGGGATTCCATTTAGTAGAGAAAAAAAAATAAAAAAAGTAAACTAAAATACTAAAATCCTTTTATTCCATTTCATTTCATTCTGATTAAACCTTGCCTCTAATTGATTAAATTAATTAGTTATAATACCAGGCTTTTTTATCTGTATAAGTTATTTGAAAAAAAATATTAATATTAAAATTAAAAATATATTTTATAAATAATATATTTACCTACCATAAAGTTGTAAATAATATAATAAATTTGTCAAATGAATACTAAGGTATGTCCAATAAAACAGATACTTTTTTAGTTCTTGCAATATTTACTGAGTTTAATTGGTATAATGTAAAAATTTTGTTTTATATTAACATTCAATCATGATATTTATTATTTATAATATATTTGTTGACTTTATACTTACCATATATATCAATTAAACTCATATTAACTCATCAAAATTTATTATTTGTATGACTCTTAAAATAATTATAATAAAAATCATCATATTTATTATATATTATAGTTTATAATTAGATAATATTATAATTTTTAAAATATTATTAATAAAGATGAAAATTTTACCTGTGACTAAATTTTAAAGTTGATGAATTATGTTTATTATTAATAAAAAATATTAATGTGATGTTTCAATAATAATACTCCTACATGGTGAATTTAGTGAGCTGTTAATTGACTACGCTTACTTTTTTTCTTGATAAATTCAACCAATTTTTTGTTATTTTTATATTTAATTAATTTGATGAATTTTCGTCTCTCTTTTCAATTCAAAAAGTCTTTCTATAGTTTCATTCCCATCATTTCTTGTTTTTCATATTTTTTAAATGTTTGTTTGCCAATGTAATGTTTGTTTAGTAACAAGGTATGTAAAGCTGTTTAAATATTTTAGTATTTAAAAATTTAGAAAAAAAATTGATTGCTTACTATTTAAATTAATTTTATTTTTTAAAAAAAAACTAAAAAATAGTAACAATTATAAGTATTTTTATTTTTTAGTTTTTCAATTTTGTTTTAAAAATTCAAAATATAACAAAAATATATTGTTATTGTTTTTGTTTTTCATTAATAAAATTTCAATAAATATGAACTAAGTTTTTTTATTTTAATATCTTCAAAATAGTTTTCAAATAACAGATATCAAACAAGTGTTTTTTTCTTTTTTTTCAAAAAACAGTTTTTGAAAACTATTCTTAAAACTCTTTTAAAAAACTATAAAACAAATTCAAATCAATCAAACCTTTATAAAACAATTTTAGTATTTAAAAACTAAAGTCCCAAATAGGGCCTAAAAAACTCGTTGAAAAGTAAAATTACTTACAATTGTTTTCTTTTCTTAGTTTTTAAAAACTAAAAACTCATTTTATTAGTATTTTCTTAAAATAGTTTTTAAAAATAGTTCTGATTTCTTTTTAGTTTATAAAAACTAAAAACGAGGAATAGTTGTGAGTAATTTTACTTTTCAGTTCTTCTCTTTGTGTTTATTTTTTCTTATTTAACAATGAAATTTATTACCCATTATCTTTTTTCAGTATAATTTTGTATTCGAGGTTTCTTTTAACAGTATAAAACTCTCTGAATCCTGTTTTGAGAAGTTCCAGTTAGATCCTTCAATATATGATTTCCGAAGATTGTACTGGTATGTTTTGTCTTTATTTAAGGATAATCCTTTAAGTAGATCATGCTCTAATAAAGCCAGAGTATGAATCTCATAATTTATCTCAGTAAATAATTTTATGACATGAGTGGTTGAACTATCATGCCTATGAATACTTCTGGGAGAAGTAGTAATTTGTAGAGTCACCTGCTGCATGTGTTCTGCCTGAATATCGTTTATGACAAAGTTTAATATTGGCGACAGGGCCAAAAACCTGTCTGTAGGAGGTATCACCAATGAATGGAGACATCCTGCTTCTAATAGTAACATAGGAGTTATCAAAACATCCCTGTATAAGTGTGCTTTGAAAGAACCCAAATTTATTTGAGCTCTTCTTATTATGAACTTCAACTGGCATGTACAGTCTTTGTCCACAGTTTTACAATATTCTGAAGATCCAAAACAACGATTTCTGTTATTGAAGTATGTTTGTACTTTTACGAATAAACCATCGTCTGTTGTTGTTTCAGAATGGACTTTAAACAGAAAATCTTGTATTATCCCAAATTTACCCAGAAGGATATTTGGATTTATTTGTTGTGAGATACTGCAAGCAGCAGTAGCATATGTTTGTGTTTGAGCACGAGGCTCTAATTGTAAGGCAGTCTTTATTTTTTCTTCATCAACTGTTTTTAGTCGAACTGCCATTTCGGCTTCTTCCTTTGAGTAGAAACCTTTGTATGTAGACCAAAACTGGTCTTGTTTAGCCTCATTGAGGTCTCTAAAGGATGTATAAACACCTTTATTTTTGCATGTTATCAAAGCAAAATGTGTGAAACCTTTCCCAGAAGGAGAGGCAGGAGATGTCAAAGCTACTCCTTTATTGTCATGACAACAAAAATTGTATAATACACTTATAATGCTTTGTTTCACCTTTGTGACTAGGTGTTCATTTTGTGTAGTATATTTTGGAATATTTCAAATATTGTCAATTAAAACATTTAATTTGACAATTGTATTGTGTCTTCCAGGGTACTGGAAAATATTTGTAAGGATTGACAACTCTTGTTTGCCAAATTTTGTGAATTGGTCCGCCTGATAAGGGGACTTTACTTGTTTGGGGATACCGGTTCCTTTCTTTGTATTCTCCAACATATGGATGTTTGTATGAGTGACCTAACAGGTCTTTGTAGAAGTTCAAGTCTTTATTTGATGTACCTGGAAAGTATATCAGCACAAGTATTATCAGAACCTTTTATATGTTCAAAATAAATAATTTTTCCTGAAAAATTTATATAATCTTTAAAAAGCAATCATCTTTTATGTGGTTTTTTATCATTATTAATTTGATTTTTACCATAAAAAATTATGGCTTCACAATTTGTCCTGATTGTTATTTCTTTTTTATTTATAAAAAATAATTTAAATGCATCCTTTGCGTGTATGATAGCATTTACTTCATAATCTGTGCTAGTTTTGTAAATTTTTGGTTTTGTAGTATATTTTCCAGAGGCATATCTGCAAATTTGTTCTTCTACCTTTGGTATGTGTTTATTTTTCTTTCGTTTAAGGATGGCTCCCCATCCAAGTTCACATCCATCACATTCAATTATCAAGTAATCTGAATCTAATGGTAATTGTAAAGTTGGTAAATTTGTTACCATTTGTTTTACTTTTTTAACTAATTTTATATCTTCAAAATTAAATTTTCTTTCTCATCTTCTCTCTCTTGGTATCAGAGCCCTGTTCTTTCCAGGGACGGTTCTTTTATCATGTAAATCTTAATTTTCTGATTGAAAATAGGTATCTGTTAAAGGTGTATAATGTTTGCTAGGATACCCATGGTAGTTGAAGGGCAGTGATGGCCAGTGGAGAGCCTTTGTAAGTCCCTAGTTTCCTACCTTGATGGGTTGAGAAACACGTGCAGATTGCGACACCAAATTCAGATATATATTTTCAGTAAAAAAAAGAGTTTTTTTTTTACTTTCTGATAAGCCTTATGATCTTCTATATTCTTTAATATTTATTGTTTTACTGTGTATTCCGTAGATATCTTATCTACTACTTCTGTTTTTCTGCTTTTGCTACTGTTTATTTTCTACTGCTTTTACTTCCCGTACTCCTGTTTTCTCACTCTCGTACACACTATAAAATTTTGTTTACAAAGATAAACAAAATGTTTACAAATAAATGGCTAACATACAACCTTTTAAAGGAAAATACTACAAATCAGCTCTTGCAGCTGTAGAATCTATAACAAAATCTCCTCCAGTAGGATATACAAAACCTACTACTGATACAGATACTGTTCATACGGTTCTAATAGGACAAAATAACACAATAATAGCTTTACTAGAAGAAGTTTCTAGAAAATTATCTAATCTTATATATTCAAACAAAAATGGAAATATATCTGATGATATAAAGGATCTAGTTAATAAAGTTTCTAGACTATCATTAGGAACAAATATACAAACTAAAACAGTATGTAAAAACACTCATAAATTTGTCAAAGTAATAGCAAAAACAGACATAGCTGAATCCAGTAATAGAAATCAAACTAAACAGGAGAATAATACCTCCAACAAAGACAAAACTGTGTATTTAAAATATGAATATAAGACCAAATAACAGTTCACAAACACAATTACAAGATGTTTCTATGGATAGTACACCCAATAGAAATCAAACAACAGAGAGGTTTCCAGGAACTTCTCGCAGATTAAGAGAACATCAAACTAGGAGACAATATCTCATACAACACCTAGGAATCTTAGATAGATTTCTAAATAGAAGAAGAACTACTAATGTCAAGAGATTAGAAGACTTAGTAGACATACATCAAAATACAGAAATAGGATCCAATTCAAGGATAGATTTTTTGAATCCTAGACAATTATACAATATAGGCTGGTTAAGTTCTGAAAGAACTAGCCTTTACAGATATAAGAGGATAGAAGATTTTCACCTTCCTGATAACACACATGAGATAATTCCTTTAATACCTCAACAAACAGCTACACAGCTCCTAAATCAACATGGGAGATATGTCCACATTGGATTAATTACTATAGGAGTTAGATCCCTAGCTAGACATATGATTGGTGCGAGAGCTTTGATAGTTCTCCATGATACAAGATTTCAAAACAATGATTCTCAAAGTATTATTGGGATCTTAGAGGTTGACTTGAATCAGCCCATATCATTAATATATCTTGCTCCAAACTTTACACTCACCCTTCCAGACTTCGTTAATCACATTAGTCTAGAAGTACAAACTATAGGTTTTGGAACAAATTGGATAGGAGATAACCTACACCTAGATATTACTTTCATAGGAAGAATAAGTAATTATATTTCTTGCATGTATAGAATTAATACTAGACCATTAGAGGAAGCAATAAGCTCTATTGGTATACAATTTTTTCCAGCTCAGGCATTCACACGAAGAAATGAGGGTCATCTATGGCAAACTCATCTACAAAGGATGAACGAAATCCAATCACAAATCCAAATTCTTCTATTATACACAATAGATTTAGAGGCCTTAGTTTAAGCTTCACAAATTATAGAAATACTCCACTTATGATTTAAAACAAAACAGACGGGATAGTACATCCACTATTCCTAATGATGATCATATTGGTAAGATGAACATCATAGACAGTGATGATGAAGAAGATGATGATATGACTGAAGAAGAATGGAATCATCATCAAGCAAATATAGCCATGTTTAGGCAAGGAACTCTAGATAACCAAGCCAACATAGCCATGTCTATACAAGAAACTTTAAACTTAGAACCCTGGGATAGGTTTCTAAACGATCTTAAGTGGGAGCCATGGGACAATTTTCCTCTTGAACACAATGAAGTTAGAAGACTTCAAGAAAATGAAGAAAATGATGAAATAAATAATATCGTTAATACATTTTTACAAAAGTTAAAAATTGAAGAAGAAACTGAAGAAAAAGAATTTTCTTATCAATTTACAAAAAAATTACAAGATAAAGAAGAAGATGTTTTATCGACAACATCTGAAAACACAAAAGTAAGACTAATAAATGAATATGAAGAATCTACTGCTACAAATTATAGGTTAGATCCTGCTGGTACACAAAATTATTCTCAAGGATTCCTTCCCAGAGAAACTGTACAAAATATTGTCCTTAGTAACAATAAATACATATTACATGGTAAAAGATTACCAGTTGAACCAAACTTCCAAATTCCAAACTTACTTCTAAACATAGGAGGTATAGATCCCCAACTCCTTCCAACATACATAGAACAATGGACAGCTGCTGTAATTTGAGATTATGGCATACATCATGAGAAAGATGTACTGTCTTCTCAAGAAATGATCGCTGAAGGAGAAACATACTTAGGCGATATCGCTAGATCTAGATGTGAATCTTTTAAGAAAAATTTCCCTAATGATCTAAACACACTGGTTATTGAACCAGGTCCAAATATTTACAATTTTTGTTCCCTTATACAAAGATTGTTTACTTCACAATCGGCCAATGATGGCAACACAATTAGACAACAAATTTATCTAGGACATCTTGAAAGATTGTCTATTGAATATTTTGGTAAAATAAAAGAATACTGTCAAGATTATCTCTTGTATGTATCTATAGATGGTTGCTTTCATAATGTTAATATAGGAGACAAAATGTTTCTTAAACTTCCAGGAAAACTTGGACAAAAAATTAGAGAAAGCTGGAAAAATGATGAAGTTACTCCCATGTTGAATAACCTCTCTATACGAATACAACACATTATGAAAATAATGGAAGACAGTTGTTCCCATATAGCAATACAAAAACAGCTTAAACATTCTGATGCTGGGATATGCAAACAAATATACACACCTCAACAATATGCACAAAATAGATTTAAAAACAGGAAAAATATATCTAGAAATAAACCAAGATATAATAATACACAAAAATTCTTAGGACCAAAAACTCCAAGAAAAACATATACAATAAGAGCTTCTAATGCCAGAAAACCCACTTTAAATCCTAATAGACATGTTAGGAAATTTAGGGATAACAAAACTTACAAACAAACATTAAAATGTTTTGCTTGTAGTCAACCAGGACATTTTTCGAGAGATTGTCCAAATATCGCCAATCTTTACACAAAAGACGAGGCTTTAATAAAATCATGTCATATGAATCTTCTTCCCATTGATGAAGAGGTTTCTACTGACTTTGAAATATTATCTGTTATTAGCATAACAAAATACACAGATGAAATAAACCCAGAAAAGATTTACAAAAATTATGATTTAATAAATGAATTTACAAATAACGAATATAGTCATTTATATCCAAATGATGACAATAATTTCCCAAATGGGGGAAGAATATAATGAAATGGGAAAAATATTAGACGATCTAGGATATTGTCTAATAAAAACTACAGACATAAATATTTGTTCTCACAAAATACAGTTTTATTCAGAAACAGAATCAATTCATTGCACATATTGTGAAAGGTATTTTCACATATCAAAAAGGGCACATTGTCCACTTTGTTATAAAAATTTCTGTATTAAATGTGTAGAAAAACATTTAAATATACAGGAACAAGAAATACCCTCTTTTGAAAAGAAAAAAAATATGAATAAATTGAACAACAAAGATTTAACTGATACTAGAGTTTCAGTATTAGAAACTCGCATAAATCACCTAGAAGAAAAAGTTATTTTTTTAGAAAAAATAATAAAAGGGAAAACTAACATAGATCTCCCAGAGTCTAGTTATCTATTGAACAAAATAACATGATGAGAATAATGGAATGTATCCCATTAGTTTGTAACAAACAACAACTAATAACTTTAAAAGTATTAGTTAAACTATAAAACAAATTCAAATCAATCAAACCTTTATAAAAAAATTTTAGTATTTAAAAACTAAAGTCCCAAATGGAGCCTAAAAAACTCGTTGAAAAGTAAAATTACTTACAATTGTTTTCTTTTCTTAGTTTTTAAAAACTAAAAACTCATTTTATTAGTATTTTCTTAAAATAGTTTTTAAAAACAGTCTGATCTTTTTTAGTTTATAAAAACTAAAAACGAGGAATAGTTGTGAGTAATTTTACTTTTCAGTTCTCTATTTAAAAAAAACTCAAAATATTATAAGAATATGTTGTTTATTGTTTTCCATTAATGAAATTTCATAAATATAAACAATTTTTTCCATTTTCATATATTTAAAACAGTTTTCAAATAACACTTACCAAATAATTTTTTTTTCTCTTATTCCAAAAAAAGTTCTAGAAGACTATTTTTTGAAACTTTTTTAAAATACTAAAAAATAAAATCAAACTGTAGTCAAAGTTCTTCTTCTTTGTGTTTATTTTTTCTTATTTATCAACCATTCTCTTTCTTTTTTATAAGCATTACATGAATAAATCTTTTCTCGCTAACTTTATTAGAATTTATAAAAGAAAAAGTCTTTCTTTCTCTCATCATAACAACACCATTATATAAAAGTCTCATTCACTTTCTTGCATTTAATTCTTCTTGCATTTAATTCGAATTTGCATCCCTATGTGATATTCTTTTGTTTAACATGTATAATCTCTTTTTTTTTTTCTACTTCAAAAACTTACTTGAAAGTATAATCTAATTGGATTCCTTTGTCTCTTTTCCTTCTTCAACCGTATTGACGATTTATAATTAGAGAAATCAAAATTTTTTTTATTTAATTATTTCCTTTTTGGATTCAAAATTGTAAATACTTTTCTTCCATTTTTGTAATCACAATGACTTTTGTTGGTTGTATGGTCGAAACATTCCCTTTGTTCCATAATATGTATGGTCCAACAAAAAATAAAATATAAAAACAGTATAATAAGAAAGGAAATACAACAGGTAAAATATGTCTCTTATAATAAATCTCGATCATTCAATTTTTTTTTACACTTTGGGCATGGTTTTTCATTTTGTTAACAAAATACAATCATTCATGTAAACTTTATAAGAGTCATAGTCACTCGATTTAATCAACTTTTTTGGATGTTCACAATGTCCGTAGTTAGATTTCAATCATGTCAAATGAATTTGTTGAACATGTTGCAAGCTCATCCACCACAAGTTCCTCAAGTGTTTGCAACTCCATCTCATCAAGTCGTGTCACTACCTTACTACCACAACACACCATCCTAACTTCACCACCATCTCCTCAACATTCACTAGAGGAAACACCACATTTGCCATTATCCGATCAAAATGATGATGTGTCTAAACTCCCTTCAAACTCTTAGTTTAATAATAACAAAAGGTGGAGAATTAGGAATTTTTATATAATTGTATGTTTTTGTTATCCTTATAATAGAAAAATATATGTTTTCTCTTAATATTTTCTCTATTTCTTTTTCATATAATTGCTCTTATATTTTATCTGTGTTTGATATCCTCTTATTTAACTTGGTCCAAATTACTATGATTATATTTACATGTTTAACTTGGATTGTGTATACACATGTTCTACTTAGGTGTCTTGGTTATACATAATCTCCTTTCATGCATAAATCATGTTAAATGAACTATATCATATATATTCATATTATCTATTGAATTGAGATTTATATATGATTTTGTTATCATGAAAAAGGAAGATATTTAGATCTGGACAACTCGAAACTAGACAACATATAACAACTATTGTTTTAATGATAACAAGTATACAATATACTAACAATTGTTTATGATATGCGCAAGGTGATGCACTCCTTTGATCTCTTCAACAAGGTTCTTTCATCTAAGAAAATGGAGGATAGAGAGGTTAGAAATGGGGGAAGGTTGACGCCACTTTCTAGGAGAAAGATGAGTCAAAAATTTTATGTTGTTTGCCATAAGGGAGAGGTTCCTTATAGAAGCTTTAAGGGAGAGATTCCTCAAGAGAGAGAATTCTCAATGGCACTCAAGAATAAATTACTCAAAAAGAGTCTTACTTCATTCAATCAAGTGTGATTTTTACAAGAGAGATTAGGTGTATTTATAGCCCAAAGAGGGGGCAAGACACTCAAAACTAGGCAATGTGGGACTTGAGCCTAATTAGGATTAGGAGCACTAATCTCTCTTAGAACCACTAAAAGTGGTACCTAGCCTTAAGCTAGAGAGTGTCACGGCCTAATCAAGGGGGTGTGGAAAGAGATCCACACTCCTTTGGGTTGTTAGGCCCTTTATTCCCCCTCACCTCCCTTCCTAAGCTAATTACACCCTAAACTCTAAAAACAAGCATAAATGGCTGAAATACATGGCCTAAAAGGGAATTAAAAGCTAATTAATATTTACAAGAGGAAAACTAAGGACTATGGCCTAAAATATCTATCTCCATCATGAGTTGGAGTCTTGATGAGTCTTTCCAGGCCAAGTCCTCTTCAATTCTCCTAGCCATTGCCCTAGTGAGAGGGTCCTTAGTAGGTAGGATTGCATCACAAGGTATAAAGGATTAAATCAAAATTGTGAAAATATCTCATTGCACTTACAAATAAATAAACTATCAAGTCTTCACCAGCATGGAACATTGTTATGGTACGTACTCGTCCAATCAACCCATGTACAAATGGTTGTAAGTTATTAAGCGTAATTATTGACAACAAAAGGGATTCTAAATGTCTTATTTTGATTTATTTTCTTCCCTTGTATAATTGTAAAATAACTTTTTATTAGCATAAAAAGTAGTTACACAAAAAAAAAATTCAAACAAACTGGGAAAAATTACTCTACAAATGACGTTAGTAATTATTATGCACCTACAACACGTTTGACATCTTATTACAGACATCATGTCTTATGTCAACACTTGAAGAGTAGACCTATGATGATGCAATTCCTTTAGCTTGACCCATGATGTTCTCCATTGACTTTGGTTCCTCTAAGAAATGGTTTGATAGAGGAGACAAGAAGTGGTGGTGGAAGTGTCACTCCAAAGTAGGAGATAAGCTTTAGGTGAAGTTTACCATAAAGGAAATGACCCTTAATTACAGCAATGAATATTGATAAAGATTTATCGAGATCAATATAAAAAAAACTAGTTTTCCCCAAATTTTTGCAATATAGGGCACAACCTAGATAACCTAGGTCTCGAAAATACAAGTCATGTATGGTTTAAATTTCATAAAAAAGTTAGAAAATAGAGGGGTTTTAATTGCATAAAATGAAAAGAGGAATTGCAAAGAACAAAACAAATATTATGAACAAAAATAGAGAAAGAAAACTTCGATCTAAGGTTCCTAGCAATGCCTTTGTTGCTCCTAGGGGAAATTTAGAAGGGGGTTAAATAGATTCACCAAATTATTTTTCAAAATTTTTCTATTTAACAATATCAGATTATTTTAAAAAACAACCCCTTTATGAAATTTTCAAAATCTACCTTCTTTTACAAAATTGGGTTTTCAAGAAATCAACCTTTTAGGCAAAGCACCAATTAATTCAATTCCTCCAATAATGATTTCAAATAAACTAGAAGAGAAACTTAGCAAGAATTATCTTTCAAGTAATTCAGAATTAAAAGGAAAGGGTAGAAAGATTAAAAAATCAAACCCACAAAATAGGGTCAAAACCCAAATTCAAAATCAAGCAAATGATTAACAAGAATATGATCCGCAGCATGAAAACTTAATGAATCAATTAAAGCTGCAAAAACCTAGTTGTTAGTCCTCCAATAATTCAATAAAGACTGAAATTAAAGAGTATAAGGAAGAGAAAATTTGCAAGTGATTTATACTAGTATAGTCTAATTGACTTGCATCTAGATTACAGACTTAGTCTTCTACTAATTTGTTTTCCACTAAAATTTCAGTACATGCACACCATACATACAAATTTTAATCTCGAAAAGATTTAAACTACAAAAGAAAAGGTTTCCTCTTACACCCCACAAAAGTTTGCTACATTGTGACACCCCACCATTGACAACGCCTCACTTGCAACACTCCACTGCAAGATTTCCCAACAATCTTAAGAACACCTCAAGAGATTATTAACCTTGTGCAAAAACACAAAAAAAAAGTATAGAATAATATGACCTGAAGTGAAGAATACCCAAACGGAAATATTAGAACCTAATAAAGTATCTTCCTTAAATCTTGAAAATGAAGCATCTTCAAACCATAAAAAAAGAGTATGAATCTTGGAGACAATAATGAGAAAACGTTCAAGAGAAGCAATCACTTGATTGGATTGATCAAAAGTTGTAAAATATGTTTTCAAAATGCTTTTATCTCAGTTTTAATATAGGGTAATCGATTACCTACTTGATTACTTGATATCCTGCACAAAACTGGTCCAAAGTGCTGGTTCTCGGGAATAACCGATTACTAAAATCAGGTAATCGATTACCACAAAAAGCATCAATTCCTGTTCTCAAAAATCTCGCAGGTTAATCGATTACTATTTTTAAGTAATCGATTACCTTACTTAAAAATCCATTTTTGATGTTTTTTCAGCACAACCTAGCCTATGAAATCTATCCAAAACATCCTAAACACATTCTCAAGCCTATCTAAAACACACAATACAAGTACCACACCTATAAACGTGGCACCATAAAATTGATTTAAGAGTAAAAACAAAGAGAGAAAAGCAAAAGCAAAACTTCACCAAACTTCACCTATAAACCAACAGGCTTGAGTAATCATAATTCTAAAAGTCATGCAAAATTGCATAAACAATCATAGGTAATTTAATTGAAATAGATTACAATCGTAATCTCAACATTCTCATGAATTTTCCAAAATTTAACTGGTTGAAATAGGGTCTCAATCAATCACTTAATCTCTTACAATTCAGATCAATTGACCTGAATCAATCTAAACTAATTTGTAACAAAATCTAAATGGTTGAAATAGGTTCTCAATCAATCACCTAACTACTTGGGATGGTAAAAGATAATACAAATTGAATTTCTTGTCCTTATAGGTAAGGATTATCTCATTAGTTTAACCATTATGGATTGTTTTCTTATCAAATTGTCATGGCCTCTCTAACAACATATGGTTTGCCTCCATTTGTACTACATTACAAATAATTTCATCTTTATAATTCTCAAAGGAGAAAGGCACCTTCACTCGCTGGTTGACAACCATTTCTCCATTCTCATTCAACCATTAAATCTTGTAAAGCTTAGGATGAAGAATTTGTGTTAAGGCTAACTTTTCAACCAACCTCGAGCTACAACAATTACAACAAAGATTCATTATCTACAATGAGATAACATGTTTTATAAAAAAAAATTTACATTTTGTGTGAAATATGTTCTCTCTAAGATTGGCTAAGCTCAAAGGGTTGCTTCCAAGAAACATTATCACTTCCAACAAGTCACCATCACAAGGATAAAATCCCTCAATATTATGTTCTTGACCCCTTTTTTGACCTCTTCTTCCTTACTCTCACTTGAATAGGAGGATGTAGTCTCTCATTGACTACTATAAATGTTTTGACCCTTTATGATCATGGTTTTTTTAATGGGTTATTAAGATGCAATGTGACCTCTTCTAAAACACTTAATGCTACTAGTCCTTGAGCCAAAACTAGTAGGGGGTTTCTCTAGAATGCAACGGTTTATGCTTTTCATCCATACTCTTGAATGGTTCTTCCTTGGTGTGGTTGTTGGAAAATGATGCAAAACAAGTTTGCTCCATTTGATCTTCCTCCAAGAGGCTTCAAAGCTCCCAAGAAATGGATTAATCGAGGGGGGAAGAAATGGAGGTGGGGCGCCACTCTCAAAGAAAGATAAGTGAAAATGTTTAGGTTTGCCACAAGGAAAGGAACCCTGGATAAAAGCCAACTATGAAGAGGTTCCTCAAGAGAGAGGATCCTCAAGACCTTTTACTAAGAATGTGCTCACAAAGACACTATTTTCATTTAACTTCAAATGTGAGATTTACAATAAGTGAGGGGTCCTATTTATAGGGAGTGAGAGGTTAGGATTAAGAGCCTAATCATGGACCTCCCAACAAGGCTCATCCCCTAAGTAAGATTAGCTAACTAACTAAGGATACAAACCCCCTAAGTAGCGCCCAAAATCATGCTAAGGTGGGTCCCTATGTTGGTCATGCTTTGTGTGTTAGAATATGGAGGTGAAAAAATGAGTTAGGAGGTGTTGAAATGATCCACACTCCCATCTATGGATTACACCTCTTTCTAAACACACTCCACATAATTTACTAAAGGAACCACTTAGCTAATTACATGGAAAATGGCCAAAATACAAGGCCTTAATAAGAAATCAAATGTGCCCTTAATTCCTAAGACAATATAAAATATTTACAATATTAAAATCCTAAAACTATGGCTTCGTGTCTTCATGTAAGCACCCATCCTAGCCAAATCTCTCTTTCTTAAATCCTCCTGGTCATGATGCTAGGTGGGATTACATCAGAAGAACTCCCCTAGACTTGTCCCTCTGTGCATAAAGATAAAAATGAGATGAGTAGTCCTTCTGGAAAGAAGTCTTTCTCTTCAATTGATGCTCAACCTCAATAAAAATTTTAACGAAGTCATTTAGGTCTCTGTATTCCAAGATTTTAACTCTGTCTCTAATCTCCACACTTAAGCCACTAAAACAACTATTTATGGTTAACCTAGGCTCCTTACCAATGCTCACTCTCATTATGAAAAACTCCATTGTTATATATATATTCTTGACACTCAAATTATGTTGTTTCAATCTTTGAAGCTTATCAAGGAGTTATCTTTCATAATAAGACGGTATGTGCCTATGCCTCAATCCTTTCAAGATTATTCTAATATGATACATAGGAGTTATGATTGTGTCTTCTCTGATTGACAAGAAAGGTCCACCAATACATTGCAATCCCTTGTACGTTAAAGGTTGCAAAAGAGACTTTTCTTTTTTCACTCACTTGGAAGCAAGTGAAGAACTGCTCTATCTTTATCTCCCAATTAAGGTAGGCTTCAACATCATCCCTTCCATGGAAAAGAGAAAGGTCCATTTTTTGTTCCTTGGGTCTTTGCTCATCCCTCCTTGTAGGTCTTTCCCCTTTTTCTTACCTCTCATGTTAATAGTCATTGTCACTCAACTCACTCATTCTTGACTCATGGGGACTATACCAATACTATCTTATTCTCCTTCTCTTCCATTATTCTTCTCTCATATTCCTTTCTTTCTTTTCTTTATCTTTATCTCATCTTTCTTCTTTCCTTTCTCCCTTCCTTTCTTTCTTCTTGTCATGCTCTCTCTTATTTTCTCTTCTTTCTCTCTTGTTTCCTTTACCTTTTTTCCCTATATTCATGTTTTATCCTTTTTTTTCTTTTCTTTTCTCTCTCTTTCTATTTCTTCTCTTTCCTTTCTCCCACTTCCTTTTCTCTTTCACATTTTATTTTCTCATTTTCTTTTCTTTTTCTCTTTTTCCTTTATTTCTTTTCTCTCTTTCGCCCTCTCTTTTCTTTCCTCCACTTTGCAACCACGAAAATCACTCACAAACTTCTCCATAGGATTTAGTCTAGGAAACCCTTATTGATTAACACTCCTCACTCTTTTTTTAGTTTTCTCAACTAGTATCAAAAGCTTTTGGGACTCAAGGCATACCTAAAAAGAAACGCAACAAATAAGCAAGAAATAAAAATGCAAGAAATGTAAACTATGGCTCATGCTCCAAGATGTGAAGGATGAGGTACCAATTCCTTCATTCACACCAAATCCTTTGATTGAACAAATACAAGCAAAAAAGGTGACCCTTATGAGCATAAAACACCTCTAGAATGACATTTGTTTACAAGAAATTAAAATAAGAAAAAATAAAAACGTGAAGTCTCTACACTCCAAGTGTTTCCTCTTTTTGAGATCTTTTTGCTCTCCTTAATGGAATTTCGCTTTGAGAGTTACACCTTCAAGGCTTTCTTAATAACTATCCTTAAGATGCTACCCTTGTGCCAAACTTTAGCTTATTCCCTACAAAGGAAAGGCAAGACGCACCAAGAGCAAACAAATCGAATGCAAGAGCAAAACCAAAAGCAAGAAAAACACAAAGAAGAATTGAAAGTAACTTCTAAATGGCAATAATAATCGAGACAAAATCAAAGATGAAAAATAAGAAAAGAAATACAAAAGTTAAGAAAAAATGGTAGGCACTTCAAAGAAAACATAGAAAAACTCTAGAATAGAATGGTAGGAACTATGGTCATGGAATTATCAAGAAGGTTCAAGCAAAATTCAAACAACTTAGCAACTTAATTTGAAAAGATTTAGGTTCACAATTTTTTTAACCTTTTCTTTTAGTAATTTTATAAAAAACTTTTGTTTTGTTGTTTTTTTATACTAACTTTCTTGCACCTATATACTTGTATTGAATTGAAATTTAACTAGGGGTTTAGAAATATTAAAATTTAGAACAAAGAAGCAAAAAGATAGTCACTAATTTGATGAAATAAAATTGCAATTTAAGAAGAAACAACTCAAAAATGGACTAGAATTGGGTGAAGAAAAAATAAGTCTCAAATGAGAATTAAGAAGTATTGTTTGGATATCTTGTATACACAAGTTTAAAGGTCCAATTTGATCAAAAGATCACACTCTCAAATTGAAGCAAGTTACCTTTCAACTAGTACCAAAATTTGAGCTACTTGAAAATAAGCAATGGAATGTAATTTGAGAAAAAATTGAGCAAATATTTTTTTTGGAAAATATTTAGAACATGTTATGAACTAAGAGCATGTGATACTTCTTAGACATGAACCAATCAAAGGACAATGCCTTTGTATGCTCAATTCCTCAAGAATACGTCATCACACTTTTTGTAAAAAAATAAGATAAACATACAAATTAAATGACAAAGTAAGGAATAAACATGACTTACTATGGACAAAACAGATAATAAAAAACAAACTAAATGGCACAAAAATATAGAACCAAAACACTAAAACAAAAACAGGCTTGTGTGATTTCAATAGATCTATACCACAGGGTTGTGGTTTTGTCCACAGGGGCGTGAATTCATCCTATAGGCTCATTATGAAATCACAAGTGAGGAAAGAAAATTAAAATGAAACAAACATATAATAGAGATCCTAAAATCAGAGAAACTAAGCTTTATTCAATGAAAAGACAAGTTTGAGCTCCAAGTTTCCAAGTTAACTAGAAACTTGAGCTCCAAAATTTTAACTAAATTACAAGTTTGCACCTCAAGCTTTTGAAGTTTATAAATAACTCTCTTTTACACATTGTAATATAATCTTGATCGATATATGAAACTTAATTTTTTGAAAGTTATGTATCTACTTGTAGAACTTTCAGAGAGAGAAACTTTTTCTTCTTTTTAGCTTTTATCAAGGAACATCTTTTACACATTGTAATATAATCTTGATCGATATATGAAACCAGTGTTTTGAAAACTGGACCGGTCATTGACCCAATTAAGGTAGTGGGTCAATGGGTCAATGATCAGACCGGTTAGCCTAATTTAACCCGATTTATATATATATATATATATATATATATATATATATATAATCAAAATATATAATATTTCTTGACTAATTCAATTCAAATTAACATAAAAGTACTAATATAACAATATTAAATACCAAATAAAGTTTAACAAAACATAATCTCATTGTCCAGTACTCAAATATGAAAATATAATCATAGTTCAAATAAAATAATTAATAATAACTTATATTCAAAATAATAATTGAACTAATAAAGTTCTTAATAACAACACAAATTCATAAAATAAGAAAATAAGTTCATAAACAAATTTAAAAGGCAAACATAAGTTTTTTTTTAAAAAAAAAAAACAAAACTCAACCTGAAACAGGTTACTAAACCCGCCCGGGTCACCTGTTCTTACGAAATCTGGTCATTCCTAACAGATTTGCCACATGTTACTTGCACACCTGATCTAATGAATAAACTAGCCTGGTTGTTTGACTGGGTACCGGTCTGAGCCGGTTCAAAAAGGTTTTTATAACACTGTATAAAACTTATGTTTATGAAAGTTCTGCATTCACCTGCAGAAGTTCTGGAGAGAGAAACTTTTTCTTGTTTTTAGCTTTTATTAAGGAACATCTCCCTATGTCAAACATCATTCATGGATTAGTTTCTTCTTCTAATTCAAGTTATTCTTTAAAAAATGAATCAATGGCATAGTTTAATGTTCTTTGTTATATAACATTCTCCAATAAAGTTCTATATTCCTTTTTTTACAGTAGTATTTAAGTACACGACAATCATTTTAAAAAAATTCAAACTAAAAAAATCAATAAAAATTTAGTCACGTGTTTTATCAATTTTATCATTTTACCTTGTCATTTAATAAAATCAAATAAAGACAATTAAGTGGGTCTTATTATTGAAACCACTACTCAACTATAATAGATGAACTCCAAGTAAAATCTTATATTTGATATTCGAGTCTCCACATCTAAAACTATTTGCTTATTTTACATCACTTTGCAAGAAACTTTATGAGAGAATTATCATCATACATTCATAATAGAACATATGTGCATTAATGGGTGATAGCTAATTTTATTAATGCTATTTATTTTAGTTATTAATATAAGATTTTGGAATAATATCACACATACTACAACCACCATGGTTAGTTATTATAGTCATTACTCTAGATTTTGTTTCATATTTCTCAAATAATATGTAACAAACGTAAATTTAGTAGTTTGATCAACATTTTTTTAACACTTGTTACAATGAATGCAATAGAAGTCACACCCAAAACTAACCCTTACACAAAAATAAAAATAAATCAATATTAAAAGTTACCACAAATATTTTCCTAACAAAAAAACCAAGAATATAAGTTTCCATAATTAAGCCCATTAGGAAAGTCATGGCAAAGAACTAGTTTAAACGTTGATTAGCCTAAATTTTATTTGCTATGTAAATTACGTCTTCTTATTTTGTTTAGGAATTATATATTTCATAAAGTTTAAATATTGTTAACATTGATTATTAAGTAACATTTTGATTTTGCTAAATATTTTTATTATTGAGTATGTATATAAAGAAGTTTTACAAAACATAAATTAGCTTTCTTATATGTTGTAATATTACTTTGGATTCTATGTTTTATAGCACTTGAATAATAAACAACGTAAAATACATATAAATTAAAATAACAACTTCAAAATTTTCAAACATAATAACATGTTTGTGAAAACTATAATGGTGTTTATTTCAATGTATTCACGTGTGTGAGATGCATGTGAAAACTCTAACGATGTATTATTGTAATAAATGTCGAAGTCATTGAAAAGTAAAAAAACACAAGATCAACTATATTATCAAAACGTCTATCTTCTTGCATCTCAAAACTTCTAAAATACCAATATTTTCCTCTTAAAAAAAAAAGAAACCATTAAGTTCACGGTATTTTCTAGGGGATGTGGTAAGGTGAGATTAGAAAGAGAAACAATATGATTGACAAAATAAGTAATTACATTGAACTCAAATATGATACACAAGCTTGTCTAGCATCATTGTTCATCTAAAGATGTAAAAGGACCTTTAATTGTAGATGGGTGAGTTTGTGTGCTTGACTTTGTAATGTCTCCGTTAAGATGCTCTGATGAAATAGATGTTAATTCCATGGTAGTGCTATTTCCTTCAAAAGCTTTCCACCTTTGTAGTGCTTCTGGTAATGTCATATCAAAGTCAATTCCATATATGTCATTATCATTTGTTTCTGAAGGCTTCCACACCTCTACAAAAGGTGATAGTACATTCACTACGTGACTCATGTCAGGACGTTGATAAGGCTCCCTTGCACAACAATGCCCTGCCAACTCTGCGACGATGCTAATATTGGCCAATATTTCCTCATCAATTTTAATTGTTGGGTCGATAGTTGTGTTAAATGAATCCTTATTTATTAGCATTTTACGGAACCACGTAACAAGGTGAATGTCCTCTTCTGGTAGACTATCATCAAGTGCTTTCCTACCAGTTATCATCTCCATAAGAATCACTCCAAAACTATAAACATCAACCTTAGTTGTAAGTCGTCCAGTGGCTGCCCAATCCAACATGAATTTTCCATGTTAGTATTAACATTAAACATTTGAACAAGAAATAACATAAATGAATTATATATTAAAAATGTCAATTACTATTGTCATATGGTCATTAGAGAAAATAATCACTATCTAATTAGTTAAGTGGCATGTTTGTAAGAATGCAACATATACTTATGAGTAACGCAATTAAGAAACAATATTGATAATCACATCACATATTTTGATGAATAATTGTTACAACAAAAATGCTTTATGATAAACTAAAAAATGTTGAAACTTATTCATAATGGCTAATGAAAAATGAAAGGAATTTTTCCTTTAGTGTTTGCACAAACACAGAATAAATGAAGACATTTAAAATAATTATTAATAGCATTTTAATGCATAAAAACTAAAATAAAAATATAACAAATATATCATATAATTATTTAAAAGAGTGTTTATATCATATAATTATATGTGTCTAAGGCAAAGGGAACACAAATTTAAAAATGAATTTAAGTGTCAAACCTGCATACTCTGGAGCCATATATCCAAAAGTTCCTGCAAGCTTAGTTTGGAACGAGGTTTTCCCTTCTGGTGCAAGTCGAACTAGTCCAAAGTCTGATACTTTGGCACGCATATCATCTCCAAGCAAAATGTTGGATGGTTTGAGATCTCTATGGATAAAAATTTGTTGTGCCAAACCATGAAGATATTCAACACCTCTAGCAACATCCAAGGCAATACTAAGTCTTGTTTTCCATTCAAGTGGTTTTAGTCCTTCACTTTTCCAATTAATCAAATGTTTACTTAGAGCACCTTGAGGCATGTATTCATACACAAGAAGTCTTTCACTTCCATCCAAGCAAAATCCTAAAAGGGCAACCAAATTTTTGTGTCGAACCTTTGTAAGCACCGCAATTTCAGCTGTGAACTCACTCAACCCTTTCTCATCTACCAATCCGGCTGATTGCATTCTTTTCACTGCGATCTTTGTTCCATCATGCAACTCTCCTTTGTATACAGTGCCAAATCCCCCTTTCCCCAGTATGTTTTCTTCACCAAAATTGTTGGTAACTTCTCTCAAAACTTGAATTGAAATTAACATGTTACTAGCTTCCACTTGATAAGAACTCCATGTGGGACTTAATAATGCACTAGCGTTTCCTTCCCCATAACCTCCACAACTTATCTTTTGAACATTTCCATCCCCATGAGGAGATGCCACAGTTATAGTTGGATTTATAGTTTTCTGTAAATAATTCCACTTGTTTTTTAACTTAACAAGTATGAGGACCCCAACAAGAACAACAACTACCATTGCCACAATTCCAATTGCTATTGTAGTATTATGATTACTACCATGGGTGCTACCATTGCCTCCAAAATCTGAGCTAGTTGGTTTATCTTTTCCAATATCAAGATTCCCACCTAATTTAAGAACCACATCTTTATGAAATGGAGGTACTTTGCCATATAAATTATTGTTGGAAACATCAAATTCTTGCAAATGAGGCAAAGTAGTAAGTTCATTTGGTATGGTACCAGTCAGAGCATTGTTAGCAAGAAGTAACTTTGTCACAGAAGTAAACCTAGCAAAACATGGACAAATAGTGCCAGACAAACCCATGTTTTGAAAATTGATAACTGAAATGTTTCCATTAGAACAAACTATACCATTCCATTTATTAGCACATGGATCATTACCCTGCCAACTTTGAGCAAGCTTAAGAGGATAACCTAGAGGTTCAACAACAAATAGTAAAGCATTTACGATAGGACTACAAGGTTGCCCTGGTACATTTGTGCAATATTGGTTTCTCCTATTATCCATGTTATTGTCCACTCCTACCCCATCTTTGAACTTAGGAGGGGGTCCTTGAAGAAGATTATTAGTTAAGTTTACAAACTTCAAACTTGGAAGAGAAATCAAAGAAGGTGGAACAACACCTGTTAATTGGTTATCCCTTAAATTCACATAAAAAAGTTGATCATGCTGTGACAAGTCTGGTATAGGACCAGTGAATGAATTCCCATTAGCCCAAATTTGTCTTAAAGATTTCATGCTGTGTAACACAATAAGGGTACCATTGAGCTTAGAGATGCTTTTTTGTCCATTAACCAAAAGGTACTCGATTGAACTACGCGCTAGGCTTTGGGGCAATGGACCTTCTAGAAAATTATCAGACAATGCCAATAGAACCAAACCTGGGAGGGGACCATCTCTACCAAAAAAGTCAGGAATTGTGCCTATTAAACCAACACTTTGTGCACTAAATGTTTGGAGTGCAACACAGTCCCTAAGAGTATCTGGAATATGCCATTGAGATAAGGGGTTGTCATCAATTATCACCTCTTGCAAATTGCTCATACCCTTGAAGAAATCATTAGGAATGAAGGTGAACTTATTGTCATGAATTATTAGCTTTTGCAAGGATTTTGAAAGGTAAGGGAATGGCCCTGTGAGACTATTGCTTTGACATTCAAAATGTACTAACGCCGTTAGCTTCCCAAGCTCCTTAGGGAGAGAACCTGTAAGGTTTTGGTTCCCAATTTGAATAGCTATTACACGTTTAGATGAATCACAATCAACATGTCTCCATTTGCATACATCTGACCCTATCCACTGGAAGTTAATAGGGACATTGATCATGCTCTTCAAAATTTCCATCACCTCCACATCTTGACACCTAACCGAGATAACATGGAAAGAAATAACCAAAACTAGATAAAAAAAGAAGGAACCTCCGAAACCCAATGCAAGTTTCACCATTTTGTTTTATCTTTTTATTGGAGAAAAATAAAAAGAAAAACAAATTGAGGTGAAGGTGAAATCGTAGAATCCCCACAGGGTTTAAGGGGGAATTGATCACATTGCATTTGAGGAGGAAGAGGAGGAGGAACCCCCCAACGGAAAAAGCGAAATGTAAAACAAAAGAAACTGTCGATGTTGTTTTTGTTTGGGTAAGGGAGAAAATGGTGGAAGATACATGCATGTGCGGACCCCTGTTCTTTGGAGGTTTCACAATCAATGGCTTGTGTTGCATGTTCTACTCTTACTCGTCGGTTTGCACGTAATATTTGTTTTCATTTTAGAAAGATAATATGATAATGGTAATAGTTATGCTTTTCTATTTCTTATTTTGTTTATTAATTTGTGTTTATCAAACCTTTTTTTGTTACCATTTATCCTATCATTTAAATTCAATTTAATTATGTTAAATTGGTTAATTAAGTGTTAAACACTTCTTTTGTTAATATAAAAAGGAAATAAACCTATTTTTCTTTCATTAATATCTCAAATTTATTGAAAAAAAGTGTCTCTTAAAAATTATATTTGTAATCTATACTTTTAAAAATTATTAATTATGTTTAGAATATATTGTTTTTTTGTTAAAAACAGTAGATGAAACAGAAAGTTTGTTAATTATATGTGGATAATTTTTTTATTATTAAATTGATTTCGTATGAGGACACAAATTGGAGATATAGGGTTTCATAATTTCATATAAAACTTTTAAATTTTTGTTTTTTTTTAATTAAAGTTTTAAAAATTAAATTCACTTCTTTACAATCAAATTTAAATGACTTTTTGAATATATAGTGTAATTTAAAATGAATTGTTTTATATTTTAAAACTTTAAATATGATAATTCATTGAAGCGTTGAATTAATTTATTCAATTTAATTGTTTCAATCATGTAAGATAAAAACCTTCTAAAAAAAGAGGTGTATAAATAGTAATAGTAAACATTTATAATTGTAATTTTATGTTTACTGAAATTAGATTTAAAATAAAATGGTTTATATTTGAAAAGCAATTGTAATATAAAACCTATATATAATTTAATCTTTTGTAAAAATAATATTATACTTAATGTAATTTTATATTTTGAAAATTCCTTTTTTTTAAGTTTTTTAAACACATCCATATTGTATATATAACTCTTGTAGACACTCCAATTTTATCTAATTTTTTATATTACTTTTGTTAACATTTGACTCTTATTCTTTTGCCTAAAATGAGTTTTTCTTTTAGTCCAATTCAATGAAAAATGAAATATAACAAATTCAGTGTTGTTAATAAGAGAAAACCTTGTGATAATGTTTACTAGCCAAAAGAAAGGCATTAGGTAATAAAATTCATCACTATGAGAGGTGCAAGAAGAAAAACCAAATAATCCATTAGAATTATAGCATAATTTTCATTATAAACTTTTATAATTGCAAACTCTCAATGATGAAAATAAAACAATAAAAAAAGACAAATATAGGAACAATTTGCTTTGTATTTTTGCATAGCGTGACTGCTTCAAACAACCTTTGACTACTCTACAACTCAGCTATGTGCAAATTCAATTGATCACTCAACTATTATAAGTTCCACTTCTCATTCAACTGCTCCAAACTTAATTGAACACTTAACTACTCTAAGCTCCACTATTCACTTCTCTGCAGTTCAAAGACTTTAAACAGTTTATCCGCCCCTTTTTTCTGGTCCTCCGTCAGTGCATATCCCTAATATTGAGGAATAACCCATACTCCTAGTGTTACAGAGCATAGGAGAGCTTATCCACCAAAAGAAAGAGCCTATAAATAAGAAAGAAAAGGTCAAAGAGAGAGGATGAGGGAATCACAGACAAAAAAAAAAACAGGGAAAACTATAAAGAGTATATCAATCACAATACAAAGCATTAGAAAATTGGCAAAAAGGGTTGTGTGAATGGAGAATACGAAAATTGGCAAAAAGGATTGTGTGAATGGAGTATCAGGAATAGGTACCATTTTGTATATAATATTTTTGTTTTTATTTTCTTATTGGTAGTCTGTTATGAGCTTGCATTTTTATCTGAATAATTTAGTTTGCTTATGTCAAATCTATACTTATTAATGTAAAAAACATACTAGTATAATTACATATTTCATACTAACTAAAAAAACGAAAAAGTGACAAAACAATTTTATTGTGAATCATTTATGTGAACCAAGTTCCCCATAGGCATCAGACATGAACCCTTTACCCTAGTTATATGATCCAAGTTCCAAAATTCAAACTCTTATACAAACCAAATTCCCCATGGACATAAGACATGAACCTTTTATCATAACCATATGATCCAAGTTCCAAAATTCAAACCAACACAAAAAATCAAAAGGCAAACCAGTGAAAAGAATACAAAATGCAACATTTCAGTAATTTCACCTAATATAAGCCACACGACAATCTTTGATCAGAGATAAGAGCGAGTCAAAACCCATGTACTCTGAGATCATAAACCCCCACCTTACTCGAACCTGAGCCAACCCTCACCATACCCTATTATAATTGAAACCAAGCCAACAATTCCCATTAAATCCAAACAATTACCGAACTAGTGAACCGTTGTGTGTTGTCATAGTCACTGCCTTTGCCATGGATGCCTTTGAAGCCAAAATACCTTAAATCGAAGGAACCCTCACCAACAACCTGTGATTGAAAGCAAACAATAAGCAATCTATAAACTAAAGTCACGTTGGAGGCACCCTTGAGCCCCAAAACGTGTGTCATTGTGAATCTACGGTTTCCATTGCAGTCCATACTTACCGAATATGCACCTTTGTGAGCTGATACTCATTTCTGCAACCTCCACTGTGCGGGTTGAATCCTAAATCACATTTGGCACCCTTTATTTTTCTCTCACATTGTCACCATCTCAGTCTTGAGGAAGAAAATCTAGAAGACACTCATTTCGCAACTTCACTATGGCTCCTTCTTATAAAGGAAACATTGACACTCTTGCCTGTCCACACCATTTCCATTTCCATTTTGGGCAACATTTTTTTAACCTCTCACATGCCTTACCCTTATTTTGCCACTTGGACTTGACATAATGTTTATTATTTTTTTTTCTTTTCTTGCTTTTGAATTAAGTATAGCATATTATGTTTCACGGTAGGAAATATTTTTGCAACATGATATTTATTGCCATGGTAATACACTGGGAAAGATATAAAAGAATAATAATGAATGATAATTATATATTTAAATAAGGTACTAAAAATTTTATAATTAAATTAGGGATATTAAAACTTGAAAAATAAATAATCTTTCTAAAAATAAGTCATAATATAATATTCTAACTTTCTTGTTATCATTTTTTATTTGCAATATAATATATTTATATTTTGAGATTTTTTAGACATAAATTGTAACAATATCTCATATCTAAAATAAAATGTTAGTCAAAATTTTGTTCCTCATAATGATAATAGTAATAATAATAGTTAAAATTTAGTCACTTTACACAAAATCTTAGTCATCATAATTATTATTATGTCATTTAAATTAATGAATTAAAGAAAAAGTGTAATAATAGTCAGTTTGAATGCACTTCAAATTTGACTATTATATATAAAAGTTTATGACAATCATTTTAAATGCACTTTTTGATTTGATTATTGTGAACTTTTTTAAGATTTAAAAAAAATATATAAATCATAAACATAAAAGCCTTAATCATTACTATTTTGAATGCACTTTTGATTTAGTCAATAAAAAGATACATCTAATAATTCTCACTTCGAATGCACTTTTGATTTGACAGTTACCTTAAACAATAACCGTGACTACTTTGGATATACTTCTAATTTGGTCATGTAAGAATATTTCAAAATAACAAGAATATTAAAATAAAAAAATCAAATGAAAAGTCTTCAATACTCAGACAATTTAAAGAACTATTGATGCATTCACACCTAGCATGGGCTTGAGCTAGGACCAATAAGAAAGGAGCATGACTTGGATGAAACTTTAAGGAGCTTAGTTTAGGACATGTTCTATTAATTTGTGTTAATTTGACCATTTTTAGGCTTGTGTAAGCATCCATAAGACATCAGGATGTTAGGGCTGTAGTTAGTTTTATTTCCAACCTTGTATTTTGACTTATAGGTTCTATTTTTCTTTAGGAGGTGTAATTAGTCTCTTTATGAAGTGTGTTGATTAGTTGGGCTTGGTCTAAGAGGGTTTGGACGTGTAGGATCTTATTCTACACCTCAATTCCTCTTTACCCCTTCTAACCAACACATGAAACATGTAGGAGACATGTAGGCCCAATTGACTCCATATGTGTTTTCTCACTGCTACATGGCTGATTCTTATTCCTTCTTATTTTAATTTGAATTTTGGAGGTGGCAAATCATTTCCCTCCAAAATTAAAATTCAAACTAGAGGGAACATAGATCCATATTTTTAGGTCCCCATTGATCCTTGCTTGCTCTATAAATAGAGTTCTACACCTCATGTAATCTTTTAACACTCATTTGAAGCAAATTATATTCTCTAAATTTGAGATTCCTTTGTTCTCATAGAGTGTTCATGTTCTTTCCACTCTTGTGAGAGTCCTTCATGCTATTATCAAGAGTTTCTTCCCTTGTGGCTAGCTTCATGATCATTGGCTTATCTTCTCCAACCTAGAAGTGGGGCCTACCACACCTCCATTTCCTAGTCTTCCACCTCCATTTCTTCAACCTCAAGGACCTCTATGAGAAAAGATCTTGGGAGACATTCTTCTACCTCAAGAAACTAACACATGCCTTAGGGAGGGATGCATCAACTATGTAAACTCTGATTCTTCATTGCATTGAGAGATACGTAGGAGCATGAACCCTCCTATCGAGCCCACGAAAATATAAAAAATAAATTAATAAAATATTAATATCTTTTCCTAAAAATAAAATTCTTACGAATTAAATTCTTGCTAAAAATATTAAAATGAATTTAATCAAAATAAAAAGTAGTTTCACATCTTAAGGAATGAAATAAATATTTTTCAAAGTTATTTAATTATATACATTTAATTAGAGGTAACCGCCTTTATGAAGAAGAACGTAGTAAGGTGTCAATACCTTTGCGATACGTAACTGCCTCCCGAACTGAAAATCTGGTTTTACAAACCATTTTATTATAAAGGTTTTTTCCAATGTTTTTCTTAATAAAATTGGTGACAACACCTCTTCTTTTTTTTTTAAATAATTTTTTGTGGTCCCGTCGAGACCCATGTTGACAAATCTTAACAAAGTCTACTTGGATATAGTATAAAAAGCTTTTAAAGTCTACTCATATAAGCACTTATCAATTTAATAATTTATGTTTGATCAATATTTTATAGAGTAAATTACATACACTTTATGGGATTTTCTTTTATTATATCTAACACCCTTTCCATCTTTGCCCTTACAATTTTTTTTTTAATATTTATGATTGACATTATATTGACTCTCTTGAGATTTTATTTTTATTACACTCACCCATTTTTAAAAAAAAAATATTACACCAACCTCTTAAAAAGCTAAAACAAATGTAAAAATAGAGAAATAATAAGCATAATAACGACAAAAATTATAAGGGTATACATAATTTAACCTATCTTTAAGCTTTTGGAAAAGTAAAAAAAACAACAACCTCTCAGTAGAGCTTTCTGTAAGGCTCAAATTTTAAGTTTATCGAATTATAATCCTTTAAATTTGGGACAATATTTTTTGTAAAACTATTTTTATATTTTATTTTTAATACTTTAAATTAATCTTTCAAATTTAAAAAATTCTTTAAATATCTTATTCCTCCAATTTTAAAAAATATTTTCTAGTCTATTTATTGTGATATTCTAACAATGTGACTAGCAATTTTAAAATTAAGGGACTAGAAATATTTAAATTTTGAGACTAACAAAATATTCTTAAATTTAAGATATTAAATAAATATTTTTAAATATAGTAGATTCAAAAAAGTTGTTTGAAGTTCGGGGACTAATTTTTCCCCCTTAAATTTGTGGACATAAAACCTATGCCTGAATTTAAGGACAAAAAAAAATTATCATTAATATGTAATATTAAATTCCACGTGAGAATTGCTATTCTGACATCATTAGTTACATAAACATTATTAGAGTTAAAGGACTAAAAATGTGTTTTCAAGTTTTAGGAACTAGACAAAAATAATTCTTGAAATAGAAATTACATAAGAATATAGTGTTGAATAGTGTGTCCGTGTAAATTCAAATGTTTTCAAAGCATATATGATTTTCTTAAAGGATTAAATGTCTCTAGGTATAAACAAAAAAACGGAAATGACTCATCCAATGCTTTGAAAAACAATTTTATAAAAAAGTAGTTTGAACATTAGTAAGCAACTCAAGATTTATACTTTTTTACATAGGACTACATCTATTTTTCCTTTATAACTGTAAATGTTTTTACTAATCAACTTGATTACAACGTGAGTATCTTCTTGCCTTCCACTTCCTCTTACAAGTTTTTTTATGTTACTTTTTGTACTATTAAAACAATAACAGAAACATTTAGTAACAATGTGGTAAGAAGCGTCTAAGTAGAAACAACAAACGTGTTAGAAGTATCTAAGCATTAAGAGCATCTACTATGTAGCATGAGTAACGTATTATCTTGCACATGGATTGTCTATATGGACATAATAAACATTTGAACCTAAGAGCTTGAGAAGCTCTTGTATGATAAAAATCTTTAGATGGTAATAAGAAGATTTTGAGTGTTATATTTATTAACCAATAGCATCTTTTACTAGTTATATCTCTATAAAACGTCACATCAAATAAACTACCAAATGACATATCATTAGGTCAAAGTAGCTTGTTTATCAAAGACATTTTAACTTTTCAAATATGTTGTTTGCCTCCAATGTTCCTTTGGGATCTATTCACAAGTATTTGGTGAAAAGGAATACATTTGAAATAAAATGTCAAACACAAATAAAAATTTAAAAGAAACAACTTTATTTGTACACATTTAACGTATTTTACACAAAAAAAATGTACCTACTTGACAACAACAACACAACGTCTCACAACACCTACATGCATTCAATGCCTAGGTAAAGGATTTCAATGCATGAAGAAAGTAGAATGAAAAGAAAAAGAGAAAACACAATCAAAGGAAAAGCCAACATTATTTCATTGTGTTCATCTTTCAAAGTTAAAGTAAACATTTAGTTTGTGACATACCATCTAATGTTAAAACAATTGGTTTAAGTAAATTTGTAAATCTTTCAATTTATGAATTTATCTTTAGTTTGCGATTAAGATTTCTATAACCTTTTTTGTGAGAGTTATCATTATATAAAACATATTGGTTAAAAGACAGAAATGACTTAGTAACAAAATATCATCAAAGAGAGTTTAAGAGTGGAATTATAAGTAATTTAGAATACTTCTTGGATGCCATAAGTGAGAGTAAAAATATTTGTTGTATATTTGATTAATATAGTGTAACATTTTAAGAGTTGTTTGAAAAAAAATAGACATAACTTATAAAAATATGTTTTTGTTACCTTCTATTACAACATCATTTTGTTCTATATGGTTTTACTTTGAGTTATTTTTTAAAAGATTTTAAAACTTGTTTGTAGAATCAATAGACTATTCTACCGTCGTAAGAATATTGTATAAGTTTCAACGCGAAAAGATTTATCAAAACTCTTATATCTTTATTTAACCTTTTTTTAAATATACCCTATTTATTTCAATAAAGTTTGAAAGATAACACTTAAAAAGTCAACATTATAAATAATCACTTTTCTTAAGACTTTGCTTTGTAAAGATTGTAGAACGTGAGATCAAATAATGTTCTTGATAAGTCTGTCAAAGTGGCTTTTGACAAATCTAATTGCTTTGTTGAGACAAATAGAAAATTAAAACACAGTTATACCAGATAGAAAAGTAAAAAATATGATTGTTGAACATGTTCCTTTTTTATTTATCATGACCTATGCTTGATATGATTGTGCTTGTCATCTATTGGATGAGTGATTTTTGAAAGTTTGAATGTTGGTCATATATGAATATCTGTTATACTAATTGTCCAAAGATACCTCTCAATATTTTAAATTTGCATACATTGCATATGTTATAAAAAACTATTAGTATATCATAATATTATACATGTTTATCAAAACAATGGTCATTGACCATTGTATGTGTATGTGTTAAATATAAAGTTATGATCTAGCAATTGATTTTTAATTTTTAGGAGCATAAACATAATTAATAAATTACCCAGATATCATAAACTAAAAATATTTTTGTGGTAGCATAAGATAGATACAAATTAGTCATCATTGAAAATAAACTCCACTAGAAACTTTAAGTGCCCACAAGGCACAGGTAGATATTATCCAATAACATGAACAAAAAAATTACAGCCAAAATAATTTTCTATATAATTTTTATATAATTAAATAGAGTTTAATTAGTATGTACTCACAATTTAAATGAGTTTTACACTAACGTTAATCATAAATATTCATTTATATGAATTTTAAAGTATTAATTAATAATGTAAACAAACTTACCATAAATAAATGATTGTGATTGAATGTTAATGTAAAACTTGTTCCACTAACTATGTATAAATTTAAACTTACTTAAATATTTAATTTTTATTAATTTATCTATATTATTAATAAAGAAAATTCCCCTTTAATGTCCGCTTTTACAAAAGCATATTCTACCTTTATTTTTTAAAAAAAACACTATTTTATTAAAAGAGATATTCAAAACCACAACCTCTCCATCCCCCATATATGAGATTTGTCATTAGATAATCCTTATAACCTTAAAAAAATATACTTTAAAATATTTATATTCAACGTATAACAAAGTAAAAATTTGAATTTACGACCTCTCCCTGCTCATATATGTGATTTTCTACTAAATCAATTTTATAAATTTAATAAAAAAACTATTTTAAAAAATTTATATCCAACATAAATAATTGTCCTACTATTTGTAACTTGTATGTATAATCAATAATCTATAATATTATATTATATTATCTATACTATTAATAAAAGGAAATTCCACTTGTTATGTCTATTTTTCAAAATAGCTATTCTATTATTTTGAAAAAAAAAAGAAAAAATTACTTTGTTTCCCCCTTATATGGAGTTTGCGACTAAATCAATCTTATAACCTTAAGAAAAAAAAAACTATAAAAAATTTAAATTCAACATACATAATTATCCTACTATCTATAATTTATATGTATACACAATAATCTATAATAATATATTATATTATGTATAATATAAATAAATGAAATTCTCCTTCTGATGTTTACTTTACAAAATATTTATTCTACCCTTTAAAAAAAATAAAAGGAAAAAACTACTTTGTCAAAAAAAAAACTTCGAACCCATGACGTCACTCTGCCCTATATATGAGGTTTGCTACTAGATCAACTTTATAACCTTAAAAAAAAAACTACTTGAAAACATTTATCTCCAACATAAATAATTGTCCTACTATCTATAATCTATACATATAATGAATAATCTATCATATTGTATTATCTATGATATATAATTCTATAATATTAATAAAGGGAATTCCCCTTATGATATTCACTTTTCAAAATACCTATTCTACCCTTTTAAAAAAACAAAAAGAAAAAACTATTTTGATAAAAGAGAGATTCAAACCATGACCTCTCCCTCCTTTGTATATGGACTTTGCCAGTAGATCAACCTTATAACTTAAAAAAAAACTACATTAAAACATTTATATCTAATAAATAAAATTTTCCTATATATGCATAATCAATTATGTTATATTATCTATACTATTAATAAAGGGGATTCCCTTTTTTATGTCTACTTCTCAAAATACCTTTTAACCATTTTTAAAAAACAAAAAAGAGAAACTATTTTACTAAAAGAGATATTCGATTCCAAAAGCTCTCCCTCCCCCATATATGGGGGTTTGGTACTAGATCAACCTTATCACCTTAATAAAAATTTATTTTAAAATATTTATATCTAACATACATAATTGTATTATTATCTATAATTTATATGTATTATCAATAATATTATATTATCTACAACTATTAATAAAGGAAATTCCTCTTTTAATGTCCATTTTTTAAAATATCTATTCTACCATTTTTTTAAAAACACAAAGAAAAAAAATAATTTGTTAAAAGAGAGGTTCAAACCACTGACTTCACCCTCCCCCTATATGGGGTTTGTCACTAGATCAACTTATAACATTGAGAAAAAACTTTAAAACATTTATATCCAAACATATAATTGATTTACTATTTGTAACCTATATGTATAATATAATATAATATAATATAATATAATATAATGTAACGTAACGTAATATAATATAATATAATATTATCAGCATTATTAATAAAGGAAATTTCAATATACTTATTTAATGTCCACCTTTCAATATACTTATTCTACTTTTTACTTGTTGGACAAGTGACCTCAGTTTACTTAAGAGGGGGGTGAATTAAGTAGATCCAAAAACAATTTTAACTTAGTTTTCTTTCTCTTTGATTTTATATTAGAAAAAATGAAAGTGAAGTATTTGAAAATACAAACAGAATAAATAAGTTATCTGGTAATCGATTACATAGCCTGGTAATCGATTACCAGTTCAAAGTTTTGAACTGATAAAACATATCTTGCTAAACTAAGTTTATGCAAATTCATAGAGATTCTTTTATACAATAAAAGAGTTAATTTATTTTTCTAGCTTAACATTAAACTTGAATCTCTATCAATGTAGTTTTATTCTTTTTGCTTTCTTGCTTTTGTATCTACATTCTTTGTCACTTTTGGCATTATCAAAATCTATAACATCTTAGCATTTACATTCTCCCCCTTTTTTATAATGACAACCATCTTTAAGGGAAGGAAAGACAGTGAAATATATATTTATCGATGATTTCCCCTTAATTTAATATTTATTGACTTTATGAATATTGTATTGTTTGTAAACAGTTTTCTTAAAATAAAGTAAGAAATCGTTTTAGTTGTCAAAAGCAATAATATCCTAATTTAATTTCCTTGCCTTATAGGTCTCTCCCCCTTTGGCAACATAAAAAATAATGAAAGGCAGGTAGAAAGAAAGAAATAATGTATAGACTAATCAGTTAAGATAAATGATTTTTTAAGCAAAGAGTTTAAAATAAGCACTAAATTATCATAATGAGATCATACATATGCTGAAAACATAAGCTAAGTAGAGTCAAAGTATCGACGAAGATGTCCCATATCATCTTCAAGACGTGTAAGGCAAGTATCGACAGAAGTGAAACATTCGTATACAAAGGCACAAAGATCTTGAATGCCATGGAGGACATCATTAAGAATAGCAGAGTGTGGAGTCAGTGGTGGCGGTGAAGGAGTACGATCATCAGGAGAATTAGCTTGATGATCCTGCTTACGAACCCATTGATGATCTAGATTTTTGCGATAACTAAAAGAAGAAAGAGTGGTAGCACCAATTTCAAATGATCTCTTGACCTTGATAAAAGGGACATTATCAAGGGAAACATTGAAGTGTTTTAAGAATGTGGTAATAATTTGTGGATATGGGAGAGAAGCATTGTCATGTAATGCTTTGTTCATACGGTGACGCACAAGATGAGCCCAATTGATGGGTCTCCCAGTCAAAAATGCCCACATGATGATTAAATCTTCTTCCGTCACTTGATCAAGATTGGTTGAACGTGGGAGTAAAACCTGAACAATAATATAATGCATAATCCTACATTCAAACTTCAGAGAACCAGCTAGTAATCGACCCGTAATATTAGCATTATCAGTAGTGACCATCAGACGGGCATTATGAGTAGAATAATCATCCTTCCACTCATAAAAAATAGAGCCTTTAAAATAAATCCCTTGACTTTCTAATTTTGTCAGAGTGTAAAAGAGTGATTGATCAATGACAATAGGAACTTTGTTTACTTCACTATAAATAATGTCATCGTTAATATGCATGTTGCTATAGAATATTCGAACTAAATCAGAAAAATGAGGTTCTTTCAAATTCAGAAAAATCAAGTAACCCATAAGCACGGAAGGTGTTATAGAAATCAAAATGTTCTTCATCAAAGAACTCATCATTGACATATTTAGGGTAAAGAATCTCACGGCTGGAAAAATGAGCATTATACCTCTCTTTTTGAGCAGTGGTGGAAAACAAAGGAATAGAGGAGTGTGGGAGTGCAGAGGGATTATCGACAACACCACGTTGGCGGTTGAGGAGGAAGAGCCCTGACATCTTTTTGGAGATTCAGCCATTTTAAGGAAGTTTTTGAGAGATTTGTTCAGTGGAATTTGAAAAGGAGAGTAATAGAAAGGATTTGCAACTTACGAGATGAATTTTGTTTCACAAATGAAGGAGAATCGAAGATTTGAAGGTGTTGGCGCCATTTTGAGGAAGCAGCTGAGAGGGTGCTACATGCGGAGAGAGAAAACGCTGAATATATAGTTAGGGATAACTGGTAATCAATTACCATTCTGTGTAATCGATTACACATGTAAAAACCAGGGTGTAGCGCTTTTTGGTAATCGATTACATAGTTACGTAATCGATTAAATGAAAAGTTCAGAATTCTGTGAATGTGCTGGTAATCGATTACCACATATTGTAATCGATTACATCCTTCAAGAATCAACATCAGTCAAATTCACAATACCTAATTCTCTTTGAATTGTACAGAAACTATCTTTGGGTAAATGTTTAGTAAAGATGTCGGCTAATTGATCAAATTCTAGAATACAATCTCGTTTTTGAACATGATCTCGAAGAAAGTGATGATGTATTTCAATGTGTTTTTTTCGAAAGTGTAAAATTGGATTTTTTGAGAGATTTATTGCACCGGTGTTATCGCAACAAATAGGTATTTCTTCTAGTCTTAGTCCATAGTCAGAGAGTTTTTCTTCATCCAAAGAATTTTAGCGCAACAACTTCCAGCAACGATATATTCTGCTTCAGCTGTAGATAGAGCAACACTATTTTTCTTTTTACTATGCCATGAAACTATAGTAGAACCTATGAAGTGACAAGTGCCACTTGTGCTTTTTCTATCTATTTTGCATCCAGCAAAATCTGAGTCAGAATATCCTACTAAGTTTTTTGACATATTTTTAGGATACCATAACCCTAAGTTAGGAGTTCCTAGTAAATATCGCATGATTCTCTTAACAGCACTAAGATGGGATTCTTTCGGATTTGCTTGATATCTAGCACATAGACACACACTAAACATGATATCAGGCCTACTTGCTGAAAGATAAAGAAGGGATCTAATCATACCTCGATATCGTTTGATATCTATTGATTTACCGTTTTCATCTTAGTCCAAGTAGCAAGCAATGCTCATTGGTGTAGCCATTTGCTTAGCATTTTCCATTCCAAATCTTCTAAGCAGTTCTTTGCAATACTTGCTTAGGTTGATGAATATTCCATTTCTAGTTTGTTTGATTTGTAAGCCAAGGAAGAAATTTAACTCCCCATCATGGACATTTCAAATTCACTTTGCATATCCTCAGAGAATTCTTTGCATAAGGAGTCATTAGTGGCACCAAAGATGATATCATCAACATAGATTTGCACTAAAAGAATATCATGCATTTTTCGTTTAATAAATAGTGTGGTGTCAACTTTTCCTCTTGTAAACCCTTTTTTCCAAGAGAAATGTACTTAATCTTTCATACCAAGCCCTAGGAGCTTGTTTTAAACCATAAAGAGCCTTTTTTAATTTATAAACATGATTAGGAAATTCTGGATTCTCAAATCCTAGAGGTTGATCTATATATACTTCCTCTTGAATGAATCCATTTAAAAAGTCACTTTTGACATCCATTTGATATAGTTTGAAGTCCATTATAGAGGCAAATGCAAGTAACATTCTAATGGCTTCTAACTTTGCTACTGAAGTATAAGTTTCTTCATAATCTATTCCTTCTTCTTGATTATATCCTTTGGCCACTAATCTTGGCTTGTTTTTTTTTATTATTCCATGTTCATCTAATTTATTTCTAAATACCCATTTAGTTCCAATTGTTTGATAGTCCTTAGGTTTAGCAACTAGTTCCCATACTTGGCTTCTTTCAAACTGATTTAATTTTTCTTGCATAACGATGATCCAATTTTCATCAATTAAGGCTTCATTTATGTTTTTAGGTTCAATTATAGATACAAAAGCCATGTTATTGCATACATCTTTAAGAGAGTGTCTAGTAATTACCTCTTTTTAAATATCTCCAATGATGTTATCAAGAGGATGGTTCTTTAAGGTTCTCCACTCCTTTGGAATATCCAAACTGGTTTGATCCGTTTGATGTATGGAATCTGTATTGCTTTCTTATTTCTTACTTTTAAGACCTTCTTCATGAATGTGTGTATCTTGTAGAGTTTCTATTACATCATTAAGCATATCCTTTGTTGACAAAAGCTTGTTAGATTCATAAAAAACAACATGTATTGATTCTTCAATCAACATAGTTCTTTTGTTATATACTCTATAAGTTTTACTATTTAAGGAATACCCAAGAAATATTCCTTCATCTGATTTAGCATCAAATTTTCCTAAATTATCTTTTCCATTATTTAATACGAAGCATTTACATCCAAATATGTGAAGATGGGAAATATTTGGTTTTCCTCCATTGTAAAATTCATAAGGTGTTTTCTTTAAAATAGGTCTTATAAGTGCTTTATTCATTGTATAACATGCAGTATTGACGGCTTCAGCCCAAAAGTATTTTGGAAGTTTTATGTCATTAAGCATGGTTCTTGCTAATTCTTCTAATGATCTATTTTTCCTCTGTACTACTCCATTTTGTTGAGGAGTTTGTAGGTGCAGAAAAATTATGATAAATTCCATTTTTATCACAGAATAATTCAAAGTTTTTATTTTCAAATTCTCTTCTGTGGTCACTTCTAATTGAAGTAATTTTGAGTTCCTTTTTATTTTGAACAATTTTAGCAAATTTCTTAAATGCATGAAAGGTATCATTTTTATGAGGAAGGAATAATGTCCAAGTGAATCTAGAGTAATCATCTACGATTACAAGGGCATAATAACAACCTCCAAAACTCATAGTTCTTGAAGGACCAAAATGATCCATGTGTAATAGTTGTAAGGGTCTAGAGGTTGAGATAATATTTTTAGACTTACATGAAGTTCTTACTTGTTTTCCTTTTTGGCATGCATCACAAAGTTTATCTTTTTCAAATTTGATTTTGGGTAATCCTATTACTAAATCTTTTGAAATTAGTTTATTCAGATGTTCCATGCTTATAGGAGCACATCTTTTATACCACAACCAAGATTCATCTTCTTTACTTATGAGACATTGAGTATGATTTGTAGTTTTATCTAGATTTATCATATATACATTGTTAATCCTTTTTCCTTCATGAGTAATTTTCTTATCATTTTTAATTTCAATAACACATTTATGTGAATCAAAGAATACTAGGAAACCTTTGTCACATAATTGACTTATGCTAAGTAAGTTGCATTTAAGTCCATCAACAAGCAAAACATTATCTATTGAGGTAGAGAGATTCATACCGATTTTTCCGACCCCTAGAATTTTACCTTTGTTGTTGTCTCCATAAGTTACATGTCCATTGTTCTTGGGATTCAAGATGAGAAACTTTGAAGTATCTCCTGTCATGTTTTGAGCAACCACTGTCAATGTACCAGTTTTTCTTCAAAGATTCCTTCAAACACAAAATAGATTACGTGACTTTGGTACCCAAATTTTCTTGGGTCCTTGTGTGTTAGTTTTAATTGAGGATCCTTTTGGAACCTATATCATATTGCTATTCTTACTGTTTTTCCTAAAATGGCATGTTGATACACTATGTCCTTTCTTGCAACAATAAAAATAGGTCAAAAATGGAGAACTAGTTGCTTGAGTGGATATAAATTTTTTTTATACATTTTCTGTTGTTTTAAAGGATTATATCCTATTCCTGCTTTATCAACGACACATCTTTGTTTTCCTAATAAAATATCTAAATTGTTCTTGCCTGAAGTGAATTTAGCATGTGAGATTTTTAGATTAACAACTTTGTCTTTATATTTACTGTATGATGAACATGAATGAGGTTTATTTTGTATATCGCTTTTAATTGGTTATTTTGAATTTAATTCTAGTGTGTTAACTTTAGATTTAATATTCTCTAATTCTTTATTTAATTTTAAAATTTCTGCTTCTAAGTTAGAAATTGTTTTCTTGGAAGATGACACTAGTTTTGCAAGTTTTAATGATTTTTTATGCAAATCATTAAATGCTTCTTGAAGTTCATCAAATGAAAAGGAAGTTTCAAGGTTAGAGGAGGTTACCTCTTCTTCACTATTAGTCTCTGGCCATAAGACCAAGATTCACAATTTCATTGTCTGAGTCATTTGATGAATCAGTGTCATTTTCCTCCCAAGTGATATATGCCTTCTTTCCTTTCTTTCCCTTGAAGGTTGTTTTATTAGATTTTTCTAATTTTTCTTTGTAGATAGGACAGTCTAGTCTTAGATGTCCTGGTTGGTTGCATTCATAACATCTTGGGGTGGCAGTTAAGTTTTCCCCTTTCTTCCTTGTATTGAACATTGTTTTCTTTCGATTTCCTTTATTTCTTAGAAACTTGTTAAACCTTTTCACAAAAAGACTAAAGTCTTCATCATCATCTAAATCATCATTTGAATCTTCTTTGTCTTTTTATTCATGGGTGGAAGAGAAGGCTTTGAGTGCAATGTTTTTCTTCTTTTTGTCATTTTCTTCATGTTGATCGAGTCTTATCAATTCCAGTTCATGTTCTTGAAGTTTTCCAAATAATGTGGCAAGAGACATTGTCGAGAGATCTTTGGATTCTGCAATTGCTGTTACTTTTGGTTGCCATTGCCTGCTTAAACATCTCAGAACCTTATTGATAAGATCTTCATTTGGAAAAACTTTACCTAGAGATGCAAGATGATTAACTATATGTGTGAATCTCTTTTGCATGTCCTGTATATTTTCATTTTGATTCATTCTAAAGAGTTCATATTCATGAGTGAGAGAGTTTATTCTAGAACTTTTGACATCACTAGTACCTTCATGTGTTACTTCTAATATATCCCATATTTCTTTTGCAGTCGTACAATTTGACACCCTAAAATATTCATCAATTCCTAGTGCAGAAGTGATTATATTTTTTGGCTTTTAAATTATATTGAACTCTTCTTCTATCATCTTCATTCAATTGTTTTCTAGGTTTTTCTACAATTTTATTTTCTACTTGCATTGTAGGGATGAATGCACCAAATTCAATTGCATCCCATATATTTAAATCTATTGCCTTTATAAAAATTTGCATTCGGGTCTTCCAATAATGGTAGCCCTCTCCATTAAAGATAAGAGGTCTATTTATCGAGTTGCCCTCAGGAAAGAGAAAATTTGAGGCCATTTGATTCTTGAGGCTTTTAAACCTTATTCAAGATTACCTGCTCTGATACCACTTGTTGGACAACTGACCTCAGTTTATATTAGAAAAAATGAAAGTGAAGTATTTGAAAATGCAAACAGAATAAATAAGTTCTCTGGTAATCGATTACATAGCCTAGTAATCGATTACCAGTTCAAAGTTTTGACCTGGTAAAAACATATCTTGCCAAACTAAGTTTATGCAAATTCGTAGAGATTCTTTTATACAATAAAATAATTAATTTATTTTTCTAGCATAACATTAAACTTGAATCTCTTGAATCTCTGTCAATATAATTTTGTTCTTTTTGCTTTCTTGCTTTTGTATCTACATTCTTTGTTACTTTTGACATCATCAAAACCTGTAACATCTTAGCATTTACAAAAAACAAAAAGAAAAAACTACTTTGTTAAAAGAAAGATTCAAACTCACAACTTCTCTCTCACCCCGTATATGGACTTTGCTACTGGATCAACTTTATAACCTTAAGAAAAAACTACTTTAAAACATTTATATCCAACATGCATAATTGCCCTACTATCTATAATCTATATGTATAATTAACAATACTATATTATCTATAAAATTAATAAAGAGAATTCCCTTTTTTATATCAATTTCTCAAAATACCTATTCTACAATTTAAAAAAAAAAACTAGTTTATTAAAAAAAGATTCAAATCCAGAACCTCTCTCTCCCATATATATGGAGTATTCCACTAAATCAACCCTATAACCTTAATAAAAAAATTATTTTTAAACATTTATATCCAATAGACATAATTGCACTACTACGTATAATCTATATTTATAATCAATCATCTATAATATTGTATTACATTATCTATACTATTAATAACTGGAATTTCTCTTTTGATGTTCACTTTTAAAAATATCTATCTATCTTTTTTTAAAAAACAAAAAGAAAAAACTACTTTGTTAAAATAAAGATTCAAACCCAAACCTATACATCCCCCATATAGGAATGTCCACTAAATCAACTTTATAATCTTAAGAGAAAAACTACTTTAAAAGATTTATATCCAACATACATAATTTCCCTACTATCTATAATTTGTATGTTTGATTAATAATATTATATTATCTACAATATTAATAAACATAAATCCCTTTTTTATGTGCACTTCCCAACATACCTGTCCTACCATTTTTTTTTTTAAAAAAAAACTACTTTGTTAAATGAGAGATTCAAACCTATGGATTCACCTTCCTCGATGCATACGGTTTGACATTAGATCAACCTTATAGCCTTAAGAAAAAAAATTACTTTAAACATTTATATCCAATACGAATAATTTATAATATTATATTGTATTATATTATATTATGTTATGTTATGTTATGTTATATTATATTATATTATATTATATTATATATTATAAAGGAAATTCCCCTTTTGATGTCCATTTTTCAAAATACCTATTATGCCATTTTTAAAAAACTAAAAGAAAAAACTTTTGTTAAAAGAGAGATTCAAACCCACGACATGTCCCTTCCCCATATATAAACTTTGTCATTAGATCAACCTTATAACATGAAGAAAAAACTACTTTAAACATTGATATCCATTATACATAATTGTCCTACTATCTATAATCTATATGTATAATCAATAGTATTATATTATCTATACTATTAATAAAGAAAATTCTCCTTTTGATATTCACTTTTCAAAATACCTATTCTATCATTTAAAAAAAAAACAGAAAAACTACTTTTTTGAAAGAGAGATTTGAACTCATAACCTCTTCCTCTATAAATATTAGGTTTGCCACTAAATCAACCTTTAACAAAATAACTACATAAAAAAAATTTACATCCAACATATATAATTGCCCTAATATCTATATTATATATGTATAATCAATAATATCGTATTATTTATACTATTAATATAGTGAATTCCCCTTTTGATGTTTACTTTTCAAAATACCTATTCTACACTTTTTAAAAACACAAAAAGAAAAAACTACTTTGTTAAAAGAGAGATTTGAACCAACGACCTCACCTTCTTTCATATATGGGGTTTGCCATTAGATCAACTTTATAACCTTAGGTAATGGAAATATAGTTTCAAGATTCAATTATCCAATCAATGATTCAATAACTCAATCACAATCTCAACTTTACAATACCAAGAAACAATTTTACTGCATTAAAGATCCAATTAAATTTTGCAACAGTAAAACCGAATTAAAAAACAATCAAGAAATCAATTCAATCAATCACAAAGAGTTGAGGGAAAAACAGAATTTGCACATTATTTTATACTAATTCGGTCAACCTGACTACATCTAGTTTACAGACTTAGTCTTTTGCTAATATGTTTTCCACTAAAAATCAAAGTACATGCACGCCACACCTACAATTTTTTACTTAGAAAGATTCAAAGCAACACAAGAAAAGAGGCTTCCTCTTACACCCCACAAGAGTTTGCTAAATTGTGACACCCCGTCACTCACAACACCTCACTCTCAACACCCTATTGTAAGATTTCACAATAATCCCAAGAACACCTCAAGAGATTATCAAAGACATGTGAAAAAACACAAAGAAAATGGTATAGAACAATATCGCCTAATTTGTGATGAATACCTAAAAACATACAATTCAAGATCACAATTCTTTCTCCCTTTGATCAATCAATTCTTGATTTTCAAATCATCAATCTCTAGGTTTTTCTCTGGTCTCATATGGGTTTCTCTCCAGAAAATATGAAAACTTTCTTTTGGGTCATTTTGATTTTTAAAATTTTGTGATGAAAAAGCTATTTTGAAATGAGTCACTGACCAAGGTAATGATTACCTGCTCAATTACCTCATTAGTTATCTCAAAACAGGCCCATAATAGTTTGTTCTCTATTTTAATCGATTAACTTTTTCAGGTAATCAATTATTCTTGAGAGCATGAAATAGAAACCGAAATTTTTAAAATGGTAATCAATTAACCTTTTAGCGTAATTGATTACTTCCTGAGAAAACTCAGCTTTGATGATTTCTGGCTTGTTCCAACTTAGATATTTCTCTTTAAAAAAAAGATAGTTTTGAAGTTGTACATGATATGGACTCCATCTTAAATAAGCTCTGCTAATGACGTTTTCATGGATCACGTTTCAAAGAATTAATATCAAATTCATCAATTATAATTCTTTGAATCTTAGAAAGGGGTTCCTCCATTTGAATATTTTGATCATCAGTATCATGCTTTGAAACAAGTGGAGATGTTGAATTTATGTTGTTTTCATCTCTATCAACCACTTCCTTTTTATCTCTTTTTAAAAATGAATTTATTCTTTTATGTTTCATCAATATGCTTATTAAAAAATTGAAATGAAGTTTAAGACTAAAAAAAATTTAAAAGAACCTAACTAAACTTTGAAATTCAAATTCAACATTTTTTTTAATTATAGAAATAATAGAAACTAATAATTGGTAATGAAGTAATTTAGAAAAACACATTACAGACGCAATACAATAGAGAAGAAAAAATGGAGTGAAGCACCAAACGGTCCTTGAATGTTTAGGGCGCTATCAATTGGGTCCTTGAAAGATTTTTTATGCATTTGGGTTCGTGATGTTTGAAAATGCATGCAGCGTAGTCCTTCCGTCCATGACGCCATCAAGGGTTAGCACAATCAACCTTCAAAGGCCATGCTAGAAGGTCTGTACACTTTAGTTGACCCTCCTAATCACCTCCACATGAACACATGGCAAAACCCATACAACTGGATCCTTAAGGCACTTACAACTAGGTCCTTGAAAGATTTTTTCAAGCATCTAGGTCCCTGAATGTTTAGGGAGCTTACAATTGGATCCTTGAAAGATTTTTGTTAGGAATTTAGGTCCATGATGTTTAAAAACACATGCATTCAGGTCCTTTCGTTCATGACATCATTTATAGTTAATGATAGTTAGCTATTAAGGGCTCATGTGGCAGGTCTTTCTCGCATTACGTGACAGTCCATGTCATTCATATTACACATGTAAGAAGAACAATATTTGTGGCGGCTTTTAACCATTAAAAATAGTAAAATTAAAATCAACAAAACCGCTGAACCCCTTTCCCATTCTCCACCACAAGTAACTCAGACTCAAAAATCAATTTTCTTAATTTGAATTTGCTTGGTTATTTCATCAACTTATTAATAAACCTCATTAAAAACAATGTCTATTCCCACTTAAATCTCACTTTGCAACATGGACCAGATAGTTGTCATGTATATTGATTCCACTTCCAACTCTAATGTTGTTAACATCTCTTATTCACAAAGTGAAGTTCGAACATGATAAGTTGGTATATCTTTATCAACAACACAAAAATAGGAAACATTTCACATTTGTTTTACATCAAAATGTTAGAGAAATGTAAGTTCAATGAAATCTTATTAGCAAAAACAAAAACAAGCATTATAAACTACAAAGTATTCCACAAATGTATCTTATCAAGAACAAAAATATAAAATCATAAAAAGAGTGAGTCTTTAAGTTTATTGAATAAAAAAAAAACATTGTAGATCACTCGCCTAAGGATTCCTATTTCCACCATTGCTTAGTGCTTAGTCTTCGAGTTCTAAACATAATGGAATGGTACATTGGAATATCCATGTTTTGTGCAGAGTGCAATGTCATACCTTCTTAGGTCTATATACATCAATTGTCATCTTGCAACCCTTCACTTCGGTCACTACAACCCTCCCCCATGTCCTCCGTCAAATTCTGCAACTTCTATTGTCATAGCTTAGCAGACGACGCTCAGCTCAACCTTCCTTCATTTTCCTTTCATACTATAGAAGACATGCTCAACACAACCCTCGGTCTTCCAGATCTCGGCAGCGAGGTTGAAGCGAAAGAGAGATTCAACGTTGAGGCTGTCGACGGTGGAGATTCGCTGTTCATCGACATGCGATGACAACATCAACATAAGGAGAGATGAGGCTTGTATGACTACTTCCACCACCAACCTTTTTTCTTCCCTTGGGTGCTTGTGGTCATCAACTCAAATTTTAGGGTTGATGTTTAGAATTAAGATTTTAGGGTTTCAAGATCAATTATTTGGGGCTAGATGCCCACAAAGATGGTGGTCAAGATAAGGGACATGGTTAGGTTGTTAATGAAATATGAGCAAAAAGAGAGTTGAAGTAGCCAAAATACAACCCAAAGAGGTATTGTTAATGAAGTAACAAAGCAAATGCAAATCAAGAAAATTGATTTTTGAGTCTGAGTTGCTTGTGGTGGAGAATGGGAAAGGGGTTTAATGGTTTTGTTGATTTAATTTTATTATTTTCAATGGCTAAAAGCTACACAAATATTGTTCTTCCTACATGTGTAATATGAACGATGTGTATTGTCACGTAATGTGAGAGGGACCTGCCACGTAAGCCTTTAATAGCTGACTGTGGATTAACTATAAATGGCATTATAGAAGAAATGACATGGATGCATGCATTTTTAAATATCAGGGACCTAGACGCCTAAAATAAATCTTTCAAGGACCCAGTTGTAAGCATCCTAAACGTTTAGGGACCTAGATGCTTGAAAAAATCTTTTAAAGACCTAGTTGCAAGTGCCCTAAACTTTGAAGGATCCAGTTGAATGGGTTTTCCATGTCATTATTGCGACGTGTTCATGTGAAGCTGATTTGGAGGGTCAACTAAAATGTAGGGACCTGCCAGCGTAGCATTTGAAGATTGACTGTGCTAACCCTTGACGACATCATGGACAGAAGGACTACGATGTAGGCATTTTCAAACATCAGGGACTTAGATGCAAAAAAAAATCTTTCAAGAACCCAATTGATAGCGCCCCAAACATTCAAGGACCCATTTAGTGCTTCACTCGAAAAAATGAGAAAGCAATTATGGAGAGCAATAAGCATTAATGAGAAATTGAAAGGAATTGAGAAACTCAAAAGTATTTCAACCATGAATGAGAAATTAATGAAAGGAATTGAGACGCAGCAGTGGCAACACAATGCGTAATTCAACCATGAACCATCAAAACTCAAAAGGAATTGAGAAATTAAAAAAAAAAAAAAAGCACATTACAAATTGTCACAGTAACACGGTAAATGTCGATAACGTTATTCACAATTTCACATTCTCTCTTTTTTTTTTTCTTTTTAACACATTACACATTGAAATCGTGAAAAGTATTTTCAAGGCACTGGGTACACCCTGTGACACTGACACAGATCATGATTGATGAGAAAAAGTGCAAGGAGAAACAGTGGAAACTTCAGCAAAAAGAGTTAAAACTCAAGCATAAAGTAAAAAGTCTGAACTGTGAAAGGAGAAATCGAACAAACATGCAAAATGCATTGGAAATTTGTAATGTAAAATTGTAAACAGCGGCTTCAGGTTGACAACAACTTTACAGTCACGTTTTGACCTTTGATACTCATCAACTCCTGAATTTTTTTTATTGTTTATTATATTTAATTTAATATTTTAATATTTATTCAAAAAATAATTTGATTGTGGGCCTAATATTTAATTTGGGCCAACACAAATAACTTTTACACATTTTAGATATATATTTTACTTTTCACAATCACACTAAAACTCCAAAAGAACTACTAAATTTAACTATCTTAAAATTATTTGGGGGGAGGGGAGAGGATGGCGAGGGGCAAGAAGGGTTAGGTCGGTTGTTGCTACTAAATATAATATATATGTAGAAAGAATAATCTATAATATTATAATATATTATCTATATTATTAATAAACGGAATTTTTCTGTTGATATCTACATTTTAAAATACTTACTCCACCCTTCCAAAAAAGAAACTATTTTGTTAAAGAGAGATTCAAGCTCATGATTTATCCCTACACATATATGCATTTTGCCACTAGATCAATCCTATAATCTTAAGGAAAAAACTACTTTAAAACATTTATATCTAACATACATAATTGTCATACTATCTATAATCTATATGTATAATCGACAATATTATACTATATATACTATTAATAAAGGAAATTCTCCTTTTTATTCAACTTTCTCAAAATACCTACTATACCTTTTTTTTTTAAAAAAGAAAAACAAAAAATTACTTTATGAGAATAGAGATTCAAACCCACAATATTTCCCTCCCTTATATATAAGGTTTGCCATTAGAAAACCTTATAACCTCAATAAAAAAATTACTTTAAAATATTTATATTCAACCTACATAATTGTCCTACTATGTATAAACTATATGTATAATCAATAATATATAATATTGTATTATATTATCTACAACATTAATAAAGGGAATTCCCCTTTTGGTATCCACTTTTCAAAGTGCCTATCTACCTTTTTTTAAAAACAAAAAGAAAAAACTACCTTGTTAAGGGAGAGATTCAAACCCACAACCTCTCCCTCTCCCATATATTGGGTTTGCCACTAAATTAATCTTATAACCTTAAGAAAAAAAAATTGAAACATTTACAAAGAATAATCAATATATTATCTATACAATTAATAAAGGGAATTCTCATTTTGATGTTCATTTTTCAAAATACTTATTCTACTATTTGCAAAAAACAAAAAAGAGAAAATTACTTTGTTAAAAGAGAGATTCAAACCCACGACCTCTCCCTCCCCCATATATGGACTTTGCCACTATATCAACGTTATAACCTTAAGAAAAAAACTACTTTAAAACATTTATATCCAACATACATAATTTTCTTATTATCTATAATTTATATGTATAATCAACAATATTAGATTAACTATGTTATTAATAAAGGGATTCCCTCTTTTATGTCCATTTTTCAAAATACCTATCCACCATTTTTAAAGAACAAAAAGAAAAAAACTACTTTTATTAAAACCGTGATTCGAACCCCCACTCTCTCTTTCTCTATATATGATGCTTGCCACTGCATCAATCTTATAACCTTATGAAAAAATTACTTTAAAACATTTATATCCAATCTAAATAATTGCCCTACTATGTATACTCTATATGTATAAGCAATAATCTATAATATTGTATTATATTATCTTTACTATTGATAAAGGGTATTCTCCTTTTGATGTCCACTTTTCAAAATACCTATTCTACCCTGTTTTGGAAACAAAAGGAAAAAACTACTTTGTTAAAAGAGAGATTCGAACCCACAACTTCTTCATCCCCCATAGATGTGGTTTGCCACTAAATCAACCTTACAATCTTAAGAAAAAAACTACTTTAAAATATTTACATCCAACATACATAATTGTCGTACTATGTATAATTTATATGTATAATCAATAATCTAATATTATATTACATTTTCTATACTATTAATAAAGAAAATTTCCCTTTTGATGTCCACTTTTCAAAATACCTATTCTACCATTTTTAAAAAACAAAAAGATAAAAAATACTTTGTTTAAAAAGATATTAAAACCTACAACCTCTCCTCCCCCGTATATGGACTTTACCACTATATAAACCTTATAAATTTAAGAAAAAAATCACATTAAAACACATATATCTAACATACATAATTGCTCTTATATATATAATTTGTATGTATAATCAATAATATGATATTATTTATAATTCCTCTTTTGATGTCCAATTTTCAAAATACCTATTCTACTTTTTAAAAAAAAAACAAAAAGAAAAACCTACTTTATTAAAAGAGAGATTTGAACCCACAAACTCTCATTTCCCATATGTGGAGTTTGCCACTAGATCAACTTTACAACCTTATTAAAACAACTACTTTAAAAGATTTATATCCAACGTACATAATTGTCCTACTATGTATAATCTATATACATAATGAATAATCTATAATATTGTATAATATTAACTTTACTATTAATAAAGGGTATTTCCCTTTTGATGTCCATTTTTCAAAATACCTATTATACTCTCTTTTTGCAAACAAAAAGAAAAAACTACTTTGTTAAAGAGAGATTCAAACCCACGACTTCTCTATCCCTCATATATGTGGTTTGCCACTAAATCAACCTTACATTCTTAATAAAAAAACTACTTCAAAACATTTACATCTAACATACATAATTGTCGTACTATGCATAATCTATATGTATAATCAATAATATAATATTATATTATCTATCTATAGTATTAATAAAGGGAATGCGTTTTTTGATGTTCACTTTTCAAAATACCTATTCTACCCTTTTAAACAAACAAAAAGAAAAAAAAAACTACTTTGATAAAAGAGAGATTGGAACTCATAACCTTTTCATTCCCGTATCTGGACTTTGCTAAGAGATAAACCTTACAAGGTTAAGAAAAAAACTACTTTAAAACATTTATATCTAACATACATAATTGCCCTATCTATACTATTAATAAATGGCATTTTCCCCTTTTGATGTCCACTTTTTAAATTACCTATTTTACTCTTATACATGTTTGGAAATTAGAAAAATAAATTACTTTTGAAAAGAAGGATTCGAACCCACAACATCAACTCTCCAAATGTAAACTTTGTCATTAGATCAACTAATAACCTTAAGAAAAAATTAGTTTAAAACATTTATATCCAACATACAAAATTGTTCAATTATATATATATATATATATATATATATATATATATATAATTTATACTATTAATAAAGGGAGTTCCCTTATGATGTCCACTTTTCAGGATACCTATTCTATCCATTTTAAAAAAACAAAAAAAAACTACTTTTTTAAAAGGGAGATTCAAACTCACAACCTCTCCTTCCTTCACATATGGGTTTTGCCACTAGATCAATCTTATAACCTTAATAGAAAAAGTACTTTAAAAAATTTTGATCCAACATATATAATTGTCCTACTATCTATAATTATATGTATAATCAATAATCTATTATTATATTATATCATTTATCTACACTATTAATAAAGGAAATTTTCCTTTTGATGCCCACTTTTCAAAATACGTATGCTACCCTTTTTAAAAAACAAAAAAAAGACTATTTTGTTAAAAGGGAGTTGGAATTCGTGAGCTCTTCCTTCCTATATATGGACTTCGCCACTAGATGATGTAATCCCGCCTACCACGGAATTTAGCTAGTAAGAATAAAGAGAAGACATGGCAAGGATGAAGCATAGTGAAGATATTTTAGGCCATAGTCTTAGAAATTACTTGTACATATTGTGTATTTTGTTTAGTAGTTTTGGTGGGTGCATTTAGTATGACCATGTATTTTCGGATTTTTTCCCTTTATTTTAGTGGGTGGGGTGTCATTAGTTATTTGTGTGGAGTGTATGTTAAAAGGTAGGCCTTTTTAGAACAAAAGTATGTGTGGTTTATTTTCCACGCCCCCTTGTTTGATTTTCACGCCTCTTTAGCATCCACATGTGCATGAGTAACATGTGGGACCCTTATATCTCCCTCATGTGGTGCCTAGATCACTTTTTCTCCTAGGTGACAACTATTTGTCTCTTAATTCAAATTCAAATTTGAATTAAAGGAACTAGATCCACATTATTAGGATCTAGTGTCACATGAGAGAACACAGATCCACTAATATAGACCCTTGTTTGGATTTAATTCTTAGAATAACTAATCTAGCTCATTTTGGACGTCCAACACTAGGTAGAAACACTATAAATAACACTCACCCTCTCTTGTATCATTTTAACACTTTAATGAATGAATTTATACTCACATTTTGAGAATTCTATCTTAAGGTGTTTGTGTTCTCTCTCTAAATTGTGAGAGATCTTCTATGGCTTTTATAAGGGTTCCTTCCCTTGTGGCAAACTTCTAAAACCATGACTTATCTTCCATTGAAGTGACACCAATTCACCTCTATTTTCTAGTCTCTCCATCTCCATCTTCAACCTTGAGGCCCCATTGGAGTAAGATCATGAGAGGAGCAATCCAAGATTGCATCTAGTGGTATCAGAGCCTACTCCTTAGAGGTTTTTCTTCTCTACTTTATTTTCTAATTTCCTTATTGTGTTATTATCTTGTTCTTTGTGTTCTTGGATTTTTTTAAACTAATTCATGTTGTCATATAAATTCCTTAATTGTCTTGTTGTTATGTCTTGTGTTTTTGAGTTTTAAATTTATATATGCTATGTTTGTGTCATTTTATTTCTTGATCCAAATTTTATCATTCCTTCCTTAAATTAGTGTTTATTTCTCTATTTTAGGATTCTCAATTTTGTCCTTATACCTTTTTTTTGGTGTATTTCTTACTTTTGAACCAAAAAGTTGACATCACACTCTATGGAAAAAACTAAAGCAATGTGGTGTGTGCATTTTTGCTTAAAAAATTGTGTTTCTTTGTTTTTGCATTTTGTCTGTGTTTTTCCAGGTCTGATTTGGCATTTTTAATTTTTTTTACTCTTCATGTCATCTTTTTAAATAGTCATGTTTAGTTCTTAATTTTGTCAAATTAATTTCCTATTTTTAGCCTCTTTGATTTTGCCTAAAGGTGTGTTGAAACTTTCTTGTGAAATTGAGCATCTAAGAGGTTCATCCTCTTGAGTAAGTCTTTGGTCAAGAAGTCTCACATGCTCTTAGTTTAGGATTTTTCTTTAAAAATTTTCAAAAAAAATTTAGTGCTCAATTTCTTCCTATTTCAACTTATGTTACTTAAATTTTAGAAGCTCTTCTTGTGCTAGTTTTGGAGTGATTTTTGCTTAGCTTGCTTGATTTGGTTGGATGTGTATTGTTAAGCAAGGATCTTGTGCAAAACAAGCTAGCTTATACCAAAAACCAACACTCTTGTTCATACCTTAAGTCACTTTCAGTTTTAGTACATTTGAGTTCTTTTGGCATTTTATTGAGTTTCACTTTTATTCAAATTTTGTGTGCCTTATCTTGTTGCTTTGTTCAAGCGATTTTCACTCTTTAATCACTTTTTAAGTTCAGTTCAAAAAAGTGGATTAGGTACAACTGCAAAATAATAAAAAAATAGAAGAAAAACAAAATTCAAAAGTAGTACAAAATACAAAAAGTAAAATACCAAAATTTGGTGCACCTAATATCAAATTCTAAATTGCAAAAATAGTGGTCAAAATTCATTGAAATTCCTTGAGCATAACTTGAATAGGTCTCAACCATATGCTTGAAAAATTGTGCAACTCTTGAATATTTTTGAGTCATTTTGCTTTTTAGTCTTTACTCTACTTTAGAATTTTCCTAGAATTTTCTTTAGTGTTGCCTAATTCTTTCTTAGCTTTAATTTTAGTTTGTCTTCATTTTAATATTTGAGTTTTGTCTCTTTAATCTATCCAACTGGAAAATGCACTTTATTTTTTGCTTTGTGCTTTTCTTGCTTTAATTTTGCTTTTCCTCTTGCATTCTTGGTTGCTTGTGTTGTGGGCCACTTTGTGTAGGGAAGCCACTGGTTTGGGAGCCTTCCACAAGGGTAGCATATGAAGGAAAAGTTGAAAAACCAAGGAGGATTTGAACAAAAGGAGGAGCAAGACACATAGGGAGGGATACACTTGGTGAGGAAAACTTGGTAAAGAAGAGTTGAAGTATTTTCTTTTTATTTTTGTTAATTCCTTGTATTAAAAAGTCTTTTTCTAGGAAGTATCGGTGTCCATAAAGGTCACTTCCTTTGGTGTGTAATAACTTTTAGTTCCTCATTTTAGGTGTTAATGAGGAAGTGGTACACCTCTTCATCATACCTTAGGTGCACGTTTTTGGTATTTTCTCTTTTATTTTTTGCCTTTTATTTGCTTTAAACATTTTAGTGGTGCATTTAATTCCAAAGGCTCTTACACTATTAGGAGCACGTTTAGGTTTGAGTTTCATTTGCTTGCTTTTGCGCTTTAGATTAGTGTATTGAGATCCAAAGACTCTTGCATTATTAGGTGAGACGAGTGAGCTTTACACTTGGTATGATTATACAACCTAGTTCTTTCCATAACCCAAACTCAACCTTGTTTTCATATTCCTATGACAAGGAGGGATTAGCAAAAGAAAAGGATGAATGTAAGGAGAAAGAAAGAAGAACAAAAGAGAGGTATAGAAAAGAGAGGAAAGAAATAGAAAGATAAGAGAGAAAAGAGAGAAACAAGAAAAAGAAGAAGGGAGAGAAAAGGAAAGAAGAGAAAGAAAAGAAAAGGAAAAAGAGAGGAGAGAAAGAGAAAAAAAAGAAAATAAAGAAAAGAGAAAAGATAAAAAGAGGAAATAAAGAGAAGAAAAAGAAAGAACAGAAAAGGAGGAGATATGGGAGAGAGAGGAAAAAGAAAGAAAGGAGTATTAAAAAATAGAGAAATAATGAGAGAATGAGAAGATAAAAAAAAGGAATATTGGAATGTAAGAGAGAGTGTGTGGGAGGAAAGGGAGAGATGACACACATTTACCCTTCAAAAATAAAAAAAAAAGAAAAATAGATAAAGAAAGAAAGAAAGAAAGATCGGTAGGAAGAAAGATCTTAGAGAGGATTTTACTTTGACTTCAAAGGGGAATCCTAGCATAAAACAATCTTCCAACCAATCCCTAAGAACACAAGTTGAAATTAAGATTGTGCCAAAAAAAATTGAGCTCATTAAACCACAATTTCAAGTTCAACTTGAGTATGCTCTCCATCAAACACTTTAACAAGTGTTGGACTTGGGTCTATTACCTTTTGAGATAAAAGAAGAATCTCAAGACCAACACTTGAAAAAAGTTGAGAGGGAAGTAAATCTTCAAGAATATTACTTCTTGAGTTTCAAGGGGGATCTTACTCAAGAAACTTCTCTCTTTGAGAAAGTTAAAAGTTAAGTAGCATTAAACACTTCACCAAGTTTTGAACTTCAGCCAACATCCATAAAGTTCAAACAAAAGTCTCAAGTTTAAAACTTGGAAGAAAGTGAGAAAGAAGTAAACCATCAACAGGATTACTCCTTGAATCCCAAGGAGGATCTTATTAAAGAAACTTCTCTCTTGAGACAAGTACAAATTGAGGTTGTGTAAAAAACCTTTGAACACATTAATCCACAACCTCTAATTTTTCTTAAAGATGGGGTTTCAGAAAGTGTTGAACTTAGCCATAATTCATAAAGCTCAAGCAAGAATCTCAAGTTCAACACTTAAATGAAATTGAGAGGGAAGTTGCTCTTCAAGAAGATTACCCTTTTCCATCTAAGGAGAATCTTATTAAAGACAACTTTCCCATTAAACAAGTGAAAGTTGAGGTTATGCCTACACCATTTAAGCATAATGAACCACAACCTCAAGTTTTACTTGAAGTCCCATTTAACACTTCTGCAAGAGTTGAGCTTGAACAATTTATCTTCAAGCTTAAACAAGAATCTCAAACTCAAAGCTTGGATGAAGCTGAGGAGGAAGATAATCTTCAAAGGGATTACACCTTGGATTCCAAGGAGGTTTTTTATGAAGAAAATTCCTCCTTTAAACAAGTAGAAATTGAGGTTGTGCTTATATCCTTTTGAGCACAATGCATTACAACCTCAAGTTCTACTTGATGATGAGGCCAACAAAGTTGAGCATGCGATTGAGCCCAAAATTTTTTAGACTCATAACCAATCTCAAAATCAACTCCAAGAGACCATACAAGAATGGTCTACCCTTACGCCCATCATTATCTCTTGAGGTGAACAACAAGACAAGGCTTACCTGGTCTTCTTTGTTGGGGGGAATCTAGAAGGGGGGTTGAATAGATTCACCAAATTATTTTTCAAAAGTTTCTATTCAACAATATAAGAGTATTTTAAAAAACAACCCCTTTTTGAAATTTTCAAAATCTACCTTCTTTTACAAAACTGAGTTTTCAAGAATTCAACCCGTAAGGCTAACCACCAATTAACTCAATTCCTTCAATTATGGTTTCAAATAAGATAGAAGAAAAACTTAACAAGAATTATATATTCAGTAATTCAGAATTGATTTAAAGGGGTAAGGAAGAACAAAACTTAAACCCACAAAATATGGGTCAAAAAACCAGTCAAGAAAATATGTGTCAAGAATTAGATCAACAACAAAAAATCTAAATGAATCAAATGTAATTGCAAAAACCCAAATGTTAGTGCTCCAAGAATTCAATAAAGATTGAATTTAAAGAGTATAGGGAAGAGAGAATTTTCATAGTGATTTATACTGGTTTGGTGAAGGAAGATTTTCGTTTCTCCGTTTGCTTGATTTGCAAGCCTAAGAAGAAATTTATTTCCCCCATGATAGACATATCAAACTCCCCCTACATTTTGGATGCAAAGCCCTCACAGAGAGATATGTTAGTAGAACCAAATATAGTGTCATCTATGTATACCTGGACCAACAGTATATCTTCAGAAGATCTCATAATGAATAAGGTTTTGTCTACCTTTCCTCTTTCAAAGTTCTGAGACAAGAGAAATTTACTTAACCTTTCATACCATTGCCTTAGAGCTTGCTTAAGACCATAAAGGGTTTTCTTAAGCTTATACATGTGGTGAGGAAACCTTTGATCTACAAAACCAGGAGGTTGTGAAACAAACACTTCTTCATCAAGAAAACCATTTAAAAAAGAACTTTTCACATCCATTTGATATAGCTTAAAGTCAAACACGCATGCAAAATCAAGAAGGAGTCTAATAGCTTCTAATCTAGCTACTGGAGCATACGTTTCACCAAAGTCTATACCTTCCTGTTGATTATAGCCTTTAGCTACTAATCTAGCCTTATTTCTGGTTATGGTTCCAGTTTCATCTAGTTTGTTTCTAAACACCCATTTAGTTCCTATGACATTCATAAAATTCTTACATGGCACTAGTTCCCAAACATCATTTCTTTTAAATTGATTCAGTTCATCATGCATGGCTAACAACCAAAATTCATCATTTAAAGCATCATCCACACAAGATGGTTTAATTTGAGAAACAAAAGCCATATGTTCATAAAAAAGATTTAGAGAATGCTAGTAGTAACTCCCTTCTCAATATCACCAAGTATGTTGTCAAGGGAGACATCTTTAGGTGTCCTCCATTCTTTGGGCAGAGGTTAAGTTTCAACTTCATTTGAGACTTCTTTTTCCTCCAAGTTGATGGTATCTTTTAACTTTTCAAGAGGAATATTAACTTTACCTGTATCATCATCTTCTACCAAGGAAACTCCCTTTTTCTGGGGGTTAGATTCATCAAATACAACATGAAATGACTCTTCAACACTCAAGGATCTTTTATTGAAAACTCTATATGCTTTACTACATGCAAAATATCCTAGAAATATTGCTTCGTTCGCTTTTGCATCAAACTTGCCAAGATTATCCTTATTGTTTAGAACGAAACATTTACAGCCAAATACCCTTAGATGAAAGATATTGGGTTTTCTACCCTTGAACAATTCGTATGGTGTCAATTTCAAAAGGGGACGAATTAGAATTCTATTAAGAACATAACATGCAGTACTCACAGCATCAACCCAAAAATACTTAGGCATGGAATTCTCATTTAGCATTGATCTAGCTAATTCAATAAGAGATCTGTTCTTACTTTCCACCATCGCATTATGTTGTGGTGTTCTAGAAGTATAAAAGTTGTGATCAATGCCATGCTTTTCGCAGAATTTTTCAAACTCCTCATTTTTAAATTCATCACCATTGTCACTTCTTAGGGACTTAATTTTCAAATCTTTTTCATTTTGGATCCTTTTGGCAATTTTGAGAAAAGCACGAAATGCATTATTTTTAACAGATAAGAAAGCTACCCATGTGAATCTAGAATAATCATCGATTATAACTAACCCATATAAGTTTCCACCTAGACTTACAGTTCTAGAAGGACCAAATAGATTCATGTGCAAGAGTTCAAGTGGTCTAGATGTAGAAACTGAATTAATGGATTTAAAGAATTTTCTAGACTGCTTTCCCTTTTGACATGCATCAGAAAGGCTATGCATAGAGAACTTTAAGTTAGGTAGGCCTAAAATAAGATTTTTGGATGCAAGTCTATTCAATTGACCCAAATTGACATTGCAATGCATCTATGCCAAAGTGATGGTAAATCATTCCTAGAAGATAAACATGTTATGTTTGATGCAGAATGATCAATGTCAAGCACATAGATATTATTGATTCTCAGGCCAACAAATAGAGCATGATTTGATGCATCACTAATAGTACAACACTCATGATCAAACTTGATTTTAAAATTCTTGTCACATAATTGACATATACTAAACATGTTGAATTTTAGATCATCGACAAGTAGAACATCATCAATCTGAGTAGAGTCTTTGTTACCAATGCTTCCAATACTAAGGATTTGACCCTTAATGTTGTTTCCATAAGTGACAAAACCACCTGTTTCTGGTTATGGAGAAATAAACTTGCTTTTATCTCCCGTCATGTGCCTTGAGCATCCACTGTCCAAGTACCACAGGGACTTCTTTCCTTTAAGACACACCTGCAAAACAAGTTAATTGCTTATTTTGGTACCCAAATAGAGTTGGGTCCATTTGGATTAGTAACAATTTTGGATCCTTTAGGAATCCATACATATTTCCCACTAGGAACACCAATCCTTCTGATAAGGCAATTATATGTAGTATGTCCTTTATGAAAACAATAATGACAATAGACATAAGGTCTATAAGATTTCCTAGAATTGAAAGTCATTTTTAAGGCCTTTTTCTTTGTGATATTATGATATTGAAGACCAGCTTTTGAAGAAATGCCATGTTTCTTTCCCAAAAGAGCATTAAGGTTAGCACTCCCCATATTGAACTTAGAAAGTGTTTTTGTAAGATAATCCCTTTTACCTTCAAGCACATTACAGTTAGCACAAGTGGAGGATGAATCATGATTGCAATTAGAAATGGTTTTTAATTTCAAATTTCATCTTTTAAAACTTCCATTTCTTTTTGCAAGTCATTTATGCTAGCTTTATATTCCTTGATTTGCTTTTTGAAGCCAAAATTGAGGCGGCTTAATCTTTTAGCCTCACCATGCATTTCAACAAAAGTTTCTTGGAGTTGGTCATAACCACAATCACAAGAAAAGTCAGAGTCAAAATCACTTGCCTCTTTTTCTGCTTTGGCTTTAGTTATCACTTTCACTTTCACTTTCACTTGAAGAAATGGTAGAGGCGTTGTCTTCCCAGGCAATGTACGCCTTCTTCTTCTTCTTCGTTTTTAATTTTGATCTTGGCTCTTCACTGTTCTGCTTCCTGGAAGGACAATCAGCTTCCATGTGACCTATCTTACCACATTCAAAGCAAGTGAACTTTAGAAGAGTTGTATTACCCTTCTTTGATTGCTTTCTACCATTTGAGATCTTTTCTTTGTTGTTCTTTTTCTTCATGAATCTTTTGAATTTTTTTACCATGAGACTCATTTCCTCAGATTCTAAAGGTTCACTCTTAGTGCCTTCATTATCACTTGAATGATCATGAACTTTGAGTGCTAAGCCTTTGCCTTTCTTTTCTTTCTGTCCTTCTTTTATCATTCTAGTCGTATCCATCTCATACTCTCTGAGCTTTCCAAAGAGTTCAGCATTTGTCATGGTCGCTAAGTTCTTTGATTCAGTGATTGCTGTCACGGTGGGTTGCCATTTTCAGTTGAGAGATTTGACTATCTTTACATTTAGCTCTTCTCCCTTAAACAACTTTCTAAGTCCCTTCAGATGATTGATTATGTGTGTAAATCTTTTCTGTACACCCATGATAGTTTCACCTTGATTAATGCAGAACATTTCATACTCTTGGATCAAGGTGTTCTTTTTCGGCCGTCTTACTTCAGATGTACCTTCATGGGTGACTTGGATTAGATCCACGCTTCCTTAGTTGTATTGCATGATGACAACCTGAAAAAATCATCACTATTCAAGGAAGAATGTATAATATTCAAGGCTTTTGAATCATTCTTAGCACGTTTTAATTCAACAATAGTCCACAACTCACATGGTTTTTCAACTATTTGATTTTCAACCATATATGTAGGAATTTTATAATCGGTTACTATAGCTTGCAGATGCCTCTATTTACAGATTCCATAAAAATTCTTCTAACATTCCAAAAAGCATAGTTTTCACCAATGAATAATTGTGGTTTGTTAATGGAGACACCCTCACTGAAAGGTAGTTGATTCCCTGACATTTTAAAGAAAATGGATCGATATAATATTGAATATTTATCAAGATCCCGCTCTGATACCAATTGTTGGTCCTAGGATGGAATCCAGAAGCGGGGTTGAATAGATTCACCAAATTATTTTTCAAAAATTTCTATTCAAGAGTATTAGAGTATTTTAAAAAATAGCCTCTTTTTGAAATTTTCAAAATCTACCTTTTACAAAAACAGGTTTTCAAGAATTCAACCTTTAAGGCTAACCACCAATTAACTCAATCCTTCAATTATGGTTTCAAACAAGATAGAAGAAAAACTTAATAAGAATTATATATTCAGTAATTCAGAATTGAGCTAAAGGGGTAAGGAAGAACAAAACTTAAACCCACAAAATATGGGTCAAAAAACCCAAATTCAAAGTGAAGAAAATATGTGTCAAGAATTAGATCAGCAGCAAGAAATCTAAATGAATCAAATGCAACTATAAAAACCCAAATATTAGTGCTCCAAGAATTCAATAGAGACTAGATTTAAAGAGTATAGGGAAGAGAGAATTTGCACAGTGATTTATACTGATTTGCTCCAACTCACCTATATCCAGTTTACAGACTTAGCCTTCCGCTAAACTACTTTCCACTAAAGTCTCAGTACATGCACATCCATATACAATTTTTAATCCCAAAAAGATTTAAATCACAAAATAAGAGGTTTCCTCTTGCACACCACAAGAGTTTACTACACCGTGAGACCCTGCCACTCACAACACCTCACTTGCAACACGCTGCTGCAAGATTTTCCCACAATCTCAAGAACACCTCAAGAGATTGTAAACCTAGTTTAAAAACACAGATAGGGTACAAAACAATATCACCTAATGTGAAGAATACCAAATAGAAAGATTAGAACTCAATGAAGTCTCTTCCTTGAATCTTGAATTGGAAGCACTTTCAAACCATAAAAAATAGGTATGAATCTTGGAGAGAATTCTTAGAAATCGTATGTGAGAAGCAAACACTTGATTGGTCTATTCAAAAGTTGTTAAATCTGTTTTCAAAATGCTTTTATATAAGTTTTTATGCAGGGTAATCAATTACCCACTTGATTACCTGATATCCTGCACAAAACTGGACCAAAGTGCTTGTTCTCGGGAGTAATCGATTAACATAAAAAGCATTAATTTCTGTTCTAAAAAATTCTTGTAGGGTAATCGATTACCTTTCCTAAAAATCCATTTTTGAAGCTTTTCCAGCACAACTCAGCCTATGTAATCTATCCAAAACAGTGCCAAACAAATTCTCAAGCCTATCTAAAACACACAATACAAGTACCACACTTGTAAACGTGTTTGGTACCATAAAATTGATTTAAGAGCAAAAACAAAGAGAGAAAATCAAAACCAAAACTCCACTAGTCTTCAATGAGTTCCATTGGTTCCAACATTCTTGGATAGGTGCTCTAACACACCAACATTAGTCTCACCACCCACTTTTATATGGATGAGACTAACACTTAGTGCATTAAGAGTAGATTAAAGAATTGTTGCGTGGAAAAACATGCACAACAAACATTTTTCAAATCAGAGTGCAAACCTGTACCACCCTAACCCTAAGGGGTCACACAATAGATCTCTCATTTCCCCTATACTTATAGATACACAAATGCTTATCCCATTGCTTATCCTTTTGCAAGATTGGAAAAAAGGAAGAAAGGCCTCGAGATTTGAGGTCAAATCCTCTCTAAGTAGGAGGAGTTGATGCAATCCCGCCTAGTAGGAATTTAGTTAGGAAGAATAAAGAGAAGACATGGCAATGATGAAGCATAATGAAGATGTTTTAGGCCATAGTCTTAGAAATTACTTGTAAATATTGTGTATTTTGTTTAGTAATTTTGGTGAGTGCATGTAGTATTTTGTGGGCCATGTATTTTCAACCATTTTCCATTTATTTTGGTGGGTGGGGTTCCATTGGTTATTTGTGTGGAATGTATGTTAGAATATGGGTCTTTTTAGAACAAGAGTAGGTGTGGTTTATTTTCCACACCCCCTTTGTTTGATTTTCACGCCTCTTTAGCATTCACATGTGCATGAGTAACATGTGAGACCCTTATATCTCCCTCATGTGGTGCCTAGATCACTTTCTTTCCTAGGTGACAACTATTTGTCTCTTAATTCAAATTCAAATTTGAATTAAAGGAACTAAATCCACATTATTAGGATCTAGTGTCACATGAGAGAACACAGATCCACTAATATAGGCCCTTGTTTGGATTTAATATTTAGAATAGCTAATCTAGCTCATTTTGGACGTCCAACACTAGGTAGAAACACTATAAATAACACTCAGACCCTCTTGTATCATTATAACACTTTGATGAATAAATTTACACTCACATTTTGAGAATTCTATCTTAGAGTGTTCTAATTCTCTCTCTAAATTGTGAGAGTTCTTTTATGACTTTTATTAAGGATTCATTCCCTTGTGACAAGCCTCTACAACATGACTTATCTTCCATTAAAGTGGCACCAATTCACCTCTATTTTCTAGTCTCTCCATCTCTATCTTCAACCTTGGGACCTCATTGGAGCAAGATAATGGGAGGAGCAAGATTGCATCACTGGATTAACCTTATAATCTTAAGAAAAACTACTTTAAAACATTTGTGTCTAGGATAAATAATTTCCTTATCTATACTATTAATAAAGAGAATTTCCCTTTTGATGTTCACTTTTCAAAATATTTGTTTTACTCTTATATCTATTAGAAAATTAAAAAAAAAATTACTTTTGAAATGAAAGATTTGAACCCACAATATTTACTCTCCAAATGTAAACTTTGCCACTAGATCAACTTATAACCTTAAGAAAAAAATTACTTTAAAATATTTATATTCAACATACATAATTGTTCTATATCTATGATCTATAATATATATATAATTCTCATACTATTAATAAATGAAATTCCTCTTTTGATGTCCACTTTTCAAAATACTTATTCTATTCTTATACCTATTTGAAAATTAAAAACTAAACCACTTTGTGAAAGTAAAGATTTGAACGACAACCTCTCCTTCCCCAAATGTAAAATTTGTGACTAGATCAACCTTATAACCTTAACAAAAAAATTACTTTAAAGCATGTATATCCAACATGCATAATTATTCTACTATCTATATTATATATATACACACACTATTAACTATTAATAAAGGTAGTGGTATTCATTGGTTCAATTCAACTCGATGAAACCGATAAATTGAACCGAACCAATTATTTTGGTTTAGTTTTTTCATTTGATCGCATCTAAACTCGACCCAAACCGACCAGAACTGACATGTCCAGTTCGATTCGCAATTTTCGCATTTCGAAACCCTGACTCAACCTAAACCAACCAAAAAGTATATATATATATATAATATTTATTTTATATTTTTAAGTTAGTAAATTTATTATATACTTTAAATCTATATAATTTGTTATTTGTATTGTATTGTGCTGTTTTAATAGTTTAATTTGACTAATTTAGTATATATGAAACACTTAATATTTTGTTATAAAATTATGAATTTAGTAGACTAATAGATTTGTCTAGTTTCAAGTGTAAAATTATTTTTTTTATGATTTAATGAAAAATTAATTTTTTAATTTTTTTATTATTTTTTTATGAAATCGAACCGAACCAACCTGATGATCATTGGTTCGTGTTAGGGGAAAATTTCCTTAAACCAACCCAACCCAACTCAATTAAAATTAATTGGTTCAATTTCATTTCCTCCCAAAACTGAACCAACCTGAACCATTAACATCCCTAAAATAAGAGAATTACCCTTCTGATGTTCACTTTTCAAAATACCTATTCTACCCTTTTTAATAAATAGAAAGAAAAAACTATTTTGCCTAAAAGAGAAACTTGAACCCACAACCTCTCACTCCTTTATTTTTTCATATAAGCATTTTGCGGATCAATCTTATAACTTTAAGAGAAAACAACTTTATAATTGTCCTACTATCTTCAACCTATATGTATAATCAATAATATATAATATTATATATATGTATATATTATATTTATATTTATATTATATATAATGAGAATAAAACCTTTTGGTGTCTTTATTTTATAACTATTTTACCTTTCTAAACATTTTTTGACTTTTCGTTCTCAAAAGTATGTCTTTTCCAATACTAATAAATGAACATCTTTACAGGTTCTACCTTATAACAAATCAATCTTTTTTAAATACGGTTGATATATGTATAGTTTTGATCATAAATATTTTTAATAAAAAATACAAACACATATACACAACAATATTTTGAATTCTATTTAAACTCTTTATTCTCTCAATTTTCTCAAATTTATTGCAAATCTGTCATATTCGCTGATGATTTGACATGTTTCTATCATGTTATCAGAAACAAAAAAATATAAAAATTAATAAATATATTTCAAAACATACTAAACTAAATTTATTATACGCAAAATGATACAGTAAATTATTTATATTTTATCATATTATTATAAAATATATTAAATTAAAATCTTAAAATTATTATAACATAGTAAAATAAAATGTAAATGCAAATACTCAATATGTTTTCGTAATTTTAATAATTTCAATATAATTTAGACATAACAAAACTTACAAGCAAACATTAAAATATTTTGCTTGTAGTTAACCTGGACATTTCTCAAGAGATTGTCCAAACATTGCTAATATTTACACAAAAGAGGCTGAATTAATAAAATCATGTCACATGAACCTTCTTCCTATTGATGAAGAAGTATCCACTGATTCTGAAATTTTATCTGTTATCAGTATAACAAAATATACAGAGGAAATGAATCAAGAATAGGTATATAAAAATTATGAGCTAATAAATGAATTCACAAATAATGAATATATACACTTATATCCCAATAATGACAATGATTGCCCAATAGGTGATTAGTATAATGAAATAGGAAAATATTAGACGATTTAGGATATTGTCTAATGAAAACTATAGAAACAAACCCTTGTACACACAATATACAATTTTATTCTAGTTCAGAATCAATTCCGTGTAAATACTGTGACAGGTATTTTCACATATCTCAAAGAGCTCATTGTCCTCTTTGTTACAAAAATTTTTGTATTAAATGTATTAAAGAACACATAAATATACATGAAATACCTCATTTTGAAAAGAAAGAAAACACAAATAATTTATATAACAAAGATTTAACAGATACTAGAGTTTCGGTATTAGAAACTCGCATAAATCATCTAGAAGAAAAAATCATTCTTTTAGAAAAAACTATAAAAGGGAAACTAAAATAGATTTCCCATAATCTAGCCAAACAACCATACAAAATAATATGATGGGAACAATGGAATGTATCCCATTAGTTTGTAATAAACAACAACTAATAACTCTGAAGGTGTTAGTTAAATTAACATTTCAAAAAATAAACAATATACCATCAATAGAAAAAACAATACAAACATTATTAGATACAGGATGCTCTGAGACAGTCATATGCAAGACTATAATTCCACAACACAATATAATAAAAAATAAATACATACAAAAAACCAGAACTATGTCTGGAGAAATTATGATAAATGATGAAGAAGTTAACAATGTTACTCTTCAATTCAGTACAAATTGTGACCTTTTTGGTCATAAAATTTTTATAAAAACAATGAGGGTCGAAAACTTAGTTCCCTCAAAACAAAACATGATTATTGGCTTAGATTTTATTCTAGGACAAAACATATCTGTCACTATAAATAAAGATTATGTGATGATTAGTGATAAAACCCAAATGACACGAATAGTCAGTGGTGATTCATTAAAACAAGATACTCTTCCTAATGAGTGTCCTTGTGAAAACCCGAATCCTCCTGGTACATGTGATTGTACTATAGATTTATCACACATAAATGAAACAGTAGAGCCTTATTCCTCTTTATCACATATACTAGACAATACAGTTGAAGTTTTCTCCTCAATAAAAATCTCAAAATCTATAAAATTTGAAAATATACAAAAAATTCTTGATACATTAAATAAAACAACTATAATAGGGGAAGATCCTACAAAATTTTGGGACAGAGATCCCGTAATTTGTAAATTACAAATAATTAATCCAGATTTAATTATTAAAACAAAAGATATTCAGTTCAATAATTGGGAACAAGAATGCCAAAACCATATACAAAACCTATTAAAATTAAAAGTAATAACACCAAGTGTTAGTCCACACAGAAGTCCGGCTTTTATAGTCAACAAATCTTCTGAACAAAAAAGAGGTAAATCTATAATGGTTTATAACTATAAAAGATTAAATGATAATACATTGGAAGATGGATATTCAATTCCATCTAAAAATGTTTTAATAAATCGAATTCAAGTGCTAAATGATTCTCAAAATTCGACCTTAAGAGTGGATTCCATCAGGTTAAAATGGATCCAGAATTAATAAAATGGACAACCTTCTCCTGTTTGGAAGGATTATTTGAACGGAATGTTATGCTGTTCGGATTAAAAAATGATCCTGCTGTTTTCCAGAGAAAAATGGACAATATTTTTAAAGACACTAAATCTTTTACATGTGTTTACATAGATGATATTCTAGTATTCTCAAAAACAAAAAATGATCATTTCCATCATTTAAAACAAGTTTTGTACAAATGAGAACATTACAGGTTAATAGTTTCAAAATCAAAAATGGAAATTTATAAAAATTTCATTGAATTTCTGGGAACAGAAATAGGTAATGGAACTATAAAACTCCAGTCTCATATTTCAAAGAAAATACAGGATTTTTCAGATAAAATGGAAGATATAAAAACACTTAGATCCTTCTTAGGACTTTTAAATTATGCAAGAAGCTTCATTCCTAATCTAGGAAAATACACATCTCCTCTATATAATAAAACTGCTTTAAAAGGAGAAAGAAAATTTAATTTAGAGGACACAAAATTAGTCCAAAAAATAAAACAAATGGTAACAAATTTACCAACTTTATAATTACCATTGGATTCAGATTATTTAATAATTAAATGCGATGAATGTGAACTTGGATGGGGAGCCATCCTCAAACGAAAGAAAAATAAACACCTACCAAAAGCAGAAGAACAAATATGTAGATATGCTTTTGGAAAATACACAACAAAACCTAAAATTTATAAAACCAGCATTGACTACAAAGTTAATGCTATTATACACGCATTAGACGCATTCAAATTATTTTTGATAAATAAACAAGAAATAACAATCAGAATAGATTGTGAAGCCATAGTTTCATATGGAAAAAACCAAATTAATAATGACAAAAAACCCCATAAAAGGTGGTTGCTTTTTAAAGATTATATAAACTTTTCTGGAAAGAACATACAAGTTTGGTTTTTTGTCATTATTAATTTGGTTTTTTCACTATGGGGTTTTTTGTCATTAACAATGTTTGGACAATCTCTTGAGAAATGTCCAGGTTGACTATAAGCAAAACATTTTAATGTTTGCTTGTAAGTTTTGTTATCTCTAAATTTCCTAACATGTCTATTAGGATTTAGAGTAGGCTTTCTAGCATTAGAAGCTCTTATTGTATAATTTTTTCTTGGACCAAGATACTTTTGTGTATTATTATATCTGGGTTTGTTCGTAGATATATTTCTCCTCTTTTTAAACTTATTTTAAGAATATTGTTGGGGTGTGTATATTTGTTTACATATTCCAACATCGGAATGCTTAAGTTGTTTTTGTATGGCTATGTGAGAACAAGTATCTTCCACAGTTTTCATAATGTGTTGAATTCTGATTGAGAGGTTATTCAGCATCGGTGTAACCTCATCATTTTTCCAAGTTTCTCTAATTTTTTGTCCTAATTTTCCAGAAAGTTTGAGAAGCATTTTTTTTCCTATATTAACATCATGAAAGCAACCAGCTATTGATGCATACAATAGATAGTCTTGACAATATTCTTTTATTTTCCCGAAATATTCAATAGATAATCTTTCGAGATGACCTAGATAAATCTGTTGTCTAATTGTGTTGCCATCATTAGCAGATTATAATGTAAACAATCTCTGTATAAGAGAACAAAAATTGTAAATGTTTGGCCCTGGGTCAATAACTAATGTGTCTAGATCATTGGGGAAATTTTTCTTAAAAGATTCCCATCCGGATCTAGCAATATCGCCTAGATATGTTTCTCCTTTGGAGACCATTTCTTGAGAAGACTGTACATCTTTCTCATGATGTATGCCATAATTTCGGATTACAGCAGCTGTCCATTGTTCAATGTATGTTGGCAGGAGTTGAGGATCTACTCCTCCTATGTTTAGAAGTAAATTTGGGATTTGAAAATTTGGTTCAACTGGTAATCTTTTACCATGTGATACGTATTTATTGTCACTAAGTACAATATTTTGTATAGTTTCTCGAGGAAGAAATCCTGGCGGTAGGATCTAACCGATAATTAGTGGATGTAGATCCTTCATATTCATTTATTAGACCTACTTTTGTATTATCGGATGTTATAGACAAGACATCTTCGTCTTCATTTTCTAAACTATAAGAAAAATCTTCTTCTTCAATTTGTAATTTGTTCAAAAATGTATTTACTACATCATCAATTTCATCATTTTCTTTATTTTCTTGAAGTCTTAAAACTTCATTTGTTTCAGGGGGAAAGTTTTTCCAGGGTTCCCAGTTAAGGTTGTCTAAAGTTCCTAGGTTATCTAAAGTTCCTTGCCTAAACATGGCTATGTTTGCTTGATGATGATTCCATTCTTCATAAGTCATATCATCATCTTCTTCATCATCATTTTCTATGATGTTCATCATACAAATATGGTCATCATTAGGAATAGTAGATATACTATCCCCTCTGTTTTGTTCTAAATCCACAATTGGAGTATTTCTGTAATTTGTGAAGCTTAAACTAAGGCCTCTAGATCTATTGTGTAAAATAGCAGAATTTGGATTTGTGATCGGGTTACGTTCTTCCCTTTGTAAATGAGTTTGCCATAAATGACCCTCATTACTTCTTGTAAATGCCTGAGCTAGCAAAAATTGTGTACCATAAGAGCTTATTGCTTCCTCTAATGGTCTTGTGTCAATTCTATACATAGAAGAAATATAGTTGTTTATTATTCCTATGAAAGTAATGTCTAGATGGAGGTTATCTCCTATCCAATTTGGCCCAAAACCTATAATTTGTACTTCTAGACTAATGTGGTTTACAAAGTCTGGAAGAGTTAGTGTGAAATTTGGGGCAAGATATATGAGAGAGAAAGGTTGATTTAAGTCCACTTCTAAGATTCCAATAACACTTTGAGAATCATTATTTTGAAATCTTGTATCATGGAGAACTATTAAAGTTCTCGCACCTATCATGTATCTAGCTAGGGACCTGACTCCTATAGTGATTAATCCCATGTGAACATATCTTCCATGTTGGGCTAGGAGTTGTCTAGCAGTTTGTTGAGATATTAAAGGAATTATCTCATATGTATTGTCAGGGAGGTGAAAATCTTCTATTCTCCTATATCTGTAAATACTTGTTCTTTCAGAACTTAACCATCCTATATTGTATAGTTGCCTAGGATTCAAAGAATCAATCCTTGAATTTGATCCTATTTTTGTGTTTTGATGTATATCTACCAAGTCTTCTAATCTTTTGACATTAGTAGTTCTCTTTCTGTTTAAAAATCTGTCTAAGATTCCTGGATGTTGTATGAGATCTTATCTCCTAGTATGATGTTCTCTTAACCTTCGAGAATTTCCTGGAAATCTCTCAGGTGTTTGGTTTCTATTGGCTGTACTATCCATAGAAACATTTTCTAATTGTGTTTGTGAAATATTATTTTGTCTTAAATTCATTTTTAACTAACAATTTTATTTGTGTTAGAGGTGTTATCCTCCTATTTATACTGATTTTTGTTACTAGATTCAGTTATCTTTGTTTTTGTTATTACTTTAACAAATTTGTGGGTATTTTTGCACTCTGTCTTAAAATGCATATTTGTTCCCAAGGAAAGTTTAGAAACTTTGTTGGCTAAAACATTTATTTCTTCTGATATATTTTCATTTTTATTTGTGTCTATTAGATTAGATAACTTTTTAGAAACTTCTTCTCATAAAACTATTATTGTATTGTTTTGTCCTATTAATACTGTATGGATGAGATCTACATCGGTAGGAGGTTTTTTATATCCTATTGGAGGGGATTTTGTCAAACATTCAACAACTGCAAGAGCTGATTTGTAGTCTTTACCTTGAAAAGGTTGTATATTATCCATTTTTATAAAAATTTGTCAAGAAAATAGTATAAAATTAAAAGAGCAAGAGCAAAAGTAGTGAAAGAGCAAAGAAGCAGTATCAGAGTTAAGCAGAAGCAAAAGAATAAGGTATCAACGGAATACACTAAAAAGCAATAAATATTAAAGAATTTAGAAGATTATAAGGCTTATCAGAAATTTAAAACTCTTTTTTTTTTATCTTCATGGAAATACATATCTGAAGTTAGTGTCGCAATCTGCACGTGTTTCTCAACCATCAAGATAGGAAACTAGGGTCTTACAAAGGCTTTACACTGGCCCATCATTGCCCTTCAACTATCATAGGTATCCTAGCAAACACTATACACTATCCAGTCAGAAAATTAAGATGTACATGATAAAAGAACCTCCATTGGAAAGAACATAGTTCTGATACCAAGAAAAGAGAGAAAAAGATAAAACAAATAAACAACAGATCAAAATTATACGATACTGAATTTGGCAAAGTCGGTTAGACATCTTCGTATAATCTTGAAGGACAAAATTTAAACTGTACAAAAGAAAAGAGAGAAAAAGATAAAACAGATAAACAATAGATCAAAATCATATGATACTGAATCTGACAGAGCCGGTTAGACATCTTTGTATAATCTTGAAGGACAAAATTTAAACTATACAATACATATATGGTAAGCCTTTAAATGATCATCGCATCTTTAATAAATGTTGCTTAAGGCATCCGAAGATACCTTATAATAAAACTACTCCATGCTTAATGAAAGTATGCACAAGTTTTAGAGAGAAAAACTTACAAAAAGGAGAGGAAAATAGGAGAGAGGGTGCAGAACAACTTCTGATTTTATTGATACTGAGAAAATTTTTACAAGTGAGAGAGAGAAGTTTTGAGAGAGAAGAGAGTGTCTAGAGAGAGAGGAAGGTGTGTTTGAAACCTGCTCAGCATAAGAGACTTATGGCTTTTTTATAGACAAATGTGTGACCGTAAACCGGTTGAGAAGGTCACCTTATGACTGGTAACCTGCTGAGAAGGTTATTTTGTAACTGGTAACCTATTTTGTCGGTCATTTTACCCTTCAGTCTATTACTCCAAAAGAAGTAAAATTATTTTGTCACAGGTAAAATTTAGCCGGGTCGTCTGACTCGAGCTAATGCAGTCAAATCTGCAATCTCTTTCTCCATTTATTCAATAAGACTTTGGTCTTCATTGTCATCGCAGTCGGAAGGGAAGGATGTTTGACCAGGAGTGTTTTGGCCGTAGAAGCCAGTTTCTTCATAAATTTCTTTATATAATCTTTCTTTTCAAAATGTTTAACAAGGGAAAGATTTGATTCTATTGGAAATGGGTGAAATTTATTTCCGATTATTTTCTTCCAATATAACTTAGTGTTTGTTATTTCTTTAAGAAGAGTAAAATCCTGGATGTCTTTTTTCGAGAAATTCCAGTTTGACCCTTCTACAAATGCCTTCCAGAGGTTGTATTGATACAATTTGTTTCTGTTGAGAGATAGCCCTTTTAAGGGATCATGCTCAAATGAAGTATGATACTCTGGATTGGTTTCTGTATAAAGTTTTATGACATGTGTGGCTATACTGTCAGGGTTTGTGGGGCTTCTGGGAGAAGTGGTAATTTGTAGAGCCACATTTGTCATATGTTCAGCTTGGATGTCATTAATTACTGAATTTAGAATGGGGGACATAGCAGAAAATTTGTCTATGAGAGGTATTGTAATTGAATGAAGACATTCGACTTCTAAAATAATCATGAGAGTTATTAATACATCCCTGTATAATTGTGATTTAAAAGAACTCAAATCAATTTGAGCTCTTCTGATAATGAATTTGATTTGGCATGTACATTCTTTGTCTGCTTTCTTACAATACTCAGATGACTCTAAACAAGGGTTTCTGGTGTTGAAATAGGTTTGGGTTTTAACAAATAACCCATTATAATTTGTAGTTTCAGAGTGAACTTCAAACAAGAAATCCTGTATCAGTTCAAATTTTCCCAAAAAAATTTGGATTTATTTGTAGAGAGATACTGCAAGCAGTAGTAGCATATGTTTGGTTTTGAGCAGGAGGCTCGAATTGTAGGGCAGTCTTAATTTTTTCTTCATCGATTGTTTCTAATCTGACTGCCATTTCAGCTTCTTCCTTTGTAAGAAACCTTTGTATATAGACCAGAATTAGTCTTGTTTGGCCTTAGAGAGGTCCTTGAATGATGTATAAACACCTTTGTTTTTGCGTGTTATCAGGGCAAAATGTATAAAACCTTTCCCAGAAGGAGAGGCATGAGATGCCAAAGCTACTCCTTTATTGTCTTGGCTACAAAAGCTGTATAGTGCACTTATAATGCTTTGTTTCACCTTGTAACTTGGTGCTCATTTTGTGTGGTGTATTTGGGAATATTCTAAATATTGTCAATTAAAACATTTAATTTGACATTTGTATGATCTCTTCTAGGATATTGAAAGATATTTGTAAGTATTGACAATTCTTGTTTGCCGAATTTTGTATATTGATCCACCACAAAGGGGTTTTTACTTGTTTGGAGCCAATGACTCCTTTCTTTGTATTTTCCATCATGCTGACCTAAAAGATCTGTGTCTTATATTCACATTATGTACATGAAAAGAATGTCAGCATGCAAATACTCAATATGTTTTCCTAATTTTAATAATTTCAATATGTTCAAGGGACTCTTTAACTGCGAATAAAATAAAAAATATTTCAATATGGTTATGATAACAGTAGCACATGCCGCCATACCTGATAGAATGAAGTGTTTTTGGAATAAAAGTATAGGAATAAAATTAGAATTGATATTTTATAGAAATTGACAAATTGATCCATTTCGTGTTGAATAAGAATTGAAGATGCTCCTAATATACAAAGCAAAGTACACATTTCAATTTCACTGACAAACCCTTTCTCAATTGCTTCTTCCTCTTTCCAGGTTTTCATATCGCCCGTTGCGTTAATTCCGAAAAATAAACCCTAACCCTAATCCTATTTCGTTGCAATCATGGCGACGACTCTGGTGAGCTCCGCGGGTGGGATGCTGGCGATGCTGAACGAGTCCCATCTGTCTCTGAAGCTTCACGCTCTCTCTAACCTCAACAACCTGGTCGACACCTTCTGGCCCGAGATCTCCACTAGTCTCCCAAAGATGTGCGCATTCTCCTTTTCCTTCTCGATCTGTATGCGTTTTGCGTGTTCTTTATTCTTTATTTATTTAGACGAAAGTAATATGGTTGCCCTTTTAGTTTCTCTCACTCTATTAGCCAATAAACTACTGTTTAGTTCTAGTATTGAGCTGTTTTTCGTTTTAATTACGTTTTAGTACTTAAGTTTTATTTGCAGGGGTTCCATTGTATTCGTTTAGTAACTCGCTGATCATAAAAATCCATGATTCAATGGGCTCTTGATAGCATGGTTTCTCAATGAAAGGAAATAGTTTTCTAGCTAAATGTTTCTTGTGCTGCAATTTGAAGACCTTGTTATTGATGCTTTTGGTCCTTATTTGTCTCAATTATCTGCGTCTTTGTTTGAATTAAATCTTTGGTGGGCGTCGAAGCAATGTAGAGGATTGAACCTGTGTGTTTTCTTTACTTTCTGAACAGAGAGAGTTTGCATGAAGATGAGGAGTTTGATCAACATCAAAGGCAACTTGCTGCACTTCTTGTATCGAAGGTATTTGTGTTCTACTAATTCTCTGAACTAACATCTTCTATTGAAAATTTATTCAATGCATTTTTGCGAATGTATCGAAGACATATGTTTTTTCCCAGTTTCGGAAGGTTGTATTCCTAGATGCTGAAGTTGGTTTCATGGCTTGTCTTTATGATCTAATTTTACTTCACTTCTTAATCTTCAGGTTTTTTATTACTTGGGAGAACTCAATGATTCGTTATCTTATGCCCTTGGAGCTGGTCCTCTGTTTGATGTTTCAGAGGATTCGGACTATGTGCACACTCTTCTCGGTGAGTTATTATCTGTTTTTCTATGAGACAGCTGCATGGTCCTTGGCAGGCAATGGGCCATTTGTCGTCTGTCAACATACCTAACAAGGATTACTCATGCCTTCCTAAGTTCTACTGGATTTTCTTTTATCTTCAGCTAAAGCTATAGACGAATATGCTAGTCTTAAGTCTAAGGCAGCAGAGTCAAGTGATGAATCTATCAAAGTGGACACAAGGTTGGAAGCTATTGTGGAAAGACTGTTGGATAAGTATGTGAGCCATAATCATTCTTCTGGTTTCTGTTTTCAAATGTATCATAATTCACTTTTTCTTGCTTCTCTGTTGTTTAGGTGTATCGTGGATGGAAAATATCAACAAGCCATGGGAACTGCTATTGAGTGCAGGAGATTGGATAAACTAGAGGAGGCGATTACAAGGAGTGACAATGTTCAAGGAACACTGTCATATTGCATTTATGTCTCTCATTCCTTTGTGAACCTTAGGGAGTACAGACAGGAGGTAAGGGAAATGAAGATTTTCTGGCTGTATTAAGTCCTTTACACTGTATGTGTAGTGCAATTTTTTCATTTCCATTTATCTCCTTTCAAATTTAGTAACATGGTATATTCTATTGAGATTGAGATGGGTTATGGTTTTAATTATCTTTGAAATATCTTTATGGGATTGGAGTCTTACATTCTTATCAATTGTTTAGTCAAATGAGATGAATATTTGGCTGCTGGATTGGCGTATATGATTAAGGAATGGATCAAATTTGTTCTTTGACTACTTGTTGGCTTGTGGCATGACTTGCAACTTGCAAAATGTGAAAAACACATTTTAACCTTAGTGTTTCACAGAAGGTTGACATTAATCCTTGTTCTTTTTGTCCAGGTTCTTCGTCTCCTTGTTAAAGTATTTCAAAAACTTCCTTCACCAGATTATCTGAGCATTTGCCAATGTCTTATGTTCTTGGATGAGCCAGAGGGTGTTGCAAGCATATTAGAGAAGCTTTTACGTTCTGAAAACAAAGATGATTCTCTTTTGGCATTTCAAATTGCTTTTGATTTGGTAGAGAATGAGCACCAAGCTTTTCTTCTAAATGTTAGAGATCGCCTTGCCGCACCAAAGTCTCAGCCTTTAGAATCTTCACAGCCAAAACCCATTGACACAGTTTCTACTCAAAATGTTAGTGCAAACGAACAGGATGATATTCAAATGACAGATGGTGATTCTTCCTCTATTGTAAATGTGCCAGTGGATCCAACTGAAACTATGTATGCAGAGAGGTTAAACAAAATAAAAGGAATTTTGTCTGGGGAAACTTCAATTCAGCTGACTCTGCAGTTCCTTTACAGTCATAACAAGTGAGGCAATTTCTATGTTTATATTATAGTATATCCTCATTTCTTAGTTTTATTCTCACTAAAATATTATTTTTGTCCTTATACTCCTTTTCTGTAATTTGCATTTAGATCTGACCTCCTTATTCTAAAGACAATAAAACAGTCTGTAGAGATGAGAAATAGTGTCTGTCACAGTGCTACAATTTATGCCAATGCAATAATGCATGCTGGAACAACTGTGGATACTTTCCTCAGGGAAAATTTGGTCAGTTATAGCTTATGTTTTCTTTATCCCCTCTCCCTTTGCTATCTCAAGCATTTTGATTGCTTTTAATCCTTAAGAATTTTGTCCCTCGTGAAAATTATAGGATTGGTTGAGCAGGGCTACTAATTGGGCCAAATTTAGTGCAACGGCTGGTCTTGGTGTTATCCATAGAGGCCATTTGCAGCAGGGAAGGTCACTGATGGCACCCTACTTACCTCAAGGTGGGGCTGGTGGTGGTGGTAGTCCATACTCAGAAGGTGGTGCTCTCTATGCCCTTGGTCTTATTCATGCTAACCATGGAGAGGGCATCAAACAATTTCTTCGTGATAGCCTGCGCAGTACTACTGTTGAGGTGCTCATAAATAATGCTTATATTTTTTTTTGTAGAACAAGAAATGGCCAATGGTTTTATATTTAATGTGTGTTGAGCAGGTTATTCAACATGGTGCATGTTTAGGTCTTGGATTAGCATCCTTAGGAACTGCTGATGAGGATATTTATGAAGAAATAAAAAATGTTCTCTATACTGATAGTGCTGTTGCTGGTGAAGCTGCTGGTATAAGTATGGGCTTACTCATGGTTGGAACTGGTAGTGATAAGGCAAATGAGATGCTTACTTATGCACATGAGACACAACACGAAAAGATCATTAGGTAATGTGTTTCACTTTCATGGTGTGGTGAAAATGAGAATACAATATTCTGATTTAGTAATAATATTATAGTGGTTTATAGGCACATTATCTTTTATTTAGAGGAAACAGAATGTTCTTTATTTATTTACAACCAATGTTATTAACCTATATAAACATGCTTCCGTTGTGTATTCAAAGTTCAAACAAACGGTTTTAGTCAATTATTTATCTGTTTTTATAAACATGTTTCTACTATGTATTCAAACACAGTTTTAGTCAATTATTCCTTTGTTTTTTCTCCTTTAACAGTGAAACTATGAGTGCTCTTGCTTTGCTATTTATGATTGTTTAATATTTCAGGGGGCTAGCATTGGGAATAGCTCTTACAGTGTATGGAAGAGAAGAAGAAGCGGACACTTTAATTGAGCAGATGACTCGAGATCAAGATCCAATATTGCGTTATGGTGGCATGTATGCATTGGCCTTAGCATATAGGGGAACAGCAAACAATAAGGCCATTCGCCAGTTACTGCACTTTGCTGTGTCTGATGTGAGTGATGATGTCAGGAGGACTGCAGTGCTAGCATTAGGGTTTGTGTTATACTCTGACCCAGAGCAGGTTAGTTCTGTACTTTTCCTTTCCCTTGTTCTGAATTGCCTTGTGGTTGTTTTCTTTTGTTTTTTTGGATATTTTGTCGATAATTTGCAATGCTATTTTTATTTCAGACTCCACGAATTGTTTCCCTCTTATCTGAGTCTTATAATCCACATGTTCGATATGGGGCAGCTCTTGCTGTGGGTATTTCCTGTGCGGGTACAGGTCTCAGTGAGGCCATCTCTTTATTGGAGCCTCTGACCTCAGATGTTGTTGATTTTGTTCGACAAGGTGCCCTTATAGCAATGGCAATGGTAATGGTTCAGATCAGTGAAGCTAGTGACTCACGAGTTGGAACATTTAGGTAAGTCTATCTTATTTATCTTGAATTATGAGGCAATAGATTTGTTGTTTTCTGAGATTCCTTGCATTCTAGGCGACAATTGGAGAAAATTATTCTGGATAAGCATGAGGATACAATGAGCAAGATGGGTGCAATTTTGGCCTCTGGAATTCTTGATGCTGGTGGCAGAAATGTGACCATAAGGCTACTGTCTAAGACAAAACATGATAAAATTATTGCAGTGGTTGGTCTGGCAGTTTTCAGCCAGTTTTGGTATTGGTACCCTCTTATCTATTTTATCAGCTTGTCTTTTTCCCCCACGGCTTTTATTGGTCTGAACTATGATCTGAAATCTCCCAAGTTTGAGTTCTTGTCACATGCAAAGCCTTCACTCTTTGAATATCCTAAGCCTACTACTGTTCCCACCACTACTTCGACTGTGAAACTTCCGACTGCTGTTCTGTCAACATCAGCTAAAGCTAAAGCTAGGGCTAAGAAAGCTGAAGAACAGAAGGCTAATGCTGAAATTGCATCTGCTCCTGACTCTACATCAGCTGCACCAAGTGGTGGAAAAGGAAAGACATCTGGTGAGAAGGATGGAGACTCAATGCAGGTAAAGCATTTTTTTATTAATTAATGAAGGGCTTCCTCAGATCTTTCTGAATTCAAGGCACTATTTAGATGACTTAGAAAATAGAAAGGAAAGGGTAAGGTTTTCAGTTTTCTTTAGGTTGCTTGCTAATTGCTAGTATATATTATGTGGGTTGCATTGGTTGCTAAGTCTATGATTGTATTTCTTGTTTTCTTCCTCATCATTTAGTCAGGATGGTGATTATCCCTGCTCAGGTTGAGAACTTATCATAACTAGTAACTAGCATTAAAAAAAGCTAGCATTAACTTAATATTTTTAAGTTGAGGGAATATAATTATTGTGGATTGTAGTTATGTTATTGATTTTATTTTGATGGTTACAAAGTAGGTCTAAGATCTGGTATCTAAGGAGGGGGTAGATAGCTAAATTTCTTGTGGAATGACTTGAATGTGGTTTGATCCTGGAGATCAAACAATCCCTGAAAGCACTTGGCGGGATTTTTATTTGTGTGTGGGCAGTAATGGTAGAAAAATTTTCTTCAAATGTAAAATGGATATTATACATGAAATATTGTTAAATCACAGAATGAGAGATCCATGACTGATCAAGTGTATTTGTTTGCTTAATGACTTCTTTTAATTTAATTTTTTTGAAGGTCGATAGCCCTACAATGGAGAAGAAATCAGAGCCCGAGCCATCTTTTGAGATTCTTACTAATCCTGCAAGGGTGGTTCCTGCGCAGGAGAAGTTTATTAAATTTTTGCAGGATAGCAGATACGTTCCAGTTAAGTTGGCACCTTCAGGATTTGTGCTTCTCAAAGACTTGCGTCCTACTGAGCCAGAAGTGCTTGCTCTCACTGACACGCCCTCATCTACCACTTCGGCAGCTGGTGGGTCAGCAACCGGATTGCAGAGTTCTTCATCAGCCATGGCTGTGGATGAGGAACCTCAACCTCCTCAACCATTTGAATATACCTCATGAGTTCGGTCCTGATTTTGTTAATTTCAAATATTCATGATGGTGCTTATGAAAATTGGTTCTTCCGAGGTTATGGGGTCTGTTGCCCACTTGAATGGTTCAACTCTAATGCTCTGTTGCCCACTTGAAGTCGAGTTATGGGGTCTGGAATCTCATTTTTCCAGAATGCACTGTACTGTGGTATTTGCTCCAAGACGTAGTTAATATGTGAACTCGTTCATACTATATATTTTCAAAGTGGGGCGCAGAAGCACTGTGCGGCCAATCTGCTGTGTCAATGTGTTTTTTTATTTTAAGTGTTTTCGATTTGTTTTTTGAGTAACTTCTCCGATTTCTGGTCACTAAATGAGGGGCCAAGAATTTCTATTTGTAGAGTAGTAGGACTTCTTCCTCTCTTCGAAAATGACGTTAATCGTTCATGTTTACTATTAACAACTCGAGTTACGAATTTCTGAAAGTGTGTTTAAGCTCGCGTATTTCTTAATTGTACTGTTTAGTTGTGAAATTACAGAAGGAATTGGGATTTAGATTTTATGATAGCTAACGAATCAATCAGATGATGAACGGATTACAAGTGGGCTTGGCGTTTGCCAACTTACATTGGGTTGCGATGTTCTGCCTTAGGCACGATGCACTGAAGCTGCTTGTTTATGCTGCCTATTTATCTTTTTCCACATATAATCGTTGAATAGATAGAACTTGTTGAGTAAATGATTTTTTTTATTATTCGAGTTGATTTAATTTTCACACTATTTTCAGAATATATAAATAAATGCATGAATAGAACAGTTTAATAAATATATGCTCTAAAATTTTTGTACTGTCAATTATTGAAAATGTTTTAGTACATCTAAAATCTCAACATGTCTAAAAGTTGAGGTCAAGGATGTCTTAACTCACCAAGACAATTTTTTCAAGATGAGATAAAAAATCACGAACTTTAAATTAGACATATCTTGCATATTGTGTCTTGAAATTGGTATAGTTACATTTAAAGTTTTAGATCGTCTAAGAATTGGGTCAAACATGATTTATAAACATTCTTCTCAGAATTTAGCAAAATATCTTTTTAGGATAAAATTGTGACGAAATCATTGAGTTGCAAAGTAGACAATGTTTTAGATTGGGATGAGCGGTAGGTACAAACTGCTTTCCCACTCTTTAGTCTTAGTTGGGGGCTTAATCTGATATACCCAAAATTTTACTACTAAATCTCTTATACTTGCAAGGAGTAAGTTGATCCTTATATGTATGTATGTATGTACATATATATGTATGTATGTATGTACATATATATGTATGTATGTATATATGTGTATGTATGTATGAAGAGAGATTTATTTATTCCAAGAGTAAGTTTAAGAGACTTACTTTTTTTAACAATTTATTTTCTTGAAATATAATAGTAAAAATTAGTTATTCACTACAACCATTAAATTTTAATAAAATGAATGGTGGAGTTGCAAAGTAAGTCCCTTAAACTTACTCTTAGAGTAAGGGGATCCTCCCCCTCTCTCTATATATAAGTATATAACATATCATGTGAGAAAAAAATATATAGTTCAAAATGAGAAATTGATAATAGCCATGAGGTTAAATTAGATAATCTTGATTGCATTATTTATTAAAAGTAACAAGGTAATAAAATTTAATAGTATCAGTAGGATTAACTTTAATAGTATTGATTGTATTGTATATTAAAAGTAATAAAGATTAAACACTTTATTACTTTCCATAATCAATGTTAAATTCAATCTTACACAAACCCACACAATTTTTTTTATCTTATTTCATTTTTTTATATTTTTCTTATTTTTATGCTTTTCTTTTCAATTCTTTTCTTTCCTTTTTATGTTATTTTATTTTTATATTTTCAATTATTCTTTTAGTTTTTAGTGTGTTAAAAAATAATTTATTATATATTTTAATATTTGTTAATTAATATTTTTCAAACACTATTAGCAATGATTCATTCTTTGTGGAAAATTTTCTGGGACAATAATAGTCAACAATCATATACAATAATTTGATCCAATAGATTGAGTGCATTTACATGTGATATATGATTCAAGATACGAAAACATAAATATATAAAAATATTTTATTAAATATATTTTATGACAAAATAATCTAAAATTATTTAATAATATTATAAACGGAATTAGTTATAACCTTTTGTGAAATAAATCACAAATATCTTTCACGGAAGACAATTTTACTTTGTTTTTTTAAAAAAGAAAAATTTTATCAACAAGGAGAACTCATGTCACAAAGAACGACATGGGAGACTCTGCAGGTTACAATTTAAGATAATAATAAACAATAATTTTAAAGATCCCCACCCACACAAATACAGATACTGAGCCTGAAATAATTCCAAAAATTACTTTTTTCTAATCCTAATAAAACAATTTCCATTGTACAAACCAAGAATGAAATTGGCGAAACTTTACAAAGCCCTTTAACCTACTACCAAGACCTTTGTAGAGATTGTTGTCAGACCTTTTTTACACAGAAGATCTCTCCTTTAAGTACTAATGCCTTTCTAGCCAACCCAATTCCTAGGTAGACAACCAAATTATACTCAGAAGATGATTCTACTTAGCGACATGAGTGAAATTAATATCTTATTTAATGATTAAGGACACTCATGTGGTATATATGATACTAGATACAAAAACATAAGTTTATAAAATGAGTTTATTAAACATATTTTATAACAAAGTAATCTTAAATTACTTAAACAATAATATCATAATTAAATTAAGTTTAATTTTATATGAAAGATATGATGTAATCCTCCCTAGCAAGGAGCCTATCACAGAGCCATGGTTAGGAGGATAGAGGAGGACATAGCTAGAGTGGATGGAGGAAGACCTCACCTTCTTATGTGCATAGTTATTATGCCTTAGTTCTCTTGTAGTTATCTTGTATTTGTTTCCTTAAAGTGGAGTAGTCTAGTTTTTCTCTTTGGCCTTGTATTTGGGCATTAATTTTTGTAGGTTAAGGGCTAGGTGGTGTGTTTAGTCTTAATGTTGAGTGTATTAGCTAATTGGGCCATTAAAGGGTGTTGGTGGGTTGTTTTGTTAACCACACCCCTCTTTTCTAATTAAACCCCAATTAGTTAGCACATGAAACATGAAGGAGAAAAGGTGGGGCCCTTGTTCCCCCTAATAGGCGCTAGATTTAATCATTGGCCACATGACATCCTACATGACACTTAGTTAGATCTAAGATCCATGATTTTAGGAGCATGTGTTAATTATTTGAATTTAGCTCCTATTTGAGTCTCCCTCCAAAAACCTCATGGCCACCCCTCCCTTTTTAGCTATAAAAAGGACCTTTCACTCACTTGTATCCTTTACACTTGATTTTTGAATGATATAGAGAGAATTCTTCATGTTTGAGTATCATCCTTTCTTATTTTTGAGAATCTTCTTGTCCTTTTATCAAGCTTATTATTCCTCATTGTGGTGCCTTCACCCTCACTTCTTTCCTTATCCATCCACCATTTCTTAAGGACCTTTACAAGGAGATGATCTTGGGAAAATTAGCATTCAAGGAAGGATGAATCATGTGGTGATCAGAGCAACCTCCTCCTAAAGGTCACAATTCTAATCCTTTTTACCTTATTGTTGTTGTTCATCATCTTCTCCTACCTCTATGATATTTTCGTTCAGTCATTTCATGCTTGTTTCATCCATTAATTTCTTGTCTTGATTGTTGTTTAGTAGTTTTCCTATGCGCTTCCATTTCTTGTTTCTTTGGTGCAATTTAATTTGTTTTTACATTGCATCATGTGCTGCGTTTAGGCTTCTTGTGTACCATTTATATTAGCCTTTTTTTGTGTGTGATACCTGGTTAGGTGCCTAAGAAATTGAGATCCACAGCCTAGTGGTACTCAATTTTGGCTAATCCAGGCGCTAGTTCTACTCTATTTTTTGCCCTATTTGTAGGTGATTTTTTTAGTTTTATAATCTTGTGTATTTGTCAAAAATAAGTCATGTTCATTCCTTATATTGTCATTTTACATTTCTCCTAGGTTAAACCTCTTTCTACTTTCACAAAAAGCTTCTAAAATCACTCTTGAAATTGAGCTTCTTAGAGGTGTACCTCTAGTCTAAGTCTCTTAAGAGTGGTTGTGCTTCTTAGATCAAGCATAATCCAAAAACATTTTCTAAATTTTAGCTCAATTTCATCCACTTATCTTCTTTGCAAATTGTTTCTAAATTTTAGTATCCTTTTGTGATTTGCCTTAAAGAGAAATGTGTGCTAAGTTTTTGTTAAATTTAGGCGTGAAGTTTGGAGCCAATTTGAGACATCAAGTTGCTCTAATCCTTGACCTAAATCTTTGTCTTTTGAGCACTCTTGAACACTTCTATATTTTTGGCCTACTTGAAAGGTTTCTCACTTCTTGGATTGCTTGTCATTTAAGTCTTTTTGGTGCATTACCTAGCATAAAACATAGGCGCTTATTACCTTGTGTTGTGACTCAAAAGGTGCAAAAAAATTAGTAGTTAGGTACATATAATATTTTTTAAAAAACAAGAGGATAAATCAAATAAAAATGTTAAAAAGTCTCAACAAAAAATTATTAGATGTGCTTAACTTGAGTGGTAAATCAAAGTGATAAGTGTTTGTTTGGGGATTCAATCTTTGTTTGCGCCAATTTGCCTTAATATGCAATCCATGAAAATGTTTTGTATTCTCTTGATTTTGATGGTTTGAAATCTTTTCTAGAACCCTTCTAGGAATCTTTTTGTGTACCTACTTCTTTCAACACTTTAATTTTAGTTTGTCTCCTTTATTACTCTTTCAAGTCTTGTCATAAATCTCTTCTATCTACTTGGATAAGTGTCCTTTAATTGTGATCTTTTTTCTTGTTTTATTTGTGCTTGTATTCACATCCTTCATTAGATTTTATTTGCGAAAAAAGCGCCACTTAAGGTTAAGAGCTAGAAGTGGAAGCTTCCCACAAGGGTGGTGTCTTAGGAAGAGTTGAACAAAATCACAAGAAGAGGATCAAGGGGAAAACAAAGATGTGAGAAAGCTTGAAAACTAGTGGACTTAGAGACTTAACATTTGTTCTTTATTTGAGTTGTATTACTTTTAGGAGTGTTGATATCCTTTAAGGATCACTCTGTTTGTAATAGCTTTTAATTTTCCTTAGTTTCTCATTAAGTAAGGTGAGAAGAAGGAATTGGTACACCTACTTCTTCACCTTTAGGAGCGTGTTTAGAATCCTTTACATTTTCTTGCTTTACCTTTCTTTGTTAAAAAACGTGTAGTTTGGCTAGAGTTCCAAAGACTCATTTAAGCCACTTAGGAAGAAAACTAAAAGAGAGGAGTGTCTTTGTTTTCGACCTACCCTAGGATTTTAGAACCTCCCCACTATGTCTCAACATTCACACACTAGTATGTCTTTAAACAAGAGTGTTAACCAAAAAATAAATTCTAAGGATAACTCTCTTGAGAATTTAACCATGGAATTTAGAGAATGGATGAGGGGAGAGGAAATAAGAAGAGGAGAGAGAAATAGAGAAAAAATGGAAAGAGAGGAAAAAAAAGAGAGAAAAAGAAGAAAGAAGAAAAGAAAGAGACAAAGAGAGAAAAGAAAGAAAAAAGGAAAAAAGAGGAGGAAAAAAGAAAAAGAAGAGAAGAAGAAGAGAGGAGAAGGAGGAAGGAGCAAGAGAGAAGAGAAGGAGAGACTTACGATAGAAAGATGAAAATGGTGTCCATAGGTCTCCTTCTAGGGGAAGATATGAACAAGAAGAAGATTATTATGAGGAGAGACCTAGAAGGAGTCATTAATCCCATACCTCCATGCATGATCATATGCACCCTTCTAGGGAGCAAACAATTGATGTTCCCCCCTTCCATGGGAGGGAAGATGTGGAAGCCTTTCTTGAATGGGAAGTCAAGGTTAAATAACTCTTTAAATGTTATAAGATTTGATGCAATCCTATCTACCAAGGGCCCTCTCACTAGGTCATGGCTAGGAGGATAGAGGAAGACTTGACTCAAAAAGACTCATCAAGACCTCAAATCATGATGGAGATAGACATATTATGCCATAGTCCTTAGATTTCCCTTTGTAAATATTAATTAGCTCTTAATTTCCTTTTGAGCCGTGTATTTTGGTCATTTACTTTGTAATTAGGAAGAAAAGGTGTTATTAGTTAGTGAGAAGAGGTAAGCTTAGTTAGGGGCCTCTTGTCCAAGGCGTGTTGGGCTTCCTTCCCACACCTTTGGATTAGCTTTTGCACCCCTCCTAGGTTTAGAGTAGGTGTCTCTAATCCTAATTAGGCCTAAAGTTCCACATTGCCTAGTTTTGAGTGCCTAGCTTTCTCATTGGGCTATATATACACCTAGTCTCTCTTGTAACCATCACACTTGAATTTGGACTTGATATAAGACTCTTTAAGAGCATTCTTCTATAGTAAAGTGTCATTGAGAAACCTCTCTCTTGAGGATTCTCTTCCTTTAAGCTTTTATCAAGGGTCTTCTCCATTGTGGCAAGCCTTCTAGTAAAATTTTTCTTGACTTATCTTCTCCTTAGAGAAGTGGCGTCAAGTTTCCCTCCATCCCTAGCCTTTTCCATCCTCCATCTTCTTAGAGGAAGGAACCTTGGTTGAAGAGATCAAGGGAGTGCATCAAGATTAGGGAAGAACGTAAGGTTCCATTGACAAATTTTAGCTTCCAAGGGCAGACCCTTCATTGGTGGCATGGCCTAACCAAAGAAAGAGCCCAAACTCATATGCCAGAAATAAAATATTGGAATGATTTAATAAGTGCTACGAGAAGAAGTCACATTCCCTCTTATTATGAGAGAGATTTTTAGATAAACTCCAAAGACTAAGGCAACAAAGCCTAGACATTGAGGAGTATAGATAAAAGATGAAACTCTTCTTATTAAGGGCGGATATTAAGGAAGAGCCTAATGCCACCATCGCTAGGTTTTTGTGTGGGTTGAGTCCCGAAATAAGTGATGAAGTAGAACTCTTCCCATACTCAAGCCTAGATGAATCGTAGTGAGACTGATAATTCTGTGTTCTATCATTATCAAGGAGTTGGGTACATCTACATGGTAGTATATGTTGATGACATTCTTATTACATGTAGCGATGCCCATGGAATTTCACAGATAAAACAACATCTTTGTCATCATTTTGAGACGAAAAACCCTGACAAACTATTTAGGTAGCATAATCTAACAATGGGATTGTGATTTCTCAAAGGAAGTATGCATTGAACATTTTAAAGGAGGTTGGGCGAATGAATTTCAAGCCCATTGACACACCTATGGACCCATATGTTAAACTCTTACCAAGTTACGGGGAGCCACTTTTAGATCCCGAAAAGTACAGGAGCTTGGTTGGGAAATTGAACTACCTCATAGTTCCTGATATCTCTTTTGCAATCAATGTGGTAAGTCAATTCCTTAATTCACCATGTACAAGACATTGGAATGCTATCATTCGCATTCTAAAGTACATTAAAGGAGCCTTCAGAGAAAGATTTGTTGTATGAGCACAATAATCATACTTGGGTTGTGGGATACTAAGACAAAGATCATGAATACTCTCTCACTAATAGAAAATCTACTTCTAGATATTATCTTTATCGGTGACAACTTGATTTCCTAGACAAGTAAGAGTAGGTTGTAGTGGAAAAATTTAGTGTAGAAGCAAAGTATAGAGTTATGACTTTATCAACTTGTGAATTTATTTGAGTCAAACATCTCTTTAAGGAATTGAGATTTGGAGAGGTTACATAATGAATCTAATATGTGAAGGGTAATTTTTATTTTGAATTTAATTAAAAATCATATGACCAACACTTGAGCCGATCTGTTAATGGATTTAACATCATTTGGAAGGAGAGGTATGACTACATAAAAGTAAGATGTGCCTGTGTAGTTTAAAAAAAAAAGAGTGCATTTGCAATTATACTAAATCTGAGAGGTATTCGTAGTTATCTTTTTTTATAAATATAATTGTGGAGTCTTGACCACTATTTATATTAGTTTTTAAAGGAGAAAATTGTATTTCATATTTGATGAGATCCACCTTTGGATGTTCCTCCAAGTATCAACTTCAAGAGGTTGAAGGTTGGAAATGACTTTGGTGGAGAGGAAGGGGATAGAGGTGGAAGGCGCCACTCTAAGGGAGATAAGCCTCAAAGGGAGGTTGCTTGCCACAAGAAAATGAACCTTTGATAAAAGCTAAAGGAACTCTCTCAAATTTAGAGAAGAAAGGACACTCAAAGATGAAGCAAACCTTCTCTATTTCATTCAAATCAAGTGTAAAGGATACAAGTGAGTGAAAGGTTTTATTTATAGTAAAAAAGGGAGTGGTGGTCGTGAGAATTTGGAGGGAGATTCAAATAAGAGCCAAATTCAAATAATTAGCACATGCTCCTAAAATCATGGATCTTAGATATAACTAAGTGCCATGTAGGATGCCATGTGGCCAAGGAGTTGAATTCGGCGCTTAATTAGGGGAACAAGGGCCCCACCTTGTCTCCTCCATGCTTCATGTGCTAACTAATTGGAGTTTAATTAGAAAAGAGGGGTGTGGTTAATAAAATAACCCACCAACACCCCTACATGGCCCAATTAGCTAATACATTCCACATTAAGACTAACCACACCACCTAGCCCTTAACCTACGAAAAATAAATGCCCAAATACAAGGCCAAAGAGAAAGCTAGTCCACTCCACTTAAGGGAAAAATACAAGGGTAATTACAAGAGAACTATGGCATAATAACTATACGCATGAGGAGGTGAGGTCTTGCTTCATCCACTCTCGCCATGTCCTTCTCTATCTTCCTAATCATGACTCTAGTGATAGGACCTTTGCTAGGGAGGATCACATCAATATTTCTGTTCTTGAAGATGACCATGTAAATCAATTGCAAAAAATTTTCTTGTGTTTTTCAAAACCTTTTTGTCAGATTAAAACATATCAATAATAAATTTTGTCCATGACAATAGGCTCCTAACAAAAATAATTTTAAATTACTTATTTAACAGTATAATAAACTAAATTAATTTTAATTTTTATAAAAGAAATTATTATGAATGTCAAAGTTTATTCTAAAAATATTTATACAATCACATTTGAAAGACTTAACTATGTATCAATTTTATGTTTAATAACTTCAAATACATATTTTTTATTAATAATTATAAGATAATATTCTTTATTTTTCATAAATGTATGATGCATATTTTAAAATTAATTTAATAGAATGTTTTATGAAAAATAGTTTTAAATTAATTACTAAAAATAATATCATAAATTAATTTTGTTTTAATTTTTTATGAGAAACACTACAAATATCATTTGCAATAAACTATCTTACTTGACAGCATATAGAAAAAATTATTATGGACATCAAAACTTCTTTTATGATAGATTATAGATATAATTCACATAAGAGGATAAAATTTGAAATAATTTTGGTGAAAGTTTGTGGGTGACAATTTTTTTTTTTTGAGTATTTAATACAATTTTATATTAAAATTCAACAATATTCAAAAATATAATACAAACAAGTTTTTTTTAAAATGTAAATACACCACTAAGAAGTGTTATGTTTGTGTTAAGTAAATCATAGTCTAAATATAAAAATTTTAACGTTCTAAATGTATATAAATAAGTCAAATTAATAACTAAGTTGAATTATATATCAATATTATGTTAGTTTAAAAATTAAATATTATTAATCAAGTTACGATAGATACATTTGATTTCTTTTTAATTCTCTTGTAGGTGCCAATAAATAAAATATAAATTTTATTTTTGAGAATAAAATAATAATTTATTTTGACTAATATTGATTTCAATTTTTTATCTAATTAAATTAATTTTACATTTTAAATCATTAAAATTTGTTTATAAACTATAATGTTATGAAACTATTAACTTTATATATATATATATATAATAATTATAAAATAATCAAATAACTATATTATTTCATATTTTAAAATTATAGATATAAATTTAAAAAAATTTAATTATTTTTAAAATTATATACTAAATAAAAATTTTATACAATTTTATGAATATAATCTTGATAAAAATATTTAATTTCACTCAATTGAATATATATATATATATAGTACATTGTCATTAAATTAATTTTTTGATTTAGGATAAATTTGTTAACTTTATGAATTAATATTTTAAAAATTATAAAAATAAAGAATTATAATTAAAAATTATTTTATACTTTCTGTGCATATTAATTAATTCTATATATATATTATACTAAATAAATATAAAATATGACTATCAGATTAAGGGACGACTAATGAAATGAGTTTAATATATTATATAAATTAAATTGAATTTGCGTCTATTATTCATGTGTGTTGTACGATGATTCTGAATACATTATATTTTATTTATTAATATGTATATAGTATATATTATTTAAGATTTTTATCAATTAACGTATTAAATTTGAATTTTGGTTATGATAAACACTCTTTTTGTATAATGCTCAAAACAATTGATTTTGAATAAAATTAATTTTTTATAAATAAATGTTATTTGTTATAAATAAATGTTATTTGTTATATGTTTGTGAAAAAATCCAAACTCATAATCTAATGATACACCTTTATCAATAATCATTTTCTTTTCCACAAATATCAACTTTCTTCCATCACATATCACTAGTTCACTGTGTACCTTCTTTCAATACTACAAACTTTATCTGCCATCATACACACTTATTTCTGATTGTCGGACATCGTCACGATAACATTAACTTTCAGTCCCCATTTATTTTACATATTCAAAGGTACATTTTAATGTTTTAGTATTTGTTTGGTTAGAGTTTAATAAACTGCTTTTATTATTTTAAGATTTTGAAAAGTAAAAAATTTTAATCAATATTTATTTGATTATTTTATTTTCTCTGTATTTCTCCATGGCTCTCCTTTCCTTTGTACTTTTCATTTTTCTATGTATTGACGACAATTTTTAAATAAAAGCCTTAATATGTGGCTTTTTCTAATATTTATGTGTTTTTTCTTATTTTAAATAAAAAGTCGTAATAAAAGTCATTGTTAATTAGTAGACAGCATGCAATATTAAATAAATTTAATCAATATCTATTTAATTATTTTATTTTCTCTGTATTTGTCTTTTCTTTGTTTCTCTTTTCCTTTATTTTTTTCATTTCTCAATGTATTGACGACAATTTTTTTTTTGGTAAGGGAAGGAAAAAGTATTGATGAAAATTTAAGTGTCGATGATGAATTCATTTCTATATATTATTATAAACCGTTAATATAAATGAAAATTACATTAAAAACTAACATAATATTTTTTTTTAAAATTACTGATTTACTATGAGATGGAAGAAATGCTTCTACATTATGTTTGATTCTCTACATACCGAAATATTTATGGAGATAAAAATAAAATCCCATTATTAGCTTCCAATAAAATTCATGAAAACAAAATTTAAAATGATTCTTTTATAAATTGTAGTATTTCTAAATATCTATTTATCTCTCCTTATTTTTCTTTTTAAAGAACTGCTATGGGTTTCCGTCTATTTATCTCTCCATATATTTTTATCTATTTATATTTATATATTTATCTCTCTTCCGATTTTCATTTTCTGTTTCTTTCTATTCAAAGAAAGACCTATGATTCATACGTATTTACTATGTTTGATTTTAAAGATAAAAATGAAGAGACAAAAATAAAATCCTATTGTTCGATTCCAATAAAATTACTGTTTAAAATGAATAAATTTCCTTGTAGTTTTTGTTATCTATTTCTGAATATCTGCTTATCTTTCTTTCTCCTCATTTCTTCATTTCTTTCTTAAAAAAATATTAGCTACTTTTAAATACATTTCTAAGGATTAACTTTTTTTTAACACAGAATAGAGCATTAACTAATATTCTATTTTAATTTAATTGTTATTTAATATATATATATATATATATTTGTGAAATAAAGAAAGAAAGTAGTGTTGTTGCAGTAGTAATAAAGATGAAAATGAACATACACACATATTAATAGCATTTATTTATTATAGCAAAGGAGAGTAAGATATATGCTAGTTGTTGTGATTGTGATGTGTTCCAGTCCGAGGAAGCTTGTCCTTAATTTTCTCTATTATCCCTTTCTTGTGAGCATGTGGTGGTGATACTGACGATGTTGAAGTGTTTGTGGTGCTGCTTCTATCTCTATCTGTACTGTCACCAACCCCAGTTGTGCCTCCAGTGTCCTCCATTTCCTTCTGTATCGGATCCTTGCTTGCAGGAACAGCACCATACTGGTTCTGATAATGTGCCATTCTATCTTTTTCTTCTCACATTCCGCATCCTAGCTATATCTATATATACATCCACTTCTGCTGCCACGTCACTATGCTTGCTGCCAACTCTTGACATATGTCCCTTCACATGCCCACGTGCCCACCATCAGCCAAACCTTTCTCTTTCCTCACAACAATAATACAATTCATTTTCTAACAATATGTAATAAAATTCCTTATATCTGTTTTACCATTCATAACATACTTATAATTCAATAAACTAAATAAACATATCTTTCTGGTGTAGTTCTCAGCTCTCAACTAGTTTATTTATTAACCCATGTCCACATACTTTGACCATGACAAATAGACCATATCATATATCAAATAGTAATAAATTATTACTAACCTTATAAGAGACGAATAATTTCAGTTCACCGTAATATTCTATTTTATCAGTTAGTTATCTAAATGCTATAGTCCGAATTCAGTGCTATAAAACCGAGTGAATTAAAAGGGCAATTGTTCATATCACCCGGGCTGCCAATAAATATAGTAACTAATTAGTCAAATCTTATACGAGACAATTTTACACAAAAGTAAAAGAGAAAAAAATGAATTTACATGATTTTCCTCATCCCGTGGGAGAATCTATACACAAATAGGGGTAGTGGTGTATACATTTAGTGAGATTGAAATCATGTTCAGGTGGTGGTTAGAAATGATCACCGCATATGCGTGTATCAAGTTTGCATGCATATCCTCAGATATCTTGAAAACCAACTGATGCTGTGTATTGAAGTACATTCAAATCACCAGCAAACTATATTATGAAAAATGCCAGTCGGTGAGAGTGTCTCCAATTCAATTAAGTTGTTCTGTTGCCATTCTGTAATGAGTTGTCTGAGGGGTTGAAGAACTTGGCAACTGCTTGATACAGATTCTCTTCCTCAAAAGGCTTTGAGACATATCCGTCCATCCCACATTTCACGCACTCATCGTATGTTGCGTGAATTACATCAGCTGTCATGGCCAATATAGGTATATGGTACTTGTTTTTCCAGCCATTTCCTTCACCATTCATCTGCTGCTCATTTGCCTTTCTCTCCATCACCCGAATTCGTTGCGTTGCTTCAAACCTGCAAATGTTATCATGCTTTATCAAATCCATCTCAATATAATGCACAAGAACTTCACATTATTGATTAATAATGTGAATTGCAAGACACAACTAACAATTTTTGGTTCAACATGGTATCTGGCACAATAATTGTCCATGGAGAAATTGATGTGCTACGTCAAATCTTCTAACAAGATTCATAGTTGACAATTCTTGCTCATGTTACGTGAACTTGTAGTTGTTATAACTTCTAAGTAACCCTCCATAGTGTAATTAATGATCTATTTCAAATTTTCTAACATGGTTCATCGCGCTCATGTTATGCAACTTCAGTTACAACTTAAGAGCATCAACCATCAAGATAAATCGTTCTTGCCGGGTATGCTAGACCAGGTATGTGTGTGTACACAAGACACTCCATTACTCATAAACACACAGTTTCAACATGTTCCTAAGACACAAAGTAAGATAAGATAGTTCATGTGATGCAGAGTTAAGAAAACAAGAATAGAATTGTAAAGAACACATGAAATTTGTCGTATGAATGATAATATAACTCTAATATTAAAAATAAGGGGAAAATCACTAGTTTATGCAAACAAGCTTACCCGTCCATTTCTGGCATTTGAATATCCATGAAGCAAGCGTCAAAATTGTGAGGCAATTGAAGCATTTCAAGAGCAGTTTTCCCACTATCGGCACACTGCACATCAGCTCCAAATTTTTTTAACGCACCTGCAGCTACCCTCCGGTTTACCACATTGTCATCAACCACTAAAATTTTTTTTCCACAAAGAACGCTTCTTACAAAATGGGAACCATTAGACTTCATGTCTTTCCCTTGCTGCCTTTCCGGAACCATTCCCAGAACTTGCTGAAGACAAGCAGCCACCATGCTAGCTCTCAGAGGCTTCATGATCACAGTATCACTGAAACCTGCTGCTTTAGCTTTATCAAATTCAGCATTACTAATGTTGGTTGCAAGAAGGATCATTTGATGTATCTTAAACATTTTCCCGTTCTGTTTCCAGTCCAGTTGCCACACATTGAAAATCCCTTCCTCTCCACAAACCCATGAATCTTTCTCAACAAAAATAATATCAGGCTGAAATAATCTGCCACATCCAAGCAGTTTAACTCAGTGAATGAAATCAACCACATCAATATCTCAAACTAAACCAGTACTTAAAACAACATTTATTAACTAGAAAAAACACTATTGATATCTTTTAAGTAATTAAAAAGAACCAGTCACCACAATTTCTTATTTTCTTTATGAAATTAGAACTTAGAATAATATAAAGAAATATAACATGGAGAAATAGAATGTTTGATATGTTAAAATCCACATTAAGCTTTCAAAATAAAAAAAAAAAAGAAATCCACGTTAAGCTTTCCGAATAAAAAAAAAGAAATCCACATTAAGCTTTCCGAATAAAAAAAAAAAGAAATCCACATTAAGCTTTGTAAACGCACATCTAACAACATAATGAAAAAAATAGCATAATTTGTTATCGAGTTGAAGATAGCTCTCCAGAACATCACATAAAAACATATTTGAAGATAGCTCCCCCATAGCATAACTCACGCATATGTTCATGATAATTGTTAAAATGTTGATACTGCTTTAGTTTATTATCTCATTCAGTATCTTCATAATTTACAACAATAAAGGGTGTTTGTTTTAAGCTATGTATTATGTTCCCAGAAATATCATTCCAATAAAAATTAAAATATTATGCTTGGGTAAATTTAAAATTATGTTTGGTTATTTTTTATAAAGTTTAATTGGTATACATGGTCAGTGTAAAAGATTTTTACATTGACATTCAATCATGACTTTTCATTTATGTGACTTTTAAAGTAGTAATGAATAAAATCAACAAATTTACCATGAATGACTTTACACTGACAGTATACCAATTAAACTCTTTTTTGTATTCCTTGAAATGTTTTTAGATTTTAAAATAACATAAATAAAAAAAAAAGAAAAAAAGAAGAAGTTACATATGTATCATAAGTAACTTCCAATATTCTTATGAAAATATAACTTTCCTACCCTTTTACCATAGGAATAAAAGATAGAAACATAGAAAGTTAAAAGATCCTCAGGAATAGTATTTTAATCCATGAAATAAACTACCCCTAAGGAAAATGAAAATCTTACCCTGAGGTCAAAGAACCATTTTTCCCACATAAAGAAACAACCTTATTGATGCTACTTGCAACTTTAGCCTGTATCCCTAGTCTCTTCAGATGGTATCTAGTCACAGCTGCTCTAACAGGTTTTCCATCAACCACAACGGCTTTAAGCCCTCTAAAACTGGAAGGCAGATCTTCCAAATTATGTTTCTTCGTGTCAGTTATTGAATTTTTCTTAATTGTTCCAAAATCTGCAGTAAATGAAAATGTGCTCCCAATCTGGGGTCGGCTTATGAAACTTATCTCACCGCCCATTAGTTCAACCAGGCACTTACTTATACTCAAGCCAATGCCAGTTCCACCATAATGTCGAGAGGTTGAGCTGTCTGCCTGCACAAAAGGCATGAAAATCCTATCTTGGGCTGAGAAAGGAATGCCAGTTCCAGTGTCCTCCACACTGACCATCAAGTTGACTTGCTCATAAGATTCATTGGCCACCTTTTTAACTGAAGCATCAAAGTAAAATTCTTCATCTGCAATTAGATGCTTAAAGTTGTCCCAGCTGTTCCACTCATCAGCTGCTTCATATCCACTTAAAGTTTTAAAATTATAACCACCAGACCTATGCACAACTTCATCTGATCCTCCTTTTAGAAAAGTGTCAATTTTTCCATTCATTGTTGACATTCTATTTTCAGCTAGATGGACTTTCACAAATATATGTCCTCGCTCAGTGAACTGCAAGATATTATTCAACAATGTTATCATGGTGTACATTGCTAATAATTACAGTATACAATAGAGCAAACGAATTTGAAGGATTCAGACACACTCTCCCAGGTAAAAAATTGTATCCTATTAGATTAGAAGGACATTTCCAATTCCAACACACAACATGAATATCAGAAATGCAAATGCACATAACATTAGACAAGTTAAGATCGAAAATTTCACATACTTTAACAGAGTTGCCAACAAGATTTGTTACTATTTGTCTGAATCTCCCAGGATCTCCCATAACAATATCTGGAACTTTATCTGAAACAAATACTGCCAGCTATACTTCACAAAACCATATTAAGTCCAAGTCAGAGGAATTGTGAATAGGTATCACAATACAAGCACCATCACCCCATATCAACCCCAGTAAGATGAAAAAGAGAGGAACATGAAATTAGATCATCAGTTAAGGAAAAAAGAAATAGAATTATGAAATGCTGTAACTCAAAAACCAAAATGTCCTTCAGGCGTTCACAATCAATTTAGCAACAACTAGACATACCTCTAAACCTTTGTGTCGAGACTTCTCAGAAAAAAGAGAAAGGACATCATCAAGTATGGATCGAATGTCAAATGGAACTGCTTCCAGCTCTAACTTGCCAGCTTCAATTTTAGCTCGGTCAAGCACCTCATTTATTAATGCTATCAGAGCCTTGCCACATGCTTGAGCAGTCTGAGCATAATCTCTTTGAGTTGAACTCAATTCAGTGCCTAGAAGGAGACCAAGCATTCCTACAGTGATATGGAGTTCAGTGATACCATCAGCATCACTAATTACAGAGTAGAAGGTATGAAAGAATGTGTTACTTTTTAGAGGTGAGAGGGAGAGAGAGAATCCTGAAATTACCTAAAATGCCATTCATGGGTGTTCTAATTTCATGAGATACAGTAGCTAGAAACTGATATTAAAAAAATGTTAGTGAACAGTGTGTAATAAAAGGAACCAATGAACTATGCTAACAATATGCCAGGAAAAGTACCTGTGACTTGGCAACGTCAGCGGCTTCTGCTCGAACTTTTAATTCCTGCATTTCTTGAAAATCATCCTCTACTTTGACAATATGATTTCCAGCACCATATAAAATATAACCCACTAATAAAAGAATCACAAAAAATAAGAATGCTGTGGTAAGTGCTATCCAATTTGTTGGTGCCTTCTGGTGATACCTGTTCAAAAACTTGATGATAAGCATCTGCTGATCAAACATTGAAACTTATTTCTGAAAATATACAACAGGCAGAAGCACCTACCTACATATCATTTTATGTTTCCTGTATGGATCTCCAAAATCAAGCTTACTTTCATGGACAAGAGCCATATCACCTTCTTCATTTTGGTTGCCATACATGATTAAGGGGTCAGTAGAGTTTGTGATATCATAAACGTTAACCAAAATTGCTTGGTTACCAGCAAGTTGACCAAGTAAATTCTCCACGAGGGACTCAACATCAAAGGATCCACCAACATATCTGATTCCAATTAGAAAGCTCGTTGAACACATCATGGCAATAAGAAGTTTATGAAAAACACAGAGCCATAAGAATGAATCAAAGTTAACAGACTTATCTTCCCAGTTTTCTCTAAAAAGCAATTATGGAATTCAAACAAGAAATCAGAAAGAACAGGAACGAAAGACTGGTAACAAAAAAGTAACTATTACAATAGATGAATAGACATGAAACAGGAGTGGCCATCACATATTTTGATCTTCAGTACAAGCAATCTAGTAGAAATGGACATAATAGCCAGGGTGCAGTCTATCTTTTATCATTCATAGACATTTCACACTGGAGGAATCGTCTACAGTTACTAATTGAGACTTGAAATTGAGAATGGATCAAGCCTTCTTTGGAATTATTATTAACTTTATGTGATTACCTTTATTTTAGATAAAGGGTTACTAATTGAGACTTTAACTTGAGAATGGGTCAGGCATTCCTTAGAATTATTGTTAACTTTATCTGATTACCTTTATATTAGAAATAATAAAGGCCATGCAATTATCCGCTGGTGTCTTCTAAAATGCATCATTTGCACCATAAACAATAATGCACCTATAAGATTTTAACCAGTCCTCATCCTCTTAATTATCACTCATATGAGCCTAAGACAGTCTACAACCAAAAAAATATCATGAAAACAAACTTCACAAGCCAAAAACAAGTCACAAGGACACACCCCGCTGTTGCTTTAATGCGCTCTTCCATTGTTGGCTTTGGAGGGATCTTAGACTTATAAACAGGAAATGTTAAAACCACACCAAGATGATGAGAACCCAACAGCCTAAAAGGACTAGTTAGAACAGCTTTCCCAGTGGCCCTAGCCCTCAAAATATTCTCTCGGTCCTCCTGCATCATGCAAATAAGAAATTAAAGATAAAAAGTTATAGACTGATAATATAAGCAGAAACAATGTTGACAGGGTTTATAATTTACCTCCCCAGACATCATATCGAGAGATTCAAGGTAAGAGACAGTTTCTTGTGCAAATATCACTGGGGCATACTCATCTCTAACTTGGGAAGGCTCTCTTTCCATTGTCTTTATAATCCATCCGTGTTGCTTCTCAAAGATTTCCCTCTCTGAGTTAATTACCCTTTGTGCATAGGCCACCCCACTGAGTAATGGCCGTTCAAATGCTGTCCTGGCTGTATACTCTGCAAAGGTGTCCTGATGACCAATAAACAATAGTCACTACATAAGAAACTCAAAGTAGAAAAACAAGGCAATTTAAGAGCATATGGTGCAGAGATCATAAAACACTAAATAGTGAACCCAATTATATGCCATAACTAACTAGTTCCAAATCCAAAGCAGAAGGGGAGATCAAACACAGACCTGGTCAATTGCAGAAGGGGTTCTGTAGTAATGGAAGGTTGAAACAAGGATGGCAAGGGCATGGACATGGTTGACACTGACACTGAATTGATCTTGCAGCATTCTCGCTCTTTGATCACAGAGGCTACCTAGAACTTCTTTCCTTCTGATTTTAGTGTCAGCATCCATTTTACTATAGATGAAGCAGCCAATTAGAGCCATGAGAAGGATCCACAGCATCAAAAATTTGGGAAGCCACGACCTATGTGTCTGAATGAAAGTGTACTTTCTTTTGCTTCCCGCCTGCTCATGTAACTTCAAAGCCACAGGGTGGTGCCTCAGGCTCTTCATATTCAAACCAAGACCCATCTCACCAACAATTTTCTCTCTGCCCCTATATTACTGCCTTATTCATTATCTATAAAAGTAGGAAGAAGCCCCAAAAATAATTGTGGTTAGTGTTTATACAGGAGGACCTCAGTTTGCTTAAAGTTGAAAGTACTAACAAAAACTCAGACACTTTTCTCTGATGGTTGGAAGAAAAGGTCACAGAACAAAACTCCATGTACGGCATCATTGCAGCATTGTTTTGCGCGATTCAAAACTCAGAAAGAAGAAGCAAAAGCAAACCAAGCACAATGAATGATTGACCAATTGGGAAAATTTCTTTGTTTATTTTATCTCTCATTAAAGAAAGAAGTCAAGGCTATTTCAAAAACCAGCACCTAAAAAGAAAAACATCTCAAACAAAAAGACCCAGAATTTAAAAGAAGAATAATTGAGAGACGAGCATGAGTCTCAAAAGATGTAAAAAAAAAAAGAAGCTCAAATTCCAAAGAAACACCTTCGTCTACCCCAACAGCTAATATTGTGTGTTACAACAGAGTTTTGGGAGTTACGGATCAGAATAAAAAAATGAAAGAGGACTCTAATCAATAATCATGCTGAGTAGGCGTGAGAGTAGTGTTTGCTTAAGGACAAAGAAGAGCACGTTCACCCTCTTTCCTCCATATAATAATCAAAGCCAGAGATTGACCCCAAAAAAACCATACACACACAGCGAAGCAGACAACCCAATGAGAAAGAGAAAGCGATACAGATGCAAAGGGGGTTTGTTGAGACCTGAGAGTAAAAAAAAAAAAACTATGTTTACCTGTTTGTACAGGAAAGAGAAGAAAGTGGCTGTACAATGAACAATTAGAACTAGATTGGTTTGTTTGCTCATTGATCTGTGTGTGCCTCTCTCTCTATGTACTTGTTTATTTTTCTTTTATTATTATAAACTTTTATTATTATGTGTGGCTGCTTTTCTTTTCTCTTGTTTACTTTTCCTCTTCGCTTAATTTAAGCACATAACAAAACTAAATCGAATTTTTACGATTTCCCCAGATACGCTGTTGTCCCCCTTCGACTTCACACACACACACAACACAAAAATATAGTACCATCACCGGTCAACTCAAGCCTCTCTCTCTCTCACTCTTTGCAACAATGCTAGTGAATTTCTTTTCACACCAACTGTGTCTCACTGTCTCCTCCCCAACTTAGTAATCTTTTTCATGCGCTTTGAAGAAACTCAACCTCTCAATTCAAACAAGTATGGAGCAGTGAGTGAACTCTGAACCGAGATAAATAATTACCTTTGTTGGTGATTGTTTCCCACTGCGTCTGGAAAATTGAAATTCTCCAAAATCTTCTTCTCTAGTCTCTAGTTAAAGCACGACACTTTCATGCAAGGCGAGTAATTTTTATTTTTACTTATGAGCTGGGTCTTTCTCAGTTGATCCTTTCCTTGTACTTTTTCTGCGTTCCAATGTTACGAATAGGAACAGGGGATAGAGAGAGAAATAGAAACTAGAAATCGCAATCACAAATCTGACCGATAACGACACGGCGACAAGGCGCGGATCTTATTCCCGTGTTAATTACCATAAACACCCTCCACATATAAATACACATTAATTAATTAATTAGCTTCTTTGTCTTTGCCAATTGCTAATTAGTAGTAATTACAGTATTGTGATTGTGGACAGTGGACGGTGGACAGTGGACTGAACCAATGTTACCTTCAACTCTCCCCTTCTGTTTCATTCACAGGTCACAGTACAAAATTAACTGTTTATTTACTTCTTTTTTTCATTTTCTTTCCCAAACTAACGCTTCATGGTTACCTAAAACCAAGACTTATTTAATCTTCAAATAAAAATGTATACTTTCATCTTCTCAATCATTAATTAATCTTATAAAAGGCGAAAAGAGGGAACCAGTGTTAGAATAGCATTACAATAATGGGTTGCCCATATCTCTTCCTATATTTGCTAAAATGTCTTTATAAAATGACTTCAATGCACTTTTTCTTAAAGTCACCGCATTATACATTTTAGTAAAATCAACTCTAAACTGCACTAAATTTACTTTTTTACATTAAAAACCAACTAATAGTAGTAGTTCTCCAATATGCTTTAAATTAAAACTTGTCAAAATCAAAGAGTCTTTACCGTAAACATCTGTTTGATCGGTTGGTACATATGTACTTTTTTTTCTCCATAGTCAACTTTGTCTAAAGTCAACCATTATTGTTATTGTTGTAATAAAGATGATACTCAGGACGGAACTACATTGCATTAGGGAAGACCCTTGGCCTTGAGTTTTAATTATTATTTAAATTATCTTTTCCAAAAATTATTAATATCATTTGGTTTAAAGAAAATCGGTAGAAATTCACTTGTTTTCTTTCTTGTGATCTTAAACATTTCTTATGCATAAAACTAAAAGAAAAAATGGATTTTGTTTCTCATCTTCTCGATTCACATATAAGGATGAAATCCTACCGTATATAAGAAACTCAATTATTTATCTACTAATTATTATGAATATTAGGATATTTTTGGAAAAAAAACTTTTAATTTAGATTATAATATATTTTAGATTATAATATGTTTTGAAAAATAAGTTGAATGTTTGAGAATTCAACTTAAATTTTTAAAAAAAAAATTCTTCGAAAAGATAAATTATTTTTAAGAAGTCAAAAATTTGTAACTTATTTTTCTTTTACTAATTTAAAAACTCTTTTACTCTATACAAATTAACTTTTTATGGTATCTAAACAAGATGAGTTGTTTTTAAACAAATTTTCAGGAACTTATCCAAACAAAAAGTGATTCTTTATTACAACTAATTATAAATAGGGGTGTTCGTGATGTAGTTTAATTTGATTTTTACTATAAAAGTCACCCGAACTAAATAAGAAAATTAAGTGTTTTGGTTCAATTTGAAAGTATTATAAAATCAAATCAAATCAAACCAATTGTTAGTAGTTTGGTTTGATTTAGTTTTTTTGTTTTAAAAATATGTTGTTAAGTATTATTTAGTATGATTTCTAGTACTTCTAATAATACTTATATAGTTTGTTTTACTTGAAAATGATTTAAATATCTATTGACAATTTACTGAAAATCAGCTTAACTCTAAAACTACCTAAAAAAATAAAATTTCATAACATATCTAATTAGTAGAAATTATAGTAGAGTTATTTATTTCCCACATGATTATGTTTATAACATGAATCATGTTCTGTTTTCTAAGCTAGCCATGATTTGGGATAGAAAAATATAAAAATGATGTATATTATAGTTTTGTTTGGTTGTGTTAGTTTTCAAATCTTAAATCGCAAATCGAATCAAATCGAGCTACAAAATTTAGAATTTTAATAAACCAAACGAACCAAAGCAATCTCAATTTTTTATCAGTTTTTTATTTTTTGAATTGATGTCCGATTTTTAGTTTGATTTGATTCGGTTTTGAAAATAGGAGAGCACAAAATGATATAAGAGCTAAAAATATACTTGTATCTTCTTTAACTCTTGATGAATTTTTTTAGAGTCTCATAATGCAAAAATGCTAAAGACATGTGGGAGATTTTGCAGGTCACTCATGAAGGAGCTAATGATGTGAAGAGAGCAAGGGAAAACACCTTAATATAAGAATATGAAGTGTTTAGGATGTTGCCCGATGAAATCAATCTTCGAAGTGCAGAAGATATTCATTCATATAGTGAACCACCCCATTGGGTTGTGATGCAATCCTACCTACCAAGGGCCCTCTCACTAGGGCTATGGTTAGGAGGATAGAGGAGGACTTGGCCTAAAAGGAATCATCAAGATCTCAGCTCATGATGGTGATAAACATATTAGGCTATAGTCCATAGGTTCCCCTTTGTAAATATTAATTAGCTCTTAATTTCCTTTTAGGCCATGTATTTCGGCCATTTACTTTGTAATTAGGAAGAAGAGGTGTTATTAGTTAATGAGAGAAGGTAAGCTTAGTTAGAGGCCTCTTGTCCAAGGTGTGATGGACTTCCTTCCCACACCTTAGGGTTAGCTTTTGTAACCTCCTAAGATTAGAGTAGGCGCTAGGATTAGTGGACTAAAGTGAGGGTTAATGTCTTTAATCCTAATTAGGCCCAAAGTCCCATATTGCACAGTTTTATGTGCCTAGCCTTCCCATTGGGCTATATATATTCCTCCCACTCTCTTGTAACCTCACACTTGATTAAATGAAGTAAAACTCTTTTGAGCAATTATTCTTGAGTGTCATTCAGAATCCTCTATCTTTAGGAATCTATTTCCTAAAAACCTTTATCAAGGGTCCTCTCCCTTGTGGCAAGCCTCAAGTAAATTTTGACTTATCTTTCCTTAGAAAGTCTGTCAAAACCACCCCCTTAGCTTATTCTATCCTCCATTTGTTTGAGGAAGGTCCTTGGTGAAGAAGATCAAAGGGAGTGCATCAGGCTGGGAAAAGTCTTTGAAAAAGAAGAACTGAACGTCAAAGTACTAAAGAGTCTAAATAGAACATGGTAAGCAAAGAGCACCACCATATCTGAATTCAACAACCTTGTGGAGATGAACATAGCAACCTTATTTGGCAAGCTAAGAGAGTACGAGCTAGAGCTAAAATGTCTCCAAGAGGAAGATGACTTTGACAAGAAGAAAAATGGTGTAGCTTTAAAACCTCACAACAAGAAGAGAGTGATGCTGAATCCATTGAAAAATTTGAAGGTGAGCAAATAAATTTACTTGTGAAAAGGTTCTCAAAGCTCATGAAAAAGAAACAAAAAGGTAAAGGTAAAAATCTAAAAAAGTTTGCAAAGAAAAGTGAGGCTACACCAATAACATACACATGTTTTGAATGTGGAAAGCAAGGGCATATTTATGACACTCTTCTACCCCTAAATACTTTATTCATTAATAAAAAAAATTGTTTTATTAAAATAGTAGACTTTGCATTTAGGTAAAATGATTCACATATCTCAATATACACTTATTTTAAAAATTATAATGTAATAAAATATAACATATAAGTAAATACATTAGACTTTACAAATGAGCTTTACAAGATTCTCTATTACTAAAACCTATTGGAATATTGAATAATTCATCTTCATAATAGAAAAATATTAAATTATTCTCTGTAGCTTGAGTCACACCTAATCAGAGCATCCCAACGGAAAGGTAAAGAAAAGTTGAATCATTCGTTACCAACAATATCATCATGATCTTGCAACTTGAAAATGACGTTCAACCCAAACAAAATACAACAACAAATAGCAAGGGGTGAGAATATATCTCACACATGTTAAGACATATATAAAGAGAATGAGTAGTCAAATAAAGTATAACAGATACATATAAACTCATTCTACATCAATAATAGAGATTAAACATCCACACGCATAAATACATTCATGCTAACGATGCTCATGCATGCTCTCTGATGTGATCTTTGATGATCACGTGCCCAAAGAATCCTTTCTAAGGTCACTTGGAAGGGAAATGAATTTATGGTTAGGAAAGGAAGCCACGAATACTAGGTTTGATAAGTCAAAGGGGAGAGGCCACAAGTGAGGGGTCCTTTGATAACTCTTAGAAGCTCTCATAAAGGAGAAGGGGGGACACTCAAAGGTAAGAACCTCACAACCAATATGGTCTCTAGGATTAAATTCAAGTGTAAAAAATACAAGTGAGGGGAGGAGCACCTATTTATAGAGGTAGCTAACCTCTTGAACAAGATAACCTAAAAAAGAAGGGCTAGGATTAAAAGGAGAGATCTAAGGGAGGAGGCTTGAGAAATAATTCCCTCTTTAGATCATCAAACTTTGTGCCTAAGTTTCTCAAACCAAGGGCCAAGATTCCTTCTTATTAGCTTAGGGGGTTTATGTATGAAAAGAGGGGTGTAGATATCAAGGCTACCCCTTATTTCCTTCATAAAGACCCAAAAAGCTAAATCCACCCTCTAAATTCCTAAGACACTTCTTAAAATAAAAAATGGACTAAATACATGTCCCAAATTAAATTCCTAATGCTCCTCAAAATTAAAATAAAGGAAAATTACATTTTATTAACTAAAGTCCTTAGCGTAATATCTTCACTCTCCACAGGAGGTGAAGTTTTCCTTTATCTGTAAGGGTTAGGTCTTCTTCAATCCTTCTAGCCATGGTCCTAGTGATAGGTCCTTGGCTAGGCATGGTCACATCATCTCCTCCCCCTTGGAGAGGATTTGACCTCAAATCTATGGGGTCTTCATCATTTTCAGCACCTATAAATGGAGACAAATCAGAAACATTAAAACTGGTGCTTACCCCATAATTGATGTGACCATGCCTAGCCAATGACCTATCACTAGGGCCATGGCTAGAAGGATTGAAGAAGACCTAGCCCTTGCAGACAAAGGAAGACTTCACCTCCTATGGAGAGTGAAGATATTAAGCTAGAGACTTTAGTTAATAAAATGTAATTTTCCTTTATTTTAATTTTGAGGAGCATTAAGAATTTAATTTGGGACATGTATTTAGTCCATTTTTTATTTTTAGGAGGTGTCTTAGGAATTTAGAGGGTGGATTTAGCTTTTTGGGTCTTTATGAATGAAATAAGGGGTAGCCTTGATATCTACACCCCTCTTTTCTACATAAACCCCCTAAGCTAATAAGAAGGAATCTTGGCCCTTGGTTTGAGAAACTTGGGCACCAAGTTTGATGATCTAAGGAGGGAATTGTTTCTCAATTCTCCTCCCTTAGATCTCTCCTTTTAATCCTAGCCCTTCTTTTTTAGGTTATCTTGTTCAAGAGGTTAGCTACCTCTATAAATAGGAGCTCCTCTCTCACTTGTATTTTTTACACTTGAATTTAATCCTAGAGACCATATTGGTTGAGGTTCTTACCTTTGAGTGTCCCCCTTTCTCCTTTGTGAGAGCTTCTAAGAGTTATCAAGGGACCCCTCCCTTGTGGCCTCTCCCCTTTGGCTTATCAAACATAGTATTTGTGGTGCCTCACCCCATTCCTTTCTTCTCCATAAATCCATTTCCCTTCCAAGTGACCTTAGAAAGGATCCTTTGGGCACGTGATCATCAAAGATCACATCAAGTGGTATCAGAGCCACTTTCTAAAGGTCACGTTCTTTCTCAATTTTTTTTTGCTTTGTTGTTTATTTCTTTGATCTCTTTATTTTAAAGTCCTTCATTTTTTGTCATCTCTATTTCCTTTATTGTCTAGTAGTATAGATTTTTATTCTTGCTATTATATGCACTTTTGTTTTCTATCTACGCGCCTATGTTCCATTTAATTTGATGCGATTTTATTTGTCCCTTTCTTTGCATCTTATTTTTGTGTTCAAGTTGCTTAATTTTCCCTTGGTTTTTTATGTTAAAGTGTGCCTAAGAAGTTGTGACCATTAAACCCACATGGTTGAGGATTTTTCCACACCATTGTGGTGATCAACTTTGGCCACTTTGTTGTGCCTTTTGTTTTAAGTCTCTTGCTGAAATTTTTGCTCTATTTTTAGGTGTGTTATTTTTTCTTAATCTTGTGTTTTGTCAAATACTAGTCATGTTAGTTTCCTATTTTGTGTTATTTAAATTCCATAGGTTTTAGCCTCTTAAATTTTTTACAAAAAAGCCTTCAAAAACAGTTTGAATTGAGCTCCTAAGAGGTGAACCTCTTGTTGAGTCTCTTAAGTCTTTTATGCTTTTAGTTCAAGCATATTAATCTCTTTGTTGTTCTTAAATATTTGCTCAATTCAATCTTTATATGTTTCTTGTTTTATGTTGAATTATTAGTAGCTTTCCACTTGGTTTACCTTCACTATTGGTGCCTCTTTATGGAATTTTAGCTTGGGTGAATTATGTTAGTAATTTGAGCAATCAATTTACTTCAAAATCAGCCCTAAATCATTCCTTAAGCACCATTAGTTCAGTGGTATTTGGAACTACTAAGTTATTTTGCCTTTAGTTGCATGCATTGCTTGAAAATTGTGTGACCTTACTTTGTGCTTATTCACTCAAGTGTTATTATTTCAAGAATCCTCATTAAAGTTTCAATTCAACAAGCTATTAGGTGCAGCAAAATGATTAGAAAAAGTTAAAAAAAAAATAGAAAAAGTTCAAGTTAAAAAAAAAAAAGAAGATAAAGAACTCAAAAGAAAGACAAATTTGAAGTTGTGTACCTAATAGTAGAAACATTTGATATGAGGAACCAATTGTGATTCAAAAAAAAAAATTACTTGAGTAAGCTTTTTAGTTTTTGGTCACTTAAATTTTATTAAGTGTGCAACTATTGGTTTCATTTTTTTTGTTTGAGTCTTTTTTTATCTCTACTCTTAGAGCTAATCTAGGAAAGTTATTTGTGTGCTACCTTCCTTTATGAGCCTTATGTTTCCTTGCTTGTCTTCTTTACTTCTTTGAGTTTGTCATTGTTTAATCTATCCACTTGGATTTGTGAACCTTGTTTTGTTATTCAGCTTTGTTTGTTGTCTTGTGTTGTATTCGGCCTTGGTAAGGAAAGGTTGGCAAAGGTTCCATATATAAATTTTTGGCAAGTCCAAACAAGAGGAAACAAGGGTAGCATTCTTGGGGTGAGTTGATGCAACTCAAAGGGGCTTGATCAAAAGGAGACAAACACCAAAAAAGCTTGGAGTGAAGACTTTGTTTTATTTTTTTTATTCTTTGTATTGTGTATACTTAATTTTAGATTGGGAGTTTGAGTGCCCTTAAGACCCTCCCTTGGTTTGTAATAATTTTGGTTAATTTTAGCGTAGTTCCTCGTTAATTAGGTGAAGAAGGGAGAAGTGGTACACTTCCTTCAACACCTTAGGAGCACGACTAGAGCCCTTTCTCTTTTACATTCTTGCACTTTTATTTTATTTTATGTTATTTTGAAAAAATGTGTAGAGGCTAAGAGTTCCAAAGACTCATCAAGCCACCTTAGGTGAGAAAAAAAAAAGAGAGGAGTGTTGCTTGAAAAAAAAAAAATTTTTGGCCTACCCTTTAGTTTTTAGCATCCAAGCACCATGACTTCCCACACACATTCTAGTGCACATAGTTGTTCATCAAGTAATGGTGTCAACTAAAGAAAACCTTCTAAGGGAGACACTCTTGAAAACCTTAACTTAGAATTTAGGGAATGGATGGCTAAAGAACAAGAAAGGAGAGAAGAAAAAGAGAGAAAAAAAGAAATAAAAGAAAAGGAAAAACAAAAAGAGAAGGAAGAGTTAAAAAAAGAGATGTTGGAAATGAGAAAAGAGAAAAAAGAGCGAGAAGAGAGAAGGCAAAGAGAGAGAAGAGAGGATGAAGAAAGGAGAAGAAGGAAAGAACTAGAAAGAAAAAGAGAAAAAGAGGAAGAAGAGAGAAGGAGAGGAGAAGAGAGTAAGAGGAGAGATGGGAGGGAAAGTGATAGAAAAAATAAAGGAATTCTCATAAGATCCCCATCTAGGCATTTTAGCTCTAGTGAAGAAGAATACTATAGAAATCAACATAAGCATCACTCTCATTCATCATACAATCATCATTCTCCTCAAGAGAACATAAATCATGCTAGGGAACCAAAGGTAGACCTACCCCATTTTCATGGTAGGGAAGATGTTGAGACTTACCTAGATTGGGAAGTCAAAGTGGAATAATTCTTTCGATGCTATGAAATTAATGAAGAAAGGAAAGTACCTTTGGCCTCCCTTAGTTTTCAAGGTTCTGCTTTGCATTGGTGGGATGGGTTAGTCAAGGATAGGGCCCATAAAAAATGCCTGACATTCGCTACTGGAATGATTTAAAAACTTGTTTGCGAAGAAGGCACATTCCTTCATATTATGAGAGGGATCTTTTGGATAGGCTCCAAAGACTTAGGCAACATAACCTAAGTATTGAGGAGTATAGAACAAAGATGGAGCTTCTCATACTAAGGGCCAATATCATTGAGGAACCCAATGCCACCCTTGCTAGGTTTTTGTGTGGATTAAGCTCTGACATTAGAGATAAGGTAGAGCTTCTTTCATACTCAAACCTTGAGGAGTTGGTAGAACTTTGTGTAAGAGCTGAGAATCAACTCAAGAGAAAAAGTTTTAAAAAAGATTCTCCCTCTTACTCAAAGAGAGACCAACTTAAGGGAAACTCTTTCAAGGGTTTTCCCAAAGAGGAACCCAAGCATTTTCAAGATACAAAAGCACCTCATGTAGAGAGAAAACCCCCTACTACCAAGCCTACTGAAAGGCAAAGTAGTATCAAATGCTTCAAATGTCTTGGGAGAGACCACATTGCCTCTCAATGCCCTAACAAGAAAACCATGATCATGAGGGGACAAGACATTTGTAGTGAGAATAGCTCATCTTCCTCCTGTAGTGAGAGTGAGGAAGAAGGGGGATATACTTTTGAACAAGAGTGTGAGGAAGCTTTTCCTTATGAGGGGGACCTCCTTATGGTTCAAAGGCTACTTGGAAGCCAACCTAGAGCTTGGCCAGTCACAAAGAGAGAACATCTTCCATACAAGATGTAAAGTAAATGACAAAGTATGTTCTCTCCTTGTTGATAGTGGCTCCTGTTGTAACTGTTGTATCTCTAGGTTGGTTGAAAAACTAGCCTTGACTACCATGCCCATCCCAAACCTTACAAATTGCAATGGCTCAAGGAGCAAGGGGAGATGGTAGTCAATGAACAAGTTATGGTTCCAATTTCCATAGGATCTTATAATGATGAGATTCTTTGTGACATAGTTCCTATGGAGGCTGGTCATATCCTGTTGGGGAGACCATGGCAATTTGACAAAAAAGCTATTCACCATGGCCAGTCCAACCAAATAATTCTCACCCATAATGAAAAGCGCTTCAAATTGTATCCTTTGTCACCTTCTCAAGTGGCTGAGGATCAATTTGCGATGAAAAAGAAAAGAGTTGAGGAAAAACAAAAACAAAAAAAAGCACAACAAGCTTTACCCTTAAAGCTTGAAAAGGGTAAAGAGAGAGAGTCGGAAGGTGATGCCTCTTCGAAAGGGAATATTAGTAAAAGGAGCCTATTTGCTACTAAACGTGATTTAAAAGAAGCTCATTTGACTAACAAGCCCTTTTATCTCCTCTTTTGCAAAGAAGCATCAAATCCTTCTTCCATTTTGCATTCTTCTGCTGAGAGCACTGCCACAGCCCATGCACATGAGCACCTTCCTCAAGGGGTTCAAGATATTTTAAAAGAATTTGATGACATATTCCCTAATGAGGTTCCGAAAGGACTTCCTCCCATTAGGAGTATAGAACATCAAATTGATTTGGTGCCTGGCGCAAGTCTACCTAATAGACCTGCCTATAGGACCAACCCCATGGAGACCCAAGAGATTGAGTCTCAAGTGAATGAGCTGTTGGATAAGGGTTGGGTTCAAAAGAGCCTAAGCCCTTGTGCTGTGCCAGTTTTGTTGGTGCCCAAGAAGAATGGCCAATGAAGGATATGTGTTGATTGTCGTGCAATCAACAACATCACCATCAAATATAGGCACCCAATCCCCCGTCTTGATGACATGTTGGATGAATTGCATGGGGCAAAAATATTTTCAAAAATAGATCTTAGAAGTGGTTACCACCAAATAAGGATCAAAGAGGGTGATGAGTGGAAAACTGCTTTTAAGACTAAATTTGGTCTTTATGAGTGGTTGGTTATGCCTTTTGGGCTAGCTAATGCCCCAAGCACATTCATGCGCTTAATGAATCATGTACTAAGGGATTGCCTTGGTAAATTTTGTGTAGTTTACTTTGATGACATTTTAGTTTACTCTAGGAACCTAGATGATCATTTAGGACATCTAAGGCATGTTTTTTCTCTTCTTAGGAGTAATCATCTTTTTGGTAACTTAGAAAAATGCACTTTTTGTGTAGATAGTGTAGTTTTCCTAAGTTTTGTAGTTAGCACAAAAGGGGTTCATGTTGACCCTGAAAAGATAAAAGCTATTCAAGAATGGCCCACCCCAAAGAGTGTGACAGAGATCAAAAGCTTTCATGGTCTCGCTGGATTTTATAGGCGCTTTGTGCCTAATTTCTCCACGCTCTTCGCACCAATAAATGATTTGGTGAAAAAAGGAAGTCCCTTTCCTTTGGGGTGAGAAACAAGAGAAAACCTTCCAGCTAATTAAGCATAAACTGACCCATGCACCAGTCTTGGCATTACATGACTTTTCTAAAACATTTGAACTTGAATGTGATGCCTCTGGTATAGGTGTGGGGGCTGTCTTGTTGCAAGGAGGGCACCCCATTGCGTATTTCAGTGAAAAACTCAATGGTGGCCCCCTCAACTACCCCACCTATGATAAGGAGTTTTATGCTCTAATTAGGGCCCTTCAAACTTAGGAGCATTACCTTGCTCCCAAGGAGTTTGTCATTCATAGTGACCACGAGTCACTAAAATATTTGAGGGGTCAAGGTAAATTGAACAAAAGGCATGCAACGTGGGTGGAATATCTTGAATCCTTCCCTTATGTCATCAAGTACAAGAAAGGAAAACAAAATGTGGTCGCTGATGCTCTTTCTAGGCATCATGCCCTTTATTCATCCTTGAGTGCAAAAATCTTGGGATTTGATGACATTCGGGCTATGTATCCGTCTGATAAGGATTTCGGCCCCATAGTTGCTACCTCTGCATCTGCATTTGCATTAAAGGCCCATGATGGGTACTTCATCAGTGAGGGGTATCTTTATAAAGGGAGTAAGCTTTGTATACCCCAAGGATCAATTAGGAACTTACTTATAAAAGAAAGTCATGAAGGTGGGCTCATGGGGTATTTTGGGATTTCAAAAACCCTCATGCTTTTACAAGAGAAATTCTTTTGGCCCCATATGCGTAGAGATGTCCATAGACATTGCTCTAAATGTATAGCTTGCTTGGAAGCAAAGTCTAAAGTAATGCCTCATGGACTATACACACCTTTACCTGCTCCTTCTGCACCTTGGGAGGATAATAGCATGGATTTCATCCTTGGGCTCCCAAGAACCCAACGAGGTGCAGACTCCATATTTGTGGTGGTGGACCGATTTTAAAAAATGGCCCATTTTATTCCCTGCCACAAAGTGGATGATGCGAGCAACATCGCAAAACTTTTCTTTAAAGAGGTTGTCCGATTGCATGGTATACCCTCTTCAATAATGTCAGATAGGGATGTGAAGTTCCTTAGCCATTTTTGGAAAACTCTTTGGGCTAAGCTGGGAACTAAAGTTCTTTTTTCCACTACCTGTCACCCTCAAACTGATGGGCAAACAGAAGTGGTGAATAGATCTTTATCCACTATGCTGAGGGCTCTCCTTAAAGGCAACCATAACTCTTGGGATGAGTACCTTCCCCACATTGAATTTGCTTATAACCGGGTCGTTCATAGAACCACCAAGCATTCTCCTTTTGAGGTGGTCTATGGCTTTAATCCTCGTACTCCTCTAGATCTTTTACCTCTTCATCTTTCTGTTGCTGTGCATAAAGAAGAAGAGGCAAAAGCCATTTTTGTAAAACAATTACATAAGAGGGTTAAAGTTAACATAGAGCGCCAATGCTTGAGAGATGCTACTTTCGCCAATAGGGGGAGGAAAAAAGTCATCTTTGAAAAGGGCGACTGGATATGGCTTCACTTGAGAAAGGATACATTTCCTTCTCAAAGGAAGTCCAAACTTAGCCCTAGAGGATATGGACCTTTCCAAATCCTTGAGCGGATCGGTAATAATGTCTATGTTTTAGATTTGCCCGAGGATTATGGGATAAGCACCAGTTTTAATGTTTCTGATTTTTCTCCATTTGTAGGTGCTGAAAATGATGAAAACCTTATGGATTTGAGGTCAAATCCTCTCCAAGGAGGAGGAGATGATGTGACCATGCCTAACCAAGGACCTATCACTAGGGTCATGGCTAGAAGGATTGAAGAAGACCTAGCCCTTGCAGACAAAGGAAGACTTCACCTCCAGTGGAGAGTGAAGATATTAGGCTAGGGACTTTAGTTAATAAAATGTAATTTTCCTTTATTTTAATTTTGAGGAGCAGTAGGAATTTAATTTGGGACATGTATTTAGTCCATTTTTTATTTTAGGAGGTGTCTTAGGAGTTTAGAGGGTGGATTTAGCTTTTTGGGTCTTTATGAAGGAAATAAGGGTTAGCCTTGATATCTACACCCTTCTTTTCCTACATAAACCCCCTAAGCTAATAAGAAGGAATCTTGACCCTTGGTTTGAGAAACTTGGGCACCAAGTTTGATGATCTAAGGAGGGAATTGTTTCTCAATCCTCCTCCCTTAGATCTCTCCTTTTAATCCTAGCCCTTCTTTTTTAGGTTATCTTGTTCAAGAGGTTAGCTACCTCTATAAATAGAAGCTCCTCCTCTCACTTGTATTTTTTACACTTGAATTTAATCCTAGAGACCATATTGGTTGTGAGTTTTTTACCTTTGAGTGTCCCCCTTTCTCCTTTGTGAGAGTTTCTAAGAGTTATCAAGGGACCCCTCCCTTGTGGCCTCTCCCCTTTGGCTTATCAAACCTAGTATTTGCGGCGCATCACCCCATTCCTTTTCTCTCCATAAATCCATTTCCCTTCCAAGTGATCTTAGAAAGGATCCTTTGGGCACGTGATCATCAAAGATCACATAATAAAGGCCAAAATACAAGGCCCAAAATAAAACTAGCTACAACCCTAAAATCCTAATGACTTAAGGGTGCTTACACAAGCCTAGAAATGATCAAATTAATACAATTAAATGGGACATTTCCTAAACTAAGCTCCTTGAAGCTTCATCCAACTCATGCTCTTTTCTTATTGTTCGTAGCTCAAGTCCATGCTAGGGAAGAATGCATCACTCATCTTTCCTCAAGCTTGATTGGTAAGGAGGGCATTGTTTGTTGCTTTCCACATGAGAAATTTATGTCTTTATGGGCCTTTCCATCTCCAAATAAGATTGAATATAGGATCTGGCATGTTCAGATTGCTCTCTACCAGGTCATAAGCACTAGATAATATGAATAAGCCATTTGGATGGCATTTCCAAGTTGTAATATCCTTCAATTTGCTAACTTATGGGGTAACAAAAGTATTAATAACTGCACAGATTTGTTGAGGTAAGCATAATTGAAGCTTGATCATATCATATTTACCATGTGGTAAGACATACTCAATGACCTTGGTAGAGAAATCATAGTTTTGGTTTTGAGCAGTTGATAGCTCCCTCAGTTGACCATGAGCTAGAACCCAGTTGTCAGTCCAAAAATGGGTTGATAACCCATTAGATACCCTCAATGTCATACCTCTTTTAACATCTGCCCAACTCTTACAAATCCTTATCCAAAAGTTAAACCTGCTTTTGTTATTATCCACTCTTAGGATGTCTTCACGGCCACATTTATAGCTGTAATAACTGTAGCCCAGAAGATGTTGCGTTGGGTAGACAATCTCCAACCAGTTTTCACAAAGTAAGATTTATTAGTCAATCTAGTTGATCGGAAGCCTAACCCTCCACAATTCTTCTATTTACATAGAGTTTTCCAAGCTGTAGTATGCACTTTCCTCATGTTCTGACCTTCCTCCCAAACAAAGGCCCGACACTTTATGTCAATTTCCTCACACACTAAAATAGGCAAGAGGGAAGTTTGCATAACATAAGATGGGAGCGCTTGAAAAATAGATTTAACAAGTGTAATCTTTCTTGCTATAGATAACATTGTAGATTTTCAGTTACTTAGCTTCTTGTTCACTTTTTCCAAAATGTAACTATAAGTGTTTCTATTAACCTTGTTGTGTAGAATTGGTGTATCAAGGTATTTGCTCAGATCATTAGTACATAAATAACCATTCTTCACACTAAATTGTTGCTCGGTTTTCTTGTTGACGTCCTTGAGAAAAGAATCCTTGTTTATCATTATTGACTTTGGCACCTGCATTATCACAAAATAATTTCAGAGCCAGATTTATCACCTCAAGTTGATCTTTGGTGGCTTCTGCAAAGAGAAGCAAGTCATCCGTAAAAGCTAGATGAGAAATGCATGGCCCCTCTTTCTAAGTTGGATAGGCTTCCAAAGACCATTACCCTCTTCCAAAATGATGAGATGAATGAGTCTTTCAAGATAGAGCACAAAGAGATAGGGAGAGATTGGATCACCTTGTCTCACCCTTCTCCTAAGGTAAAACTGCTGAAGAGCCTCTCCATTCCACAACAATCTCATTTTTGCAATAGACACACAACTCCAAATTAATTGAATGAAATTTAGAGGGCATCTAATGTCAGAAATAGTTTCTCTAATGAATTCCTATTTTAGGCGGTCATAAGCTTTGTCTAGATCCACTTTAATGACCATTCACCCTTTCTTTCCTTTATACCTCCTCATAGAGTGAAAAATTTCCTGAGCAATGACACTATTGTATAAGCTTTGTCTATTAGGGATAAAGCTGACTTGACAAGACCAACAAATTTCTCCATTAGAGGTCTTAAGTGGCCTGTAAGGATTTTAGTAATAAGCTTATAAGTGACATTACATAACCCAATTGTCTGAATTCTCGAAGCTTGGAAACCAATTCTGTCTCAGAGATGAGAGTGATAAAGGTGTTATTGATATCACTGACAACCTCTAGGTTGGAAAGGATATTTTGCAGTAATTCGAAAACATCATCTCCCACTATATGCCATTGAGACTGATAAAAGATTACATCAAGTCTATATGGCCCGAACACCTTATAACTCCCCGTAGACCTCAAGGCTTGGAACAACTCGTGTCTTGAAACTTCTTTGCCTAGCATAGAGACCTCATGTTGTTCAAGCTTAGGAAAGGATTTCTTCAAACAAAAAGGAGTGAAATTTTCATCATTGTTAAAGAGATGTTGGTAAAAGTTGGTAACATACTGCTCAAGAATTTTAGGTTGAGAAATCCATTGCCCTTCATCATCCTGAATAACCTCCACCTTGTTTCTTCTTCTCCGCACATTGTGATTCCATGAAAGTACCTCGTGTTGCAATCACCTAAATTTGGCCATTTGCATCTAGACTTTTGGTACCACAACATTTCCTCCTTCGCCAAAACTTTTTTATAATCTAGCCAAACATTCTTTTGTTCTTCCACTAAATGGACTGGTGATGTTTCGCCCATACGGTCTGAAATGGATTAAGATCTTCGAAGAAGATTCTTTTCTTATAGAAAATATGGCCAAACCAATTTATTCCAAGAACAAAGATCCTGTTGAAACTTTGAAAGCTGGTAGGTCCAATTGGTCGACTTTTTCCAATTTTTGCATCATGAATAAATTAAAATCATCATGAGAAATCCAAGTAGCCAAGAATCTGAAAGGCCTTCGATTCCTATTTATTGGCATATTGTGATCTAGCTCGACCAAAAGAGGAGTGTGATTTTATTTTAATTGTGGCAGATGGTAGACTACAACATCTTCAGACAACAGCCTCTACTACATATTAATTAACATCCTATCCAGTTTTTCAGATAGAGACCCTCTTCTCCAAGTATAAGGGATACCCTAAAATCTTGCATCAATTAGACAACAACCGTCAACAACATTTTTGAAATTATTCATACTTCTTGTTGTTGCCTGTGAAAATGGTAAGAAATAAAAAATGTTAGGCATAGAAAAGGAATGAATATATGTTGTGATGAAATAGTGCATATATAGGGTGCAAACAATTAACAATCGAAATGGAAGGCACATTGAGTTTTAGTACACAAAAGTGTGGGGGTGTCGGCCATGTGGCATGTGTATGTGATAAAATAGGGAAACAAAAGTGTATTAATAAATTATGCCCTAGCACATGGGGCAGGTGCCTGTTTCCTCCCTAAAAAGTAAAAACCCCATTGCCCTTCTCATTCCTAAATCCTAATGGTCCCCCTTTTCCCGTCTCACCTCACTATAATGTACAATCAATCCACCACGGCCATTCCATGTCTTTCATTCAAATCCAACTACTTTCTTCTCCTCTTCAATTTCTATTTCTCTAACCATAAATCCATGTACAATAAATATATATATATATATATATATATATATATATATATATATATATATATATTAAGAACAATATCGTATGGGGAAAAATATTCTTATGGAGAATCAAATCATTTTGCCAGAGATTAAATCATATTATCATAACTCAAGTGGATATATCACTTTGAATTGGTATATATAATTGGAGAGACATGCAGAATTTTTATTTCTAAAGTCTTTGTTATTATTTTCATATTTTAATTAGGTGCCAACCTTCGAAAGAGAAGATATAGGCGCCAGAAAGGAGAAAAAAAAAAAGTGGGCATGGTTCACAAGTCTATAGTGATGTAATTAACGACGGGTGGTTTTATAAAATATGTGACGATCGATAGTTATGGATTCCATAGTAGAGATGAAGGATTGGTTAGGTTTTATGTACAAGTTTCAACTAATTCAATCCTAATCATATCTTCCTTGTAATCCAAATCCAGTTTTTTAATATTACATTCCAATTTTAATTATATATGTTTTTCCTTTTCTTAAAACAAGGGAAAACATTTATTCCAACAATCCACTCAAATTATACAAACGAATCTGGTTCTGGAGATGATCTATTCCATTTGTCCACAACAAGATCTTGACTTCAATGGCATTTATCCACACTAGTATCAGATGTTCTTTGCCCTCCAAATTTGCAGGAGTATCGGTATTTATGTGCTTCAATCTGGGTAGAACAGATTTAAGGAAACTTTTGTTCTCAAACACAAATAGCAGTTTTTTTAGGAATTTAACTTTTTTAAAGTGATCGTAAAAAAAAAAAAAAAAAAAAAACTTAAAGTGTGAGAAATTAACCTTCCTTCCTCCTATCTTTCTTATTAGGCAATTTAAACGTTAGTCATTACATCAATAAAAGTAATTAAATAGAAGTTTCACGAAACTGTATGTATTAAAAGTATTTTCCTGTATCAAATATGATTACAAGAATTTTAACAACCCTAGATTGTGCATAACTCGAAAAAGAAGAGTATCCCATTCCCATTCAAGAATTATAACAAATCTCACGGCTATATATATACAAGACTCTTAAACAAGTGATCTCACATGTTAACGATAGGGTATATATATACAAGGAAAAAAGGATATTTTGACCTATAAAAGGTATAGCACAGCACATCTAATTTCTAAAACCCCTGCCCTCCCAGCAGCAATCCTTAATACCAATTGTTACAAGATATCTTATGCAGACGATGACTTATTTAATTATGCAAAGTGATTGATAAAATGGTCCACTTTAAATTTGGGAGAGAGAAAAAGAATGCAATGGGTGACTGAGGTAAAAAGCAGTGGGGGCAATCTTGGAATTGACAAGTTTTGGGACAAGTGTGAGAAGCTTGACCAAATTAATTATACAGAACAAGAACAAGAACAAACAGTGGCTGTTGCTGTTCTGTTGTGTGGGGGTTGACACTTGACGCTTGACAAAAGCGCCCAGTGTCGTTGCTATTTTAGTTCCCTTCACACCTCACACCATTCATCTCTCATCTCTTGCTGCCTGCAATTCAACTTACTTTTCATTTTTCAACCAGCTATCTATATGAAATTAATTTTCTTTGTAAATTATTTTTTGTTACGTACAAAAATTAAGTTGAAGACAAATATAATTGTACGATGTTAAACTCTTATTTTTTAACCAATATAACTGTCGGCATAATTGAATCAAAGACAGATTAACATAAATAAATCTTGATCTGATTACGAATCAATTACATGTAGTAGAGCTCATAACACCTCAAAATTTAAAATACAAATATTTGAATAAGCATTCGGTTAAAAGAAAATAGATTAAGTTGTTAAAAAAATCAATTAAAAAATTAAACGCTTAGAAATTTTGAATAAATAAGATTAAGATAAAATTTTCTTTAAAATAAAAATAAGATAAAACAAATAAAAAAATTTGATATCACTTCGAATAACAAATTCAAATAATATTCCCTTTAAAATAAGCAAAAGATAAAATAATTAAAGATTTGATACTATTTTGGATTTAATCTGGTAAAATCAATCTTTTATAGAATTAACGTTCCCTCAGAATATATAGGGTTAACGTTCCCTCAGAATATCATACATTACTTTATTATTCTAAGGTTGAGAAAGAGGGACATATGAGCAGAAGAATTAAAGTGGTGGGATCTCGCGTCAAGAGGTGAGTAAAACAACCCTTTCAAAACTCCCATGGTATGATTTTGTGAATTTAATACATTTTGAAAGATAAACAAATTTGAGAAATTTATATTAATATTTTAATAATCGTTTAATGATATAAACTCCCGGTGTTGATAATCGTTACTCTCTTTGATTCTTCCTAAACTTCGAAAAGGCATGTACCTAAGTAATCTTCCTAACAATTGAATAAGGCTTAGTCCATTTATGTTTAATAATGTATATAAGGATTATTAAAGAGAGATAAATATAGGTGTGCGCGTACTGCCATTCAAAAATTTGGCCAAAGTTTGTTGTGAAGTGAATTCTACCAAAGCCTAAGCCCTTTAGGATCACGTATGTGAAGTTAATTCCTTACATATGAGTCATGTTGCATAATTCCTATGGCCACATATGCTTTCTCATATGTTCTATCTGAATGAATTGCATAGTTTCCCAGGCGTTGCATTTCGGATTACTTTCACATGTTACATGTTTTTTTTATTACTTATAATAATTACGCATGCGGTACATTTGTTGTTTATTAATATTTAATGATTTATTGTTTTGTTTGAATGGTATTTATTTAATAGTTGGATGTGATGCTCCATTTGGAATAGGGATGGAAATTCGAGATACATCCATCCAGGATGGATGTATGAGATACCTCTGTTTCATAGGGAAAGAGGTTTTAGATACCTCCATCCGGGATGGAGAAGAGATTCTAGATACCTCCATTAAAAACCTTGGTTCTGGGAACCATAGAGTGGGAGCGAGTGATCTTGAGCATCACTATATTTCGCGGTGATTGTGTTATGAGGGTGTTAATTAAAACACCCTTCTCTTTTTGTGTTTATTAAATTATTCATATTAGAAATTATTTAGAATAAATTATATTTTGTTTTTAAAAACCTCCTTTATGTGCGGATACCATGGTTGTTTTTCCGGATTCCGCACCGGCTGAGAACAACGCTATTTGGGAACTTTTTTTAAAAACTGTTTTATTCACTGAGATTTTAATCTCATTTAAAAAGTGTTGTCTTCAGAGTTAGAAGAGGAGGAAGTTGTTAAGGCTAAGAAGGCGTGAAGACTTGACCGTAATTAGGTTTTCCTTTTATGAACGTTGCTACTTATAATTTAGAAGATGTTTTCTTTTTATGAACATTGATATTACAATCATCCTTTTTATTATTTTGAGATTTTATTTTATTTTTATTTTTAATAATTATTTAATTATTATACTTTGGGTGTTATTGTAATGGAGGATGTTACATTATGGTATCAGAGCAATTTGATCCTAAGTTGGACTGTGGTAGTGGGTTTTTTTTTTCTTAAAAACAAAAAAATCAAGTGTGGACGCATAAGATTGCTTGTTAGAGTTGTAAAATTGCATGTTATCCTTTAGATATTGGACTTGATCAACCCAGTGTTTGATTGATGACAGACAGATTTATAGCGACTAATAGGTGTGGGGCAAACACGAATGATGCACTGGCAGTGCTGTGACCATGCCTAGCCAATGACCTATCACTAGGGTCATGACTAGAAGGATTGAAGAAGACCTAGCCCTTGCAGACAAAGAAAAACTTCACCTCCTATGGAAAGTGAAGATATTAGGCTAGGGACTTTAGTTAATAAAATGTAATTTTCCTTTATTTTAATTTTAAGGAGCATTAGGAATTTAACTTGGGACATGTATTTAGTCCATTTTTTATTTTAGGAGGTGTCTTAGGAATTTAGAGGGTGGAATTAGCTTTCTGGGTCTTTATGAAGGAAATAAGGGGTAGCCTTGATATGTACACCTGTCTTTTCCTACATAAACCCCCTAAACTAATAAGAAGGAATCTTGGCCCTTGGTTTGAGAAACCTGGGCACCAATTTTGATGATCTAAGGAGGAAATTGTTTCTCAATCCTACTCCCTTAGATCTCTCCTTTTAATCCTAGCCCTTGTTTTTTAGGTTATCTTGTTTAAGAGGTTAGCTACCTCTATAAATAAGAGCTCCTCCCCTCACTTCTATTTTTTACAGTTGAATTTAATCCTAGAGACTATATTGGTTGTGAGGTTCTTACCTTTGAGTGTCCCTCTTTCTCTTTTGTGATAGTTTCTAACAGTTATCAAGGGACCCCCCCTTGTGGCCTCTCCCCTTTGACTTATCAAACCTAGTATTTGTGGTGCCTCACCCCATTCCTTTGCTCTCCATAAATCCATTTCCCTTCCAAGTGACCTTAGAAAGGATCCTTTGGGCACGTGATCATCAAAGATCACATCAAGTGGTATCATTATATGCTTCTTTTTTTATGTTGAATTATTAGTAGTTTTCCACTTGGTTTACCTTCACTATTAGTGTCTCTTTATGGAATTTTAGCTTGAGTGAATTGTGTTAGTAATTTGAGCAATCAATTTACTTCAAAATCAACCCTAAATCATTCCTTAAGCACCATTAGTTCAGTGGTATTTGGAACTACTAAGTTGTTTTGCCTTTAGTTGTATGCATTGCTTGAAAATTGTGTGACCTTACTTTGTGCTTATTCACTCAAGCATTATTATTTCAAGCATCCTCATTAAAATTTCAATTAAACAAGCTATTAGGTGCAGCAAAAATGATTAGAAAAAGTTAAAAAAAAATATATATTAGAAAAAAGTTCAAGTTAAAAAAAAAAGATAAAGAACTCGAAAGAAAGACAATTTTGAAATTGTGTACCTAATAGTAGAAACATTTGATATGAGGAACCATTTGTGATTCAAAAAAAAAATTACTTGAGTAAGTTTTTTAGCTTTTGTTCACTTAAATTTTATTAAGTGTGCAACTATTGGTTTCATTTTTTTTTGTTTGAGTCTTTTTGCATCTCCACTCTTAGACCTAATCTAGGAAAGTTATTTGTGTGCTACCTTCCTTTGTGGGTCTTATGTTTTCTTGCTTGTCTTATTTACTTCTTTGAGTTTGTCATTGTTTAATCTATCCACTTGGATTTGTGAACCTTGTTTTGTTATTCACCTTTATTTTTTGTCGTGTGTTGTATTCGGTCTTGGTAAGTAAAGCTTGGGAAAGGTGCCATACATAAGATTTTGGCAAGTCCAAACAAGAGGAAACAAGGGTAGCATTCTTGGGGTGGGTTGATGCAACTCAAAAGGGCTTGATCAAAAGGAACCAAACACCAACAAGCTTGGTGTAAAGACTTTGTTTTATTTTTTTTATTCTTTGTATTGTGTAAACTTAATGTTAGATTGGGAGTTTGAGTTCCCTTAAAGCCCTCCCTTGGTTTGTAATAATTTTGGTTAATTTAGCGTAGCTCCCCATTAATTAGGTGAAGAAGGGTGAAGTGGTACACTTTCTTCAACACCTTAGGAGCACGATTAAAGCCCTTTCTCTTTCACATTCTTGCACTTTTATTTTATTTTATATTATTTTGAAAAAACATGTAGAGGCTAAGAGTTCCAAAGACTCATCAAGCCACCTTAGGTGAGAAAAAAAAAAAAAGAAGAGAGGAGTGTTGCTTGAAAAAAAAAGTTTTTGGCCTACCCTATAGTTTTTAGAATCAAAGCACCATGACTTCCCACACACATTCTAGTGCACATAGTTGTTCATCAAGTAAGAGTGTCAACCAAAGAAAACCTTCTAAGGGAGACACTCTTGAAAACCTTAACTTAGAATTTAGCGAATGGATGGCTAAAGAACAAGAAAGGAGAGAAGAAAAGAGAGAAAAAAAGAAATAAAAGAAAAGGAAAAACAAAAAGAGAAGGAAGAGTTAAAAAAAGAGATGTTGGAAATGAGAAAAGAGAAAAAAGAGAGAGAAGGGAGAAGGCAAAGAGAGAGAAGAGAGGATGAAGAAAGGAGAAGAACAAAAGAACTAGAAATAAAAAGAGAAAAAGAGGAAGAAGAGAGAAGGAGAGGAGAAGAGAGTAAGAGGATAAATGGGAGGGAGAGTGATAGAAAAATGAAAGGAATTCTCATAAAATCCCCATCTAGGTATTTTAGCTTTAGCGAAGATGATGTGATATTTGATGATCACTTGCCCAAAGGATCCTTTCTAAGGTCACTTGGAAGGGAAATGGATTTATGGAGAGGAAAGGAATGAGGTGAGGCGCTACAAATACTAGGTTTAATAAGCCAAAGGGGAGAGGCCACAAGGGAGGGGTCCCTTGATAACTCTTAGAAGCTCTCACAAAGGAGAAGGACAGACACTCAAAGGTAAGAACCTCACAACCAATATGGTATCTAGGATTAAATTCAAGTGTAAAAAATATAAGTGAGGGGAGGAGCTCCTATTTATAAAGGTAGCTAACCTCTTGAACAAGATAACCTAAAAAAGAATGGCTAGGATTAAAAGAGAGATCTAAGGGAGGAGGATTAAGAAACAATTCCCTCCTTAGATCATCAAACTTGGTGCCCAAGTTTCTCAAACCAAGGACCAAGATTCCTTCTTATTAGCTTAGGGGGTTTATATAGGAAAAGAGGGGTGTAGATATCAAGGCTACCCCTTATTTCCTTCATAAAGACCCAAAAAGCTAAATCCACCCTCTAAATTCCTAAGACACCTCCTAAAATAAAAAATGGACTAAATACATGTCCCAAATTAAATTCCTAATGCTCCTCAAAATTAAAATAAAGAAAATTACATTTTATTAACTAAAGTCCCTAGCCTAATATCTTCACTCTCCATAGGAGGTGAAGTCTTCCTTTGTCTGCAAGGGCTAGGTCTTCTTCAATCCTTCTAGCCATGGCCCTAGTGATAGGTCCTTGGCTAGGCATGGTCACATCATTTCCTCCTCATTGGGGAGGATTTGACCTCAAATTCATGGAGTCTTCGTCATTTTCAGCACCTACAATTGAAGACAAATCAGAAACATTAAAACTAGTGGTTACCCCATAATCCTCAGGCAGATCTAAAACATAGACATTATTACCGATTCGCTCAAGGGTTTGGAAAGGTCCATCTCTTCTAGAGCTAAGTTTGGACTTCCTTTATGAAGGAAATCTATCCTTTCTCAAGTGAAGCCATGCCTAGTCGCCCTTTTCAAAGATGACCTTTTTTCTCCCCCTATTGTCGAAAGTAGCATCTCTCAAGGATTGGTGCTCTATGTTAGCTTTAACCCTCTCATGTAATTGTTTTACAAAAATGGCTTTTGCCTCTCCTTCTTTATGCACGACAACAGAAGGAGGAAGAGGTAAAAGATCTAGAGGAGTATGAGGATTAAAGTCATAAACCACCTCAAATGGAGAATGCTTGGTGGTTCTATGAACCACCCGGTTATAAGCAAATTCAATGTGGGGAAGGTACTTATCCCAAGACTTATGGTTGCCTTTAAGGAGAGCCCTCAGCCTAGTGGATAAAGATCTATTCACCACTTCTGTTTGTCCATTAGTTTGAGGGTGACAGGTAGTGGAAAAAAGAAGTTTAGTTCCCAACTTAGCCCAAAGAGTTTTCCAAAAATGGTTAAGCAACTTCACATCCCTATCTGACACTATTGAAGAGGGTATGTCATGCAATCGAACAACCTCTTTAAAGAAAAGTCTTGCGATGTTGCTCGCATCATCCACTTTGTGGGAGGGAATAAAATGGGCCATTTTTGAAAATCAGTCCACCGCCACAAATATGGAGTCTGCACCTCGTTGGGTTCTTGGGAGCCGAAGGATGAAATCCATGCTAATGTCTTCCCAAGGTGTAGAAGAAGTAGGTAAAGGTGTGTATAGTCCATGAGGCATTGCTTTAAACTTTGCTTGCAAGCAAGCTATACACCTAGAGAAATGTCTGTGGACATATCTATGCAGATGGGGCCAAAAGAATTTATCTTGTAAAAGTAGGAGGGTTTTTGAAATCCCAAAATGCCCCATGAGCCCACCTTCATGGCTCTCTTTTGTTAGTAAGTTCCTAATTGATCCTTGGGGTATACAAAACTTACTCCCTTTGTAGAGATACCCCTCACTAATAAAGTACCCATCATGGGCCTTTAATGTGAATGCAGATGCAGAGGCAGCAAAAATGGGGCCGAAATCCTTGTTAGAAGGATACATAGCCTGAATGTCATCAAATCCCAAGATTTTTGCACTCAAGGATGAACAAAGGGCATGACGCCTAGAAAGAGCATCAGCTACCACATTATGTTTTCCTTTCTTGTACTTGATGACATAAGGGAAGGATTCAATATATTCCACCCACGTTGCATGCCTTTTGTTCAATTTACCTTGACCCCTCAAATATTTTAGTGACTTATGGTCACTATGAATGAAAAACTCCTTGGGAGCAAGGCAATGCTCCCAAGTTTGAAAGGCCCTAATTAGAGCATAAAACTTCTTATCATAGGTGGGGTAGTTGAGGGGGGCACCATTGAGTTTTTCACTGAAATACGCAATGGGGTGCCCTCCTTGCAACAAGATAGCTCCCACACCTACACTAGAGGCATCACATGCAAGTTCAAATGTTTGAGAAAAGTCCGGTAATGCTAACACTGGTGCATGGGTCAGTTTATGCTTAATTAGCTGGAAGGCTTTCTCTTGTTTCTCACCCCAAAGGAAAGGAACTTCCTTTTTCACCAAATCATTTATTGGTGCGAAGAGTGCTGAGAAATTAGGCACAAAGCGCCTATAAAATCTAGCGAGACCCCACAAACAAGAACTACTTTTACCATACAAATAAGCTACTAATTATGCGTATAAGGAAAATAAAGACAAAGGGAATTGAGCAACTATTTTGGAATTTTTTTTTAAGAATATGCTTGAAACTAAAAGCACATGAACCTCTAAAGAGACTTAGACATGAGTATGACCCTCTATGTTGCTCAATTTAAGAAGTTTCAAAAGTTTTTTGTAAAAACAAAAAAGGCTAAACTTAAAAGGAATTAATAAACAAAATGGGAAACTATAAACATGACTTATAGACAACTACACAAGAGTATAAAAGTGAAAAATAAAAGCTAAAAATAAGGCAAAAGCAAGGGAACTAGGCGCAAGGAAACACAAGAATTTGGTCTAAATTTCTTGATCACAAGGTTAAGGAATTCACCACAACAACATGCATTTTTAGCAAGAAATTCTGAAAACCAAAATTCAAGCAAGAAAGCACCCAACTCAAACCTTAAGCGGAAATTAATGAATATGGGAGAGACGTAGATGCAAAGAAAAGAATAATATAAATTGCATGAAGCAAAAAATAAATGGCACAAATAAACTATAACTCAAAACAATAAACACAAGACATAAATGGAAATGATAAACAACAATGGAAAGCTAGAAAAAATTGCAGAAATTAAAGACAAAATAAAATAGGAAAACAGAAGGAAAAAATAAATGAGGTAGGAAGAGAGTTTAGACCTCTAGAACCAATGCTCTAGATACCAAATGATGCATGCCTCCCTTGATATTTTTCTAGAGGTTTTCTTCTTTCGTGAAATGGTTTGTGGAGAGGTAAGAAGTGAGGTGGTTTTAGGCGTCACTTAAGGTAAGATAAGCCTAAGAGGGAAAGTTTGCCACAAGGGATGGAACCCTTGATAAAAACCTAAGGAATTCTCAAAGAGAGAAGAAGGGTGGACACTAAGAGAATTTTGGCCAACTCAAGGTTTTTCCATTCAATAAAGTGTAAAAAAAGCAAGAGTGTGAAGGAGCACCTTTTTATAGAGGGAGCTAACCTCTTGGACAAGTCAAGAAGAAAAGGAAGAGCTAGGATTAAAAGGAGTCATCCAAGGGAGGAGGATTGAAGCCCAAAGTCCAATCAATCCCCTTCTTTAGATGAGAATTGGTGCCCAAGCTACCTCATCCAAGGGCCAAGATTACTCCTTTATTAGTTTTCGGTTTTATTTAAGAAAATAGGGTGTAGTTATCAAACTACCCCCTTATTTCCTAAATAAAGGCCCAAAAGCTAATCTTACCTCTTCTTATTACTAAGACACCTCGTAGAAAATTAAATGGACTAATACATGTCCAAAATAAAATCCTAGGTTCCTGAAAGAAAAATTACAAGTACATAAGTCATGGCTTGCATAACTTGATAGTCATATGGACGTGAAATCTTCCTCCCTCTACTCTAGCCATGTCTTCTTCTATTCTCCTAGCCATGGCCCTAGTGATAGGGCCCTTGCTTGGGGAGCATGCATCATAAAGTAAGGCAAAATCTAAAAGAGATAAGGATCTAACATGCTCCTAAAGGTGTGGAAGGTGGTGTACCACTTCCCCCTTCCCACCTTATTTGCGAGAAACTAAGCTAAGCAACTTAAAATAAATGGCCTTTTACAAACCAAAGAAAAGAAAATACAACTAAGAATTAACAATTAAGGAATAAAACTAAAAACAATTCTTCAAGTCTCTCCCAAGCAATCTCTCCCAAGGTGTTGCACTCTTTATCCATGCTCTTCCTTTTGTTCAAGTACTTTTAGCTATTTCAACTCTTCCTTAAGAGGCTACCCTTGTGGAAGGCTTCCTTACTCAAGGTTTACCTACACAAAAGTTGCACCAAACCAAGGCAAGAACCAAAAGAAGGACAAGTAAAAGTAAAGCAACAAAGGCACAATTTGAATGGTAAACTATCCAGGTGGAAAGAATATTAGAGACATGACTCAAAGAACTCAAATAAGAGAAACTAAAAATAAGGCTATAAATGAAGGCTAAGCACACAAAGAAAATCCTAGAAAGGTTCTAGATGAGAATAAGGACTAGAAAGTAAAATGACTCAAACAATTTTCAAAAATTGCACCAATAATAAAAGTGATGGTTGAATGCTATATGTTCAATTTTCAAGCTATTTCAATTGATTTTATGTCCTATTTTGAAATTACAATAAATTTCCAATTAGGTACGACATTTTTGTCTTTTTTTTTTTACTTTGTTGTTACACTCTTTTTTGTTCTTTCTTTTTCAAATTTTCTTTTGACTTTCTTTTCTTTTTTTTTGTTTTTTTAAATTCTTTTGGCACCTAATTTAAGATTTGGATAGCATATTTTAGGAGGAACCCAGAGGTATTAAATGCTTGAAACAAACTTAAGAACGCCACACAATTTCAAAACAAAAGTGCAACTAATGAAAATTTTAGTAACTCAAAATGCACCAAAATTAGAAGTGAGTTTAGGTAAAGCTTTTAGAAACTTTGGTAGTGTTTTAGAGCTACTTGTTTGCACAAGTTTAAGGTCAAGTCACGTCCAAAAGTTCAAGGCACCAATTCCAAATGTTCACTTAACAAAAATGTCACAAAAGAGCTACCACTAAAAGCAACATAATATACTAAAATTTAGGAGATGCAATTGAGCTAGGACCAATAAGAAAGTAGAATGACTTGGATGAAACTTCAAGGAGCTTAGTTTAGGGCATGTTCCATTTAATTGTATTAATTTGACCATTTTTAGACTTGTATAAGCACCCTTAAGTCATTAGGATTTTAGGTTGTAGTTAGTTTTATTTTCAGCCTTGTATTTTTGCCTATAGGTTCTTTTTTCTTTAGGAGGTGTAATCAGTCTCTTTTGTGGAGTGTGTTAATTAGTTTGGACTGGTCCAAGAGAGTTTCGATGTGTAGGATCTTATTTCTACACCCTTAATTCCTCTTCACACCCTTCTAACCAACACATGAAGCATGTAGGAGACATGTGGGCCTCCTTGTACCCTTGTTTCACTCCACATGTGTTTCTCACTCCTACTTGGCTGACTATTGTTGCTTTTTATTTGAATTTGAATTTTGGAAGTGCCATGTCATTTCCCTCCAAAATTCAAATTCAAACAAGAAGGAACATAGATCCCTTTTTTTAGGGACATGTTTGGATCTTAGTTGAATTAATTTAGTGATAAATTGACATGGCACTAACACACAAACCAAAGAAACCAAAAGCAACAAGGGGATGTGTGAATATAAAATTAAATAAAATTAATAACAAAGAGTTATGCTGATGTGATCTTTGATGATCATGTGCCCAAATGATCCTTTCTAAGGTTACTTGGAAGGGAAATGGATTTATGGAGAGGAAAGGAATGGGGTGAGGCACCACAAATACTAGGTTTGATAAGCCAAAAGGGAGAGGCCACAAGGGAGGGGTCCCTTGATAACTCTTAGAAGCTCTCACAAAGGAGAAAGGGGGACACTCAAAGGTAAGAACCTCAACCAATATGGTCTCTAGGATTAAATTCAAGTGTAAAAAATACAAGTGAGGAAGGAGCTCCTATTTATAGAGGTAGCTAACCTCTTGAACAAGATAACCTAAAAAAGAAGGGCTAGGATTAAAAGGAGAGATTTAAGGGAGGAGGATTGAGAAACAATTCCCTCCTTAGATCATCAAACTTGGTGCCAAAGTTTCTCAAACCAAGGGTCAAGATTCCTTCTTATTAGCTTAGGGGGTTTATGTAGGAAAAGAGGGGTGTAGATATCAAGGCTACCCTTTATTTCATTCATAAAGACCCAAAAAGCTAAATCCACCCTCTAAATTCCTAAGACACCTCCTAAAAATAAAAAATGGACTAAATAAATATCCCAAATTAAATTCTTAATGCTCCTCAAAATTAAAATAAAGGAAAATTACATTTTATTAACTAAAGTCCCTAGCCTAATATCTTCACTCTCCATAGGAGGTGAAGTCTTCCTTTGTCTGCAAGGGCTAGGTCTTCTTCAATCCTTCTAGCCATGGCCCTAGTGATAGGTCCTTAGCTAAGCATGGTCACATCATATGCGCTTGGAAAAATAAAGAAAATTAAAAGCAACAATTTAGGTACTACTAAAAATGACTTCAAAATGCAAAGTAGCTATAGATGTGTTAATGGTTTAGTAGTTTGGTGTGCGACTGGACTCAAGCTTTGTTAAGTTTTTAGTAATTTGTTGAACACAAGTACCAAACTTATAGCTTAAGTGAAAGCACCCACAAACAAGAACTGATTTTACCACACTAATTATGCCTATAAGGAAACTAAAGACAAAGAGAATTGAGCAACTATTTTGGAATTTTTTTTTGAAGAATATGCTTGAAACTAAAAGCAGATGAACCTCTATAGAGACTTAGACATGAGGTATGACCCTCTATGTTGCTCAATTTAAGAAGTTTCAAAAGCTTTTTTGTAAAAACAAAAGAGGCTAAACTTAAAAGTTATTAATAGACAAAATGGGAAACTATAAACATGACTTATCGACAACTACACAAGAGTATAAAAGATTAAGCCAAAATATGGATAAAAGTAGGTGTCTACAGTTGCCCCTCTTTATTTAGATTTTACCAAGTAATATGAAAAACCTAAGCTTTTATATTATTTGAGTGAAATTTAAATAAAGATAATAAACTCATCCCTAGACTCACCATCCTTGTGAGAATGAGAAGTAGGGAGTGGAACATAGAAAACTTCAAAAGGTGATTTCTTGGTGGTCCTATGAACCACCCTATTATATAAAAAATCTATATGGGGGAGGTATGCATCCGAAGACTTGTGGTTGCCTCTTAAGAGTGCTCTCAACATTGTAGGTAGAGATCTATTCACCACCTCAGTTTGACCATCAGTCTGAAGATGACAAATGGTGGAGAAAATAAGTTTAGTTGCTAACCTAGCCCATAAAGTTCTCCAAAAATAGCTAAGGAGCTTAAAGTCTCTATCTGAAACAATGGTTAAGGGTAGCCCATGCAATCTCACAACCTCTTTGAAGAAAATTCTTGAGATGTGGCTCGTATAATCTACTTTGTGGCAGGGTATGAAATAGGTCATTTTACTAAAACGATCTATTACCACAAAAATAGAGTTTACACCTATTTGGGTTCTAGGAAGCCTAAGGACATTCACCCAAGGTGTAGAAGGAGCAGGTATAGGTGTACAAAGTTCATGAGGCATTATTTTAGACTTAGCTTGTAAATAAGCTATGCATTTAGAACAATGTCTTTAAACATATTTTTTTTCATCTCGAGCCAAAAGAATTTCTCTTTTAAGATTAAAAAAATTTTAGAACTCCAAAATTCCCCATGAACGCACCTTCATGGCTCTCTTTTGTGAGCGGTTTCCTAGTAGATCCTTGGGGCACACAAAGTCTGTCATCTTGGTAAATGTACCCATAACTCACAAAATACCCATTAGTGGGTATAGATGCAGAGGTAGCAAAGATTGAGCTAAATTCCATATCAGAGGGATATTGGGCCTTAATATCATCCAAGCCCAAGATTTGGGAACTCAATGTGGTTAGGAAATAGTATCTTTTGATTCATAAAGGCATGACTAACCATTCATAAAGACCAAATTTGGCCTTAAAAGCGGTTTTCCACTCATCACCTCTTTAATTCATATTTGGTGATAACTGCTGATGTGACCATGCCTAGCCAAGGACCTATCACTAGGACCATGGCTAGAAGGATTGAAGAAGACCTAGCCCTTGCAAACAAAGGAAGACTTCACCTCCTGTGGAGAGTGAAAATATTAGGCTAGGGACTTTAGTTAACAAAATGTAATTTTCCTTTATTTTAATTCTAAGGAGCATTAGGAATTTAATTTGGGACATGTATTTAGTCCATTTTTTATTTTAGGAGGTGTCTTAGGAATTTAGAGGGTGGATTTAGCTTTTTGGGTCTTTATGAAGGAAATAAGGGGTAGCCTTGATATCTACACCCCTGTTTTCCTACATAAACCCCCTAAGCTAATAAGAAGGAATCTTGGCCCTTGGTTTGAGAAACTTGGGCACCAAGTTTGATGATCTAAGGAGGGAATTGTTTCTTAATCCTCCTCCCTTAAATATCTCCTTTTAATCATAACCCTTCTTTTTTAGGTTATCTTGTTCAAGAGGTTAGCTACCTTTATAAATAGGAGCTTCTCCCCTCACTTTTATTTTTTACACTTGAATTTAATCCTAGAGATCATATTGGTTGTGAGGTTCTTACCTTTGAGTGTCCCCCATTCTCCTTTGTGAGAGCTTTTAAAAGTTATCAAGGGACCCCTCCCTAGTGGTCTCCTCTTTGGCTTATCAAACCTAGTATTTGTGGCGCCTCACCCCATTCCTTTCCTCTCCATAAATCCATTTCCCTTCTAAGTATCCTTAGAAAGGATCCTTTGGGCAAGTGATCATCAAAGATCACATCAACTACTTCTAAGATCAATCTTTGAAAATAATTTTGCCCCATGCAATTCATCCAACATGTCATCAAGTTTAGGGATTAGGTGTCTGTACTTTCTTCTCCTCTCTAATTTAATGACAATGGAATAATTGTTCTACCTTGATTTCCCAATCAAGGTAGGATTCCACATCTTCTCTTCCATAAAATGGAGGAAGATCAATTCTTGGCTCCCTTGTTGAGGCCACATATTCATGCGCATGAGAATGGGAATGCCCTCTCCTCCTAGGTCTCTTTTCATAATATTCTCTCTCACTCTCTAATGTATTCTTGTTGATGCATCTCCCAAGATCATCTTCTAAAATAGGTTCCTTGAAGAAATGAGTGATGAAGGAGATGGAGGTGGTGGTGGTGGCGCCACTCTAAGAAGAGATAAGCCATGATAGGAGCTTGCCACTAAGGAAAGAGCCCTTGATAAAAGCCATAGAACTCTCAGGGAAAGAGAGAAAGTAACCACTTAAATTTACTCACAAAGGTGTTTTGTATTCAATGAAGTGTAAAATGTACAATGGGGGACGTGCTTATATATAAGCAAAATCATGGGCTTGTGATGTATTCTCCCCAAGCAAAGGCCCTATCACTTGGGCCATGGCTAGGAGAATAGAAGAAGGCATGGCTAGAGTAGAAGGACGAAGATCTCACCTCCATATGACCATCAAGTTATGCAAGCCATGACTTATTTACTTGTAATTTTTCTTTTAGGAACCTAGGATTTTATTTTGGACATGTATTAGTCCATTTTATTTTCTAGGAGGTGTATTAGTAATAAGAAGGGGTAAGATTAGCTTTTGCGCCTTTATTTAGGAAATAAGGGGGTATTTTGATAACTACACCCTCTTTTCCTAAATTAACCCAAAACTAATAAAGGAGTAATCTTGACCCTTGGATAAGGTAGCTTGGGCACCAATTCTCATCTAAAGGAGGGGATTGATTGGACTTTGGGCTTCAATCCATCTCCCTTGGATGACTCCTTTTAATCCTAGCCCTTCCTTTCCTTCATGACTTGTCCAAGAGGTTAGCTCCCTCTATAAAAAGGTGCTCCTTCACACTTTTGTTTTTTTTTTACACTTTATTGAATGGAAAAATCTTGAGTTGGCCAAAATTCTCTTAGTGTCCACCCTTCTCTCTTTGAGAATTACTTAGGTTTTTATCAAAGATTCCATCCCTTGTGACAAATTTTCCCTCTTAGGCTTATCTTAACTTAAATGGCGCTTAAAACCAACTCACTTCTTACCTCTCCACAAACCATTTCACTAAAGAAGAAAACCTCTAGAAAATGATCGAGGGAATCATGCATCATTTGGTATCTAGAGCATTGGCTCTAGAGGTCTAAAGTCTCTTCCTACCTAATTTATTTTTTCTTTCCATTTTCCTATTTTATTTTATCTTTAATTTCCGTAATTTTTTCCAGCTTTCCATTATTGTTTATCATTTCCATTTATGTCCTGATTTTATTGTTTTGAGTTATAGTTTATTTGCACCATTTATTTTTTGCTTGATGCAATTTATATTATTCTTTTCTTTGCATCTACGTCTCTCCCATATTCATTAATTTCTGCTTAAGCTTTGAGTTGGGTGCTTTCTTGCTTGAATTTTGGTTTTGAGAATTTCTTGCTAAAAATCCATGCCGTTGTGGTGAATTCCATAACCTTGTGGTCAAGAAATTTAAACCAAATTCTTGTGTTTCCTTGCGCCTAGTTGCCTTGTTTTTGCCTTATTTTTAGATTTTATTTTTCACTTTTATACTCTTGTGTAATTGTCTATAAGTCATGTTTATAGTTTCCTATTTTGTCTATTAATTCCTTTTAAGTTTAGCCTCTTTTGTTTTTACAAAAAAGCTTTTGAAACTTCTTAAATTGAGAAACATAGAGGGTCATACCTCATGTCTAAGTCTCTTTAGAGGTTCATGTGCTTTTAGTTTCAAGCGTTTAGTTTCAAGCATATTCTTAAAAAAAAATTCCAAAATAGTTGCTCAATTCCCTTTGTCTTTATTTTCCTTATACACATAATTAGTAGCTCATTTGTGTGGTAAAAGTAGTTATTGTTTGTGGGTGCTTTCACTTAAGCTATAAGTTTGGTATTTGTGTTCAACAAATTACTAAAAACTTAACAAAGCTTGAGTCCAGTGGCACACCAAACTACTAACCCATTAAGACATCTATAGCTACTTTGCATTTTGAAGTCATTTCTAGTAGTACCTAAATTGTTGCTTTCAATTTTATTTATTGTTCCAAACGCATAACTCTTTGTTATTAAGCGCTAAATTCACAATCAATTTAGGTGCATCAAGTAAATATTCAAAAAAAAAAACAAGAGAACAAAGCCTAAAATAAAATACAAAAAAAAACAACGAAGGATTCAAAAAAAAAAAAAAAAAAGAGAACAAACAAAAGAAAAGAAAGTTTGAAAAATTCATTTGATGTACCTAAGCTAAAATTAGCAAGTGCCTCAACTTTGAACTTGGAACCTCAAAAGAAATTTTATTACTTTTGGTACACTAGAACTTGATATTTGTGTCTTTCTACTCTTTAATCTAGTGTCAGTTTTAGGTATTCCATTGTGTACTCTCTTTCTTTTGTTTACCTTTTAGTTGTTGCTTGTCTTTTAAATCATCTTTCTAGTTTGTCTTATATACTCTTACCATTTGGTTAAGTGTCCTTTTGATTGTGTTATCTTTTATTGCTTTTTGAGTTTCTATTCGCACATCCCCTTGCTACTTTTGGTTTGTGTGTTAGTGCCACTTTTGGGAGAAAGCTTGAAAAAGGAGCTTACCACAAGGGTAGCATATTTTGGAAGGTTGGACTAAGAGCCTAAGGGATCACCTCAAAAGGAAACACACTAGCCATGAGGACTTTGATTTGAGGGAGCACTTGGAGAATCATTTTTTGAAAACTTTACTTTTTCTTTAATTTGGGTGTATTAATTTTGTAGTTGGGAGTTTGAGTGCCCTTAAGGCCCTCCCTTTGGTTGTAATAAGATTTAGTCAATCTTTTAGTTTCTCGAAAATTAGGTGAAGAACAAAGAAGTGGTATATTTCCTTCAACACCTTAGGAGCTCGCTTTAGATCCCTTCTCTTTTGAATTTTTGCTTTAAAATTCTTGCTTTATTTTTATTATTCAAAGCACTTATAAGGCTAAAGAGTTCCAAAGACTCATCAAGCCATTTTAGGCAAGAAAACAAAAAAAGAGAGGAGTGTTTGTTTGTGAAAAGTTTTTAGCCACCTTTTCCCTCTTAGAAATGCAAGCACAATGGAATCACACACCCACTCTAGTGCTCATAGTTATTCATCAAACAAGAGCGTAAACCAAAGAAATATTTTTAAAGATTACACTGTAGAAAACTTAAACATGGACTTTAGGGAGTGGATGACAAAAGAACAAGAGAGAAGAGCAGAAAAAAAGAGAGAAAAAGAGTCTAAGGAGAAAAGAAAAATAAAAGAAAGAGAGGAAGAAAAGAGAGAAAAAAGAGAGAAGGAAGAGAGAAGAATAAGAGAAAGGAGAGAAGATGAAGAAAGGAGAGAAAGAAAAGAAAGAGAAAGAAGAAAAGAGAAAGAAGAAGAAAAAAGAAAGCATGGAAATAGTGAGAATTACAAAATCAAAGGGATAGTCTTAGGCTCCCCATCTAGACATACCCATAGGAGTGAAAGTGAGGAAGAACACTACAATCATCCTAGGAGAAACTCACATTCATCCATGCATAATAATGGGGCCCCCTCCAAGGGAGCCCAAAATTGATCTCCCCCCATTTCATGGGAGGGAAGATGTGGAAGCCTACCTTGATTGGGAAGTCAAGGTAGAACAACTCTTCACTTGCCATGAGGTAAGATAAGAAAGAAAGGATCCAATGGCAACCCTTAGTTTCCAAAGGCATGCCATGCATTGGTGGGTTGGGTTAACCAATGAGAGAATCCGCACCAATATGCCTTCCATAAGATATTGGAATGATCTTAGAAGTGCTATAAGAAGAAGGCATATTCCCTCTTGGTATGAAAGAGATCTTTTGGATAGACTCCAAAGACTAAGGCAAACCAACCTTAGTATAGAAGAGTATAGACAAAAAATGGAACTTCTTATCTTGAGGCGAGTATCATTGAGGAACCCAAGGCCACTATGGTAAGGTTTTTGTGTGGGTTGAGCCCCGAAATTCGTGATAAGGTGAAGCTATTCTCATGCAATTCCCTTGATGAGTTAGTTCAACTTTGCATCAAGGTGGAAAATCAACTTAGAAGGAAAACTTTTAAAAAGGATAACCACCTTATGTAAAGAGGGACCAACCTAAGGGGAACTCTTTTAAGATTTGAGGTCAAATCCTTCCCAAGGGGGAGGGGATGATGCATTCTCCCCAAGCAAGGGTCCTATCACTAGGGCCATGGCTAGAAGAATAGAAGAAGACATGGCTAGAGTAGAGGGAGGAAGATCTCACCTCCATATGACCATCAAGTTATGCAAGCCATGACTTATTTACTTGTAATTTTTATTTTAGGAACCTAGGATTTTATTTTGGACATGTATTAGTCCATTTAATTTTCTAGGAGGTGTCTTAGTAATAAGAAGGGGTGAGATTAGCTTTTGGGCCTTTATTTAGGAAATAAGGGGGTAGTTTGATAACTACACCTTCTTTTGCTAAATAAAACCCAAAACTAATAAAGGAGTAATCTTGGCCCTTGGATGAGGTAGCTTGGGCACCAATTCTCATCTAAAAGAGGGTATTGATTGGACTTTGGGCTTCAGTCCTCCTCCCTTGGATGACTCCTTTTAATCCTAGCCCTTCATTTCCTTCATGACTTGTCCAAGAGGTTAGCTCCCTCTATAAAAAGGTGCTCCTTCACACTCTTGTATTTTGGATAGTTGATTGAATGGAAAAACCTTGAGTTGGCCAAAATTCTCTTAGTGTCCACCCTTCTCTCTTTGAGAATTCCTTAGGTTTTTATCAAGGGTTCCATCCCTTGTGGCAAACTTTCCCTCTTAGGCTTATCTTACCTTAAGTGGCGCCTAAAACCACCTCACTTCTTACCTTTCCACAAACCATTTCACCAAAGAAGAAAACCTCTAGAAAAAGATCAAGGGAGGCATGCATCACCAACTTTCTTTCTACACCTTTTATTTCTTGCTTGTCCTTATTGGCTTTCTTTGTGTTTGTCAAATAAATTCTTTCCACTTGGATGTGTTCCTATTCTTGTTAAGTGCTTTTTATTGCTTTTTGCTTTCAAATTCGACTTCCCTTGGTCTCTTGCTTGGGCGCTTGTTTTCTCTTGGTAGGTAGCCAAATTGTTGAAATTTTCACAAGGGTAGCATCCTTAGGAAGTGTTGATTTAAAACCAAGGAAGAGGAGACTTGAAAAGGACGCCAAGACTAGAGTGATACACTTGGTGAGGAGCACTTGAAGAAAGGAGCTACATTCAACTACTTTTAATTTTCTTTGTTTAATTTGGGTGTATTTTTAAAGGACATTTTAATTAGAGATATTGGATACCCATAAGGGTCACCTCTTTTGTGTGTAATAAACCTTAGTTTCTCGTTTTAGTGTGGATAAGGAATTGGTACCCCTTATTCATACTTAGGAGCACATTAGAATCCTTTAGCTTTGCTTTAAATTTCTTTATTTGCTTTCAACGTTTTAGAAAGTGTTAGAGTTCCAAAGACTCTTAACACTTTAGGAGAAAACAAAAAAGAGAGGAGTGTTTTGCATATTAGTTCCCTAGGCCTTACACTTTGACATGTTTTCACACACTTCTAGGAGTGTTAGGAGTAGTAATAAAACTAGGGAAAATAAAGGAGAAGAATGTGAGAATAGAATAAAAGAAAAGAATGAGAAGAGTGATAAACCAACCTTGCCCACATATCCATACTCTATTGATTGGGAAATAGTAGAAAAACAATGTAGGGAATTTTGGAAAAATGAGAGAAAACAAAGAGAGATGAGGAAAAGAGAACAAGAGGAACTAGATAGAGAAGAGAGAAGAGAGAAAGAACAAAAAGAAAAGGAGAGACAAGAAAGAAAAGAAAGAAGAGAAAAAGAGAGACAAATAGAGAGTAGGGAAAATGAAAAGAAAGAAAGAGAAGCAAGAGAAAAAGAAAGAGAAGAGAGAAGAGAAAAAGAGAAAAGAGAAAAAGAAAGAGAAAAAAGAAGAAAACAAAAGAAAAGAGTTAGAGAGAAAAGAGAGAAGAGAAAGGAGAGAAAAAGAGAAGAAAGAATTGGAAAAGAGAGAAAAGGAACAAAATAAGTTAGAAAGAAGGGAAGAAATGAAGATACAAAAAGAGAGAGATGCCTATAAGAGCTCTTGTGGTAACATTTACACACATTATAGAGACTTAGAGGAGCCTAAAATAATCCATGACATTCATGCTTCTTCTAGTAAGAAGGAAAACCCTAAGAGGCATCCTAAGAAAAAGACAAACCCTTCTATAATTAAACCCAAAAGAGAGTTATCCAAAAGAAAGCATATTGATAGAAAACCCTTGAGTATGAGTGACACCCCTACCACTAGTTCGAGCACTCGTTTTCAAAGTCCTAAATGTTTTAAGTGTTTAGAAAAAGGGCATATTGCTTTGTTTTGCCCCAAAAGAAAAAGGACTTTAAAGGGAACATCAAATGAAAAGGGTATTCATTCATGTGATGATCTCTTCAAAGTGAAACAACTTCTTGGAAGCCATCCTTGTAAGGAAACCCAAACACAAAGAGAGAATGTTTTTCAAACAAGATGCAAAATTTTGGGCAAAACTTGTTCTCTTATTGTGGATGGTGGATCATGTTGTAATTTTTGTAGCACGAGGGTGGTGGAAAAGCTATCACTTGCTACTACTCCTCATCCTTCACCTTATTCTTTGCATGGACTTAATTATGAAGATGGTGTAGTAGTAAGAGAGCAAGTGGAGATTAGCTTCTTCATAGGGAAGTATCACGACAAAGTGTTATGTGATGTAGTCCCTATGGAAGCTAGTCACATGTTGCTGGGAAGGCCATGGCAACATGATAAGGAAACTTTGCACAATGGCCTCACTAATAAAATCACTCTCTCTCATAAAGGGAAAAAGATCACCTTACTTCCTCTTACCCCTACCGAGGTTATGGAGGATAGAAGGATCATGAAGCTTAAGAGAGAAAGGGATAAAAATGAAAATAAGGTTGTTGGTAGGAAGATCGAGTCTAAGGAAGATCCGCCTTTGCCTTCAAAGGAGGTTCTCTACATAGAAAAATTTTCCTGCCAACTCTTACAAAAAGAACAAGTTGAATTTGAGGATGTGCCTATATCTTTTGAGCACCTTGATCCACACCCTCAAATCCAACTTGATGAGTGCTCCATTCCACTTAGACTAGTCTCGCCAACTATTTCAAAACCTTTGAGGCTAGTATCTAGTGCAATTGGAGGAGGATGGGGAGCTGTTGTGCGGAGGCACATGCACACTAAAATATTTTCAAACTTTAGTGTCAACCTCCACTACCCCATTCTTAAAAGGTCTCCTTATAGACCTCTCACTTCCCCAAAAATCACTTGTCTGCATATACTTACTGCTTTCCTTATTTTCTTGCAGACTTTGAAAAAACGGAAGAAAGACCTCAGGATTTGAGGTCAAATCCTCTCCAAGGGAGAGGAGATGATGCAATCTCACCTAGCGTGCATCATGGCTAGGAGGACTCAAGGAAGGCATGGCATGGACAAAAGCTCATTGAAGATTCGAAGCCATAGTCTTCGTTATTTTTAGCTTGTAAATATTTTATAAATAGGAAAGTATTTTTAATTCCCTTAAGGCCGTGTATTTCCGGCCATCTTCTTAGTTTATAAGGTATAGGTGTCTTTAGTTAAAAAGGAGGAGTAAGCTTATAATGGGTGCATAAGTTAAGACATGATTTTGGGCTAGCCCATTCACATTAAGATATGCTAATTGCACCCATAGGGGGTGAACTTAGGTGCCTTACTTAAGGCCTAAGACTTGGGTTAATTAGTTTTAATCCTAATTAAGCCCAAGTTCCACATTGCCTAGAAAAGTGTGCCCAAGCTCTCCCATTGGGCTATATATACTCATTCCCCCTCATTGTAAAATTTCACCTTTGAAGTTGAATGAAAATAGTCTCTTTGTGAGCACATTCTTAGTAAAAGGTCTTGAGGATCCTCTCTCTTGAGGAACCTTTTCCTAGTTGGTTTTTATCAAGGGTTCCTTCCCTTGTGGCAAACCTAAACACTTTGGCTTATCTCTCTTTGAGAGTGGCGCCCCACCTCCATTTTCTTTCCCCTCCATCATCCATTTCATGGTGCTTGGAACCTCAAGGAAAAAGATCAAGGGAGGCATGCATCAAGAACATCCCAAGCACTTCAAAGAGCATAAAACATCACATGTAGAGAGAAAAACCCCTACTACTAATTCTCATGAGAAAGTTAGTAGTATCAAATGCTTTAAATGTCTTGGGAGAGGCCACATTGCCTCTCAATGCCCTACTAAGAGAAACATCATCATCATGAGGGCCCAAGATGTTTATAGTAGTTAGTCTAGCTCACACTCCTTTAGTGAGCGCGAAGGAGAAAGGGTTCATGCATACCAATTTGATTGTGATGAAACCGCTTATGCATGTGAGAGAGACCTCTTGATGATAAGAAAGCTTCTTGGAAGCCAACCTTTGAAAGTGTCCTCATCTCAAAGGGAAAACATATTCCACACTCGCTATAAGGTGAATGACAAAATATGTTCTCTTATTGTAGATAGTGGGTCATGCTGTAATTGTTGTAGCTCAAGGTTGGTGGAAAAGCTAGCCTTGACCTCACTTCCCCACCCTAAGCCTTACAAGCTTCAATGGCTCAATGAGCAAGGGGAAATGGAGGTCAATGAGCAAGTCAAGGTTCCAATTTCCACTGGGTCTTATGAGTATGAGATTGCTAGGAAGACCATGGAAATTTGATAAGAAAGTCATACACCATGGTCATTCTAATAACATCATCCTCACTCATAAGGATAAGCACATTAAGTTGTGTCCTCTAACACCTTCACAAGTGGCAGAGGACCATCTCATCATGAAACATAAGAGAGATGAGGAGAAAAAAAAAAAGCAAAGCTTTACCCCTAAAGCTTGAATGGGGTAAGGAGGTTGAGTTGGAAGTTGGTGCCCCTTCCAAGAAAGACATTAGTAAAGGGAGTTTATTTGCGACAAAATTGGATTTAAAGGAAGCCCCCTTAACTAACAGACCTTTCTATCTCCTTCTTTGTAAAGAGGCATCCCTCATTTCTTTCCCCTCCACTTCTTTCCCTTCTAGTTCTAGCACTGCCATAGAACTTGGACATGAGAACCTACGTCAAGAGGTTCAAGAGCTTTTAAAGGAGTTTGGTGATATATTCCCTAATGAAGTTCCCAAAGGACTTCCTCCAATTAGGGGTATAGAACACCAAATAGACTTGGTACCTAGGGATAGCCTGCCTAATAGGCCTGCTTATAGGACTAATCCCATGGAGACCAACTCTATGGAAACCTTGAAAAGTGTAATTTTTGTGTAGAGAGTTTGGTGTTTTTAGGTTTTGTAGTCAATAAAGATGGGGTTCATGTGGACCCCGACAAAATCAAAGCCATCCAAGAATGGCCCACCCAAAAAGTGTGACTGAGATCAAGAGCTTTCATGGTCTCGCGAGTTTCTATAGGCGCTTTGTGCCTAATTTCTCCATACTTTTCTCACCAATCAATGATTTGGTGAAGAAGGAAGTTCCCTTCCTTTGGGGTGCTAAACAACAAAAAGCCTTCGAGCTTATTAAGGAAAAACTCACCCATGCCCCTGTTCTAGTTGTACCTAACTTTTCAAGAACTTTTGAGTTAGATTGTGATGCATCGGGTGTTGGAATAGGTGTTGTGTTATTGCAAGGCAGCCACCCCGTGGCTTATTTTAGTTAAAAACTAAATGGTGTTGCCCTCAATTACCCCACCTATGACAAAGAGTTTTACTCCTTAATAAGGGCCCTTCAAACTTGGGAACATTACCTTATTCCCAAGGAGTTTGTCATTCATAGTGACCATGAGTCACTAAAATATTTGAAGGGTCAAGGTAAGCTCAACAAGAGGCATGCAAAATGGGTTGAGTTTTTGGACACTTTTCCCTATATAATCAAATACAAGAAAGGGAAGCACAATGTAGTGATCGATACCCTATCTAGAAGACATACTCTTCTTGCCACTTTGAGCTCCCAAATCTTAGGATTTGATTATATTAAGGACCAATATGCTTCTGACCAAGAGTTTGGCCCCATTTTTGCTACCTCCTTGTCCAAACCTACTGATGGGTTTCATGTGAGTGAGGGATACTTATTCAAAGAAAGTAAACTTTGTGTAGCCCAAGGATCTCTTAGAAAATTTCTTGTGAGAGAGATCCATGAGGGTGGGCTCATGAGGCATTTTGGAATAAACAAAACTTTGCTCATTTTAAAAGAAAAATTCCATTGGCCCCATATGAAAGGAGATCTCCAAAGACATTGCTCTAGATGCATAGCTTGTTTACAAGGCTAAATCTAAAGTAATGCCTTATGGACTTTACACACCCTTACTGACTCCCTCCGCTCCTTGGGTAGACATAAGCATGGATTTCATCCTTGGACTTCCTAGAACCCAAAGGGGAGCGGACTCTATCTTTGTGGTAGTGGATAGGTTTTCTAAAATGGCCCATTTCGTACCTTGCCACAAAATAGATGACACGAGCAACATTGCAAGACTTTTCTTCAAAGAACTTGTCCGTCTGCATGACATACCTCAATCCATAGTGTCTGATAGAGATGTTAAGTTCCTTAGCCACTTTTGGAAAACTTTGTGAGCTAGGCTGGGAACTAAACTCCTATTTTCTACCACATGTCATCCCCAAACTGATGGGCAAACTGAGGTAGTAAATACATCCTTATCCACTATGCTAAGGGCATTTCTTAGGGGAAATCATAAGTCTTGGGATGAGTACCTTCCCCATATAGAGTTTGCATGTAATAGGGTGGTCCAAAGAACCACCAAGCACTCACCCTTTGAGATTGTTTATGGCTTCAACCCTCGTACACCTCTTGATATTTTGCCTTTACCTTTCCCTTCTTCTATTCATAAAGAAGGATTAGCTAAAGTAGATTTTGTTAAAAAATTACATGAGAGGGTCAAAGCCAACATTGAACGACACTCTAAAGGGTATGCTGCTAAGGCTAATGGGGGAGCAAAGAAATTATCTTCAATGAAAGGGATTGGGTATGGCTTCATTTGAGGAAGGATGGTTTCCCTACTCAAAGGAAGTCCAACTTTATCCCCCGAGGATATGGTCCTTTTCAAGTCCTCAAGAGAGTGAACAACAATGCATACATATTAGATCTCCCTGAGGACTATTGTGTCAGTACTACCTTTAATGCTTGTGATTTGATCCCTTTTATAGGTACTGATGAAGAAGAGGATGACCTATCAGATTTGAGGTCAAATCCTTCCCAAGGGGGAGGAGATTATGCATTCTCCCCAAGAAAAGGCCCTATCACTAGGGCCATGGCTAGGAGAATAGAAGAAGACATGGCTAGAGTAGAAGGAGGAAGATCTCACCTCCATATGACCATCAAGTTATGCAAGCCATCACTTATTTACTTGTAATTTTTATTTTAGGAACCTAGGATTTTATTTTGGACATGTATTAGTTCATTTAATTTTCTAGGAGGTGTCTTAGTAATAAGAAGCGGTAAGATTAGCTTTTGGTCCTTTATTTAGGAAATAAGGGGGTAGTTTAATAACTATACCCTCTTTTCCTAAATAAAACCCAAAACTAATAAAGGAGTAATCTTGGCCCTTGGATGAGGTAGCTTGGGCACCAATTCTCATCTAAAGGAGGGGATTGATTGGACTTTGGGCTTCAACCCTCCTTCCTTGGATGACTCCTTTTAATCCTGGCCCTTCCTTTCCTTCATGACTTGTCCAAAAGGTTAGCTCCCTCTATAAAAAGGTGCTCTTTCACACTCTTGTTTTTTTTACACTTTATTGAATGGAAAAACCTTGAGTTGGCAAAAATTCTCTTATGTCCACTCTTCTTTCTTTTAGAATTCCTTAGGTTTTTATCAAGGGTTCCATCCCTTGTGGCAAACTTTCCCTCTTAGGCTTATCTTACCTTAAGTGGCGCCTAAAACCACCTCACTTCTTACCTCTCAATAAACCATTTCACCAAAAAAGAAAACCTCTAGTAAAAGATCAAGGGAATCATGCATCAGCTTGGATCCTTAGGAGATGGACGTCTACCATTAGGAGAGGCTAAGAGAGAGGAATTAAGTGTTAATTGAGCTAGAGTCAATTAGCACTTGATTAATTCTAGGAAGATCCAAATAAGTCCCTAATTTTAAGGATCTTGGTTGCCTCTAAATTTGAATTTTAATTTTGGAAGGAGTTCACATGGCACCTCAAAAATAAAATTCAAAAAATGAGAACAACATGAGTGCCAAGTAGGCGTCACCTTGGATGAGAAAGAAAGCGGCGTCAACTTGAGGGGGAACCAATGGGACCCATATGTCTCTCATGCTTCATGTGTGAGTTGGAGGGGTGTGGAGCTAACTTAGGGGTATGGTTAACAAAAACTACACTCCTAAGTTTCTCCAAAAAGGCCCAAACTACTCAACGCACTCCACAAAAAGACTAATGACACCTCTTATGCATTCCTCCTTTGAAATGGCCCTCCAAGATCAACTTCAAGAGGTCCTTGGTGAGGTGAACTCGATGGTGAGGAAGAAGGTAGAGATGGGAGGTGCCACTTACAAGAGATAAGTCTCAAGAAAGTTTGCTTTCCACAAGGGAACCAAGATCCTTGAATCTAAGGACATGTTTGGATCTGCCTCAAATTAATCAAGTGCTAATTGGGTCTAGCTTAATTAACACTTGATTAACCTCTCTCAATCTCTCCTAGTGGTGGACATCCACCTCCTAACTCCCTAAGCCCATGTTTTCTCTTATAAATAGGCATCTCCACCCCATTGTACGATTTTAGACTTGAATGAACAAACTTACCATTTGTGAGCTAATCTTGAGTGTCTCCTTTCTCTCCTTTTGAGAGTTCTCTTATGGCTGTTATCAAGGGATCCTTCCCTTATAACAAGCTTCTTCAATGGCTTATCTCTTCCTAGAGTGGCTCCTCCTCCATCATTCCTATCTACACCACCATTCATTTTCTACCCTAAACTTTTCTAAAAGTAGATCATGGGAAAAACATTAGCAAGGATGCATCATTTGGTATCTAGAGCCTTCTTCTAGAGGTTCATCTTCTTCCTTTAGTTTCTTTAATTTTTCAATTCTTCTTCTTCATCATCTCAACTCTATTTTTCATTTTAGTACTTCCTTGTTGTTCATTATTTCTATTTTGTCTTGATTATTTTATTGTTTAAATTTCTTGAACATGTTATATGATGTTTGCTCTCAATTTTTGGTTCAATTTTCTAATTATATCCGTTGAATCAATTTTTCCATCTACGATTCCTAATATTTTCAGTCTTATCTTTGATTGTGTAGAATCTCTTTGATTGAGATTGCCTAAGAAGCACTTTATCTTAAATCCACACCGATGTGGCAAAATCCGCAGCGCTGTGGTCAAGCATTTTGGCCTCAACTTTACAATTACTTTGGTACAATTTATATTTTGTTTTTGTTTTATGTCTTTATTTTAAATTTTATACTCTTAAGTTTTGTCTTAATAGAAGTCATATTTTGTCATATGAAATTCTTTAGGTTTCACTTCTTAACTTTTTGCCTTGTTTTTATATTCTAAAAGTGTATTGATTCTTCTTTGAAATTAAGCATCTAAGAGGTTCTTACCTCTTGAGTAAGTCTTCCAAAGAAGTCTCTCATGCTTATAGCCTAAGCATGTTCCTCTAAACAAATTTTAAAAAAAAAACAAACTTAGTGCTCAATTTCAATCATGTGTTGTGTGTTTATACATTTAGTAGCTCTTGTGTGTGCCTTATTGTGAAGTGAATTTGTTATTGGAGTGTAAGAGCAATTGGCGTGTAATTAGACTCTACTTGTACAAACAACTAAGTGTCAAAAACACAAAACCAAAGACTCATAAAACACTACCTAAATCACTTCTAAATTTTATTACACTAGAGTTACTTGTTGTGTTTTCATTGATTTCATTTTAGTTCAAGTTTATGTACCTTAGCTTGGTGTTTTGGTAAAGTGTTTAGGACCTTTTGCTCTTTGACAATTTGCAATCTAAAACAAATCATTAGGTACATCTAGGATAAAAAAAGAGAGAAAAAGAATCATCAAAACAAAGTGTAAAACAAAACAAAAGTGAAAAAGTAGTAAACGATAAAAAGTAGAATTAGGTGTACCTATTAGAAAATTAAATAAAATTGCAAAAAATAAAAAAAGAGTTCAAAGATGGTTTAATTGTGCTTGCCAAAACCTCTAGACTATTTGGCCATAGCTTAAAATTTTGTGCAACTTTTGAAAGCATTTTGAGTCATTTTTACATTTTAGTCCTTATTCTATGTTAGAACTCTTCTAGGACCTTCAATTGTGTACCTACCTCTTTCTTATTTTTAATTTTAGTTTGTCTTGTTTCATAATATTTCTAGTCTTGTTTCAAGTTCATCTTTCCATTTGAAAAAGTCTGCTAATCTTTTGTTTTATGCCTTTTATTGCTTTTAGTGCTTGTACTCTTGTATCCTTACTTTGTGCTTGGTGTGGTGTCACTCTTGTTGTAGAAAAGCTTGGAAAAGAAGCTGATGCATACACGCCTAGCATGGGCTTGAGCTAGGACAATAAGAAAAGAGGATGACTTGGATGAAGCTTCAAGGGGCTTAATTTAGGACACGTTCCATTTAATTGTATTAATTTGACCATTTTTAGGCATGTATAAGCACCCTTAAGTCATTACAATTTTAGGGGTTTAGCTAGTTTAATTTTTGGCCTTGTATTTTGGCCCATAGGTTCTATTTTATTTAGGAGGTGTAAATAGTCTCTTTGTGAAGTGTGTTAATTAGTTGGGCCTATCTAATATGCATTTGGATGTGTGGTTATTAATTTCCACACACCTAATTGCTTCTAAAACCCTTCTAACCAACACATGAAGCATGTAGGAGACATGTTGGCCCCCTTGTCCCCTTGTTTCACTCCACATGTGCTTTCTCTCTCCTATATGGCTGATTCTTGTTGATTCTTATTTGAATTTGAATTTTGGAAGTGCCATGTCATTTCCCTCTAAAATTCAAAATTCAAACTAGAGGGAACATAGATCCATTTTTTTAGGGCCATGTTTAGATCTTTAGTTGGATTAAATTAGTGTTAATTGAACACATGTTAAACTAACACTAAATTAAGCCAACTAAACCTTAATTAAGCATTTTGGATGTTCAACTTGAGATCCTAAGCCCATGGTTCATGCTTTGCTCTATAAATAGAGCATTCCCTCCTTCATGTAGATTTTAACACTCATTTTGAATGAAAATTATACTTCTCTAAATTGAGAGCTTTTTTGTTCTTGAGAGTTTTCATGTTCTCTCCTTAGTGAGAGTTCTTCATGCTATTATCAAGGGTTCCTTCCCTTGTGGCTAGCTTCATCCTTTGGCTTATCTCCTTCAATAAGAGTGGCGTCTACTTCTCCTCCATTTTCTAGTCTTACACCTCCATTTCTTCAACCTTGGAACCTCTATGAGCAAGGATCTTGGGAGCATTCTCTTCATCAAGATTCTTCAATCTTGCGTTGTGGAGGGACGCATCAAGTGGCATCAGAGCTTAGGCTCTGATAGAGGTTCTTCCTATCCTATCTCTAGCTTTTAATTTTTCGGTTCATTAGTTGTGTTCATCTTCTTCTTCTACTCCAATTCTATTTTAATTCATCACTTCTGTGTTGTTTGATATTGATCCTTTATTTTTCTTGAATTATTTGATGTCTTGTGGTTTTGTATCAATTTTTGCTTAAAAAAATTAAAAGAAAATTCTAGGCAAATTGTGCTCAATTCTCTAAAAAGTTTGGTTCAATTTTTGTTTCCTATCATTGAATCACATCCTTCTTTAGATCTGGATTTTTCCGCTGTCTTATCTTGCTATTTGATGTGTTGTTCATGCTTGGTTTAATCCTAAGAAACACTAAATTGTGATTCCAAAATTTTGTGGATAAAACCACACATGTGTGGTTAGTGTTTTGGAGTAAACCATTGCATTTTCTTGTGTGATTTTTGCTGTTGATATTTCCTATTTTTTCCAGTTCATTTTTAGTGTATTTGAGCATTTCATTTGTGCTTGCTTTGGTCCTTGATTGCTCAAGTTTGGAGCCTAAGAGGTTTCGGTGAATTAAATCCACACAGCTGTGGCAAAAACCACAGCGCTGTGGTCACATCCTTGGCTAGCTTTGCATCAAGATTAGTGCATTTTTTTGCTCTGTTTTGGTTCTGTTTTTAGGTGTTAATTTTCAGTTTTATACTTGTTATGTCATTAGATTAGTCTTGTTTAGTCCTTAATTTGTCAATTTAAAATTCCTTAGGTTTTACTAAATTTTTGTGTTGCTTTGAGTCTTGAAAAAAGTGTTGTGTAAGCTTCTTGAAATTGATCTTCTAAGAGAGGTTTTCTCTCTTGTTTAAGTCTCTTAAGAAGTGTCACATGCTTTTAGTTCAAGCATTTTCCTAAATAAAATTCTCAAAAAGAATTTATAGCTTACTTTCATCTTCTAAATTTTAGTATGTGGTTGAGTTTTTTAGTAGCTTTTAGTGTGCTTGTTTGAAGTGAATCTTGTTTGGTGTGTGGAGCTGTTTTGGCTGATTGTTATTGAAAAAAATATTGTGCAAAACAAGTTAGTTCATGCACAAATCAAGCACTCCTAAGCATACCTTAAAACACTTCAAATTTTAGTGCACTTTTGAGTTACCAAAATTTTCTTAGATTGCATCTTTGGTTTGGAAATTGTGTGGCCTTGCTTGCTGAAAATTTTCAAGCGATTAGCACCTCTTTATTCCTCATTAAATTTGCAAACAAATATGAAAAAAAAAATTAATTAGGTGCAGCCAAAGAAATTTAAAAAAAAAAAGAAGTCAAAAGACAATTTGAAAAGAAAGAACAAAAATAAAAAAGTGCTAAAACAAAGAAGTAAAAAAAGTACATAGAAAAAAATTGGTGTACCTAATAGAAAATTCTTTTTATTGAAAAAGAGGACTGAAAATTGTTGTAATTTCTTGTAAACATTACCTAAAGCATTCAGCCATTCATATTTGTATTGGTGCAATTTTTGAAAATTATTTGTGTCATTTTGCACTTTTAGTTCTTATCCTTATCTACAACTTTTCTAGGACTTCCTTTGTGTGCTTAGCCTTCTTTCTACCTTTATTTTTAGTTTTTCTTCTTTGAATTTTTTGATTCATGTCTTCATCATTCTTTCCAATTGGATAGTGTGCCATTCAAATTGTGCTTTTCTTGCTTTATTATTGCTTGTCCTATCTCTTTGGAATCTTGCCTTGGTTGGTGCCATTTTTTTGTAGGGAAGCCTTGAGTAAGGAAGCTTTCCAAAAGGGTAACCTCTTAAGGAAGAGTTGAAATATTCGAAAGGATTTTAACAAAAGGAAGAGCAAGGACACAAGAGTGAAACACTTGTGAGGAAATTGTCGAGAGGAGACTTGAAGAATTTTTTTCCATTTCTTTGCTTTTATTCATTGTTGTGTATATGGCCTCTTATTATTTTTAGGAGTGTTGGATGCCTCTAAGGGTCACTCCTATTTGTGTGTAATAGTTTTAACCCTCTTGTTTCAAGGTGTGAAGGAGAAGTGGTACACTTTTTCACATCTTTAGGAGCACGCTTAGATCCTTATCTCTTTTAGATTTTTCCTTATTGTACCTTAGTTTGTTTCATGCATTTTTAGTGAGTGCTTAAAAGTTCCAAAGGATCTTGCACTTATAGGTGTTTGTTTAGATTAGTTTGTGTATACTCTTGCATTTTTCCTAGGTGGTGTTAAGTTCCAAAGACTCATACACTTTTAGTAGAGAAGCCAACAAAAGGGTGAGATGAGTGAGTTCAACTCTAGGAACCAACCTTTCCTTAGTGGCTACCATGACCCAAATTCTCCCTTATTTTACACTTCCTTTTCCTATCCTTATGAGCACTTTGAAAAACAAAGAGAGAAGTCTATAGAAGAGAGAATAAAAATAAAATAGAAAGGAAAAAGAAAGGAGAAGAGAAGAGAGAATAAAAAGAGAAAAAAGAGAGGAAAAAGAGAGAAAAGAAAGGAAGAAAGGAAATACAAAAGAAAGAAAGAGAAGAGAAAGAGAGAGAAGAGTATTGGAAGAAGAGAGAGGAATATTGGGAGAATGAGAAGAAAAGAAAGGAAGAGTGGGAAAGAGAGAGACAATTTGCCCTTAAAAAATAAAAAAAAGAAAATAAAATTAAAAGAGAAAAAGAGATTGATTGGAATAAAATTCTTAGTGAAGATGTTACTTTGCCTTCAAAGGAGGATCTTAGCATAGAACAATCTTCCAACCAATCATAAAAAACCCAATTTGAAATTGAGATTGTGCCAAAAACTTTTGAGCACATTGAATCACAATCTCAAGTTCGACTTGAATATGATTCTCCAACAAACACTTTGACAAGTGTTGGACTTGTATCATTACTTTTTAAACAAAATTGTGAAGTCCAATGCTTGGAAAATGTCTTGATAGAGAAAGGTGAATGTGAAGTCCTACTTGACACTTCACCAAGTTTTGAACTTGAGCCTACATCCTTAAGGTGCAAATCAAATACTCAAGTTCAAAACTTGGTCAAAAGTGAGAGAGAAGAAGGTCTTTAAGAAGATTACTCTTTAAGTCCTAAGGAGGATCTTATTAAAGAAACTTCTCTCTTAGGATAAGTGCAAGTGGAGGTTGTGTCTCAATTATTTAAACACATCTTTCCATAACCTCTAGTTGCACATAAAGAAGAAATTTCACCAAGTGTTGAACTTGAACATTTATTCATAAAGCCCAAACAAGAACCTCAAGTTCAACACTTGAAAGAAAAGGAAGTTGTTTTTCGAGGAGATTTATCCTTGCCATCCAAGGAAAATCTAATAGAAAACAACTTTCCCATGTTGTAAGTAGGAAATGAGGTTGTGCCTATAACTTTTGAGCATAATGAAACACAACCTCAAATACTACTTGTGGATATGGCCAACTGTGGTCAAGAGATTGACCTACAAATATTTTCTATCCATAGCCAATCTCAAGGCCCACTCAAAGAGACCTGGAAAGAAAGGTCCACCCGTAGGCCCGTCATCATCTTGTGGGGTAAACAACAAGATAAATCCTACTTAGCTTTCTTGGATGAGTGCTCCAAGGCACCTAAGCTTGTCTCACCTCCTCCCCGGATGAGACTAGCCTTTAGTGCACTTGGTGTCACTTGGGGAACTGCTGTGTGGGCGCATAGGCACAACAAACAATTCTAAACCTTAGTGCATACTCCTACCACCCCAAGTCTATGAGGTCTCCCTATAGACATCCTACCCTTAAAATTTGTGTACATAATCATATACTCATTCCTATGCAGGTGCTTTTGCAGGATTGGAAAAAAAAGGAAGAAAGACCATAGGATTTGAGGTCAAATCCTCCTCAAGGAAGAGGATATGATGCAGGCACGCCTAGTATGGGCTTGAGCTAGGAGCAATAACGAAGGAGCATGACTTGGATGAAGCTTCAAGGAGCTTAATTTAGGACATGTTCCACATTAATTTGACAATTTTTAGGCTTGTATAAGCACTCTTAAGTCATTAGGATTTTAGGGGTGTAGCTAGTTTAATTTTTGGCCTTGTATTTTGGCCTATAGGTTCTATTTTCTTTAGGAGGTGTAATTAGTCTCCTTGTGGAGTGTGTTAATTAATTTGAGCTAGTCCACGAGGATTTGGACGTGTGGTTATTAATTTCCACACCCCTAATTCCTCTTCACACCCTTCTAACCAACACATGAAGCATATAGGAGACATGCAGGCCCCCTTGTTCCCTTGTTTCACTCCACATGTGCTTTCTCTCTCCTACATGGCTGATTCTTGTTGCTTCTTATTTGAATTTTAATTTTGGAAGTTCCATGTCATTTCCCTCCAAAATTGAACATAGATCCATTTTTTTAGGGCCATGTTTGGATCTTTAGTTGGATTAAATTAGTGTTAATTGAGCACATGCTAAATTAACACTAAATTAAGCCAACTAACCCTTAATTAAGCATGTTGGACGTTCAACTTGGGATCCTAAGCCCATGGTTTATGCTTTGCTCTATAAATAGAGCATTCCCTCTTTCATGTAGATTTTAACACTCATTTTGAATGAAAATTATACTTCTCTAAATTGAGAGCTCTTTTGTTCTTGAGAGTGTTCATGTTCTCTCCTTAGTAAGAGTTCTTCATGCTATTATCAAGGGTTCCTTCCCTTGTGGCTAGCTTCATCCTTTGGCTTATCTCCTTCAACAAGAGTGGTGCCTACTTCTCCTCTATTTTCTAGTCTTACACCTCCATTTCTTCAACCTTGGAACCTCTATGGGCAAGGATCCTGGGAGCATTCTCTTCATCAAGGATTCTTCAAACTTCCCTTGTGGAGGGATGCATCATCCTCTCTCTTGTTGTAGTCTCTCCTAAGAAGTGTCACATGCTTGTTTTTCCTTGCATGTTCCTTTAAATTTTTTTTCTCAAAAACATAGCTCAATTTCTTCTTAAAAGTGGATGTTCTTGTTGAAGTTTGTAGCTCCTTGTGTGCTCAAAACTAAGTGATCTATCTTAGGTGTGTTTTGAGTCATTTTGGCGTGAATTGATTGAATACCAGGCTTGTGAAAACAAGTGACCTCTAATCTCAAAAAAGACTCTTAAAGACACTCCCATAAATCACTCACAATTTAGTACACTGAGTTACAATTTTGTGTTTGCACCTTGTAATAGAATTTTATGGCCTTTGCTTCTTCCTTTCATTCTAGCGATTAGTTACATTCATTTCCTCATTATTTTTGCAAATTAAAAACATAGATAGGTGCAGCTAAAGAAGTTTAAAACAAAAAGAAAAACAAAAATGAGACTCAAAAGATAATTTGATAAAAGAAGGTACTAAAACAAGAAGTAAAAAAAAATTAGTAAAGTGGATGTACCTATTAGCAAATCTAAATAATTGCAAAAAGGACCTTAAAGTGTGTGTAATTGCTTGAGCTTAACATTAAATTGCATTGGCCCTTACTTCTTATTTTGGCGCAATTTGTGAAACTTATTTGAGTCTTTGCTTTTAAGTTTCTACTCTATTTCTTGTTCCTTTCTAGGTCTCTTTAGTGTGCTTACCTTCTTTACTACACCGTTGTTTTTTCTTGTCTCTTTTCTTATCTTTGGTCTTGTCATATATTGATCATCCACTTGGATAGTGTCCTTTATCGTTTGAACAATTTCTTACTATTCCTTGCTTTATTCTATTCTACCTACTCTTGGTATTTGGTTCATTTGTTTTAGTGCCACCTTGAGGAGATAAGCTTGAAGGTGTTACTTGTTACAAGGGTAGCATCTTGGGGTGATGATCAAAAGCCAAGGAATTGGACCAAAAGAAGCAAAAAGGATGTGAGGATCATTGAAGGATCTTTTAAGTGAAGACCATCTTGCTGTTTTTCCTTGATTGTACTTCTTTTAGGAGTGTTGATATCCTTTAAGGATCACTCGATTTGTGTGTAATAGCTTAAATTTTTTCATTAGATTCTCGAAATTAAGTTGTGAAGGAGGAAGTGGTACACCTTCTAGGGGCATATCTAGATCACTTTCTTTTACTTTCTTGTCTTTATTTGCTTTAAAAAATCGTATAGCTTGGCTAGAGTTCCAAAGACTCACTTAGCCATCTAGGGAAAAAACCAAAAGAGAGGAGATTTTGGTGTTGGCCTTAAACCTTAGCTCAATTCTTCAAGCGTTATGTCTAACCACTCACATGCTACTGTCTGATGTAACCATGCCTAGCCAATGACCTATCACTAGGGCCATGGCTAGAAGGATTGAAGAAGACCTAGCCCTTGCAGACAAAGGAAGACTTCACCTCCTGTGGAGAGTGAAGATATTAGGCTAGGAACTTTAGTTAATAAAATGTAATTTTCCTTTATTTTAATTTTGAGGAACATTAAGAATTTAGTTTGGGACATGTATTTAGTCCATTTTTTATTTTAGGAGATGTCTTAGGAATTTAGAAGGTGAATTTAGCTTTTTGGGTCTTTATGAAGGAAATAAGGGGTAGCCTTGATATCTACACCCCTCTTTTCCTACATAAACCCCCTAAGCTAATAAGAAGGAATCTTGGCCCTTGGTTTGAGAAACGTGGGCACCAAGTTTGATGATCTAAGGAGGGAATTATTTCTCAATCCTCCTCCCTTAGATCTCTCCTTTTAATCCTAGCCCTTCTTTTTTAGGTTATCTTGTTCAAGAGGTTAGCAACCTCTATAAATAGGAGCTCCTCCCCTCACTTGTATTTTTTACACTTGAATTTAATCATAGAGACCATATTGGTTGTGAGGTTCTTACCTTTGAGTGTCCCCCTTTCTCCTTTGTGAGAGCTTCTAAGAATTATCAAGGGACCCCTCCCTTGTGGCCTCTCCCCCTTAGCTTATCAAACCTAGTATTTGTGGCGCCTCACCCCATTCCTTTCCTCTCCATAAATCAATTTCCCTTCCAAGTGACCTTAGAAAGGATCCTTTGGGCACGTGATCATCAAAGATCACATCAAGTGGTATCTGAGCCACTTTCTAAAGGTCACGTTCTTTCTCAATTTTTTTTGCTTTGTTGTTTATCTCTTTGATCTCTTTATTTTAAAGTCCTTCATTTTTTGTCATCTCTATTTCCTTTATTTTCTAGTAGTATAGCTTTTTATTCTTGCTATTATATGCGCTTTTGTTTTCTATCTACGCACCTATGTTCCATTTAATTTGATGCGATTTTATTTGTCCCTTTCTTTGCATCTTATTTCCGTGTTCAAGTTGCTTAATTTTCCCTTGGTTTTTTATGTTAAAGTGTGCCTAAGAAGTTATGACCATTAAACCCACATGGTTGAGGATTTTTCCACACCATTATGGTGATCAACTTTGGCCACTTTGTTGTGCCTTTTGTTTTGAGTCTCTTGCTGAAATTTTTGCTCTATTTTTAGGTGTGTTATTTATTCTTAATCTTGTGTTTTGTCAAATACTGGTCATGTTAGTTTCCTATTTTTTCTCATTTAAATTCCATAGGATTTAGCCTCTTAAAATTTTTACAAAAAAACCTTAAAAAACATTTTGAATTGAGCTCCTAAGAGGTGAACCTTTTGTTGAGTCTCTTAAGTCTTTTATGCTTTTAGTTCAAGCATATTAATCTCTTTGTTGTTCTTAAATATTTTCTCAATTCAATCTTTATATGTTTCTTGTTTTATGTTGAATTATTAGCAGCTTTCCACTTGGTTTACCTTCACTATTGGTGCCTCTTTATGGAATTTTAGCTTGGGTGAATTGTGTTAGTAATTTGAGCAATCAATTTACTTTAAAATGAGCCCTAAATCATTCCTTAAGCACCATTAGTTCAGTGGTATTTGGAACTACTAAGTTGTTTTGCCTTTAGTTGCATGCATTGCTTGAAAATTGTGTGACTTTACTTTGTGCTTATTCACTCAATCGTTATTATTTCAAGCATCCTCATTAAAATTTGAATTCAACAAGCTATTAGTTGCATTAAAATGATTAGAAAAAGTTTAAAAAAATATGTAAAAAGTTCAAGTTTTAAAAAAAAGATAAAGAACTGAAAAAAAGACAAATTTGAAGTTGTGTACCTAATAGTAGAAACATTTGATATGAGGAACCAATTGTGATTCAAAAAAATTTACTTGAGTAAGCTTTTTAGTTTTTGGTCACTTAAATTTTATTAAGTGTGCAAGTATTGGTTTCATTTTTTTGTTTGAGTCTTTTTTCATCTCTACTCTTAGAGCTAATCTAGGAAAGTTATTTGTGTGCTACCTTCCTTTGTGAGCCTTATGTTTTCTTGCTTGTCTTCTTTACTTCTTTGAGTTTGTCATTGTTTAATCTATCCACTTGGATTTGTGAACCTTGTTTTGTTATTCCACTTTGTTTGTTGTCTTGTGTTGTATTCAGCCTTGGTAAGGAAAGGTTGGGAAAGGTTCCATATATAAAATTTTGGCAAGTCCAAACAAGAAGAAACAAGGGTAGCATTCTTGGGGTGGGTTGATGCAACTCAAAGGGGCTTGATAAAAAAGAGACAAACACCAAAAAGCTTGGAGTGAGGACTTTGTTTTATTTTTTTTTATTCTTTGTATTGTGTATACTTAATTTTAGATTGGGAGTTTGAGTGCCCTTAAGGCTCTTCCTTGGTTTGTAATAATTTTTGTTAATTTTAGCTTTGTTCCTCATTAATTAGGTGAAGAAGGAAGAAGTGGTACACTTCCTTCAACACCTTAGGAGCACGATTAGAGCCCTTTCTCTTTTACATTCTTGCACTTTTATTTTATTTTATTTTATTTTAAAAAACATGTAGAGGATAAGAGTTCCAAAGACTCATCAAGCCACCTTAGGTGAGAAAACAAAAAAAAAGAGAGGAGTGTTGCTTGAAAAAAAAAAGTTTTTGGCCTAACCTTTAGTTTTTAGCATCCAAGCACCATGACTTCCCACACACATTCTAGTGCACATAGTTGTTCATCAAGTAAGAGTGTCAACCAAAGAAAACCTTCTAAGGGAGACACTCTTGAAAACCTTAACTGAGAATTTAGGGAATGGATGGCTAAAGAACAAGAAAGGAGAGAAGAAAAAGAGAGAAAAAAAGAAATAAAAGAAAAGGAAAAACAAAAAGCGAAGGAAGAGTTAAAAAAAGAGATGTTGGAAATGAGAAAAGAGAAAAAATAGCGATAAGAGAGAAGGCAAAGAGAGACAAGAGAGGATAAATAAAGGAGAAGAAGGAAAGAACTAGAAAGAAAAAGAGAAAAAAAGGAAGAAGAGAGAAGGAGAGGAGAAGAGAGTAATAGGAGAGATGGGAGGGAGAGTGATAAAAAAAAGAAAGGAATTCTCATTAGATCCCCATCTAGGCATTTTAGCTCTAGCAAAGAAGAATACTATAGAAATCAACATAAGCATCACTCCTATTCATCATACAATCATAATTCTCCTCAAGAGAACACAAATCATGCTAGGGAGCCAAAGGTAGACCTACCCCATTTTTATTGTAGGGAAGATGTTGAGACTTACCTAGATTGGGAAGTCAAAGTGGAACAACTCTTCCGATGCTATGAAATAAGGGAAGAAAGGAAAGTACCTTTGGCCTCACTTAGTTTTCAAGGTTCTGCTTTGCATTGGTGGGATGGGTTAGTCAAGGATAGGGCCCGTAAACAAATGCCTGACATTCGCTACTGGAATGATTTAAAAACTTGTTTGCGAAGAAGGCACATTCCTTCATATTATGAGAGGGATCTTTAGGATAGGCTCCAAAGACTTAGGCAACATAACCTAAGTATTGATGAGTATAGACAAAAGATGAAGCTTCCCATACTAAGGGCCAATATCATTGAGGAACCCAATGCCACCCTTGCTAGGTTTTTGTGTGTATTAAGCTCTGACATTAAAGATAAGGTAGAACTTCTTTCATACTCGAACCTTAATGAGTTGGTAGAACTTTGTGTAAGAGCTGAGAATCAACTCAAGAGAAAAAACTTTAAAAAAGATTATCCCTCTTACTCAAAGAGAGACCAACTTAAGGGAAACTCTTTCAAGGGTTTTCCCAAAGAGGAACCCAAGAATTTTCAAGATACAAAAGCACCTCATGTAGAGAGAAAACCCCTTACTACTAAGCCTACTGAAAGGTAAAGTAGTATCAAATGCTTCAAATGTCTTGGGAGAGGCCACATTGCCTCTCAATGCCCTAACAAGACAACCATGATCATGAGGGGACAAGACATTTGTAGTGAGAATAGCTCATCTTCCTCCTCTAGTGAGAGTGAGGAAGAAGGGGGACATACTTTTGAACAATAGTGTGAGGAAGTTTTTCCTTATAAGGGGGACCTTCTTATGGTTCAAAGGCTTCTTGAACGCCAACCTCTAGAGCTTGGCCAGTCATAAAAAGAGAACATCTTCTATACAAGATGTAAACTAAATGACAAAGTATGTTCTCTCCTTGTTGATAGTGGCTCCTGTTGTAACTATTGTAGCTCTAGGTTGGTTGAAAAGCTAGCCTTGACTACCATGCCCCATCACAAACCTTACAAATTGCAATGGCTCAATGAGCAAGGGGAGATGGTAATCAATGAAAAAGTTATGGTTCCAATTTCCATAGGACCTTATAATAATGAGATTCTTTGTGACATAGTTCCTATGGAGGCTGGCATATCCTGTTGGGGAGACCATGGCAATTTGATAAGAAAGCTATTCACCCCGGTCACTCCAACCAAATAATTCTCACCTATAATGAAAAACGCTTTAAATTGTATCCTTTGTCACCTTCTCAAGTGGCTGAGGATCAATTCGCGATGAAAAACAAAAGAGTTGAGGAAAAACAAAAACAAAAAGAAACACAACAAGTTTAACCCTTAAAGCTTGAAAAGGGTAAGAGGAAGATTCAGAAGGTGATGCCCCTTCCAAAGGGAATATTAGTAAAAGGAGTCTATTTGCTACCAAACGTGCTTTAAAAAAAGCTCCTTTGACTAATAAGCCATTTTATCTCCTCTTTTCCAAAGAGGCAACAAATCCTTATCCTATTCTGCATTCTTCTGCTGAGAACACTACCACAGCCCATGCACATGAACACTTTCCTCAAGGGGTTCAAGATATTTAAAAGGAATTTGATGATATATTCCCTAATGAAGTTCCGAAAGGACTTCCTCCCATTAGAGGTATAGAACATCAAATTGATTTGGTGTCTGGCGCAAGTCTACCTAATAGACCTTCCTATAGGACCAACCCCATGGAGACCCAAGAGATTGAGTCTCAAGTGAATGAGCTGTTGGAGAAGGGATGGGTTCAAAAGAGCCTAAGCCCTTGTGTTGTGCTAGTCTTGTTGGTGCCCAAGAAAAATGGCCAGTGAAGGATGTGTGTTGATTATCGTGCAATCAACAACATCACTATCAAATATAGGCACCCAATCCCTCGTCTTGATGACATGTTGGATGAATTGCATGGGGCAAAAATATTTTAAAAAATAGATCTTAGAAGTGGTTACCACCAAATAAGGATCAAAGAGGGTGATGAGTGGAAAACTACTTTTAAGACTAAATTTGCTCTTTATGAGTGGTTGGTTATGCCCTTTGGGCTAACCAATGCCCCAAGCACATTCATGCGCTTAATGAATCATGTATTAACGGATTACCTTGGTAAATTTTGTGTAGTTTACTTTGATGACATTTTAGTTTACTCTAGGAACCTAAATGATCATTTAGGACATCTAAGGCATGTTTTTTCTCTTCTTAGGAGTAATCATCTTTTTTGTAACTTAGAAAAATGAACCTTTTGTGTAGATAGTATAGTTTTCCTAGGTTTTGTAGTTAGCACAAAAGGGGTCTATGTTGACCCAGAAAAGATAAAAGCTATTCAAGAATGGCCCACCCCAAAGAATGTGACAGAGATCAAAAGCTTTCATAGTCTCGCTGGATTTTATAGGCGCTTTGTGCCTAATTTCTCCATGCACTTTGCACCAATAAATGATTTGTTGAAAAAGGAAGTTCCTTTCCTTTGGGGTGAGAAACAGAAAGTCCTCCAGCTAATTAAGCATAAACTGACCCATGCACCAGTGTTGGCATTACCTGACTTTTCTAAAACATTTGAACTTGAATGTTATGCCTCTAGTGTAGGTGTGCGAGCTGTCTTGTTGCAAGGAGGGCACCCCATTGCGTATTTTAGTGAAAAACTCAATGGTGCCCCCCTCAATTACCCCACCTATGATAAGGACTTTCATGCTCTAATTAGGGCCCTTCAAACTTGGGAGCATTACCTTGCTCCCAAGGAGTTTGTCATTCATAGTGACCATGAGTCACGAAAATATTTGAGGGGGTCAAGGTAAATTGAACAAAAGGCATGCAACGTGGGTGGAATATCTTGAATCCTTCCCTTATGTCATCAAGTACTAGAAAGAAAAACAAAATATGGTGGCTGATGCTCTTTCTAGGAGTCATGCCCTTTTATTCATCCTTAAGTGCAAAAATCTTAGGATTTGATGACATTCGGGCTATGTATCCTTCTGACAAGGATTTCGGCCCCATCTTTGCTGCCTCTGCATCTGCATTCATATTAAAGGCCCATGATGGGTACTTCATTAGTGAGGGGTATCTCTACAAAGGGAGTAAGCTTTGTATACCCCAAGGATCAATTAGGAACTTACTCATAAAAGAGAGCCATGAAGGTGGGCTCATGGGGCATTTTGGGATTTCAAAAACCCTCTTGCTTTTACAAGAGAAATTCTTTTGGCCCCATATGCGTAGAGATGTCCATGGATATTACTCTAGATGTGTAGCTTGCTTGCAAGCAAAGTCTAAAGCAATGCCTCATGGACTATACACACCTTTACCTGCTCCTTCTGCACCTTGGGAGGATATTAGCATGGATTTCATCCTTGGGCTCCCAAGAACCCAACGAGGTGCAGACTCTATATTTGTGGTGGTGGACCGATTTTCAAAAATGGCCCATTTTATCCCCTGCCACAAAGTGGATGATGCGAGCAACATCGCAAGATTTTTCTTTAAAGAGGTTGTCTGATTGCATGACATACCCTCTTCAATAGTATCAGATAGGGATGTGAAGTTCCTTAGCCATTTTTGGAAAACTCTTTGGGCTAAGCTGGGAAATAAACTTCTTTTTTCCACTACCTATCACCCTCAAACTGATGGGCAAACAGAAGTGGTGAATAGATCTTTATCCACTATGTTGAGGGCTATCCTTAACGGCAACCATAAGTCTTGGGATGAGTACCTTCCCCACATTGAATTTGCTTACAACCGGGTGGTTCATAAAACCACCAAGAATTCTCCATTTGAGGTGGTCTATGGCTTTAATCCTCGTACTCCTCTAGATCTTTTACCTCTTCCCCTTTCTGTTGTTGTGCATAAAGAAGGAGAGGAAAAAGCCATTTTTTTAAAACAATTACATGAGAGGGTTAAAACTAACATAGAGCACCAATCCTTGAGAGATGCTACTTTCGCCAATAAGGGGAGGAAATAGGTCATCTTTGAAAAGGGCGACTGGGTATGGCTTCACTTGAGAAAGGATAGATTTCCTTATCAAAGGAAGTCCAAGCTAAGCCCTAGAGGAAATGGACCTTTCCAAATCCTTGAGCGGATCGATAATAATGCCTATGTTTTAGATCTGCCTGAGGATTATGGGGTAAGCACCAGTTTTAACGTTTCTGATTTGTCTCTATTTGTAAGTGCTGAAAATGATGCAGACCCCATTGATATATACACCCCTCTTTTACTACATAAACCCCCTAAGCTAATAAGAAGGAATATGGCCCTTGGTTTGAGAAACTTGGGCACCGATGTTGATGATATAAGGAGGGAATTGTTTTTCAATCCTCCTCCCTTAGATCTCTCCTTTTAATCCTAGCCCTTCTTTTTTAGGTTATGATGTGATCTTTGATGATCACGTGCCCAAAGGATCCTTTCTAAGGTCACTTGGAAGGGAAATGGATTTATGGAGAGGAAAGGAATGGGGTGAGGCGCCACAAATACTAGGTTTAATAAGCCAAAGGGGAGAGGCCACAAGGGAGGGGTCCCTTGATAACTCTTAGAAGCTCTCACAAAGGAGAAAGGGGGACACTCAAAGGTAAGAACCTCAACCAATATGGTCTCTAGGATTAAATTCAAGTGTAAAAAATACAAGTGAGGGAGGAGCTCCTATTTATAGAGGTAGCTAACCTCTTGAACAAGATAACCTAAAAAAGAAGGGCTAGGATTAAAAGGAGAGATCTAAGGGAGGAGAATTGAGAAACAATTCCCTCCTTAGATCATCAAACTTGGTGCCCAAGTTTCTAAAACCAAGGGCCAAGATTCCTTCTTATTAGCTTAGGGGGTTTATGTAGGAAAAGAAGGGTGTAGATATCAAGGCTACCCTTTATTTCCTTCATAAAGACCCAAAAAGCTAAATCCACCCTCTAAATTCCTAGGACACTACCTAAAAATAAAAAATGGACTAAATACATGTCCCAAATTAAATTCTTAATGCTCTTCAAAATTAAAATAAAGGAAAATTACATTTTATTAACTAAAGTCCCTAGCCTAATATCTTCACTCTCCATAGGAGGTAAATTCTTCCTTTGTCTGCAAGGGCTAGGTCTTCTTTAATCCTTCTAGCCATGGCCCTAGTGATAGGTCCTTGGCTAGGCATGGTCACATCATCTCCTCCCCCTTGAAGAGGATTTGACCTCAAATCCATAGGGTCTTCGTCATTTTCAGCACCTACAAATGGAGACAAATCAGAAACATTAAAACTGGTGCTTACCCCATAATCCTCAGGCAGATCTAAAACGTAGGCATTATTACCGATCTCCTCAAGGATTTGGAAAGGTCCATCTCCTCTAGGGCTAAGTTTGGACTTCCTTTGAGAAGGAAATCTATCCTTTCTCAAGTGAAGCCATACCCAGTCGCCCTTTTCAAAGATGACCTCTTTCCTCCCCCTATTGGCGAAAGTAGCATCTCTCAAGGATTGGCGCTCTATGTTAACTTTAACCCTCTCATGTAATTGTTTTACAAAAATGGCTTTTGCCTCTCCTTCTTTATGCACAGCAACAGAAGAGGAAGAGGTAAAAGATCTAGAGGAGTACGAGGATTAAAGCCATAGACCACCTCAAAAGGCGAATGCTTGGTGGTTCTATGAACCACCCGGTTATAAGCAAATTCAATGTGGGGAAGGTACTCATCCCAAGACTTATGGTTGCCTTTAAGGAGAGCCCTCAGCATAGTGGATAAAGATCTATTCACCACTTCTGTTTGCCCATCAGTTTGAGGGTGACAGGTAGTGGAAAAAAGAAGTTTAGTTCTGAGCTTAGCCTAAAGAGTTTTCCAAAAATGGCTAAGGAACTTCACATCCCTATCTGACACTATTGAAGAGGGTATACCATGCAATCGGACAACCTCTTTAAAGAAAAGTCTTGCGATATTGCTCGCATCATCCACTTTGTGGCAGGGAATAAAATGGGCCATTTTTGAAAATCGGTCCACCACCACAAATATGGAGTCTGCACCTCGTTGGGTTCTTGGGAGCCCAAGGATGAAATCCATGCTAATATCCTCCCAAGGTGCAGAAGGAGCAGGTAAAGGTGTGTATAGTCCATGAGGCATTGCTTTAGACTTTGCTTGCATGCAAGCTATACATTTAGAGCAATGTTTATGGACATCTCTACGCATATGGGGCCAAAAGAATTTCTCTTGTAAAAGCATGAGGGTTTTTGAAATCCCAAAATGCCCCATGAGCCCACCTTCATGACTCTCTTTTGTAAGTAAGTTCCTAATTGATCCTTGGGGTATACAAAGCTTACTCCCTTTGTAAAGATACCCCTTACTGATGAAGTACCCATCATGGGCCTTTAATGCAAATGCAGATACAGAGGTAGCAAATATGGGGCCGAAATCCTTATCATACGGATACATAGCCCGAATGTCATCAAATCCCAAGATTTTTGCACTCAAGGATAAATAAAGGGCATGATGCCTAGAAAGAGCATCAGCCACCACATTTTGTTTTCCTTTCTTGTACTTGATGACATAAGGGAAGGATTCAAGATATTCCACCCACGTTGCATGCCTTTTGTTCAATTTACCTTGACCCCTCAAACATTTTAGTGACTCATGGTCACTATGAATGACAAACTCCTTGGGAGCAAGGTAATGCTCCCAAGTTTGAAGGGCCCTAATAAGAGCATAAAACTCCTTATCATAGGTGGGGTAGTTGAGGAGGGCACCATTGAGTTTTTCATTGAAATACGCAATGAGGTGCCCTCCTTGCAACAAGACAGCCCCCACACCTACACCAGAGGCATCACATTCAAGTTCAAATGTTTTAGAAAAGTCAGGTAATGCCAAGACTGGTGCATGGGTCAGTTTATGCTTAATTAGCTGGAAGACTTTCTCTTGTTTCTCACCCCAAAGGAAAGGAACTTCCTTTTTCACCAAATCATTTATTGGTGCGAAGAGTATGGAGAAATTAGGCACAAAGCGCCTATAAAATCGAGCAAGACCATGAAAGCTTTTGATCTCTGTCACACTCTTTGGGGTGGGCCATTCTTGAATAGCTTTTATCTTTTCGGGGTCAACATGAACCCCTTTTGTGCTAACTACAAAACGTAGGAAAACTACACTATCTACACAAAAAGTGCATTTTTCTAAGTTACCAAAAAGATGATTACTCCTAAGAAGAGAAAAAACATGCCTTAGATGTCCTAAATGATCATCTAGGTTCCTAGAGTAAACTAAAATGTCATCAAAGTAAACTACACAAAATTTACCAAGGCAATCCCTCAGTACATGATTCATTAAGCGCATGAATGTGCTTGGGGCATTAGTTAGCCCAAAAGGCATAACCAACCACTCATAAAGACCAAATTTAGTCTTAAAAGCAGTTTTCCACTCATCACCCTCTTTGATCCTTATTTGGTGGTAACCACTTCTAAGATCTATTTTTGAAAATATTTTTTCCCCATGCAATTCATCCAACATGTCATCAAGACGGGGGATTAGGTGCCTATATTTGATGGTGATGTTGTTGATTGCACGACAATCAACACACATCCTCTATTGGCCATTCTTCTTGGGCACCAACAAGACTGGCATAGCACAAGGGCTTAGGCTCTTTTGAACCCAACCCTTCTCCAACAGCTCATTCACTTGAGACTCAATCTCTTGGGTCTCCATGGGGTTGGTCCTATAGGCAGGTTTATTAGGTAGACTTGCGCCAGACACCAAATCAATTTGATGTTCTATACCCCTAATGGGAGGAAGTCCTTTCGAAACCTCATTAGGGAATGTGTCATCAAATTCTTTTAAAATATCTTGAACCCCTTGAGGAAGGTGCTCATGTGCATGGGTTGTGGCAGTGCTATCAGCAGAAGAATGCAAAATGGGAGAAGGATTTTATGCTTCTTTGCAAAAGAGGAGATAAAAGGGCTTATTAGTCAAAGGAGCTTCTTTTAAATCACGTTTAGTAGCAAATAGGCTCCTTTTACTAATATTCCCTTTTGAAGGGGCATTACCTTCCGACTCTCTCTCTTTACCCTTTTCAAGCTTTAAGGGTAAAACTTGTTGTATTTTTTTTTGTTTTTGTTTTTCCTCAGCTCTTTTCTTTTTCATCGCAAATTGATCTTCAGCCACTTGAGAAGGTGACAAAGGATACAATTTGAAGCGCTTTTCATTATGGGTGAGAATTATTTGGTTGGAGTGACCATGGTGAATAGCTTTTTGGTCAAATTGCCATGGTCTTCTCAACAGGATATGACCAGCCTCCATAGGAACTATGTCACAAAGAATCTCATCATTATAAGATCCTATGGAAATTGGAACCATAACTTGTTCATTGACTACCATCTCTCATTGCTCATTGAGCCATTGCAATTTGTAAGGTTTGGGATGGGGCATGGTAGTCAAGGCTAGCTTTTCAACCAACCTAGAGCTACAACAGTTACAAAAGGAGCCACTATCAACAAGGAGAGAACATACTTTGTCATTTACTTTACATCTTGTATGGAAGATGTTCTCTCTTTGTGACTGGCCAAGCTCTAGAGGTTGGCTTCCAAGAAGCCTTTGAAACATAAGGAGGTCCCCCTCATAAGGAAAAGCTTCCTCACACTGTTGTTCAAAAGTATGTCCCCCTTCTTCCTCACTCTCACTAGAGGAGGAAGATGAGCTATTCTCACTACAAATGTCTTGTCCCCTTATGATCATGGTTTTCTTGTTAGGGCATTGAGAGGCAATGTGGCCTCTCCCAAGACATTTGAAGTATTTGATACTACTTTGTCTCTCAGTAGGCTTAGTAGTAGGGGTTTTTCTCTCTACATGAGGTGCTTTTGTATCTTGAAAATGCTTGGGTTCCTCTTTGGGAAAACCCTTGAAAGAGTTTCCCTTAAGTTGGTCTCTCTTTGAGTAAGAGGGAGAATCTTTTTTAAAGCTTTTTCTCTTGAGTTGATTCTCAGCTCTTACACAAAGTTCTACCAACTCATCAAGGTTTGAGTATGAAAGAAGCTCTACCTTATCTCTAATGTCAGAGCTTAATCCACACAAAAACCTAGCAAGGGTGGCATTGGGTTCCTCAATGATATTGGCCCTTAGTATGAGAAGCTCCATCTTTTGTCTATACTCCTCAATACTTAGGTTATGTTGCCTAAGTCTTTGGAGCCTATCCAAAAGATCCCTCTCATAATATGAAGGAATGTGTCTTCTTCGCAAACAAGTTTTTAAATCATTCCAGTAGCGAATGTCAGGCATTTGTTTACAGGCCCTATCCTTGAGTAACCCATCCCACCAATGCAAAGCAGAACCTTGAAAACTAAGGGAGGCCAAAGGTACTTTCCTTTCTTCCCTAATTTCATAGCATCGAAAGAGTTGTTCCACTTTGACTTCCCAATCTAGGTAAGTCTCAACATCTTCCCTACCATGAAAATGGGGTAGGTCTACCTTTGGTTCCCTAGCATGATTTATGTTCTCTTGAGGAGAATGATGATTGTATGATGAATGAGAGTGATGCTTATGTTGATTTCTATAGTATTCTTTTTCACTAGAGCTAAAATGCCTAAATGGGGATCTTATGAGAATTCCTTTATTTTTTCTATCACTCTGATGCATGCCTCCCTTGATCTTTTTCCTTGAGGTTCCAAGCACCATGAAATGGATGATGGAGGGGAAAGAAAATGGAGGTGGGGCGCCACTCTCAAATAGAGATAAGCCAAAGTGTTTAGGTTTGCCACAAGGGAAGGAACCCTTGATAAAAACCAACTAGGAAGAGGTTCCTCAAGAGAGAGGATCCTCAAGACCTTTTACTAAGAATGTGCTCACAAAGAGACTATTTTCATTCAACTTCAAAGGTGAAATTTTACAATGAGGGGGAATGAGTATATATAGCCCAATGGGAGAGCTTGGGCACACTTTTCTAGGCAATGTGGGACTTGGGCTTAATTAGGATTAAAACTAATTAACCCAAGTCTTAGGCCTTAAGTGAGGCACCTAAGTTCACCCCCTATGGGTGCAATTAGCATATCTTAATGTGAATGGGCTAGCCCAAAATCATGTCTTAACTTATGCACCCATTATAAGCTTACTTCTCCTTTTTAACTAAAGACACCTATACCTTATAAACTAAGAAGATGGCCGGAAATACATGGCCTTAAGGGAATTAAAAATACTTTCCTATTTATCTAATTAAAATAAAATATTTACAAGCTAAAAATAACGAAGACTATGGCTTCGAATCTTCAATGAGCTTTTGTCCATGCCATGCCTTCCTTGAGTCCTCCTAGCCATGATGCATGCTAGGTGAGATTGCATCATCTCCTCTCCCTTAGAGAGGATTTGACCTCAAATCCTGAGGTCTTTCTTCCGCTTTTTCAAAGTCTGCAAGAAAATAAGGAAAGCAGTAAGTATATGCAGACAAGTGATTTTGGGGGAAGTGAGAGGTCTATAAGGAGGCCTTTTAAGAATGGGGTAGTGAAGGTTGGCACTAAAGTTTGAAAATATTTTAGTATGCATGTGCCTCCACACAACAGCTCCCCATCCTCCTCCAATTGCACTAGATACTAGCCTCAAAGGTTTTGAAATAGTTGGCGAGACTAGTCTAAGTGGAATATAGCACTCATCAAGTTGGATTTGAGGGTGTGGATCAAGGTGCTCAAAAGATATAGGCACATCCTCAAATTCAACTTGTTCTTTTTGTAAGAGTTGGGAGGAAAATTTTTCTATGTAGAGAACCTCCTTTGAAGGCAAAGGCGGATCTTCCTTAGACTCGGTCTTCCTACCAACAACCTTATTTTCATTTTTATCTCTTTCTCTCTTAAGCTTCATGATCCTTCTATCCTCCATAACCTCGGTAGGGGTAAGAGGAAGTAAGGTGATCTTTTTCCCTTTATGAGAGAGAGTGATTTTATTAGTGAGGCCATTGTGCAAAGTTTACTTATCATGTTGCCATGGCCTTCCCAGCAACATGTGACTAGCTTCCATAGGGACTACGTCACATAACACTTTGTCGTGATACTTCCCTATGAAGAAGCTAATCTCCACTTGCTCTCTTACTACTACACCATCTTCATAATTAAGTCCATGCAAAGAATAAGGTGAAGGATGAGGAGTAGTAGCAAGTGATAGCTTTTCCACCACCCTCGTGCTACAAAAATTACAACATGATCCACCATCCACAATAAGAGAACAAGTTTTGCCCAAAATTTTGCATCTTGTTTGAAAAACATTCTCTCTTTGTGTTTGGGTTTCCTTACAAGGATGGCTTCCAAGAAGTTGTTTCACTTTGAAGAGATCATCACATGAATGAATACCCTTTTCATTTTATGTTCCCTTTAAAGTCCTTTTTCTTTTGGGGCAAAACAAAGCAATATGCCATTTTTCTAAACACTTAAAACATTTAGGACTTCGAAAACGAGTGCTCGAACTAGTGGTAGGGGTGTCACTCATACTCAAGGGTTTTCTCTCAATATGCTTTCTTTTGGATGACTCTCTTTTGGGTTTAATTATAGAAGGGTTTGTCTTTTTCTTAGGATGCCTCTTAGGGTTTTCCTTCTTACTAGAAGAAGCATGAATGTCATGGATTATTTTAGGTTCCTCTAAGTCTCTATAATGTGTGTAAATGTTACCACAAGAGCTCTTATAGGCATCTCTCTCTTTTTGTATCTTCATTTCTTCCCTTCTTTCTAACTTATTTTGTTCCTTTTCTCTCTTTTCCAATTCTTTCTTCTCTTTTACTCTCCTTTCTCTTCTCTCTTTCCTCTCTAACTCTTTTCTTTTGTTTTCTTCTTTTTCTCTTTCTTTTTCTCTTTTCTCTTTTTCTCTTCTCTCTTCTCTTTCGTTTTCTCTTGCTTCTCTTTCTTTCTTTTCATTTTCCCTACTCTCTATTTGTCTCTCTTTTTCTCTTCTTTCTTTTCTTTCTTGTCTCTCCTTTTCTTTTTGTTCTTTCTCTCTTCTCTCCTCTCTATCTAGTTCCTCTTGTTCTCTTTTCCTCATCTCTCTTTGTTTTCTCTCATTTTTCCAAAATTCCCTACGTTGTTTTTCTACTATTTCCCAATCAATAGAGTATGGATATGTGGGCAAGGTTGGTTTATCACTCTTCTCATTCTTTTCTTTTATTCTATTCTCACATTCTTCTCCTTTATTTTCCCTAGTTTCATTACTACTCCTAACACTCCTAGAAGTGTGTGAAAACATGTCAAAGTGTAAGGCCTAGGGAACTAATATGCAAAACACTCCTCTCTTTTTTGTTTTCTCCTAAAGTTTTAAGAGTCTTTGGAACTCTAACACTTTTTAAAACGTTGAAAGCAAATAAAGAAATTTAAAGCAAAGCTAAAGGATTCTAACGTGCTCCTAAGTATGAATAAGGGGTACCAATTCCTTATCCACACTAAAACGAGAAACTAAGGTTTATTACACACAAAAGAGGTGACCCTTATGGGCATCCAATACCTCTAATTAAAATGTCCTTTAAAAATACACCCAAATTAAACAAAGAAAATTAAAAGTAGTTGAATGTAGCTCCTTTCTTCAAGTGCTCCTCACCAAGTGCATCACTCTAGTCTTGGCCTCCTTTTCAAGTCTCCTCTTCCTTGGTTTTAAATTAACACTTCCTAAGGATGCTACCCTTGTGAAAATTTCAACAATTTGGCTACCTACCAAGAGAAAACAAGCGCCCAAGCAAGAGACCAAGGGAAGTAGAATTTGAAAGCAAAAAGCAATAAAAAGCACTTAACAAGAATAGGAACACATCCAAGTGGAAAGAATTTATTTGACAAACACAAAGAAAGCCAATAAGGACAAGCAAGAAATAAAAGGTATAGAAAGAAAGTTGGCACACAAAAAAAAATTCCTAGAATGGGCCTAAAATAGAATTGGACTTAAAACAAAAAAGACTCAACAAATTCAATGATTTGCACAATTGTAAAGCAAGGTGGCTAAATCATAGTCAAATAAATTCAAGCAAATTTCAATAAAATTTAAAACTCCTTTGAATTTTTTAATAATTTTGAGGTGCACTAATTTTTATTTTATTTTTTTGTACTCTTTTTACTTGTTTTTAGCACTTTTACTAACTCTTTTTTTTTTTTACTTATTTTACACTTTTGATTTCTTTTCTTCTTCTTTTTTTTTTTGAAACAATTTTGCTACACCTCTTAACACATTTTGTAGCAAATATAGTGAGGAGTCAAAGAATCATAAATTCTTGAACAAAGGATAGGAAATGACCACCATAATTGATATACAAAAGTGCAAAATTAAGAAACAAAGCAACCTAATATGAACTAGTAATTTTAGGTGATAAAAAATAAATGGCACAAGGAGAGTTTTATGGAAGTTGAGGACAACTTGATTACTCAATAATCAGCCCAATCATACCCAACATGCCTCTCAAAGCCAATCAACAAAAATCACCACAAAAACTAGCACAAAATTAAGATACTAAAATTATTGAACAAGTGAATGAAATTTGGAAGAAATTGAGCATTAATTTTTTTGAAGATTTTTTTTTTAAGAACATGCTAAGATCTAAATAGCATGTGAGACTCTAAGGACATGGGATCAAGAGTAAGCCTCTTTGATGCTCAATTTCCAATAGAGAAATAACACACTTTTATGGTAAAAATAAAAAGGCAAAACTATGTAGAATTAAGAGACGATAAAAGGGCTACAACATGACCAACTAAGACACAACTTGGAAGATTAAAAACTGAAATTAAATGACTCAAAATAACCAGAAATATATGCCCAAAACAGAGAACAAAGGGCTGGAAAAACAGAAAAATAGGTGCAGGAAAATAGAATTAAAAATTCAAATAAGAAGAACAACGTGCATCCAAAGATCAAGACCACAATGTGTGGCTTCCTTCACAAATTTTGTGAAGTCATTACAATGATCTTCTTAGGATTTGCACAAGAATAAGGAAAAAATAAAAATCTGGGCAGAAAATTAAAGAAACAATCCTAAAGAAAACATATAAAGATTCAATGGAAAAGAACAAGATAAATTGAATCTAGAAAGCAATAAAAACTAGGAAATAAATTGCATAAAATGAAAACTACAAAAACATAAACTAAAAAGACATAAAAGGAATTAAATGACAAGAATCAAAGACTGGAAAAAATAAAGGAAAAAGCAAGAACTCTAAGAAGAAAAGCTGAAAAAAATTAAAGAAAATTAAGACTAGAAAAGAAGCTCATGGAGTTGGCTCTGATACCAAATGATGCATGCCTTCCTTGATCTTTTTCCTTGAGGTTCCAAGCACCATGAAATGGATGATGGAGGGGAAAGAAAATGGAGGTGGGGCGCCACTCTCAAAGAGAGATAAGCCAAAGTGTTTAGGTTTGCCACAAGGGAAGGAACCCTTGATAAAAACCAACTAGGAAGAGGTTCCTCAAGAGAGAGGATCCTCAAGACCTTTTACTAAGAATGTGCTCACAAAGAGACTATTTTCATTCAACTTCAAAGGTGAAATTTTACAATGAGGGGGAATGAGTATATATAGCCCAATGGGAGAGCTTGGGCACACTTTTCTAGGCAATGTGGGACTTGGGCTTAATTAGGATTAAAACTAATTAACCCAAGTCTTAGGCCTTAAGTGAGGCACCTAAGTTCACCCCCTATGGGTGCAATTAGCATATCTTAATGTGAATGGGCTAGTCCAAAATCATGTCTTAACTTATGCACCCATTATAAGCTTACTCCTCCTTTTTAACTAAAGACACCTATACCTTATAAACTAAGAAGATGGCCGGAAATACATGGCCTTAAGGGAATTAAAAATACTTTCCTATTTATCTAATTAAAATAAAATATTTACAAGCTAAAAAGAATGAAGACTATGGCTTCGAATCTTCAATGAGTTTTTGTCCATGCCATGCCTTCCTTGAGTCCTCCTAGCCATGATACATGCTAGGTGAGATTGCATCACACTCTCCCTCCCATCTCTCCTCTTACTCTCTTCTCCTCTCCTTCTCTCTTCTTCCTCTTTTTCTCTTTTTCTTTCTAGTTCTTTCCTTCTTCTCCTTTCTTCATCCTCTCTTCTCTCTCTTTGCCTTCTCTCTTCTCTCTCTTTTTTCTCTTTTCTCATTTCCAACATCTTTTTTTAACTCTTCCTTCTCTTTTTGTTTTTCCTTTTCTTTTATTTCTTTTTTTCTCTCTTTTTCTTCTCTCCTTTCTTGTTCTTTAGCCATCCATTCCCTAAATTCTAAGTTAAGGTTTTCAAGAGTGTCTCCCTTAGAAGGTTTTCTTTGGTTGACACTCTTACTTGATGAACAACTATGTGCACTAGAATGTGTGTGGGAAGTCATGGTGCTTGGATGCTAAAAACTAAAGGGTAGGCCAAAAACTTTTTTTTTTTTTTTGTTTTCTCACCTAAGGTGGCTTGATGAGTCTTTGGAACTCTTATCCTCTACACGTTTTTTCAAAATAACATAAAATAAAATAAAAGTGCAAGAATGTAAAAGAGAAAGGGCTCTAATCGTGCTCCTAAGGTGTTGAAGGAAGTGTACCACTTCTCCCTTCTTCACCTAATTAACGAGGAACTACGCTAAAATTAACCAAAATTATTACAAACCAAGGGAGGGCCTTAAGGGCACTCAAACTCCCAATCTAAAATTAAGTATACACAATACAAAGAATAAAAAAAAATAAAACAAAGTCTTCACTCCAAGCTTTTTGGTGTTTGTCTCCTTTTGATCAAGCCCCTTTGAGTTGCATCAACTCACCCCAAGAATGCTACCCTTGTTTCCTCTTGTTTGGATTGCCAAAATTTTATATATGGAACCTTTCCCAACCTTTCCTTACCAAGGCCGAATACAACACAAGACAACAAACAAAGGTGAATAACAAAACAAGGTTCATAAATCCAAGTGGATAGATTAAACAATGACAAACTCAAAGAAGTAAAAAAGACAAGCAAGAAAACATAAGGCTCACAAAGGAAGGTAGCACACAAATAACTTTCCTAGATTAGCTCTAAGAGTAGAGATGAAAAAAGACTCAAACAAAAAAAATGAAACCAATAGTTGCACACTTAATAAAATTTAAGTGACCAAAACTAAAAAGCTTACTAAAGTAATTTTTTTTTTAATCACAATTGATTCCTCATATCAAATGTTTCTACTATTAGGTACACAACTTCAAATTTGTCTTTCCTTTGAGTTCTTTATCTTTTTCTTTTTTTTTTAACTTGAACTTTTTCTATTTTTTTTTAACTTTTTCTAATGTTTTTGCTTCACCTAATAGCTTGTTGAATTGAAATTTTAATGAGGATGCTTGAAATAATAACGCTTGAGTGAATAAGCACAAAGTAAGGTCACACAATTTTCAAGCAATGCATGCAACTAAAGGCAAAACAACTTAGTAGTTCCAAATACCACTGAACTAATAGTGCTTAAGGAATGATTTAGGGCTGATTTTGAAGTAAATTGATTGCTCAAATTACTAACACAATTCACCCAAGCTAAAATTCCATAAAGAGGCACCAATAGTGAAGGTAAACCAAGTGGAAAGCTACTAATAATTCAACATAAAACAAGAAACATATAAAGATTGAATTGAGCAAATATTTAAGAACAACAAAGAGATTAATATGGTTGAACTAAAAGCATAAAAGACTTAAGAGACTCAATAAGAGGTTCACCTCTTAGGAGCTCAATTCAAAATGTTTTTGAAAGCTTTTTTGTAAAAATTTTAAGAGGCTAAAACCTATGGAATTTAAATGAGACAAAATAGGAAACTAACATGACTAGTATTTGACAAAACACAAGATTAAGAAAAAATAACACACCTAAAAATAGAGCAAAAATTTCAGCAAGAGACTCAAAACAAAAGGCACAACAAAGTGGCCAAAGTTGATTACCACAATGGTGTGGAAAAATCCTCAACCATGTGGGTTTAATGGTCACAACTTCTTAGGCACACTTTAACATAAAAAACCAAGGGAAAATTAAGCAACTTGAACACGGAAATAAGATGCAAAGAAAGGGACAAATAAAATCTTATCAAATTAAATGGAAAATAGGCGCGTAGATAAAAGACAAAAGCGCATATAATAGCAAGAATAAAAAACTATACTACTAGACAATAAAGGAAATAGAGATGACAAAAAATGAAGGACTTTAAAATAAAGAGATCAAAGAAATAAACAACAAAGCAAAAAAAAAAATTGAGAAAGAATGTGACCTTTAGAAAGTGGCTCTAGATACCACTTGATGTGATCTTTGATGATCACGTGCCCAAAGGATCCTTTCTAAAGTCACTTGGAAGGGAAATAGATTTATGGAGAGGAAAGGAATGGGGTGAGGCGCCACAAATACTAGGTTTGATAAGCCAAAGAGGAGAGGCCTCAAGGGAGGGGTCCCTTGATAACTCTTAGAAGCTCTCACAAAGGAGAAAGGGGGACACTCAAAGGTAAGAACCTCAACCAATATGGTCTCTAGGATTAAATTCAAGTGTAAAAAATACAAGTGAGGGAGGAGCTCCTATTTATAGAGGTAGCTAACCTCTTGAACAAGATAACCTAAAAAAGAAGGGCTAGGATTAAAATGAGAGATCTAAGGGAGGAGAATTGAGAAACAATTCCCTCCTTAGATCATCAAACTTGGTGCCCAAGTTTCTCAAACCAAGGGCCAAGATTCCTTCTTATTAGCTTAGGGGGTTTATGTAGAAAAGAGGGGTGTAGATATCAAGGCTACCCCTTATTTCCTTCATAAAGACCCAAAAAGCTAAATCCACCCTCTAAATTCCTAAGACACCTCCTAAAAATAAAAAATGGACTAAATACATGTCCCAAATTAAATTCTTAATGCTCCTCAAAATTAAAATAAAGGAAAATTACATTTTATTAACTAAAGTCCCTAGCCTAATATCTTCACTCTCCATAGGAGGTGAAGTCTTCCTTTGTCTGCAAGGGCTAGGTCTTCTTCAATCCTTCTAGCCATGGCCCTAGTGATAGGTCCTTGGCTAGGCATGGTCACATCAACATCTCTACGCATATGGGGCAAAAAGAATTTCTCTTGTAAAAGCATGAGGGTTTTTGAAATCCCAAAATGCCCCATGAGCTCACCTTCATGACTCTCTTTTGTAAGTAAGTTCCTAATTGATCCTTGGGGTATACAAAGCTTACTCCCTTTGTAAAGATACCCCTCACTGATGAAGTACCCATCATGGGCCTTTAATGCGAATGCAGATGCAGAGGTAGAAAATATGGGGCCGAAATACTTATCAGACGGATACATAGCCCGAATGTCATCAAATCCCAAGATTTTTGCACTCAAGGATGAATAAAGGGCATGACGCCTGGAAAGAGCATCAGCCACCCCATTTTGTTTTCCTTTCTTGTACTTGATGACATAAGGGAAGGATTCAAGATATTCCACCCACGTTGCATGCCTTTTGTTCAATTTACCTTGACCCCTCAAATATTTTAGTGACTCATGGTCACTATGAATGACAAACTCCTTGGGAGCAAGGTAATGCTCCCAAGTTTGAAGGGCCCTAATTAGAGCATAAAACTCCTTGTCATAGGTGGGGTAGTTGAGGGGGGCACCATTGAGTTTTTCACTAAAATACGCAATGGGGTGCCCTCCTTGCAACAAGACAGCCCCCACACCTACACCAGAGGCATCACATTCAAGTTCAAATGTTTTAGAAAAGTCAGGTAATGCCAAGACTGGTGCATGGGTCAGTTTATGCTTAATTAGATGGAAGGCTTTCTCTTGTTTCTCACCCCAAAGGAAAGGAACTTCCTTTTTCACCAAATCATTTATTGGTGCGAAGAGCGTGGAGAAATTAGGCACAAAGCGCCTATAAAATCCAGCGAGACCATGAAAGCTTTTGATCTCTGTCACACTCTTTGGGGTGGGCCATTCTTGAATAACTTTTATCTTTTCGGGGTCAACATGAACCCCTTTTGTGCTAACTACAAAACCTAGAAAAACTACACTATCTACACAAAACGTGCATTTTTCTAAGTTACCAAAAAGATGATTACTCCTAAGAAGAGAAAAAACATGCCTTAGATGTCCTAAATGATCATCTAGGTTCCTAGAGTAAACTAAAATGTCATCAAAGTAAACTACACAAAATTTACCAAGGCAATCCCTCAGTACATGATTCATTAAGCGCATGAATATGCTTGGGGCATTAGTTAGCCCAAAAGGCATAACCAACCACTCATAAAGACCAAATTTAGTCTTAAAAGCAGTTTTCCACTCATCACCCTCTTTGATCCTTATTTGGTGGTAACCACTTCTAAGATCTATTTTTGAAAATATTTTTTCCCCATGCAATTCATCCAACATGTCATCAAGACGGGGGATTAGGTGCCTATATTTGATGGTGATGTTGTTGATTGCACGACAATCAACACACATCCTCCATTGGCCATTCTTCTTGGGCACTAACAAGACTGGCACAGCACAAGGGCTTAGGCTCTTTTGAACCCAACCCTTCTCCAATAGCTCATTCACTTGAGACTCAATCTCTTGGGTCTCTATGGGGTTGGTCCTATAGGGAGGTCTATTAGGTAGACTTGCGCTAGGCACCAAATCAATTTGATGTTCTATACCCCTAATGGGAGGAAGTCCTTTCGGAACCTCATTAGGGAATATATCATCAAATTCTTTTAAAATATCTTGAACCCCTTGAGGAAGGTGCTCATGTGCATGGGTGTGGCAGTTATCTCAATAGAAGAATGCAAAATGGGAGAAGGATTTGATGCTTCTTTGCAAAATAGGAGATAAAAGGGCTTGTTAGTCAAAGGAGCTTCTTTTAAATCACGTTTAGTAGCAAATAGGCTCCTTTTACTAATATTCCCTTTCGAAGGGGCATCACCTTCCGACTCTCTCTCTTTACCCTTTTCAAGCTTTAAGGGTAAAGCTTGTTGTGCTTTTTTTTTGTTTTTGTTTTTCCTCAACTCTTTTCTTTTTCATCGCAAATTGATCCTCAGCCACTTGAGAAGGTGACAAAGGCTACAATTTGAAGCGCTTTTCATTATGGGTGAGAATTATTTGGTTGGAGTGACCATGGTGAATAGCTTTTTTGTCAAATTGCCATGGTCTCCCCAACAGGATATGACCAGTCTCCATAGGAACTATGTCACAAAGAATCTCATCATTATAAGATCCTATGGAAATTGGAACCATAACTTGTTCATTGACTACCATCTCCCCTTGCTCATTGAGCCATTGCAATTTGTAAGGTTTGGGATGGGGCATGGTAGTCAAGGCTAGCTTTTCAACCAACCTAGAGCTACAACAGTTACAATAGGAGCCACTATCAACAAGGAGAGAACATACTTTGTCATTTACTTTACATCTTGTATGGAAGATGTTCTCTCTTTGTGACTGGCCAAGCTCTAGAGGTTGGCTTCCAAGAAGCCTTTGAACCATAAGGAGGTCTCTCTCATAAGGAAAAACTTCCTCATACTCTTGTTCAAAAGTATGTCCCCCTTCTTCCTCACTCTCACTAGAGGAGGAAGATGAGCTATTCTCACTACAAATGTCTTGTCCCCTTATGATCATGGTTTTCTTGTTAGGGCATTGAGAGGCAATGTGGCCTCTTCCAAGACATTTGAAGCATTTGATACTACTTTGCCTCTCAGTAGGCTTAGTAGTAGGGGTTTTTCTCTCTACCTGAGGTGCTTTTGTATCTTGAAAATGCTTGGGTTCCTCTTTGGGAAAACCCTTGAAAGAGTTTCCCTTAAGTTGGTCTCTCTTTGAGTAAGAGGGAGAATCTTTTTTAAAGCTTTTTCTCTTGAGTTGATTCTCAGCTCTTACACAAAGTTCTACCAACTCATCAATGTTTGAGTATTAAAGAAGCTCTACCTTATCTCTAATGTCAGAGCTTAATCCACACAAAAACCTAGCAAGGGTGGCATTGGGTTCCTCAATGACATTGGCCCTTAATATGAGAAGCTCCATCTTTTGTCTATACTCCTCAATACTTAGGTTATGTTGCCTAAGTCTTTGGAGCCTATCCAAAAGATCCCTCTCATAATATGAAGGAATGTGCCTTCTTCGCAAACAAGTTTTTAAATCATTCTAGTAGCGTGTCAGGCATTTGTTTACGGGCCCTATCCTTGACTAACCCATCCCACCAATGCAAAGCAGAACCTTGAAAACTAAGGGAGGCCAAAGGTACTTTCCTTTCTTCCCTAATTTCATAGCATCGAAAGAGTTGTTCCACTTTGACTTCCCAATCTAGGTAAGTCTCAACATCTTCCCTACCATGAAAATGGGGTAGGTCTACCTTTGGTTCCCTAGCATAATTTATGTTCTCTTGAGGAGAATGATGATTGTATGATGAATGAGAGTGATGCTAATATTGATTTCTATAGTATTCTTCTTCACTAGAGCTAAAATGCCTAGATGGGGATCTTATGAGAATTCCTTTATTTTTTCTATCACTCTCCCTCCCATCTCTCCTCTTACTCTCTTCTCCTCTCCTTCTCTCTTCTTCCTCTTTTTCTCTTTTTCTTTCTAGTTCTTTCCTTCTTCTCCTTTCTTCATCCTCTCTTCTCTCTCTTTGCCTTCTCTCTTCTCGCTCTTTTTTCTCTTTTCTCATTTCCAACATCTCTTTTTTTTAACTCTTCCTTCTCTTTTTTTTTTCCTTTTCTTTTATTTCTTTTTTTCTCTCTTTGTCTTCTCTCCTTTCTTGTTCTTTAGCCATCCATTCCATAAATTCTAAGTTAAGGTTTTCAAGAGTGTCTCCCTTAGAAGGTTTTCTTTGGTTGACACTCTTACTTGATGAACAACTATGTGCACTAGAATGTGTGTGGGAAGTCATGGTGCTTGGATGCTAAAAACTAAAGGGTAGGCCAAAAACTTTCTTTTTTTGTTTTCTCACCTAAGGTGGCTTGATGAGTCTTTGGAACTCTTATCCTCTACATGTTTTTTCAAAATAACATAAAATAAAATAAAAGTGCAAGAATGTAAAATAGAAAGGGCTCTAATCTTGCTCCTAAGGTGTTGAAGAAAGTGTACCACTTCTCCCTTCTTCACATAATTAATGAGGAACTACGCTAAAATTAACCAAAATTATTACAAACCAAGGGAGGGCCTTAAGGGCACTCAAACTCCCAATCTAAAATTAAGTATACACAATACAAAGAATAAAAAAAATAAAACAAAGTCTTCACTCTAAGCTTTTTGGTGTTTGTCTCCTTTTGATCAAGCCTCTTTGAGTTGCATCAACTCACCCCAAGAATGCTACCCTTGTTTCCTCTTGTTTGGACTTGCCAAAATTTTATATATGGAACCTTTCCCAACCTTTCCTTACCAAGGCCGAATACAACACAAGACAACAAACAAAGGTGAATAACAAAACAAGGTTCACAAATCCAAGTGGATAGATTAAACAATGACAAACTCAAAGAAGTAAAAAAGACAAGCAAGAAAACATAAGGCTTACAAAGGAAGGTAGCACACAAATAACTTTCCTAGATTAGCTCTAAGAGTAGAGATGAAAAAAGACTCAAACAAAAAAAATGAAACCAATAGTTGAACACTTAATAAAATTTAGGTGACCAAAACTAAAAAGCTTACTCAAGTAATTTTTTTTTAATCACAATTGGTTCCTCATATCAAATGTTTCTACTATTAGGTACACAACTTCAAATTATTTAGGGCTAATTTTGAAGTAAATTGATTGCTCAAATTACTAACACAATTCACCCAAGCTAAAATTCCATAAAGAGGCACCAATAGTGAAGGTAAACCAAGTGGAAAGCTACTAATAATTCAACATAAAACAAGAAACATATAAAGATTGAATTGAGCAAATATTTAAGAACAACAAAGAGATTAATATGCTTGAACTAAAAGCATAAAATACTTAACAGACTCAATAAGAGGTTCACCTCTTAGGATCTCAATTCAAAATGTTTTTTAAGGCTTTTTTTGTAAAAATTTTAAGAGGCTAAAACCTATGGAATTTAAATGAGGCAAAATAGGAAACTAACATGACTAGTATTTGACAAAACACAAGATTAATAAAAAATAACACACCTAAAAATAGAGCAAAAATTTCAGCAAGAGACTCAAAACAAAAGGCACAACAAAGTCGCCAAACTTGATCACACCAATGGTGTGGAAAAATCCTCAACCATGTGGGTTTAATGGTCACAACTTCTTAGGCACACTTTAACATAAAAAACCAAGGGAAAATTAAGCAACTTGAACATGAAAATAAGATACAAAGACAGGGACAAATAAAATCGCATCAAATTAAATGGAAAATAGGCGCGTAGATAGAAAACAAAAGCGCATATAATAGCAAGAATAAAAAGCTATACTACTAGACAATAAAGGAAATAGAGATGACAAAAAATGAAGGACTTTAAAATAAAGAGATCAAAGAGATAAACAACAAAGAAAAAAAATTTAGAAAGAACGTGACCTTTAGAAAGTAGCTCTAGATACCACTTGATGTGATCTTTGATGATCACGTGCCCAAAGGATCCTTTCTAAGGTCACTTGGAAGGGAAATGGATTTATGGAGAGGAAAAGAATGGGGTGAGGCGCCACAAATACTAGGTTTGATAAGCCAAAGGGGAGAGGCCACAAGGGAGGGGTCCCTTGATAACTCTTACAAGCTCTCACAAAGGAGAAAGGGGGACACTCAAAGGTAAGAACCTCAACCAATATGGTCTCTAGGATTAAATTCAAGTGTAAAAAATACAAGTGAGGGAGGATCTCCTATTTATAGAGGTAGCTAACCTCTTGAACAAGATAACCTAAAAAAGAAGGGCTAGGATTAAAAGGAGAGATCTAAGGGAGGAGAATTGAGAAACAATTCCCTCCTTAGATCATCAAACTTGGTGCCCATGTTTCTCAAACTAAGGGCCAAGATTCCTTCTTATTAGCTTAGGGGGTTTATGTAGGAAAAGAAGGGTGTAGATATCAAGGCTACCCCTTATTTCCTTCATAAAGACCCAAAAAGCTAAATCCACCCTCTAAATTCCTAGGCATGACCTAAAAATAAAAAATGGACTAAATACATGTCCCAAATTAAATTCTTAATGCTCCTCAAAATTAAAATAAAGGAAAATTACATTTTATTAACTAAAGTCCTAGCCTAATATCTTCACTCTCCATAGGAGGTGAAGTTTTCCTTTGTCTGCAAGGGCTAGGTCTTCTTCAGTCCTTCTAGCCATGGCCCTAGTGATAGGTCCTTGGCTAGGCATGGTCACATCAGGTTATCTTGTTCAAGAGGTTAACTACCTCTATAAATAGGAGCTCCTCCGCTCACTTGTATTTTTTGCACTTGAATTTAATCCTAGAGACCATATTGGTTGTGAGGTTCTTACCTTTGACTGTCCCCCCTACTCCTTTGTGAGAGCTTCTAAGAGTTATCAAGGGACCCCTCCCTTGTGGCCTCTCCCCTTTGGCTTATCAAACCTAATATTTGTGGCGCCTCACCCCATTCCTTTCCTCTCCATAAATCCATTTTCCTTCCAAGTGACCTTAGAAAGGATCCTTTGGGCTCGTGATCATCAAAGATCACATCAACAAGAGTGTTAGCCAAATACAATTTTCTAAGGTTAACTCTCTTGAAAACCTTACCATGGATTTTCATGAGTGGATAATGGAAGAGAGGTTAAAGGTGGGAGGAAAAAGAAAAGAGAAGGAACAGGAAAAGAGGGAGAAAGAAGAGAGAAAAATAAGAAAAAAAGAGTTTGAAAAAAGAGAGAAAGAGTAGAGAAAAAGAAAAAAGAAAAAAGACGAAGAAGAGAAAAGGAAAAGTAGAGAGGAGGAAAAGAGAAGACAAAGAGAGTGGGAAATAAAAGAATAAAGAATTTGGTTCCCCTTCTAGGAAGTTTAGTGAGAGTGAGAAAGAGTATTATGAAGAAAGACCTAGAAGGAGAGGACATTCCCATGAGCATGAGCATATGGCTGCAACTAGGGATCCAAGAATTGATCTTCCTCCTTTTCATGGAAGAGGAGATGTGGAAGCCTATCTTGATTGGAAATAAAGGTAGAACAATTATTCCATTGTCATGAAATAAGAAAAGAGAACAAAGTCTCCTTGACAACCCTAAGCTTCCAAGGGCATGCCATGCATTGGTGGGTTCGGTTAACTAATGAAAGAGCCTGGACTCGTATGCCTTCCATAAAGTATTAGAATGAATTGAAAAGTGATTTAAGAAGAAGGTATATACCCTCTTACTATGAGAGAAATCTTTTGGATAGAATCCAAAGGTTTAGGCAACAAAACCTAAGTATAGACAAAAGATGGAGTTACTCATCTTAAGGGCGGGCATAATTGAGGAACCCAAGGCCACTATGGCTAGGTTATTATCAGCAATGAAATTAGGGACAAAGTTGAGGTCTTCTCATATTCAAGCCTAGATGAATTGGTATAACTTTTTATCAAGGTGGAGAATCAAGTTAGAAAAAATGAATAAAAAAGGATTCTCAACCTTATGCAAGGAATAACCAATTCAAAGGGAACTCTTCCAAGGGTTTCCAAACATCCCAAAGAACATAAAGCATCTTATATAGATAAAAAAAAAACCCTCGACTACTACCTTCCATGAGAAGCAAAGTATTATAAAGTGCTTTAAATGTCTTGGAAGATGCCATATTGCCTCTCAATGCCCCAACAAGAAAACCATGATCATGAGGGGCAAGACATCTATAGTAGTGAGAGCAGTTCACCTTCCTCTTCCAATGAAAGTGAAGAAGAAGAGGGCCATGCATCATATTCGGACTGTGAAGATGTTTATGCATATGAGGGATACCTTTTGATGATAAGAAGGCTTCTTGAAAGCCAACCTCTAGAGCTTACCTAGTCTCAAAGAGAGAACATCTTTCATACTAGATGTAAAGTTAATGATAAAGTATGTTCTCTCATTGTAGATAGTGGGTCTTATTGCAACTGTTGTAGCTCTAGGTTGGTTGAAAAGCTAGACTTGACTCCATTTCCCCATCCAAAACCTTGTAAACTACAATGATTCAATAAGCAAAGGGAAATGGTAGTAAGAGTACCAATTTCCATAGGGACTTACAATGATGAAATTTTATGTGACATAGTCCCCATGAAAGTTGGACACATCTTGCTAGGAAGACCATGTCAATATGATAAAAAAGCCATCCATCATGGTCATTCCAATCAAATCATCCTCACTCATATGGATAAACGTATAAGGTTGTATCCTCTAATGCCTTCTCAGGTGATTGATGATCAACTTCTCAAGAAAAACAAAAGAGATGAGGAGCATAAACAAAACAAAAATCTTTACCCCTAAAGCTTGAAAGGGGTAAGGAGACTGAGTTGGAAGGTGCCTTCCAAGAAGATTTTAAGTAGAGAAAGCTTATTTGCAAAAAAACTTGATTTAAAAGAAGCTCTCTCCACTAACAAACCTTTCTATCTTCTCCTTTGTAAAGAGGCACCTCCCATTTCTCCCCCTATTTCTGATGAAAGCACTGCCATAGAACTTGAACCTAGGAACCTTCCTCAAGGGGTCAAAAACCTTCTACAAGAGTTTGGTGATGTATTCCCTAGTGAAGTCCCAAAAGGCTTCCTCCTGTTAGGAGTATAGAACACTAAATTGATCTGGTTCCAGGGGCTAGCCTACCCAATAGGCCTGCTTATAGGACCAACCCCTTGGAAATTAAGGAGATTAAGTCCTAAGTTCAAGAGCTATAGGAGAAGGGTTGGGTTCAAAAGACCCTCAACCTTTGTGTTGTGTCAATCTTGTTGGTGCTAGAGAATAATGGCCAATAGAGGATATGCATTGATTGTAGAGCTATCAATAGCATCACCATAAAGTACAGGCACCCAATTCCTAGGCTTGATTACATGTGGGGATGAATTTCATGGAGCCAAATTATTTTCAAAAATTGATCTTAAAAGTGGTTATCACCAAATAAGGATTAAAGAGAGTGATGAGTGGAAAACCGCTTTTAAGACCAAATTCGGCCTTTATGAATGGTTAGTCATGCCTTTCAGCCTCACAAATTCTCTTAGCACTTTCATGAGATTAATGAATCATGTCCTGCGGGATTTTTTAGGAAAGTTTTGTGTCCTTTATTTTGATGATATTTTAGTGTATAGTAGGAGCCTAGATGATCATTTAGGACATTTTAGGCAAGTCTTTTGCATTCTTAGGTCCAACCACCTGTTTGGAAACCTTGAAAAATGTACCTTCTATGTCGAGAGTTTGGTGTTTTGGGGTTTCATAGTTAGTGTAACGTCCCCCGTTACAATAACACCCAAAGAATAATAATTAAGTAATTATTGAAAATAATAAAAAAATCAAACAATAAATAAAAATTTATTGTCCTTACAAAGTATCATTCTCAAATGTGGACATCTCAAAATTTAAATAACAACGTTCACAAAAAGGATAAATCTTCTAAATTATAATAACAACGTTCATAAAAAGGAAAACCTAAACTATGACTAAATCTTCACGCCTCCTTAGCCTTCTCAACTTCCACCTCTTCTGACTCTAAAAACAACACTTTTTAATGAGATGAAAATCTCAATGAATAAAACAAGTTAAAAAAAAGTTCGAAAATAGCGTTGTTCTCAGCCGGTGCGGAATCCGGAAAAACAACCATGGTACCCACAAAAAGATGTTTTTAACAACAAAATATAGTTTGTTTCAAATAATTAATTTCTAATATGAATAAATTAATAAACACAAAAACAAAATGTTGTTTTCATTAACACCTTCATGATGCACATAATTGATAGTGATACTCAAGATCACTCACTCTCACTCTATAGTTCCCAGAACCAAGGTTTTTAATAGGTTCTTCAAAAAGGCCTATGAGCTCATATTCCATACAAGGGCATCTCATTGCCTTCCTCACTTTATTATGGAGGTATCCAGAATCTCTTCTCCATCTCGGATGGAGGTATCTAAAACTTCTTCCTTGTATTAAATGGAGGTATCTTATACAACCATTTCAAATGGATGTATATCAAATGTCATCCCCATTCCAAATGGAGATATCTCACTCAGTTAGCGCAACATAAACAATATAAATTTATACTATTAAAGTTGTATGCTAATACTATTTCATGATTCAAAAACATATATATATATATATATACACACACACACACACACTTTTTAAAAGTCATACCATGAAGGGTTTTAAAAGTCATTTTACTCACCTCTTGAAGCGAGATCTCACCACTTTAATTTGTTTCCTTCTGCTCTTATGTCCCTCTTTCTCAACCATAGAATAATCAACTAATCTATGATATTCTGAGATAACTAGTTTACCTTATATATAATAGCTTAGGGTTGATTTTCCCCTCTCTATATTTTTTATCTCTTTTATAAAATATTTTTTACAGATTAAATTCAAAATAATATCAAATATTTAATTATTTTATCTTATTTCCATTTTAAAAGAAATATTATCTTAAATCAATTTATCTTTAATCTTTTAGTTATTTGATTGATTCTCATCTAATTATTAGCTTCTTCTTTTTTCTTTTTTTCTATATTATTTTATTTAAATTATAATAATTATTTATTTATTATGTGAGATAATTTTTATTTTAAAAATTTGAGGATTTTACAGTTAGCAATTTAAAAAAATCAAAGTCATCTAAGAATGGCCTACCCCAAAAAATGTAATAGAGATCAAGAGCTTTCACGGTCTCACTAGTTTTTACCAATGCTTTGTGCCAAACTTCTACACACTTTTCTCACCAATAAATGATTTGGTGAAGAAGGATATTCCTTTCCTTTGGGGTGAAAAACAAGAGAAAGCCTTTTTCTCTAGTCAAGCATAAACTCACTAATGCACTAGTCTTGGCATTACCTGATTTCTCAAAAACTTTTGAACTTGAATGTCATGCCTCTTAGTGTAGGTATGGGAGCTGTTTTATTGCAAGGTGGGCACCCTATTGCTTATTTCAGTGAAAAACACAATGGTGCCCCTCTCAACTACCCCACCTATGATAAAGAGTTCTATGCTCTAATTAAAGCCCTTCAGACTTGGGAGCATTACCTTGCTCCTAAGGAGTTTTTCATTCATAGGGACCATGAGTCACTTAAATATATGAGGGGTCAAAGAAAATTACATAAAAGTCATGCAAAATGGGTGGAATACCTTGAATCTTTTCCGTATGTCATCAAATACAAAAAAGGAAAACATAATGTGGTGGTTAATGCTTTGTTTAGAAGACACTCTCTTTATACCACCCTTAGTGCTAACATTTTGGAGTTTGATGACATACGAGTCATGTATCCCTTTAATAAGGATTTCAACCCTATTTTTGCAGCCTCTACATCTGCATCTGACACCCTTAATGGGTTCTTCATCAGTGAGGGGTATCTTTACAAAGGGAGCAAGCTTTGGATACCTAAGGATCCATTAGAAACTTTCTCACAAAAGAGAGCCATGAAGGTGGGCTCATGGAGCATTTTGGGATTTCTAAAACCCTTCTACTCTTACAAGAGAAATTATTTTGGCCCCATATGAAGAGAAATGTCCATAGGCATTGTACAACATGCATAGCTTGTCTTCAAGTTAAGTCTAAGGCAATGCCCCATGATTATACACACCTTTTCCTACTTTTTCTACACCTTGGCTGGACATCAGCATGGACTTTGTCCTTGGCCTTCCTCGTACCCAACAAGGTGGAGACTTTATCTTTGCGGTGGTGGATAGATTTCTAAAATGGCCCATTTTATATCCTTCCACAAGGTAGATGATGCGAGCAACATTGCAAGACTTTTCTTTATAGAGGTTGCCCATTTGCATGGCATACCCTCTACCAAAGTCTCTAATAGGGATGTGAAGTTCCTTAGCCATTTCTAGAAAACCTTATGGGCTAAGCTAGGAACTAAACTATTGTTCTCAACTACTGTTCTCCACCACTTGTCACCCCCAAACAGATGGGAAGACAGAGGTGGTAAATAGGTCTTTATCAACTACGCTGAGGGCAGTCCTTCGAGGCAACCATAAGTCTTGGGATGAATACCTTCCCCATATAAAGTTTGTGATGCAATCCTACCTATCAAGGGCCCTCTCACTAGGGCAATGGCTAGGAGGATTGAAGAGGACTTGGCCCGGAAAGACTCATCAAGACCCCAGCTCATGATGGAGATAGATATTTTAGGCCATAGTCCTTAGTTTTCCTCTTGTAAATATTAATTATCTTTTAATTCCCTTTTAGGACTTGTATTTTGGCCATTTATTTTAATTTCTAGACTTTAGGGTGTAATTAGCTTAGGAAGGGAGGTGACGGGAGTAAAGGGCCTAATAACACAAAGGAGTGTGGATCTCTTTCCACACCCCCTTGATTAGGCCGTGACACTCCCTAGCTTAAGGCTAGGCACCACTTTTAGTGGGCCTAAGAGAGATTAGTGCTCCTAATGCTAATTAGGCCCAAGTCCCATATTGCCTAGTTTTGAGTGCCTTGTTCCCTCTTTGGGCTATAAATACACCTAGTCTCTCTTGTACAAAGCACACTTGATTGAATGAAGTAAGACTCTTTTTGAGCAATTTATTCTTGAGTGTCATTGAGAATCCTCTCTCTTGAGGAATCTCTCCCTTAAAGCTTTTATCAAGGGACCTTTCCCTTGTGGCAAGCAACATAAAATTGTTTGACTCATCTTTCTCCTAGAAAGTGGCGTCAACCCTTTCCCATTTTCTTAGAGGAAGGAACCTTGGTTGAAGAGATCAAGGGAGTGCATCATTTGGTATCAGAGCCATCTTCATGAAGGTTCATTTCCTCCTCTTTCTCCTTAGTTTATGTTTCTTTCTTTAGTTTCTTTTTTCTGCAGTTTTTATACTTTATTTCTTGCTTCCTTTATTTTCATTTAAATTCCTTATTGTCTTGAAGTTTATTTTTAGTTCTTGCAATTTTTATTTCCATGTCTTTATTGCTTTCTAGATTCAATTTATTTTGTTAATTTCTATTGAATCTTTGTGTGTTTCCTTTAGGTTTGTTTCTTTAAATTTCTGCCCATCTTTTTAATTTTTCCTTATTCTAGTGCTTACCCTAAGAGGATCATAGTAATGACTTCACAAACTTTGTGAAGGAAGCCACACAATTGTGGTTTTGATCCTTGGATGCACTTTTGCTTCTTTCATTTAGAGTTCTTGTATTTTAATTCTATTATCCGGCACCTTTTTCTCTAATTTTTTTCCTGCACCTATTTCTCTATTTTTTCCAGCCCCTATTTCTCTGTTTTTGTGTCACATTCTTGGTCATTTTGAGTCATTTATTTTCAGTTTTAATCCTCCTACGTTGTGTCTTATTTTGGTATTGTTTAGTCCTTTTAATTGTCACTTAAAATCCATTGTTTAGCTCTTTTATTTTACCATAAAAGTGTGTTATTTCTCTATTGGAAATTGAGCATCAAAGAGGATTACTCTTGATCCCATGTCTTTAGAGTCTCACATGCTATTTAGATCTTAGCATGTTCTTAAAAAAAAATCTTCAAAAAATTAATGCTCAATTTCTTCCAAATTTCATTCACTTGTTCAATAATTTTAGTATCTTAATTTTGTGCTAGTTTTTGTGGTGATTTTTGTTGATTGGCTTTGAGAGGCATGTTGGGTATGTAATTGGGCTGATTATTGAGTAATCAAGTTGACCTCAACTTCCATAAAACTCTCCTTGTGCCATTTATTTTTTATCACCTAAAATTACTAGTTCATATTAGGTTGCTTTGTTTCTTAATTTTGCACTTTTGTATATCAATTATGGTGGCCATTTCCTATCCTTTGTTCAAACATTTATGATTCTTTGACTCCTCACCGTATTTGGTTCAAAATTTTGTTAAGAGGTGTAGCAAAATTGTATAAAAAATAGAAATTAAAAAGGAAACAAGTGAAAAAAAAAACGTGTTAGTAAAAGAAAAATTGTTAAAAAAAAAAAGAAGTGAAAAGAACAAAATATCTTTAGTGCACCTCATATTGTCCCAATGACTAAAAGGAGTGATTTAAAAAAAAAATTAATGAATCTTGCTTGAACATACTTGCATATAATTTGGCCATATTGATTTTAAATGATGCAAATGATTGAAACTTTTGAGTCATTTTTTTTTTGTTTTTGTAGTCCATTCTGTTCTAGGCCCATTCTAGGAATTTCTTTTGTGAACCATCTTTCTATCTACACCATTTTTACTTGCTTGTCTTCTTTGGTTATCTTTGTGTTTGTCCAAATAATTCCTTCCACTTGGATGTTTATCTCCCTTCCTTGAGTTTTCTTTTCATGTTTTTTTTTTATTGTATTGCACTCTCTTGGCTCCTCCTTGGGTGCGCCACTTTGTTGAAGGAAAAGAAAGGTCAAACCAAGCTTTCCACAAGGGAAGCATCTTGAGGTGTGTTGAAGCAAGCTAAGGAAGAGGTTCATTCAAGGGAGCAACACTACTTTGAGAAAGGTAAACACTTGGAGTAGAGAGCAACTTCAAACATCAAGCCTTTTGTTTCTTTTTGTTTAATTGGGTGTAAATTTTATTAATACCATTTTAATTGAGGTGTTGGATGCCCATAAGGGTCACCTCTTTGATTGTAATAATTTTTTAGTTTCTCGTTTAGGTGGGAGAAGGAATTGGTACCCCATCTCTCCACCTTAGGTGCACGCCTTTAGATCCTTACCTTTGCTTTAAATTTCTTTTATTTGCTTTGCATCTTAGTGTGAAAGGCTTTTGAGTTCCAAATACTCTTAAGTAATTCACTTAGGGAGAAAACAAAACAAAAGAGTAAGGAGTGTTGCCCATAGGTTCTTCCCAATCACTTTCAAAATGAGCTCACACACATCTAGTAAAGGTAGTGTAAATCAACAAGGTTCTCAAAAAACCAACAACATGGATAAGTTTGTGAGTGAATTTAGGGAATGGAGGGTAGAAGAGATAAAAGAAAGAAAATAAAGGAGAGAAGAAAAGAGGCGTGAAGAGAAAGAAAAAGAAAAGAGAGAAAGAGAGTTAAGAGAAGAAAGACGAAGAGAGGAAAAAGAGCGTGAGAAAAAAGAGAAAGAAAGCGAGGAGAAAACAGAGAGACAAGAACGAGAAGAAAGAGAAGAAAGACGGAGGGAAGAGAAAGAAAGAGAACAAAGAGAAAGAGAAGAAAAAACGGAAAGAGAAGAGAGAGAGAGGGAAGAGATAAGAGAAGAGCGTGAAAGAGAAGAAAGAAGAGAAAGACGAGTTAGAGAAAGGCATAGGTATAGGTCTGCCTCTAGTGAAGTAACTGAAAGTAAGGGATATGAAAAACCTAGGGTCAGGAGAGCACAACAACATCATAAGCAACCCCAAGCCCAACCTAGGGAACAAAAAGTTGACCTCCCTCATTTTCATGGCAAAGACGATGTGAAAGCCTACCTTGATTGGGAAATGAAGGTAAAACAACTCTTTGTTTCTTATAACATAAGTGAAGAAAGAAAAGTTCCACTGGCAACCCTTAGCTTCCAAGGGCATGCCATGTATTGGTGGACCTCCTTGGTCAATGAGAGGCGCCGCCTTCGTAACCCTCCGGTGGATTATTGGAATGATCTCAAGGGGGCTATGAGGCGGAGACACGTCCCTTCTTATTATGAAAGAAAGCTCTTGGATAAACTCCAAAGATTAAAATAGTACAACTCAAGTGTTGAGGAGTACAGACAAACCATGGAGCTTTTCATGATGAGAGCGGGCATCACTGAAGAACCAAGGGCCACCGAAGCTATATTTTTAAGTGGTTTGACTCTGACATAAGAGACAAAGTTGAGCTCTTACCATATAATAATCTAGATGACCTAGTCCAACTTTGCATAAGAGTGGAAAATCAATTAAAAAGAAAAGGTGGAGCAAAAAGAGAATTTTCATCCTACAATTATGCAAAGAGGGACCTAGGCAAGGGAAGCTCTTCCAAGAGCTCTCCTAAAGAGGAACCATCCAAGCATGTGCATAAAGAACATAAACCCATGCATCATAGAGACAACCCCCCTACTAGTTCTAACAATAGGACTAGTAGTATTAAATGCTTTAAATGTCTTGGGAGAGGCCACATTGCCTCTCAATGCCCCAATAAGAAAACCATGATCATGAGGAGTTAAGAGATTTTTAGTGAGAGTAGCTCATCTTCATCCTCTAGTGAGAGTGAGGAAGAAGAGGGTCATGAGCATCATGAACATGACATTGTTGAAAATCCTTGTGATGGAGACCTCTTAATGGTTAGGCGCCTTCTTGGAAGCCAACCCCTTGAGCTTAACCACTCCCAAAGAGAGAACATTTTCCATACACGTTGTAAAGTTTTAGACAAAACCTGTTCTCTCATTGTGGATAGTGGATCCTGCTGCAATTGTTGTAGCTCAAGGTTGGTAGAGAAGCTAGCCTTACACCCAATTCCTCATCCTAAACCTTACAAGCTCCAATGGCTTAATGAGGAAGGGGAAATGGTTGTAAACCAACAAGTGAAGGTGTCGTTCTCCATTGGAAAGTATCAAGATGAGATCTTATGTGATATAGTTCCAATGGAGGCTAGCCATATCTTGTTAGGGAGGCCTTGGCAGTTTGACAAATAAGTCATTCACCATGGCTACTCTAATGAGATAATCCTCACTCATAAGGGTAAAAGAATAAAGTTGACTCCTCTCACACCTTTACAAGTGGCTGAGGATCAACTCATCATGAAACATAAAAGAGATGAGGAAAAAAAAAGTTCAAAGTCAAAAAAAGAAAAAAAGTTTTCATCCCTAAAGCTTAAAAAGGGTAAAGAGGGAGAGTTGGAAGGAGGTACCCCTTCCAAAGAGGTAATTAAGAAAGAGAGTCATTTTGCAACAAAAATGGATATTAAAGAAGCTCTCTTGCTTGATCGACCTTTTTATCTCCTTCTTTGTAAAGAGGTACCTTCTAGCACTGTCACAAGTCATGAAATTGAGTCTCTTCCAAAAGGGGTTCAAAATCTTTTAAAAGAATTTGATGATCTTTTACCTCAAGAGGTTCCGAGGGGATTACCACCTCTAAGGGGAATAGAACACCAAATTGACCTTGTTCCTGGCGCAAGTCTGCCCAATAGACCCGCGTATAGGACAAACCCCGTTGAGACCAAAGAGATTGAGTCTCAAGTTCAAGACTTGTTGGAGAAGGGTTGGGTTCAAAAGAGCCTTAGCCCTTGTGCGGTTCCTGTTTTGTTGGTGCCCAAAAAGGATGGAAAATGGCGGATGTGTATGGACTGTCGTGCCATCAATAACATCACCATTAAGTATAGGCACCCAATCCCTAGGCTAGAAGATATGCTTGATGAATTGCATGGAGCCAAAATATTTTCAAAAATTGATCTTAGAAGTGCTTACCATCAAATAAGAATCAAAGAAGGAGATGAATGGAAAATCGCTTTTAAGACCAAATTCGGTCTTTATGAATGGTTGGTGATGCCTTTTGTGCTCACCAATGCTCCAAGCACTTTCATGCGTCTCATGAATCATGTACTTAGGGATTGCATTGGTAGGTTTGTAGTTGTTTATTTTGATGATATTTTAGTCTATAGTAGGTCTTTAGAAGAACATATAGGACACCTTAGGGAAGTCTTATTTGTCCTTAGAATGAATAAACTATTTGCAAACTTAGAAAAATGCACTTTTTGTGTTCATTAGTGCCCAAGGGGTCCAAGTGGACCCCCAAAAAATCAAGGCCATTCAAGAATGGCCCACCCTTACTAGTGTGACTGAGATCAAGAGCTTTCATGGTCTCGCAGGATTTTATAGGCGCTTTGTGGCTAACTTCTCCACACTAGCTTCACCACTCAATGACTTGGTGAAGAAGGAAGTTCCTTTCTTATGGGGTGAAAAACAAAAATAAGCTTTTCAACTGCTCAAGGATAAACTCACTAATGCACCCGTTCTAGCTCTCCCCGACTTTTCAAAAACTTTTGAGCTAGAATGTAATGCATCGGGAGTAGGTGTAGGAGCTGTGCTGTTGCAAGGGGGGCACCCCATTGCTTATTTTAGTGAAAAACTCAATGGTGCCCACCTCAACTACCCCACCTACGACAAGGAGTTTTATGCTTTGATCCGTGCCCTCCAAACTTGGGAACATTATCTTGTTTCCAAGGAATTTTTCATTCATAGTGACCATGAGTCACTTAAGTATTTGAGGGGGCAAGGAAAGTTGAACAAGAGGCATGCTAAATGGGTTGAATTTCTTGAAACTTTTCCTTATGTCATCAAATATAAAAAGGGAAAAACAAATATGGTGGCCGATGCTCTTTCAAGGAGGCATTCTCTCCTTGCCACCCTCAGTGCTCAAATTTTAGGATTTGATGACATAAAAGAAATGTATCCTTCTGACCAAGACTTTGGAACCATTTATACTGCCTCATCTTCCAAAGCCAAAGATGGCTTCTACATGTGTGAGGGGTACTTATTCAAAGAGGGCAAACTTTGTGTACCCTAAACCTTAATACTTTTAAAAGAAAAATTCTTTTGGCCCCATATGAAAAAAAATGTCCAAAGACATTGCTTGCGATGCATAGCTTGTTTACAAGCTAAGTCTCGAGTAACGCCTCATGGACTTTACACACCTTTACCCACTCCTTCTACACCTTGGGTAGATATTAGCATGGATTTTATCCTTGGGCTCCCAAGAACCCAATGAGGTGTAGACTCCATCTTTGTGGTAGTGGACCGCTTTAGTAAAATGGAACATTTCATTCCCTGCCACAAAGTGGATGATGTGAGTCACATTGCAAGGCTTTTCTTTCGTGAGGTTGTCCGCTTGCACGGAATACCCTTAACCATAGTCTCTGATAGGGATGCTAAGTTCCTTAGCCATTTTTGCAAAACTCTTTGGGCAAGGCTAGGAACTAAGCTCTTATTTTCTACCACTTGTCATCCTAAAACAGATGGACAAACTGAGGTAGTAAATAGATCCCTATCCACTATGTTGAGGGAACTCTTGAAAGGCAACCACAAGTCTTGGGATGAATATCTCCCCCACATTGAATTTGCATATAATAGGGTGGTTCATCGAACCACTAAGCACTCCCCTTTTGAGGTTGTATATGGTTTTAATCCTCTCACCCTTCTGGACTTGTTACCACTCCCTAACACCCGAATTTTTCATAAAAAAGGGAAAAGTAGGGCTGATTTTGTCAAAAAATTACATAAGAGGGTCAAAACTAATATTGAAACCCAATCCAGGGGGTATGCTTCATCTAGCAACAAGGGGAGGAAGGAAGTTATCTTCGAAAAGGGCGATTGGGTTTGGCTTCACCTAAGAAATGATTGTTTCCCTTCTAAGAGGAAGTTCAAACTTAGCCCTCGAGGAGATGGTCCCTTCCAAATCCTTGAGAAGGTAAATAATAATGCATATAAGTTAGACCTTCCCGAGGATTATGGAGTTAGCACCACCTTTAATGTTTGTGATCTTACCCCCTTTTTAGGTGCTGACATGGAAGAGGACGACCCTTCAAATTTGAGGACAAATCTATTCGATGGGGGAGGAGATGATGCAATCCTACCTATCAAGGGCCCTCTCACTAGGGCAATGGCTAGGAGGATTGAAGAGGACTTGGCCCGGAAAGACTCATCAAGACCCCAACTCATGATGAAGATAGAAATTTTAGGACATAGTCCTTAATTTTCCTATTGTAAATATTAATTAGCTTTTAATTCCCTTTTAGGCCTTGTATTTTGGCCATTTATTTCAGTTTCTAGAGTTTAGGGTGTAATTAGCTTAGGAAGGGAGGTGAGGGGAGTAAAGGGCCTAATAACACAAAGGAGTGTGGATCTCTTTCCACACCCCCTTGATTAGGTGTGACTCTCCCTAGCTTAAGGCTAGGCACCACTTTTAGTGGGCCTAAGAGGGATTAATGCTCCTAATGCTAATTAGGCCCAAGTCCCACATTGCCTAGTTTTGAGTGCCTTGCTCCCTCTTTGGGCTATAAATACACCTAGGCTCTCTTGTACAAAGCACACTTGATTGAATGAAGTAATACTCTTTTTGAGCAATTTATTCTTGAGTGTCCTCTCTCTTGAGGAATCTCTCCCTTAAATCTTTTATCAAGGGACCTCTCCCTTGTGGCAAGCAACATAAAATTTTTTGACTCATCTTTCTCCTATAAAGTGGCGTCAACCCTCTCCCATTTCTAACGTCTCCATCCTCCATTTTCTTAGAGGAAGGAACCTTGGTTGAAGAGATCAAGGGAGTGCATCAGTTTGCATATAACTAGCTGGTCTATGGCTTTAACCCTCTCACTCCTTTAATCTCTTATCTCTCCCTTTTTTTCACTTTTTCCATAAGGATGGGGAGGAAAGAGCAGATTTTGTTAAAAGTTACATGAGAGGGTCAAAGCTAACATTGAGCAACAATCAAAGGGGTATGTTGCTTCAACTAATAGGGTAAGAAAGGAAGCTATCTTCAATGAAGCGGACTGGGTTTGGCTTTACTTGAGGAAGGATCACTTTCCTGCTCAGAGGAAGTCCAAACTTAACCCTAGAGGAGATGGACCATTTTAGATCCTGGAGCGACTAAATAATAATGCATACATCTTAGATCTCCCTCCAGAATATGGAGTCAGTACCACTTTTAATGTCTGTGACTTATCTCTTTTTATAGCCGCTGACAACGAAGAGGGCCTTCATGATTTAAGGTCAAATCCTTCCCAAGGGGGAGGAGATGATGTCATCCTCCCTAGCAAGGGACCTATCACTAGGGCCATGGCTAGGAGGATAGAGGAGGATATGGCTAGAGTAAATGGAGGAAGACTTCACCTTTTCATACACATAAAGATCATGCCATACTCCTTATGTTTCTTTTAGCATTCTATTTTGCATCTTCTTTTTAGGTATAGTGGTCTATCCCTTTTCCCTTCTTTGGCCTTGTATTTGGGCATTATTTTTTGTGAGGTTAAGGCTTTTGGGGTGTGATTAGTCCTTTTATGGAGTGTATTACCTAATTGGGCCATTTAGGGGTATGGGTAAGATGTTTTATTAACGACATTTCCCTTTTACTAATTAAACCCAATTAGTTAGCACATAAAGCAAAGAGGAAGCACGGTGGGTCCCCTTGTCCCTTTGAATGGCACTAAATTTGAGCTAATGCCACATGGCATCCTACATGGCACTTAGTTAGATCTAAGATCCATGATTTTAGGAGCATATGCTTATTAAATCAAATTTGAATTTCCCTTCGCTCTTCCATGAAATCTCATGGCCTAAACCCTTCCCCTATCCTATATATAGAATTCTCCACCAACTTGTAATTTTTACACTTGATTGAATGAAAATTTGAGAGTTCTTCTTATTCTTTGAGTGTCCTTTCTTTTCTTCTAGAGAGAAAATTCCTTAGAGCTTTTATCATGGGACCCTTCCCTTGTGGCAAGCTGCTCCACCTTAGGTTTATCTCCTCATGAGTGATCCCTCCACCTTAGGCTTATCTCCTCATGAGTGGCGTCTCCACTTCCCCTCCTAGCCTCTCCATCCTCCATTGCTTCGTGACTTGAAGACCTTGAGAGAAGATCCAAGGGAGGAAATCCTAGAGGTTGCATCAGGAATGCTCTATATATAGAGGATCATGGGCTTAAAACTCCTAAGCGAACATCCACTTGGCTTAATTAAGGGTTAGTTGGCTTAATTTAGTGTTAATTTAGCATGTGCTCAATTAACACTAATTTAATCTAACTAAAGCTCCAAACATGGCCCTAAAATATATGGATCTATGTTCTCTCTATTTTGAATTTAAAGTTTGGAGGGAAATGACATGGCACATCCAAAAATCAAATTAAAATAAGAAGGAACAAGAATCAGCGATGTAGGAGTGAGAAAGCACATGTGGAGTGAAACAAGGGGACAAAGGGTGTGGAAATAAATACCACACATCCACACTACTTCTAGCCAGCCCAACTAATTAAGATACTTCACAAAGATATTATTTACACCTTCTAAAGAAAATAAAACCTATACATCAAAATACAACGCCGAAAATAAAACTAACTATACCTCTAAAATACTAATAACATAAATGTGCTTATACAAGCCTAAAAATGGTCAAATTAATACAATTAAATGGGACATGTCCTAAACTAAACTCCTTGAAGCTTTATCCAAGTCATGCTCCTTTCTTATTAATCCTAGCTCAAGCTCATGCTAGGCGTGCATGCATCATATCCTCTTCCTTGAGGAGAATTTGACCTTAAATTATGTGGTCTTTCTTCCTCTTTTCCAGTCCTGCAAGAGAATGAGCATAGGAGTGAGTATATGATTATATACATAGATGTTAAGAGTTGGAGGTCTATAGGGAGACCTCATAGACTTTGGGTGGTGGGGGTTTGCTATGCCTATACCCCTACACAACAGTTCCCCAAGTGACTCCAAGTTCACTAAAGGCTAGTCCCATCTATGTAGAAAGTGAGACAAACTTATAGCACTCATTCGAGAAATCCAAGTAGGCTTTATCTTGTTGTTCACCCTACAAGATGATAATGGGCCTAGGTTGGACCTTTCTTTCAAGGTCTCTTTAACTGGACCTTGAGATTGACTATGGATAAAAAAGGTTTGTAGCCCAATCTCCTGACCATACTTGACTAAGGTCACTCTTCTCACCAAACTCTTTTTCTAAATTTTTATTTTTTAAATTTTCAGAGGTGGGTGTTTGCTCTTTATCTCCTTTCTCCTTTTCAATCCTTTTCTTCTCTCTCTCCCTCTTGAGTTTTCTTTTTTTTCCCCTTTTTTCTATTTCCTCTCTTTCCCAATCTTCCTCTATTTTTTTTCCAATATTATTCTCTTTTTTTCCAATATTATTCTCTTTTTTTCCAATATTTTTCTCTTTTTTCCAATAATTGGTGCAATTTTTTAAAATTGTTTGAGTCATTTTGCATTTTAGTCCTTATTTTTATCTAGAACTTTTCTAGGATTTCCTTTGTTTTCTTGGCCTTCTTTCTAGCTTTATTTTTAGTTTGTATTCTTCTTGAACTCTTTGTGTCTTGTCTCCACTTAATCCTTCCATTTGGATAGTGTCCATTCAAATTGTGCTTTTCTTGCCTTTTTGTGCTTGTCCTATCTCTTTGGTTCTTGCCTTGGTTTGGTGCCACTTTTGTGTAGGTAAGCCTTGGGTAAGGAAGCCTTCCACAAGGGTATCCTCTTAAGGAAAAGTTGAAATAGCTAAAAGGAATTGAATAAAAGGAAGAGCATGGACAAGAGTGAAACAAACTTGTGAGAAAAATTTGGAGAGGAGACTTGAAGAATTTTTTTTTCATTTCTTTGCTTTTATTCATTGTTGTGTATATGGCCTCTTATTATTTTTAGGAGTGTTGGATGCCCCTAAGAGTCACTCCTATTTATGTGTAATAGTTTTAGCCTTCTCATTTCAAGGTGTGAGAGAGAAATGGTACACTTCTTCACATCTTTAGGAGCTCGTTTAGATCCCGTATCTTTTTAGTTTTTGTCTTAGCTTGTTTCATGAGTTTTTAGCGAGAGCTTAAGAGTTTCAAAGGCTCTTACACTTGTAGGAATTCGTCTAGGTTTATCTCTTGTAGTTTCTTGTGTTTTTAAGTGGTGTTTGGGTTCCAAAGACTTATACATTTTTTGTGCAATCCTCCCTAGGAAGGGTCATATAACAAGGGCCATGAGTAGGAGGATTGAGGAAGACATGGCTAGAGGAGAGAAAGGAAGACCTCACCTTCTTTTGTACATCAAGATTAGGCCATAGTCTTCGTTTTTTAGCCTTGTATTTGGCGCCTTAGTCTTCATTTTTAATTCATGTATTTGGAGGTGTATTTAGTATTTCTCTGGCCTTGTATTTTAGGCCCTTTTTTCGTTGCCTTTAGTTAAGGGAGCTGTAACTAGTCTATTATGTGGAGTGTGTGCATTAGTGGGCTTTTTGGGACCATGTGGACGTGTGGTTTTGATAACCACACCCCTCTAGCTTTTTCCCACACCCTTCTAAGTCACACATGAAGCATGAGAGACAAGTAGACCCCCACTTGTTCCTTAATGCTCCATCTATCTCTATTCTCTTTCCTACATGGCCCTTCTTGTTGCTTCATGTTTGGATTTGAATTTTGGAGGGAGATGACATGGCACTCTCCAAATTCAAATTCAAATTTGGAGGGAACAAAGATCCTTGATCTTGGGGCATTGTTTGGATCTTGTTGAGTTAATTAAGTGTTAATAAGCCTTGAGCTCAATTAACACCTAATTAATTCAACTATCCTTTCCCTAATCACCCTTGAGTTGGACGTTCAACTCAAGCCCATAGTCTTAAGCTCCCTCTCCTACAAATAAGAACCTCCTCCTCTTGTATCATTTTTACACTTGAATTTTGAATAGACTTGAGAGTTTTACATTTTTCAGTGTCTTCTTCCTTCTCCTAATTGAGAGAACCTTCAATGGCTTTCATCAAGGGCTCCTTCCCTTATGGCAAGTCTTCCTTAGGCTTATCCTTCTAAGGTGGCACCTCCAACCTCATCTCCTTTGACTTCCATCCTTCATCTTCTTCTTTGGAGCAACCTCTTGAAGAGATCCTTGGCTTAGCATCAAGAGGAGTGCACCAAAAGGGTGTTTGGGTTCCAAAGACTCATACACTTTTAGTTGAGAAGCCACAACAAAAGGGTGGGATGAGTGAGTTCTATTCTTGGTACAAACCTCCTCCTAGTTCTTACCATGACCCACATTCATCTTTAATTCGCAATCCCTTTGAGAGAATAGAAAAAATGAAAGAAGTGTAGAGAAAAAGAAAGAAAAATAAAAGAGAAATATAGGAAAGAGAGAATGAAAGAAAAGAAAGAGAGGAAAAAGAAAAAAGAGAAAGAGGAAAAAGAAAGGAGAGAAAATTATGAAAAAGAGAGAAAAGAGAGAGAAGCAAAATATGAAAAAGAAAGAAAAGAATATTGGAATCTAAGGGAAGAGAGGAGAGAAAAGGAAAAGAAAAGGAGAAAGTGGGAGAAAAGAGATAGAGAGCACATACCCACCCTTAGAAAATTTTAAAAATAAAAATTTATAAAAAAAGATTGGTGAGAAGAGTGACCCTAGCCAAGAGTTAGCTTTAAATTCTAGCTTAGGGTAACCTTCTAACTAATCCTTAAAAACAAAAGATGAGTTTGAGATTGTGCCAAATTATTTAAAGCACATTGACTCACAATCTCAAACTCCCCCTAGGAATGATTCTCCAACAAACACTTTAACAATTGTTAGACTTATATCATTACCTTTTAAGAAACAAGTATCTCAAGTCCAATTCTTGGAAAAAGTTGAGAGAGAAGTCAAGCTTTGAGAAGGTTACTCTTTGAATTCCAAGGAGGACCTTACTCAAGAAACGTCTCTTATGGAGAAAGGTGAATGTGAAGTCCTACTTGACACTTCACCAAGTTTTGAACTTAAACCTATATCCTTAAGGTTCAAAACAAATCCTCAAGTTCAAAACTTGGTCAAAAGTGAGAGAGAAGAAGGTCTTCAAGAAGATTACTCCTTAAGTCCTACGGAGGATCTTATTAAAGAAACTTCTTTCCTAGGACAAGTGCAAGTGGAGGTTGTGTCTCAAATCATTTGAGCACATCTTTCAACAACCTCTAGTTGCACATAAAAAAGCAAATTCACCAAGTGTTGAACTTGAACCTTTATTCATAAATCTCAAACAAGAACCTCAAGTTCAACACTTGAAAGAAAAGGAAGTTGTTCTTCAAAGAGATTTATCCTTGCCATCCAAGGAAAATCTAATTGAAAACAACTTTCCCATGTTGCAAGTAGGAAATGAGGTTGTGCCATAACTTCTGAGCACAATGAAACACAACCTCAAATACTAGTGGATATGGCCAAGTGTGGTCAAAAGATTGAGCTAAAAATCTTTTCTATCCATAGCCAATCTCAAGGCCCACTCAAAGAGACATTGAAAGAAAGGTCCACCCTTAGGCCCATCATCATCTTGTGGGGTGAACAACAGGGTAAAGCCTACTTGGATTTCTTGGATGAGTGCTCCAAGGCACCTAAGCTTGTCTCACTTCCTACCCGGATAGGACTAGCCTTTAGTGAACTTGGAGTCACTTGGGGAGCTGCTGCGTGGGGGCATAGGCACAACAAACAATTTTTAAACCTTAGTGTATACCCTCACCACCCCAAGTCTATGAGGTCTCCCTATGACCTCCTACCCTTAACATTTGTGTACATAATCATATATTAATTCCTATGTGGGTGCTTTTGCAGGATTGAAAAAAAGGAAGAAAAACAACAGGATTTGAGGTCAAATCCTCCTCAAGGAAGATATGATGTATGCACGCCTAGCATGGGCTTGAGCTAGGACCAATAAGAAAGGAGCATGACTTGGATGAAGCTTCAAGGAGCTTAGTTTAGGACATATTCCATTTAATTGTATTCATTTAACCATTTTTAGGTTTGTATAAACACCCTTAAGTCATTAGGATTTTACGGGTTTAGTTAGTTTTATTTTCGGCCTTGTATTTTGGCCTATAGGTTATTTTTTCTTAGGAGGTGTAATTAAGCATCACTCTTATTCATCATACAATCATCATTCTCCTCAAGAGAACATAAATCATGCTAGGGAACCAAAGGTAGACCTACCCCATTTTCATGGTAGGGAAGATGTTGAGACTTACCTAGATTGGGAAGTCAAAGTGGAACAACTCTTTCGATGCTATGAAATTAGGGAAGAAAGGAAAGTACCTTTGGTCTCCCTTATTTTTCAAGGTTCTGCTTTGCATTGGTGGGATGGGTTAGTCAAGGATAGGGCCCGTAAACAAATGCCTGACATTCGCTACTGGAATGATTTAAAAACTTGTTTGCGAAGAAGGCACATTCCTTCATATTATGAGAGGGATCTTTTGGATAGGCTCCAAAGACTTAGGCAACATAACCTAAGTATTGAGGAGTATAGACAAAAGATGGAGCCTCTCATACTAAGGTTCAATATCATTGAGGAACCCAATGCCACCCTTGCTAGGTTTTTGTGTGGATTAAGCTCTGACATTAGAGATAAGGTAGAGCTTCTTTCATACTCAAACGTTGATGAGTTGGTAGAACTTTGTGTAAGAGCTGAGAATCAACTCAAGAGAAAAAGCTTTAAAAAAGATTCTCTCTTTTACTCAAAGAGAGACCAACTTAAGGGAAACTATTTCAAGGGTTTTCCCAAAGAGGAACCCAAGCATGTAGAGAGAAAACCCCCTACTACTAAGCCTACTAGGAGGCAAAGTAGTATCAAATGCTTCAAATGTCTTGGGAGACGCCACATTGCCTCTCAATGCCCTAACAAGAAAACCATGATCATAAGGGGACAAGGCATTTGTAGTGAGAATAACTCATCTTCCTCTTCTAGTGAGAGTGAGGAAGAAGGGGGACATACTTTTGAACAAGAGTGTGAGGAAGCTTTTCCTTATGAGGGGGACCTCTTTATGGTTCAAAGGCTTCTTGGAAGCCAACCTCTATTGCTTGGCCAGTCACAAAGAGAGAACATCTTCCATACAAGATGTAAAGTAAATGACAAAGTATGTTTTTTCCTTGTTGATAGTGGCTCCTGTTGTAACTGTTGTAGCTCTAGGTTGGTTGAAAAGCTATCCTTGACTACCATGCCCCGTCCCAAACCTTACAAATTGCAATGACTAAATGAGCAAGGGGAGATGGTATTAAAATGATGAGATTCTTTGTGACATAGTTCCTATGGAGGCTGGTCATATCCTGTTGGGGAGACCATGGCAATTTGACAAAAAAGCTAACTGGGACCCCTTTTGTGCCAGTCTTATTGATGAGATTCTTGAATAGCTTTTATCTTTTTGGGGTCAACATGGACCCCTTTTGTGCTAACTACAAAACCTAGGAAAACTACACTATCTACACAAAAGGTGCATTTTTCTAAGTTACCAAAAAGATGATTACTCCTAAGAAGAGAAAAAACATGTCTGAGATGTCCTAAATGATCATCTAGGTTCCTAGAGTAAACTAAAATGTCATCAAAGTAAACTACACAAAATTTCCCAAGGCAATCCCTCAGTACATGATTCATTAAGTGCATGAATGTGCTTGGGGCATTGGTTAGCCCAAAAGGCATAACCAACCACTCATAAAGACCAAATTTAGTTTTAAAACTAGTTTTCCACTCATCACCCTCTTTGATCCTTATTTGGTGGTAACCACTTCTAAGATCTATTTTTGAAAATATTTTTGCCCCATGCAATTCATCCAACATGTCATCAAGACGGGGGATTGGGTGCCTATATTTGATGGTGATGTTGTTGATTGCACGACAATCAACACACATCTTCCATTGGCCATTCTTCTTGGGCACCAACAAGACTGGCACAGCACAAGGGCTTAGGCTCTTTTGAACCCAACTCTTCGCCAACAGCTCATTCACTTGAGACTCAATCTCTTGGGTCTCTATGGGGTTGGTCCTATAGGCAGGTCTATTAGGTAAACTTGCGTCAGGCACCAAAATCAATTTGATGTTCTATACCCCTAATGGGAGGAAGTCCTTTCGGAACCTCATTAGGGAATATATCATCAAATTCTTTTAAAATATCTTGAACCCCTTGAGGAAGGTGCTCATGTGCATGGGTTGTGGCAGTGCGCTCAGCAGAAGAATGCAAAATAGGAGAAGGATTTGATGCCTCTTTGCAAAAGAGGAGATAAAAGGGCTTGTTAGTCAAAGGAGTTTCTTTTAAATCACGTTTAGTAGCAAATAGGTTCCTTTTACTAATATTCCCTTTCGAAGGGGCATTACCTTACGACTTTCTCTCTTTACCCTTTTCATGCTTTAAGGGTGAAGCTTGTTGTGTTTTTTTTTTTTGTTTTTGTTTTTCCTCAACTCTTTTCTTTTTCATCGCAAATTGATCCTCAGCCACTTGAGAAGGTGACAAACGATACAATTTGAAGCGTTTTTCATTATGGGTGAGAATTATTTGGTTGGAGTGACCATTATGAATAGTTTTCTTGTCAAATTGCCATGGTCTCCCCAACAGGATATGGCCAGCCTCCATAGGAACTATGTCACAAAGAATCTCATCATTATAAGATCCTATGGAAATTGGAACCATAACTTGTTCATTGACTACCATTTCCCCTTGCTCATTGAGCCATTGCAATTTGTAAGGTTTGGGATGAGGCATGGTAGTCAAGGCTAGCTTTTCAACCAAGCTAGAGCTACAATAGTTACAATAGGAACCACTATCAACAAGGAGAGAACATACTTTGTCATTTACTTTACATCTTGTATGGAATATGTTCTCTCTTTGTGACTGGCCAAGCTCTAGAGGTTGGCTTCCAGGAAGCCTTTGAACCATAAGGAGGTCCCCCTCATAAGGAAAAGCTTCCTCATACTCTTGTTCAAAAATATGTCCCCCTTCTTCCTCACTCTCACTAGAGGAGGAAGATGAGTTATTATCACTACAAATGTCTTGTCCCCTCATGATCATGGTTTTCTTATTGGGGCATTGAGAGGAAATGTGGCCTCTCCCAAGACATTTGAAGCATTTGGTACTACTTTGCCTCTCAGTAGGCTTAGTAGTAGGGGGTTTTCTCTCTACATGAGGTGCTTTTGTATCTTGAAAATGCTTGGGTTCCTCTTTGGGAAAACCCTTGAAAGAGCCTCCCTTAAGTTGGTCTCTCTTTGAGTAAGAGGGAGAATCTTTTTTAAAGCTTTTTCTCTTGAGTTGATTCTCAGCTCTTACACAAAGTTCTACCAACTCATCAAGGTTTGAGTATGAAAGAAGCTCTACCTTATCTCTAATGTCAGAGCTTAATCCACACAAAAACCTAGCAAGGGTGGCATTGGGTTCCTCAATGATATTGGCCCTTAGTATGAGAAGCTCCATCTTTTGTCTATACTCCTCAATACTTAGGTTATGTTGCCTAAGTCTTTGGAGCCTATCCAAAAGATCCTCCTCATAATATGAAGGAATATGCCTTCTTCGCAAACAAGTTTTTAAATCATTCCAGTAGCGAATGTTAGGCATTTGTTTACGGGCCCTATCCTTGACTAACCCATCCCACCAATGCAAAGCAGAACCTTGAAAACTAAGGGAGGCCAAAGGTACTTTCCTTTCTTCCCTTATTTAATAGCATCGGAATAGTTGTTCCACTTTAACTTCCCAATCTAGGTAAGTCTCAACATCTTCCCTACCATGAAAATGGGGTAGGTCTACCTTTGGTTCCCTAGTATGATTTGTGTTCTCTTGAGGAGAATTATGATTGTATGATGAATGAGAGTGATGCTGTGATTTCTATAGTATTCTTCTTCGCTAGAGCTAAAATGCCTACATTAGGATCTTATTAGAATTCCTTTCTTTTTTCTATCACTTTCCCTCCCATCCCTCCTCTTACTCTCTTCTCCTCTCCTTCTCTCTTCTTCCTCTTTTTCCCTTTTTCTTTCTAGTTCTTTCTTTCTTCTCCTTTCTTCATCCTCTTTTCTCTCTCTTTGCCTTCTCTCTTCTCGCTCTTTTTTCTCTTTTCTCATTTCCAACATCTCTTTTTTGAACTCTTCCTTCTCTTTTTGTTTTTCCTTTTCTTTTATTTCTTTTTTTCTCTCTTTTTCTTTTCTCCTTTCTTGTTCTTTAGCCATCCATTCCCTAAATTCTAAGTTAAGGTTTTGCAAGAGTGTCTCCCTTAGAAGGTTTTATTTGGTTGACACTCCTACTTGATGAACAACTATGTGCACTAGAATGTGTGTGGGAAGTCATGGTGGTTGGATGCTAAAATCTATAGGGTAGGCCAAAAACTCTTTTTTTTTCAAGCAACACTCCTTTTTTTTTTTTCTCACCTAAGGTGGCTTGATGAGTCTTTGGAACTCTTAGCCTCTACACTTTTTTCAAAATAACATAAAATAAAATAAAAGTGCAAGAATGTAAAAGAGAAAGGGCTCTAATCGTGCTCCTAAGGTGTTGAAGAAAGTGTACCACTTCTCCCTTCTTCACCTAATTAATGAGGAACTACGCTAAAATTAACCAAAATTATTGCAAACCAAGGGAGGGCCTTAAGGGCACTCAAACTTCCAATCTAACATTAAGTTTACACAATACAAAGAATAAAAAAAATAAAACAAAGTCTTCACTCCAAGCTTGTTGGTGTTTGGCTCCTTCTGATCAAGGCCCTTTGAGTTGCATCAACCCACCCTAGGAATGCTACCCTTGTTTCCTCTTGTTTGGACTTGCCAAAATCTTATGTATGGCACTTTTCGCAAGTTTTACTTACCAAGGCCGAATATAATACAAGACAAAAAATAAAGGTGAATAACAAAAGAAGGTTCACAAATCCAAGTGGATAGATTAAACAATGACAAACTCAAAGAAGCAAATAAGACAAGCAAGAAAACATAAGGCCCACAAAGGAAGGTAGCACACAAATAACTTTCCTAGATTAGCTGTAAGAGTGGAGATGAAAAAAGACTCAAACAAAAAAAATGAAACCAATAGTTGCACACTTAATAAAATTTAAGTGACCAAAAGCTAAAAAGCTTACTCAAGTAATTTTTTTTTAATCACAAATGGCTCCTCATATAAAATGTTTCTACTATTAGGTACATAACTTCAAAATTGTCTTTCTTTTGAGTTCTTTATCTTTTATTTTTTTTTAACTTGAACTTTTTTCTAATATATATTTTTTTTAACTGTTTCTAATAATATTTGTTGCACCTAATAGCTTGTTTAATTGAAATTTTAATGAACATGCTTGAAATAATAACGCTTGAGTGAATAAGCACAAAGTAAGGTCACACAATTTTCAAGCAATACATGCAACTAAAGGCAAAACAACTTAGTAGTTCCAAATACCACTGAACTAATGGTGCTTAAGGAATGATTTAGGGTTGATTTTGAAGTAAATTGATTGCTCAAATTACTAACACAATTCACTCAAGCTAAAATTCCATAAAGAGACACCAATAGTGAAGGTAAACCAAGTGGAAAACTACAAATAATTCAACATAAAAAAAGAAGTATATAAAGATTGAATTGAGCAAATATTTAAGAACAACAAAGATATTACTATGCTTGAACTAAAAGCATAAAAGACTTAAGAGACTCAACAAGAGGTTCACCTCTTAGGAGTTTACTTCAAAATGTTTTTGAAGGCTTTTTATAAAAATTTTAAGAGGCTAAAACCTAAGGAATTTAAATGAGACAAAATAGGAAACTAACATGACTAGTATTTGACAAAACACAAGATTAAGAAAAAAAAATAACACACCTAAAAATAGAGCAAAAATTTCAGCAAGAGACTCAAAACAAAAGGCACAACAAAGTGGCCAAAGTTGATCACCACAATGGTGTGGAAAAATCCTCAACCATGTGGGTTTAATGGTCACAACTTATTAGGCACACTTTAACATAAAAAACAAGGGGAAACTAATCAATTTGAACATGGAAATAAGATGCAAAGAAAGGGACAAATAAAATTGCATCAAATTAAATGGAACATATGCGCATAGATAGGAAACAAAAGTGCATATAATAGCAAGAATAAAAAGTTATACTACTAGACAATAAAGGAAATAAAGATGACAAAAAATAAAGGACTTTAAAATAAAGAGATTAAAGAGATAAACAACAAAGCAAAAAAAATTGAGAAACAATGTGACCTTTAGAAAGTGGCTCTGATACCACTTGATGTGATCTTTGATTATCACGTGCCCAAAGGATCCTTTCTAAGGTCACTTGGAAGGGAAATGGTTTTAGGGAGAGGAAAGGAATGGGATGAGGCGCCACAAATACTAGGTTTGATAAGCCAAATGGGAGAGGCCACAAGGGAGGGGTCCCTTGATAACTCTCAAAATTAAAATAAAGGAAAATTACATTTTATTAACTAAAGTCCCTAGCCTAATATCTTCACTCTCCATAGGAGCTGAACTCTTCCTTTGTCTGCAAGGGCTAGGTCTTCTTCAATCCTTCTAGCCATGGCCCTAGTTGATGTGACCATGCCTAGCCAAGGACCTATCACTGGGGCCATGGCTAAAAGGATTGAAGAAGACTTAGCCCTTGCAGACAAAGGAAGACTTCACCTCCTGTGGAGAGTGAAGATATTAGGCTAGAGACTTTAGTTAATAAAATGTAATTTTCCTTTATTTTAATTTTGAGGAGCATTAAGAATTTAATTTGGGACATGTATTTAGTCCATTTTTTATTTTTAGGAGGTGCCTTAGGAATTTAGAGGGTGGATTTAGCTTTTTGGGTCTTTATGAAGGAAATAAGGGGTAGCCTTGATATCTACACCCCTCTTTTCTACATAAACCCCCTAAGCTAATAAGAAGGAATCTTGGCCCTTGGTTTAAGAAACTTGGGCACCAAGTTTGATGATCTAAGGAGGGAATTGTTTCTCAATTCTCCTCCCTTAGATCTCTCCTTTTAATCCTAGTCCTTCTTTTTTAGGTTATCTTGTTCAAGAGGTTAGCTACCTCTATAAATAGGAGCTCCTCCCTCACTTGTATTTTTTACACTTGAATTTAATCCTAGAGACCATATTGGTTGAGGTTCTTACCTTTGAGTGTCCCCTTTTCTCCTTTGTGAGAGCTTCTAAGAGTTATCAAGGGACCCCTCCCTTGTGGCCTCTCCCCTTTGGCTTATCAAACCTAGTATTTGTGGCGCCTCACCCCATTCCTTTCCTCTCCATAAATCCATTTCCCTTCCAAGTGACTTTAGAAAGGATCCTTTGGGCACGTGATCATCAAAGATCACATCAAGTGGTATCTAGAGCCACTTTCTAAAGGTCACGTTCTTTCTAAATTTTTTTTTCTTTGTTGTTTATCTCTTTGATCTCTTTATTTTAAAGTCCTTCATTTTTTGTCATCTCTATTTCCTTTATTGTCTAGTAGTATAGCTTTTTATTCTTGCTATTATATGCGCTTTTGTTTTCTATCTATGCGCCTATTTTCCATTTAATTTGATGCGATTTTATTTGTCCCTTTCTTTGTATCTTATTTTCATGTTCAAGTTGCTTAATTTTACCTTGGTTTTTTATGTTAAAGTGTGCCTAAGAAGTTGTGACCATTAAACCCACATGGTTGAGGATTTTTCCACACCATTGGTGTGATCAACTTTGGCCACTTTGTTGTGCCTTTTGTTTTGAGTCTCTTGCTGAAATTTTTGCTCTATTTTTAGGTGTGTTATTTTTTCTTAATCTTGTGTTTTGTCAAATACTAGTCATGTTAGTTTCCTATTTTGCCTCATTTAAATTCCATAGGTTTTAGCCTCTTAAAATTTTTACAAAAAAGCCATAAAAAACATTTTGAATTGAGATCCTAAGAGGCGAACCTCTTATTGAGTCTCTTAAGTCTTTTATGCTTTTAGTTCAAGCATATTAATCTCTTTGTTGTTCTTAAATATTTGCTCAATTCAATCTTTATATGTTTCTTGTTTTATGTTGAATTATTAGTAGCTTTCCACTTGGTTTACCTTCACTATTGGTGCCTCTTTATGGAATTTTAGCTTGGGTGAATTGTGTTAGTAATTTGAGCAATCAATTTACTTCAAAATCAGCCCTAAATAATTTCAAGTTGTGTACCTAATAGTAGAAACATTTGATATGAGGAACCAATTGTGATTAAAAAAAAAATTACTTGAGTAAGCTTTTTAGTTTTGGTCACTTAAATTTTATTAAGTGTTCAACTATTGGTTTCATTTTTTTTGTTTGAGTCTTTTTTCATCTCTACTCTTAGAGCTAATCTAGGAAAGTTATTTGTGTGCTACCTTCCTTTGTGAGCCTTATGTTTTCTTGCTTGTCTTTTTTACTTCTTTGAGTTTGTCATTGTTTAATCTATCCACTTGGATTTGTGAACCTTGTTTTGTTATTCACCTTTGTTTATTGTCTTGTGTTGTATTCGGCCTTGGTAAGGAAAGGTTGGGAAACGTTCCATATATAAAATTTTGGCAAGTCCAAACAAGAGGAAACAAGGGTAGCATTCTTGGGGTGAGTTGATGCAACTCAAAGGGGCTTGATCAAAAGGAGACAAACACCAAAAAGCTTGGAGTGAAGACTTTGTTTTATTTTTTTTTATTCTTTGTATTGTGTATACTTAATTTTAGATTGGGAGTTTGAGTGCCCTTAAGGCCCTCCCTTGGTTTGTAATAATTTTGGTTAATTTTAGCGTAGTTCCTCGTTAATTAGGTGAAGAAGGGAGAAGTGGTACACTTCCTTCAACACCTTAGGAGCACGATTAGAGCCTTTTCTCTTTTACATTCTTGCACTTTTATTTTATTTTATGTTATTTTGAAAAAACGTGTAGAGGCTAAGAGTTCCAAAGACTCATCAAGCCACCTTAGGTGAGAAAAAAAAAAGAGAGGAGTGTTGCTTGAAAAAAAAAAGTTTTTGGCCTACCCTTTAGTTTTTAGCATCCAAGCACCATGACTTCCCACACACATTCTAGTGCACATAGTTGTTCATCAAGTAAGAGTGTCAACCAAAGAAAACCTTCTAAGGGAGACACTCTTGAAAACCTTAACTTAGAATTTAGGGAATGGATGACTAAAGAACAAGAAAGGAGAGAAGAAAAAGACAGAAAAAAAAAATAAAAGAAAAGGAAAAACAAAAAGAGAAGGAAGAGTTAAAAAAAGAGATGCTGGAAATGAGAAAAGAGAAAAAAGAGCGAGAAGAAAGAAGGCAAAGAGAGAGAAGAGAGGATAAAGAAAGGAGAAGAAGGAAAGAACTAGAAAGAAAAAGAAAAAAAGAGGAAGAAGAGAGAAGGAGAGGAGAAGAGAGTAAGAGGAGAGATGGGAGGGAAAGTGATAGAAAAAATAAAGGAATTCTCATAAGATCCCCATCTAGGCATTTTAGCTCTAGTGAAGAAGAATACTATAGAAATTAACATAAGCATCACTCTGATTCATCATACAATCATCATTCTCCTCAAGAGAACATAAATCATGCTGGGGAACCAAAGGTAGACCTACCCCATTTTCATGGTAGGGAAGATGTTGAGACTTACCTAGATTGGGAAGTCAAAGCGGAACAACTCTTTCAATGCTATGAAATTAGGGAAGAAAGGAAAGTACCTTTGGCCTCCCTTAGTTTTCAAGGTTCTGCTTTGCATTGGTGGGATGGGTTAGTCAAGGATAGGGCCCGTAAACAAATGCCTGACATTCGCTACTGGAATGATTTAAAAACTTGTTTGCGAAGAAGGCATATTCCTTCATATTATGAGAGGGATCTTTTGGATAGGCTCCAAAGACTTAGGCAACATAATCTAAGTATTGAGGAGTATAGACAAAAGATGGAGCTTCTCATACTAAGGGCCAATATCATTGAGGAACCCAATGCCACCCTTGCTAGGTTTTTGTGTGGATTAAGCTCTGACATTAGAGATAAGGTAGAGCTTCTTTCATACTCAAACCTTCATGAGTTGGTAGAACTTTGTGTAAGAGCTGAGAATCAACTCAAGAGAAAAAGTTTTAAAAAAGATTCTCCCTCTTACTCAAAGAGAGACCAACTTAAGGGAAACTCTTTCAAGGGTTTTCCCAAAGAGGAACCCAAGCATTTTCAAGATACAAAAGCACCTCATGTAGAGAGAAAACCCCCTACTACTAAGCCTACTGAAAGGAAAAGTAGTATCAAATACTTCAAATGTCTTGGGAGAGGCCACATTGCCTCTCAATGCCCTAACAAGAAAACCATGATCATGAGGGGACAAGACATTTGTAGTGAGAATAGCTCATCTTCCTCCTCTAGTGAGAGTGAGGAAGAAGGGGGACATACTTTTGAACAAGAGTGTGAGGAAGCTTTTCCTTATGAGGGGGACCTCCTTATGGTTCAAAGGCTTCTTGGAAGCCAACCTCTAGAGCTTGGCCAGTCACAAAGAGAGAACATCTTCCATACAAGATGTAAAGTAAATGACAAAGTATATTCTCTCCTTGTTGATAGTGGCTCCTATTGTAACTGTTGTAGCTCTAGGTTGGTTGAAAAACTAGCCTTGACTACCATGCCCCATCCCAAACCTTACAAATTGCAATGGCTCAATGAGCAAGGGGAGATGGTAGTCAATGAACAAGTTATGGTTCCAATTTCCATAGGATCTTATAATGATGAGATTCTTTTTGACATAGTTCCTATGGAGGCTGGTCATATCCTGTTGGGGAGACCATGGCAATTTGACAAAAAATCTATTCACCATGGCCACTCCAACCAAATAATTCTCACCCATAATGAAAAGCGCTTCAAATTGTATCCTTTGTCACCTTCTCAAGTGGCTGAGGATCAATTTGCGATGAAAAAGAAAAGAGTTGAGGAAAAACAAAAACAAAAAAAAAGCACAACAAGCTTTACCCTTAAAGCTTGAAAAGGGTAAAGAGAGAGAGTCGAAAGGTGATGCCCCTTCGAAAGGGAATATTAGTAAAATGAGCCTATTTGCTACTAAACATGATTTAAAAGAAGCTCATTTGACTAACAAGCCCTTTTATCTCCTCTTTTGCAAAGAAGCATCAAATCCTTCTTCCATTTTGCATTCTTCTGCTGAGAGCACTGCCACAACCCATGCACATGAGCATCTTCCTCAAGGGGTTCAAGATATTTTAAAATAATTTGATGACATATTCCCTAATGAGGTTCCGAAAGGACTTCCTCCCATTAGGGGTATAGAACATCAAATTGATTTGGTGCCTGGCGCAAGTCTACCTAATAGACCTGCCTATAGGACCAACCCCATGGAGACCCAAGAGATTAAGTCTCAAGTGAATGAGCTGTTGGAGAAGGGTTGGGTTCAAAAGAGCCTAAGCCCTTGTGCTGTGCCAGTCTTGTTGGTGCCTAAGAAGAATGGCCAATGGAGGATGTGTGTTGATTTTCGTGCAATCAACAACATCACCATCAAATATAGGCACCCAATCCCCCATCTTGATGACATGTTGGATGAATTGCATGGGGCAAAAATATTTTCAAAAATAGATCTTAGAAGTGGTTACCACCAAATAAGGATCAAAGAGGGTGATGAGTGGAAAACTGCTTTTAAGACTAAATTTGGTCTTTATGAGTGGTTGGTTATGCCTTTTGGGCTAACTAATGCCCCAAGCACATTCATGCGCTTCATGAATCATGTACTAAGGGATTGCCTTGGTAAATTTTGTGTAGTTTACTTTGATGACATTTTAGTTTACTCTAGGAACCTAGATGATCATTTAGGACATCTAAGGCATGTTTTTTCTCTTCTTAGGAGTAATCATCTTTTTGGTAACTTAGAAAAATGCACTTTTTGTGTAGATAGTGTAGTTTTCCTAGGTTTTGTAGTTAGCACAAAAGGGGTTTATGTTGACCCCGAAAAGATAAAAGCTATTCAAGAATGGCCCACCCTAAAGAGTGTGACAGAGATCAAAAGCTTTCATGGTCTCGCTGGATTTTATAGGCGCTTTGTGCCTAATTTCTCCACGCTCTTCGCACCAATAAATGATTTGGTGAAAAAGGAAGTTCCTTTCCTTTGGGGTGAGAAACAAGACAAAGCCTTCCAGCTAATTAGGCATAAACTGACCCATGCACCAGTCTTGGCATTACCTGACTTTTCTAAAACATTTGAACTTGAATGTGATGCCTCTGGTGTAGGTGTGGGGGCTGTCTTGTTGCAAGGAGGGCACCCCATTGCGTATTTCAGTGAAAAACTCAATGGTGCCCCCCTCAACTACCCCACCTATGATAAGGAGTTTTATGCTCTAATTAGGGCCTTCAAACTTGGGAGCATTACCTTGCTCCCAAGGAGTTTGTCATTCATAGTGACCATGAGTCACTAAAATATTTGAGGGGTCAAGGTAAATTGAACAAAAGGCATGCAACGTGGGTGAAATATCTTGAATCTTTCCCTTATGTCATCAAGTACAAGAAAGGAAAACAAAATGTGGTGGCTGATGATCTTTCTAGGCGTCATGCCCTTTATTCATCCTTGAGTGCAAAAATCTTGGGATTTGATGACATTCGGGCTATGTATCCATCTGATAAGGATTTCGGCCCCATATTTGCTACCTCTGCATCTGCATTTGCATTAAAGGCCCATGATGGGTACTTCATCAGTGAGGGGTATCTTTACAAAAGGAGTAAGCTTTGTATACCCCAAGGATCAATTAGGAACTTACTTACAAAAGAGAGTCATGAAGGTGGGTTCATGGGGCATTTTGGGATTTCAAAAACCCTCATGCTTTTACAAGAGAAATTCTTTTGGCCCCATATGCCTAGAGATGTCCATAGACATTGCTCTAAATGTATAGCTTGCTTGCAAGCAAAGTCTAAAGCAATGCCTCATGGACTATACACACCTTTACCTGCTCCTTCTGCACCTTGGGAGGATATTAGCATGGATTTCATCCTTGGGCTCCCAAGAACCCAACGAGGTGCAGACTCCATATTTGTGGTGGTGGACCGATTTTCAAAAATGGCCCATTTTATTCCCTGCCACAAAGTGGATGATGCGAGCAACATCGCAAGACTTTTCTTTAAAGAGGTTGTCCGATTGCATGGTATACCCTCTTCAATAGTGTCAGATAGGGATGTGAAGTTCCTTAGCCATTTTTGGAAAACTCTTTGGGCTAAGCTGGGAACTGAACTTCTTTTTTCCACTACCTGTCACCCTCAAACTGATGGGCAAACAGAAGTGGTGAATAGATCTTTATCCACTATACTGAGGGCTCTCCTTAAAGGCAACCATAAGTCTTGGGATGAGTACCTTCCCCACATTGAATTTGCTTATAACCGGGTGGTTCATAGAACCACCAAGTATTCTCCTTTTGAGGTGGTCTATGGCTTTAATCCTCGTACTCCTCTAGATCTTTTACCTCTTCCTCTTTCTGTTGCTTGCATAAAGAAGGAGAGGCAAAAACCATTTTTGTAAAACAATTACATGAGAGGGTTAAAGTTAACATAGAGCGCCAATCCTTGAGAGATGCTACTTTCGCCAATAGGGGGAGGAAAGAAGTCATCTTTGAAAAGGGCGACTGGGTATGGCTTCACTTGAGAAAGGATAGATTTCCTTCTCAAAGGAAGTCCAAACTTAGCCCTAGAGGAGATGGACCTTTCCAAATCCTTGAGAGGATCGGTAATAATGCCTATGTTTTAGATCTGCCAGAGGATTATGGGGTAAGCACCAGTTTTAATGTTTCTGATTTGTCTCCATTTGTAGGTGCTGAAAATGACGAAGACCCCATGGATTTGATGTCAAATCCTCTTCAAGGGGGAGGAGATGATGTGACCATGCCTAGCCAAGGACCTATCACTAGGGCCATGGCTAGAAGGATTGAAGAAGACCTAGCCCTTGCAGACAAAGGAAGACTTCACCTCCTATGGAGAGTGAAGATATTAGGCTAGAGACTTTAGTTAATAAAATGTAATTTTCCTTTATTTTAATTTTAAGGAGCATTAAGAATTTAATTTGGGACATGTATTTAGTCCATTTTTTATTTTTAGGAGGTGTCTTAGGAATTTAGAGGGTGGATTTAGCTTTTTGGGTCTTTATGAAGGAAATAAGGGGTAGCCTTGATATCTACACCCCTCTTTTCTACATAAACCCCCTAAGCTAATAAGAAGGAATCTTGGCCCTTGGTTTGAGAAACTTGGGCACCAAGTTTGATGATCTAAGGAGGGAATTATTTCTCAATTCTCCAGCCTTAGATCTCTCCTTTTAATCCTAGCCCTTCATTTTTAGGTTATCTTGTTCAAGAGGTTAGCTACCTCTATAAATAGGAGCTCCTCCCTCACTTGTATTTTTTACACTTGAATTTAATCCTAGAGACCATATTGGTTGAGGTTCTTACCTTTGAGTGTCCCCCTTTCTCCTTTGTGAGAGCTTCTAAGAGTTATCAAGGGACCCCTCCCTTGTGGCCTCTCCCCTTTGGCTTATCAAACCTAGTATTTGTGGCGCCTCACCCCATTCCTTTCCTCTCCATAAATCCATTTCCCTTCCAAGTGACTTTAGAAAGGATCCTTTGGGAACGTGATCATCAAAGATCAGATCACTAGTGATAGGTCCTTGGCTAGGCATGGTCACATCAGAAGACCTCACCTTCTCATAGAGATCAAGATAATAGAAAAAATAGGACATAGTCTTCTTTTTAGTCCTTTATGTATACATTTTTTTTTCTTTAGTAGTTTGGAGGTGTTTTTATTTTTATTTTTGGCCTTGTATTTTGGCCTTTATGTCCTTTTTAATTTAGGGGGTGTGATTAGTCTCTTCTGTGGAGTGTGTTGAGTAGTTTGGGCTTTTTTGGAGAAGTTTAGGAGTGTGGTTTTTGTAAACCACACCCGTCCAACTCACACATGAAGCATGAGAGACATGTGGGACCTCTTGGTTCCCCTCCACTTGGACAAAATTTTCTCTCTCCTACAAGGTGGCTTCCACATGTTTTTTATGTGCTCTCATTTTTTAATTTGAATTTTGAATATGTCATGTGGCTTCCCTCCAAAATTCAAATTCAAATTGAGAAAGGACCAAGATCTTAAAGTTAGGGGCATGTTTGGATCTTCCTAGAGATTAATCAAGTGCTAATTGGCTCTAGCTCAATTAACACTTGATTAAGCTCTCCTAATCTCCCCTAGCTTGCACTTCACTTTTCTCTCCCCTTAGCCCATTATTTTTCTTATAAATAGATGCCTCCACCTCCTATGTTCATTTTACACTTAATATTGAATACAAACCTTTTGAGAGTTCATTTGAGTGTCTCCTTTCTCTCCCTAGTTTTGAGAGCTTCTATGGCTTTTATCAAGGGCTTCTTCTCTTATTGCAAGCTTCTTCCATGGCTTATCTCACCATGAGTGGCGCCTACATCACCATTCATTCCCTTTCCACCATTCATTTCTCTAAAGGAACCAAGCTAGAAGGTGATCTTGGGAAAGGCATCAACAAGAATGCATCAAGTGGTATCTAGAGCCTCCTTCTAGAGGTTCACCTTCTTCCTTAGCTCTTTTTATTTTTTTGGTCCACTTCTCTTCTTCGCCATTCTATTTTCATTCTACTACTTCCTTGTTTTTCATAATTCTTAGCATGTCTTGAATGTATCTTGTGTTTGTTTTTCTTTAATTCTTTAACGTTTATTGTGGTGTTTACTTTTAAGTTATTAGTTCAATTCATTCGTTCAATTCATTGAACTAGTTTGTCTGTTTAGAATTCTCTTTTCTGGCCATAGCTTTGAGTTTGTGTTCGTTTGTGTGAATTTGAGGCATCTAAGAAGCATTCTACCAAAAATCCACATGGTTGTAGCGAAATCCAAAGCACTGTGGTGAATGCTTTGGACTCAATTTTCTGCACTTCTTTGGTTCAATTCTTGTGCTATTGTTGTTTTCTATTTTAGGACTTTATTTTAGAATTTTATACTCTCAAGTTTTGTCTTAATAGAGTCATGTTTAGTCATTATATGTCATATTCATTTCTTTAGGTTTCACTTCTTTAAATTTTATTTTTTTTTTTTTGCTTCTAAAATTTGCTAAAGTGTGTTAACCTTCTTTGAAATTGAGCATCTAAGAAGTTCTACCTCTTGTATAAGTCTTCCAAAGATGTCATCCATGCTTATAGCCTAAGCATATTCTTATGAAACAAAATCTCAAAAAAAAATTTGCTCAATTTCAATCATGTTTTGTTTAATACTTCAATTTAGTAGCTATTGTGTGAGTGCCTTGTTGTGAAGTGGAATTCTTAAGGAGTGTGAGTACAAATTGGCGTGACATTTGGCTCTTCTTATGCAAACAAGTAAGTGTCAAACTACACTAACCAAAACTCATTAAGCACTACCTAATTCACTTCTAAAAGTAGTACATTAGAGTTACTTGTGTTTTCTCTAATTGCATTTCTTTAGTTCAAATTTTATGTGCCTTAACTTAGGATTTTGGCCAAGCGTTTTGGACCTCTACATAAAATTTGCAATCTAACAAGTACTTAGGTACATCTAAAATAATTTTAAAAGAAAAAAAAAAGAGAAGAAGAAAGTATTACAACAAAATTTACAACAAAAAAAAAAGCAAACAAAATTATAGAAAAATACTAAAAGTAAAGGAAATAGGTGTACCTAATTGTAAGTCAAAAAAATTTCAAAAAAGGAGTCTAGAAATGGTCTAATATTGCTTTCCATTATCCCTACATTATTCGACCATAATTACTAAATTTTTTGCAATTTTTTAAAACACTTTGAGTCATTTTCTCTTTTAGACCTTATTCTACTTTAGATCCATTCTAGGAGATCTTTTGTGCTTACTTCTTTCTCATTCTTTAATTTTAGTTTGTTTAGAATTCTACATTCCTTCAAGTTGTTTCCTATCTTCTTCAACTTGGAAAGTATCTGCCTATTTCATTATACTTTTATTGCCTTTTTGCTTGTATTCTTGCAATCTTGTTCTTGTTTTTGGTGTGGTGTTACTCTTGTGTAGAGGAGCTTTGAAAGAGAAAACTACAAGGGTAGCATTCTAGGAGGTGTTAACAAAGCCTAGAAGACTTGAATAAGGAGGAAAGCAAGGCGGTGAGAATAAACACTTGTGGGAGCTAGGGGAAGACTTGAAGAATTTTTTACTTCTAAAATTTTGCTTTCATTTCCTTGTATTAAATTTTTAGGAGTGTTGATACCCTAGTGGTCACTATATTTGTGAGTAATAGCTTATTCTTTTATTCTAGTTTCTCATAATTAAGGTGAGAAGGAGGAAGTGGTACACCACTTTCATCACCTTCTAGGAGTAGGTTTAGAGTCCCTACACTTTTACTTTTCGTGTCTTTAATTTTCTTGCAAAAACTGTGTAGTTGAGGCCATAAAAAGAGTTCCAAAGACTCATTGGCTCTTAGGGAGAAAACCTTAAAAAGAGAGGATTGTTTGCTTATCTTGTTGGCTTACCTCTTAGCTTAGAATCCAAGCACAATGTCTAATCACTCACATGCTAGTAACTCTATCAACAAGAGTGTTAACCAAAGACACTATTCTAAGGTTAACTCGCTTGAGCATTTCACTATGGATTTTCGTGAGTGGATTATTAAGTAGAGGATGAGGTGTGAGGAAAAAGAAGAGAGAAGGAGGAAAGAAAAGGAAGAGGAAAAGAGAGAAAAAGAAGAAAGAAAAAAGAGAGGAAGAAGAAAGAAAAAGAGAGGAAGAAAAAAGAAGAGACGAAGAGAGAAAACAAAGAGAGTGGGAAAGGAAAGAAAAGAACATAGAGTATGGTTCTCCTTCTAGGAAATTTAATGAGAGTGAAAAAGAGTACTATGAGGAAAGACCTAGAAGGAGAGGTTACCCCCATTCTCATGAACATGAACATTTGGCTCCAATAAGGGAGCCAAGAATTGATCTTCCTCCCTTTCATGGAAGAGAAGATGTGGAAGCCTACCTTGATTAGGAAATCAAGGTAGAACAATTGTTTCATTGCCATGAAATAAAAGAAGAAAAGAAAGTCTCATTGGAAACCCTAAGCTTCCAAGGCCATTGATGCACTCCCTTGATCTCTTCAACCAAGGTTCCTTCCTCTAAGAAAATGGAGGATGGAGAGGTTAGAAATGGGAGAGGGTTGACGCCACTTTCTAGGAGAAAGATGAGTCAAAAAATTTTATGTTGCTTGCCACAAGGGAGAGGTCCCTTGATAAAAGGTTTAAGGGAGAGATTCCTCAAGAGAGAGGATTCTCAATGACACTCAAGAATAAATTGCTCAAAAAGAGTCTTACTTCATTCAATCAAGTGTGCTTTGTATAAGAGAGACTAGGTGTATTTATAGCCCAAAGAGGGAGCAAGGCACTCAAAACTAGGCAATGTGGGACTTGGGCCTAATTAGTATTAGGAGCACTAATCCCTCTTAGGCCCACTAAAAGTGGTGCCTAGCCTTAAGCTAGGGAGTGTCACGGCCTAATCAAGGGGGTGTGGAAAGAGATCCACACTCCTTTGTGTTATTAGGCCCTTTACTCCCCTCACCTCCCTTCCTAAGCTAATTACACCCTAAACTCTAGAAACTAAAATAAATGGCCAAAATACAAGGCCTAAAAGGGAATTAAAAGCTAATTAATATTTACAAGAGGAAAACTAAGGACTATGGCCTAAAATATCTATCTTCATCATGAGCTGGGGTCTTGATGAGTCTTTCCGGGCCAAGTCCTCTTCAATCCTCCTAGCCATTGCCCTAGTGAGAGGGCCCTTGATAGGTAGGATTGCATCATTTCCTCCCCCATCGGAAGGATTTGTCCTCAAATCTGAAGGGTCGTCCTCTTCCATGTTAGCACCTAAAAAGGGGGTAAGATCACAAATATTAAAGGTGGTGCTAACTCCATAATCCTCGGGAAAGTCTAACTTATATGCATTATTATTTACCTTCTCAAGGATTTGGAAGGGACCATCTCCTCGAGGGCTAAGTTTGGACTTCCTCTTAGAAGGGAAATGATCCTTTCTTAGGTGAAGCCAAACCCAATCGCCCTTTTCGAAGATGACTTCCTTCCTTCCCTTGTTGCTAGATGAAGCATACCCCTTAGATTGGGTTTCAATATTAGTGTTGACCCTCTCATGTAATTTTTTGACAAAATCAGCCCTATTTTTCCCTTCTTTATGAAAAATTTGGGTGTTAGGGAGTGGTAACAAGTCCATAGGGGTGAGAGGATTAAAACCATATACAACCTCAAAAGGGGAGTGCTTAGTGGTTCGATGAACCATCCTATTATATGCAAATTCAATGTGGGGGAGATATTCATCCCAAGACTTGTGGTTGCCTTTCAAGAGTGCCCTCAACATAGTGGATAGGGATCTATTTACTACCTCAGTTTGTCCATCTGTTTGAGGATGACAAGTGGTAGAAAATAAGAGCTTAGTTCCTAGCCTTGCCCAAAGAGTTTTCCAAAAATGGCTAAGGAACTTAGCATCCCTATCAGAGACTATGGTTGAGGGTATTCCGTGCAAGCGGACAACCTCACGAAAGAAAAGCCTTGTGATGCGACTCATATCATCCACTTTGTGGTAGGGAATGAAATGTGCCATATTACTAAAGCGGTCTACTACCACAAAGATTGAGTCTACACCTCGTTGGGTTCTTGGGAGCCCGAGGATAAAATCCATGCTAATATCTACCCAAGGTGTAGAAGGAGTGGGTAAAGGTGTGTAAAGTCCATGAGGCATTACTCGGGACTTAGCTTGTAAACAAGCTATGCATCACAAGCAATGTCTTTGGACATCTTTTTTCATATGGGGCCAAAAGAATTTTTCTTTTAAAAGCATTAAGGTTTTATCAATTCCAAAATGCCCCATGAGCCCACCTTCATGGCTCTCTTTTGTCAGCAATTTCCTAATGGATCCTTGGGGTACACAAAGTTTGCCCTCTTTGAATAAGTACCCCTCACACATGTAGAAGCCATCTTTGGCTTTGGAAGATGAGGCAGTATAAATGGTTCCAAAGTCTTGGTCAGAAGGATACATTTATTTTATGTCATCAAATCCCAAAATTTGAGCACTGAGGGTGGCAAGGAGAGAATGCCTCCTTGAAAGAGCATCGGCCACCACATTTGTTTTTCCCTTTTTATATTTGATGACATAAGGAAAAGTTTCAAGAAATTCAACCATTTAGCATGCCTTTTGTTCAACTTTCCTTGCCCCCTCAAATACTTAAGTGACTCATGGTCACTATGAATGACAAATTCCTTGGAAACAAGATAATGTTCCCAAGTTTGGAGGGCATGGATCAAAGCATAAAACTCCTTATCATAGGTGAGGCAGTTGAGGTGGGCACCATTGAGTTTTTCACTAAAATAAGCAATGGGGTGCCCCCCTTGCAACAGCACAGCTCCTACACCTACTCCCGATGCATCACATTCTAGCTCAAAAGTTTTTGAAAAGTCGGGGAGGGCTAGAACGGGTGCATTAGTGAGTTTATCCTTGAGCAGTTCAAAAGCTTCTTTTTGTTTTTCACCCCACAAGAAAGGAACTTCCTTCTTCACCAAGTCATTGAGTGGTGAAGCTAGTGTGGAGAAGTTAGGCACAAAGCGCCTATAAAATCCTGCGAGACCATGAAAGCTCTTGATCTCAGTCACACTAGTAGGGGTGGGCCATTCTTGAATGGCCTTGATTTTTTGGGGGTCCACCTGGACCACTTGGGCACTAATGACAAAGCCCAAGAAAACCACACTAGGAACACAAAAAGTGCATTTTTCTAAGTTTGCAAATATTTTATTCATTCTAAGGATAGATAAGACTTCCCCAAGGTGTCCTATATGTTCTTCTAAAGACCTACTATAGACTAAAATATCATCAAAATAAACAACTACAAATTTACCAATGCAATCCCTAAGTACATGATTCATGAGATGCATGAAAGTGCTTGGAGCATTGGTGAGCACAAAAGGCATCACCAACCATTCATAAAGACCGAATTTGGTCTTAAAAGCGGTTTTCCATTCATCTCCTTCTTTGATTCTTATTTGATGGTAACCACTTCTAAGATCAATTTTTGAAAATATTTTGGCTCCATGCAATTCATCAAGCATATTGTCTAGCCTAGGGATTGGGTGCCTATACTTAATGGTGATGTTATTGATGGCACGACAGTCCATACACATCTGGCATTTTCCATCCTTTTTGGGCACCAACAAAACAGGAACCGCACAAGGGCTAAGGCTCTTTTGAACCAAACCCTTCTCCAACAAGTCTTGAACTTGAGACTCAATCTCTTTGGTCTCAACGGGGTTTGTCCTATATGCAGGTCTATTGGGCAGACTTGATCCAGGAACAAGGTCAATTTGGTGTTCTATTCCCCTTAGAGGTGGTAATCCCCTCGGAACCTCTTGAGGGAAAAGATCATCAAATTCTTTTAAAAGATTTTGAACCCCTTTTGGAAGAGACTCAATTTCATGACTTGTGGTAGTGCCAGAAGGTACCTCTTTACAAAGAAGGAGATAAAAAGGTCGATCAAGCAAGAGAGCTTCTTTAATATCCATTTTTGTTGCAAAATGACTCTCTTTCTTAATTACCTCTTTGGAAGGGGTACCTCCTTCCAACTCTCCCTCTTTACCCTTTTCAAGATTTAGGGATGAAAGTTTTTTTTTTTTTTACTTTGAACTTTTTTTTTCCTCATCTCTTTTATGTTTCATGATGAGTTGATCCTCAGCCACTTGTGAAGGTGTGAGAGGAGTCAACTTTATTATTTTACCCTTATGAGTGAGGATTATCTCATTAGAGTAGCCATGGTGAATGACTTGTTTGTCAAACTGCCAAGGCCTCCCTAACAAGATATGGTGATGTGACCATGCCTAGCCAAGGACCTATCACTAGGGCCATGGCTAGAAGGATTGAAGAAGACCTAGCCCTTGCAGACAAAGGAAGACTTCACCTCCTATGAAGAGTGAAGATATTAGGCTAGGGACTTTAGTTAATAAAATGTAATTTTCCTTTATTTTAATTTTGAGGAGCATTAAGAATTTAATTTGGGACATGTATTTAGTCCATTTTTTATTTTTAGGTGGTGTCCTAGGAATTTAGAGGGTGGATTTAGCTTTTTGGGTCTTTATGAAGGAAATAAGGGGTAGCCTTGATATCTACACCCCTCTTTTCCTACATAAACCCCCTAAACTAATAAGAAGGAATCTTGGCTCTTGGTTTGAGAAACTTGGGCACCAAGTTTGATGATCTAAGGAGGGAATTGTTTCTCAATTCTCCTCCCTTCGATCTCTCCTTTTAATCCTAGCCCTTCTTTTTTAGGTTATCTTGTTCAAGAGGTTAGCTACCTCTATAAATAGGAGCTCCTCGCTCACTTGTATTTTTTACACTTGAATTTAATCCTAGAGACCATATTGGTTGAGGTTCTTACCTTTGAGTGTCCCCCTTTCTCCTTTGTGAGAGCTTGTAAGAGTTATCAAGGGACCCCTCCCTTGTGGCCTCTCCCCTTTGGCTTATCAAACCTAGTATTTGTGGCACCTCACCCCATTCCTTTCCTCTCCATAACTCCATTTCCCTTCCCAGTGACCTTAGAAAGGATCCTTTGGGCACGTGATCATCAAAGATCACATCATATGGCCAGCCTCCATTGGAACTATATCACATAAGATCTTATCTTGATACTTTCCAATGGAGAACGGCACCTTCACTTGTTGGTTTACAACCATTTCCCCTTCCTCATTAAGCCATTGGAGCTTGTAAGGTCTAGGATGAGGAATTGGGGGTAAGGCTAGCTTCTCTACCAACCTTGAGCTACAACAATTGCAGCAGGATCCACTATCCACAATGAGAGAACAGGTTTTGTCTAAAACTTTACAACGTGTATGAAAAATGTTCTCTCTTTGGGAGTGGTTAAGCTCAAGGAGTTGGCTTCCAAGAAGGCGCTTAACTATTAAGAGGTCTCCATCGCAAGGATTTTCAACAATGTCATGCTCATGATGCTCATGACCCCCTTCTTCCTCACTCTCACTAGAGGAGGAAGATGAGCTACTCTCACTAAAATTCTCTTGGCCCCTCATGATCATGGTTTTCTTATTGGGGCACTGAGAGGTAATGTGGCCTCTCCCAAGACATTTAAAGCATTTAATACTACTAGTCCTATTGTTAGAACTAGTAGGGGGGTTGTCTCTATGATGCATGGGTTTATGTTCTTTATGCAAATGCTTGGATGGTTCCTCTTTAGGAGAGCTCTTGGAAGAGCTTCCCTTGCATAGGTCCCTCTTTGCATAATTGTAGGATGGAAATTCTCTTTTTGCTCCACCTTTTCTTTTTAATTGATTTTCCACTCTTATGCAAAGTTGGACTAGGTCATCTAGATTATTATATGGTAAGAGCTCAACTTTGTCTCTTATGTCAGAGTTCAAACCACTTAAAAATCTAGCTTCGGTGGCCTTTGGTTCTTCGGTGACGCCCGCTCTCATCATGAAAAGCTCCATGGTTTGTCTGTACTCCTTAACACTTGAGTTATACTGTTTTAAGCTTTGGAGTTTATCCAAGAGCTCTCTTTCATAATAAGAAGGGACGTGTCTCCGCCTCATAGCCCCCTTGAGATCATTCCAATAATCCACCGGAGGGTTACGAAGGCGACGCCTCTCATTGACCAAGGAGGTCCACCAATACATGGCATGCCCTTGGAAGCTAAGGGTTGCCAGCGGAACTTTTCTTTCTTCACTTATGTTATAACAAACAAAGAGTTGCTCTACCTTCATTTCCCAATCAAGGTAGGCTTCCACATCCTCTTTGCCATGAAAATGAGGGAGGTCAACTTTTTGTTCCCTAGGTTGGGCTTGGGGTTGGTTATGATGTTGTTGTGCTCTCCTTACCCTACGTCTTTCATATCCCTCACTTTCACTTACTTCACTAGAGGCGGACCTATACCTATGCCTTTCTCTAACTCGTCTTTCTCTTCTTTCTTCTCTTTCACGCTCTTCTCTTCTCTCTTCCCTCTCTCTCTCTTCTTTTTCCTTTTTTTCTTCTCTTTCTCTTCGTTCTCTTTCTTTCTCTTCCCTCCGTCTTTCTTCTCGTTCTTGTCTCTCTCTTGTCTCCTCGCTTTCTTTCTCTCTTTTCTCACGCTCTTTTTCCTCTCTTCGTCTTTCTTCTCTTAACTCTCTTTCACTCTTTTCTTTTTCTTTCTCTTCATGCCTCTTTTCTTCTTTTTTCTCCCTTTCTTTTCTTTCTTTTCTCTCTTCTACCCTCCATTCCCTAAATTCACTCACAAACTTATCCATGTTGTTGGTTTTTTGAGAACCTTGTTGATTTACACTACCTTTACTAGATGTGTGTGAGCTCATTTTGAAAGTGATTGGGAAGAACCTATGGGCAACACTCCTTACTCTTTTGTTTTTTTTTCTCCCTAAGTGAATTACTTAAGAGTATTTGGAACTCAAAAGCCTTTCACACTAAGAAGCAAAGCAAATAAAATAAATTTAAAGCAAAGTTAAGGATCTAAAGGCGTGCACCTAAGATGGAGAGATGGGTACCAATTCCTTCTCCCACCTAAACGAGAAACTAAAAAATTATTACAATCAAAGAGGTGACCCTTATGGGCATCCAACACCTCAATTAAAATGATCTTAATAAAATTTACACCCAATTAAACAAAAAGAAACAAAAGGCTTGATGTTTGAAGTTGTTCTCTACTCCAAGTGTTTGCCTCTCTCAAAGTGGTGTTGCTCCCTTGAATGAACCTCTTCCTTAGCTTGCTTCAACACACCTCAAGATGCTTCCCTTGTGGAAATCTTGGTTTGACCTTTCTTTTCCTTCAACAAAGTGGCGCACCCAAGGAGGAACCAAGAGAGTGAAATACAATAAAAAAAAATGAAAAGAAAACTCAAGGAAGGGAGATAAACATCCAAGTGGAAAGAATTATTTAGACAAACACAAAGATAAGCAAAGAAGACAAGCAAGTAAAAATGGTGTAGATAGAAAGATGGTACACAAAAGAAATTCCTAGAATGGGCCTAGAACAGAATGGACTACAAAAACAAAAAAAAATGACTCAAAAGTTTCAATCATTTGCATCATTTAAAATCAATATGGCCAAATTATATGCAAGTATGTTCAAGCAAGATTCATTAAATTTTTTTTTTAAATCAATCCTTTTAGTCATTGGAACAATATGAGGTGCACTAAAGATATTTTGTTCTTTTCACTTCTTTTTTTTTTTTTAACAAATTTTTTTTTACTAACACGTTTTTTTTTTCACTTGTTTTCTTTTTAATTTCTATTTTTTTATACAATTTTGCTACACCTCTTAAAAAAATTTTGAAGCAAATACGGTGAGGAGTCAAAGAATCATAAATGCTTGAACAAAGGATAGGAAATGGCCACCATAATTGATATACAAAAGTGCAAAATTAAGAAACAAAGCAACCTAATATGAACTAGTAATTTTAGGTGATAAAAATTAAATGGCACAAGGAGAGTTTTATGGAAGTTGAGGCCAACTTGATTACTCAATAATCAGCCCAATTACATACCCAACATGCCTCTCAAAGCCAATCAACAAAAATCACCACAAAAACTAGCACAAAATTAGGATACTAAAATTATTGAACAAGTGAATGAAATTTGGAAGAAATTGAGCATTAATTTTTTGAAGATTTTTTTTTTTAAGAACATGCTAAGATCTAAATAGATTGCGAGACTCTAAGGACATGGGATCAAGAGTAAGCCTCTTTGATGCTCAATTTCCAATAGAGAAATAACATACTTTTATGGTAAAATAAAAGAGCTAAACAATGGATTTTAAGTGACAATTAAAAGGACTAAACAATATCAAAATAAGACACAACATAGGAGGATTAAAACTGAAAATAAATGACTCAAAATGACCAAGAATGTGACACAAAAACAGAGAAATAGGGGCTGGAAAAAATAGAGAAATAGGTGCAGGAAAAAATTAGAGAAAAAGGTGTAGGAAAATAGAATTAAAATGCAAGAACTCTAAATGAAAGAAGCAAAAGTGCATCCAAGGATCAAAACCACAATTGTGTGGCTTCCTTCACAAAGTTTGTGAAGTCATTACTATGATCCTCTTAGGGTAAGCACTAGAATAAGGAAAAATTAAAAAGATGGGCAGAAATTTAAAGAAACAAACCTAAAGGAAACACACAAAGATTCAATAGAAATGAACAAAATAAATTGAATCTAGAAAGCAATAAAGATATGGAAATAAAAATTGCAAGAACTAAAACATAAACTTCAAGACAATAAGGAATTTAAATGACAATAAAGGAAGCAAGAAATAAAGTATAAAAACTGCAGAAAAAAGAAACTAAAGAAAGACACATAAACTAAGGAGAAGGAGGAGTAAATGAACCTTCATGAAGATGGCTCTGATACCAAATGATGCACTCCCTTGATCTCTTCAAACAAGGTTCCTTCCTCTAAGAAAATGGAGGATGGAGAGGTTAGAAATGGGAGAGGGTTGACGCCACTTTCTAGGAGAAAGATGAGTCAAAAAATTTTATGTTGCTTGCCATAAGAGAGAGGTCCCTTGATAAAAGCTTTAAGGGAGAGATTCCTCAAGAGAGAGGATTCTCAATGACACTCAAGAATAAATTGCTCAAAAAGATTCTTACTTCATTCAATCAAGTGTGCTTTGTACAAGAGAGACTAGGTGTATTTATAGCTCAAAGAGGGAGCAAGGCACTCAAAACTAGGCAATGTGAGACTTGGGCCTAATTAGTATTAGGAGCACTAATCCCTCTTAGGCCCACTAAAAGTGGTGCCTAGCCTTAAGCTAGGTAGTGTCACGGCCTAATCAAGGGGGTGTGGAAAGAGATCCACACTCCTTTGTGTTATTAGGCCCTTTACTCCCCTCACCTCCCTTCCTAAGCTAATTACACCCTAAACTCTAGAAACTAAAATAAATGGCCAAAATACAAGGCCTAAAAGGGAATTAAAAGCTAATTAATATTTAAAATAGGAAAACTAAGGACTATGGCCTAAAATATCTATCTTCATCATGAGCTGGGGTCTTGATGAGTCTTTCCGGGCCAAGTCCTTTTCAATCCTCCTAGCCATTGCCCTAGTGAGAGGACCCTTGATAGGTAGGATTGCATCAGTCATGCCATGCATCGATGGTTGGGGTAACTAATGAAAGAGCTCAAACTCATATGCCTTTTATAAGATATTGGAATGATTTAAAAAGTGCTTTAAGAAGAAGGCATATTCCCTTTTACTATGAGAGAGACCTTTTGGATAGACTCCAAAGGTTTAGGCAACAAAACCTAAGCATAGAAGAGTATAGACAAAACAAGGAACTCCTCATTTTAAAGGCGGGCATCACTGAGGAACCCAAGGTCACTATGGTTAGGTTCTTATGTGGGTTGAGCAATGAGATAAGAGATAAAGTTGAGCTCTTCTCATATTCGAGTCTAGATGAATTGGTACAACTTTGTATCAAGGTTGAGAATCAAGTCAAGAGAAAAGGAATTAAAAGAGATTCCCAACCTTATGCAAGGAAGGACCAATTCAAGGGAAATTCTTCCAAGAGTTTCCCTAAGGAGGATCCATCCAAACATCTGAAAGCATCTCATATAGACAAGAAATCCCCCATACTAACTTCCATGAGAAGCAAAGTAGTATAAAATGCTTTAAGTGTCTTGGGAGAGGCCATATTGCCTCTCAATGCCCCAACAAGAAAACCATGATCATGAGGGGGCAAGACATTTATACTAGTGAGAGTAGCTCACCTTCCTCCTCTAATAAGAGTGGGGAAGAAGGAGGTCATGCATCATACTCAAATTGTGAAGATGCTTATGCATATGAGGGAGACCTGATGATTAGAAAGCTTCTTGGAAGCCAACCTTTAGAGCTTACCCAATCTCAAAGAGAGAACATATTTCACACAAGGTTCAAAGTTAATGACAAAGTGTGTTTTCTTATTGTAGATAGTAGGTCCTTTTGTAACTGCAGCAGCTCTAGGTTGGTAGAAAAGCTAGCTTTGACCCCAATTCCCTAACCAAAACCTTATAAACTCCAATGCCTCAATGATCATTCGGAACTGGAGGTCAATGAGCAAGTGAATGTTCCATTCTCTATAGGGACTTACAATGATGAAATACTTTGTGACATAGTCCCTATGGAGGCTGGTCATATCTTGCTGGGAAAACCGTGGCAGTATGATAAGAAAGATATCCATCATGGTCATTCCAACCACATCATCCTCACTCATATGAATAGACGCATCAAGTTGTATCCTCTATCACCTGCTTAGGTAGCTGAGGATCAACTATTCATGAAAAACAAGAGAGAGGAAAAGCATAAAAAAAGTCAAAAGAAAAAGTTTTACCCCTAAAGCTTGAAAGGGGTAAGGAGAAAGAGTTGGAAAGTGATGCCCCTTACAAGAAGGTTTGGAGTAAAGAGAGCCTATTTTCAACAAAATTGGACTTAAAAAAGGCTCTCTTAACTAATAAACCTTTCTATATTCTCCTTTGCAAAGAGGCATCCCATTCTGTTTCCCCTTCTACTTCTGCTTCTAGCACTGCCATAGATCTTGAAAGTGAGAACCTTCCTATTGGGGTTCAAGAGCTTTTAAAAGAATTTGGTGATATATTCCCTAATGCAGTTCTAAGAGGACATCGTAGAGGCCTAGATGATCACTTAGGACATCTTAGGCAAGTGTTTTGCATACTTAGGACCAACCACCTCTTTGGGAATCTTGACAAATGTACTTTTTGTGCTGAGAGTGTGGTATTCTTAGGATTTGTAGTTAATTCTCAAGGGATTCATGTGGATCCCGAAAAAATCAAAGTCATCCAAGAATGACCCATACCAAAAAGTGTGACAGAGATCAAGAGCTTTCATGGTCTCGCTAGTTTTTATAGGTGCTTTGTGCCTAACTTTTCCACACTTTTCTCACCAATAAATGAGTTGGTGAAGAAGGATACTCCTTTCCTTTGGGGTGACAAACAAGAGAAAGCCTTTTCTCTAATCAAACATAAGCTTACACATGCACCAATCTTTGCATTACCAAATTTTTCTAAAACTTTTGAACTTGAAGGTGATGCCTCTAGTGTGGATGTGGAAGCTGTTTTGTTGCAGGGTAGGTACCCTATTGCTTATTTCAATGAAAAACTCAATAAATCACCTCTCAACTACCCCACCTATGACAAAGAGTTTTATGCTTTGATTAGGGCCCTTCAGACTTAGGAGCATTATCTTGCTCCTAAGGATTTTGTCATTCATAGTGACCATAAGTCACTTAAATATTTGAGGACAAGGTAAGCTGAACAAAAGGTATGCTAAATGCGTTGAATTCCTTTAATCCTTCCGATATGTCATCAAATACAAGAAAGGAAAAAACAATGTGGTAGCTCATGCCTTGTCTAGGAGGCACAATCTTTATACAACACTGAGTGCTAACATTCTAGGATTTGATGACATAAGGTCCATGTATCCCTCTTATATGGATTTTGGCTCCATTTATGTTGCCTCTTCATTTGCATCTAAAACCCAAGATGGGTTCTTCACTAGTGAGGGGTATCTTTTCAAAGATAGTTTTGGGGTGTGCCTTGTTCTGCGTGCGTGTGTAGAGCAGAGCAGCGTCTTATGTTGAGTCCCCCCTACCCGATTTTGATTTTATCGAAATTTGTAGGGGGGTTGTGATCCTAAAAACATTACCTACAGGGGTGTTTTAATAGTCCAAATCTTGAGTTTTCTGTTTTTATGGGTAAATTTATGTCAAGATTTGGAAAATGAGTTTTTTTTAGTCAAAAACGGCCATAGGTTGAGTTTTGACTTTTAAAAGGTGGGGTATGCTAGCTCATTAGAAGGTAGCTCAATAGCTTTTTAGCTCTTAGCTTCTTAGCTCTAGCTGTGGAGAAGGTAGAGGCCTACTTAATTCCTTTCGGGAATTGTGGCCTTGTTTGGTCAGCTCAGCTCTCTATACATGTACACGCACCTACGTGCAAAAAGCTACACTCAGGGAAGCTACGCTCCCCTACGTTATGAGAGTATTTATTTAATCCCTAAAGTTTCGATAGCTGACTTTGTATACCCCAAAGATCTATGAGAAATCTGCTAACAAAGAGAGTCATGAACGTGGGCTTATGAGGCATTTTGGAATGAATAAAACTCTTATGCTTTTGAAAGAAAAATTCTTTTGGCCCCATATGAAAAGAGATGTCCATAGGCATTGTTCTAGATGTTTAGCTTATCTTCAGGCTAAGTTTAAGACAATGCCCCATGGACTCTATACACCTTTACCTGCTCCTTCTACACTTTGGCTAGACATTAGTATGGACTTTGTCCTAAGCCTTCCTCGTACCCAACGAGGTGTAGACTCCATCTTTGTGGTAGTGGACAGATTTTCTAAAATGGCTCACTTTATACCTTGCCACAAAGCGGATGATGCAAGCAACATGGCAAGACTTTTCTTTAGAGAGGTTGTCCGTTTGCATGGTATACCCTCTACTATAGTGTCTATAGGGATGTGAAGTTCCTTAGCCATTTCTGGAGAACTTTATGGGCTAGGCTGGGAACTAAACTTCTGTTCTCCACCACTTGTCATCCTCAGACTGATGGGCAAACTGAGGTGGTGAACATATTCTTATCCACTATGTTGAGGACACTACTTAGAGGCAACCATAAGTCTTGGGATGAATACCTTCCCCATGTTGAGTTTGCATACAATAGGGTGGTGCAGAGAACCACCAAGCATTCCTCTTTTGAAGTGGTGTATGGTTTCAACCCTCTCACGCCTTTGGGCCTCTTACCTCTCCCCCTCTCTCACTCTTTTCACAAAGATGGAGAGGCAAGAGCTACTTTTGTTAAAAATATACATGAGAGGGTCAAAGCTAACATAGAACATCATTCAAAAGGGTATGCTTCTTCTACTAATAAGGGAAGGAAGGAAGTAATCTTCAATGAAGGTGATTGGGTTTGGTTTCATTTGAGAAAGGAAGTCTAAACTTAGCCCTAGAGGAGATGGGTCCTTCCAAATCCTAGAGACAATAAGCAATAATGCATATAAGTTAGATCCCCCTCAGGATTATGGAGTCAGTACCACCTTTAATGTATGTGATCTATCTCCTTTTGTAGATACTAATAATGAAGAGGACCCTACAGATTTGAGGTCAAATCCTTCCCAACCTCCCTAGCAATAGTCCTATCACAAGGGTCATGGCTAGGAGGATTGAGGAAGACATGGCAAGAGAGGAAGGAAGAATACTTCACCTTCTCATGGAGATCAAGATGATAGAAAATAGGCCATAGTCTTCTTTTTAGTCCTTCATGTATACATTTTTTTTCTTTAGTAGTTTGGAGGTGTTTTTATTTTTTTTTTTGGCCTTGTGTATTTTGGCCTTTATGCCCTTTTTAATTTAGAGGGTGTGATGTGATCTTTGATGATCACATGCCCAAAGGATCCTTTCTAAGGTCACTTGAAAGGGAAATGGATTTATGGAGAGGAAAGGAATGGGGTGAGGCGCCACAAATACTAGGTTTGATAAGCCAAAGGGGAGAGGCCACAAGGGAGAGGTCCCTTGATAACTCTTAGAAGCTCTCACAAAGGAGAAAGGGGGACACTCAAAGGTAAGAACCTCAACCAATATGGTCTCTAGGATTAAATTCAAGTGTCAAAAAATACAAGTGAGGGAGGAGCTCCTATTTATAGAGGTAGCTAACCTCTTGAACAAGATAACTTAAAAAAGAAGGGCTAGGATTAAAAGGAGAGATCTAAGGGAGGAGAATTGAGAAACAATTCCCTCCTTAGATCATCAAACTTGGTGCCCAAGTTTCTCAAACCAAGGGCCAAGATTCCTTCTTATTAGCTTAGGGGGTTTATGTAGAAAAGAGGGGTGTAGATATCAAGGCTATCCCTTATTTCCTTCATAAAGACCCAAAAAGCTAAATCCACCCTCTAAATTCCTAAGACACCTCCTAAAAATAAAAAATGGACTAAATACATGTCCCAAATTAAATTCTTAATGCTCCTCAAAATTAAAATAAAGGAAAATTACATTTTATTAACTAAAGTCTCTAGCCTAATATCTTCACTCTCCATAGGAGGTGAAGTCTTCCTTTGTCTGCAAGGGCTAGGTCTTCTTCAATCCTTCTAGCCATGGCCCTAGTGATAGGTCCTTGGCTAGGCATGGTCACATCATCTCCTCCCCCTTGAAGAGGATTTGACCTCAAATCCATGGGGTCTTCGTCATTTTCAGCACCTACAAATGGAAACAAATTAGAAACATTAAAAATGGTGCTTGCCCCATAATCCTCTGGCAGATCTAAAACATAGGCATTATTACCGATCCGCTCAAGGATTTGGAAAGGTCCATCTCCTCTAGGGCTAAGTTTGGACTTCCTTTGAGAAGGAAATCTATCCTTTCTCAAGTGAAGCCATACCCAGTCGCCCTTTTCAAAGATGACTTCTTTCCTCCCCCTATTGGCGAAAGTAGCATCTCTCAAGGATTGACGCTCTATGTTAACTTTAACCCTCTCATGTAATTGTTTTACAAAAATGGCTTTTGCCTCTCCTTCTTTATGCACAGCAACAGAAAGAGGAAGAGGTAAAAGATCTAGAGGAGTAAGAGGATTAAAGCCATAGACCACCTCAAAAGGAGAATGTTTGGTGGTTCTATGAACCACCTGGTTATAAGCAAATTCAATGTGGGGAAGGTACTCATCCCAAGACTTATGGTTGCCTTTAAGGAGAGCCCTCAGCATAGTGGATAAAGATCTATTCACCACTTCTGTTTGCCCATCAGTTTGAGGGTGACAGGTAGTGGAAAAAAATAAGTTTAGTTCCCAGCTTAGCCCAAAGAGTTTTCCAAAAATGGCTAAGGAACTTCACATCCCTATCTGACACTATTGAAGAGGGTATACCATGCAATCGGACAACCTCTTTAAAGAAAAGTCTTGCGATGTTGCTTGCATCATCCACTTTGTGGCAGGGAATAAAATGGGCCATTTTTTAAAATCGGTCCACCACCACAAATATGGAGTCTGCACCTCGTTGGGTTCTTGGGAGCCCAAGGATGAAATCCATGCTAATATCCTCCCAAGCTGCAAAAGGAGCAGGTAAAGGTGTGTATAGTCTATGAGGCATTGCTTTAGACTTTGCTTGCAAGCAAGCTATACATTTAGAGCAATTTCTATGGACATCTCTACGCATATGGGGCCAAAAGAATTTCTCTTGTAAAAGCATGAGGGTTTTTGAAATCCCAAAATGCCCCATGAGCCCACCTTCATGACTCTCTTTTGTAAGTAAGTTCCTAATTGATCCTTGGGGTATACAAAGCTTACTCCCTTTGTAAAGATACCCCTTACTGATGAAGTACCCATCATGGGCCTTTAATGCAAATGCAGATGCAGAGGTATCAAATATGGGGCCGAAATCCTTATCAGACGGATACATAGCCCGAATGTCATCAAATCCCAAGATATTTGCACTCAAGGATGAATAAAGGGTATGACGCCTAGAAAGAGCATCAGCCACCACATTTTGTTTTCCTTTCTTGTACTTGATGACATAAGGGAAGGATTCAAGATATTCCACCCACGTTGCATGCCTTTTGTTCAATTTACCTTGACCGCTCAAATATTTTAGTGACTCATGGTCACTATGAATGACAAACTCCTTGGGAGCAAGGTAATGCTCCCAAGTTTGAAGGGCCCTAATTAGAGCATAAAACTCCTTATCATAGGTGGGGTAGTTGAGGGGGGCACCATTGATTTTTTCACTGAAACACGCAATGGGGTGCCGTCCTTGCAACAAGACAGCCCCCACACCTACACCAGAGGCATCACATTCAAGTTTAAATGTTTTAGAAAAGTCAGGTAATGCCAAGACTGGTGCATGGGTCAGTTTATGCTTAATTAGCTGGAAGGCTTTCTCTTGTTTCTCACCCCAAAGGAAAGGAACTTCCTTTTTCACCAAATCATTTATTGGTGCGAGGAGCGTGGAGAAATTAGGCATAAAGCGCCTATAAAATCCAGCGAGACCATGAAAGCTTTTGATCTCTGTCACACTCTTTGGGGTGGGCCATTCTTGAATAGCTTTTATCTTTTCGGGGTCAACATGAACCCCCTTTGTGCTAACTACAAAACCTAGTAAAACTACACTATCTACACAAAAAGTGCATTTTTCTAAGTTACCAAAAAGATGATTACTCCTAAGAAGAGAAAAAACATGCCTTAGATGTCCTAAATGATCATCTAGGTTCCTAGAGTAAACTAAAATGTCATCAAAGTAAACTACACAAAATTTACCAAGGCAATCCCTTAGTACATGATTCATTAAGCGCATGAATGTGCTTAGGGCATTAGTTAGCCCAAAAGGCATAACCAACCACTCTTGGGTCTCCATGGGGTTGGTCCTATAGGCAGGTCTATTAGGTAGACTTGCGCCAAGCACCAAATCAATTTGATGTTCTATACCCCTAATGGGAGGAAGTCCTTTCGGAACCTCATTAGGGAATATGTCATCAAATTCTTTTAAAATATCTTGAACCCCTTGAGGAAGGTGCTCATGTGCATGGGCTGTGGCAGTGGTCTCAGCAGAAGAATGCAAAATGGAAGAAGGATTTGATGCTTCTTTGCAAAAGAGGAGATAAAAGGGCTTGTTAGTCAACAGAGCTTCTTTTAAATCACGTTTAGTAGCAAATAGGCTCATTTTATTAATATTCCCTTTCGAAGGGGCATCACCTTCCGACTCTCTCTCTTTACCCTTTTCAAGCTTTAAGGGTAAAGTTTGTTGTGCTTTTTTTGTTTTTTTTTTCTCAACTCTTTTCTTTTTCATCGCAAATTGATCCTCAACCACTTGAGAAGGTGACAAAGGATACAATTTGAAGCGCTTTTCATTATGGGTGAGAATTATTTGGTTGGAGTGGCCATGGTGAATAGCTTTTTTGTCAAATTGCCATGGTCTCCCCAACAGGATATGACCAGCCTTCATAGGAACTATGTCACAAAGAATCTCATCATTATAAGATCCTATGAAAATTGGAACCATAACTTGTTCATTGACTACCATCTCCCCTTGCTCATTGAGCCATTGCAATTTGTAAGGTTTGGGATGGGGCATGGTAGTCAAGGCTAGTTTTTCAACCAACCTAGAGCTACAACAGTTACAACAGGAGCCACTATCAACAAGGAAAGAACATACTTTGTCATTTACTTTACATCTTGTATGGAAGATGTTCTCTCTTTGTGACTGGCCAAGCTCTAGAGGTTGGCTTCCAAGAAGCCTTTGAACCATAAGGAGGTCTCCCTCATAAGGAAAAGCTTCCTCACACTCTTGTTCAAAAGTATGTCCCCCTTCTTCCTCACTCTCACTAGAGGAGGAAGATGAGCTATTCTCACTAAAAATGTCTTGTCCCCTCATGATCATGGTTTTCTTGTTAGGGCATTGAGAGGCAATGTGGCCTCTCCCAAGACATTTGAAGCATTTGATACTACTTTGCCTTTCAGTAGGCTTAGTAGTAGGGGGTTTTCTCTCTACATGAGGTGCTTTTGTATCTTGAAAATGCTTGGGTTCCTCTTTGGGAAAACCCTTGAAAGAGTTTCCCTTAAGTTGGTCTCTCTTTGAGTAAGAGGGAGAATCTTTTTTAAAACTTGTTCTCTTAAGTTGATTCTCAGCTCTTACACAAAGTTCAACCAACTCATCAAGGTTTGAGTATGAAAGAAGCTCTACCTTATCTCTAATGTCAGAGCTTAATCCACACAAAAACCTAGCAACGGTGGCATTGGGTTCCTCAATGATATTGGCCCTTAGTATGAGAAGCTCCATCTTTTGTCTATACTCCTCAATACTTAGATTATGTTGCCTAAGTCTTTGGAGCCTATCCAAAAGATCCCTCTCATAATATGAAGGAATGTGCCTTCTTCGCAAACAAGTTTTTAAATCATTCCAGTAGGCTCCACTTTGAAAACTAAGGGAGGCCAAAGGTACTTTCCTTGACTAACCCATCCCACCAATGCAAAGCAGAACCTTGAAAACTAAGGGAGGCCAAAGGTACTTTCCTTTCTTCCCTAATTTCATAGCATCGAAAGAGTTGCTCCATTTTGACTTCCCAATCTAGGTAAGTCTTAACATCTTCCCTACCATGAAAATGGGGTAGGTCTACCTTTGGTTCCCTAGCATCATTTATGTTCTCTTGAGGAGAATGATGATTGTATGATGAATGAGAGTGATGCTTATGTTGATTTCTATAGTATTCTTCTTCACTAGAGCTAAAATGCCTAGATGGGGATCTTATGAGAATTCCTTTATTTTTTCTATCACTTTCCCTCCCATCTCTCCTCTTACTCTCTTCTCCTCTCCTTCTCTCTTCTTCCTCTTTTTCTCTTTTTCTTTCTAGTTCTTTCCTTCTTCTCCTTTCTTCATCCTCTCTTCTCTCTCTTTGCCTTCTCTCTTCTCGCTCTTTTTTCTCTTTTCTCATTTCCAACATCTCTTTTTTTAACTCTTCCTTCTCTTTTTTTTTTTCCTTTTCTTTTATTTCTTTTTTTCTCTCTTTTTCTTCTCTCCTTTCTTGTTCTTTAGCCATCCATTCCCTAAATTCTAAGTTAAGGTTTTCAAGAGTGTCTCCCTTAGAAGGTTTTCTTTAGTTGACACTCTTACTTGATGAAGAACTATGTGCACTAGAATGTGTGTGGGAAGTCATGATGCTTGGATGCTAAAAACTAAAGGGTAGGCCAAAAACTTTTTGTTTTTTCAAGCAACACTCCTCTCTTCTTCTTTTTTTCGCACCTAAGGTGGCTTGATGAGTCTTTGGAACTCTTAACCTCTACACGTTTTTTCAAAATAACATAAAATAAAATAAAAGTGCAAGAATGTAAAAGAGAAAGGGCTCTAATCGTGCTCCTAAGGTGTTGAAGGAAGTGTACCACTTCTCCCTTCTTCACCTAATTAACGAGGAACTACGCTAAAATTAACCAAAATTATTACAAACCAAGGGAGGGCCTTAAGGGCACTCAAACTCCCAATCGAAAATTAAGTATACACAATACAAAGAATAAAAAAAATAAAACAAAGTCTTCACTCCAAGCTTTTTTGGTGTTTGTCTCCTTTTGATCAAGCCCCTTTGAGTTGCATCAACTCACCCCAAGAATGCTACCCTTGTTTCCTCTTGTTTGGACTTGCCAAAATTTTATATATGGAACCTTTGCCAACCTTTCCTTACCAAGGCCGAATACAACACAAGACAACAAACAAAGGTGAATAACAAAACAAGGTTCACAAATCCAAGTGGATAGATTAAACAATGACAAACTCAAAGAAGTAAAGAAGACAAGCAAGAAAACATAAGGCTCACAAAGGAAGGTAGCACACAAATAACTTTCCTAGATTATCTCTAAGAGTAGAGATGAAAAAAGACTCAAACAAAAAAAATGAAACCAATAGTTGCACACTTAATAAAATTTAAGTGACCAAAAACTAAAAAGCTTACTCAAGTAATTTTTTTTTTTGAATCACAATTGGTTCCTCGTATCAAATGTTTCTACTATTAGGTACACAACTTCAAATTTGTCTTTCTTTTGAGTTCTTTATCTTTTTTTTTTTTTTAACTTGAACTTTTTCTATTTTTTTTTTAACTTTTTCTAATCATTTTGCTGCACCTAATAGCTTGTTGAATTGAAATTTTAATGAGGATTCTTGAAATAATAACACTTGAGTGAATAAGCACAAAGTAAGGTCACACAATTTTCAAGCAATGCATGCAACTAAAGGCAAAACAACTTAGTAGTTCCAAATACCACTGAACTAATGGTGCTTAAGGAATGATTTAGGGATGATTTTGAAGTAAATTGATTGCTCAAATTACTAACACAATTCACCCAAGCTAAAATTCCATAAAGAGTTACCAATAGTGAAGGTAAACCAAGTGGAAAGCTACTAATAATTCAACATAAAACAAGAAACATATAAAGATTGAATTGAGCAAATATTTAAGAACAACAAAGAGATTAATATGCTTGAGCTAAAAGCATAAAAGACTTAAGAGACTCAACAAGAGGTTCACCTCTTAGGAGCTCAATTCAAACTGTTTTTGAAGGTTTTTTTGTAAAAAATTTAAGAGGCTAAAACCTATGGAATTTAAATTAGACAAAATAGGAAACTAACATGACTAGTATTTGATAAAACACAAGATTAAGAAAAAAATAACACACCTAAAAATAGAGAAAAAATTTCAGCAAGAGACTTAAAACAAAAGGCACAACAAAGTCGCCAAAGTTGATCACCACAATGGTGTGGAAAAATCCTCAACCATGTGGGTTTAATGGTCACAACTTCTTAGGCACACTTTAACATAAAAAACCAAGGGAAAATTAAGCAACTTGAACACAAAAATAAGATGCAAAGAAAGGGACAAATAAAATCGCATCAAATTAAATGGAACATAGGCGCGTAGATAGAAAACAAAAGCGCATATAATAGCAAGAATAAAAAGCTATACTACTAGACAATAAAGGAAATAGAGATGACAAAAAATGAAAGACTTTAAAATAAAGAGATCAAAGAAATAAACAACAAAGCAAAAAAAAATTGAGAAAGAACGTGACCTTTAGAAAGTGGCTCTGATACCACTTGATGTGATCTTTGATGATCACGTGCCCAAAGGATCCTTTCTAAGGTCACTTGGAAGGGAAATGGATTTATGGAGAGGAAAGGAATGGGGTGAGGCGCCACAAATATTAGGTTTGATAAGCCAAAGGGGAGAGGCCACAAGGGAGGGGTCCCTTGATAACTCTTAGAAGCTCTCACAAAGGATAAAGGGGGACACTCAAAGGTAAGAACCTCAACCAATATGGTCTCTAGGATTAAATTCAAGTGTCAAAAAATACAAGTGAGGGAGGAGCTCCTATTTATAGAGGTAGCTAACCTCTTGAACAAGATAACTTAAAAAAGAAGGGCTAGGATTAAAAGGAGAGATCTAAGGGAGGAGAATTGAGAAACAATTCCCTCCTTAGATCATCAAACTTGGTGCCCAAGTTTCTCAAACCAAGGGCCAAGATTCCTTCTTATTAGCTTAAGGGGTTTATGTAGAAAAGAGGGGTGTAGATATCAAGGCTACCCCTTATTTCCTTCATAAAGACCCAAAAAGTTAAATTCACCCTCTAAATTCCTAAGACACCTCATAAAAATAAAAAAATGGACTAAATACATGTCCCAAATTAAATTCTTAAGGCTCCTCAAAATTAAAATAAAGGAAAATTACATTTTATTAACTAAAGTCTCTAGCCTAATATCTTCACTCTCCATAGGAGGTGAAGTCTTCCTTTGTCTGCAAGGGCTAGGTCTTCTTCAATCCTTCTAGCCATGGCCCTAGTGATAGGTCCTTGGCTAGGCATGGTCACATCAGGGTGTGATTAGTCTCTTTTGTGGATTATGTTAAGTAGTTTGGGCTTTTTTTGGAGAAGTTTAGGAGTGTGGCTTTTGTGAACTACACCCCCTAAGTTAGTTCCACACCCCTCCAACTCACACATGAAGCATGAGAGACATGTGGGACCTCTTGGTTCCCCTCCACTTGGACAGAACTTTCTCTCTCCTCCAAGGTGGCTTCCACATGTTTTTTATGTGCTCTCATTTTTTAATTTGCATTTTGAAGATGCCATGTGGCTTCCCTCCAAAATTCAAATTCAAATTGAGAGGGGACCAAGACCAAGATCTTAAAGTTAGGGGCATGTTTGGATCTTCCTAGAGATTAATCAAGTGCTAATTGGCTCTAGCTCAATTAACACTTGATTAAGCTCTCCTAATCTCCCCTAGCTTGCACGTCACTCTTCTCTCCCCTTAGCCCATTGTTTTTCTTATAAATAGATGTCTTCCCCTCCTATGTTCATTTTACACTTAATATTGAATACAAACCTCTTGAGAGTTCATTTGAGTGTCTCTTTTCTCTCTCTAGTTTTGAGAGCTTCGATGGCTTTTATCAAGGGCTCCTTCGCTTGTGGCAAGCTTCTCCTGTGCCTTATCTCACCATGAGTGGCGCCTACATCATCATTCCTTCCCTTTCCATCATTCATTTCTCCAAAGGAACCAAGCTAGAAGGTGATTTTGGGAAAGGCATCAACAAGAATGCATCAAAATTACTCTAATTACTTTAAGTTTAATTACATGACGTTAATTACTCTAATTACTTTGAGTCTAATTATTCTAATTACACTCCTCGTGGTCCTTAATTACTCTAATTACTTTGAGTCTAATTACATGACGTTAATTACTTTAATTACTTTGAATCTAATTACTCTAATTATACTCATTGTCATCCCTAATTACTCAATTACTTTGAATCTAGTTACATGATATTAATTACTCTCAGACTGACGTTAATTACACACATATATTATATATATTAATTTTGAGGGAGAATAAAGTTAGAATTATTTTTATATTAATTTTATACCAAAAAATACACTATTACATATTGTTTAGTACAATTTTAGTATTGTGTTACTACTTTATTTGTTTTGAAAAATAATTTATGTGCAAGTAAATAAATAAAGTTTTTTTAAAATTTTTTTATTTATCCAGGAGTGCAACGCCTGAGAAATAAAAAAATTGCAAATCTTTGTTTACTCTCCGACCAAAGAAGTAAAATAAATTGCATTTTTTTTTTGCGTTGTCAAAGGAGTAAAAAGATTTGCAAATTTTTTTACTCTATGACAATGCATCATCGGAGAAGTAAAAAAAATATCAGAATTTTTTACTTCTCCAACTTTGAACTACAGGAGAAGTAAAAAATTTGCAAATTTTTTTACTCTATAACAATGCACTGCTAGAGAGTAAAAAAGAGAGAGAATATTAGTATTTTTTCCACCTGTAGGTGGGAATCGAAGTTTGAATAGGTGCGAAATGAAAAACCCAATATTATAATATGTAGAACTGTCAAAACAGATTCACTTAGTCCATATGGGTTAGCCCACCTTAACCCACCAGAAAAATTGGTCAATCCAACCTAACTCGTTTTGCCTTTTATGCTCAATCTGCTAGTTCGACCCACCATGGATTGATGGGTTATACAAGCCAACTCACCAATACACCAAAAAATAAAAAGTTATTTTTAAAAAAGAGATCTTTTAAAAATTTTAAAATTAACTATTTTATTAAGTCTTTATTTAAAATTAAGAAATTATTTTATATTTGATTATGTAATACAATAATTTAAAATTCAAAAAACAATTGTTTACAATTAAAATAAAATATAATTAAAAGTGAATTCAATACGAGTTGACTCGGCCCACCCAGGTTGAACCCGTATGGGCTAGATCCTAAGTGGGTTGGGTTATGTTTTTTCTATTACAAAGCATATTTTTTTTTTCTGCCCAACCCAACCCGTATTCACGATGAGCCGGGTTGATCCACGAGTTTTTACTCGTTTTGATGCCACTAAATTATGAAAGTTTTACCGTCTACATGTTTCCTATTATTGGATATGAAAGCGTCAATTCAATCATTATAATAGGGATTTTCAAATGCCACTAAATTATGAAAGCTTTACTGTCTACATGTTTCCTATTATTGGATATGAAAGCATCAATTCAATCATTATAATAGGGATTTTCATTTCACACCTACTAAAATTTTCATTTTACACTACTACCGTATGAAGTAATAATGTATTGTCATAGAAATAAAAAAAAAACTGTAAATATTTTTCTCTTTGACAGTGCATTACTGGAGAAGTAAAAAAAATTACAAATTTTTTTACTCCACTGACAGTGCATCGTAGCAGAAGTAAAAAAAATTTGCAAATATTTTTCTTTGTCCGACAGTGCACCGGTGGAGAGTAAATTTGCAATTTTTTTTACTCTTCAACAGTACACTGCCATAAAGTAAAAATAGAAAGTATATTGATATTTTTCTCACATATGATAAATGAAAAAACAAGCTGAAAAATCAAATTCCCTTATAATATAATAGACATTTCACTTCAAAATTTGTTTGCTTGTTACAAGAAGCGTGAGGAGTCCACCATTTTCAATTAACCGTGCCAACCTATGGCTTGGTTGTTTTTTTTTTAAGAAGTTAAGGATCCTCTAATTTTTTTCTTTTACCACCTACTCATTTTCCTTTTTCACCTATTAAAATTTTGAAACTTTTAATTTTATTCTTTCATTATTCATACAAAATTATCTCGTTTATGAATAAAAAATTCAAAATACATTAATTTTATTTCCTAAATCAATTGATCAGAAATGAGAAATAAATATTTTACTTTTAAAATTCTAGATAACTTAATCTAAAATACATTAACTACATGTTCCAAATCAATTGATTTCGAACATATATGTTATATATCCATTAATCCAAACTTTAAATAAAAATATTCAATTTTAACATTTCAGACAATTTAATCTAAAATATACTAATTATAGGTTCGAGATCAATAGATAAAGAATGCAAAATATATTTTTATAATTTTTGGAGTCAACTGTCCAGTAGCTAACAAAATGTAATAAAAATTTATTCCAGTGATATGAAATGTATGAGTGATTATGTGCTTGTTATTATTTGTGTTTAGGTTTTGTTTGATTTTGTTACGCAGGACTGGGACTGCAAGGTTGGGGGGAGGGGAGAAGGGTGACAGGGCTGCGCAGGCGGCTGGTGGAACAGGTCGGGGCATGGAGAGAGAAGAGAGATGAAGGCAGCAGGGGTATTTTGAATTTTAGGGTGGGAATAGCAAAATGGGTGGTGTGAAAAAAATAATTCTTTCCTTTTATGCTTTGGGTCCAATATCCGTTCCCAGGACAAAACCCATTCATTATTGAATACAAAAATTTGATTCATGCTAGCTTAGTGTGGAGTAAATTTGGTAGTCTTGTAACACCTATTATTTTCTTATCACTTAACTTTTTATTCTCAATTTAATACTTTTCTCTTATCGTTTTTTTAAAATAACCATCTACAGAATGTGTAATCATTTGAATAAAAGTAGTATATGCCACAACAGGAACATTAGTAAAATGTATGCAATAAATAAAAGACATCTTCATGTATAAATAATTGAAGTTATAATGATTTTGCAGAATAATGTTATTTGAATTCCTCTCTTGTTTCTTTTCCTTGCGTTGTGCCTATTCACTTTATTTTTGCCCAATTTTTATTCATTTTCTTTGTGATAGCATAGGATGTCTTCAATATGTTCAATTATTGAACAGTGATACTGTTGGCGTTCCTTTTTTAATTAATGTCTAAATATATGATTGGAAAAGTCAAAATTAATTTGAAAAAAAAAAAGAGAGACTCGTTGAAATAACAATTAATAGAATATCAAAAGCAATTAAAAAGCTCAAATGTGATTTCAAATTTCCATGCAGTACTAATTAAAAAGGTGAAAGAGATTAACAAACATCATAGTTGGTTTATGACGTTAACTTTTTAATTTAAGTAAATAATAGTGTTATCTTGATAGCGTAATTCAAATTACTCGATAAAAAATCACAAAATATTCTAGAAATGCATATGTTTGGCGAATTTAACATTTCAACACTAGCTAGAGTATGATGTATGGTTTAAAAAATATAGTAAATTTTGGGCTTTTGATTTCATAAGAAAAAGAAAATAAAAAAGCAACATCCTTAGAACGTAGCTGCGGTGCGGCGGTTCCAAGACTGCGGAGTTAGCTAAAGAATCATAGTAGTAGATGTATATACGCAGCATATGATTCCCAACATCTTCAAATAGAAGATTTTTGTATTTATGCAAATGCAAGGCGATTCCAGATGGCGTTCGGATAGATAGGATGATAAGGAAAAGCATAGGAATCAAAAGCATGTTTGTATCAAAGGGTGCAATTCAAATTGAACTGTCATAACCACAGCACAGGACACGTGATTGAATTGATCCCTTCCTATAATTATGAGTGATCAGAATCCACATGGTTAGGACCCATTAGGATGTGAAAATGAACACAGTTGTCTATTGGAATCCCATCAAAGATAAAAGTAGAGACAGGAAGGAAGGAGAAAATGATAAGAGGAGACAGAAGATAAAACAAAGGGAAAGCAGAAAATGCCAAATTGGTGAGTTTGACCCAAAAATGTGTCCCAAGTGCTAATAAAATAATAATATACATTGTAGATAATAAAAAAGAGAAATAGAAATATGGAAGCAGCAAGCATAGGTTGTTTGTATGTCAAGAAGGGGTGGGGGTAAAAGGTTTGTTGGGTTCGGCTTTGTTAGTATTAGTAGTGTTATTAGCTTGGGAAGTGAAGTAGCTGCAAAGGACCTTACATTTGACAGCACTGCCGTAGACATAAAAGCCCGGAGCAACCATAATCCTAACGACAGCGGGGAGCAAAGTGGGAGTGTGTTTGTGGGTGTCCATATCCTCCATGTAAAGCGAATCGAAGTGAACACCTTTGTGGACTCTGAAAATGGGGAAACTGGGATGAACAGAGTTGGCCAACAAGTGGAGCATCCAGACGCTCTTAGAGGCACCAAAGAAGGCCTGCAAAAGGGGCTCGGGCCAGGCCCGGTTCCAGCCCAACATGGAGACTATCTCGCTCATTTTCCTGTCGCAGAAGCTGCTCAAGTCTTGGCTGAAGTGTCTGGTTCCCTTGCTGAGAACCTCCTCCCATGTCAACCCCTGGAGCATGTTGAAACACTCAAAACTGGCCTGGCAGCGTTCGGTGGGGTTAAGAATGGTGTAGGAGGCGTTCTTGTGGAACCCTATGGTCTCGAAGTCCTCGAAGAAGGTTCTGTTGAGAAGGGCTTCGAGGTAGAAGAGAAGGGTCTTTGAGGAGGAGGAGGATATTTTGATGTCATATGGTTGGAGAAGGAAAGAGAGTCGATCGTGCACTTTGGTTCCCATGTGCCTGAGCTGCATTGTTAGGGAACGAGAGAGGAGCCTGACGCAGGATCTTGCTTCGGAGACTGAGACCAGAAAGTGTTGAATGAGGGTGTCGTGGGGTTTGGAAGTGCATTGCTCTAGACCAGACTTGAGGGTGTGGCAATACAGTTCCAGTTTGTTGAGCTTCTTCTCCAAGTCAGCCATCGATTGCATCAGTCTGGAAGCTTGTAGAAGGGCGTCGTCCCTCTTGCGGGTCGCGTGGAGGAGCTTGTGAGACAGTTCCGCCACCGCCATTTTCCATTTTTCCTCCTGTGAGGATGACGATGTAGACATCGGGCTCTTCCGGGTTAGCTTCGAAACAAGGGACCTGAAAATATTGCCGTTCGGACTTGCTGCAAGCTTGTTCTTGGAGTTGGAGTGATCCAAGGGGAGAATGAAGATCTTGTCGCGACCATGACCATGACCATGTGCATGTGGTCGGCATTTGTTGCATGACACCGACCCGTCTTCCTCGGATTCTGATGTTTTCTTCTTGTGGTTGTGGTTGTGGTTGATAGGGGTTGGGGTGCTTCTCATTATTGTGTCCTCCAATTCACGCTCCTCTTCAATCTGCAACCAATAAATAAAGTAAGGGAATCAATGTTAAGATAGAAGATGATAGATAGAAGGAGAAACAAAGAGAGAACTGACGGGGGTGAATTGAGGGGAACGGCGAGGGAGAGGGAGAGGAGGAGGCGATTTGGAAGAAGAAGAAGCCATTTGGGGTGTTGAGGAGTTTAGAAATGGCATTTATCCGTGACATCACATGTGAGGTGGTCCAGGATTAGGAAGGAAGTAAATGAATACAACTACCCACATTTATTCTGAGCGCGGTGGATCACAAAACCACCAATCACCAACCACGTCTCTGTCCATATTGGATTAATGCATGTGAACATATTAAATGAGCCCCTCTTCCCCCTTCCCCTCTCACTAAACTCAAACCAACACAACCCTAATTACTCACTCTTACTGCTATTATCTTAAGCCTAACTCCCCACACTTTGTTATTTATTCTAAGCTACACCCAAATATTTAATGTAAAGACATATGTTATCACCATACACTATTTTTATGTAACTAGTTTAAATTTAGAATTTAATTGATATACGGTAGATATAAAAAAAGTGTAAATAAAGTTTTTTACTGACATTTAGCGTTTGATTGATTTTGTTTTGTTTTTTAGATTTTAAAAACAGTTTTCAAAACCTGTTTTTGAGAAGAAAAAAAAACTTGTTTAACAAGTTATATTTGAAAACTGTTTGGAAGATGTAAAAATGGAAAAACTTGTTATGTTTATTAGAATTTCATTAATAAAAAACAAAAACAATATATTCTCATTATATTTTGAGTTTTCAAAACAAAAACAGAAAAATGAAAAGCAAAACTACTTTCAGCTGTTCCAGTTTTTTAGTTTTCAAAAACTAAAAAATAGAACTATTTTCAAAAACTGTTTTTAGAAAATACTACCCAAGCAAGTTTTTTAGTTTTTAAAAACTCAGATACTAAAAACAGTTTTATAAAATTGTTGTCAAACAAGCACTTAATCATGATTTTTCATTTATATAAATTTTAAATTAGTAATGAGTAAAATCAACAAACTTAACATAAACGAAGGATTGTGATTACATGTCAGTGTAAAAATCTTTACTGACAATATATACCAATTAAATTCTTAAATTTATCTAACCATATTACTTAATTAGTTAAAATTTATTTAAAACTACAGGTAAGATTTATTTCTCATTAAAGGTTTATCTTCTAATTTATTTTATCAATTGGGATAAATTTCAACTAATTATCAAACAATATATTAAAATGAAATAACTTCTACCATTTCTATAAGAATAAAACCTATGAAATCATAAAGATTAAAACTCTTAATCTTAAATATTTTAAAATATGAAGAAAATAATACTATTTTTTTCATGAATGATTAAAATTACCATTTTTTCTATTTAAAGAATTAATTTCTTATAAGAAATACACCTACTAGTAGTCTCTTGGTATCTTTTTTTTTAATTTTCAAAATGTAAAAATAGTCTTTTATGTTATTAATATATTTATTTTTAATTTAATAAAATATTAAAAATATAAGTAAAGGTTATTTTTATGGAATATAGTTTTGAAATAATGGTATTATATCAAATCGATTTAACTCAATTAACAATATACACTGTAAGTTTGTTGGAGAAGATTTAAGCTCAACCTCGCTAGAGATAGGAAGAGAATAGATAAGAGAAAAAAAGATACACGAGGAGATAAATGACCTGATAGAAGAGAGAAAAATATTTTTTTTATTCTTTTATATGATGATAACCTTAAGTAAAAAGTATAACCTTATAAAGTTCAATAACATTTAACAAATTATAAAAACAGTAGACTTTAATTAGTGTTTAGCATTTAAATAAAATATATGTAAAAAATTGTTATAAAAATTTGATGTATAAAAAAGTTATGGAAATAAAATAAATTCTTTAGGTCTACAGACACAAAATTATGGTATGTATAAAAAATAAATATAAAAAAAGAGAATTTGTGCATCTCATGTATGTTAAATTGGAGCTCCTTTCTCTTTATGATCAAAAGTTTTCTGTATGATGGTAGATATATAAGTTCAATTCGAACTTTTAAAAGTTTTATTACTTACCTTCTTGGACATTATTGTAGAAAATGTGTGTAAATTTGCTTAATGAATGAAAAATTCATAATTCCCTAAGCTAGGGAGCGATTCCTCAAATGAGATTTTTATGATTAACTTAACTCATCATAGAGTCAATCTTCCTATAGTCTCATTCAAATAATTATAAAGATACATGATAATCACTATATCTTAAATTGCAGATAATGATAAGAGAAAATTAATTAATATCTATCCATAATTATATCCAATATTCTCCAACTTTGATGGTATTAATCAATCATCCAGAGACAAATCATTAAGTTAGAATGACAATTATAGACAAAACTTATATATTAGACAACAATATCAGAAATCTAAGCTTCGAAATAATATCCGATAGAGATTTATATTATGCATGTTAACAAATAATTTTCATAAAGTATATAGAATAATATAGTTCAATAAAATTATACTATAATGATTTCAAGCATCCAAAAATACTAAGAAATATGTTACTAAAATAATATTACTTCACATATATCTCATAAGAGAGTTTTTCAAATTCTCACTAATCTAAGATATCAAAACTTAACAAAACCATGAGTCATAAAACTCAATCAGTTCAGTCTTTGATCAGTTAATAAAATAAATGTTCTTTTGATATCATTTTTACTTGATTTGAAAAATTATAAAAGTCGAAAAAACATAATTCACATGCATCTAAGTACTTAACATAGCCCAACAGTAGATGTAATTATATATAGGCTAGATAAATGTTCTACAATATTTGACATTGAACTAATCTGAGTTTTAGAAAATAAGTGAATATGTAAAAATTTGAAGACAATTAGGAAATTCATAAATTCCCTACTTGAATGACATAGAAACCTAGTTTACCACTTAGCTTATTGTGACTACAAAATGTCAATTAAGCAAATATTTAGATAATTGATGTAAACAAAAAATTTATAAGTACTTAAATAATGAAAAATTGTATTTGATAAAGTACTATCACCATGAACACTTTTAGAAAGTAGAAAATCATACTCAAAAGGAGTATCTTATTTACAATATATATATTTATAGAATTTTGATTAAACAAAATGTGAATTTTTTGGGTAAACAAATACACAATACATAATTACATGTCAATAATGTGCAATTCCCAACAAAATAGTCTTAACATTCATTAAAAATATAATACAATAAAATTTATGTAAACATTTAATAACTTTTGTACGGATAACAAGTGCCAAAGAAGGTTTATCATAGCAAAATTTATTTTTGGCGAATGCGCATGCATGAGAATCAAGAAATGTCTCAGCTGCAAATGAACTGAAGTTTGGGACCTTTGACGCTCTGTCCCTAATCAAACAAAGCCCGTTTAAACATTAACATAATAGTTACTAATTCTGATAATTAATTTAAGTGTACATTCATGCACAGTGAATATGAAATAATACTTACCTTTATAATAGTCTTCTGTATATTCTAAAAATTCAAATCAACCTCATTTGAACGGTGGTTGTTGGGAGTACATCTTTTTCATATTTAATACTTACATGTCAGTTTACCAATAAATTTAGAAGAGAGAATAAAAACTAAAAAGCCACAATTTCTAACTTCTAAACATTAACCCTACGCATTTTAACTAAGGGACGGGTTCAATTCTATCATTGTTGTCATAAGCGTGATATCATATATGAGATATCATATATCATAGTAACATTGTTCAGTGTCACTTTAAAAATCCTTGAAACTCTCAGAAAATACATCGGATCTGTTCAACTTCATTCCCAAATTAAACAAGTATTTTTTTTTACTTAATTTTCAAATAAGTCTAAGTAAATATTAATTATTAATACATTAATTTTGTTAATTGAGATATTTTAGCTTACGATCTTTCCCTCTTTTATTTCTTCATATATCAACTTTGACAATAAACATGCCTTGTAATTCCTTAAATTGTAAAGAAGTAGAATTCTAAGTTGATTAACTTCATTCACTAATTTGTGTAGTGTTATAGAGATACTTCATATTTTATTGATTTTCAATCTTGATAGCATGTTTGTAATAAATGCATTACGAACAGTAAAGTAAACCTCTTGGTTGGACTACAATGTCTCATTTGCATGATCTATTAATCTAAATTCGAATAACACAAGAGATTGATCATCAATTTTGAATTACCCATCATGACCAAGACATATTAGTCCTAATTAATACAGATATGTCACAACCATTGCAAACAAGGCGACGGGTGATATAACATGATGGGAAAAGAGAGATAAATAAAAACTAGATGTGTTGATAGGGTAATTAATATTTATAGGTACATATGATTGTTCAAAGCCAAAAAGAAAAACTCAAGCCAAGGAATTTCAAATCACAAGGCTGCTCCCTTTGGGTTTCAATACCGTGCTTGGAAACCAGTCCGAAGGGGTCACAATGTAACAACTGTTGTAAATTTAAATATATATTAGAAAAAGTTAAAGTTTTATATTAAAGATAAATATGAATCACTAGGTATGTATTATTTTTACCAAAAAAAAAAATCGTGGATAATAATTTTTTTTAGCACAAATTCTTTTCTTTTCCCTTCATGTGAGATAGAATAAAAGAATGATGCTTTTCTTGGATATAATTGTGGATTGATGACAATTTATAATGATTATCATATTTTATTATATTTTTATGATTATGTAAATCAGATTATAGTAAGATATAATTTGGATATATTTGTAATGAGTTAATTTAATCATAAAAAATCCAATTAAAAGGATCTTTGTTTATCTTGGTGGATTATAAATTTAACATATAATTAGTAAAACTCTCAAGAGTTGTTGTTGAATTTATATCTCTACAATAATGTGGTACAGGACAAACCCGTTAAAAAAAAGGTATATAAAACCTAATCACAGAAACAAAATAACAAGAATAAAAACAATAACGTCCTATTCAATAATAACTCAAACCCCTTCTTCAAGAAAAAAAAAAGGCAATTGTTTTGTCTGTGGAAAGTCAAGATATTTTGCATCACAATGCAAATACCTAGTTACAAGAAATGATGATCCTCCTATGGCTAACCTGGCTAAAAGAGATGATATAATTGTTGCGGTTATTTCCAAAGTAAATGTTGTGAGCAAATGAGCAGTAGACTCTAACTATTTATTACTTTAATCATTTTTCCACAGGGAATATGTGTTTGGCAAAAAAATAATTATTTATTACTTTAATTAATTTTATTTTTTGTAATTAAAATAAAAAAATCAAAGTTCGCTAATTAATAAAAATGAAAATAAAAAAAAACAAAATTGAAGTGAATTCTAAAAATTAAAATAAGATAACAGTTTTTAAATAATATAAAATCTTATATAAGAAAATCATAATTGAAATAAAAGGAAGATTTTTTAGAGTTTTAATATATTTGAAAAACAATAAATATTTGATAAAATAAAGGAAGAGATAATTCTAGGATTTGAAATTCAAATTTTAGAAAATTTCTAGGATTGGAGGTATCACACCATGATTGCCTATTAATCAAATTTAATTATCTTTTATGCTCTTATGGGTTTTTTGTGAAGGTAAATTAAGCTAAGGTAACTTCCGTCCTCTTTCAAGGTATGAAGTTGAATCTAATTGAATTAATCCCTACTTTCGTGATAATTATGTTTAATTAAATCCATTAAGTTGCTTGCTAATTCATTGAGGCCTCGAAGGGTTTAACCTACTTTTGTGATTTAATTCCTAAGTTCATTCCCTAAGGTTCCAATAATTAAGTTCACCTTTTGGTTCTTCCCTAATTATCTATTACTATAAAACGGTGATCAAGCGTATTGTATTCAGTAAAAACAATAAAGAAACCAACATACAGATAATAAAAATTCTTAATTAATCATCAATAGAGTCACGGGTTAAACCCCAACTAGAATAAAGAAGTCTACTCATACATATCCATGAGTGTAAAATAACAAGAAATTAAAGATATTCTAACTCAAAAATAAAGAGTGAAAAGGGGAAAGGAGAAACTTTAAGTCTTGCTCTCTATGTTGTCTTTGATCATAATTTTAGCACCCTAGTTTCAACCACAAACTTTCTATTTAAACTAATGGGTTTTCTCCCTCTAAACCCAAAAGTGTCATAAAAACATAGTACTTAAACTGATTACATAAGAGAATGCATATTTTTTGCATAGGAGTACAATCTTTATTAATAACTCATAATTCATTTTTTTTCTTCTGAATTTCCTCTGAAGCTCCAAACTTCATTCCAATGCTCTAAATCAGTCCAAAAGCGCATCAAAATCTAGAAAATTATATCCTACAATACCAAAAACACTAAAAGCGTAACAAATTCCAAATTATAATTAAAAGACACCAAATGAAAATATTAAACATAAATAACATAAAATAAATAAAATTATAATTATAATAAACCTAAAAATAGATAAAAATGAAATGCATTACTCCTACACTATTATAGGGGATGGAAAAGAAGAAGTATTCCTTGGTGATTCTAGTACTACTTAAATTCTAGGAAAAGGAAATGTTCCTTTGAAGCTCACATTTGGAAAGTCATTAACTTTAAGTGATGTGTTGCATGTGCCAAAAATTAGAGTAAACTTAGTCTTTGTAGCATTACTGGGGAAGGTTGGGGTAAATATGGCTTTTGAGTCTGACAAGATTATCATGACTAAAAACAATGTATTTGTGAGAAAGGGTTATTTTGATCATGATCTCTTTGTACTTAATATCTCTGAAGTGATTAATGAAAATAAAGCATCTACTTTTTTTGCTTATATGATTGATTCGTATGATATATGGCATGCTATATTAGGACATATAAATTCTTTGTATGTTATTAATTTACAATGGCTAGGCCTAATCAACATGCATGATAAAAAAGTTAATAAATATGAAGTATGTGTAGAATCTAAGTTAACTAAAATCTTGTCCTTGTCTATACAACTTCAAGCTGAACCTCTTAGTCTTATTCATTCTGATCTTGCTTATTTAAAACAATGTATGTCTAGGGGGAGATAAAAGTTATTTTGTAACCTTTATTGATGATTTATCTAGATATACAATAGTTTATTTGATTAGACATAAAGATGAAGCATTCAATATGTTTTTATCTTATAAAGTTGAAGTTCAAAATCAATTAAGTAGAAAGATAAAAAAAGATAAGATCAGATAGAGTGGTAAATGCACTTTGTTTAATGACTTTTGTGAGAAAGAATGTATTACCCATGAGGTAACCCTACCATATTCCCTTTAGTCTAATGGAGTAGCTAAGACAAAAAAAAAATAGAACCCTTAAGGAAATGATGAATTTTTTTTATTAGTTCATCTGTACCTGACAATCTTTAGGGAGAAGCCTTTCTAACTGCTTGTTTCTTATAGAATAATACCTCTCATAAGAAAATAAAGAAAACATCCTATGAGTTATGAAAATTATATACACCTAACTTGAAATACCTTAGAGTGTGGGGGTGCTTAGCTAAGGTTATGTTACTTGATCCTAAGAAAAAGAAAATAGGATCTAAGATCTCTGATTGCATGTTTATTGCTTATGCTGAACATAGTGCAACCTATAGGTTTGTTTTTTTAAGAGTAGTATACTTGATTACAATACCATCACAAAGACTAAGAATGTTGAATTCTTTGAGGATATACTCCCTTTGAAATATAGTATATTTGCTACCTCTAGTGATAATACTATAGTTTAACCAATCATTTGAAACCTATAGTGAACCTATTATTGAGGACTTAAGGCGTAGTAAGAGACAAAGGATAGAAAAATCTTTTGGTGATGATTTTTACATATATCGAGTTGAGGATGATTCTTTGAGTTTTTTTGAAGCTATTAGTTTATCAAATGCAAACCTTTGGGAACAAACTATTAATATTGAGACTGATTCTTTGAAAAAATAATACTTGGAGTTAGTAGACTTGTCTGAGGGTGCAACACTAATTGGTTGTAAGTGGATCTTTAAGAGAAAGTATAATCCTTATGGATCTATAAATAAATATAAGGCTAGATTGGTAGCTAAAGGATTTACTTAAAATGAGAACATAGATTATTTTTATACCTTTGTGCCTATTACCAGGATTTCCTTTATTAGATAGCAGTAACATCTATTCACAAATTGGTGATTCATCAGATAGATATTAAGACAGCTTTCTTGAATGGTGATTTAGATGAAGAGATTTACATGACCCAACCTGAGGGATGTGCATTTCTTAGTCAAGGGAATAGAATGTGTGAACTCTTAAAATCCCTATATGGTTTAAAATGGGCACAAAAATAATGGCATGAAATGTTTAATGATATTGTACTTGCTAATAGTTTTTGTTCTAGTGATGTTGATAGATGCGTGCATACAAAACTTGTGAATGGTGAATGTGGGGTATGTGGATGACATGTTAATCTTTGGTATATGCAATGATATTGTTTTTGAAACTAAATCTTTCTCAGCATCCAAATTTGATATGAAATACATGGGTGCGACAAGTGTAATTTTAGGAGTTAAAGTCATAAGCAAGGAAGATAGTATAATTTTATCCCAAGAATATTATATGGAGAAACCTCTTAGAAAGTTTGAATATTATGATTATAAATCTATGAGCACCCCTTATGATGCTAACTCTCAACTAATGAAATAGAGGAGAGTCAGTTTCTCAAACTTAAGATGCTTAGATTATTGAGAGCTTACTGCACTTGATGAATTTCTCAAGACCATATATAGCCTATGCAATAGGTAGATTGATTAGATACACTCATAATCCTAATAAGGATCATTAGGAAACACTTGCTAGAATCATGAGGTATTTGAGTTGTATCATGGACTATTTTATTGAATACAATGGATTTCCCTCTATGTTAGAAGGGTACCGTGATGCTAATTGGATCTCTGATTCACATGAGACAAAATCCACTAGTCATTATGTATTTACACTTGGTGGTAGTGCAATTACATGAAGATTATCCAAACAAACTATTATAGTTAAATCAACAATGGAATATGAGTTTGTTGCACTAGAAATGGTTGGTACTAAGGCTGAGTGGTTGAAAAACTTCTTGGCTAGTGTTCCTTTAGGAATGAAACCTACACCATCAGTGTCTATGCATTGTGGTTCGCAATGGAAAGAATAGACATATACAATTTAGACATAATATGATAAAGCAACTGATAAAGGATGGAATTATTGCCATAAACTTTGTGAAGTCAGAAGGAAACTTCACAAATCCTCTAACGAAACCCCTAGGAAGAAAAATGATATTAGAAACATTGAGGGATATGGGACTTAAACCACTCGAAAACAAAAAATTATGGTAACCCAACATTTGTGATTAGGTATCCCATGAAGAAGGTTTATATCAGTAAGAACAAGTCATTTGTCAATTCTACTAGCACTAAAATTCATATCAATTTCCTTTTTAGTCCCTTCCTATGATGTGAGAAAGTGTTAAATGTTGCATTAATGAGTGGTAAACTCTATAGTTAAGCTTTATGAGAAAGCTTGGGATTTTATATAATTTTTAATGAATTTCATATCCCTTATGAGTGGTGTATGATTTGCGGCATACACTTGACAAAATCACCTATATGAGTGTATAGTGGGGCCGTTTGCATGAGATCTTAGCAAATCTCTAGAGCACTCATGAATATCGAGCAGCCACATGGCCTAAATGTGCAAGACAATGAAAATAGCAAAAGATTGTGGGGGGTATATTGTGTTTAGTAGACCACTATCATATGTCATGTGTTTTTGGTTCATATAAGATAGCTACACCAGGTCTCATGCAATATATCTCATTTGAGAACCTAGCCATAGATTTCTATTTCCAAAAGTTACTTTGACTTTTTTAATATATAGGGGGTTGTTGTAAGTTTAAATATATATTACAAAAATCAAAGTCACACATTGCTTATATGAGCTACTTAAGGAGGGTTTTATATTAAAACAAGTGAAATAAGACTTGGTAAAGAGACTAGCAAGAAAGGGACATTTCATGTGCATGAGCTTGGTAAATATTTGTTACAAATTGATTTGTTCGTTTGATTGATTTTTTCGTTGCGTCATTAAACAAAATTAAAACGTAGTCGTCATATTTATTGCAGTCGTCGTATTAAATTTGTTAATGTGTCTTTTATTGCATCTAACAGCTACGAATCCAACAACTATATGGAGGTGGACATGAAACTTGAGTACTATAAATAGTGTCTCTGGTTCTCACTTCAATGACACCTCACTCGTTCTTTTCTCTCTACTTCTCTGCTAAGTTCTTATTGTATCTTGAAAGACTTGCGAGATTACTTAGATAAGTCTTTAAGGATAGTGTCTAGCACACCTCGGAAAGTTTATTTTGCACCAGAAGGAACAAAAACAACACTATCTTTCTGGTTAAATTGATTTTGTGGAAAAATTCATATTTAGGAGCAACATTGGATGGTATTAATGCAATTCTATATGAGAAATCTTGTATTTTTTTTTAAATTTTAATTGAATCAGATAATATTGTAAATATTATCTAACAAAACATGTGGGATACACTATTTATAATATTATGATCATCAATTTTTAGATCATCATCACTTGTATATATGATTACATTTGCAACATTATGCTTTTGTTAGATCATCAATTTCCTAAAAAGCATATATAACAGAGAATAACATTCTAGCAGTGGGATACACCTTTTAGGAAAAAGATCATCTAAAGTGAGAATTCTCTAAAATATACAAGTGATGATGATGTATCATTGAAGTAAATCAAAGTACTTAATTATTTGTGAACTTTAGAGGAGTCTCATTATCCTTTCTATATCACGTATAATTATCAACAAAACCAAATTCTCACTGCATATCACAAACAAATATATAAAAAGTTAACAAGTGAAAATTCAGTAGTCATGATGAAGCTATAAGTATCAATAGAGGAGACTCAAGTTAGTATCCAAGAAAACTCAGAAGCCCAAGGACGTCTTTTTATTTTTAATTTTTACATTGGTAAATTATAGTCTTTTTTTAAAACTAAAAAATTAAAAACTTATCTGTAAAAGGTTAAAATGAAAGTTGTAAAGATGTAGTGTAGATGTAAATGTAATCATATATGTTACATAAAAGTCGTAGCCCTACTATGTTTCTTGAACTTAACATAAATTAAGATTACATGGTTAATAAAAGCTTTTCTAGGACTCTATCTAGATATATAATTAATATATCTACCTTACTCAGATATTGTAATTAACTTGTAGTCAGGTATGGGTAATAATTAAATCACTCATTGTATTTTTTCCTGATTCAATAATTTACCTACAGTTTAAGAAGAGGGTGAAATTGAAGGTTAAGACTTACAAGATGTGTGTAAATCCAAAAAATTAATTGAAGTTTTGGAACATAAAAGACTCTCCCATTGTTGTTGTCATAATATTGTATTTATATGTGATAGAATGAAGAGCAAATTCCAAAACTAAGGCATATTATAGGTTTATAGGTTCCCTTGCCATTCCCATTCGCATGAGTTATAGTCATAAAAAACAAAAAGGTAAACAAAACAAAACTAGCATTAATTGTGACTTTGGTGTGTCATTTTAAAGAGACAATGGACAACTTACATGAAAGCAATAGATTGTGGTGAGTGGTGACCCATTCTACTCTCGTTATCACCAACAATATATTGTATGGTATGGCCACTTGTTAGCTATCAAGAGGTGACTCAGTCCAAGCATATGATAATCAAGTCCAAATGGTTCACTGATTACATTTAGTAATTTTCTCTTGTATTGGGCATGGTGTAGACCAAGTGTCTTAGGGTTCTGGTGTTCTAGGGTTTTTACCGTATTTATTCTCTTTGTTGCTTGGTGTCTTACGAATGAAATTGACTCTTCCTCTTCCCTTATTTTCTAAATATTAGGGTAACACACTAACATTTGGTGCTTTCATTGTTTACCATACAACCATTGCCATCCCACACTACCTATCCCATACCACAACCTCCCAAAACCAAATGAGCCCTAACATTCCCCATCACAACACTTTAGATCCCAACTCCCTTTCTCCAAACCCCACGCTCTTTTCTCAACCCTTGGATGCTAGTTCAAGTCCATCTAGCAACGTTTCCCAACCCCACAACTCATACCCAAAACCCTCATAAATGCCCCTCCACATGGCACATTCCCTTGGGATCGCCTCCCATCAAACCAACCACCCTATTACCCAAAAGTCTTTAACCCTTTTCTTTCCTCAACGGCTAAATCTCCCTTGAAAGTTGTTAGCCCTTTCAATATCAACCAAGCCCATGCCCCACATTCCCAACCATTAGATCCTGTTTCATATTCCCGAAACCCATTCGAGCCACACATAGGAAACAAAATTCATCACTTCCCTTCTCTACCATCCACAGTATGACACATAAGCCCTAATTATAACCTTGAAGGCAAGGTTTGTTCTCATCAATGGGGCATTGTTAGCAATCAAGAGGTGTTCCCACTCAAGATAATCAAGCCAAATGGTTCACTTATTGCATTTAGTAATTTTCTCTTGTATTGGGCCTGTGTAGCCCAAGTGTCTTAAGGTTCTGGTGTTCTAGAGTTTTTACCCTATTTATTCTCTCTTGTTGCTTTGTGCCGTATGAATGAAATTGACTATTTCTGTTTCTTTATTTTCTAAATATTAGAATAACGCACTAATACTATCAATACATACTGTATTCCAAGTAACTAATATAACCTCTCACCTTTACACAACTATACTGATTTTAAATATCCACATACCCTTATCCCTCATTTTAATGTTTAATTAGTATGCAATTTTTCAGAAAATTTTGCATGACTTCAACCTCCCTTTGATCTGTCAAAAGATTGAACATTGACACAATTATTTGAAAGTAAAAATATCCCCTATGCTACTTATGTGGAACCATCTTAATTTTTTGTAACCCTGAAAACTTTCGTCAAAGACAAAACATACAAAAGTCGACATCCGTTTTTGCATTTTTTTTCCCGTCATGGCTTAAGGTACGTATATCAATCGTCATTTTCACTATTCTTTTCCCTTATGTTAAACTTTTGATACATTGAAACCTTCGGTCACAATCTAATTTGATGCATCATGTCATGCACTTTCAAATATTTTATATATATATATATATATATATATATATATATAAAATATAGCACGAAGGATATTATAGTAAAGTTGTATTATTTCACCCTAAGTATTTCATGCACACCAAATAGCATACCACACAATAATACTATTTAGTGTTTTTTAATTCACATCTACCAAATTTAAAATCTTACTTCAATAAAAAATATTAATATATTTAATTTTTTTACTATCCGGCAAACTATTGCAAAAGTGTAAAACGAATTTGTAAATTTTTTTACTCTTTCATAAACTATTGTTGTGGTAATAAATTTGTTGCATGTAAATAATGAGTTTTCACTACTATTATTATTTTTTATTAATAAGTCTTATTATAGTTTTCAAAATACTAATATTTACGGTTTATTATTAATTATTTAAAACAATAATGAAAATAATATTTATTTCAAATTTTAAATTTTTTTTTTATTTAAAATAATATTTATTTCAAATTTTAAATTTTAAATTTCAAATTTTAAAATAAACTTTATACTTAAATAAAAAAATATTAAACATATTTATATGAGAATGGAATCTAAGAGATGAGGAAAGAGGTGAGAGAGTGAGAATAGAAAAAATTATGTAAGAAAAAAAGAGAAGAGATAATAAAAAATAAAATAAGAATTTAAGGAAAAATTTTAAATGAATTGACCTCCAGCAACAGGCACAGAACGAAAAATCTGTGACTCGTCATTCGTCAACTTATGTTTCACTTGCATCGCAAATTCTAAAATTTGACTTTTGGTTTTATTTGTCTTTGCTATGGTGGATTTCTGAGGGAAACCCCCCACTAATGGGACCGTTTGAGAAACCAATTCCCTCTGATCTGAACCAGGGAACGGACGCTCACGGGACACACATAGCAAGACCTGTTTTTTTTAAAAGCTAGTCAAATTGACTTCAATAGATTTAATTTTATACTGTTCAGTAAATTATTTTTTTTCTTTACCGCTCAACTTAAATGTATATTGAAATTATTCTCCATCATAATAATTTACATGAAATAATAAAATAATTTTCTACGCTAAAACAATCAAGAACGTGATCTAGCATTCTCTCAACTGTTTTTCCCCCAAATTACGTAGCAACAATTTATGTCTAATACACGTAGATACATTTTTTCCCCACCAAATTATGCATTATATTGTCTTGTCCCTCAATATAGAAGAGAAAACTTTGAAAGAAAACAGTTATTGAAAAAATTTCTTTCATTAGACAGAAGGAAACAATAGAAAATAGAAAATATGACCTAAGTCCCCGGATCAAGTTTCTTTCGAGCAAATAAAATGTAAATACGACTATATACTTTACGTTTTTATTTTCTTTGTCAGATATATTTTACTTAAAGATAGTAATGTCATTCTATAAACCAAAGTGCTTGCCAGAAACTAATTACGAAGCATATAACCAAGAATCAAGAATTGCGGGTCAATTTTCCACCCAAAACATGTAATCTAGATTACACCAAATATATAGTACTCTTTAAGTATCATGTCCTAAAGGTTGACTACAAACTCTTTAAGTATGAAAATGAGAAATAAACAAAGTTTTGCAACATCCTAAGAAGTGAGAAAATCAGAACCGTTTTAATCTTTTTCCTTTGATTCCACTATGACGGTAGGGCCCATTGCCCATTTTGGCAAAAAATCGAACCAATAGCAATGTTACTTGCTGGACCTTAAATAAAGGAAATCTTGAACACACGTTGCCAAGCTTATTAAAATGTCGTCTCGCATCCATATCACGGAAGAAATTTCACAATATATGGATGAGATTGATCTAAAATGCCATGCGACCAGCCAGCCTGCTTTCAAGTATCCTCTTATCTATGGCTGCATCAATGGAGCTCATCTGAAAGATAAAATGGTAACAGTGATCGGCAGGTAATCGTAGACCACAAAGTACAACAATAAACAGAATATTTTGGAGCATGGTCCTATGCAAGAGATCCAAACTCTGCGAAAGAAGCTGACCTGGGCCAAGTCTGAATTCACTTGTTCCATAAAATAAATTGTAATGATGCTACGAATGGGCAAAAATCTGATGGGTAAGACCATTTTCCACCCAAAACCCAAACTTTGGAATCAAGCAGGGGGATAAAGAATAACATTGGCAAAACCAAACCCAATAAAAATCACATATACATACTCTTTTATGGTGTACAAATGCTGGGATGAAAGATCACGAAGTTTGTTGTTTGCAGCAAGCTTCACAAATTATGTTGTTGTAATTATAATTAACTACCAAAAGAAATTAATACAGTACCTATTTGAATCTTTAGATGCCCACAAATATTGGAGGCATAGCTTGCAGCCATAGAGGCCGTTCAAAATTAAAAATAGTATGCACTACCCATTTAGGTTGGAAACTAGAGGGATGATTAAAAGTATCATATTTTCTTTACCATTAATTTTATTTTTAAAACAAATTAGAAATTTATACAGAATGTACCTCTTTAAATAGGAAACAATGTGTAAACAACTGAATCTGAAAACAGGAAGCATAAAGCCTACTCATCTGGTTAGATGTGAAAGCAACTCCATCTATTACAGAGGTAGTATGACTTACCTGGCTACTTTCATCATGCACCTGATATTTTGGCAAAGACATTCTTCTTTCCTCCTACAGTAACCAAGCACCACAGCATTACCAACTGATAAATAAAAGTAGTCAAATGGAACACAACAGAACAGATTTTCTTAAGAACGTAACTCACCATGGACATTGCCTCATCATCCCAAACTAAGTAGACCTCATTGGTGGCAGGCTGAGAAACAGGAGCTTTGTTTGCAATTACTGGGGGAGGACCAATTGAAGGACCACCAGTATTGGGACCAGAAGCATAAGAATGCGAGTTACTTGCTGCTCCACCTATATAAGAAACCAAGAATGAGAAGAAAATAAAAATCACTAGACATAGGATTAATTTAAAGATAGAAAAACTAAATTTCAGTACAGAGTTTATCAATTATCAATTATATATTATATAAAAAAAATCCAGGAGTTTTTTTGAATAATGAGAAAAGTCACAATTGTTCAAAGGGGGGAAATATAAGGTTACCTGGAATCCCTATAGCCTGATAACTGCTTGTTAATGATGCGTTGGTACTCAACTGTGTATCAACAGGTACATTTGTAGAAATCACAGGAGTAACTGATGGAACACTTGAAGGCAGAGGTGGAGCAGAAAATGTTGAGCTTTGAGTTGCTGTATGGTTGTTTCCAACAACAGGAAATAAAGGTTGTGAAACTTGGACAGGTGCAGATGTAGGCAATCCAGGAGGAGTAATCTGAGTTTGGAGTGCAGGAGCAGTTCCTGGCAGTGGAGGCCTCACGTTCTGCACAGGAAATAATGGCTGCTGTGTGTATGGGGGAGGAGGAGGAACTGAAACAGCTGGAGGCTGTGAAAACCATGGCTGAGGTCGAGGTGGAACCATCCAAGCATTTGGAGGCACAGGTACAGCTGGATTATAACTATTGCAGAGAGGTAAGCATTTGAGCATATTTTATGCCACACTTATAATTTTAAAAACATAAAATATATAACAACTATAACTTCCTCGTTATGCCAAGTAGAAGATGAATACAAACAGAAACATAAAAATAATAACATACACTGGTGGAATTGTAGGCAAGGTCGATCGAGGAGGATATCCTGTACCCAAAGGAGGTGGCATCATTCCACCTACAAGCTGTGTTGGAGGAATATCCACCTTGGCTACCTTTGTTGGAGGGTCATCCTCTGCATTAAAAACAAATTGCACAATTGTGAGAAAAGAGATTGAAACTTTTCTTGCTTATTTTCAACATCACTAACAATGATAGTAGAATGTTGTATCTTGAGTTCCATAAAAAAAGAAGCAGCTTATGACATCAAACACGCAAGAAACAAGGATGAAGAATACAGTACTCACCACACATATCTGGTGCGATTATACATCAAAGTGATCAAACTAAGCAAAGCATCCTTAGCAAAACAATATTCTGCTAAGAGGAAAACTAACCCCCCACCCCAGCCCAGCAAAAATACACACAAACACACAAGGATTTGGGACTATTTGTAACTACGAAGTTACATCATGAACCAAGTATAAACCAAACAAAAATAATAAAAAACAATATTAAGCTAAAAAGAGAAGCCATCAGACAAAATTACCTTCTTCACCATAATGAGCAGCCAGGATATCTGGTGGAATCCCTTGCATTCCATATATTTCAATATCTGTACTCTCTCTGCCAGGCTTTGCATTGGGCACCCTGACAAAAGATTAAAAAAAAATACTAAAATAATCCGTAGAATAGTAATTTGTTGTGCAAGCACAAAACACTTAGCAAAATATCCAGATTATAAGAAGCAAATTCACTTTGATAACATACTACCTTCTCTTTGTTAGTAAAAATTCATTTAGGGATAGATCATCAGCAATCAGGCAAAACCAAACCAAATTGCCGCTCAATAACTCACATTCTTTAACGTAATTACAAGCATAACATTAACTAAATCTGTAGCATCTTATTTAGGATACGCTGAAAATAGGCAATTGTTGGGGGGCAGAAATTAAGTAAACTTATTTTTTTAATATGGAAAAGATGCAACAGAGAAAAAGAAAACCCTAAAGAGTGAGAGAAGAGGGAAAAGGGATATACTTAGTGACGGATTCCTTGTGGACCTGGAGGACGTGGATGGCCATGCCGCCAGCTGTGGAGAGCTTCTTGTGGCAGACATGGCACTTGAAGTGCTTGGCTTTCTGATGCTGCACCAGGATCTTCTCGTCGTCGAATTCACGATCGCAGTAATAACACCAAACCTTTGAAGAAACCCTCTTCTTCTTCTTTCCCATGATGGTGCGAATACAATGGCGGAGGAAGAAGCTAGGGCACGGATTCAGAAACCTAAAGATCCCAATTGAAAGAAGTCAATTATTTATCATTAATCATCCAATTATATCCACGTGCTACGTCAAGCCCAAGGTCAATGTGGTCCATAAGCAGTTTCTTTTAGTACCACTTATTTTCTATTTGCAACCTTCAGTTTTTACACTTTTTTGCAAAATCTCAAAATATTATTACCTTCTTTTATCCTAAGTTTTTTTTTATAGAACATCACATAACTCCATGGTTGCACACCCACCTCTTTAAAAGAGTATGTCGGCTTTTCCATTTCACACATTCACCCTTTTCGAACATATATATTTTTTCACCTTCATTATAGGAGGTTCCTCTGTCAGGTTTATAAGATCAATAAAACATGTAAATTTTTTAACTTCACATAAATAATTTTGGCTCAAGTGATCCAAAATATAAAAGTGGACTTGACAATTGTATTCCAAACTGGTTGATCTAGAATGTATATAATGTATTCCAAATCAAGAATAAATTATATAGATTACGAATCAAGTGACCAGGAATTGTAACAAATTTTTATTCTTGAGCTATGTACAATTTGTATTCCAGATCAATTGATCCAGAACATTAATTTTTTTGTATTCCAGATTAATACCAAGAAACAACAAAACATTACAAACCCATTCTAATCAACAAAAAACACTAAAAAAGTCATATATAAATGAAATTATATTTTTCCTTCCTAAATAACACATGTTTTCTAAAATATTGTTAATGTGACGAGTATACATAATAAATGAAACAAAATTGTCACAGACTAAAGCCCAACAAGCTCAAGGCTTGATATATACATTCCTTTTCTTCTTTGCACTACATCCATCATCTTTCCCTTTTAAGCAATCAAATCAAATATCAATAATAATTATACCTTAAAAGGAGATGGACATTTGGGTCTCGGTATCTGAGTTACGTATAGATGTAACTCGCATTGTATATCAACTCTAAAAATGTGAGTTTGTCTCAAAGTGTGATTTTCTTTTACCCTTATACTAATTCTAAATGGTATTACTAATAAAAAAAGTGTGTTATAAGAAATAGCAAAATGAAAAAACTATGAGAAAGAAAATTATTGCAAACACATGGACTTTTAGTTCTTGATATTTGTTCATTTCTGTCTATCGCTTCTTTTCTCTCCCTTCCTTCGCCTTTAAATAATATTTTGTGATATTTAAGTATTTTTAAGGAATGATTTACTATCAAAATTAGTAAAAATATATCCAATTATATTTTCATTTTGAATAAAAAAGTACAGTTTGAAGTGGTTTTTAGTTTTCAGGTTTGAATTTATAAAAATAAAAACTAGTTTTAGTTTAAGTTTTCAAATTTTTAAAAATAATATTTCTTTAGTTTTCAAATTTAAAATATTGTTTTCAAATGTTAATCTCACTAGAATTTTTCCTCGTTAGAGACTAAAGATCTATGGTCAATGACTAGGATGTGGTGGTTAATGAAAGATGATCGAAGTTGATAGTTGGTGATTGATAGTCAAACATAATGACATATATATTTAAATAGACGTTGTATAATAATGTCACTTATACAACATTTATTTGCATATGCACTTATATAAGAAAAACTAGAATGTTGATAGAACCTGTTTACATAAGTGTTGTATAATAATGTCATCTATACAAGGTTTACTTTATAAAAGGCTATATAAGAAAAAAGGCAAATTCTTATGCAACACTTATTTAAATAGGCAGTGTATAATATGTGAGAAAAATAAAGTTATTTTATATTATATTTAGCAACCATATACACATTTGACATTAAATTTAAATTATTTTCTCTTTGATTTAATGAATGTAACACACTTCCGTCAAAAAAATAAAACAAATGTGACATTATTGTGAAAACTACACTCTTAAATTCTTATAATAGAAATAACAAACCAATTTACTTTTAATTTTGATTTTTTTCTAATGCATGTCTTCAACATTTTTCTCTTATCATAAATTTATAAAACAAATAAGAGAGAAAAATAACAAAAAATATTTTAAAAAATATAATATTTAGATAAATAATTTTATAAAAGTTGGGAAATTTGTTTTTTATTTCGATAAATTGAAACGTTGAAAAATAATAAATTGCATTAATTAGATGTTTTCTTTAATTTTAATTTTCTCATATTATTTAATATTTATTGTTTAAAATTTAAAATATAATGTAGCAATTATTATCATTATTCTTAAATATTTTAATATATTAGATTTTTTATTTAATAGTTTAAAAATATACAATATTTGTATATTTTTTAAAAATTATTCTTTTATTATTTTAATATGACATTAAAAAAATAAATATAAATTTAAGAGATGAAATTATTTGTGATTTTTACTTTAGGTTTACTTTCTATACAAAGTAGTTTTGATTTTTGAAATATACTTTGATCTCATAAATTTATATTTAATTTTTAAATGTCATATTAAAATAATAAAAGAATAAATTTTATGAAAATTTAAAAATACTATATATTTTTAAAATTATTAAATAAAATTCTATATTTAATATATTAAAAGATTTTGCACGGTGTGCTTAGTTAGTTCCTTGCTTGTTAATTCAAAGGAGTTTTTTTAATATCCACGGGTATCTATGGGTTCCCATGGATATTTTAAAAAAACAAATTTTAAAATTAAATATTTTTTATAAGAAGTTTTATCAAATAAATCATTTATTTTTTAGAAAATCTAGAAATAAAATTATACTAGTTTTTACAAGATTAGTTAGATCTAAAAGTAGATTAATATAATATATTATAAGAAAATATTTAATACAAATAAAATCTTTATTTTATATTATCGGCATTTTTATAATAAATAATTTTATTAACTATGAAATTTTCAAAAAAATAAGATTGATATCAATGAATTTTGATAATTAATATTTTAAATTAATTTTTTATTTTCCAAAAATATTATCTTTTTTAACTTATATATATATATATATATATATATATATTATTTTAGTTTAGTAGGAAGCGAGTACCCGCGGGTACGAGTACTATGATACTCGTACCCGCGCCTGTTAAGGAGCGGGTAGAAAAAAACTCGTACCCGTTGATAACAGGTACCCATTTATACTATCCATGTGGATGTTTTGGCGGGTTTTATCCACAGATATTTGCGAGTGCGGATTTTTTTGCTATCCCTAGTGACAGGTGTGCTTTTCTTTTTGCTTTTGTTATCTTACAATTTTTTCGCCTCTCTCCTTTTTTCTTTTGTCAAACCCCATCTTCGCCCAAACCCGACTCTGCCTTTTAATATATATTGTCTTTTTATGTACAATAGATTGATTAACATGTTCTTTAATTTGCTCCTTAAGTTGTTCTTTAAAACATTGCATGTAACAAAAATCAATTCTTTTATAGGAATAACCACTTGATGGTTGTTCTCATCTTAAAATGTTTGACTAGCAAATCTTGCAAGGTTCAAGATTATGTCTTTAGTATTTGAGTTAAATGGAGATTAAAAACAATGCAGTAGATGGAATATTAGAATTTAATAAAATTGCAATTGAACCATAATAAAATCTATTTGGTGTTCCATTTACCCATGAATAAACCTAATAAATTATAGATGAAAGTAACTACATATATTTTTTTAACTTTTTCATTTTATTTCTCTCATTTTAACTCTTACTTCTTTGTTATTGAGACATACACTTTTTAGTAAGGTGTTTATAACCAAACCAAATTGAATTGAAAGTCAAAAAATGAACTACAAAAACCGCTTTAGTTTGAGGTGATTTGGTTTTTGTAATTTTCAAACTACACGGTTTGATTCGGTTTGCGGTTTGAGATGTTAAAACTGCACTCAACCAACTCAAACCGCTATACTTAGTTATTTTAACAAATAGGCAAAAAAGACATATACAATTACTCATTATTTTTTAAGTTCCTATGATTTTGGCTTAATCTTCAATTAAGATTTTTAATTAATATGTATTAGTTGATGAATAAAAATTTTAGCAAAATTTTTTGATTAATTTCATTGGATAAATTTAACGACAACTAGTAAAATGTAATGTTTAAATAAATTGATTGTTTATATTTTAACTTTAATGATTGTTACTTTTATATAATTTTATTGGGAGTGAATAAACTTTTATACATTTTGAAAATAATTTTTTTAATTTATTTTTTAATACTTAATAATAAAAATTAATTTTAAATTGCAAAATCAAACCAAATCAAAGTGGAAAAGATTGGTTTAGTTTGATTTGAATTTTATAATTAATTTAAATCAAATCAAACTGCAGTTCACTTATTTTTTAATTTGGTTTGGATTACTTTTAGACTTAAAATCGCACTAAACCGCACTGGAAACATCCTTACTTTCTATTAATGAGACTCTCAATTTGGATATTCTTCCCAGATGTTTTAGAATTTAGATATAGTTTTCCTTTGTTATTATTGTTTACACCTCTAAAGCAAAGAATCTGAAATCAAATTATTAATAAACAACCAAATTAGTTAAATTACATCATTGTAAATAATACCAGAGGTATACCACAAAAAAATGCATATTAGAGCAATCACAACCTACACTATGAAGTAAAAAAAAAAATCTCTTTAACATAGACTAGTCCATCAACTTCCAACAAGCACTAGAAAGAGTTTATATGCTCCATAAAACACCTCTCTAAAACTTAAAGAATTAGTCTACTTATGGTTAACCTATTCTTTACAAGTGTATTGGTTAAGATGAACACACTACTACAAAAATAGGATTCAACATCGGTTATAGGGGCAAACCAACATTGGTTTCGAACCGATGTTGTATCTGTAGATATAGAAATAAAATCACTCTATATCAGTTTCTTAGAACCGAGGTAGTTCACTACCTACATCGGATGTGAAGAACCGATGTTGATAATAACATGAAAGTGATAATAAACCTACATCGTTTTTTAGAGTGAACCGATGCAATGTTAATAAAAACCTACATTGGTTACTCTAAGAACCAATGTTAGTTTTTGTAATTTTTTTTGTTATTTTTTAAATAATCCAACCTATAATTTAATTATATACAAATCCAATACATTTCTACCAAAACAAATACAAACTTTGTACCAATATTGGAATTTAAAATATCAATACATTTTTTTTTCTTTTTAAATAAAAGGTTGCAACAAAGTCTTGGTGTGTTTTGATATTACTTCAATGATTTATATAATAACATTATATATATAGTTCCTAGAAATAGTTCAGAGTTCAGTATAATTGAATTTTATTGCTATATTACGAACTACAAGGCTCAATTATCCGTGAGATTTCTCATGGGGAAACACTTATTATTTCCATGAACCAAAAAGGATGGCTTGCACAATGGGTTGATCCTTCAATTTTCATAACAACAACTAATAATAATGCTTATAATTATTGCTCAACTTCATAGTGGAATACGCATATATAAACATGGCTTATCTCACACCAAATATCATATGATATTGTTTTGTACGTTCCATCAGCTACTCCTATTTTTGAATATTAACTCATTCACATCTTTGCATCCAACTCATGCACTTCTTAATTTCAACTTTCAATTTTGTTTTCTAAAGACGTTAGATTCCTATAATTATCATGCAAGAATTTTAGTTTTCATTTCCCTTCAAGTAAACTGAACTTAATCAATTGAGAGTTCAAAATTAAATTTCGATTTTCTACCTTGATATTCTTATGAACATCTTGTCTCAAAACAGCCACATAGTTGGGCCTATCTTATCTGCAAGATAACATTAATCAAGCATAAAGTTCTTCCCATTAGAACTATTTAATATGTAAAGTACAATATATACCGTTGAACATATCAAAGAATTCCAATGAAACTTAAACACCCAAACATAACAACAACTTAAAAAATTGTTATTACAAATAATCTATCCTATAAGAAAACATTGACCCATGGATACACTGCTCTTGACTCGGCACTGTGTGAATTTGCAGCAAATAAAGCAGTCAGGAATCTGAATAAAAAAACTAGAGTACAGGAAATAGAGAGAACCATTGCATAGTCGCCAAACACTAGCCATATACTAAAGTTGTCAACAATAACATACACCAAAACATAACAATCAATTATAGTAGAAGATTTTGGTTCACCAACTCAAGAAGCCATGTAAGAACTTACAACTTGAAGTTTAATTGGTTGTTGCATGTAAACTAAAAGATAATAATCAATCAACAACAAAAACTAAAAAATAAGAGCTCTATAACAACCATAGCCAACAATTCAAAAATCGAATTAGTGGTTAAAAAAAACCAAATCCTACATGACCAAACTGAATCAAATTAAAAGTACTTAATAAGTATAAGTCTTATTTTTAACAGTTAAAAAAAACTTTGCCCACTTAATACGAATGTCTCGAATTGTTCTTGCATCCAATAATGAGTTGTCCCTAAATGTCTGTGAGATATAACGTACTATATTAGTAATTCTAACTAAATTAATAAATATATAGTAAAATGCATTAATACTTAGCAAATAAAGATGTATTACTTGTGCCCAATTAGTTGTAAATCCACCAACAATGATATTCCACAACCAATGCATAACATAAAAGCCACACTCAGTACTCCTATCTTGTTGTTTACACTAAATTCAATATCACATACAATTATAATTCATTACAGTAAAGTAACAAAGTTTTTTTTAGATATTAATCTAGAAAACTTACTTTAACCTGTATCCAATCAATCTTCTGAGAGTTGATTTTACCAGGTAATTCCCTCAAAGCACTATTTATTTAAAAGAATAAACATATTAAGTATTGATTCTTTCTCAAGGAAGCAAATAAAAGCCTCAATATTAAAAAAAATAAAACTTACCCTGTTATACATTTTTTAAGATTTGCATCAGCATTTTTTTCACAAAAGAAAGCAACATTGTTTTCTCTTGGACAAACAATTACTAGTTGCCAATGCTGCCTACAAAAAAGAAAACAACATTTTAATAAATTACAATCAATCATATTTAAAAGCTAATGGAGATGATCTTTTACTTACTGATGTAAGTAAGCTCCAAGATAGATTTGTATTTTGGATTCCTCCATCCATCTCTTTAGGTAATTTTTACCATCTTCCTTCAAATTACCTACAACTTGTATATTTTGTGGCTCAAGCAATCCATAAGTATCTTTGTGACCTAAGTCAATGCTTAGCTCATTCAAAAACCTAAATAATTTACATTAATTGATAAGCAAATATTATAACTTAAGTAATTAATTAATGGACAAAACAATACCACATAACTTACAATGTCCAAAATTGTAGCACAGAAATGTTAAGACATTTGTTTCCATGACTTATATCTGATAGGTCACTAGAACTTATATAAAAGGGGAAATCAACATTGAAGCCCCCAAACATGGCCATGTCCCATGACACTTGAAAAGGTTTTGTATAATTTCAAAACCAATTTTTAGAAGCTCAATCAATGATCTATCATCCATTTCAGAATTATTCCTTTCAGGTTGAATTGGGTTCTTTCCCACCTGTTTATCTTACATATCCCAGTCAACTAAAGTTACATATATATATATATATATATGTCAATTTCATTTAAAATCACCAAAAGTTCAGCTAAAATTAATACCTCAAAGGTAACAGGTTTAACAAGATATCTTGGGCAAGCAAGAAAGGTGTTTAGAGCTTGACCTACTGTCTGAACCTCATCTGTGGCTATAGAGACTAGAGCAACACAATCAAGTACCTCATCAACACTAACCTTTACTGTATCATTAGTCAGTTGCTTGTGGTGTATAATTGATGCTCCCTCAAAAACTTTTCCAATTGCTACCAGATGGTGAGGAAGATCATCAACATATAAGTGACATTATGATAACTATTAATGTTAGGCTCCCCCCTGATGAATGATCTACATCTTGAGCATGACTACCTTTTGTGCTGACACATGCATCCAAAGGGTGTTTCTTTGTCACGATATCTTCTTGAACTTCCTCCATGATTTCTTCAACTACTTCAACTGGTCATGGAGGATGTTTTTCACTCAACTCTTTAAACCTTTTTTATATTTCAGCTTCTAACCTTTTTGACATTTCAGCTTCTAAGCTTTCTCTAAGTTCTTCCTTAAGGCTTTCCTTCATTTGTTGCATATCTTGTTGGCTATAACTTGAAGAAGTATGTGAGCAAGGACCAAAGTATTAGGTAATTGTGACACCAACACCAGCTCCACGTACACGGCCAAGATGCTCTAATCACCCAATGGCAGTTGTTAGTATATCCTGACGTCCACCAGGGACAAAGGTTCCTTGTGCCATTTTCTCTTCAAGTGAATCCTACAATCATGAAATTAATTAGTTTTTATTTTTTTAAAAAATAAACAGAATTTATATTTAAAAACATGATAACTTACAATCTTGTCAATAATATCTTAGGCTGCCTTAGATGTCACATGCCCTATCCTTCTTGTTTGTCAAGCCCTTTTCCACCTTTCATATCTCTTAATGAGATATGGAGGATGAATGACACTATTAGATTCAACACCTTCCTCTTCTGCTTTCTTCCACTTTTCCTCCATCATCCTCTTTTCAAGCCAAACATATCCTCCACGAGACATCGTGTGTGGCATATTGTTCAATTTTTGGATTGCTTGAGCCTTTTTTCTAATCTCCTATTATAATGAACATAAAATGACAAACATGATACTCAAGTAACATAGTATAGTTTAATAAGCATACATCTTAGACCAACCTTCCACTCAGGAGTATTGCGACTATCACAAAATTGCTTCCAGTCCTTTTTAGAAATACCGTACTTTTTACATACTATATCACTATCACTGACATCACCATCAACTTCAACATCAGCACTAGCACCAACATCAACATCAATACTAGCACAAGCACTAACACCCTGAAATTCAGGATCAACCTCACTACCAAATATAAACCTTTTAGTCAAGTTTGACTTAAATTGTCTCCATTTTGCCCCAACGAATTGGATTATCTTCTTCCTTTCCTTTTCAGCTTCTAGAATGTCAAAATGATCCTTCACTCAAAAGAAATGAAAATAATTAATAAATACTTAATAAATAACATTATTTAACACTTCAAAATGCAATATTTATATTGCAACTATGTAATAAGGACTTGCATCTAAGTCACATACCAAAATGTCCTCCCAAATTATGTTTTTCTTAGTTTCAGGAACTTGCTGCCAGGTTGGGATCAATATACTAACATGGTCTTGAGCCAACGTACCCAAATATGAACCATATATTTCTCTGTTTGATCCTGAAGCTATTCCTATTCTAGGATCCACCACTACATGTTTCTTTTCACCACTATAATGTGTAGTAGACACACCTTTCAATCGAGAAATTGATCTACCTTTATTTGAAGTAGTTTGAGAACCTGCTAATGAAGGTTGAGGTGTGGAGCTCGGTGGTGTAGCCACATTCCTATTCAAAGTGTAGGAAAATAAATGTCAAATACAATTTTGTATAGTTTACAAAAAAATTTTGATAATAATGAATTGAAAAAGTATGACATATGAAAACTTGAAAATTATAAACATTACATTGTATGTAGATCATCTACTCCATAAACCTTCATCATGATTATTCCGATTTGCATATACATCATCTAGTTCATTTTCCTCTACCATGATAGGAATGCAAGTGGAAAAAGGAGTGTCACAATCATGTACATCATCATTTTCATGACCGATACCGTTTGTTCTTCCTTGAAGAACCACAAACCATCTTTCATTACATGGATCCTGAATATAAAAAACTTGTTTTGCTTGGCAACCCATGGTGAAGGGCTCGTCCTTGTAACCAACTTTATTCAAATCAACCAAAGTGAATCCTAAATCATCAATTCATACACCAGTGTTGCTTTCAACCCATTGCACTTAAAAAGTGGGACTTGAAATTTAGTATAGTCAACCTCCCAAATTTCTTCAATAACTCCAAAATACGACATCGTTGCTACAATAAGATTTTTATCCTTTGAACTAGAATAATGTTCTGATTGAGTTTGAAGACTAACCCCACGATTTTTGAGATGTACTCCTCTCATCCTGTGACTTTGTGTAGAACGAGTATCTGTTGATGTTGTACCCCTTCCAAGTTATGACATTCCTCTTAGGTCCATTTGTTAACCACTTTAAAGTATGTGAAGCATTGTCATAAGCCAATATTGTATCCTTCAACCAAGTTAAAAATGTCTTGTGATGCTTGTTTGTTAACCCTTTCTTGTTAAGTTTTGGGTTACTTGCCTTCACAAATTGTTTATGAGTAGTTATGTATGGGACAACTTCATCTGTATTATTTAATATATACAAATATGCTTGATTCAGTTCATCAAGACCCATTGTTGCCATAATTAAACCCCTTGAATCCTTTCCTCCCCATTTGTTATCCTGTTGAGACTTAGGAACCCCAATTGGACATGCTTTTTCTATGTATGTTGAACAAAACTCAATAGTTTCTTCTGCAATGTACCTCTCAACAATAGATGCCTCAGGGTGGTATTGATTCTTGGTATACCCTTTTAAGATCTTCAAATATCGCTCTATATGATACATCCACCATAAATAAACAGGACTGCACAATTTAATCTCCCTAACTAGATGAACAATTAAGTGAACCATTATATCAAAAAATGAAGGAGGAAAATACATCTCTAATTGACATAGAATGATAGCTGCCTCATTTTCTATGGCATCCAACTTTGCAGGATCAACAACTTTGCTACAAATTGCATTAAACAAAAAACACAAGTGAGTTATAGTAATCTTAACTTTCTGAGGCAAGATGTCATGTATTGCCACGACCAACAGTTGTTGCATCAAGACATGAAAATCATGAGACTTTAACCCAACTAATTTCAAATCCTTTATCGAAACAAGACTCTTAACATTTGAAAAGCACCCCTGTGGAACTTTCACACCACGTAGACACTGACAAAAACTCATTTTCTCTTTTCTTGATAGAGTATGACATGCAGGTGGCAAATAGGTTCGCTTACCTGTTGACCTTCGATGTATTTTCTTATGTATACCCATCTCAACTAGATCTTGACAGGCATTCAATCCATCCTTTGTCTTTCCCTTAATGTTTAAAAGAGTGCCAATTAATCTATCACAAACATTTTTCTCCACATGCATGAAATCTATACAATGCCTAACATCCATATCAGGACAATATCTAAGACCAAAGAGTATAGACTTCTTCTTATATACATTTCTATCATTTACATCCTTCTTTTGTGTCTTACCAAAGACCATATCAATATCCTCCACACGTTCATACACCTGTTGACCAGTTAGGGGTATAAGTTTAGTGTCTTCCATCAAAAGCTTTTTTCATTCGACGAGATGGATGATAACATGACAAAAATCTCCGATGCCTAGTGTATATTGTCTTCTTCCCATGCTTTAGTTGCACATAGCTTGTGTCATATTCACATATAAGGCATGCATGATGTCCTTTAACACTATATCCACTTAAATTTCCATATGCTGGAAAGTCATTAATGGTACAAAATATCATTGCACGTAACTTGAAACTCTCTATCTTATTGCCATCAAACACATCAACTCCTTCCTCCACAACTTTATCAAGTCTTCAAACAATGGACTTAGATAAACATCAATGTCATTTCCTAGCTGTCTTGGTCCAAAGATCATCATAGAAAACATCATGTATTTGTGCTTCATGCACAACCAAGGGGGCGGATTGTAAATTATTAGTAGAATAGGCCACGAACTATGGCTCGTAGTCAAGTTACCAAATTCATACCATCAGTAGCCAGTCCAAGTCTTAGGTTTCTTGGTTCATCGCTGAAATCTGGATACAAGTTGTTAATCCTTTTCCACTACTTTGAATCAGCTGGATGTCGTAATAATCCATCACATTTTCTACCATCAACATACCATGTAAGGTATTTTGCATCATTTGCATTAGCAAGCAATCGTTTAAATCTTAGAATAATTGGTAGATACCAACACACCTTTGCTAGCATTTCTTTCTTTGTGTTTTCATCAATATCACCCTCTTCACCCTTTGTTTTGTACCGTGATATCCCACACTTGGGGCATTTATGCATTGCTTCAAACTCATTTTTATACAAGATGCAATCATTAGGGCAAACATGTATTTTTTTATACTCCATACCCACTAGACATAATATCTTCTTTGCTCATAGTTACTTTTTGGCAACATGTTATTTGTTGGAAGCATCCTCTTTAACAGTTCCAACAAATCAATGAAACTTTTGCACTCCACCCATATCTTGCCTTCAAATTCATCAAACTTAACACTGTTGACAATCGTGTGAACTCTGTACATTCCAGATACAAATGTGTCTTGGAATCTTTTTCCAATGTGTCATACAAAGGAATGTGTGCCTCAAGAAACGACTATAGCCCAACACCACGGATCATGTCCTCAAATCGGTCTCCCATGTGTTCCTCAAAGTTACTAGCCTCTGATGCACTTGAGATACTTGTCAATTCCCCATGCCATATCCATCTGGTATAATTTTGAAGTATACCATCACAAAAGAAATGTGTCTTTATGTCATCAATTACTTGTCACCTTCCATTCAAGCAATTCACGCAAGGGCAATAACCCCGTCGTCATACTCCTGAGTGGTGCATAATTTTTTCAGCCAGCTTCGATTCATATTTTCCTCTTTTATTATATAGTTATTTTATGTATGTGTAACTCACTATTTTATAATGTTTAACAACTCAATCCTTGAAACATTAAAACAAGGAACAAGCAATAGTAAACATCAAGTTCATATATTAGGCATTTTAAAGCTTACATACTATGTGTAGACTAGCATAAATAATAAAACACCAGTATGCAAGTAATGTTGGGCAAATTACCCTTTCACACTCTTGGTTTCTATTGTCAATTATATCATATTTAATTTAATTTTCCTCAATAATTAAGCTAACATCTCACATTTACTTTGACAAGTTTTAAATAAATTGCTACTTTATTTGAACCAATTTTAAATCCTATGAAGATAGAAGGTATGAAAAATGTCAGCTAACCTAAAACTATAAACATAGATAGTAAAACATATTTTTAAAAGACATACCTATTTACCACAGGAAAAAATCACACAAGCTAAAAGAGGTGACTTTGAATAAGGAATAAAATATAAAATAGTGAAAAAAGTAAAAGAAAATGAAAATGGCGTCATTACTTAAAAAGAATTTTAAACAAGTAAAATTTAGAATTCTAATTTTCTTAAATAATGCCACCATCCTTTTGACTTTTTCTTTTATAAATCTTCCTTTGGGTTGAGTAATGCTTGCCAATTCAAGTATAGCCTTGTAATCTTTTTAAGACAATTTTAATTAGCATTTCAATTATTGAATGAGACTTTTGTTTTCTTAAAGAAAAATTGTAATGAATTGTACTTCATGTTTGTATTCAGACGAGGATAAAATTTAAGAATATGATCTATTCATTTGTCTAATGAATTTTGACTTAAATAATTATGCAAGGTTTTAAACATAGAATTCAGACACTGTCCAATAAAACAAAATGAAAAGCCTACGTTCACACATACTATTTTTTTTTATTTCAAATACAAACAAGAGATATTTTTAATTTTTAAAATTTACTCTTTTCTTCTTATTTTATTAGTTGATTTAGTTTTTTTCTTTTCTATAAAGTGTCTTTCATATGTATTAGAGAAAAAAGATAAAAATATATTAATAATTTATTTGCAACTTATAATGTGCATTGTGCCACGCGTGTAAATTAATGTCTGATGCTCTTTAACTTTTTTTTTTCTTTCACTTTTCTCACCTGTCACACATCTATATTCTATGTCACATTATTGTGCAAAAATCTTGCATGCACATCTTCATGCATCTTTTTATTTTAGCTTCCTTACTGTACCTTTGTAGTATGTTGCACTTTATCTTTCAAACATATTTTCATACATTTTAAAAATAACTACACATGTGTGCCACCCGTCAGAATAACATACAAAATTTTAATAGACCTTATAAAATATTAAAAACAATCATATTTAATCCAAATCTAATAATAGAAAGATTGAAGATAATTCAGTTGAATCATATAAATATAAGTTAACTTTTTCCTACTATATAAATTCTTCCAATATTAAAAGGAAAAAATGGAAAATTGATTTTCTCCCTCTCTTCCTCTCTTAAAAATTGACCGTAACACATTTGTTTTTAAATCTCTCCTCTATGACCTCAAATGTTTGAAGGAAACTTAAATTAGGTGAATAGTGATTTTATTCCCTCATTGTATCCCTTAAAAATAAAACACATTTTTTTATATCTCCCACTCTAACCAAATAGGAGTTATTTTTTTTAATTAAATTTTTTAAAATGGGTCAGTTGCTAATGCTTGGATATGGTATAACTCCACAACCAAAAATCTCTCTATCTTCCTTACTTATGCTGATAATCCAAAATTTAGTGGCAATTCTAGTCTTTCATATGTCATTGATTTAAGGGACGTGTTGCCAGAGTTTGTTAGAATAGGCTTTTCTGCTACCACAGGTTCATGGGTTGAAATACACAACATTCTGTCTTGGTCATTCAATTCAAACTTGGATGTGGATATGAAGAAAAAGTTTGAAACAAACACATGACATTCTTTCTTTTCTCTCACTTCACGCATATATATAGCTAAATGTGATAAGGAGAATCATAATGTGATGTGAGGCCAGAACTATAATTGTGATATCTTGGCAGTGTTTTATGGAGTTTGTTCTTATACCTATCAGAGTTTTTAGAATGTAATGTGAGGCTAGAACTATAATTGTGCTATCATGCATATACCTATTAAACTTTTATCTTATGTGGTATATTTTAGATTCAAAATATATCCTACTTATTTCTCTTAATAGCATGGTATTGTTAAATTAATCATATTTAAATTTGTGGCACCTTTGAACTTTTTCTTTCAATTTTCATTTACTGCATGATTGTAACAAATTAAATTACAAAAATTACACTCAAAATTTGATAATAGATTAGTTTCTAGTAGTATTACCTTAGTTTAAAGTAAATTACACTACTAATTAAGAAATCATGTAATAAAAATTAAAGGTGAAAGGTATATTTTTTTAAAAGATAACAGGAGTACTACATGAGTATTAATTGATTTGGGGACGGGAAATATGGTAGGAAGGAGAGTGGTGGGATGAAGATAGTCTCAGATTAAAGTTCTTCAAGCACAAAAATGTTGAGTTGAAAACCAAATATCAATACAAGTATTTTTTTTTTAATTAATTTTTTAATTAATTTTTTAATGCATCTATTTGGTCTAATGAGGAATGAGTCTTAGCTCTCCAACAGTGGAACTGGTGTTGTTCGCCATTTGTAAATCTAATTCCATGCTATGACACAATGTATTGCACAGGAAATGTAAGTTAAATTATGAAACATATATAAATACCTTCCACAAAAGAAGCCCCTTTCTTTATTTCTTCTGCTAGTTTCTCAACAGCCCATACATGGAGTAGCACCTGTTAAAGCAGTTTGAAAATTACATTTTGTAATTAAAGCTCATAGAAACACGTTCAGTAATTCACTTTATTGACGAAATGCCAAAAGAGGAAATGCAAACCAACAAAACAGGTGGCAAGGAGCATAATCACAAAGGTTATAATTACAAATAGAATTATATAAAAACAAGAGTGCATAGGATTAAAAAGATATTTTGCAATATTTGCAAATCATTTATTATGTTTCTTATACAAGATAAAAAGCAGAAAAGTTATCAACCTCTGAACACTCAATTCTCAAATTACATGTAGAATTTTAATGTCTAATCTAAAAATTTCAATTTTGACAGACAATCAAATACTTGAATTATCCCTAATTTGCTTGCGCTTTAGGAAACAAAGCTTGTTTCTGTAAGTTTGTTTATCAAGTAAGAAACATTAAACTCCATATTCTTAAATGAACTACAATTGAGTTAAGTTAATTGTCATCATGGCTTGTATTGTCATCCATGCAATAGGGAACTTATGACATCGAATTTCACTTATGCTCATGGAAATTACAAAAATCACAGAGCAATGTCACTAAAAAATTAGCAAATGTTAACAAACATAATAACACATTTAATGAAAACATCATGCCTAGACTAAAGCATGGGATCACAAGTCCAATCATGAGAACCAAAACATAATGGCAAAGCCTCTGTTAGGAGTTAGAACAGGGCATTACATGAATGTGCAGTAGAGAAAACATTAGAGAACCATAATGTACTTGGCCAATTTGTTAAACACTAACCAGTTATTAAACAGAAAATGAGTGAAATTGATTGATTTAAAAATCAAACAGAAACGCTTCTTAGTTTCTTATTTAGCAAAGTTTAGGTTAATTTGTACCAATAATGAGTAGTAACAAGAACCCTAGAACGAACAGAATCTGTAGAAGTAAACCCTAGCAAAACCAAAAACAAAATCAAATAAGTTAAATAAAACAACACATTCGATAATAATAGAAACCAAAACAATATAATCGGTAAAGTTTATGCTAAAACGTGAGTTCATGATAAGGGTTCACGAAAACGAGGGGTTAGTAAAGACGAAGGTTCATGAAGAGGTTTCCACGGCAAGAGCTTTGTCATTGTGAAAGAGAGTGAGAATGGGGGAGAGAGAAAGAGTAACGACTTTGTGAAAGGAAGAGGGAAAGTGAGAACGTGAGGGTTTTTGAGAAACTTACTGCAAAATCTTTGAACACAACGCGTTTTGAACACCGCAAGAGCTCTAAGCAACAAGTGAGAATGAGAATGTTGTGTTTTGAAGTAGATGAGTGATTTTTTCAAAAGAGGAAAACGAAGCAAGCAAGCCAGTGAAGAAGAGAGAACACAGCACGAAGAAGGTATTTCCTTTTTTTGTGTTTTTTTTTTAAATTGGCTACAACGGTTCACGTGTAACCCGCTGTAGCAGTATTATTTTAATTTTTGCCTGCATTAGTTAAGCCTCAAACCGCGGTAGGATTATTTTTTAGTTATTTACAAATTTGCCACCGCACATTTGTCTACATTGGTCATTAGCCTAAACCGGTGTAGATGTGACAATATTGAATCCTATTTTTGTAGTAGTGTCATTCAGTTTGAAGATGAACTTTTGCGATGTAAATTGAACTTTTGTAGATGAACTTTAAAATAAATTTTAAGCTTTTGCAGATTAAAAGGTGGGAAAGGCAAAACAACTCCAATGCAGATGAACTTTTCCAGCATAAAATGGACTTAAATAAAAGCACTATCAGAATCCAAAATAGACTTAAATCAATGCATTATAAAATGAACTTTTGCAAAGATCAGAATGTAAGGTCTTATTTTTTTACTTATTGTTATAAGTGTGTGAAACAAATATAAGAAAGAGCTAAATTTAATTTAAGCATAATTAATAAATTAATTTTGCAATATTGGTTGAATCATTTATATATATGTTTTATTTTGTTGAAATGTGGATATTTTTAATTGTAAATGTTATTGGGCTTAAGTGATTTGTAAATAATGAAATAAAAGAAAGTGAGGTTTAAGGGATGAGTAGAATGAGATGTTGCTCTTAGACTGGGATAATTATATTAGTTTTACGGGAACTATTCGGAAAATCTAAATTTTGAAAGTGGAGGTTGCAGGTGGCGAAACAAAATTACTGAGTTCACCCTTAACTATTTTCTTCTTCTTCCTTTCTGTTTTCTTCTTCTTTTTTTCTTCAAATTTCTTTTTCTCTTTCTACTAACTGTTCTTTCTCCTTTGTATGTCTTGCTTTTTTCTGTCAACTTCAAGTGAAATTCCTATCAAATTTGTTGGTTTTGATTGTTGAGTATCATAAGTAAGTCTGGTGGTAATTATGTGGATCTTTTTCCATTTGTTTTTGGTTTAATTGTTCCCATTGAAGGGAAACTCTTCTTGGAATCCTAATTTCTTAGGTCCCTATTTGATTTTGGGGTTTTATTAGGATCTAAATGGTTTTTGAAGCTATATTATCCTTTTCCTTCAAATTCAGCTTTTAAAGGGAGAAATAGTTAAGAAAAGCTAAATCTTTTATTTTAATATGAGAAATTGTGATTTAATAGCTAAGAAGTTAATTCATTTTGAGCAACCAGACTTTTGATTATGATTTGAATGTTGTGAAGAATTGGGTGTTTTGTGTGATTGAAGATTTGAATTTTGTTCTTGAAATGAGTTATGATTGAATTGATTGATTTGTAATTTGGAATATTTTGATGTATGGATTTTTTATGGAATTAATGATTTGAAATGTTTATTCTTTGAAATTGATATTTGGTATTGATTTTGGTGTTAAATGAAATTATGTTGTGATCAATGTTAAATGTAATACATGCTTATGAGATGTTATGTTGGGTTTATTAGTGTGGTGGTTACAATTAGGTAACTTAACTTTGAAATATGTTAGGAATATTAAATTACTGAGGCCTAATGGCCAATGTGACCAGAGTGTCAATGTGGACACCAAAAAAGATATACTCAGATTTGTGATCTAGGATGTTGATATGGATATCAAAAGGATATGCTTTGATAACAACTACGAGCCAGTGAGGACAGTATGGATTCGGTGTGGACACCATACCCAGTTGGTAATATTAGACGAATAACTGGGAGTTAGTGAGAATTATGTCAGTGAGGACAATATGGAGTTAATATGGACGAACACCATACCCAATTGGTAATATTAGAGGAATAACTAGGATTCAATGAGGACAATATAGAGTCCAGTTGGTAACATTGGACAAGTAATTGGGAGTCAGTGAGGACAGTATAGAGTCAATGTGGACATCATACCCTAGTTAGGAATATCGGATGAGTATGTTTGGACTTCAACCAATGTGGGGAAAATTCAGTTAGCCTATAAAGTATTTGAATTCAATGGGTCATCAGGAAGATGTTCTGTTATGTTATTGAGTTATTCTAAGTATTTTAGGGTTCAGAGGGAATGTAAGTGTATTAATAAGATTGGTAACTTTTTAGAATAACTGTTTGCGGTAATTGACTAATTTTCATATAATAATTTATCTATGTCGTTGTATGCTTACTCTTGAATTGTTTGTTTTATGGTTATTGATGCATTCTTATTGATGCCATTCCCAAGACCACCTTCTAGCTTGGTTCCTTTTAAGAAATGAATGATGAAAAGGGAAGAGATGTAGGTGTAGGCACCACTCATGGTAAGATAAGCCATGGAAGAAGCTTGCCACAAGGAAATGAGCCCTTGATAAAAGACATAAAATCTTTCAAATGAGGAGAGAAAGAAGACACTCAATAGAACTCACAAAAGAAATTTGTATTCAATATCAAGTGAAAATGAACATAGGAGGGGGAGGCATCTATTTATAAGAAAAAGATGGGCCTAGGGGGAAGGAAGAGTGATGTTCAAGCTAGGGGAGATTACGAGAGCTTAATCAAGTGTTAATTGAGCTAAAGCCAATTTGCACTTGATTAATTTCTAGAAAGATCCAAACATGCCCCTAACTTTAAGATATTGGTCCTCTCTCAATTTGAACTTGAATTTTGCAGGGAAGCCACATGGCACCTTCAAAATTCAAATTAGAAAATGAGAGCACTTAAAAAACATGTGGAAGCCACCTTGGAGGAGAGAGAAGGTGTTGTCCAAGTGTGAGGGGAACCAATGGGACCTACATGTCTCTCATGCTTCATGTGTGAATTGGAGGGGGATGGAACTAACTTAGAGGGTGTGGTTCACAAAAACCATACTCCTAAGCTTCTCCAAAAAGGCCCAAACTACTTAACACATTCCACAAAAGAGACTAATTACACCCCCTAAATTAAAAAGGACATAAAGGCCAAAATACAAGGCCAAAAATAAAAATAAAAACACCTTCAAACTTCTAAAGAGAAAACGTATACATGAAGGACTAAAAATAAGACTATGGCCCAATTTCTAACATCTTGATCTCTATGAGAAGGTGAGGTCTTCTTCCCTCTTCTCTTGCCATGTCTTCCTCAATCCTTCTAGCCATGACCCTTGTGATAGGATCCTTGCTAGGGAGGAATGCATCAGTTACAATTGTGATTATCGTGCCTTGCATTGGAGTAGATGATAGGAATAATATGGAAGGAAAAAATTCTCAGGAGTAAAAAGGAAAGGGGAAGTCCTTTGAAGAGTTGTGATGTTTTAGTTTTGCATATGTATTGTGATTTTGTACACTTCAGAATATAAACTTTTGCTTAAGGTGTTTAAAGACATGTTACATAAGGAATATTGTATATATAATTATAGACTAATGTGATCATATCAGGTTTGATGTATGAATGTTAGTAGAGGTAAAATTTGATAGTTGATATGTATAATATGTTTGTGTAAGATGTTTCTTAGACTATTTTAATAGTTTTTTTTTATTTCTACATTTTTCAAAGGCTCGCTGGGCGACAGGTCTCACTTAATGCAAAATTGCCACTATTAATTCAAAGAAAGTGCTCAACGACAAGTCTCACTCAGCGCAAATTTTTCTCTGTCATCATTTTTCTATGTTTTTTTTTCCAGCGACACCTCTCGCTAAGCGAAAATCCTCCTCTAGAAAACCATTGCTAAGACCTCTCGTTAGGCCACACTTATCGCTGAGCAAGGTACTTCATGTCCTGTTGGGTGAGTTGTCTAGTATATGTTTTTTGTTATTTTTTGGATATTTTTTTTTGTGTTTTGAGTATAAATTATATGCAAATGGATGTATTAAGCTTGTGTATGACAATAAGGGTCTTTATTGTGTTGTATTTCTTGGGATGTTACAAAAAATATTACAAAATTGTCATAGTCAAGTTAAACATCTCATCAACACATCATCAATCTTTTGATACGTATAATTTGACATTCTTTTGATACATTCAAATTCCCCTAAACCAAACCAAAAAACCCCAACATTAATACCTTACCCTAACAATAATGGCAACAACAACCATCAACACAATTCCTAAACAAATAATAAGCTCATCACCAAGTAACATTCTTTTTTCTTCAGTTCTTTCAAAATTTTTTCGTGTCCAAAATTTGATTGTTGCAGCTTTTTGACCCTTCTCAACAATCGAGAATGATAATTGTAACACCCTTAATTTTACCATCAAGGTTAGTAGATGGAATGTTAGGATTAATCTTATATGTAACCAAGTATGAGGCTAGTAAGTGATGTAGAAATGACTTTTGCATATAACCAATTGATGAGACAGATTAATGATAAGTTAGAAAGCTTTCTTCCGAAGAATTTAAGCTCCTTTTGTACAAGAGAAGTCATTGAGCAAAAATATGGTAGTTTAGGAAGTTGGTTTAGTGGTGCAAAGGCAGTGGAGAAGATTCTAGTATGGCGAGTTCTGGAAATTTTGCCCAGGGAATTGCCTAACCTAAAAAACTATAAATAGGAGCCTTGGGTCAGTGGTAGAATGTGCATTTTAATAGAATCTAGTGAGAGAAAGATTAGAGATAATTCTAGATAGACAAAGAGAAGAATCTCAAGGAAGAAAGGGTGTAGTTGTGGAAGTCCTGCTGAAGTTTCTACACCACTCATAATCAAAAGCCTTTTATCAAGGTAAGGGGAGAGTGAGATTTATAAACCGTAAAAGGTATTAATCTTAATAAACTATGTATGTTTATTGTTTTCTATTAAGTTATTGCTTGATAGGTGTTGTTTACTGTTCGAGTGTTATATGTTTGTTTAATGTCTTTATTATCCCTCGGATAATCTTCTGGTCATTCCACCTAATCTTCTGTTGTGGTTAGTGTTCTCTCCAGATAACCTTCTGGTCATTTATGTACTATCCTCTAAATAACTTTCTGGTCACTCGTTCCAGATAACCTTCTGGTTGTAATTATTATTTTCTCCGGACACTATTTTGGTTCTCTATTTATGATTTTCAATTGTTGTTCATGATTTCTATATGTGTTATTTTTTATTGCCTATAAGTAAAGTTATTGAATTTCATAAAATAAAGATTTTACTAAGTAAATGATTTTAGAAATGTTTATTAAATTACTCTTGAAATTTAATATCTTAAACTTGTATACATGTTTTAAAAAAATGAATTGTTAAAAGAATGAACAATTATCATGATAGGAAGACAAACTGAATATATTTTGTGGTTGTGGTGTAATTCGATCTTCCACATAAAAAAAGATGTCTTGTAGTAATATTGTACTAATCCTTTGGTAAATATCAAATATCTACAAGATTGGTTACTTATTATAAATTCTTATTTAATGCTAGTAAAAAGCTTGGTTATTATATGAATTATAATAGATGAAGTTGTGATAATAGAATTATGATTGATGGTGTTGTGATTTAGTATGAATGTTGTGTAGTCTGTGGTTAAATGAACTAGTATTCCTTGAGAATGTGATGAGATATAGTAAGGAGAACTTAGTGAAAAGTCTAGGTTTCCTATAAGAGGTACTGTACAGATACATAAGTACAATATTCAAGAAGTTACAACTTAGTACACTAATAGATGAAAGGCTACATCATGTAGATCCTAGGATGTGTTTTAAGTAAATAAATATTTGGGTGATTACTGAGATATTTGAGCTGAAAGACTGCTTGTGTGATTGAGATATTTGGGGTTGAAAGATTGCCTATGTGAAAGTGATGGTTGGGTTGAAAGATTACCTGTGTGACTGTGATGTTTGGGTTGAAAGATTGATTGTGTGATTGTGATTTTTGGGGTGAAAGATTGACTATGTGACTGTGATGCTTGGTTAAAAGATTATCTGTGTGATTATGTCATTTGGGCTGAAAGATTGCTGTGATTGATTGTGTTTATTTAGGCTAAAAGACTACTAGTGATTGATTGTGTTTATTTGAGCTGAAAGAATGCAGTAGTTGATTGTGTTTATTTGGGCTAAAAGAATGCCAGTGGTTGATTGTAATTAATTGGGCTGAAAGAGTGCCAGTAATTAATTGTGTTGTTTGGGCTAAAAGACTGTTGATAATTAATTATGTTATTTGGGCTGAAAAATTGCTATTGATTAATTGTGTTAGTGCTTGATTGTGATGGTGGATTGAAACATTGTTCGATGATCTAATGGTTTAAATGGAGAGGTTGTCCTTTTATATTTGAGTTGTTAGAGTTGGTTATAAAAACATATATAACATTAAGTGGGATTGAGTTTGTGTTGAGAAGAGTGAGATTGACGTTATGTGAAACTGAATCCTAGAATCAAACTAGGCCCCCATTTGTCTGTATAGTTTATTAAGATTAACTTTTATGGTTTATAATTATCTCACTCCTCTGTGTGTTTGCTTTGTACATTTCTTTTCATATGTGTTCAGGATATGATTAAAAGAGGAGTCAAGACAGGCAACTGGGGTAGGAAGTACTAAAGATTTTCTTTATGCTTAAAAGATGATTGATATTTTGTAAGTTTGTTTGGTCAAAGGTCCACTACTCTAATTTAGGTGTAATTAGGGTAGTGGGGATGATGCATTCCTCCTAGCAAGGGTTCTATCACAAGGGTCATGGTTATGAGGATTGAGGAATACATGGCAAGAGAGGAAGGAAGAAGACCTCTGATGCATGCCCCCAAGCAAGGGCCCTATCACAAGGGCCATGGCTAGAAGAATAGAAGAGTACATGGCTAGAATAAATGGAGGAAGACCTCACCTCTATATGACCATCAAGATGTGCAAACCATGACTCACTATTAGCTTGGGCGGTTTTCTTTATGCTTTTATTATTTGTAATTTTTCATTTATTTTACTTAGAGGAGCCTAGGATTTTATTTTGGACATATATTAGTCCATTTAATTTTGTAAGAGGTGTTCTAGTAATAAAAAAGGGGTAAGGATAGCTTTTGAGTCTTTATTTAGGTTATAAGGGGATAGTTTGATAACTACACCCCTCTTTTCCTAAATAAAACCCCTAAGCTAATAAAAAGGGATATTGACCCTTAGATCTACTTGCTTGGGCCCCAATTAAGAAGCTAAGGGAGAGGATTGATTGGACTTTGGGCTTCAATCCTCCTCCCTTGGATTCTCCCTTTTAATCTTAGCGCTTCCTTTCTTTTATGTCTTGTTCAGGAGGCTAGCTACCTCTATAAATAAGTGCTCCTCACCACTTTTGTATTTTTTACACTTTAATCAATAGAAATTTTGCTTTGGCTAAGTTCTTTCTTAGTGTCCCCTACCTTCTCTTTTGAGAGTTCTCTTAGCTTTTATCAAGGGTTCCATCCCTTGTGGCAAGCCAACCTTCCGTAGGCTTATCTCCCTTGAGTGACGCCTAAACACTTCATCCCTAACCTCTCCATACACCATTTCACTAAATACTTTAAACCTCTAGAAAAGATCAAGGGTATGCATCAATCTCACTTTCTCATAAAGATCAAGATGATAGAAAATAGGCCATAGTCTTGTTTTTAGTCCTCATATATACGTTTTCTCTTTAGGAGTTTAGAGGTGTTTTTATTTTTATTTTTGGCCTTGTATTTTGGCTTTTATGTCCTTTTTACTTTAGGGTGTGTGAATAGTCTCTTTTGTGGAGTGTGTTGAGTAGTTTGGGCTTTTTGGAGAAGCTTAGGAGTGTGGTTTTTGTTAACCACACCCCTAACTTAGTTCCACACCTCTCCCACTCACACATGAAGCATGAGGACATGTGGGACCCTTTGGTTCCCCTCCACTTGGACGGAACCTTCTCTCTCCTCCAAGGAGGCTTTCACATGTTTTTTATGTGCTCTCATTTTTTAATTTGAATTTTGAAGATGGCATGTGGCTTCCCTCCAAAATTCAAATTCAAATTGAGAGGGGACCAAGATCTTAAAGTTAGGGGCATGTTTGGATCTTCCTAGAGATTAATCAAGTGCTAATTGGCTCTAGCTCAATTAACACTTGATTAAACGCTCCTAATCTCCCCTAGCTTGCACCTTACTTTTCTCTCCCCTTGGCCCATTATTTTTTGTTATAAATAGATGCATCCCCCTCCTATGTTCATTTTACACTTGATGTTGAATACAAAACTATTTGTGAGTTCATTTGAGTGTCTCCTTTCTCTCCTTAGCTTTGAGAGCTTCTGTGGCTTTTATTAAGGGCTTTTTCCCTTGTGGCAAGCTTCTTCAAAGGCTTATCTCGCCATTAATGGTGCCTACATCACCATTCCTTCCCTTTCCACCATTCATTTCTCCAAAGGAACCAAGCTAGAAGGTGATCTTGGGAAAGGCATCAACAAGAATGCATCAAGTGGTATCTAGAGCCTCCTTCTAGAGGTTCACCTTCTTCCTTAGCTCTTTTATTTTTTCGGTCCGCTTCTCTTCTTCTCCATTCTATTTTCATTCTACTACTTCTTTGTTGTTCATAATTTCTAGCATGTCTTGAATGTGTGTCTTGTGTTTGTTTTCTTTAATTCTTGCATGTGATTGTAATGTGTACTTTTAACTATTAGTTCAATTCATTTGTTCCATTCATTGAACTAGTTTTTTCTATTTAGAATTCACTTCTCTAGCCATAGCTTTAAGTTTGTGTTCATTTGTGTGAATTTGAGGCACCTAGGAAGCATTCTACCAAAAATCCACACGGCCGTGGCGAAATCCACAGCGTTGTGGTGAATACTTTGGATTCAATTTTCTACACTTATTTGGATCAATTCTTGTGCTATTGTTGTTTTCGATTTTAGGACTTTATTTTAAAATTTTATACTCTCAAGTTTTGTCTTAATAGAGTCATGTTTAGTCATTATATGTCATACTAATTTCTTTAGGTTTCACTTCTTTATTTTTTCTTTTTTGCTTCTAAAATTTACTAAAGTGTGTTAACCTTCTTTGAAATTGAGCATATAAGAGGTTCTACCTCTTGTATAAGTCTTCCAAAGAGGTCATCCATGCTTATAGTCTAAGCATGTTCTTATAAAACAAAATCTCAAAAAAATTTTGCTCAACTTCAATCATGTTTTGTTTTATACTTCAATTTAGTAGCTCTTGTGTGTGTGCCTTGATTGTGAAGTAGAATTGTTAAATAGTATGAGTAGAAATTGGTGTGACATTTGGCTCTTCTTGTGCAAACAAGTAAGTGTCAAACTATACTAACCAAAACTCATTAAGCACTACCTAATTCACTTCTAAAAGTAGTACACTAGAGTTGTTTATGTTTTCTTTAATTGCATTTCTTTTAGTTCAAATTTTATGTTCCTTAGCTTAGGATTTTGACCAAGCATTTAGGACCCCTACCTTCCTTATAAAATTTGCAATCTAGCAAGTATTTAGGTACATCTAAAAGAATTTAAAAAAAAAGAAAAAAGAAAGTATTACAACAAAATAAACAAAAGAAAAAAGCAAACAAAATTGTAGAAAAAAATACTAAAAGTAAAGGAAATAGGTGTACCTAATTGTAGGTAAAAAAAATTGCAAAAAGGAGTCTAGAAATAGTGTAATCTTGCTTGCCATTATCCTTAGCTTGCCATTATCCTTACACTATTCGGCCATAATTACTAAATTTTTGCAATTTTTTAAAACACTTTGAGTGATTTTCTCTTTACTTTAGATCCATTCTACGAGTTCTTTTGTGTGTGATGCATGCACGCCTAGCATGGGCTTAATCTAGTACCAATAAGAAAGGAGCATAACTTGGATGAAGCTTCAAGGAGCTTAGTTTAGGACATGTTCCATTTAATTATATTAATTTGACTATTTTTAGGCTTGTATAAGCACCTTTAAGTCATTAGGATTTTAGGGGTGTAGCTAGTTTAATTTTCGACCTTGTATTTTAGCCTATAGGTTCTATTTTATTTAGGAGGTGTAATTAGTCTCCTTATGGAGTGTGTCAATTAGTTTGGCCTGGTCCAAGAGGATTTGGACGTGTGGTTATTAATTTCCACACCCCTAATTCTTCTTCACACCCTTTTAACCAACACATGAAGCATGTAGGAGACATGTGGGCCCCCTTGTTTCACTCCATATGTGCTTTCTCTCTCCTACATGGTTGATTTTTGTTGCTTCTTATTTGAATTTAAATTTTGGAAGTGTCATGTCATTTCCCTCCAAAATTCAAATTCAAACTAGAGGGAACATAAATCCATTTTTTTAAGGTCATGTTTGGATCTTTAGTTGGATTAAATTAGTGTTAATTGTGCATGTGCTAAATTAACGCTAAATTCAGCCAACTAACCCTTAATTAAGCATGTTGGATGTTCAACTTGGGATCTTAAGCCCATGGTTCATGCTTTGCTCTATAAATAGAACATTCACTCCTTCATGTAGCTTTTAACACTCATTTTGAATGAAAATTATACTTCTCTAAATTGAGAGCTCTTTTGTTCTTGAGAGTGTTCATGTTCTCTCCTTAGTGAGAGTTCTTCATGCTATTATCAAGGGTTCCTTCCCTTGTGGCTAGCTTCATCCTTTGGCTTATCTCCTTCAACAAGAGTGGCGCCTACTTCTCCTCCATTTTCTAGTTTTCCACCTCCATTTCTTCAACCTTGGAACCTCTATGAGCAAGGATCTTGGGAGCATTCTCTTCATCAAGGATTATTCAAACTTGCCTTGGGGAGGGATGCATCAAGTGGTATTAGAGCTTAGGCTCTGATAGAGGTTATTCTCCTAGCTTTAGCTTTTAATTTTTTCAGTATGAATTTTGTGTTGTTGTGATAATTTCCTTTACTTGTCTTGTTATGTTTGATGTCTTGATGTTGTGTAATAAATTTTTTACTTCCAAAATTCCATGCGCTTATAATTTTGTGTTTCTTCTAAATTTTGTGGTTTAATTTTAGTGTTCATCCATTGAATCATGTGCTTCTACCTAGATCTGATTTTCGCTGCCATTCTTTTGCTTGTTGTGTTTTGCTTGTACTCTTGTATTCTTGTTCTTGTTTTGGTGTGGTGTTACTCTTGTGTAGACGAGCTTTGAAAGAGCAAACTATAAGGGTAACATTCTAGGAGGTGTTGACAAAGCCTAGAAGACTTGAACAAGGAGGAAAGCAAGGCCGTGAGAGTAAACACTTGTGGGAGCTAGGAGGAAGACTTGAAGAATTTGCTACTTTTAAATTTTTGCTTTCATTTACTTGTATTAAATTTTTAGGAGTGTTGATACCCTAGTGGTCACTCCATTTGTGTGTAATAGTCTATTCTTTCATTTTAGTTTCTCGTAATTAAGGTGAGAAGGAGGAAGTGGTACACCACCTTTGATGTGATCTTTGATGATTACGTGCCCAAAGGATCCTTTCTAAGGTCACTTGGAAGGGAAATGGATTTATGGAGAGGAAAGGAATGGGGTGAGGCGCCACAAATACTAGGTTTGATAAGCCAAAGAGGAGAGGCCACAAGGAGGGGTCCCTTGATAACTCTTAGAAGCTCTCACAAAGGAGAAAGGGGGACACTCAAAGGTAAGAACCTCAACCAATATGGTCTCTAGGATTAAATTCAAGTGTAAAAAATACAAGTGAGGGAGGAGCTCCTATTTATAGAGGTAGCTAACCTCTTGAACAAGATAACCTAAAAAAGAAGGGCTAGGATTAAAAGGAGAGATCTAAGGAAGGAGAATTGAGAAACAATTCCCTCCTTAGATCATCAAACTTGGTGCCCAAGTTTCTCAAACCAAGGGCCAAGATTCTTTCTTATTAGCTTAGGGGGTTTATGTAGAAAAGAGGGGTGTAGATATCAAGGCTACCCCTTATTTCCTTCATAAAGACCCAAAAAGCTAAATCCACCCTCTAAATTCCTAAGACACCTCCTAAAAATAAAAAATGGACTAAATACATGTCCCAAATTAAATTCTTAATGCTCCTCAAAATTAAAATAAAGGAAAATTACATTTTTATTAACTAAAGTCCCTAACCTAATATCTTCACTCTCCATAGGAGATGAAGTCTTCCTTTGTCTGCAAGGGCTAGGTCTTCTTCAATCCTTCTAGCCATGGCCCTAGTGATAGGTCCTTGGCTAGGCATGGTCACATCAACCTTCTTCACCTTCTAGGAGTACGTTTAGAGTCTCTACACTTTTACTTTTCTTGCCTTTATTTTTCTTGCAAAAAATCGTGTAGTTGAAGGCATAAAAAAGAGTTCCAAAGACCCATTGCCTCTTACAGAAAAAACCAAAAAGAGAGAGAGTGAGTCCTTGCTTGTTTTCGCCATCCTAACTCTTCTAGGTATTCTTCACATGGCTACCCCTCCACACACTAGTGCAAATAGCAACGAGAGTGTCAACCAAGGGGGCTCTCCCAAGGTTGCCCCTCTTGATCACTTTGTCTTGGAATTTCGTGAGTGGTTGAGTGAAGAAAGAGTAAGGAGATAATAAAAATAAAGAGAAAAAAAAGAGAGAGAAGAAAAAGAGAATAGAGAAAAAGAAGAGAGGAAACAAAAAAAGTGGGAAAAAAGAAAAAGTTTTGAATATGGGTCTCCCTTAAGAAGAAGTAGTGAAAGTCAGGAAGATTATTATGGGATACCTAGGAGAGGATTCAACCATCATAATACAAATATTCATGATCATGTGCCCCCTCTTAGGGAGCAAAAGGTTGATCTTCCTCCCTTCCATGGGAGAGAAGATGTGGAAGCCTATCTTGACTGGGAAGTCAAGGTAGAACAACTCTTCAAGTGTTATGATATAAGACAGGACTGAAAGGTTCCATTGGCAACCCTTAGCTTCCAAAGGCATGCCCTCCATTGGTGGTATGGGTTAACCAAAGAAAGAGCACGAACTCATGTGCCTGAAATAAACTATTGGAATGATTTAAAAATTTCTATGAGAAGAAGGCATATTCCATCTTACTATGAGAGAGATCTTTTGGATAAACTCCAAAGACTTAGGCAACAAAACCTAAGTATTGAGGAGTATAAACAAAAGATGGAACTTCTCCTTTTAATAGAAAGTATCATTGAGGAACCCAAAGCCACCATGACTAGATTCTTATGTGGACTAAGCTCTGAGATAAGAGATAAAGTTGAGCTTTTTTCATATACGAACCTAGATGAGTTGGTTCAACTATGTATCAAGGTTGAGAACCAAATAAAAAGAAAAGGGTTTAAAAGAGAGTCTCAACCTTAAAAGAAGAGGGATCAACTCAAGGGGAGCTCTTCTAAGAGTTTCCCTAAAGAGGAATCACCCAAGCATAAAGAACATAAAGCATATCATATAGAAAAGAAACCCTCTACTACTAGCTTTCATGAAAGAACTAGTAGTATCAAATGCTTTAAATATCTAGGGAGAGGCCACATTGCCTCTCAATGCCCCATTAGAAAAAATATGATCATGAGGGGCCTAGACATGTATAGCAGTGAGAGTAGCTCACCTTCCTCCTCTAGTGAGAGTGAGGAAGAAAAAGGTCATGCGTCATCTTCTGAATGTGAGGATGCTTATGCATATGAGGAGAGCCTCTTGATGATTAGGAGGCTTCTTGGAAGCCAATCTTTTGAGCTTACCTAATATCAAAGAGAGAACATCTTTCATACTAGAAATAAAGTTAATAACAAAGTGTGTTCTCTCATTGTAGATAGTGGGTCTTATTGTAACTGTTGCAGCTCAAGATTCGTAGACAAGCTAGCCTTGACCCCAATTACCCATCCTAGTCCTTATAAACTTCAATGGCTTAATGAGCATGGGAAAATTGAGGTCAATGAGCTAGTGAAGGTTCCAATCTTAATAGGGACTTACAATGATGAAATACTTTGTGACATAGTCCTTATGGAGGCTGACCATATCTTACTGGGAAGACCATGGCAGTATGATAAGAAAGCCATTTATCATGATCATTCCAACCACATCATCCTCACTCATATGGATAGACAAAGTTGTATCCTCTATCACCTGCTTATGAAAAGTAAAAGATAGGAAGAGTATAAAAAAAAAGGTCAAAAGAAAAATCTTTGCCCCTAAAACTTGAAAGCGGTAAGGAGAAAAAGTTGGAAGGTGATTCCCCTTCTAAGAAGGTTTGGAATAAAGAGAGCATATTTACAACAAAATTGGACTTAAAAAAGGCTCCTTTAATTGATAAACCTTTCTATCTTCTCCTTTGCAAAGAGGCATCTCATTTTGTTCCCCCTTCTACTTCTGCTTCTAGCACTACTATAGATCTTGAAAGTGAGAACCTTCCTATTGGGGTTCAAAAGCTTTTAAAGGAATTTGGTGATATATTCCCTAGTGAAGTCCCAAGAGGACTTCCTCCTGTTAGGGGTATAGAACACCAAATTGATTTGGTTCCTAGAGCTAGCCTACCAAATAGGCCTGCTTATAGGACCAACCCTATGGAGACCAAGGAAATTGAGTCTCAAGTTCAAGATCTATTGGAGAAGGGTTGGGTTCAAAAGAGCCTCAGTCCTTGTACTGTGCCAGTCTTGTTGGTGCCCAAGAAGAATGGCCAATGAAGGATGTGTGTGGATTGTAGAGCAATCAACAACATCACCATCACAAACACCCTATCCCTAGGCTTGATGCTATGTTAGATGAATTTCATGGGGCAACAATTTTCTCAAAAATTGATCTCAGAAGTGGTTACGATCAGATAAGGATTAAAGAGGGTGATGAATGGAAAACTGCTTTTAAGACCAAATTTGGTTTTTATGAATGGTTGGCCATGCCTTTTAGCCTAACAAATGCCCCTAGTAATTTCATGAGACTAATGAATCATGTCTTAAGGGATTGTTTAGGAAAATTTTGTGTAGTTTATTTTGATGACATACTAGTGTATAGTAAGAGCCTGGATGATCACTTAGGACATGTTAGGCAAGTTTTTTGCATACTTAAGACCAACCACCTCTTTTGGAATCTTGAAAGATGTACTTTTTTGTGCTGAGAGTGTGGTATTTTTGGGATTTGTAGTTAATTCTCAAGGGATTCATGTGGATCCTGAAAAGATCAAAGCCATCCAAGAATGACCCACCCCAAAAAGTGTGATAGAGATCAAGAGCTTTCATGATCTCGCTAGTTTTTATAGGTGCTTTATGCCTAACTTCTCCACACTTTTCTCACCAATAAATGAGTTGGTGAAGAAGGTTACTACTTTCCTTTGTGGTGACAAATAAGAGAAAACCTTCTCTCTAACCAAACATAAGCTTACTCATGCACCAGTCTTGGCATTACCAGATTTTTCTAAAACTTTTGAACTTAAGTGTGATGCCTTTGGTGTGGGTGTGGGAGCTGTTTTGTTGCAGGGTGGACACCTTATTGCCTATTTTAGTGAAAAACTCAATGGAGCCCCCCTCAACTACCCCACCTATGACAAGAAGTTTTATGCTTTGATTAGGGCCCTTCAGACTTGGGAGCATTATCTTGCTCCTAAGGAGTTTGTCATTCATAATGACCATAAGTCACTTAAATATTTGAGGGGACAAGGTAAGCTGAACAAAAGGTATGCTAAATAGGTTGAATTCCTTTAATCCTTACCATATATCATCAAGTACAAGAAAGGAAAAAACAATGTGGTAGCTGATGCCCTGTCTAGGAGACACAATCTTTATACCCCACTGAGTGCTAACATTCTAGGATTTGATGACATAAGAGCCATGTATCCCTCTGATAAGGATTTTGGCTCCATTTATGCTGCCTCTGCATCTGCATCTAAAACCTAAGATAAGTTCTTCACTAGTGAGGGGTATCTTTTCAAAGATGTCAGACTTTGTATACCCCAAGGATCTATGAGAAATCTGCTAACAAAAGAGAGCCATGAAGGTGGGCTCATGAGGCATTTTGGAATGAATAAAACTCTTATGCTTTTGAAAGAAAAATTCTTTTGGCCCTATATGAAGAGAAATGTCCATAGGCATTGTTCTAGATGTTTAGCTTGTCTTCAAGCTAAGTCTACGGCAATGCCCCATGGGCTCTATACACTTTACCTGCTCCTTTTGCAACTTGGCTGGACATTAGTATAGACTTTGTCCTAGGCCTTCCTCGAACCCTTGATTCAATGGAAAGAAGCAACAAAAATGAATCATAAAATGAAATAAAATATAGAGTGCAATATTAAAATGAAGAACACATTTAAAGAAACACAAGACAAACTAAAACAAGATAATAATGGAGATTAAATGGAAGGGATGGAGATTAAAAAAAAATTAAAAAGAACAAGAAGCAAAGGTGATGCACAAAATTAGAAGAACTTCACCTCAATGGAAGTTGACTCATGATACCATATGATGAAGACTTAACTTCTCCCTAAGATCTACTTCCATGAAGAGGTTGGATTAATGTGAAATGGAGTTTAGATAGAAGAGGAGAGGAATGGAGGGGGAAAATGCCACTCTCAAGGGTGAGAGATGAGTTTAGGATGCTTGCCACAAGGAGGGATCCTTGATAAAAGCTAGAAGGAGGGATAGGTTTACTGCTTTCCTTATTTTCTTGTAGACTTTGAAAAAAAAGGAAGAAATGCCTTAGGATTTGAGGTCAAATCCTCTCCAAGGGGGAGGAGATGATGCAATCCCACCTAGCATGCATCATGGCTAGGAGGACTCAAGGAAGGCATGACATGGATGAAAGCTCATTGAAGATTCGAAGGCATAGTCTTCATTATTTTTAGCTTGTAAATATTTTATTTTAATTAGCTAAATAGGAGAGTATTTTTAATTCCCTTAAGGCAATGTATTTTCGGCCATATTCTTAGTTTATAAGGTATAGGTGTCTTTAGTTAAAAAGGAGGAGTAAGCTTAGAATGAGTGCATAAGTCAAAACATGATTTTGGGCTAGCCCATTCACATTAGGAGATGCTAATTGCACGCATGTAGGGTGAACTTAGGTGCCTCACTTAAGGCCTAAGACTTGAGTTAATTAGTTTTAATCCTAATTAAGCCCAAGTCCCACATTGCCTAGAAAAGTGTGTACAAGCTCTCCGATTGGGCTATCTATACTCATTCCCCCTTATTGTAAAATTTCACCTTTGAAGTTGAATGAAAATAGTCTCTTTGTGAGAACAGTCTTAGTAAAAGTTCTTGAGGATCTCTCTCTTAAGGAACCTCTTCCTAGTTGGTTTTTATCAAAGGTTCCTTCCCTAGTGGTAAACCTAAACACTTTGCTTATCTCTCTTTGAGAGTGGTGCCCCACCTTTATTTTCTTTCCCCTCCATCATCCATTTCATGGTGCTTGCAACCTCAAGGAGAAAGATCAAGGGGAGTGCAAAAGTATTTTGCATCACCAACGAGGTGCAAATTCCATCTGTGGTAATGGACAGATTTTCTAAAATGGCTCACTTTATACTCACAAAGTGGATGATGCAAGCAACATCGCAAGACTTTTCTTTAAAGAGGTTGATCGTTTGCATGGTATACCCTCTACTATAGTGTCTGATAGGGATGTGAAATTCCTTAGCCATTTCTGGAGAATTTTATGGGCTAGGCTGGGAACTAAACTTCTGTTCTCCACCACTTGTCATCCTCAGACTGATGGGAAAACTGAGGTGGTGAACAGATCCTTATCCAATATGTTGAAGGTATTACTTAGAGACAACCATAAGTCTTGGGATGAATACCTTACCCATGTTGAGTTTGCACACAATTGGGTGGTCCAGAGAACCACCAACCATTGCCCTTTTAAAGTGGGGTATGGTTTCAACCCTCTCACACCTTTGGACCTCTTACCTCTCCCTCTCTCTCACTCTTTTCACAAAGACGGAGAGGCAAAAGCTACTTTTTAAAAAAATTTACATGAGAGGGTCAAAGCTAACTTAGAACATCATTCAAAAGGGTATGCTTCTTCTACTAATAGGGAAAGGAAGGAAGTAATGTTCAACGAAGGGGATTGGGTTTGGCTTCATTTAAGGAAGGATCAGTTTACTACTCAAATGAAGTCTAAACTTAGCCCTAGAGGAGATGGGCCCTTCCAAATCCTAGAGAGAATAAGCAATAATGCATACAAGTTAGATCTCCCTCAAGATTATGGAGTCAGTACCACCTTTAATGTATGTGATCTATCTCTTTTTGTAGTGCTGATGATGAAGAGGACCCCACAAATTTGAGGTCAAATCCTTCCCAAGGGGGAGGGGGTGATGCATTCCTCCCTAACAAGAGTCCTATCATAAGGGCCATGGCTAGAAGGATTGAGGAAGACATGGCAAGAGAGGAGGGAAGAAGACCTCACCTTCTCATGGAGATCAAGATGATAGAAAATAGGTCATAGTCTTCATTTTAGTCCTTCATGTATACGTTTTCTCTTTAGGAGTTTAGAGGTGTTTTTATTTTTATTTTTGGCCTTGTATTTTGGCTTTTATGTCCTTTTTACTTTAGGGGGTGTGAATAGTATCTTTTGTGGAGTGTGTTGAGTAGTTTGGGATTTTTGGAGAAGCTTAGGAGTGTGGTTTTTGTGAACCACACCCCCTAAGTTAGTTCCACACCTCTCCCACTCACACATGAAGCATGAGAGACGTGTGGGACCCCTTGGTTCCCCTCCACTTGGACGGAACCTTCTCTCTCCTCCAAGGTGGCTTCCACATGTTTTTTATGTGCTCTCATTTTTTAATTTGAATTTTGAAGATGACATGTGGCTTCCCTCCAAAATTCAAATTCAATTTGAGAGGGGACCAAGATCTTAAAGTTAGGGGCATGTTTGGATCTTCCTAGAGATTAATCAAGTGCTAATTGGCTCTAGCTCAATTAACACTTGATTAAACCCTCCTAATCTCCCCTAGCTTGCACGTCACTCTTCTCTCCCCTTGGCCCATTATTTTTTGTTATAAATAGATGCCCCCCACTCCTATGTTCATTTTACACTTAATATTGAATACAAAACTATTTATGAGTTCATTTGAGTGTCTCCTTTATCTCCTTAGCTTTGAGAGCTTTTATGGCTTTTATCAAGGGTTTTTTCCCTTGTGGCAAGCTTCTTCAAAGGCTTATCTCATCATGAGTGGCGCCTACATCATCATTCCTTCCCTTTCCACCATTCATTTCTCCAAAGGAACTAAGCTAAAAGGTGATCTTGGGAAAGGCATCAACAAGAATGCACCAGGGGATATTTACTATATGATGTATTGGAAAACTTTTTGTAAAAAGAAGATTTATGATGAATACTATTGTTCCAATTTCATATTTAGAAGATTATGTTTCTGTATGTAATATTTAGTTTTGAAAATTTCTCATAATTGAGTAAAAGCCTTTGACAAATTTTCTGCAAAATTCATAATTGAAATGGGTAGAGATTTAGGTGGTTATAATAATTTTCTCTTTAATATTCAATACTGGATTATACCATTAAAACAAGTTACATGCTCTAGTCCTTGTCACCTACATTTTATTCATCCAAAAACAGGGGTTACAAATTAAACATACAAAATCTTGAAAATAAAGGTTAAAAGTGTAAATGACACCACTGATATCATGACTGCCTCACCTGGTAAGATCCGCATCCATAAAATCTTCTCCTCGGTTCCTCTGTCCACAATGTTATCAAAGAAGTTTCCATCTAGCAACTGTAGATCACTTAACACCTTCAAGATTGAGACTCTGAGGTGTTGGAAAGGTCACTTGCTTCCATGGCAATATGCATGATAGACGGAAAAGACAAAAAAGATGAACACAAGGTTGTAGACAAAGCTGAGGATGACAAAGTTGACGACGACGAGGCCAAACACCACGATTTGGAAAAATGGGGGGTTTTTGAAGCCCAAAATTAGTTTGTGCATTTTCCATAAACCCTAAACTCTCAATTAACTCTAAATCATATGTGCCACATCATATAATAATGCCATATGACAAGTCAACGTTCACAATTAACAGTCAATGACTTGTTGTTAACGGATGACTCAAATGTCAATAATTTATAAAACAGGGGGGCAAAATGTGAGCAATTAAAAATGAGGGGACAAAATGTCTACAACTGAAAAAATAGAGGGACATAAATTATAATTTTGCCTTTTATAATGACTAATCAAGAGTACATTCAATGTAGTTATAGTTAAAGCTTCATTATATTTTTGTTTTTTATTCATTTTATTTAAAAGAAGGTCACAATAATCAAATTGAAAACACATCCAAAGTGACTATTATTAAGTTTTTGTTTTTTATTGAATAATTTTAATTATAATGACCAGAATTTTTATGACAAACCAAATTAGAAGTGCATTCAAAGTGATTATCACTATTCTTTTTTAAAAATATTTGTAATAGTCAAATTAGAAGTAAATCTAAAGTGAATAAATTTTACCTATTATTATTAGAGTTTAATTAGTATGCACTGTCAGTGTAAAAAGTTTTACACTAACATTTAATCATAATCCTTTATTTATAGTAAGTTTGTTGATTTTAGCAATTAATATTTTAAAAGTCATATAAATAAAAATTATGATTGAATGTCATTGTAAAAATCTTTTATACCGGTAGGTAGTGCATACTAATTAAACTTTATTATTCCTAATTATATTATTTTAATATCTTATAGAGTTATGAATAATTTATATTATATTTCCTTTTACTTCTTACCCAGCAAATAAAATTAAATCTTTTAATAAAGAAATCTTTCTAGTAGCAAGAGTTTTTTAAAAAATGGTAAATAAAATCTAAATAAAAAAAATCTAAAACAGAATTATTAAAAATCTACCGATGTTAACATCAATTAATAGCACATTTCCTTGAAATCTCTACAAAACCAATGTTGCAGGTCATTTTGTAGTAATGTTAGATAGAAGTAACTAAGTACACTGAAACATTTTTAAGAATTAATGTACTGAAAGAGAGTTTTTAAAAACACAATATCAATTTAAACAACTAAAATTAATTAGGTATTGAATTGAAATTTTTAAAAATTCGGTATCAAATTGAACTAGAATTAATTAGGATATAACTAAGCCAAAAATATAAATATAGTAAAGAATATGATATAAAAAATAAAAAATAACGAATACTTTATAATATTAGAATATTTATATATCATTACTCAAGGAATACATGAAACTTGAAGTGGGTAAAAGAAAAAAAAAATCCATCAGTAAAATGCTTGGCAAAAAAAATGTGAAGAATTTTCCTTTGCATTACCTATTAACGAGGGGGTTTATTGGTTTCACAAACCCGAAAATTCAATTTGACTCAATTCAAAAGATTCTGAAATAACATTCGCATTTATTTGAATTCACATCTATTGTTTTAAATTTTTTTTCTAAATTCCTATTTTACTCCTGATTCTCTCTTCTTTTCTCATTTTTTCCACCCTCTTTCTAATTACCTCGTTTTCTCAGTCCTCTTTCTCCCTACCTCATTTTCTTTACTCTTTCTCCTTATCTCATTTTTTCCGCCCTCTCTCTCTCTTTAAATCTACTCATTTTTTCCTTCCTTGCTCCTACTTGTTTTTTTCCTTGTTTCTACTACTTCCTTTTTGCTCATTTTTGTTATCTCTATTAGCTCATTTTTGCTGATGTTAACTCTCTTTAGATCTCGCTGGAGAGCTAAAAAAGTTTCAAATTATTTTAACTTTCTGGCAAGTTATTGCTGGAGAGTTAAAAAAGTTTGAAATATTTTTAATTCTCCAGCAAACTCTCACTGGAGAGTTAAAAAAAATTGAATTTTTTTATAAATCTCTAACAAACTTCTCGCCGAAGAGTAAAAAAAATAAATGAAATTCTTTTCAATTTCCGGTGAGAGTTTGCTCGAGAGTTAATTTTTTTTTTACTCTCCAGCAAGCTGTCTCCAGAGAGTTAAAAGAATTTTAAAATTATTTTAACTCTCTGGCTAGCTCTTGCCGAAGAGTTAAAAAAGTTTCAAACTTTTTTAACTCTTCGGCAACAGCTAGTCGGAGAGTTACAAAATTTATAGAAGAGATAAAGTGAAGGACATAAAAATATTTTTACATGTGAGTAAATGTTAATTCAAATAATGAGGAGTGTTAATTCAAAATTCCAAATCTAACCTAAATAGATTGAGTTCAATTTTTCTCGGGATTAGATAAAATCCAACCTAATTCAATCAAACTCAATTCATAATAAGTTAAATGATGAATTCATTAAATTGAACTCGAGACCCAATCTAACTCAATAATAAATTAAATTATTATTTATTATTATTTGAAATAAGTATTTTATTATAATTTATTTATTTGAAAAAATTGTGCATTTTGTATCTATTTTTATAGTTTGGTTAATTTGGATAAATTAGGTTTACTCTTATTTTGAACGAATATTTATTTAATTATTATTTCTTGACATGTTATCTATTAATTTTAATTTATTTTAATTTTATATGTGATTTGTAAATATAATTTATTATTTATTTTTATGTAATAACAATTATAAATCTATTTTACTTAAAAAAATATCCTAGAAAAGATAATAAAAAAATATTTTAATCATTCAATTTTTTAAAAAATAATTGTTTGAAATTCTGATCCAATTAACCGAAATTAATTCAACATTTTTAAGGATGGATAGGTTGAATTGAGTTAATAAAAGAAAGTGAAAACTCAAGTTAACCAAACCTAATATTTTATAATTGAAAAAGTATTGATACTATTATTACTTGAAACAAATAATTGCGGATGAAAAAGTATTGATCCTATTATTACTTGAAACAAATAATTGCGGAGGTCAATAACTATTGTATTTAGCATTTTCTTATACTTATATCATGTGGACTAACGTAGTAACAACATACATGGTGTAGTCATAGTGTTGCCAATTTGCCATGATGGGACCAGGAAAGAAAAGAAGTGCATCGATATGTGCCTTTAATTTGAGATTATAGGTAAGGATTGGATCCAAATTTTCTGCAGTGAAGAGCGTGTAGTCATCATTCAAAGGGTAAAAATTATTATAAAAATTTATAATAATATTTTACTATGATTAGGATTTCATGCAGTAACATAGTTATACCGCAGAAAATCTATTCCGTAAGTATTGTGCTTTGCATCTACCATCAATATTTTCTACATTATTGTGTCTTTAATAGTTCGCATCGTAAAAGATGTGAAGATCATTGTCTAACTTTCGGCACAATTAATGGCCACCATAATCTTATTGGAGCTTATGAATAATCATCAACTAGATTTGATGTGTTCGACCATTATAATTTTTGAAGATAGCCGTATGTTGCATTAATAGATTTTGGCCAAAATTAGTGACATTTAAGTTCCATCTGCAAGCCAACAGAAAGAAATTATCCCTTTAGGATTAAATAATTTGAGTTCGAGTAATTCATCTCAAGCTAATTGACCAAAACTGCGGCAAAAACATTAAAATTTGGGGACATGTTAGGAACCTATATAAGATACACAATATTTACGTACCTTGACACTCACTAGGAGAGATGACAAAACAGTATTTATCACTTCTTTTATAATTTATCCAAGTGGTTGTTATTGAGTACAGTTCAGCACTAATAGGAACCATCATGTGACTCCTAGATATGATGAAGAGATAACACAAATTCTTTGCTAATTAAACATTGATTAGAAACCTCTAACCAAGCTAAACAACATTGCCTAAATGCTAATACTTTTATATGCCCTTAATTATTAAGCGGCATGACTTCCCAATACGTCCAAAATTGAAATTGCATAAGAAATGATTCGGTTAAAGAAATAAGTTTGTTTAGAATAACTTATTTATAATTTATTTAAATTTATCTTATTATATAGATATTTGTAAAATGTTTAAATAAATTTATAAATTTATATAAATATTTATAAAAAAACTATTTTAAATTTATTTAAATAAATTATTAAAAATAATTTTAAAAAAATTATTTTAAACTTATTAAAAATTTATACTTTTTTTTCAATTCCTACCACTTACCTTTTTTTTCTTATTTCTCTTATAATTAAAATTTACTAATTAGTCATTTTCCCTCTTCTCTTCCTCCCTCTTCCTTTATCCTCACTCTCCCTCCTCTCTCTACCTATCTCACTCTTTCCCTTTCCTCTTTCTCTCCCTTTCTCTTTTCTTCTCTCTCTATCTCTTTCTATATATTTAAAGATTTTATTTTCATATAAATATTTTTTTAAATTTATATATTTAAATATAAATAATTTATTGAATTTAAAAATTTATATTATAAGTTTTTATTAAAAAGTTATTATTAATTAAACTCTTATTAATTGAGAGAATCAGTTGATTGAATTTGAATCTTATTTCTGAGCAACTGTAGTCTGTAAGAGAAAAGGTTGAAGGTGGTTGGCTTAAAAATTCTTAATGTGCTGCAGTGCAGGCAATGAATGGTCATCTAAAAAGATGCTTTTATTGCTACAACAACATCTAAATAGTAAACTCAATTCTCAGCCTACGCATTAATAACAAAATTTACTTACTGAGGTCAATTTAGCCCATTCTTATACCTCTGTAGCCAAATTATTCTTTCGTTTCCCATAACCCAAGGTGTGGTCCAAAACCAGATTTAAAAAAATAGAAGAAGAACGTATGGATCATTTTAACTTGTCTCCTAGCTTTTGTTCATTACCCCTTTCCAATCCCATTTTCTCATTTATTTAGCATATTTCAAGGTCGTTTATCAGCCACTGCATCCCTTTTGAAAACTTTTTATTAAAATAACAGTTTAATTGATATACACTATGAGTATAATATATAATTATAATTTTTTTATTTATATAATATTTAAAATATTAATCAGTAAAATCAACAAATTTACTATAATAAAGAGTTGTAAGTATAAAAATCTTTGAAATATATCAATTAAACTACCAGAGTAAAATTTTGGTGACAAATTCATTTCGTTCGAAAGAGAAAACACCATCATATGGGGTCAAGGGTCATTTTTTTGGAACTAACTCGGCTCTTTTTTTTAAGAGAGATATTTAGTCTAATGCACTCATGAAAGGAAAAAACCCCAAAGAAGAAAGTGGATGTAGTAATATTATCATGATTGCACCAAGAATGGATATAGATCCCGAGTTTTAGTTTTCTTCAAACATACTATGGTTTCTTCGTATAAATAAACTATGTTTCTGCCTTGTATTTGACCTTGAGAATTGAAACCAAAGAATAATAAAATTGTGATCTACATGGACTCATAGCAAGGATGCTTTACAAGGAAGACATTCCTTGAGTCAAATTTCAAGGCTCCTCAAATTTTCATCACCATAACTATATTTCTAAGTTGGGCAAGCCAGTAAAATATAGTACATGCTAAATCCTAAATTCCCAATACACCTATTTGTTTTGGACTTTGATGATTTTTGTGTGGGGAACCTTTTCAATGCTGTTCACCTTATTAAGGAAGTTTTTTTTTTTTTTAAATTCACAGTAGATTTCAAAATTTATTTAATAAAATAATGCCCCAAAGCACTATAGGGTGAAAGATATTTCATACTATTTGATTAAATTAAATTATTCTAATCTGATGCCCCAAGCACACTACTAGACTCCAAAAGAGAGAGAGAGAGAGGAGAAAGGATTTTAAACTTTTCTTTTGATAAGTAGCATCAGTTTAGCTTGAAAAGCACAAAAAGAAACAAAGCAAGTCACAGATTCCAGTCTGTGGCCTGAGGCTAGTGCAGCAAGACAAGGCAGTGCCCACCTAACAACCCCAGCAGAAAAGGGCACCCCAAAATTACAATTGATTATTTCAAGCTAATAAATGATCATTCAAAACACATTCTATACATAATCACAAGTCCTATTCTTCTCAACACCTCTCCCCTCTCTCTCTCTCCCTCCAAACCATGCCTGTTGTCACAAACACAACACCAACAGTGGAAGAACACATAAAATGGAGAAAACCCAGAAACAAATTCAACCACAGCCCCATTTCAGAAAAGGATCCAAATTCTCAAATTCCTTCCATAATGCAATCAACCAGGTGCAAGTCCACCATTTCCTCCCTCCTCCTGAACACTTTCTCCAACAGCACTTCCTCCAATAACGACACCCCCACCGTCAATGGCGCTGCCCATACCAAGAAAAAAAGCAACTTTTCTGCAGCAAGCTTCAGAGGGTTAGGATGCACTGCCAGCGCGTCACAGCAGGTGTCGGTGCCGGCGGTGATTCGCTCCTCCGCCGATTGGCAAGGGAAGAAAACAAGAAAAAAGAAGCACAAGAGAAGCATCAGCAAGAACAAGACTTTTCATGGTGGAATTCTAGAAGGTTCCAATCCTGGGTGTGTGGATTTTCAAGATGTTTGGTGTGGCCCCGGAATTGGATTCTCAACAGATGCTGCTGCCTCTGTTGATTGTGTTGTGGCCAGGAAGAATGTGTCTGCAAGAGGGAAAATTGATGTGGACAAGATGTATCACAGGGAGGTATTCTCATTTTCACAATCTTTTTTGAATGATTGGTGCCTAAATCCATTAAAAAGTTAAATTTTTTTTCTATCTCTTCTTTGTGACATTCTTCTACCCATAACAAGGTTTGTTTTCTTTGGACAACCTGCATTTATGAATTTTTCATTTTTAGCCTCACCAAATATCTTCCGCAAGCATTAAGAATCCTTTCTTGATTGGTAATTTCTTAGGTTCTGTTTATCCATCACATAATAGCTAGATAGAAGTATATCATTGTTGTTTGCATTGATGAACATCGATGTGTTCGTTCCATTGATTTTTATTCACATTTCAAAGCCCCGTGCCCCTTTTGTTATGTTTAAATTCCCATAATACTATATACAGAACTCAAGATGAAGATGAGAAAAAAATATTTATATATTTTTTTTTATGTATGGGCTTGAAGTCTTTTATCGTTTTCATGTAAGGCTAACTTTTTTTTTTTTTTTTTTCTCATCCCTGATCATCGTATCTATACTTATATTATTCCTTGAATCTTAAAAATTGTTTATCTGAGGAAAATATGTGGAACTAATTTGAAAGACTTCAAGCCCATACATAAATAAAATATAAGTATAGATACGATGTATTGTGGAGATAGTTATAGTCATCCCTGCACGCATTATTATTATAATTATAGTTACAGATGGAAGGATGTGTTTGGAGGCTTTTGAAAGCGGGAGACAGCGATCCATTTTTTATGGGTTTAGATAGACGCGTGAATGATTAGTTGGTTTGAGTTCAGTTTGGTCGTAATTTTTCATTTTTCCTTCACAAAATTTCTTGAAATGATTTCTAACTAACGAAAACTGCCTCATCATTGAAGCGATCATCGTATGTGGGAAGGCGCACAGAAACCTTCACTTTTCTGGACACTGATTCTGACATTTTCACACCACGCTCTGCCTCCGACTCCTATGGAACTGCAACATACTATCGTCATGTTAGAGACCCTTCCTCTGATGGTTTTGCCGAGGTTGCCTCTATTGAACGTGTTTAATATCAAAATTCTGGTTTTTTCATAATGATTTATTCTTCTTTCCAATAATTGGGTGTTTGAATGACATTTGTTGTGTTAGGCTGCATGCTTATTTTGACTATAATGAGATGGTGAACAATGACCGTGTCATTTATTATAAATGATGCCAAGTCAGTCACTCAATCTTGTGCTATTCCCTAATTTAGTTGAAATTGTAAAAATGCAACAACTGCAATGATGTCTTTGTGTGGTAGCAGGAAAATGAACTGGATTTTATATTTCATTACGCCATAACGTGAAATGCACACATTGATTATGTTGACAACAATAGGGAATTTTAGTGGAACAATTATGTTAATGGGATTTAGTGGAGCATTCAATCAAACTTGATTCATCATTTAGTTCATGGAATTTGAGATTCACATTATTGTTCCTATGGTTGTGTCTTTAGATTCAAACATTTATATTTCTTAGTCATGTCTCGTGAAGAGTTGTCTTGCTGTGCAGTATTGCTTCTTATGTTTTGGTAATTTACCTATCAGTAGGTTGTCTTGTAACTCTTGCTTTATGTTGTCTAGAGTTACTTTGATGCATAGGCTGTGTTAGCTTACTGAGTAGCCACCAGTCTATGTTTGGATTATCAAATGTAACAGGTTTGTTAGTGGAAGGTTATAATTTTAATGTGAATGCATGTAATAGGGGTTTTAACTTTTATATTATATCCAATATGTCTCTGCATAGATTTTGTTGCAGTGGAGCTAATATTGCATATGTTAATTTTTGCTACCTTGAAGATAATGATGCTTCAAGGGAGTCTACTAATGGGTGGACAACTAAATTCACACGATCAATTCAGAGATTGGAGACTTGATGTTGATAACATGTCTTATGAGGTGATTTTCTTCTCAAGCGAATAACTATCCATTTTCTTTTGCATTAGTTGTATATCCAAGCTACTAACATATTGTGTGTGCGCATTGTTAAAACTTCTGGTTTGCATTTGATAGCAATTGCTAGAACTAGGTGAGAAAATTGGTCACGTGAACACTGGACTTAAGGAAGATGAGGTGGGACGGAACATAAGGAAGACTAGGTTTCAATTTTGGGATGATATATCAAAGCATCAAATGGATAAAGAATGCAGCATTTGTCAGGTAAGTTTGTAAAATTGAATTGAACTTCTGATTAAAAAAGTTTGTTAAATTGCTTTCTCTTTTCAAGGTGTTTTAAAGGATTGAATATAATTTATCTTGCTTTTGAGTTCAGGAGGAGTATGAAGCTGGTGATGAGCTGGGGACGCTAAATTGTGAACACAGCTATCACTTTCAGTGTATAAAACAATGGGTTGCACAAAAAAATTTCTGCCCTGTATGTAAGCAGCAAGTTGCGGCTCAGCACTGATTGAAACAACCCTACTGGTTTTTTGGACAGCTTCTGTTACCTTCCATAAATTTGTGTATAGTTTTCATATCCAATATAAGCGAGAATTTTCATTCTTTGCTGTCTATTATCCTTTCATCTTTCAAAACTCAAGCATCCCGTGTGAGGAGGCGGCAATTATGTTATCGAGTAAAGGTTTTTAATTGGCTGAGACCTTTGGATTGCATATCATACGCGTGAGTGCCCTTGCCTACGAGCACTTTTTTCATTTTTGGTTCTTAATGAAGTTTGTGTCTGACAAAGTAGGGTGTTGTTCTTATTTTGAACATTTGTCCTCAACTATGCCCATTTTGGATCTTATGGTGATAGTTTTCTTGGCTGTTGCTACATCTATAATAAGTATTAACTCGTTTATTGAAAACTGTTTTGCAAATCAAAATGAATTGCTTTACAAATTATTTGAAAAACCCTGCGAAATCAGTGATTTCACTGTGTACCACTTGCAAACACAGAATTACATTCGTTCTTCAAAAAGCAGTAGCATTCTTTCTCCATATCTCTATTCTTCATCTGTCATCTGGCAAAAAACTTAATGATTAAAGAAATTTTTAAATGTTTAATCTCTATAAATATTATCTTTTAATTTACTTAATGGAAATGTGTCATTTTGTCTTGGTTCCTCGTAGTTGTATGCTGTCAAAGGCAAATCTGAGATATTATGGGACAAATGCGAATATTTTCCCTACAAGAAATGTGCTATTAATTTAGTTATGTGATATTGACATTTGTTCTGAAGTAATATGCACATTCTATCGTTGGATATATGGTGATAGACGTTATTTAAAAAAATTACAAAGATCTGGATCAACAATAAATTTTAAGAGATGAAACAAAAGGAATTTATACTCATTCGGACCAAAGGTAGGCGTTATATTACAAAACACAAAATGAATCCTCATAGTCTCCAATGAAGCGAGCTGGAAGCACCCAACGCGAGGTGAGGCACAAATATTAGTATAAAATTTTGATTTCATTTTCATGAGTTTTCAGATGTTTACATTACAATCACCATCATGGAACTCGCTTATTTCTTCATTTTCAAATATTATCGACAAAGGCAGTCATGAAAACACACCCATCTTGGCACCTCTTCAGTTAGTGATAAGGATGTCTCGATGTTATGTGTACCACAAAAATAGACCACTCCATGCATCATGGTTCACTAAATTAAGTTACATAAATAAAACATAAAAATAAACCAGTCCCATGTCATATCATATCCTTGCATGAGCTATTAAAACTTTTATCCTTGGTCCCTTACTCACCAAAGTGCCAGTGATATATGAGCTCGCAAAATTCTTAGGAGTATCATATATAACATTCCTAACAATATGCTGTTAAGTTAATAGGATTGAAACTTTTACATCTAGATTCTTTGCAGTCATTTTGTGAATGACTTTAAATACATGCAGTCATTATTTAAGATTAAAATTTTTAGTATTTTATATTTTTTTATTATAAAATTTATTATTATGATTGAGATTCTATATAGTCACACAAATGACCACAGTAAATTCATTTTTGACACTTTTATTCTTCTTGGAGTTTCTATCTCTGTTATGACCCACAAGGAAAACTAAACACTTGTAAGCATGAATTTATTTCAAACACCAAGCTAGGATTCAACTTTATAGGCATTTCAATTTTTTAGGTAGATTGATTTACAAGAGAGAATATGTTTTGCAATCTCCGCAAAAGCATTAGGGTTTGCAGCTTTCAGAGCCCTCTCAAACATATCTTCCATCTTTTTCTTGTTTCCTATTATGCATTTCAAATGTCCAAATCAACAATGAAGGAAATAGAAAAAGAAAAATAAATATTGCAACTTTTTTTTATTAGCTAAAAAAATTATTAAAAGTGAAATAACAAGTATAAGTATCTCTTTAGAAAGTACAAAGAATCAGAGTAAACACAATAAACCTGTTTTGGTACAAACAAGATGATCTGGGAAAGGATTCATCATTTGCTTTTATTGTCCCATTTCCTTGGTGGTTACAATCCAATATCCTTGGTGAGTGGGTGGACAGGTCAGTTTTTTCATGATTTGATGACAAGGTCGGTTTCGTCTTGAATGTGAGGTTGTAACTACCATGATCTCTAGGGAGGTCAACACCCCACCCTAAGTCCACAAGCCCCTCTGTCTCGAGCTAGGTTGTAGCAAAGAGGGTTGATAATTTGTCTCATGGTGGTCATGGAAGTGAGGTCGTCAATAATTTCATCATAGATGTTAAAGAGGATAGCGATTAAACTCAAGTATGAAAATGACTTAATGTAGCATGGATAGTAGATGTACCTTTTTTTTGTAGTTTTGTTTTGTGTGCATTGCATTTTGACTATGTCGTAGCAGTGGTACCCTTGCTTATGTAATCAAAACCTTGTAGCCTTTTAAGCGTATTAACAAACTTGTAGTGATTAGAATGGTGGATCGTGGTTGTGTATATACCACTTGGATTGACTGAGATATATCATTTCCTTATTTGATTTATGTTGACGACACTTGATGCTTTAACAGGTCAAATTTCTTCATTGATGTCATTTTATCTCTGATAAACTTGTACTTGTAAATATGGTGAACTTGTGATGCCAGTAATGATTGTACCAAGATCCCTTTTAAGAGATTGATTTTTACTTGATAGGCCTGTAAGCATAGATCATGTCTACCTTAGGACCTAGGTAAACTTATGCATGCAAATCTTGTAGACTTGTGATGCAATTCACGATCGCACCAAGATCCATTTCAAGGGCCCAATTTATACTTGATAGATTTGTAAGCGTAGATCATGTCTACCTTAGGACCTAAGTATGGACCTATGAGTACTATGCTTATGGAGTACTGAGGTCGCATTGCTTGTTTTAGCCCATGAAACTACATAAAATGTAACAACCAATAATGTCTAAGGAAAGTTTGTAAGGAAGAAACAAACAAACTATATATTTATAGTGGTCGGTAAATGATAGAATAAACATGCAGTATAGTTCACAAAAGGACGATTCAAGAATACCATTCAAGCTACATAGATTACAACTAATAAAAGACTCACAAAGATCATCTAACCGATGATAGACAACATACATAACATACTAAAAACATATAAATATGAAGTAGTGGAAAATTAGTTTTGTTTATAATCTGCAATGCAACATTTGATTACATTGAGACTATCCCTTGTTCTTGGTCAACATGCAATGCAACTCACGTTTACATTGAGGTCGGTTTATGATCTGTAATGTAACTCATGGTTTACATTTGGATCAAGTCAGAATAATAGGATCTACAATGTGAGACTTGTTTACAACGATGCTAGATAAAAAATTGTCAAGTCCCAATAATCATCATCTAAAAAGCGTTCCGAAGTCTTGTTGTGCTACTTGGATTTGAAGTAGTGCTTCCTCCTAGAGTTCTATGCTACACAGTGCGGTTTGTGTGGCTCTTTAGTTGACTTGTTGTGTCTATTGACGCATGGTTCACATTTCTTCGAAGAGATCTACTATGGTGGTCTCCTCCAAGGATGACAATGATGACGTCTCTAGAGAGGGGTTATTGTGTGTCCTGACCATTAGAATCACGAGGAGGTGGGAGACATTTTATCGACTCCCACTGTGGTCGCCAAAATGTTATAGGAAATGACTCCCCCTTTGCTTTTATGATCCATTTCCCTTGACAGTTACAATCCAATATCCTTGGTGAGTGGGCAGATAGGTTGATTTTTCCATGATTTGATGAAGAGGTCGATTTGATCTTGAATGTTAGGTCGTAACTGCCATGATCTCTAGGAAGGTTGGCACATATTATATAAAGAACATGCTGAATTAATACAAAAGCAAGCACTGATCAAGGTGTTAATCAGTGACATATTATATTAATTTTGGAAAATTTTATAATTTCAAAATAAAATAAGAGTTTAATTAGTATACACTATCAGTGTAAAGATTTTTAGACTGACATTCAATCATAACCTTTCATTCATGGTAAATTTATTGACTTTACTCATTAGTATTTTAAAAGTCACATAAATAAAAAATCATAATTGAATGTTAATATAAAAGATGTATACCAATTAAACTCATAAAATAAAATAATATAATAAAATATTCCCATCGCATCCTAGGATAAAGATATGAATGGGAGTTAGGTGATCTTTAATTTGAAGCAAACAAAGATAAAGAAACACAACCATATCGAATAAACAATGTATGAAAGTGGAGTAAAAAAGAAAGACAATAAATAAAATACTATTGCATCCTCTGTAAGTTACTAAACTTTGGTGTAAGAAACAAGGAATGTCAGAAGATGTTTAGGTTTCACTTTTCAGGTAGAAACGGCGAAAGATGGTTGGGGTCAAATAAAGCCTGAACTTGTTCTGAAAGATAAAAAGCAAATTCTTATTTACTCTTTAACTCTTTCCCAAACTTCAAGTGTTTTAATTCAAGTAGCCAGTTACGGCAACGAGCAGAGTCTACAATTTAGAAGTTAACGCCATATTTTTTTTATCAGCAGAATTGATAATGCCATATGGCCATCAGTAATTGAAAGTATTGATAATGCCATATGGCCATCAGTAATTGAAAGTATACCAAGAATCAGTAAAATATTGCTCCATGTCCGTGTCTACGTGATAACCTTTTAGAATTAGTATAGAACAGCATTTTTCTACACATAGGTTTCACAAGATTATTACTGTTGGTATTATTGTTTTGGACATAAGTTTCAAGGAATAATCTTAAAATCCTGCTTGTTCATTCTTGAGAAGGTTCTACAAGGTCAATATTGAAGATACTACCGGTTCAACCTTTAATTATCTTCTATATGTACTCCAAACTTGAGCTCTTCTATGTTAATAATAATTCTAATGCATATTTATCTTTTGTGATTAATTTTTTTTTACCTTTTTTTATCAAAGCATATGTCATGCTTCATGAAAATTTCTGGAATGATTTCAAAACCTGAAAATTTGAAGACATTTTGAAGATGAAGATTACAGACTTAAAATGTTTCAATTGCAATGGCTAGCGTATTTGAGTCTAGGTCATCCTCAGATATGACTTTTGACAGTCACACCAGCTAAGTTCAGCCATTAAGGTAGCATTTCTGAACTGATCACTGATCAGAGAAGTCTGGCGAAATAATAATAGAAGAAGGGTGATTAATGTGTCATTAGTTATGCACCGCTTAACATGACTGAAACCCCACATCAAATATAATATACTGCAATAGCTTGGTTTATTGGATTCTCTTTTTACACCCCTAATTTTTCTTTTCACACCCCGAATTCATTGAAATTCTCAAGCTAACTTTCGTGACAAATACATCTACAGTTGTTGGCCCTACGTCCCCACTATAAGCTTGCACAATCCTCATTTAAATTGTGGATATGTAGTTTGGTAAGCTAAAAAAAATGTGATTTGTGGTTATATAAATTGTAGATATTAGACAATTATGAATCACATTATTTGCAATGATAAAAAGTTAAAAAAAATAAATTATAAATCATAAGATTTGCAGTTGTATAAAACATATTACAAATCATAAGAATTGAAATATACAATGTATTTTTTTACATGTGTTTATATATAAGGATTTACACATTTGCAAGTCAAATTGATTGTTACACATTAGTCGATTTTATATATATATATATATATATATATATATATATACTAATTAGTGTATGTAACTGTGTCCTGCACAATAATATATATGTCAATGTGTATTAAAAACATAATTATAAATATAATTCATAATATTAAAATAACTTTAAAGCCATCATCATTCATAAATATTACATATTAGTAGTTGAATAATTTAAATTTAAAATTAAAAATATTCTAAAAAAAATTAAGGTTTAAAAACTAATGTATATAATTCTTGAATTCTGCATGAAAGATTTTATTCATGCATAAATATTATTCATAATTTTATAAGATATTTTGTAATAGGGAAAGTAAATATAAAAATAAATAATATAAAAAAATAAATTATGTAATTTAAAGTACATGCATCCATATCTTTTTTGTGTCTGCATCGTAATTTTTCTTCATATCAATATAAAGTGATGACAAAATTTTGAATTTTTATAATATGACTACCTGAAATAAAACAAGGTAGTAATTATATTTTATTTTTTTAAAACACATTAAAATAAAATATAAAAATATGTATAACAATTTGACTAATCCACTCCAAATTAAAAAAAAAATAACATGAAAAGGTATTAATATAACAATATTAAATACAATATAAATTTTAACAAAACACAATTTCATAACCAAAGTATGAAAATATAAACATAGCATAAAATCTAAATTATTTTATTGCAATGTCATATAATTCAAGAGAAAGAGAGTGTTGAGCAAAAAAAAGTCAAAAACAAAGAACAATTTTTGCATTTTGGTTTGAAAGTAAGAGCGGCAAGAAATTAGAACCAATACTAAGGGCTTTATTGGTTTGATTTTGTTTTTTAGTTTAAAAAAGAATTTTCAAATATAGTTTTCAAAAACTATTTTCTAGAAGAGAGAAAAAAAACTTGTTTGGTAAGTGTTATTTGAAAACTATTTTAAAAATATAAAAATGAAAAAAAACTTGTTTATATTTATGGAAATGTCATTGATGAAAAGCAAAAAAAATTATATTCTCATTGTATTTTGAGTTTTCAAAACAAAAAACAGAAAATTGAAAAGCAAAACTAGTCAAAGTTGTTCCTGTTTTTTAATTTTTATAAACTAAAAAATCAAAGTTGTTTTCGAAAACCATCATAAGAAAATAGTAGCCAAATAAGTTTTTTAGTTTTTAAATACTAAAATACTGAAGACATTTTTATAAGGCTGTTGTCAAACAATCACTAAAACAACATTTTTTTTTGTTTTTGTTTTAAAAAAGGTGTCATTTTCAACCCAATCTGATTTTCTGAATATAAGAAACACAACTAGTTCTAATTGGGTCATCGATTTTTAAGATACTGAGTTGGTTTTGACTAGGTAATCATGATTTGCAGCATCTTCAGTCAGATTTCCAAACTAGACTTAAGCTATAGTTTTTGGTTTGATCGATAGGTCTGAATTGGTTTATGTTCTCGCCAACAATCAGAGAGGTTGTCTCCTTAGTGAGTTTCTATCTAGAATGACCTGGATGATCAAGAGGCTGACCCTGCCCTCCTTTTATAGGATTGGGCTTGGGGTCGTCACCCTTGATATGAGGGATATCTCCTTTATCTATGCAGCTTGTGGTGTAGTGGGCTATAGGGAGAACGAGATCGTGACATCATGGAAGTCGTGGTCGTTGTTGAGCGGTTACAAGGCACGTTTGCACCATCGTGTGGTTCAAGTCATTATCTGTATGACCCTAGTCCACTAGCCCTTCAGCCTTGAGCGAGCTTTCGTCGTAAGCAAAAAGGCTTCAAGTGGTCGGGCTTGTTGAGGTCTCGTCCTAAAGAAGGCTCATCAAGCCCTTCTGATAAACCTAAAATGGTGACACGATGCTCTGTCTGAAATGCCGCTTTGACAGACGCCTGTCCAATCAGCGTGTCTCTTCTGGTATCCTTGGAAAGCCACATGTCACCTATCTATATGGGAGTTCTGGGCAAGAGTTTAAGGCATCACGAAGGGCCAGAGGCATGAACCCGTGTCCCCCTTTATCTTTCGCCCCCTTCGCTTCTATATAAGGATTGGAAATGGGTGAGAGCGAAGCATTTTCTAAGTTATGATTCTCTATGCTTGAAGAAGTTTTGACAAGACGATGCACGACGACATCTTGGGTGGTTTTCATCTTTGCTTCTAGTTTTCCTAGGAGGTACATGTCTCATCCCCTTATTCTTCTTCCCTAGCTGTAGATTATAACGGGGGGTCTACATATTTATGGAGCACAAGACGGTGAATGCGGCAGTTATGGGGGCGTCTCGAGAGGTGCTGCCATTGAATTGGTGAGAGACTTACCCATGGGTAAAAGAAAATATTTTCAAACACATTTCTAAATATTTGAGTTGGGAGGAGGTTAACGGGTTGAGGGGTAGGCAGTTGATGACGAAGGACAGGGTCAAGGATATGCTTGTTTAAGAGCTTTGTCTCCATGAGGAACCACCGTGTGTGACCTCCAAGGAAACAAAGAGCATTGTACTGTCCTACTCGAGACCATGTTCATGAGGCTCGGTCTGTAGCTTCCTTTGTCAGACTTTGAGAAGGGAATTTTGACCAGGGCTAACATGGCTCCTTCTCAGTTCCACCCCAATAGTTGGGCTTTCTTACAAGCCTTCCAGATCGTTTGCAAGGGTGTCAGGGTAGAGTCGACCTCGAATGAATTTTTCTTTCAAACTCAAACAGAATAACTCAAAAAGCTGTGGGAGGCCAAAAAGGCACAATAGTCTGTTGCCACACTGACCTCTGTGGTTGTCATGATGATCTTGGAGGTTAAGTCGACCTCCGTCGAGGGTAATGCTGCCACGCGCAAGTGAAGGAGGTCATGTCAAATTGGGCTGTGTCTTTGTGGGACAATGCCTTTGAACACCACACTTTTGTAAAAGAGCACCTCGTCTTGAAGGATGATTAGGAGGTATGGTTGAAGAAGGTCCCTCTGAGTATCTATAAGGAGTAAGAGTGATGCAACCGTCCTTGGTTGCTTTGCTCCCCAAGATCATCTCCTTGGAAGGTCACAAAGAAATGGCGTGATGGAAGAGACTTGAGATGGATATGGAGGCACCACAAAGAACTTTGATACACCTAGAAGGGAGGTGTTTTCCACAAGGGAAGGAACCTCGATAAAAACACCAAAGGATGGACTCAAAAGTGAGAAGAAAAGGGCACTTAAGAAGAAGCAATAACTCTCAATTTTATAAAACTCAAGTGTAAAGATTACAAGAAGTGGAGGGGTCTATTTATAAGGTGGGAGGCTAGCTTTGGCCATGGGAATTAGAGGGGAATTCAAATGGGAGCCAAATTCAAATAATTGTCACATGCTCCTAAAATCATGGATCTTAGATCTAACTAAGTGTCATGTTGGCAATCCTTTGAATCCGGCGCCTCTAGGGGGAACAAGGGCCCACCTTGCCCCCTCCATGCTTCATGTGCTTAACTAATCAGGGTTTAATTAGAAAAGAGGGGCATGGTTAATAAAACAACCACCAACACCTCTAAATGACCCAATTAGTTAATACACTCCACATTAAGACTAAGCATACCTCTTATCCTTTAATCCTACGAAAATAAATGCCCAAATACAAGACCAAAAAAGGAAAGGATAAACCACTCCGCTTAGGGAAAGAATAAAGCTAAATACAAGATACAAAACAAGAGGACTAAGGTATAATTTCGATGCACATGAGGAGGTAAGGTCTTCCTCCATCCAATCTAGCCATGTACTCCTCTATCCTCCTAGCCATGACCCTAGTGATAGGTCCCTTGCTAGGGAGGATCACATCAAAGAGGCCTTAAAGAATCACCTTACCTTTTAGGATGTCATCGGGGAGGACCAAATCAGACAGATGATGAAGGAACAGAAACAGTTGAAGAAAAAACTGGACAAGTTGGGGGAGGACTTGAAGAAGCTCCAGTTGAAGATGGACAATATGGATAGACTAAAGGACAAGATTTCCCAAGAAAGGGACGAGCTAAAGGAGGAAAAGAACAAACTTACACAAGACTTGGACATCATTGGTGCACTCCTCGTGATGCAAGGCCAAGGATCTCTTCAAGAGGTTGCTCCAAAGAAGAAGATGAAGGATGGAAGGTTAGAAGATGAAGGTTGGAGACGCCACCTTAGGAGGATAAGCCTAAGGAAGACTTGCTACAAGGGAAGGAGCCCTTGATGAAAGCCATTGAAGGTTCTCTCTAATGGAGAAAGGAAGAAGACACTAAAAAATTTAGAACTCTCAAGTCTATTCAAAATTCAAGTGTAAAAATGATACAAGAGGAGGAGGTCCTAATTTATAGAAAAGAGAGCCTAGGCCATGGGCCTTGAGTTGGACGTCCAACTCAAGGGTGATTAGGGGGAGGTTAGTTGATTTAATTAAGTGTTAATTGAGCACATGGCTTGTTAACACTTAATTAATTCAACAAGATCCAAACAAAACCCTAAGATCAAGGATCTATGTTCCCTCCAAATTTGAATTTGAATTTGAGGAGTGTCATGTCATCTCTCTCCAAATTTCAAATTCAAACATGAAGCAACAACAAGAGTCATGTAGGAGAGAGGGTGTGAGTTTGCATAACAACCAGGGAACAAAGGGGTCCCACTTGTCTCTCATGCTTCATGTGTAACTTAGGAGGGCGTGTGACAAGCTAGAGGGGTGTGGTTATCAAAACAACACGTTCACATGGTCCCCAAAAAGCCCACTAATGCACACACTCTACATAAAAGACTAGTTACACCTCCTTTCTACTAAAAACGGAAATAAAAGCCAAAATACAATGCCAAAAGAAATACTAAATACACCTCCAAAACATGAACTATATGGCACCAAATACAAGGCTAAAAATTAAGACCATGGCCTAATCTTGATGTCCAAAAGAAGGTGAGGCTTCCTTCTTCTCTTCTAACCATGTCTTCTCAATCTTCCTACCTATGACCCTTGTAAGGGGACTCTTGCTAGGGAGTATTACACCAGTCATTCATGGGAATGAAGCTGGAAGTGAGAACCAAGTATATTAATGGTTTCAACATTACTGAGAAGCAGGTCCACACCTTACTGCCAAATGTGGACTTGTCAAAGATTGGGTATTTTAAGACAATCGTCAATAGAGAGAATATGGATCTCTAGTGACGTTTATGCCTGTTTTCTATTTTCAGTGCTTTTAGGGTCATGTTACACTTTGCTTGTTTTTTTTTTTGTTTTGATGAAATATTGTAAAGGTTGGTATATTTAATAGAAGGGTTCTATAATTATGTTTTGATGCTGTAAACCATCTTGGAATGATGAATATTAATGTCGTGCAAATAGATTGCATTTTGTGAATACAACTGCAAACCTTAGTTGGACAAAAAAAATTTTTATGCAAAAACTTGTAGTAGCTTTAAGGACTTGGGTGTTGTAAGAACTTGGCATAGGGGATTCACACATTGTAGGAAATTTGAGCATTGTCCGGGTGATCGTTGAAGACTTAATATTCCAAGACTTAGTAAAAACTTAATTTGTTAAAGACTTAAACATTCAATTGTAATGTTTAAAGACTTAGTGGAACAGACTTAATTCGTTAAAGAAATATTAGAATGTTAACGTTATGATTACCTTGGGATCGATTTTGACAACCTGTAAGGTAACTCATGATTACCTTAGGATCGATTTTGGCGACCTACAAGGTAACGCATTACCTTGGGATCGATTTTGACGACCTACAAGGTAACTCATGATTACCTTGGGATCAATTTTGACAACCTAAAAGATAACCCATGATTACATTGGGATCTAGTTTGATGACCTGCAAGGTAACTTATGATTATCTTGGGATCAATTTTGATGACCTAAAAGGTAACTCATGATTAACTTGGGAGCAATTTTGACAACCTACAAGGTAACTTGTGATTACCTTGGGATCGAGTTTGGCAACCTACAAGGTAACTCATGATTGATTACCTTGGATCGATTTGGATGACATGCAAGGTAACTCATGATTACCTTGGGATCGATTTTGATGATTTTCAAGGTAACTCATGATTACCTTGGGATTGAGTTATGTTGGGATGGTCAGAAGAACAAACACAAAGGGGCAAACTCATCGCAATAGGAGACAAGATCCCAACTATGTTGGCACCCTACCCCTAACAATCATCTCTAGCACCTCACTTCCATTTAAAACAATACAAAAGTAGTCCCCAGGGGGGTATATGAAAGAAACAAAAGGAAAAGTAGAAAGAAACAAAAAGAAATAAAGAAACATAAACAATAGTGCAAGGAAGTTAGCTAAAGTAAAAGCACAGGCTTGCAACATTCCACGTGGGGGGATGCGACCTCCGTCCAAGGTTTAGACTCGGTAGGCTCTTTTTTTGACAACTTCTTTGATGTGATAGGACCTATCCATTTGAGTGAGAACTTATTGTGTATCTGGTTTGGTTGCACTTTCTTTAGGATAGGGTCTCCCTTGCTGAAGTAGCGAGGACGTACCTTCGTGTTGTATCTGGCCTTGACCCGTTGCTTGGCGGCTTGCTCCTTTAGGTGGGCGAGCTCTTTTACTTTGTCAATGGTGTCCAAGTCAGCCTTGCACACATTATCAACATGATATGGGTCATGGTCTAAGACTCTCCAGCTGGGCTTGACGATTTCTGCTGGGATCATGGCATCTGAGCCATAGACGAGGCAGAAATGCGTTTCTCGTGTTGTGGAGTATGGGGTCATTTGGTAAGACCATAGGAATATATGACTATCTAGCCAATTCATTCAAAGGTTTGTTTTTTCTTTCCACCACACCATTCTGTTGTGGTGTTCTGGAAGTAGGAAAGTTGTGATCAATGCCATGCTTTTCACAGAATTTCTGAAATTCATCATTTTTTAATTCACCACCATTGTCACTTCTCAATGTTTTAATTTTTATCTCTTTTTCATTTTGAATCTTCTTGGCAATTTAGAGAAAAACATGAAAGGCATTATTTTTAGCAGACAGAAAAACAACCCAAGTAAATCTAGAATAATTATCAATAGTCACTAATCCATAAAATTTTCCACCTAGGCTTACAGTTCTAGAAGGACAAAAAAGATCCATGTGTAAAAGTTCAAGTGGTCTAGTGGTAGAAACAAAATTGATGGATTTAAAAGATTTTCTAGACTGCTTACTCTTTTGACATGCATCACAAAGGCCATCTTGAGAGAACTTCAAGTTAGGCAGGTCAATCACATGATTCTTAGATGCAAGTCTATTTAACTGTCCTAGATTTATATGAGCAATGTGCCTATGCCAAAGTGATGACAAATCATTCCTAGATATCAAGCATGCAATGTTTGATGCAAAATGGTCAATGTCAAGCACATATATATTGTTTATTCTCAAGCCAACAAACAAATCATGATTAGATGCATAACTTATGGTACAACGCTCATTATAAAATTTTTATCTGGAATTTTTGTTAGATAGTTGGTTAATGCTAAGCAGATTGAACTTCAGATCTTCAACTAGTAGGACATCATTAATTTGAGTGGCCTCTTTGCTACCAATGCAGTCAGTTCCAAGGATTCTTCCTTTGTTATTGTCTCCATATATGACAAAACCACCTGTTTTAGACTGAAGGGAGATAAACTTGCTTCTATCTTCTGTAACGTGCCTTGAGCATTCGTTATCAAACCACAGGGACTTCTTAGCTTTGAGGCACACCTGCAAAACAAGTTAATTGCTCATTTTGATACCCCAAATGGAGTTGGGTCTATTTGGATTAGTGAAAAGTTTGGATCCTTTGGGAACCCATATGTATTTCCCACTTGGAAATCCAATCCTCATGATAAGGCAATTATAGGTAGTATGTCTTTTGTGAAAGCAATAGTGGCAAGAAATGTAAGGTCTAAAGGATTTCCTAGAATTGAAGGTTTTTTTGAAAACATTTTTCATAGTAGCATTATGGAACCTAATACCATCTTTTGAGGATATGCCATGTTGTTTTCCCAAATAGCATCAAGGTTGACACTCCCCCTATTGAACTTAGATAGTGTTTTTGTTAGATAATCCACTTTATCTTCTAGTACTTTTCAATTAGCACAATTAAAGGATAAAACATGATTGTAATGAGAAGTGGTTTTTAATTTAAAGTTTTCATCTTTCAAAACCTCGACTTCTTTTTTGCAAATAATTTATATTGGCTTCATATGCCTTGATATGATTTTTGAAACCAACATTGAGGCGGCTTATTCTTTTTGCCTCACCATGTAATTCAATAAAGGCTTCTTAGAGTTGGTCATAGCCATAGTCACAAGAAGTAGCAGAGTATGAATCACTCACCTCTTTCTCTGCTTTGGCTTTAGTCATTAGGTAGAGATTTGCTTCCTAATCACTTTCACTTTCACTGGAAGAAGTCATAGATGCATTGTCCTCCCATGCAATTTAAGCCTTCTTCTTTTTATTCTTTTTAGGTCTCTTTTTACGCTCTTCATTGATTTTTTCCTAGATAGGGAGGGACAATCAAATTTCATGTGACCTATCTTCCTGCATTCGAAGCAAGTGAATTGAGAGTTAGTGTTTCCTTTTTTGAATTGATTTTTGCTTCCTGAGGTCTTTCCCTTGTTATTGTCCCTCCTTATCCAGCAAAAAATCAATGAAGAGCGTAAACAGAGACCTAAAAAGAATAAGAAGAAGAAGACCTACATTGCATGGGAAGACAATACATCTACCACTTCTAGTAAAAGTGAAAGTGATTAGGGAGAAAATCTCTACCTAATGACTAAAGCCAAAGCAGAGAAAAAGGTAAGTGATTCATACTCTGATACTTCTTGTGATTATGGCTATGACCAACTTCAAGAAGCCTTTATTGAATTGCATGGTAAGGCAAAAAGAATAAGTCGCCTCAATGTTGGTTTCAAAAAGCCGCCTCAAGGTCTTTCCCTTGTTATTGTCCTGAGGTTTTTCCCTTGTTATTGTTCCTTTTCATGAACCTTTTGAATTTTCTTATCATTAGGCTCATGTCTTCAGATTCTGAAGATTCTCCCTCAGAGCTTTCATTGTCATTGACTTAATCATGTGCTTTCATTGCTAATCCTTTGCCCTTCTTTTCATTCTACTCTTCTTCTGTCATTCTGGCCATGTCCATCTCATACTCTCTGAGCTTCCCAAAGAGTTCAGCATTAGTCATGGTGGCTAGGTTCTTTGACTCTGTTATTGTTATCACAATAGGTTACCACTTTCTATTGAGAGACTTTACTATTTTGACATTTAGCTCTTCTCCCTCAAACAACTTGCGAAGGAATTTCAGATGGTTGATTATATGAGTGAATCTTTTCTACACATCCATGATTTTTTCTCCTTGATTCACGCGGAACATTTCGTATTCTTGAATTAAGGTGTTCTTTTTAGCTGTCTAACTTTAAGTGTTCCTTCATGGGTGACTTGAATCAGGTCTCATGCCTCCTTTGCTGTAATACATGATGATGCCCTGAAAAAATCATCACTATTCAAAGCAAGGTGTATAATATTTAGTGTTTTTGAGTCATTTTCAGCACACCTTATCTCATCAGTGGTACATTGATTATATGTTTTTTCAGCAATTTCATTTTCAACCATATATATAAGAATTTTATAATAAGTAATTACTGCTTGCAAGAGGCCTCTTTTATAGACTCCATGAAAATTCTCATTCTAACATTGAGAAAGCATAATTTTCACCAATGAACAATGGTGGTCTATTAATAGAAGCACCTTTACCAAAAAGTGGTTGATTCCCTGACATCTTCAAAGAAAAAATTATAGATTGATAAAATCTTGAATATTTCTCAAGATCCTGCTCTTGATACCAATTTTTGGTCCCGGGGGAAATCTAGAAGGGGGTTTGAATAGATTCACCAAAATTCAAAATTTTTTATGCAATTGCATAAGAGTAGTTCAAAAATACCCCTTTTAGAAATTTTCAAAATCTACCTTGGTTTACAAAAATGGGTTTTTCAAGAATTCAACCCTTTAGACAAAGCACCAATAAACTCAATTCCTCCAATAATTATTTCAAGTGTAATTGAAGAAAAACTTAGCAAGAATGCTTTTACAAGTTATTCAGAATAAAAAAGAAATAGTAGAAAGAGTGAAAAACCAAACCCACAAATCTTAGGTAAAAACCCAAAATTTAATATAAAGTAAATGAGAATTAAGAATTAGATCTGCTGCAAGAAAACTTGATAGATCATTTACAGTTTCAAAAACTCAGTTAGCGATGCTCCAAGAATTCAATAAAAATGAAATTTAAAGAGCATAAGAAAAAAAGAATTTGCAAAGTGATTTATACTAGTTTATTCAACTTGACGTACATCCAGTTTACAGACTTAGCTTTCTGTTAATCTTCTTTCCACTAAAATCTCAGTACATGCACACCACACATAATATTTTAATCCTGGAAAGATTTAAACTACACACAAACACAAGAGTTTGCAAAACTGTGACACCCTGCTACTCACAATGCCTCACTTGCAACGCCTCGCTACAAGACTTTCTAACAATCTCAAGAACACCTCAAAAGATTGTCAACCTTGTGGAAAAACACAAAGAAGGGTATAGAACAATATCACTTGAAGTGAAGAATACCCAAACAGAAAGATCAAAACTAAATGGAGTCTCTTCCTTGAATCTTGAAATTGAAGGACCTTTAAACCATCAGAAATGGGTATGGATCTTGGAGAGAATTCCATAAATTGTACAAGAGAAGCTAACCCTTAATGGATCTTCCAAAAATTGTTAAAATTAGTTTTCAAAATTCTTTTATATCAATTTTGATACAGGGTAATCGATTACCTGATATTATGCTCAAAACTGATCCAAAGTGCTTGTTCTCTGGAATAATCGATTACTATTTTCATGTAATCGATTACCATACAGAGAAACAATTCCTGAACCTAAAATTCTCAAAGGGTAATCGATTACCATTTTAAGTAATCGATTACCTTGCCTAACATTCCACTTTTGAAGCTTGTCTAGCACAACCCTACCTATGTAAGTTATCCAAGACCATCCCAAACGCATTCTTAATCCTATCTAAACACACAATATAAGTATTAGATCAATAAACGTGTTTGGTGCCATAAAATTGATTTAAGATAAAAAACAAAGAGAGAAAAAGCAAAACTAAAACTTCAAATTATACTTAATGTCTTTGGTTCCAAAACTTTCTTCATAGCATTTTTAGGTTGCTTCTTGGTCAACCTTAATGACCCCAGCACCACTCCCCTCGAGTGGGTACTTCATCTTCAGGTGCAGTTTTGAGATGAGTGTTCCTAAGGCGTTGAGGATTGGTTGTCCCAGTAACACGTTATACAATGATAGGGGGTTTATCACCTAGTAGCACATTGTTATCATTTTGGTCAATTTTTCAAAGCCGAAATTAGTGTGAAGGTTGGCATATCCTTTTACTTCCACCTGTTTGCCCGTGAAGTTGACCAAGACTCCATTGTGGAGTCTCAAGAGGTCTTGGGGGATTCCTAGCCCGATGTACGTGTTCCAGAAGAGGATATCGACGGAACCTCCTTGGTCCACCAAGATACAGTGGATATTGTAGCGCATCATGACGATGGAGATCACAATTACAAATGTAAGCCAACTAAATCGACAAAAGTCACAAATGTCTCTTGGATTCACATTTACCTTTCTAGATTACCTTCCCTTTTTATGCATAACTTTACTCCAATTTTAACAAAGGGTGCATGTTGGAGGCACGAGAAGAAAAAATGGTGGGCGTACACATGTGGGTAGGTAAGGGGGGATGAGTGGTGCAAACATGGGAGAGAGGAGTGTGAAATAAAAGGGAAAGGAAGTCAAGGTTTTTTAATGAAAAATATTTTGGAAAAATCACATATGATGATAGGGATATGAAAAAAAATACAAGTGTAGAAAGCAATTTTTTTTTAAGAAAAAAACAAATCAGATATATAATTTAAACAAATCTACTCTAATCTAACCACTTTCATGCTAACTACGGGTCCTCCTTTGTCCCACTAACTATCTGGTTTATGATCCATAGCCAACAATTGCTCCATCTTATGACTTCAATTATGACCTACCTAGCTAGTCGACAAATATATGTACCATGAATATGTGTGTGACTGTTTATCTAATATCTCTTTGTAATGTTATATATATATATATATATATATATATATATATATATATATATATATATATGTGTGTGTGTGTTTTATTCAAGAATAAAGCTACATTGTACTCTTGGAGGGTCATGATCCTAAACCTTTTATTATAATTTAGGCCTCTTATAATTTTGGCTAGTCTAATAAAAATTCCAATAAAATGATAAGTTTTTCAAATTTTATTTTTCATAAACTATTAATACTATATGGATTAAAAGAAATAAAGATTCATTACCTTTTATTTTACGCTTTGTCCGATCATTCCACCTTTTTTCCTTCTTTGCTGAGATATTTGAATTTTCATTAATTTGGTATCAATTTCAATTCTTTCTATGGCCAATTTTTCTTTTTAGCCTTTTGGTGATTAATTAATCCTCCTTTACGTTTTCCCTTATATTTCATCATCCTATATTTTTCAAGTGGTGGAACTACTTACTCATTTACGTGTCATACACTTTATTTTATTAAGACTTTTCAATTTAATATGTGCATGTAAGGACCTGTTAATTTAATAGGTTATAATAAATTCGTAGAATAAACAGTGAAGAGAATTAAATTTAAGCTTTTACATAAATTACTAATTGATTTGAGAAGTGATGAATTTATTAGTTGTGTTGATATTACGTGGTTCTATTCAGTTGATGGCAGAAGGATTATAAGGTGAGAATAATTATTATTCTTTTGTTTTGGAAGATTTTAATTGAGTTTTGGGAAATTTTTGGAACATCTGTTATTGGAAGAAAGAGTTGTATTTAGCAAATTGATTTTACTAAATACATCCTTAGTGCTAGCTACAAACTCCTACTTTGCTTTCTCATTTCTTCTTCTTCTAAAATTCTTCCAAAAACACCATCCATTCTCTCTATCACCATCTCTCTTTGGATGCTTGCATGGTCAACTTCGAGTTGACGAAATCATGCGTGGTCTCTTCTATAACTCATGATTTTCAGTTATTGTCGTTGTAGATAAATCTTATGGTAATTCCTCAAACCTTTTTTTGTTTGTTTTCAATCCTATTGTTCTCATTGAAAAGGATTTCCTTTGAAAGTTCTAATTTCTTAGGTTCCTGTTGAAATTTGGATTTTTGTCAGATTCTAAGAGATTTCTTCGGTTTGATTCTTCTTTTTCTATTTAAGTCGACTTTTGGAAGGAGAAGTAGGTAAAGGAAGCTAAATTTGTTCTTTTAAGTTGAAGAATTTTAATCTAATGGTTGTGAGGTTGATAGAATGTGATTGATTGAACTTTTGAATTAAATATGATGATTATGTGAAATTAGTTGTGCTGGCAATGATGTTTGAAGTGTGTTCTTTATATTTTTTAGAGATTGTTAGATGGAATGGATGAATTGGAATGTTGTTGTATATTATGAGAATTGATGTTCGTTGTTGAATATGATGTTGGTCATAATTATGTTACCAACATATGTCGTAATGCATAATGATAATGAGATGTTGTTGAACCTGTTGAATGCGGGCGCTTATAGTTGGTAACTTAGCCTTGGTTGTGGAACATATATTGATATATGTGTGTTAAGCATTAAGTTAGTGACACCAATAAGGTCAATGTAATATTAGTACTCCATAGTTGAGGTACTTAGATTTTTGACATTGTGGTTCTAGTACTTCATAGTTGGGGGTACCCAAGGAATATACTTAGACAACAATTATGTGTCATAAGGATCAAGCAGACTCTAGGCAACGATGTTGGATGAGTATGTTGAGACTTTGGTTAGTTATTAGATGAGTTAAATAGACTCTAGACACTAATTGTGAGAGGTCTTTAGTTGCCTTGATGTCTAAACTCAATAAAGTCTTTCTGGAAAAAATCAATTAAAGTTGTGATGACTTATGTTCAAGGGAAAATAAGTGTGGTTGTGTATATTCAGTGGATAAGTGTTGATTGTATTGAGTTAAAATGATTGTGCATTATATATTATGTATGCTTACTGATGTGTAAAATAACATTACTTAAGGGCAAACATACCTTACATAGTAGTAACAGTAGACCTAAGTTCGGATATCGTACCCAAGGGACCATATCTTGTTCTCAATTAATTCAATTTAAAGATAAAAGAACAATTAAAGAATTAATATTTTAATTAGTGAGTCAAAACAATTTTAGTGAGTTACAATAATTCAGATTTGGAGTAATAAGTATATAAGAGAGAGAATTAGGTTGAGAATTCAATGGATTAAGGTGTAGGGTTGTGATTTTACTACAATGTTTTTACCCTCTATTTTACTAAGCAATTTCATACTTTGTCATTCAGTGATTACCAATAAAGTCTCAATTTGTTGTGATGAGTATGATCATTCACACCACACTATAATCCTAATTTTGTATCCAGTTTGATAATGCAAGATTCCAAATTAAGACCAGTTTCTTTCTACCCAATTGGAGGTTTGCCTGATGAATGTGGTCAATTCTACCAAAACAATAACCCACTTAATTACCAAATCATTTGTTCAAACATCAATTATCATGATTATTTAAACAATTAAGATGTAATTGATAAAATTGAAAAGTAAATTAATCATTGAACGACATCAAATAATCATACAAAGTGCAAGGGGGAATTACAAAGAGTTACATCACGATCTTAGAAAAAGGGCTTTAGCCAAACATGGGTAATGCACAACCAAACATCTTAATAATAACAGATAATAAAATAATTGAACATTTATAGTAGGGAGTACTTTGAATTACCTCAATCACAAAGCTTCCTCACCATTTTTCACCTCTTAGATCACAAGACTGTCTCCTTTTTTAGCCAAAGTGAGTCCTCTTTTATGTCTTCTTTTCTAGTATTTATAAGAGGATTTGGGCTTTTTTTACATTTTTCTCCAGGCCCAACTAGCACGACTATGCTGAATTGGATCTTCAATAATTGCTCTGAAAAGGCCCATTTCCCCTCTTTTTCTTCCCTTTTCTTATATAGCTATCTAAAGTAAGAATAAATACTAAAAAGTGAGTTTTGCCAAAAAAAAGTAATTCTTTCATTACAAACAGATATTAATCATGATAAAAATACAAGTAAAAATTCAGTTTATCAACCTCCCCACACCTAGACATTACTTGCTCTAAAGTAATTTAATTTAGCTGAAGAAAACATTCATTAAATCATTTTTTCAAAAATGAGTCTTCTCTTAGAGACCCTAATTAGACTAAAGCTAAAGAAACTAAAATTAATTGCCAAGAAAAGGTGTTCATCTCACCACACTCGCATGTGTAGCGACTCAAAGCAAGCAATTATGAGGTTTTTACAAGGATGTAATGGGGTCGTCAGGGTAGTTGTGATAGGTGTGAAAAAAAAATGCCAAAGGCTAAAAATATCAGAAAAAATGATAACTTAATTTCTTAAGGACCACAAGATTTCCAAGAAACAACCTGCCTATTTTTAGAACTTTTGAATGACCCTTGATTTAATTATATACCCTTTTTGCTCTCTTTTCTCTCTTCTTTTTTCTCTTTCTTTAAGATTTTCTTTTTCTCTCTTTTTTTTTCTTTGTATACATCTTTTCTTTGCCAAAAGAGACATAATTGAGTTTCTTCTTTTGTGAGGTTATCCTTAATTTTTTTTCTCATTTTCCATTAATTCTTCGCTTTTTAGAAGTTGCTCCATGATGATGATAGTGAGTCACTTGTTAAACATATAAGACAAAATTGGGTGACAAATAAATATTTTCATATGCTCAACTTACACAACTAAGGGAAATTATGTTCAATTAGGTAGTGACTTGAAAGAAGACCTAGAAAATATCCAACAAATGAGCAAGCAAAGAAATGAATTCATAAGACACGAACTTCAACACGATAGTCAGAGGTTACCAGGCTTAGAGATATTTACACTGTAAAAATAAAAATTAATAGGTTGTTTATAATGTAACCCGTCATGGCTCAAACCTCACTCTTTCTGTGATTAATATGACAGAAAAACTATCTTAAGTTATGGTAATTGGTCAGCTTCTTTGCAGAAAAGACTCATACGTTAATAATTTTTTTTTCTTTCACCATAAGAATGTTTATTTAAACTAAAGATAGTAAGAACATCTTCAGACACATTCATATCCATTAGGAGGAGACAATATTATCACATACTCTTGAATTCCCTCCCCACACTTAAAGCTAGCAATATCCCCAATGTTTAATGTTAAAATGAAAATAAATATAGAAATAAAAAAAAAACAAAACAAATAAAATGAAAGAAAACAGAAAAATTCACTAAAAAGGAAAAAGAAATAGAAGCAAAGAGAAACCATAGAATGACAGGGTTCCTCCTAACAAGCACTTATTTTAAAGTCCCAAGCTTAATAGCTAAGGTGGTTAGGGTGACCTATTTCTAAGCTCAGAACTTATTTCCCACTGTTTCCCTTGCTAATGTGCCATAAATGTGACAATTTTATTCTGTGTATAATTCTCGCAGGTGCCCTTTGTGGGTCAATACCCTTTACGCCATGAATGGTCCACCCAAGAGCTTCTTTATCTGTCATTGGCATGGTTGATGCTTTACCTTTCCCCTTCCCCGTGAGACCTGTGGAACTGATAATTGACAAAGGAAGATTAGTAATAATAGAATTTGAGTTGGATGAAGGAGGTTTTCGCTTCATAATGGGAGGTTTCTTCATTAAGGGTTTTAGTTTTGATTTACAACACTCATCCAACTCTTTGAAATTAATTGCACAATCCATGTCATTTTTGGCTTGTATGAAATTGCAGGCAACAAGTGGAACAAACTTTTTGAATATTTCAAAAGTGGTTTTTTCTTCCCACAGATTGAAGGTAAGCTTGTCCTACCTTACTTCAATAACAACATCACATGTGTTGAGGAAGGGATGCCCCAGTATGATCAGAACATCCTTACCCTCTTCCATATCTAACACCACAAAGTCTGCAGGAAAAATAAAATTACCCACTTTAACTAAAACATCCTCTAATATGCCTTTAGGATGGGGTAAAATCCTATCAGCAAGTTGTAGGGTGATATTTGTGGGTTATGGTTCCTTCATTCCTAATTTCTTAAAAATTGAGTATGGCATTAAATTTACGCTTGCCCCCAGATCACAAGCAATTTTTAAAACATAAGGTTCCCATGGTGCAAGGAAGTGTAAAATTTATAGATCCTTCAGTTTAGGGGACAAATTTTTTGAAACCACAGCAAAACATTTCTCAGTAAGGCCTATTGTTTCAAAATCATCTAATTTCTTCTTATTAGAGAGAATCTCTTTTAAGAATTTGGCATATTTTGGCTTTGAGCTATGACCTCTGCAAAAGAAATGTTGATATGCAATTTCTTAAACATCTCTAGAAATTTAAGAAATTGCTTACCCTGCGATTAACTTTTTTACCTTTGAGGGAATGAAACTGTTACCCGAGGAGGTGTTTGTATCTCTTTACTCTTATCTTTTTCCACATTTTGATCCCTTTGAATAGGAACTTTTGATAATAGTTGTGTGGTGCCTATTAATTGTGGTTTTGGGTCTTCAAGTCTTGCTTTACTCCTTGTGGTAATTGCCTTCACTTCCTCCCTGGGGTTTGGTTCTATTTGAGAGGGTAGAGTACCTTATGCCCTTTGAGACATGAGATTCACCAAGGTGGCCATTTGTGTCTCTAATGCTTGCATTTTTGCATTATTCTGGGCCACCTATTGCATCATAGTATCTCGTAATACGGTGTCTTCTCCTCTTTCATTGGCCTTTGATTTTAAATGTTAGGAGGTTTGTATGCATTTTGTCTAGGGAATTCCCTCTGGTCTCTTCATGCTAGATTAGGATGATCTCTCCACCCTAGATTGTATGTCTTTGAGTAAGGATTATATTCCTGAATTTTCTCTTCAGTATAATTCACCTCTTATTTGGAAAATATGTGGCCCATTTGACAATCTTCAGTTGTGTGGCCTATTTTTCAATAGTTTCTACAAGTTAGAGGAAGAGGAGGCGAAGGTTGTAGTCTCTGTGTTTGTGCTCTCATCAGGGTCTCCATTTGCCTTATTAGGGCGCCAAGCTTTTTATCTATCCCCTAGCTCACTGCTTCAACCTCTGCTTGATGGACTTCAGTTAGTCTCCTTAGAATTCTTTTATCATTCATTTAATGGTAGGCTGATGAGACTAGGTCTGGGATTATTTCTCAAGCAGCAGCTGGTGATTTTTTCATTATGGTTCCTTCACTAGAAGCATCGACACACACTCTATTTGAATCTGACATACACTTTCCTTAAGAATTTATGAGAACACTCTTCTAGGTACAAATGTTGTTCTCTAGTAATGACTCCAACCAATCCAAGGCTTTCCCATTCAATGAGAATGAGAAAGTTGCAAGCCTCATTGTGTCTTGAGTCACCCTTGAGTAGCAGACAGTGTCAATTATCCTCAAGAAGCTCTTTAGGTGAGAAATTGGGTCTTTTAATGGTAGACCACCAAACTGTTTATTCTCACGCATTTGCAATAGTGTTGGTTTTAGTTCAAACATCTTTTTCCTGAAGTTAGGAAGTAGGATGCTACTGGCAACCCCTACCACAGGAGTGAATAAATCTTGTAAAGTTTTTTGAAAAATAAAATCTCCCTCTCCCCCATGGTTGTTTGCATGTGCTGCCATTCTTTTCTGTTTGGTTCTGTTCTTGTGAGCATTTCTTTTAATCTTAGGGTTATACCATGGAGAAAGCGACTAAGATCGAGTGAGCAATAACTATTCACACAAAAAAAGAGATTAAACCGCAAGGGCTAAATAAAAATAAAGTTACTTAATGAAAAAGAGCACATAAATAAAAAAAGATATAAAAATAAAATATGAATCGGCAAAGGAATAAGGGAGATGGGAAAATAAAATATCAACAAAGGCATAAAAGAGATGATAAAAGAAAAATATTATTCAATTGGATAAAAGAGATCAAATAAAATAAAAAGATAAAATAAGAAAAAAGAGAAAGATAAACAATATTAAGATAGAATGAAATAAAGATAAAATAAACAAAAACAAAAAGATAAAATAAAAATATTGAATAAAAATGGATAAAATAAGGTAAAAGATAAAATGACAAAAAGAAAAGATAAAAAATAAGATAGAATGAGATTAAGATTGAGGTAAATAGGAACAAAAAAATTGTTCAATTATCCTAAATTAATTTAATCGAGAATTGCATACAATTTAGTTGCTGACAACGGTGTCAAAAACTTGATGCATAAAATATCACCGCTTAAGGGCAAACATACCCTATGCAGTAGTAACATTGAACCTAAGTCCAAATATCCTACCCAAGGGATCAGATATTGTTCTCAATTAATTCAATTTAAAGGTAAAAGAATAATTAACAAATCAATATTTTAATGAGTGAGTGCGAACAATTTTAGTGGGTCACAATAATTCAGATTTGGAGTAATAAGTAAGTAAGAGAGAGAATTAGGTTGAGAATTCAATGTATTAAGACCTAGGGTTGTGATTTCATAACAATGCTTTTACCCCCTATTTTACTAAGCAATCTCATTCTTTTCCATTCAATGATTACCAATAAAGTACCAATTTGTTGTGATGAGTTTGATCATTCACACTACACTATAGTCCTAATTTGTTATTGAGTTTGATCATGCAAGATTTCAAATTAAGACTAATTTCCTTTTACCCAATTGGAGGTTTGTCCAATAAATATGGTTAATTCTACCGGAACAATAACTCACTTACTTCCCATATCGATTGTTCAAATATCAACAATCATGAATTTTTAAACAATTAAGATGTAACTAATAAAATAGAGAAATAAATTAATCATTGAATGACATCAAATAATCATGCAAAGTACAAGGGGGATTACAAAGAGCTACATCACAATCCTAGAAAAAAGGGGTTTAACCAGACATAGGTAATGCACAACTAAACATATAATAATAATAAAGTAATAAAATAATTGAACATTTATTATAGGGAGCATTCTGAATTGCCTCAATTGCAAAGTTTCCTCACCATTTTTCACCTCTTAGGTGACAAAACTATTTTCTCTTTTGAGCCAATGCGAGTCCTCTTTTGCATCCATTTTTTTGTATTTATAAGAGGGTTTGGATTTTTTTTACATTTTTCTTGAGGCCTAACTAACACAGTTGTGCTGACTTGAATCTTCAATAATTACTCTGAAAAGACCTGATTTTTCCCTTTTTGCTTTGATTTCTTAAGTACGTGTGTAAAGTAAGAATAAATACTAAAAAAATGAGTTTTACCAATAAATATGCAATTCTTTCCTTACAAACAGATATTAATCATTATAAAAATATGGTTACAAATTTGGTTTATCACTTACCTTGCATTGCTTGTGTATTCAAAGTATGATTGTGATGATCGTGATATACACAGGAGGAGCATATGGTAGTAGTGGTATCTAAAGACATGGGAAAAGTTGGATTGAGGAGTATGCAAATTTCTCAAGAGTTGGAGATTTCATTTTGTACTTGTAAATACAAATCAAAGAGATATGCTATGGTCTGAGCTGAAGGGATTTATGTTTTGTTTTTAGCATTATGTAATACTTGAAGAATATGCAGTGCTTAAAATTTGTGGATGGTGATGTCTAAGAACTAAGTATACAAGTAGAATGTGCGTGTGTGTGTGTGTATATATATATATATATATATATATATATATATATATATATATATATATATATATATATATATATATGGGACATATCTAGTGAGAAAGCCAAATTTATATGAGAGTGAGGGGAGTAAATCTCAATCATTAAGAGATGAGAGAGGAGAGAGAGAAAAAAGAGACAGATAATAAATACTAGAAGAGAGAAAATGAGTGGATGTGTACGATTTGATCTTAAGCTTTAATTTTTATTTCAATTGTTGAGATTTTCTCCTCTCACTCTCATATAAGATACCTTATTCTCATATGATATGTCCTCTCTATATATGTGTGTGTGTATGTTCCCTCTCTATATATATTTGTCTATTTGTGTGCCTATGTGTTTGTGTGTGTGTGCATGCACATGTGCTAGAATAAATTCAAATGCATGCTTTTATGTTGGTAGACCTATTTGTCATGTATGATAAAGCAATATGTTTATAATAAGAAGTTCCAAGAGATGGAATAACTTGTATATGTTGAGCTTTTGGTCACTTTGCATAGCCTTGTTGGGCGATGGGTCTCACCTAACAAGAATTTATATTTAGCAGATGAACATTTCAGCTTTGCGCTTAGCGAGGGGTCTCACTCAACACAAAGTTATCTCAAGTTTAATTTATATGGGATTTGCACCCAACTAAAGGTCTCACTCAACACAAATTACTCTCTATTTAGAATTAAACAGGGTTTTTCGCCTACTGACATCTTTTGCTAATCGAAGTCCCTTTATTGGGACAGTTTGATATAGGGTCATCGCTGGGCAACAACTGTCGCTAGGCGATCGAGCTACCCTGACTCTCGCTGGGCGACAAGGTTCGCCGAACGAGTGGGTAATGTATGTGTGTGTGTGTGTGTTCTTTGTTGTATTTAGTGGAAATCTTAGTTATTATATTTAGTTGTATGTTATGCTATAATGATTGCATTGTGATGAAAATTTATATATTAATATTTTGGGTTATAAATTACATAAGAAATGAATTAGACTATATGAATAAAAGGTATAAGTAGTATTAGTAATTTGGGATGTTACAAAATAAATAAATATATATATATATATATATATATACATTTTCAGTTTTATAGTTGTCCTCCTAATATCTAGCTTTGGTTCTATCGTTACCTATATTCTTGAATCATTAATATCTTCACTTAGTTATTTTGATGCTTAATAATTTCATCAATTTTTTACTTTTATATTAAAGTTTGATTAGTATACACTGTTAGTGTAATTTTTTTATATTAATATTCAATTATGATTATTCATTTATGATAAGTTATTGATTTTACCGATTAATATTTTAAAATTCATATAAATAAAGAGTTATGATTGCACATTAATGTAAAACTCTTTTACACTATCGGTACATACTAATTAAACTATTTATTTTATCTATATACAACGTAAAAATATAAGAATTATAAATTATGGCAAGTATACATGATTGCTAAGATAGTTAAGATAAAAGTGAACAAAGTTAATTATTATACATTAATTATTATACTATTTACTATATAATCACTATCATAACATGTATTTCTAACTTTCTTTCAACTACAAAGTGTGCCATACATATCCATTTATAAGAGAAATTATTATATTGTTATAGACCATAATATTATTATTGTGACATGACAGATAATTATAAATAATTTTAATTTATATAATTATATCATGATAAACTATTATTATTATTCAAAACCATAAATAATACTGTAATATATGTCTGTTTAATAATTTATCTGTTTAGAGAGTGAAACAAAAAACAATTTCATGGTAGTTACCTTAAAAATAGTGAAATTAGTTATAATTCAACTCTACAAAAGCAACGTATAAGGTGAGGTTTGCACTTCGTTATATATATATATATATATATATATATTCTTATTTGACCATATTACTAGTCGACATGGAATCTTCAACACACCTCCTTCATGACTAACTGGACATCTCGAGCGTGAAGTTTAACATTTATGGTAGTTTGATAGCGGTACGATAGACCCAATAACAATAAATCGATATAATAGGTTTTAATATCATATTAGAAATGATGAAATTAGATTCCATAGATTTTTTTTACGAAGTATAACAAGTTTTATGTTTTACAAGTATATCCAGGTGAAAAAAATAATAACTATTTGAAATACATACAATGAATGGAATAATAGAGAAAGATGAAATGAAAAAAAAAAAGTACTAAATAAATCTGTGTAAAAAATAAATGGTACGAGATGAGTTTCATGGTTTGATTTACCTCATTAGAAATACGCTCATGTTATTTATAGTTGATTAATATATATATATATATATATATATATATATATATATTTCTTCTCATTTTTATTTTAAATATTTCTTAAAGATATAATTTTTATTTAAAATATCCTAGAAGCATAGATAAAATAAAAATAAAAATTGGTTTTATATATAAATATTTAAGTAAATTGATATTTTGTTATATAGTATTAATGGGAAATATGTTGGATAAAAGTAGAATAAAGATGGTTATTGATGGAAATAGTGAATTTAAGATGAAGAAGGAAGGCGGGGTTAAAAATTGGTGTTGGAGGAGAAGTGAAGGTGAAGTTTGAGATGGTAAGAGGGATGAGTTTGAGTAAAAAGGGCAAGACCACGAGCAAAGGCAAATGAACCAGTCCCTCCTATAACTTGGAATTGATCTTGAGGGAGAGGGTGGAGGGTGAGGGTACCGTTGTGAAAGCTGAGATATACAACGTTGAATGGAGATTGATCAAAGTTGTAGATGTTAGTGAGGATGACAAACCCCTGTGCTCTCCCTACCACACGTGAACTGTTCTCTGGCCCCTCCGTAAGAACACGGCGAAACATTAATGCCCCACCTCTCCCTCCACCTCCACCACCATCCCTATCCCTGTGTACCACCTCATTTCTTCTATTTTCATCACATTGGATGTACAGTGATACATCTATCCCATTCCCATTCCTCTTCTTTTGGGGTGATACCACTGCCAATACAATCACTGCTATTGTTGCTAGGGATACCGCACTGCACAATATCATCCTTCCTGTCATTCACACTCACACATACATTTTTTTCTCCATCTCTATATACCATTTACATGCAATTTTCTTATGTCTTCTTTCATCGCCAACCTAAACCATTTCTTTTTCTTTTTCGCCCCTACCTAAACCATTATCAACCAATATTCTCTTTAACCTTTCCACTTACTTCCCTGCTCCATATTAATTATTAATTATTAAGGTCACTATTTATACCCTCTCTGCAACTATATATTCATGCTTATCGCCTCTATACCTAACTATTATTTCATTACTTTTCGTTCATTATATATTTTGTTTGTGTATGGTTGAACAAACAGTTAGTTACTTTAAGTTAGATCAAGTTTACTCCTAGCCACACACACATAATACTTTAAGTGATTTTCTTTTCTATTTTATCGCTTTGAGAAAATACGTTATCGAATGGTCATAAAATTGTCACCCAACCCAAATTGAAAAGTCGGATCAGAAAAGAGAAAATTATTGGAAGAGATGGGATGTTTTGAAGGTAGAATATAATTAATGTGTATGTGTTTTAGTTTTTAATGGAGAGAAGAAAGAGGAGAGTTGAATTAATGGGTGCAAAGTGCAAGAACAAATTGAATAGAAGAATCTGGTAAAAGTAATTTGAAAATCTTTGTTGTGTCCGTTCATTTACTATTTTGTGGTCAGGCTGAAAGAGGGAAGTGGATGATTCAACGCATGTGGTTTTGAAAATAATGGAACCGTATTCTCACCGTGGCCGTGGCCGCAATTGCCGATGCGATTCAGTTATAAATATATATATATATATATATATATATATATATATATATATATATATGTATATATGGTAGTGGCGTGTGATAATTTGCAAGTAGTTGAAAAGTTTTATACAGATGGAAGAGACTGGAGAGGAAGAGAAATGGAATTAATTCTCTTATCTTTGTATAGTGTGGGTGTTTGTTTCTGAATTCTTCATCCCATATACATTATACTTATTCTTCTCACTACAACTATGCATATGTTCTGCTGAAAGGGTTTATTCTTCGTGCTTTAAACGCTATTATTACGGTTTGGATTCCTTTCAAAGATACCGGTTTGGATTCATTTTCCAAACACAATCCACAAACCACTCGACACGTCCATGCTCCTGAACCCAAAAAGAGATGGAAGGTGTCAACTTTCTATGTCGGATTCCCCGTTACTACTGTCACTGTGAGGAAACAAGATATGGGGTGTTGACAGGTGTTATTGCAGATAAACTACCTTTCCCTCTTCCTTCAGTCATCACTCTACTCCATCCACACACATATTCATTAACTAAAATTACTTCAACCACCACAACCATCTTTTTCAATCTTCATCTTTTCTTATAAATTATTTTGCAATAATCAAGACAAACTAATAAATAACACAACAAAAATGTGATTTCACAAAATTAAGTAATATTTATTATGGGTATTAGTAAAATGTTTTTCCGATGCTACATTTTAATAATTAGTAAAATATGAATTTTAATGTAATTTTGACTGTATTTATTATGAGATAGTAACTATATTTGAAAAATATTAAATGTAATTTTTAATATTAATTTATTTTTATTTTTAATTTTATTTTTTTTACTTCTATCTTTTTTATTTTCCCATTTTCACTCTCATCACTCATAAGATTGTTACTTCCACCATCACATGCATTAAAAATTATATATAACATTTATTTTAAAACGATTTTTTAGATATAATATTTATTTCAGAATGGATAAATATATAAAAAGTTATATCATATTAGTAGAAAATGTATAAATAAATTATATTAACATTATATTAAAATTAAACACTTTAATACTTTAAAAATGGAAAAGAGATTTATTTTTTTTTATAAATAAAATATTAATAAGAAATTTAAGGAAGATATAAAATTACTTAGATAAGAAATGTGTGTTTTGTGATGCTTTGGGGATACCAGCCGTCATTCTTGACTCATTTCCACGCACTTGCGTCTTTTTCACACCGCCGGTGCCGCATAACTAAAATAAAACTTGAAAAATATATAAAAGAAAAACTTTTACTCACAGTGAAGAGCGAGAATTAAACAAAATAATGTGATTAATAATTACAAATGATGATAGTATAAAATACTTAGAGAGAAAAAATTAAACTTAATATATATGACTGAGTGTTGGGTATATTTCAAAAGTTTAACTTTCTAAAAGTAACAATATCCGATCCAGTATTATTCAGAAAAGGACCTGTTTTTAGTATAAAAAGAGAAAAAAAATTTAAAGTTTACATTTCTGAAGGTAATTCTGCGGGGGTTTGAAATGGTGTCAGGGTTAAAGGTAAATTTCAGCAAGAGCAGTTTCTATGGTTTAAATGTGTCACAATCATTCACACTTGTAGTTACCAGAATCCTAAACTGTAATGTTGGTACACTATTATTTAAATTCTTAGGGGTACCAGTGGGAGTAAATCCTAAGAGGGAACAAGTTTGGAAGCCAGTTATTGATCAGTTCAAAAGGCGATTGTCAGGTTGGAAGGCAAAGAATATGACTTTTGCTGGGAGGTTGGTATTACTGAACTTTGTGCTAGCTTCTCTTCCATTGTATTTTTTCTCCTTTTATAAGGTTCCTAAGTCAGTATTGAAGTCTCTCAAGAGGTTGCAACGAACTTTCTTATGGGGAGGTAATGACAGCCAGTCAAAAATTGCATGGGTGAGATGGGAAAAAGTATGTAGGCCAAAAGAAGAGGGAGGTCTAGGTGTGAAGTGTTTGGAGAAATTTAATTTGAGCTTGGTGGCAAAGTGGAGGTGGAGAATATTATTAGATGATACGGCTATATGGGGACCGCTGCTGAGGAGTAGGTATAGGGAGGCAGATGTATATATGGATAGACCCACGTCTTTTGCCCACACCTCTCAATGATGGAAAGACATATGGGCCATTGATGGACCAAATGCGGCCTTGCCTGGGTGGTTTAAACTTAGAGTGAATAGGATCGTAAGGTCTGAAGTGGGGACTCTATTTTGGGAACAGAGGTGGATGGGAGATACAACTCTTAGTGTATTGTTTCCCAGATTGTATGCTTTGACAGAGGATAAGTTTATCACTATTAAGGATAAATGTGATACAGGAGGCCACTTATCATCATGGAAATGAGCTTGGCGGAAGGAGTTGTTCGTTTGGGAGGAGCAGCTGCTTATTGCTTTAAAGGAGACATTAAGTGATGTCGTATTGGCAGAGCGGGATTCAGATGAGTTGGGATAGAATTCAGGTGTTGGGGGGGATATTCGGTAGTGGAAGGGTATAAGGTGTTAAATGAAGGAGTATCTGATTTAGGAATGAACTTTGTGGAATCCCAGGATTTACGTAGGTTGTGGAAGGAAAAGCTGTCATCTAAGGTACTGGTGTTCTCTTGGAGATTGCTAAGGGACAAATTACCCACTGTTGAAAATTTGCTAACGAGAGGAATTCAGGATCTAGTGCTCAATCCTGTTTGTGTGTTTTGTAATAATGGATAGACACCAAGAATCACTTATTTTTACAATGCCCAGCCATACAAACGCTGTGGTATAAACTTATTAGATGGGTAGGGGTAGAGACACCACTCCTGGGAGATCTGAACCAGCTGTTCCTGTTATCCTCTGGGTGGGTGGTGGGAAAGCGGAAGAAACGGTGCAGGTATGTGTTTTGGATTGCTGTATGTTGTGCATTTGGTTGTCAAGGAATGCTGTTGTTTTTCAAAGGGTCGAGGTGGAATCCCTTGATATGTTAATGTCCATTAAATTGTTATCGTGGCAATGGTTGTTGTACTCTTTTGGTTTTAAGGCTGTGTATTCTCTGATTGGTGCTCCCACCCTAGATTGTGTCTGATGAATATGAGATAGATCTATAGGTTAGGTGGAGCATAGTCAGCGTCTTACTATACTACTGTATATCAGTCTCAAACGTTGTGTTTCAACTGTTTCCTTTTCCTATAATAGAATATATGTTTGCTGTTCAAAAAAAAAAAAAATAGGCGAAACTCCAAAGCTAACTTTAATGTATAATGAGAAAGATAAGAAAGAAATGAGTTTGTTATGCGCACCGAAAGGAAATCGTTTATCGTCCACCACAATATTTCTTGTAAGCGGACGATGATACATGAACATGTTTTAAAAAACGGATTGGAAATGAATAATATTTTTATTATTAATGTATTATAATAATTTTAAGATTATAAGAAAAATTATTAAAAAGTTAATATAAAAGAAAAAATTATTTTTACTAAATACACCTAAATATTGTTAAGTTAACTGTTATTTTTATCAATTTTTTAATTGAAAAAGAGATGAACTTAAAAAAAGGAGTTAATTTAGTAAAATTTAAAATATCTAAAAAATTATGAATTAGTTTAATTGATTAAACCATCAATTTTACTAATTCATAACTTTTTCTGGATTTTAAGACCGATTACCGAATCAGTTTATTAGTTTTCTGATCAAACTTGTCACCTAATCTAGTTTTTAAACATAGATACACACATTTGGTTCAATACTTTTCTTCTATCCATTCATCATTCCAAGGTTTGGAGAAAAATTATTATTATTTTTTATTTTTTATTTTTTTTTGTGTTTATAGTAATAGAAGGCTATGAGGAACAAGTCACTACTCAATGCAGAGTTAATAACTCCCTTACACTTACTGTTAAAGGAAATCACTTTTTGTATTTATAATTTCAATGCACATGCACTTTATTTTATGTTAGAGTGTGTTAGCAGCTATATATAAAAGCTAATATTTCTTATATTAAAATTGTCTTTAATATTTAATTTTAAATTTTTTTTCTCTCTTCTTTTCTCTTATTTATTGTGTATCAATTCAATCCTATATTTTCTGTCATATTTCATTTTCTTCCCCTTGTATTTTATTTCATATTTTACTTTGAAACAATTTAAATTGAAAATAAAAATATGGCTTCTTCAAATTTATGTGCTTGCATGGTCATGTCTATGCATAAATTTCTTCCCTAAAAATTATGAAATTAAAAAAAAAATATTTATGCATTAACTTAAATAATTTCTCATTAAACTCATAAATAATATACTATATGATATATTTAAAGTAACATATTAATATTTTGAACAAGTAGTGAAAGAAAATATGTGACCGGATATGTATAGTCCTTTCTTGGTATCAGAGCCATGTTTTTTTCAAGGCAAGTTCTTTTATCATGTACATCTTAATTTTCTGACTAGATATGTATCTGGTAACAGTGTATAGTGTTTGCTAGAATACCCATGGTAGTTGAAGGGCAATGATGGGCCAATGTAGAGCCTTTGTAAGACCCTAGTTTCCTACCTTGATGGGTTGAGAAACACGTGCAGATTGCGACACTGAGTTCAGATATGTATTTCCATGAAGATAAAAAAAAAAGAGTTTTAAATTTCTGATAAGTCTTATGATATTCTAAATTCTTTAATATTTATTGCTTTCTAGTGTATTCCGTAGATACCTTATTCTTTTGCTTCTGCTTAACTCTGATATTGCTTCTTTGCTCTTTCGCTACTTTTGCTCTTGCTTTTTTAATCTTATACTATTTTCTTGACAAATTTTTATAAAAATGGATAATATACAACCTTTTCAAGGTAAAGACTACAAATCAGCTCTTGCAGCTGTTGAATTTGTAACAAAATCCCCTCCAGTGGGATATAAAAAACCTCTTACCGATGTAGATTTCGTCCAGTATTAATAGGACAAAACAATATAATAGTAGCTTTACTAGAAGAAGTTTCTAGAAAGTTATCTAATTTGATAATAAAAACTAAAATATATCAGAAGAAATAAATGATTTAGCCAACAAAGTATCTAAACTTTCTTTGGAAACAAATACACATACTAAGACAGTGTGCAAAAATACCCAAAAATTTGTTAAAGTAATAACAAAAACAAACATAACTGAAACTAGTAACAAAAATCAATATAAACAAGAGGATAACACCTTTAACATAAATAAAATTGTAAGTTAAATATGAATTTAAGACAAAATAATACTTTACAAACACAATTACAAGATGTTTCTATGGATAGTACAACCAATAGAAACCAACCACCTGAGAGGTTTCCAGGAACTCCTTTAAGGTTAAGAGAACATCATACTAGGAGACAAGATCTCATACAACATCCAGGAATCTTAGATAGATTTCTAAACAGAAGAATAACTACTAATGTCAGAAGATTAGAAGACTTAGTAGATATACATCAGAACACAAAAATAGGATCAAATTCAAGAATCGATTCTTTGAATCCTACGCAACTATACAATATAGAATGGTTAAGTTCTGAAAGAACAAGCCTTTATAGATATACGAGAATAGAGTATTTTCGCCTCCCTGACAATACATATGAGATAATTCCTTTAATATCTCAACAAACTGCTAGACAACTCCTAGCCTAACATAGAAGATATGCTCACATGGTATTAATCACTATAGGAGTCAGATCCCTAGCTAGACACATGATAGGATTGAGAACTATAATAGTTCTCCATGATACAAGATTTCAAAACAATGATTCTCAAAGTATTATTGGAATCTTAGAGGTGGACTTAAATCAACCCTTCTCACTCATATATCATGCCCCAAATTTTACATTAACTGTTCCAGATTTTGTAAACCACATTAGTCTAGATGACTCTAAACAAGGGTATCTACGGAATAAGATAGAAAGCAATAAATATTAAAGAATTTAGAAGATCATAAGGCTTATCAGAAATTTAAAAGTCTTTTTTTTTTTTAATCTTCATGGAAATACATATTTGAACTTAGTGTCGCAATTTGCATGTGTTTCTCAACCCATCAAGGTAGGAAACTAGGGTCTTACAAAGGCTCTACACTGGCCCATCATTGCCCTTCAACTATCATGGATATCCTAGCAAACACTATACACTGTTACCAGATAATATCTAGTCGGAAAATTAAGATGTACATGATAAAAGAACCTGTCTTGGAAAGAACATGGCTCTGATAATATATTAATATTTTAAAATAAAAAATAATTGAGAGAAAAAAATTAAATTTTAAAATTAAATATTCAAAATTATAATATTTTTAATATAAGTTATTTAAAATAAAAAATATCAATTTTTATATTTATAGCAATCCGAGGTTAACTTAAAAATATAGCAACCCACATCCACATTCGCTTTTCGGGCGGAGACTTTGATGTTATCGGATGATTGCAATATTCTTCGCGTGATTTGAAATCAAATTTATCCTTAAAAAAGGAAAACTTTGACTTGCCTTTGTTGAAGAATAAAATGAAAATTTATAACAATTTAAGAACTACAAAACTTAGTTAATTCTTAATTTTTCATCATATTTCTGCTTTATTTTGTCTTATTTTATCATTCTGTCTCCTTTTTATATATTATTTTCCCTCTATAATTTTGTTTCTCTATTTCCATTTATCTCAAAACAAGGTGCACCTTTAGAGTTTTCCGGATGCAAATATGAAGATTTTTAAACAAGATCTAAGCAAAGAAATATTTACAAGCCTAGTTCAAACAACCCAAATATATTAACGTAATTATCTCTATAATATTCAAGTTTAATGTTAAAACTCAAACTATTAAGATTACTTTTCTGGTCGATAAGATTAAAAGTTTAACACTTATGCATTGTTAGTGTAAAAATTTTTTTACACCAACGTTCCATCACAATATTTTATTTATATAACTTTTAAAGTATTAAGGATAAAGTCAACAAAATTATCATTTATAAAATATTATGATTGAATGTTAATGTAAAATTTTTACCCTACCTGTGTATAAGTATTTTTTAAAGATTTGTGGAAGTTATTGTGAAAATCTCTCACACTCATTTTCAATTATCTCTATATGAATAAAAAAAAAGTTTAATAAGTATACATGGTAAAGATTTCTACGTTGACATTCAATCACAACCCTTCAATCATGGTAAATTTGTTAACTTTACTCATTACTACTTTAAGAGTCATGTAAATGAAAAGTCATGCTTGAATGTCTGTAAAAATCTTTTACACTGACAGTGTATACCGATTAAACTCTAAAAAAAATTATTTCTATATTTTTTTCAATTAAAAACATCCTAGCTAAGATCGGTCTAATAATTAAAATAGATATATTAAAGTTTAGGTTAATTTTTTTCATTATTGTATAAAAAAAGGACCTTTTTAAAAAAAGCCAAATTAAATGCTAAGTATTTAAACGAGATATTAATATATAATTGAAGAAATTACCAAAAATTATTTTTTTTAAAAAAAAATTAAAATAAACACAAAATATACACTAAGTAGTAGTGAAATTTTATCTCAATTATAAAAATTTAAGTTTTTTTTTTTTATAAATATAGGTTATATATAAGAGTAAAAATAAAAAATATTATATTTGAATTAAGCACTATTTAGAAAGAAAAGAAGTAGAAGAGGATCCCAAGGTATATAGTGGGTTTTATAGTGAAAAATGATAATTCATTCTACATAGGTCCTCAAATTACAATGGGATATTTTCTTGTAGTAGGACAAATTAGGATTGAACATTATGTTTGTTGAAAGGAGGAAAAGTGAGGGATTTTAAATCAGATAAGAAAATGTAGTTATTTTCTTATTTAATTTTTAATGAGAGGAGAAGAGGTTTTTTTTTTTTTAGATAATTTACTTTTGCATTCTTATAATTTTAAGTTCAAGAGACAAGGGATATTTTAATAACTTAAATCATATTTCCGTCTCATAATATTCATAACATTGGAGGGAAGAAAAATTTTAGATATAGAGAAATTTTGCTTTCATTAATTTATTTATTTATTTATTTATTTATTTTGCCTTGACTGGAATTGAATACATACATGTGTAAATCAATTAAGCTAGATTCTTTGACACTCCTTCAAGAGATATATTAATACTATTTCCTTCCCTACGTGTATAAATAACAAATTTATCAAAACTAATAAATGTAGTTAAGTATTTAAGTTGAATTAATAATGTAATAAGTTTAATTTTATTAAAAAGATATTCATAGAATTAAATGATTTAAGTTATGATTATATGATACTAAATTTCAATAATAATTTTTTCAACCAATCAAAATGATAATTTCTTTCTTATATTTAGAAAGGAAAAAAAACATAGAGTATGTCTTTTTTCATAGCCATGATTTTAAAAACTATCTCGGAGGTTACCTAGTCAAGGCAAGGCACGAGGTCATGAATGAGATCATAGTTCGAACTTGAGGATCAGGAAACTAATCCCATATAACATACACGGACTTTAATATTCCACTAAACAAATCACATATAACATAACAAATAAATATAATTTCATAAATTTATCTTTAAAGTTCAAATTAACTAATATCAAAATTAAATATAATTTTAAAAAATCATCTTTTAAGTTCAAATTAAACTCATTTACACTTATGCATGAATTCTAAAAAAATAAAAAAGTTTAAATTTATAATAACAAACAATTTTCTATAGTATATGAATAGCAAAATTATAATTTCAACAATCACATAGTAACAATAAAGAAAAGTTTCCAAGATAAAAAGAGAAAATATAATAAAAGAATACTTGATAACATATTAATAAAAAATTAGTAATTAACAAAAAATAGAATAATTTTTATTAATTTGAAAAATTGAATGATTGGATCACCAATCCAACCCGAGTTAATGACATGCCGGGCTTGATTATCAATTCAACCCAATCATACAGGTTAGGTCAATTTGGTGTTTAAAACTATGTCATTAGGAATGACAATAATGTTTATACTTGCAGGTACCATGTCCTACCCTGCTCTAGTTTTGATGGTAATGCTACCCGTTTTGAACAAGTATGCATGCAAGTACTGTATAATTTGACACCATAGGGGACAACGATGGGTATAGTATATAAAATACTTGTCTAGTACATGTACTCATACTCATTTCTAAAAGCATATTTATTATATTTCTTATTTATTTAATATTAGAATGAGTGACTCGTGTTGAGTAAATATTGTTTATGAATATTTTATAAAATATTTAAAATTTACTAATATTTTCTTAAAATTATACTAAAAAATGTTTATAAATAAAATATAATGTTTTTAATAATTAACTTTTGTTGTATATGATAAATAGGTTGCTGATTATATATTTGTAGACTATATTTTCGAAATATAATGAATAACATAAATAAAATTATTATGTGTAAAAGTAATGTAGGAATTTAGTTTATTATTATAAATAATTTTTTAAACAATTTAAAATTATAAGTTTTTAGTTACATTAAAATAATTAAGATAATATTTTTATGGATAATATTTTTAAATTACACTTAAATTTAAAATTGCATGTGATGTACTACGTATATAGGATGAGAATATAATACTCACTAATATAATGCACATTGTGTACTTCTTTGTAAAATAAAATAACAATACACATTGTAAACTTATTCTTAGAGTAAAGATCTAATTATTCATTATTAAATTTCAAGAAAATAAATAGTTAGATGAAAAATAAGTCTCTTAAATTAAATTTAACTTTTTAACTAAATGGAATTCTCTCCAAAATATAATGTGCACTCTCACTCTCACACTATATCTCTCTCTCTCACTCTATCTATCTATCTATATATATATATATATATATATATATATATATATATATATATATATACTTAGTTGCATTTATCATCCACATTTTAATTAATATAAAAAATTAATAAATAAATAATAGTAAATACAAATTTTTAAAAAAACTAATTAAAGAAACAAAGGTTAAAAAAATATTATATATACTATTTGTTATTTTATTTTTTATTTTAAAAACTAATTAAAGAAACGAAAGTTAAGAAAATAAAAAATTATATATACTATTGCTTATTTCCTTTTTTATTTTAAAAACTAATTAAAGAAAAAATTTAAAAATAAAAATATGATTAAAATTAATAGAATATATTAATGTAAAATCCTTATTTTAAATATTTTTTTTTATTTTAACTATTTATATTTTACTTTTATCATAATTGATTTTACTAAATTTTGTTAATTAGGTAACTATACGTTTCAATAGTTTCACATTCAATAAGTTGGAAAGATTTTTAAATAATTTGGACTCAAATAAATTTATTGCTTAAAATTTAAGAGTTTCATTTATGTGACTTTTAAAATAGTAATGAGTAAAGTTAACAAATCTAACATGAATCAAGGGTTGTGATTTATTCTCAGTGTATACCCATTAAACTTTAATTTTAATTAGTAAATTATTAGGCTTTTAAATATTAAAAATCAGCAGTTTTGATTTAAAAAAATGGTATATGTTTTTATAAGTAAAATTATATTTATTGATATGAGGAAAGTTAATTTGCAATAAGCTACATGATGAAAATAAACTTCCTATAATCCGTGATTATATTTGGGTTACACCATAAAATGTTCAATTTAAATACATCCTAAAGTCTCGCAATAAAATATTTAGGAACCTGGATATTTTTTACAAAACCTTATATAATGTAAGTAATTTTTTTTCTTCCAATTGTGTACCGCAAGTTAGATGTGTGAAGAAGGAGATTTAACCATCTAAATCATCTGAATCAATTTCAATTATATATGTGAATGAATTGATCAAATTTGATTTAATATGACCTTAATCAGATGGTTCATGTATTTTTTTTAAGTAAAACAAATATTGTTAATGATATGTTAGAGCATAAGAGATGTTAGCATAGTAGTAACAAAAGTCATAAAATAATTCTTAATGAAAATAGATACATATTAAATACAAAATTTGGTGTCTATAACTCACGACCTATTTAATATCACTGTTTTTATTATATATAATCAATAGGCTGTAAATATAAATAAAATAAAAAACGTGTGATTTAACTTTGTAATAAATAAATTTTTATTGATTTGTCTACACTTAACACATCTGTTGAACCTAGATTTAATACAAACCTTTAGAGGTTATGCTTTATTTTTAATTTAATAATTTCCATTTTAAACTAATTTGTAAGTAATATATAACATTTAACTTTGTTTAATATATTATTTACATATAGCAAATAAGTTAGAAAACACTATTAATTATTTAGGATTTATTTTTTATCTTTCGAATACAATGTTTATTTTTATTGTGCTTTAATATACTTTATTTTGTCTTAAAAAAAACACTTAATGTACTTTTATTTAATGTACTTTTATTTGTTATTTTGAAAATCAGTATACGTTGAATGTTTTATAAAAAATTAAATATATTTTAAATTTTACTTTGTAATTCATGAATCAAATTCAATCTAATTTATTTTTAATTATTTTGGATTGTTAATTTATTTTTTTTACAAATCCTATTAAAATTAAACAGATTAAATTTTATTTTACTTTAAATTCAATTCAAACTGATTAAATTGAATCCTATATATTAACGAAATATACCATTCGCAGTTGTCACCAAGATGTTTTTTTGTCAACTATCTTGCATGTGTTTATGCTACATGCAATTCCTACCGAAAATTTATAGATTTTTAAATTAAGATGTGAAAATATTTCAAAAATCGATTATCATTGATAGATTTTTGAAATTTCAAGTCATTAGCTTGATGATAGAAAATATTATGTAATATAATTAATTTTTTGATAAATTATTAATATTAATTAGCGGTAACAAATTGAAGTAGAAGAATTAATCTTTTGTAATTTGTAGGGTTATGACACATCTGAAAGGTGAAAAATGCGACAATATTCAAAGGTAAAATGTTGGAGATTGACGACATTATACATGTAGCTTAATTGAGTTTTGACCCCTCATTTGTGCTCCTACGAATGGTGCAATGCTGCAAAAATCACTTCACACTTTTTTGTTGAATAAGTTTTGACCCCTCCCTTATGCTCCTAGGCTTTTATTTTCTTTATCTTGTTTGCATATTTTGTTTTTGTACTTGGTTTCTTAAGTAATCATGCTTTGTGCTCTTCTCTTAAGTATTTTTCTTAATAATATATCTTTGATTTATAAAAAACCAAACAAAAAATAACAAAATTAAAATAGAAATAAAAGTTAAAATAGGGTAAGGGGGAAGAGCAAGTATGTGAGGAAAGCTATATTTGAATTTTCTATTGGTTTGGTTTCATTCACGAAACCAAAGTAATGGAGGCAGATAGAAGTTTTTGTTTAAGGATATGGGGAGATTTTGATGTCAATTGGGCATTCATTCCAACAAATAATCTTGTAAGGGGTGTTCTAAGTATATGGGGCCTGAGTTTGCTCTAGCGGAGACTTTTTTTATGGCTAGATATGTGGGGGGTGAAATGGGTATGGAAGGATGAACCTTTTTCCAGAGTAGTGGTTGTTGGAGATTCTCTCATGATCCAAAGAAGAAAAAATATAGTTTTGTGTATTATTTTAGTTTTGATGCTAAACATTAGATTTTTCTAAGATGAATGTTTATAGCTTTATTGCTTGAATGCTTGTGAAACATAGCATGCATCCATATAGGTAACTATTATCTTGATTCAATTTAACTAAGTATATCTTTAATCTTGATTCATTCTAAACTTGATTAAGTCATGAGTACATGAATGAGATTATGACCCCTAAAAGTTTTTAAATCAAGTTATATTTCATTGATGTTGCAAGATGAAGCTTAAGATTGCATTGTGAAATAATTTGATGGGTTAAATTTATAATGCTACCGTTTTAATCTGTTAAATTCCCTCATAATCGATTATTTGCATCATTTAATGGATTAAATACTTAACTTATCGATTAAATTGATCTTGCTGACTTGATCATAGCTGAAGAATATTTTAATTGATTAACAACTTTAAATAATCAATTAAATTGATCGAAACAGATCTGGACTTGAGCTTAGAACATTTTAATTGATTAAATGCTTGATTTAATCTGTTAAAATAGAGTTGTGAACTTTTATATGAAAGGTAAAAACTCAAATCTTCAATAAAGGATATATTTTTTGAAAATCAAATATGGGAAAGAGTTTTTGAGATCCCAGAGCACAAAAAAGCTCTCAAACCCTGTCACAACAAGTTCAAGTCAAGATAAAAAAAGAATCATCAACAATAAAAGATAAACTCTAGTTTCTTTGAAGTTTATTGTTGATATAACCTATGCTGCAATTTTTGTTTGAATTAATCAGGTGATATGAGTCTTTTACTTTTTATTTTTCGTATTGGATTCTGTAAGGTAAATAGGTAGGTTTCCTAGGTTGTTTTTGGTTCATGCATAGGTTTTGCATGTGTTAGAATCATTTCTTGATAGGTGTTCAAGTGGTGCATGTGTGATTCTCATGTGTATGTGAGTATGGTGTAAACTCTATTAATTCTAGTGTTTTTGCTTTTTGTTCTTATATTCTCTCTATCATATCTCTCTTTACATTGCAACATCGCTTCTGTTATCATTAGAAATTTGATTTAGATAATAAATTTGTAATTGATCTAATCAGAATTAGTATTGTGCATTCTTGTATGTAATATTGGTAAACAGATATATTTCTAATCACTCTCAAAGTGCTACAAGCATTTTATTCAATAGTATTCATTAAAATTGGTTTGAAAATTTGTTTTAAGAAAAAATAAAAAAAATGTTTTGTATAACCAATTCACCCCTTCTCTTTGTTGGTTGCATTGTGCCATTTAAACCTCCTCAATGGTTAATTTATACTCCCCATGCACTCTTGAGGGGAAAATAGAGCTATAGAAAAATATGAAACATGAGAGAGAATGACTATGGAACTGCCATTGGTGTATAGTAATGATTTTAATGTTGTGTGAAAACCAGAAGAAAGATAAGGAAGGTCGGCAAGAGGATCAAGAATCATAGTAGAAATGGTGGAATTTTCTAACTTCATAGACAATCTGGAACTGTTGGAGGTGCCTATCACATGCAGAAGTTTCTCTTGGTTTGGATCTAGTGGGGCATGCAACCTATTAGTTAGGCTTATTATCTCAGCAAAATGGCTAGAAATTGCTCCCCAAAGCTTTCAACTAATTCTAGACAAAGACAGATTTGACCACTACACAATTGTTCTTTGTGAGTATGATGCAAAGTGTGGCAAAAAGCCTTTCAAATCTGTCAATTCATGGTTGGAAGCAAAGGGCTTTGATGCTTTTGTAAAGGAAAAATATAGAAGTTATTATCCTAAAGGATGGGGCAAGTGCGTATTTAAAGAAAAATTGAAGCTCTTAAAGCAGGACACTAAATTATGAAGCAAAGAGAATGAGGAGGACTTGGAAGCAAAATGCTCTGTTAGTCAAATAAAGATTGAAGATTGCAGATGTGACATCCTTCTTTAATTACAACATATTATAGAAATTTATTCATTTAAATACTATACTTACACCTAGGTAAAATGATTCATGTCACATAATACACACTTATTTTCCAAAACTGTGATATAATAAAACATAGACATATAAGTTTACATGTTAACTTTAAAAATTTCCTTTACAATATTCTCAATTAATAAAGCTCATAATTTAAAGAATTTAATAATGACAAAAAACTATTAATTAATCATCTTTAGTTTAATGTCACACCTAATTAGAGCAATCCAACAAAAAGAGGTAAAGAAAAGTCGGAGCTTCATCACTTGTTATATCATCAAGATATTCCTCACCTAAAAGTGACATTCAGCCTAAACAAAATGCAACAATAAGAAGCAAGGGGTGAAAACTTCTCATGCATGTTAAGACACATATAAAGAGAATGGACAGTCAACTACAGTACAACAAATAAATATATAAAGTCATTCCACACCCATGACAAAAATTATAATCCACACACATGAATTCATTCATACTAATGATGCTCATGCATGCTCTCTGAGGTACACACCCAAAGCAATCATCTTCTAATTATAAGATACATCACAATATTTCACACCACAACAATCAACATCATTACAACTCGCATTATTCCTTCTTATCTTACTCTTTTATTGCATCGTGTAGTCTAAATACAATATTTATAGTTATACTAATGATATGAGGGTGGTATAAATTTTTTTTTAGAAAGATAATACAATTACCTACAACATTTACGTTGATTTCTAGAGTTAGTTTTATCATCTACTATTTTTAAAAATTACAAACCCACAACTATTAACCTAAATCTGACAGTTTGACCTTTACTCACTATTTTATTCATAAATACATCCATTTTGAGTTATTCCAACAGGAAGCTATCATATAAGGATAAAACTTTCATGAAGAATACAAAACCTAATGAGGTCGTTTAAGTCACCTAGCAGGGCTTACAACACACAAACATATATTCCACCCACTAGTTTAGAAACTTAACTTCTAACTCATGTAATTCGGTCAATGCTTAACATTTTTATATGATTCTTGATCCTAAAATATAGCTCCAAATATCTATTTTCTAAAACAATGAACGTAATGCAATTTGGTTAACCACATAGAAAGATATTACAAAAACACTGAGGTATGTTCATACGAAAATTTTCATATAACAAGTATTCAACTTATAAAAGGTTCTTAAAATATAGTTATAACTCAAATCCCTCAAATATTCTACTTCTTTATCTCTAATAGTTAATTATTATCACATCCTACAATTGTAGAAAATAATTAACTTTCAGATAACTAGTTATTTATCCATCAATATCCTCAATGGAAAAAAATATCGAACACCTAACACCTAATTCTTTCAATGTGGAGAATAGTTCAATTAATAGAGTAGTCCTTTAATCATCACATCAATCGATCATATAATTAGAGTTCTATATCATTTAATAATTAATAGCATTCATAGAAACTAACAATATATGAACACAATCAACAATCTAATAATATAACATCAGTTAAATAATTAACACAAACATTCATTATTTGTTTAGGGGCACTCATATCTAGGGTATAAAAATGGAGAACCTCAATAAATAATAAATCAAATAATCCAATAGTTTACATGATCCCCAACAATCCAACAAAATAAATTTATACAAACACCAATTAATTATTCAAAGGCATCAAATACATTGGTTCCACTGCCAAACTCTAATTAAATAAAACAATATAGCTACAAAGTCACATTTATTTTATCAACATTGAAACTTGTTGAAGCTTAGGGACCACTTCACTATCCATTTTCCCTAAACACACCAAATGAGAGATAATTTCTCATCTCCTTACCTCGAATGGTGATCTTGGATGTAAATGATATGTCTTCAAGTTTCGCAATGTTGTTCTCCTCAATCTTGCTGTACAAGGTTCTCTCTGCATTTTTCTCTCTATCACCTCCAAATCTAGAAACGTGAAAATTGAAGTGCAATGACCTAACCCCTCTGAATTACTCTATGTTAATAGTTGGATTGAGCTTTTTAACACTAGACACAAACTTAACATTAGACTATTTTACTATTTACAACCATGTGAAAATTGAAGTGCAATAACCTAACCCCTCTGAATTACTTTATGTTAATAGTTGGATTGGGCTTTTTAACACTAGACACAAACTTAACATTTAGACTATTTTACTATTTACAACCATATTTATTTTATTTATTTATTTTATAAAATCAATCCTTAATTTATTCTACTAAATATAAATATTAAATTAATTTATACATATTAATATAAATTATACATTTTTATTAATATTTTATTTTTTCTAAAAAACGAGATGTTACAACAGAGCTTGACAAGAGAGCAAAACAAAAGCATCTACTAAGAAAAGATATAATTGAAAAAGGAGAACTATAAAGGGAACTTCACCATCGTTCAATCAAATTAGAATCAGTACTAGCACAAAAGGCTAAGCTTAAATGTTGCAGTAAGGAGACTCTAACACAAAATTTTTCCACTTTGGTACCAATTGGCATCACAAATCCAATGCACTCAACGGAATGTTTGGGGATGGAGTATGGATGAAAGACCCTAATAATATAAAAATGGTAGTAAGACAATTTTTTTAAGATAGGTTTCAAGAACCCTCAAATTCGTTGATTCAACTAGATGGAATCTAGGTCAAATAACTCTATGAAAAAGATAATCAACACCTAGAAGAGATGTTCACTAAACATGAAATAAAAATAGAAATATGGAAATGTGACAAGTCAAAAGTTCTAGGTTCTAATGGCTTCATGTTTCATTTTTGGGAGACTCTCAAAGAAAACATTATGAAAGTAATGACTGAATTCTTAAAAAATTAGACGCTTCGACATGGAGAAAATAATTCATTCATAGTATTAATTTCCCCAAAAAAAAAAACGTAGTGAAAGGCTTGGGGAAAATGCAAATTACGTTGCAGTAGACGATACCCTATTCTTCATTCAGTCAAAGATACAAGACTAGTAACATCTCAGCATTGAAAAATGTGCTTAGATGTTTCAAAGTAACATCCTGATTAAAGATTAATTTTTCGTTAAATTTTAAAATTTAAACATAAAATATATTTAGAGTTTCATAAAGTATATTTATACAATATTTATTTTTGTTAGAATTTTGATGTTACTATTATAAAATAAACTCTACTTATAATATTATATTTATAATAAAATTTAAGCTTAAATAAGTTTTTTTCCTTAAAGTTTTACTAAAATTCACTTTTAATCCTTAAAATTTAAAAATATTTTTTTAAAGTCTCCAATTGATTTTTAGTCCTTCTCTAGTTAACACCGTCAAAAAATTGGTGATAGAAAGAACATTTTTTTATTCGTGAATCACTCTGCTCCTAACTCTAACTATATCAATCTTCAATTTCACATCCAACTGAACTAAATATACCAGAATTATGAACAGATAATGTTAATACAAAAGACAAATTAATTTCAGGAACTAAAAAAAATATTTTTGACTTTTGAAGACAAAAAATAATTTTTTGTGAAACTTTAATAACAAAAAACTTATGTAAGCTTAAATTTTAATTATTTAGTTATTCTTATATTCATTATAATGGTATTTTATATTATACGATATTATTCTTTAAAGTTCAAATTAAAAAAAAAATATGACGCCTAATTACTTGGTGTCATTAATTTTAATTTTAAAATGAAATGAATTTATTATATAATGATTTAATTATATATTTATTATTATATTATATTATTAATTCTATTTACTGTTTATAAAAAATTTAATATATTAATCATATTTACTTAATCTAATAAAAATTATATTTCAAATTTAATTATTATAGTTTTATGCATCTTAATTATTGTAATTTCTAATCTTAATTATTATAATTAAGGTAGTGATTTGATAGAAATTTTAAATTCAAAATTTAAATGCAGCTATTTAAAACTTATTATTGTAATGCTTATAACTATAATCTTATAAAAACTGTTTAATCATTATGTCTTGTGTCAGCTATATAGTATTTTATGCATTAATTTACACATCACCATGTGATGCAAAATCTTTTATTTTTATTAAATTATTATTTTATTAATGAGTTTAGATAATTATATTTAAATTTAAAAATCTACAAATAACTACCTAATGTCAAATTTTCATGAACAAATAAAATTCAAATATGTAAGACATTGGATAATTTAATAATAATTATAATTATGAATTGTAGCTGAAGCAAATATTTAGAAATTACTATCGTTTGATGACATGTGTCATCTGAACCTCCATGGTGTGTGACACCTAGATATAAACCATTGAAACTTTTTTCTCAAAGGGTCATGTGTCATCTAAACCCTGCTTTATGAATGCATAAATTTAGTATACTTGACATTTTTCTATTTTAATAACTTGCATTTATGATATGAACCATTGTATTTTGTGGTTTATTCAATTTAATAACAATTAAAATTAGTTTTAGATTCTTGCTTGTTAAACATGCAATTGTAGGTTTGATAGTTGGTTTATGTGTATGAAAAAACACTGTTCGAATAGGTCAACCTCTTAATTTCAATACTTCAAGATTTTGGTCTTGGGCTTCCTATTCAGAGATTTCCTAAAATGCACAAAGAGTTTTAGATTTACAATTAAAAAAATATATATTATGCACAAAGTATTATATAAAATAATTCGAGTACTCTAATGAGGAAGAGGTTGTATATTTTCTAAGTATCAAGGATAGGTACATGGATGGGATGAGGGACGGGGACGTGGAAACCACATACTCGTTCTTGTTCCTTTTTGTTGCCATGTCTATTCTATGTCCCTTATTATTACACTTGTGAGTAATACATGGTGATGATAGCATTTAATAATCATCCCATACCCATTATATTCCTTGTTAAAGATATGCATATCTGTCCCATCCAGATCTATTCTTACTAAAAATAATTTTTATTTTGTAACATTATACTTGTATATATTTTTAGTTTAATTTTAAATCTAAAACTATTTTTAGATTTTATTAAATTGACTGTTATAAAGATGTAATTATTTATAGTATAAATTTAGATTTTAACACAATAAAAAAATATCTTGTCCCATAAAAATTAATAAAATAAAATATAATAAATATATCTTGCGAAACAAATATAAATATAAAATGAGTAGTTACATATCCATCTTATCCAAATTTTAAGAAGTTGAATAATATTCATATTCATATTCAATGAAAGCAAGTATTCTCACTCAAAATTGTTAACGAATACAAAAGTTATTATCATCTCTAATAGTATGATGTAAAAATACTTATTGTTATTTGTTTTTTATTATTCATAATATAATGATGAAACTAAGATTTTAACCTATAATCTTATGATACTATCTTAACCATTACCATTACTAGAACTATTATTATTTGGTTTGAAAATAAGAAAAGAGAGAATCAAATTATCTCCAATGCATTGGCCAAAAAGTCTTGTAACCAAAGAGGAAGTCTTTAATCCTAGCTTTCTAAGATTATCAATAATATTTTCCCTGCACATAATAAAGTTCCATATTGATTATATATGCTCCATACATAATAGATTATGTGCGTGTTTAGATTGCCATCTGTAAACTTTCATTATGTTTTTTCAAAGTTGCAAATAGATAAGTAACTTTATCGGTTGTTTGAATAAAAAATATGGATTAATATTATTCGACTCAATGTTTTCCTAAACACATCTTAATACATGTGAGAATGTGGGTTGTGTAAACCAATTATTAGTGTGAAATCGAGAGATGGTGTAAAAATTCAGATACATTTTTTTTATCTTATTGCATATCAACAAAGAAATGTTTTCACGTAGGACCACCCTAATTCAATAAAATTTCATGCCATATCTTCTTAACCAAACCAATAAATTTGAATTTTCTTTTCTCTTCTCATTTCAACCTTGTTTCTTCTTTACTAAACACATTAATATTGTGTTTGGATGTGAAGAAAGAGAAAAAAAAAATTGAGTGAAATTGTGTAAGTGCTTTATGGGAGCCACACCTCCTATATTCTACTTTAATTTAAATATTATATTCATTTTTATACAAAGAGACCCAGGTACCTCATTCATCAACATTAAGAAAGTAGTTAGTTTGAATTTATTATGGTTTTCTATTTTCAAAACAAAACGTGTGGCTTTTTATTTTCAAAACAAAACATCTATATCGAAAATGAAGTTGAAATCGTTTTTAACACAAGTTTGAAATATTGCTTTATATATATATATATATTTTTTTTTTTTTTTTTAAAATTATGAGAAAAGGTTTCATGAACTTAATTCTTAGTTTTAAACATCACTCTTTCATTACTAGTATTTCATAATCATTGTCACCGCCACAACCATCACCCTTACTCTACCACCACTATTATTGAGTCTAGTAGCTCTTTATCGTCATTGCTAGCATAATTATTGTCATGTTGTTGTCACTACTATCATCTTCTTCAACAACATTGTTGTTATCACTACAACCATAATCATTATTGGCACTAATCCACCACCACCCTTACTATTGTTGTACCTTTATTGCAATTGTCATTGTTTGCATATATTGTCATCGCCATGGGTGCTACCACCACAACTGTCATCATTGTCGTCACACCATTATCATTGTTACTGTTGTTTCTACCACTATAACCCCCATTGTGATCATTCAACCACCATGGCCACCATCTTTGCCAATATTATGACCCTATTATTGTTGCCACCATGATGATTGTTGCCCTGGTGGTATCCTTGTTGCCACCACCTTGAACAAGCATATTTAGTTATTTTATTTTTTATTATCTTTATGTTGACATACTTTTTATATTGAATTATTTCATAGAAAAGTTAGATAAGATAAAATGCTTAACTCATTTTATTCAGCTCTAATTTTGAGGTACATTTTAAAAACTAAACAAAAGAAAATTAAGGCTAAAAACTCAAAACTAAGGGCATGCAGATTGATTTGATTTTGTTTTTTAATTTTTGAAAAGAGTTTTGAAAAATGGTTTCTAAGAATTTTTTTATGAAATAAAAAAAAATTTGTTTGATAAGTGTTTTTTGAAAACTGTATTGGAGATGTAAAAATAAAAAAAAAACTTTATCTATATTTATGGAAGAACCATTATGAAACGCAAAAATATAATCTACTTTCCATGTGTTTGGAGTTTTCAAAATAAAATTACTCACATTTGTTTCCCTTAAACTAAACTATTTTTGAAAATTATTTTAAAAAAAAATACTAATTGCTTGTTTGACAACAATTTTATAAATCTGTTTTCAGTATTTTAGTATTTAAAAACTAAAAAAATCATTTAGTTAGTGTTTTTTAAAATAGTTTTAAAAAACAAATTGTGTATTTTGGTTCTTAAAAACTAAAAAAAGGAGAATAACAGTAAGTAGTTTTGTTTTTCAGTTTTATATATTTGTTTTGAAAATTCAAAATATAAGAATAATGTATTATTTTTTGCTTTTCATTAATGACATTTTCACAAATATGAACAATTTTTTTCCCCATTTTGATATCTATAAAACAATCACTAGAAAAAAAGACATTTAACATCGATTCTGCAAGACATACAATATTGGTTAAATTTCAATGTTGTATTCACTGTAGTTGTATGTTCGTTATAATATTAGTTTTTGAAATCGTTGTGCAAAGTTAAAATCAACAACAATTATGGTTAAGTCACGGTTAAAATTAAACCACTGTTATAGTTGAACCGCTATTAAAAGTTAAGGTATATAACAATTTAGGCATAAGATAACATCAATTATATGATGGGAATAATTGTTGATTTTAAACATACAACAACGGTTTTTGAACACAATGGATGTTGAATGTATATTTTATTTAAAAGCCTTTTCGTTTTTAATACACATCCATATGCAAATTTAAATTTATATAACCAGAATCAAATTATATATATAAAAAAAATTTAAATAAAAATATACAATTTTATCATATATTTTACAATCAATCATTTTAAAAACAAATATCATTACCATTGTGTAATCATTTCATATATACAAAATGCTTACCTACGCACTACAAAACTTACACAATTGAAACTATATATTTCCTAGTCCTAGCCTTAAATTTTAGAAAATATTTTACCTATTCGACATGAATTTGATGGATTCTCGTTGTTTCCAAAGAAAAAAGATTTTAAAAAGCATGCAATATATAAATCATACATAAATTAATGACATTAACTTATAATTAAAATAAATTAATCTTATAATAATAAATATTATAATTTGTATCATTGTCCAATCATCTTTAAAGTTTTCAATCATGATATTTCACATTCAGTGCATGACATAATACTATATCCTCTAGTTTGATGATTGTCCTATCAAAATTTTATTATAAGTTGCTTATTTTAAAAAGCAATCAAATTTAGTCTTGAAAATTTCAAACACACGTTAAAATATTTACATTTATTTTAATCCAATCAATTTTCTTCGGTTTACCTTCTCTCTTACCTTGAAATTCACTCAAAGTACTAATAAAAAGAAACATTTATATTGTAAGGCTAAGATGTATATATATTTGGCATACAATACAAATAGTGCATTATAATTTATATATAAGTAAAAAAATTTACGTTATTATTACAGATTTGATATCTACATCAATCCTCCTATGTAAAGAACAAAAATATGCAACATTGTTCTCCCAAAGACAAATAACCAAAAGTTGTCAATGTTTCCTACAAAAGATAATGATTATAAGTTTAAGAATTCAATTATTACTTAAATATATTATCATTTTGCATAAAATACTCATTTAAGTAAGCTCCTACGTAGATGTCTTTTTGTGATTTTTTCAATAACTTTGGGTATATGCTTTTACATTACCTGCTACTTGTATGGATGGTGCCTCAAGGAATCCATAGTGTGAATCATATCCCAAATCCATAGCTACCTCTTACAAAAGCCTATTAAATGTAAAAGTTAACCAATTATAGCATTTATATATTAAAGAAGTTTTTTTTCTCATCTTCCAAAAAATAATTCTTAGAAATTATTTTTCAAAACTCCTTTCAAAAACTAAAAAATAAAACTAAACCAATGAGATCATAATTAAATGAGTTTTTTAGTTTTTAAATACGGGAATACTAAACACAATTTATAAAATCTCAACCAAACAAACGCTAAAACTTCTTTTGATTTATCAAAATTTTAAAACTAAAAATAAAAATCATCTCGAATGTGACGACCTAGTTTATAACAATTACTTTATTCTATTTTACAATGATTTTCAACACTACCCTTATACTATTTAATACGTCTATTTTCTTAAGTCTCCTAATTATTGCTACTTTCCTAATTATTTCACTTTATTATTTATCTTTTAATTGATAATTGATTTCTTATTTTAATTTTATATAATATAACTATTAACAACTATTCTGATTTGGATGTTTTAAATAAGGATAGAGACGATATTTTTTTCTATTTTTGTCCATTTTATCGGAGAGTATAAATATTTATTACTTACTTCTTTTTATTAAGTAAATATTATTTAAAGTTAAGTTAAAATAATTAAGTTTTTTTTCAAAGAATTGGTTAACGCGCCCGTTGATAAAATTAGACATTAATATACAATGCAAATTAGTCTAATAAATAGAATAAAAAATTTTTGGCACAGAGGTAAACAAAACATTCTCTTGAGTTGTAGATAGACCTAGCTTAGCAAAACCATAAGCCAACAGGTTTGCTTTATGGGAGGTGAAAGTGAAATTATAGTGAACTATTTTTTAGGATGGGATAAAGCTCGTGGTCAATTATACATCCTTCCTCTAGGAACTTGATGTTATTGAGGAGTCAGATTCAATTGTTAGTGTCTGGAACCCACACTCATAAGCCACCTTCGGAGCTTCAACAATAACCCATAACTCAGTCTCGTCAACTTGACAGAAAGGGATTATATGAGACAAATCGAGCAGAAGCTTCCCTATATGGTTTTGAGCTACTCCTCCAACAGCCGCTTGTCTGCGGTTGGTAAGAATAATCATATCACAGTTAATCTTTATCATGGTTGTGGGTAGGGCTACCTAGATATGCTAGTGATTTGCATCAATATATTGCTTACCATTCTCCTTCATGATTGAATGCGTTTGATGAACACCAGTAAACTCCTTTACAAGGGCCAACACAAAGTGAGTTAGTTGGTCCTTTGATTTGCAACTGGCTTTAAACACAAGTTCATTCCTTCTCCACCATAGTCAGTAAAAAAAATACGAAATATTTGACTCCACTCGTTAGCCCATTTTAGGTTTGACAAAAGCCACAAATCAAAATTCTGTTGCCCCAAAAAAATTTGGACTGCCTACTGTGCCAAAGTTCCTCCATAGTTTGGCAGTGTGACTAGAGTCATGTAGAGCATGCATCATAGACTCCATCTACTGGCCACATAGCGTGTGATTTGGATTCATGGTCATATGCCTTGTATATCTAAATTCAATTGTTGGAAAAATCTCGCATGCAATTTTGCACATAAAGGTATGAATACGCTATGAGCCTTCCCACTTTCAAACTACCTAAAAAATTAGCCTACACTATAAAGAATACACTTTGAGGCTTTCACAGGCTGATTTTGTGGAGAATTGACCATGTACAAGTCATCCTCCCTATCTCCTCTAGCCCCTCAATTGTGCAGATATCCATCACCATATCGTTGGCAAAAGGCTAGATGATATCTAGACATGGCATAAGCCATCAACAACCACAAACAACATGTTTTATTCACATTTTGCAAAGGCAAGTTACCAATACACCAATTTGTTAGGGGATCACCACCTAAGTAGGGGAGTTCATCAATTTTGGTCAACTTGACGAACCCGGTAAACCAAACTGAACTAATAGTTTGGTTCAATTTTTCACTTGATCGAATTTGTATCCGACCCAAACCGACTATAACTGACCATGTCTGGTTTGATTCGTGGTTTTCGTATTTCAAAACTCTGACCTACCCGAACCAACCCAAAAAGTATATATATATATATATATATATATATATATATATATATGTATGTATATATATATATATTATATTTATTTTATATTTTTAAGTTAGTAAATTTAGTAACCTCTTTGTTTAGGGTTTCAAGTTTCAAAACCCTGACTTGACCTTATTTTATAATTATATATTTAAGTTTGTAAATTTAGTAAATTTATTTTATATTTTAAATTTATACAATTTGTTGTTTGTATCGTATTGTGTTATTTTAATAGTTTAAGTTGACTATTTTAGTATATATGAAGCACTTGATATTTTGTTATAAAATTATGAATTTAGTAGACTAATAAATTTGACTAGTTTTAGGTATAAAATGATTTTTTTATGATTTAATAATGAAAAAATGATTTTTTTTTATTTTTATATCGTTTTCCCTAAAACGGAACTGAACCAACCCTGATTATCGATGTTTCAAGTTAGGGAAAAAATTCCAGAAAGCGAACCAACACAATTAAAATTAATTGGTTTGGTTTTCATTTTCTTCTAAAACCAAACCAACCCGAACCGTGAATATCTCTAGACCTGAAACCCAATTATCACTCTGTAGCTCAACCTCCCTAGACCTGAGTAACATGACTATAGGAAGTGTTAATGCCTTTAAAAAAGTTTTTACCCTTTTGAGTTGGGTGAATGTGAGGTCTTGCAGTTCCACCACAATTGTACTTGGATTGAATGAGATGGAACTACATATCTGCTGGTTTATTGAGAAGTCTCCACACTGCTTTTGTGAGAAGCACGATATTAGCATGTCTAATCTTCTACAGTCCAAAACCTTCCACTTATTTGGGTTTGCACAAGGTGGTGCAACCTTGAAGGTGCTTGTCCATGGATCCTCTTCAAGTTTCTTCAATCCTTGAGAAATGGAAGTGAAGAGATGAGAGAATGAAAGATGAATGACGCCACTTCTAGAGAATTTAAGCTATTAGAGAGAGCTTGCCACAAAGGAATGAGTATTTGATAAAAGCTTGTGAAGAACTCTACTCTAGGGAGAGAGAATTCGTACACTCTTTAGAGAGAAAAGTCAACTCACAAGTTTTTATTCTCAAAATTCAAGTGTGTATTCTACAATGAAGTGTGAGGTTGTATTTATAGAGTTAGGAAGTGTTTAGGATGTCCAAGCACTTAATTAGGGTGTTTAGATGACTAAGCATAGGTTGATTATGCTAAGCATCATTAGCACATGACTAGGAGAGGTAATCATCCAAACAAGGCCCTAAATAAGTGGATCTTGCTCCCAATGTGCCACCTAGATCCTAAAAAAGTGGATCTAATTCTCTTGATATTTAAATTAAGAGACAACTAGATGCCACCTAGGATGGAGAAGCCATGTGGCGCCTATTAGAGGGGATATGTTGGTCCCATACGTCTCTTATGCACATGTATATATCTAGGAGGTGTGGAAATCAAACAAGGGGGTGTGTAAATTAATATTTATGCATCCTTTTGCTCCAAAAGGCTCACCTTCTACCATACACCCCACACAAATAACTAATGACACTCCATGCCATAAATAAGAGAAAACAAGGTGTAATGGTCGAAATACAAAGGCCTAAAAATTACTAATAACACCTACTCAAAATACTATATCATTTACATAATATTTACTAGTAATTTTAAGATTATAGCCTTAAAGTTTTCATAAAGCTCCTTCCTAACCATGTCTTCTTTCTAATCTTCCTATCCAAGCGACCTTGCTAGGTAGGATTGCACCAATACTTGCCTCGTGAGAAGGATTTGACCTCAAATCTAGAGGTACTTCTTCCTTTTCTTCCAGTCTTGCAATGAGATAAGCAAAATAATCAATAGGTGTAAACTCTAGAGGGTTAGGAGAGTAAGGGATCTATGAGATAGCCCCTCAAGGTTGGGGTAGTAGAGGTAGTGCAGGGGCCTCCACATAGCAGCTCCCCAACGTAAGCCCAATGCTCTAAGTATGAGTCTCACTTGATTAGAAGTAGACGAGACTATACTAAGTACATTAGAGCACTCATCAAGGAAGGTTAAGTAAAGTTTGAGATTGTGATGCTTTGTGCTCAATGGTAATGGGCACAACCCCAACTTCTACTTCCTTATGAGAATATGTACCTTTAATAAGATCCTCCTTAGAATCCAAGGGGTAATATTCTTAAAGGTTATCCTCCCTTTTCATGTCTCCCAAATCTTGAACTTGATATGCATGAACAAGCTCTAAAGGTGAAGATTCAAGCTCAACACTTGAAAATGTATGCAATGGTGTCTTCTTAAGTTGAAGGTAGAGAAGTTGTTGCATAAAGAAGTTATGTTTTAAGTCCACTTTTGTAGAAAAATGACTCTCCTTTATCACAAACTTCTTGGAAGTGGTACTTCCTTCCATCCCATCAACTAATAATGCTTGTTTATTTTTTCTCTTTTTGTTTTTCTCTTCCTCCCTCTTTTTATTTTTCATGCTAAGTTGATCTTTTGCTACCTGTGTAAGTGTTAGAGGATACAAGTTTATATGCCTATCCATATAGGTGAGGACTACTTGGTTGGAATGACCATGATGAATGGTTTTCTTGTCAAATTGCCATGGTCTTCCAAGCAATATGTGACCAGCATCTATAGGAACAATATAAAAAAGTATTTCATCATTGTATGTTCCTATTGAGATTGGTACCTTTACTTGCTCATTGACCACCATTTTCCTATGCTCATTGAGCCATTGAGGTTTATATGGTTTTGGATGGGGAAGTAGGGTTAAGGCTAGCTTTTCTACCAACCTTGAGCTGCAGTAATTGCAACAAAAACCATTGTCTACAATGAGAGAACACACCTTATCTTCTACTTGACATCTAGTATGAAATATTTTCTCTCTTTGAGACTGTGTTAACTCAGTAAGTTGGCTTCCAAGAAGCCTTTTGATTATTAAGAAGTGTCTTTCACATGTATAAGCATCTTCAATATGAGAATTAAATGCATGATCTCTTCAATATGATGTTCTTTATGCTCATGATGTTTATGTGGTTCCTTTTAGGGGAGCTCTTGGAAGAGCTCTCCTTGAGTTGATCCTTCTTTGCATAAGGTTGATAGTATCTTTTAAGCCCTTTCCTTTTAATTTGATTTTCAACCTTTATACATAGTTGGACTAACTCATCTAGGTTTGTGTATTAGAAAAGCTTCACTTTGACTCTTATTTCAGAGCTTAACCCACACAAGAACCTAGCCATGGTGGCCTTGGGTTCTTTAATGACATTGGCCCTTAGGATGAGGAGTTCCATCTTTTGTCTATACTCCTCAATGCTTAGGTTGTGTTGCCTAAGCCTTTGGAATTTTTCCAAAAGGTCCCTTTCATAATAGCATGGGATATGTCTCCTTCTCAAAGAGCTTCTCAAATCATTCCAATATTTAATTGAAGGCATTTCCCTTCGAGCCTTATCTTTGACCAACCCATCCCGCCAATGCAAGGCATGCCCTTGGAAGCTAAGAGTATCTAATTAGACTTTCCTTTACTCCCTTATCTTATAGCATTTAAAGAGTTGTTCTACCTTGACTTCCCAATCAAGGCAGACTTCCATATCCTCTCTACCATGGAAGGGATGAAGGTTTACTTTTTACTACCTTGGAGGGGGCATATGTTCATGATGATTATTGTTTTGATTATGGTTGGATCTCCTTGATCTTTCATAAAAAATTTCTTCTATTTCATTGTAAGTGTATGAGGGATATCCATGCTCATACACTTCATTTTCCCCTTTATTTATTTTTTCTTCCTTCTTTTTTCTCTTTTCCTCTCTTTTTTTCTCTTCCTTTTCTTTTTGTTTTCTCCTCTCTTCTTTTTCTTTCTTCTCTCTTTATCCCTTTCCTTTTTTCTTTGCTTATTCGCCATCATCCACTCCCTAAACTATGAAGTAAAACTTTCAAGAGAGTTAACCTTAGGTGAGTGCCATTGGTTAACACTCTTGTTACTTGAGGCACTAGTGTGTGAATGTGAAGGCATAATGTGAAAGAGATACTAGGCGCAACAAAAAGCTTCTAAAACACTTCTCCCTTTCTTGTTTTCTCTTCTAAGTGAAGTCAATTAGCCTTTGGAACTCAAGCCTATCTAAGCGGATTGGTTGCAAGAAAACTTAAAAGACAAGAAATGTAAAAGCATTGGGTTCTAGCCGTGCTCCTAAAGGGAAAGAAGTTGGTGTACCACTTCCTTCTCCTCACCTTATACCACATGAGACTAAGAGATTAAAGAATATTACAAAATTAAAGGAGTGATCTCTAAAAGGTATCAACACTCCTAAAGCTAATCACAATACATCCAAAAGAAAAAGAGTTATCCTAATTACAAACCACTAAGAATTACAACTTAATGAAAAAAAGGTCTTCAACTCCTTGCTCCCTTTAGTGTTTACACTCAAGAGTGCCTTGTTCTTCCCTTGGAGAGGTTCAGCCAAGCTTTACAATTCCTCCTAAGGTTGCTACCTTTGAGGAAAAGTCTCCAACAAAGGCTCACCAACAAGAAGCAAACACCAAACCACCAACAACAAAAAAAAAACACAAAAGTTGCAAGAATAGAAGCTCAAAACAATAAAAGGATTTAACAACAATTAGGAGACTATCCAAAAGGAAAGAATAATATGAACAAACTAGAAATATTATTTAAGAGACAAAGCTAAAATTAAAGGAAGTGAAACGAGGGAAGCACAACAAAAGAATTACTTAGAAATGGTTCTAGACTAAGAGTATGAACTAAAAAGAAAAACAAACAAAATTTTCACAAATTGCACAAAGGCCTAGTTCAGCTTGGCCATGAGCTATTCAGGATATTCTCTAGAAATTACAACTAAATTTGAGCACTCCTTTTGCAATTTTAATTTTGTTACTAGGTACACCTATTTTGCACTATTTTTCTTTTAGTTCTTTGTATTTTTTGTTCTTTTTTTCACTTTTTTTTATTTCTTTTTTTTTATTCTGCTCTAGGTGTACCTAAACATCTCTTTTGATTGCAAATTTTGTGAGTGAATTAGGAGAACTAAACGCTTGAGAGAAAGAAAACTATCTTAGGCACAAATTTCAAGACTTTTGCAATTCATGAAAAATTAGTAACTCAAAGTGCACTCAAATTTTTGAAGTGATTTAAGAAAAGTTCAAAGAGCCTTTTTTGTGATTTACAACCATTTGTTATACAAGTTTTATGGCTGAAACAGGTTCACAAAATCGCTCATGTAAGTTCACACACAATCACTTCAAGTCTTAGTGCAAAGAGAGCTACTAAAATTCAACTAATGAACAAAGAATCTAAGATGAAATTGAGCCATAAAATTTTGAGAAAATTTTCAATGAATCATGCTTAATCTAGAAGCATGTACACTAAAGAAGAGACTCTAAAATTTACAGCTTAAAATCAAGAAGATTCAAATACAAAATTCTATGAAGTAAAAACTTAAAATAACGAGGTAAAACCTAAGGAATTTTAATATGACAAAAACAATGACTAAACACAACTCTAATTGACAATTAATTTTAGATTTCAAAATTAAAAATAAGTCTTAAGAGCAAAAACAGCATTATAGAATCAAAAGTAGCCAAGGAATAGTACTCAAGAAGCTAAAGTGCAACAACCACAGTGCTGTGGCGATTACCATAGACGTGTGGATAGTTCAGCCAGAGCACAAATGAACTGAAAAAAATGGCATAAGGCAAGAACTATTTCCTAACACACAAAGCAATGGTTCAATGGAAGAAAATAAGGAATTGAATAGAACAAAAGCAACAAAAAGAGTAAAGGAAATCAAACACTGACAAATCAAGACAAAACTTGCAAGACAAGCTATAAAAAATATGAACCACATGTAAGCACATTTTAACAATGAATAGAGTGGAGTAGAAAATGAATTGAGATTGAAAATTAAACTCAAAAACAGCAAGAACAATTAGGATTAGGTAAGAAGAAACCTAGAAGAGTAGGCTCTGATTACCACTTGGTGAACCTTGAAGGTGCTCATCCATGAATCCTCTTCAAGTTTTTTCAATCCTTGAGAAATGGAAGTGAAGAGATGAGAGAATGGAAGGTGAATGAAGATAAGTCATTGGAGAGAGCTTGCCACAAAGGAAGGAGCCTTTGATAAAAGCTTGTGAAGAACCCTACTCTAGGGAGAGAGAATTCAAACACTCTTTAGAGAGAAAACTCAACTCACAAGTTTTTATTCTCAAAATTCAAGTGTGTATTCTACAATAGGGGTGGGGTTGTATTTATAGAGTTAGGGAGTGTTTAGGACGTTCAAGCACTTAATTACGGTGTTTAGATGATTAGGCATGTGTTAATTATGCTAAGCATCATTAGCATATGAGTAGGAAAGGTAATCATCCAAACAAGGCCCTAAATAAGTGGATCTTGCTCCCTATGTGCCACCTAGATCCTAAAAAAGTGGATCTAGTTCCCTTGATATTTAAATCAAGAGAAAACTAGATGCCACCTAGGATGGAGAAGCCATGTGATGCCTTTTAGAGGGGACATGTGAGTCTCATATGTCTCTCATGTACATGTGTATGTCTAGGAGGTGTGAAAATCAAATAAGAGGGTGTGTAAATTAATATTTACACATCCTCTTTCTCCAAAATGGCCCACCTTCTACCATACACCCACACAAATAGCTAATGACACCCCATGCCAAAAATAAGAGAAAACAAGGTATAATGGCCGAAATACAAAGACCCAAAAATTACTAACAACACCTAATCGAAATACTATACCATTTACACAATATTTACAAGTAATTTTAAGACTATGACCCTAAAGTCTTCATGAAGCTCCTTCCTAGCCATGTTCTCTTTCTAATCTTTCTAACCAAGGAACCTTGCTAGATAAGATTGCACCATAGGTAGTCCTAACCAAGCCCATGGACCTTTTTTGTTGAGTCAGAATCTTCCCTGACAAAATCACTGCATTTCATATCAATCACGTTACTAGACATAAACAATAGATTAGTTTCCATAACATAAATAGGCAAAACTTGAATAATGGATTTCACCAAAGTAAGACATCTTGCAAAAGACAAAGCATTCTCTTCTAAAATAATTAAGTATATCACACTAAAATTTATTATTTTACAAGAATTTCATATCAATAAATAAATTACATACTATTAATAAATAGATAATATATATTTTTAAAAATATTAATTATCTTAAAATAATTAAATAAAAATAATCTAAAAACTCCAGAATTAAAAACAACTAAAAAGCACGACACAAACTTGATTTCTGTGCAGAGATAACGAATTTGATTTGACTTCTTGTCTGCTGATTGCGATAAAAGGAGGCACATAATTCGAGTTCTTTCCAATTTTGACTTTTTCTGCCTATCTCTTACAATATTACATATTGGATTCCTCCAATAAAGGGCTAATGTTCAGTAGCTCATATATAACGCCAAACCTATTATGTCTAATTTTTAAGTTAATTTAATATATTTTTATATGAAAAATTATTACTAAATAATTAATATAATAAATAGACAAATAAAATTAATACAATAAAAATATTATATTAAACTTTTATTCCAATTTTAAACTTAATTTTATCCTATATCAAATATTTAAGTGTATAAGTTAGTTGGAATATATATCACTTTTGGTGAATATTAATAATATTAAGATGTTTATTTTTTTTATATTTAATGGTTATAAAAAAATTATAAAAATTGAATCCGCCACATTTTTCATTTTCAGTGGAAGCTTTTTTTATGACAGGGGCCCAAACTTTTTTTCTTACTTCTACTAAAAATTGCTATTCTGAAAAAATATACAAACAAAAAAATAAATAAACCAGGAAACACTAAATTGTTAGTTTGCTTATCATGTTATTGCCATTAGGTGTTACATTTTATATCTTCAATATAAAATAAAAATTTCACTATTTTAACCATTAAAATTTAAAATATTATTTTACTGATGATGTTTATTAAGGCTGAACCACAATTTTTTTCTTGTTTTTTAACCAATTAAACTAACTTATATTTTTAAAATTTTTTAATATTTTATTATAGATTAAATTAAGTAGTGTGATAACCTCTGAATTAGTCAAATTTTTATTCTATATAATCAGTACCGTTGAATTTTATCTTAAGATTATGCAATTAGTGTCGTTAAACTTCTACATGTTATATATATATATATATATATATATATATATATATATATATATATATATATATATATATATATTCAAAATCAAATTAAACCGAATTGATAATTGAAAAAATTGAAAATTACAAGGGGTAGTTTGGTTATTTTAATTTTTAAATTGTGTGATTTAGTTTGCAATTTAATATGTTGAAATCGCATTAAACAACTTACCTTTAGTTATTTTAGAAAATACGCAAGAAGACATATATAATTAATTATTACTCATCCTTGTCGTTTAATTATTAATTACATGAGGGTTTGTAAAAAAAATTTGGAAATAAAACATAAAAACCAAATCCCAATTATGAGATACATAACATAGGGTTTATCACCCATTCTGCGTAAGTACGAATATTAACTTCGCTGCACAACACCAATCCCATGTTGATAGTTGAACTGCTTATAGAATATCATGCACTTGATGTGCTTGATCTTGACAATTTTTGCATTTCTAGCTGATAAAGGGGATTTTGACCTGTATTTGTATCATGTTTAATACTTGTTTGTAAGAAAAAATGCATATAAACTCATTTTTTAGTGTTTATTCTCACTTTAGACAGATAGTTAAGAAACAAAAAGAAAATGGGAGAAAATCAGGTTTTTTTAGAGTAATTATTGAAGATCGAGGTCAACACGACTATGCTCTATTACATCACGACTGTGCTAGGTCAATGCAACTTAAAAAGTCAATAAGAATAAGTACACCCGTGCTAAAAAGCCCAAACACTTCTTATAAATACTAGAAGATGAGAAATAAAAGGGGCTTGCTTTGGCTCGGATGAAGAGTTAAATTTGTGACCTAAAGGTAAGTACGAGATAGTGTCAATTTATAGTGCTCCTTATTAGTAATTCTTTCTTTTATCATTGATGTATTGTTTGATTCACGGGATGTTTGGCTCATCACCCATTTTGTGTAAGTACAGGATATTAGCTTCGTTTCACGACACTAATCCCATGTTGATAGTTGAACTTCTTGTAGAATATCATCCACTTGATGTGCTTGATAGTTGAAAATTTTTGCATTTCTAGCTAATAAACCCGATATTGATATGTATTTTTATCATGCTTAATGCTTCTTGGTAAGGAAAAAATGCATATTTATTGAGATCAATTGAATCTTTTACCAGGGCCCATGCTCCTACTCGGCTGGTGCCAAATAAAAAAAAGAAGTGGAAGCTTGCCCAGTAGGCAGTTAGATGTAAAAACTTATTTTTTAGTGTTAATTTTTACTTTAGAGAGGTACTTAAGAAATGACAAGAAAAAGGGGGAAAATCGGGTCTTTTTAGAGTAATTATTAAAGATTCAGTTAAGCATGGCTATACTCTATTACAACACGGTTGTGCTAGTTAAACGCAACTCAAAAAGTAAGCCAGAATAAGCACAAGCATGCTTAATTCAACACAGCCATATTACAATCTCAAAGACTTGAGCATGACTGTGCTAGAAAGCCTAAACACTTCCTATAAATACTAGAAGATGAGAAACAAAAGGGGACTCGTTTTGACTCAGACGAAGAGTCAGATTTGTGACCTAGAGCTAAGGAACGGGAATGAAGCTTTGGATTGAGTTAATTCATAGTGCTCTGTATCAATAATTCTTTCTTTTATCATTGATGCATTCGTATTTCATAAGATGTTTGACTTTTCATTACTCATGTCTGGATGATTCCCTTTTTTCTAGGTGTTGCGATGTAAACTCTTTGTTATTCCCCATCGTACTTTGCATTATTATTCTACGTCATTCAGTGATTAAATTGTCTTACTATTTTATTTGTTAATATCTTAATTGTTTGAATATTCATGATCATTGATGTTTGAATGATTGAAGTGTGTGTCGATTGGGTTTGTTCCAATATAATTTACCAAATTTTATTGGGTAAACCTCTAATTGATTAATAAGAAACCGATGCTAATTTGGAGTCTTGCATGACCAAACTAGATAACAAGTTAGAGTTATATAGTGTGGTATGAATGACCAAATGCATGACAACAATCTTGGTCTTGGTGATCAATGAATAAAAAAAATGAACTTCCTTAGTAAATAGACAGTAAAAACATTATAATGGAAATCACAACGTTAAGTCTTAATCGTTTTATTTCTAAACTGATACCTCTCAACAATCTAGCACCGTTGTTGTAGATTAGATTGTATCCAATTCTCGAACAAATTAATTTAGAATAAGTGAATAATTATTCTCAATACTTTGCAAATATTTTATTTTCTTTTTTTTATTATGTCTCTATCGTACGTTACTTCCCTAATTTTTTGTTTCTATCTATACTTATGTCTATCTCGTCCTTATTTGGTTTCTTGTTTTGCTATTTTCTATTCAATATTTTTTTATAATTTATTTTATTTTGCTTTATTAATTTTTTTATTTTTTGTTTTTTTAACTGTTGCGGTTTAACCCTTCTTCTTATGTGAATAGTATATGCAAACTTAATCTTAAAGACCTGCCTCAGAGCATAAGCTTGAGATTGAAAGAACTGCTTATAAGAATAGATCTAGAAAGAGAAGAATGGTAGGATGTATCGAGAATGCTTAAGGGGAAAAGAAGATGTTGTTTTGAAACTAACTTTACAAGACTTTTTCTTCTTTATGGTGGGGATAGCCAACAACATTCTATTCCCTAACTACGGGCAGAACACGTTTGAATTGAAACCAACACTATTGTAGATGATTAAGAATAAGAAGTTCAACGATTTGCCATTAGAATATCTAGTTGCTTACCTAAAGCGTTTCCTAAGGATAACAAGCATTGTTTATTACTCGAGAGTGTGACCTAAGACATAGTGTGATGTGCAACTTTCTTATTCTCATTAAATAGGATATCTTTAGATCTATTGGGCGTCATTGCTGAAGCACAACATTCGCACCTAAGAAGAGTGGTCTCACAAATTCTTGAAGAAGTATTCCTCTGCCACCAAATATGATCAGTTGCAAAGAGATATTGCAAATTTTTCCTAATATGAACAAAAACCACTCGCTGAAGCTTGGAATAGATTTTAAGAGATGCTGAGTGATTTGCTTCACCATGGGTTGCCATTAGGAAGAATAATTCAGATATTCTACAATGGATTGATAGACTCAAACAGAACATGTGTCAATATTGATAGTGGAGGGACCATAATAAAAAAATCATCACCTGCAACCCAGGAAATAATAACAGATTTAGCCTCATTAACCTACTACAGTTTGGTTGTTAGAAGAATTCTGAAGAGGCCAGTTGGAGTTTATCAGGTAGAAGTTGAAACAATCAGTTCAAGGATAGATAAAAAGCTCAACACCTTGACAAGGAAAGTAGAGACTCTAACGAAGACACACATGCAACTACTGCAATTCACACTTCCTTCCACTTGCAATGAATATGGAGAAAAGGGCCACAGAGCAAAAAATTTGTCAAATGGCCGACACATTTGCCAAAGAAGATGTGAATTATGCTGGAAGGAAAGACATGTAATATAATCTCTATTAAAAAGCATACAATCCAAGGTGGAGAGATCATCCCAATCTAGCATAGAGATACTAGAGAGAATTGCGCAGAGAAGACACATAGAAGCCCCTTATATTCAGGATCAAAGACCAAGGCAAGACGAGAAAACATCAACATTAAAAGATACTATGATGCAATGCATGGCCCAGAATGATGTAAAAATGAAGGCGTTAGAGACACGAATGTCTACCTTGGTGAATCTCATATCTCAAAAGGCACAACGTGCTCTACCCTCTCAAAGAGAACCAAACCCCAAGGCAGAGATAAAGGCAATTACCACAAGGAGTGGAGCAAAATTGGAAGACCCACGACCACAATAAATAGGCATTCGACAACCATTAATAGAGGTCCCTACTGAAGGGGATCAAAATGTAGAAAAGGATAAAAGTAAGGAGGTACAAACACCTCTTTAGGTAAGAGTTCCACAATTGGTGAAGTTCTTACAAAGGGTATCATAATAGGAAGACCGAGCCTAAGGAAGGTCCACCTTTTCTTTCAAAGGAGGTTCTTTACATAGAGAAATTTTTCCATCAACCCTTGCAAAAAGAATAAGTTGAATTTGAGGTTTTGTTTAAGCCTTTTGAACATATTCATTTACAACCTCAAGTCCAACTTGATGAGTGCTCCAATGCATCTAGACTAGTCTCACCCACCATTTCAAAACCTTTGAGGCTAGCATCTAGTGCATTAGGAGAAGGATGTGGAGCTGCTATGTGGAGGCATTTGCATAGTAAAACCTTTTCAAATCTTCTTGGCAACCTTCACTACCCTAATCCTAATAGGTTTTCTTATAGACCTCTTAATCCCCCCAAAATCATCTGTCAGCTCATATTTACTGTTTTCCTTATTTTTTTGTAGACTTTGAAAAAGAGAAAGAAAAGCCTCAAGATTTGAGGTCAAATCCTCTCCAAGGGGGAGGAGATGATGCAATCCCATCTAGCATGCATCATGGCTAAGAGGATAAGAGGAATGCATGACATAGATGAAGCTTGATTGAAGAATTAAAGGTTTTGTCTTCATTGTATTTAGTTTGTAAATATTTTTAATTACCTTAGTAAATAAGGGCATGAGGTATCCATGAATTAAGGATTTGTATTTTGGCCATTTTTCTTTTAAAAGGTAAGTTTTACCTTGAGTAATTATGTGAAATGCGTGTAGATAAAGGAGCAACCCATATTTGTGAGTGTGGGTTATTTCCACACCTATTAGCTCATTTTTGCACCCCACTTTCTAACACACAAAGCATGACAAACACAAGGGTCCATTTTCCTTGATTATAGGCACATATTTAAGGGAGGGAATCTTAGTTAGTTAGATTAAGCTTGCTTAGGTGTTGGCCACTAATCCTAACCTCCCAATCCCTATAAATAGGACCCTTCACTCCATGTAATTCTCATGGAGTGAAAGGTATGGGGATCCTCTCTCTTGAGGAACCTCTTCCTAATTGGTTTTCATCAAGGGTTCCTTCCCTTGTGGAAAACCTAAACCTTTTTGGCTTAGGGGAAGAAAAAGCCAGTTTTGCAATATGCAATTTAAAGAAAAAGTTTGTCCCCTTTGTTGCTTGCAATTTCATATAAGCCAGAAAGAACAAGATTAGTTGTGCCATTAATTTTAAAGAGTTGGATGTGAGTTGTGACTCAAAAATCAAACCCTCAATGGGGGAACCTCCCATTATAGAGATGACACCTCTTTTGTCCAACTTTAATTTTGTTATTTTTAGCCCCCTTTATCAATTATCAGTTCCACATGTCTCATAGGAAATGAGAAAATTAAAGCATTAACCATGGCGATGACAAATAAATAAGCCCTTGGGTGGACCATTCATGACATAAAGGGTATTGACCCCACAATGAGCACCTTTAGGAAATATAAAGGATAAAATTGATACATTTAAGGCACACCAGCAAAGGAGGCATTGGGCAAACAATTTTAGGCTAAAAAATAGGTCATCATAGTAGAATTGCATCTCAATTATCAACCTCGGGACATTAAACAAATGCTTGTTAGGCCACCTTAGTACAACCTCTTGATTTTTTAAAGTTTAAATATCTCTAAATTTGGTAGTCTTTAACTAATGTGTTAAAGTTTATGTCTTATGAATTCACTTCTTTACTTGCTAATTTTGGGGTATTTTGTACATCTTCTTTCAAGCCACTACCTAACTGAACATAATTGCCTTTATTTTCCTAAGTTGAGCCTATGAAAGTATTTATTTGTCACCCAATTTTGTCTTACATATATTTGATGAGTGACCCATTATCATCACCATGGAGCAACCTCTAAAAGTGAAAAATTAACGGCAAAAGTGAAAGGAAATTTAAAGATGACCTCACAAAAGAAGAAAACTAACCCTCTCCCTTCAATGAAAAGATATATACAAATATAAAAAAGAAGGAAAAGAAAGAGAAAAAGAAGAGAGAGAGAGCAAAAAGAGTATATGTTTAAATAAACGGTCATTGAAAAATTCTAAAAATAGGGAGGTTGTTTCTTTGAAATGTTAGGATCCTTAATAATTTAACTCATAATTTTTCTGATATTTTTTAGCCTTTTGCATTTTTCCTTTCTTTTTATTTTGTTCATATCTGACACAATTACCCTAGCCCTATTACATCCTTGTAAAACCCCATAATTTCTTGTTTTGAAGTGAATTTATTTGACATGACTTATATACAATTATCCTATGTAACCTTTCTTGGATTGATATTTGAGTTTTTAAATTCTCTTCTCCCTAAACACGCAAGTGCGGTGAGATGAGCACCTTCTCGTGGCAATTAACTACACTTTCTTTGGCTCAAAGTCTAATTAGGGTTTCTATGAGAAAACTCCTTTTTTTAAAAAAAAAAATCATAACTCTGTCTAATTACTACAATTCTTTACCACATGAGTGTTCTTTTCAACGAAAATAATTACTTAAAGGCAAGTAATGTCCAAGTGTAGGGAGGTTTGATAAACTGAATTTTGACCTGTATTTTTATCATGTTTAATATCTGTTTGTAAGGAAAAAATTGCATATTTATGGACAAAACTTACTTTTTAGTGTTTATTCTCACTTTAGATAGATACTTAGGAAATAGAAATAAAAATGGGAAAATGGGCATTTTTAGAGAAATTATTGAAGATCCAGGTGATGAGTGCAAAATTTCTACACTACTCCTTGAAAATGCACTAGTCGTATGTAGTATCCAATAAATATCGGGTCGATTCCACACAAGCTTGGATTATACCTAAAAAATCTCAAGAATTTTTACTTGTATAAACGAAAAGAATAGAAATTTATTCTAACAACTACTGAAACATAAAATAAATAAAAGCGTAAATAAAGAAAATAAGCGGTTAGAATATGAGATTCAATTGGATTTTGATGTCACTAAACCATCCCTCAAGTGCCTAAATAAACTCAAAATCACCATTCACTAGTCATGTACCCATCACCCATAAAAGTATCTTTAACCTCAATCTCTTGCAAGCAAGGGACTAAGATATTTGAGTATTCGACTATCGATCATTTGTATAATCTAAAGTTAAATAACTCACATTAAGAAAAAGAGCTTGTGATGACCAATGATTTTTACTTTCTCCTGACCAATGACTTTTACAAGTCAAACAATAAGTAAAATGAATAACAAACTTTGATTAAAAGAACAAAAATACACAAGATTTCATGTTTAGTTACATTAACCCTAACATAATAACAAGTCTAACTAACCATCGGGATGGATGAATGTGAAGAATAGACAAAAAAGAGTCTGTAGTATGCCCTTGGTCAGCAAGACATGTAAGTACGTAACCTCTTCTCCATAATTAAAATGCCATTTTTATAAGCCCTAATCTGTGAGTGATCGCCTAACGTTCACATTATGAGCACTGTGCAACAAAAAATGCATTTGCAAAATTGCGTCCAAGCACTGGTGGCCAAATAGTGGGTGCAAAAATTGAATCAATTCAGAGTGCTCATAATTCTTTCTTGTATCATTAATGCATTATGTAATTCATAGGATGTTTGAATTTTCATTAGCCATGTCTGGCTAATTCCTCTTTTTCTAAGGTTGTGATGTAAACTCTTTGTGATTTTCCCTTGTACTTTGTATTATTATTCTATGTCATTCAATGATTAAATCGTCTTTCTATTTTATTTGTTAATTTCTTAATTTTTTGAATATTCATGATCATTGATGTTTGAGTGATTGAATTATGAGTTGATTGGGTTTGTTCTAATATAGTTTACCATATTTATTGGTTAAACCTCCAATTGATTAATAAGGAAACGATCCTAATTTAGAGTCTTGCATGGCCAAACAAGATAACAAGTTAGGATTATAGTGTGATGTGAATGACAAATGCATCACAACAATCTTGGTATTGGTGATCAATGAATAACAAAGAATGAAATTGCTTAGTAATAGGGGGGTAAAAATATTGTAGTGGAAATCACAATCCTAGGTCTTAATCTTTTGATTTCTAAACTGATAACTCTCAAATCTGTTTATTTACATTCTACCACAATATGAATAATCGAGAAGACACATATATAAAATAATTGTTTCTCTTAAATTGTTCTTTTATCTCTTGAATTAAATTATTTGAGAACTAGATCTAGTTCTTTTGGTATGAAGTCCACTATTACTACTATATGGTACACTTACCCTTAAACAGTGATATTTTATGCATCACTAGCCATCCAAATATGTCAGAGTCCAATGAAGCAGACAAAAAACTATGCTCATCTCAGATCTGTTGTTCTATTAACTAAACTCATAAAGTGGCATCCATGCCCACGAAACACATTATGTAGAGTTGTCGTGATACCCCACCAAGCACATACCTTGATCTATACTTGACTTGACATTACATAGTGGAAGAATAAGTGTTAACTTGGTTCCATCTCCTCATCACATAGCTGCATCCTCTACCATCATCATTCAGAATGCCTCTCTGTAAAATATTATGCCTTATGGGTAACTTGTCTGCATCCATCTTCCAAGCAAAATATTTGACCTTTGTTGGAACCCTTTTTGTCCAAATAAGTTTAAAAAACTCATCTATGGTGATACTAATATGAAACCAATAGTCTATAACTCGATTGTACTATATATAAACCTGATGTATTTGTCGCCCAGAGCCATTTGTCATTTGACCCCGCAAACTATTGAATGGCTTCCAACCTTTGGCCTAACTCCTCTAACTTCTCCTCCTCCTAAGCAAATAAATACCTCCTCCAACTCCACTTCCAACATGATTCACCTCCCTACCACATCTCCTTTACTATGATATTCTTAACCATTGTCAACTCCCATAAGTAAGGGAAAATACTTGTAAGGCTTTGTGATGCATTCTCCCCAAGCAAGGGCCCTATCACTAGGGCCATGGCTAGGAGAATAGAAGAAGACATGGCTAGAGTAGAGGGAGGAAGATCTCACCTCCATATGACCATCAAGTTATGCAAGCCATGACTTATTTACTTGTAATTTTTATTTTTGGAACCTAGGATTTTATTTTGGACATGTATTAGTCCATTTAATTTTCTAGGAGGTGTCTTAGTAATAAGAAGGGGTAAGATTAGCTTTTGGGCCTTTATTTAGGAAATAAGGGGGTAGTTTGATAACTACACCCTCTTTTGCTAAATAAAACCCAAAAATAATAAAGGAGTAATCTTGGCCCTTGGATGAGGTAGCTTGGGCACCAATTCTCATCTAAAGGAGGGTATTGATTGGACTTTGGGCTTCAATCCTCCTCCCTTGGATGACTCCTTTTAATCCTAGCCCTTCATTTCCTTCATGACTTGTCCAAGAGGTTAGCTCCCTCTATAAAAAGGTGCTCCTTCACACTCTTGTATTTTTTACACTTGATTGAATGGAAAAACCTTGAGTTGGCCAAAATTCTCTTAGTTTCCACCCTTCTCTCTTTGAGAATTCCTTAGGTTTTTATCAAGGGTTCCATCCCTTGTGGCAAACTTTCCATCTTAGGCTTATCTTACCTTAAGTGGCGCCTAAAACCACCTCACTTCTTACCTCTCCACAAACCATTTCACCAAAGAAGAAAACCTCTAGAAAAAGATCAAGGGAGGCATGCATCATTTGGTATCTAGAGCATTGGTTCTAGAGGTCTAAACTCTCTTCCTATCTCATTTATTTTTTCTTTCCATTTTCCTATTTTATTTTATCTTTAATTTCCGCAATTTTTTCTAGCTTTCCATTGTTGTTTATCATTTACATTTATGTCTTGAGTTTATTGTTTTGAGTTATAGTTTATTTGCACCATTTATTTTTTGCTTGATGCAATTTATATTGTTCTTTTCTTTGCATCTACGTCTCTCCCATATTCATTAATTTTCGCTTAAGCTTTGAGTTGGGTGCTTTCTTGCTTGAATTTTGGTTTTGAGAGTTTCTTGCTAAAAATCCATGCCGTTGTGGTGAATTCCACAACCTTGTGGTCAAGAAATTTAGACCAAATTCTTGTGTTTCCTTGCACCTAATTTCCTTGTTTTTGCTTTATTTTTAGCTTTTATTTTTCACTTTTATACTCTTGTGTAGTTGTCTATAAGTCATGTTTATAGTTTCCCATTTTGTCTATTAATTCCTTTTAAGTTTAGCCTCTTTTGTTTTTACAAAAAAAAAATTGAAACTTCTTAAATTGAGTAACATAGAGGGTCATACCTCATGTCTAAGTCTCTTTAGAAGTTCATGTGCTTTTAGTTTCAAGCATATTCTTAAAAAAAATTCAAAAATAGTTGCTCAATTTCCTTTGTCTTTATTTTCCTTATACGTATAATTAGTAGCTCATTTGTGTGGTAAAGGTAGTTCTTGTTTGTGGGTGCTTTCACTTAAGCTATAAGTTTGGTATTTGTGTTCAACAAATTACTAAAAACTTAACAAAGCTTGAGTCCAGTGGCACACCAAACTACTAAACCATTAACACATCTATAGCTACTTTGCATTTTGAAGTCATTTCTAGTAGTACCTAAATTGTTGCTTTTAATTTTCTTTATTGTTCCAAGCGCATAACTCTTTGTTATCAAGCACTAAATTCACAATCAATTTAGGTGCATCTAGTAAATATTAAAAAAAAAAACAAGAAAACAAAGTCTAAAATAAAATTAAAAAAAAAACAACGAAGGATTCAAAAAAAAAAAAAAAAAGAGAACAAACAAAAGAAAAGAAAGTTTGAAAAAAATTCATTTGATGTACCTATCCTAAAATTAGCAAGTGCTTCAACTTTGAACTTGGAACCTTAAAAGAAATTTTATTACTTTTGGTACACTAGAACTTGATATTTGTGTTCTTCTACTCTTTAATCTAGTGTCATTCTTAGGTATTTCATTGTGTGCTCTCTTTCTTTTGTTTACCTTTTAGTTGTTGCTTGTCTTTTAAATCATATTTTTAGTTTGTCTTATATACTCTTACCATTTCATTAAGTGTCCTTTTGATTGTGTTATCTTTTATTGCTTTTTGAGTTTCTATTCGCACCTCCCCTTGCTACTTTTGGTTTCTTTGGTTTGTGTGTTAGTGTCACTTTTGGCAGAAAGCTTAAAAAAGGAGCTTACCACATGGGTAGCATATTTTGGAAGGTTGGACTAAGAGCTTAAGGGATCACCTCAAAAGGAAATACACCTAGCCGTGAGGACTTTGATTTGAGGAGCATTTGGAGAATCATTTTTTGAAGACTTTATTTTTTCTTTAATTTGGGTGTATTAATTTTGTAGTTGGGAGTTTGAGTGCCCTTAAGGCCCTCCCTTTGGTTGCAATAAAATTTAATCAATTTTTTAGTTTCTCGAAAATTAGGTGAAGAAAAAAGAAGTGGTACACTTCCTTCAACACCTTAGGAGCTCGCTTTAGATCCCTTCTCTTTTGAATTTTTGCTTTAAATTCTTGCTTTTATTTTTCTTATTCAAAGCGCTTAGAAGGCTAAAGAGTTCCAAAGACTCATCAAACCATTTTAGGCAAGAAAACACAAAAAGAGAGGAGTGTTTATTTGTGAAAACTTTTTAGCCACCTTTTTCCTCTTAGAAATTCAAGCACAATGACATCACACACCCAATCTAGTGCTCATAGTTATTCATCAAACAAGAGTGTAAACCAAAGAAATATTTCTAAAGATTACACTCTAGAAAACTTAAACATGGACTTTAGAGAGTGGATGGAAAAAGAACAAGAGAGAAGAGAAGAAAAAAGGAGAGAAAAAGAGTCCAAGGAGAAAAGAAAAATAAAAGAAAGAGAGGAAGAAAAGAGAGAAAAAAGAGAGAAAGAAGAGAGAAGAATAAGAGAAAGGAGAGAAGATGAAGAAAGGAGAGAAAGAAAAGAAAGAGAAAGAAGAAAAGAGAAAGAAGAAGAAAAAAGAAAGCATGGGAATAGTGAGAATTACAAAATAAAAGGGATAGTCTTAGGTTCCCCATCTAGACATACCCATAGGAGTGAAAGTGAGGAAAAATACTACAATCATCCTAGGAGAAACTCCCATTCATCCATGCATAATAATGGGGCCCTTCCAAGGGAGCCCAAAATTGATCTCCCCCTATTTCATGGGAGGGAAGATGTGGAAGCCTACCTTGATTGGGAAATCAAGGTAGAACAACTCTTCACTTGCCATGAGGTAAGAGAAGAAAGAAAGGTTCCAATGGCAACCCTTAGCTTCCAAGGGCATGCCATGCATTGGTGGGTTGGGTTAACCAATGAGAGAATCCGCACCAATATGCCTTCCATAAGATATTGGAATGATCTTAGAAGTGCTCTAAGAAGAAGGCATATTCCCTCTTGGTATGAAAGAGATCTTTTGGATAGACTTCAAAGGCTAAGGCAAACCAACCTTAGTATAGAAGAGTATAGACAAAAGATGGAACTTCTTATCTTGAGGGCGGGTATCATTGAGGAACCCAAGGCCACTATGGCAAGGTTTTTGTGTGGGTTGAGCCTCGAAATTCGTGATAAGGTGGAGCTCTTCTCATACAATTCTCTTGATGAGTTAGTTTAACTTTGCATCAAGGTGGAAAATCAACTTAGAAGGAAAACTTTTAAAAAGGATAACCCACCTTATGTAAAGAGGGACCAACCTACGGGGAACTCTTTCAAGAGTTACCCCAAAGAGGAACATCCCAAGCACTTCAAAGAGCATAAAATATCACATATAGAGAGAAAAACCCCTACTACTAACTCTCACGAGAAAGTTAGTAGTATCAAATGCTTTAAATATCTTGGGAGAGGCCACATTGCCTCTCAATGCCCTACTAAGAGAAACATCATCATGAGGGCCCAAGATGTTTATAGTAGTGAGTCTAGCTCACACTCCTCTAGTGAGAGCGAAAGAGAAGGTGTTCATGCATACCAATCTGATTGTGATGAAACCGCTTATGCATGTGAGGGAGACCTCTTAATGATAAGAAGACTTCTTGGAAGCCAACCTTTGAAAGTGTCCTTATCTCAAAGGGAGAACATATTCCACACTAGCTGTAAGGTGAATGACAAAATATGTTCTCTCATTGTGGATAGTGGGTTATGCTGCAATTGTTGTAGCTCAAGATTGGTGGAAAAGCTAGCCTTGACCCCACTTCCCCACCCTAAGCCTTACAAGCTTCAATGGCTCAATGAGCAAGGGGAAATGAAGGTCAATGAGCAAGTCAAGGTTCCAATTTCCATTGGGTCTTATAAAGATGAGATCCTGTGTGACATAGTGCCAATGGAAGCTGGCAATATCTTGCTAGTAAGACCATGACAATTTGTTAAGAAAGCCATACACCATGGCATTCCAATAACATCATCCTCACTCATAAGGATAAGCGCATTAAGTTGTGTCCTCTAACACCTTCACAAGTGGTGGAGGACCAACTCATCATGAAACATAAGAGAGATGAGGAGAAAAAAAGAGAGCAAAGTTTTACCCCTAAAGCTTGAAAGGGGTAAAGAGGTTGAGTTGGAAGTTGGTGCCCCTTCCAAGAAAGTCATTAGTAAATGGAGTTTATTTGCGACAAAATTGGATTTAAAGGAAGCCCCATTAACTAACAGACCTTTCTATCCCCTCCTTTGCAAAGAGGCATCCCCCATTTCTTCCTCCTCCACTTTTTTCCCTTCTAGTTCTAGCACTGCCATAGAACTTGGACCTGAGAACCTACCTCAAGAGGTTCAAGAGCTTTTAAAGGAGTTTGGTGATATATTCCCTAATGAAGTTCCCAAAGGACTTCCTCCAATTAGGGGGATAGAACACCAAATAGACTTGGTACCTGGGGCTAGCCTGCCTAATAGGCCTGCTTATAGGACTAATCCCATGGAGACCAAGGAGATTGAATCTCAAGTCCAAGAACTATTGGAGAAGGGTTGGGTTCAAGAGAGCCTAAGCCCTTGTGCTGTGCCAGTTTTGTTGGTGCCTAAGAAGAATGACCAATGAAGGATGTGCATTGATTGTCGAGCAATCAATAACATCACCATCAAATATAGGCACCATATCCCTAGGCTTGATGACATGCTTGATGAATTGCATGGGGCCCAATTATTTTCAAAAATTGATCTTGAGAGTGGTTATCACCAAATCCGCATCAAGGAAGGTGATGAGTTGAAAACCGCTTTTAAGACCAAGTTTGGGCTGTATGAGTGGTTGGTAATGCCCTTTGGGCTTACCAATGCCCCAAGCACCTTAATGAGGCTTATGAAGCATGTCCTTAGGGATTGCTTAGGAAAATTTTGTGTTGTTTATTTTGATGACATCTTAGTGTATAGCAAGAGCCTAGATGAACATGTAGGCCATCTTAGGCGCGTCTTTTGCATTCTTAGGTCACACCAACTCTATGGAAATCTTGAAAAATGTAATTTTTGTGTGGAGAGTGTGGTGTTCTTAGGTTTTATAGTTAATAAAAATGGGGTTCAAATAGACCCCGACAAAATCAAAGTCATCCAAGAATGGCCCACCCCAAAAAGTGTGACTGAGATCAAGAGTTTTCATGGTCTCGCGAGCTTTTACAGGCGCTTTGTGCCTAACTTCTCCACACTTTTCTCACCAATCAATGATTTAGTGAAGAAGGATACTCCTTTCCTTTGGGGTGAAAAACAACAAAAAGCCTTTGAACTTATCAAAGAGAAACTGAACCATGCACCAGTTTTAGCTCTTCCTGACTTTTCTAAAACTTTTGAGCTAGAGTGTGATGCATCAGGAGTGGGTGAGGGAGCTGTGTTGTTACAAGGTGGTCATCCCGTGGCTTATTTTAGTGAAAAAATAAATGGAGCCGCCTTAAACTACCCCACCTATGATAAAGAGTTTTACTCTTTGATAAGGACCCTTCAAACTTGGGAACATTATCTTGTACCCAAGGAGTTCATCATTCATAGTGACCATGAGTCACTTAAGTATTTGAAGGGTCAAGGCAAGCTTAATAAAAGGCATGCTAAATGGGTAGAATTTCTTGAGACTTTCCCTTATATCATCAAATACAAGAAAGGAAAACATAATGTGGTGGGGTATGCTTTGTCTCGTAGACATACCCTTTACACCACCTTAAGTGCAAAGATTCTTGGATTTGATAATATTAGAGAAATGTATCTTTCTGATAAGGATTTTGGATCCATTTATGCTGCCTCTACATTTGCATGTAAAACCCAAAATGGGTTCTTTGTGAGTGAGGGGTACCTTTTCAAAGGTAGCAGACTTTGTGTACCCCAAGGATCTATGAGAAATCTGTTGACAAAAGAGAGCCATGAGGGTGGGCTCATGGGGCATTTTGGAATTAACAAAACTCTTCTGCTTTTACAAGAAAAATTCTTTTGGCCCCATATGAAGAAAGACGTTTATAGACATTGTCGTAGATGCATTGCTTGCTTGCAAGCTAAGTCTAAGACAATGGCTCATGGATTGTACACACCCTTACCTGCTCCTTCTGCACCTTGGTTGGATATTAGTATGGATTTCATCCTTGGCCTGCCTCGAACCCAACGAGGTGCAGACTCTATCTTTGTAGTGGTAGATAGATTTTCAAAAATGGCTCACTTTATACCATGCCACAAGATAGATGATGCGAGCAACATTGCGAGACTTTTCTTTAAAGTTGTCCGTTTACATGGAATTCCCTAATCCATAGTCTCTGATAGAGATGTGAAGTTCCTTAGCCACTTTTGGAAAACATTGTGGGCAAGGCTAGGAACTAAACTCTTATTTTCTACCACATGTCACCCCCAAACTAATGGGCAGACTGAGGTAGTAAATAGATCTCTATCTACTATGCTTAGGACACTTCTTCGAGGAAATCACAAGTCTTGGGATGAATACCTACCCCATATTGAGTTTGCATACAATCGGTGGTTCAAAGGACCACCAAGCATTCTCCCTTTGAAGTTGTTTATGGCTTCAACCCCTTACTCCTCTTGATATCTTGCCCTTACTATTCCCTTCTTCTGTTCACAAAGAAGGACTAGTAAGAGCGGATTTTGTTAAAAAATTACATGAAAGGGTAAAGGCCAACATTTAACATCATTCAAAGGAGTATGCTAGTAAAGCCAATAGGGGCAGGAAAGAAATTATGTTCAATGGGTATGGCTTCATTTGAGGAAGGATCGCTTCCCTACTCAAAGGAAGTCCAAGCTTAGCCCCCGAGGAGATGGTCCCTTTCAAGTCCTCAAGAGAGTGAACAACAATGCATACATATTAGATCTCCCTGAGGACTATGGTGTCAGTACTACCTTTAATGTTTGTGATTTGATCCCTTTTCTAGGTACTGATGAAGAAGAGGAGGACCTATCAGATTTGAGGTCAAATCCTTCCCAAGGGGGAGGGGATGATGCACTCTCCCCAAGCAAGGGCCCTATCACTAAGGCCATGGCTAGGAGAATAGAAGAAGACATGGCTAGAGTAGAGGGAGGAAGATCTCACCTCCATATGACCATCAAGTTATGCAAGGCATGACTTATTTACTTGTAATTTTTATTTTTGGAACCTAGGATTTTATTTTGGACATGTATTAGTCCATTTAATTTTCTAGGAGGTGTCTTAGTAATAAGAAGGGGTAAGATTAGCTTTTGGGCCTTTATTTAGGAAATAAGGGGGTAGTTTGATAACTGCACCCTCTTTTGCTAAATAAAACCCAAAAATAATAAAGGAGTAATCTTGGCCCTTGGATGAGGTAGCTTGGGCACCAATTCTCATCTAAAGGAGGGTATTGATTGGACTTTGGGCTTCAATCCTCCTCCCTTGGATGACTCCTTTTAATCCTAGCCCTTCATTTCCTTCATGACTTGTCCAAGAGGTTAGCTCCCTCTATAAAAAGGTGCTCCTTCACACTCTTGTATTTTTTACACTTAATTGAATGGAAAAACCTTGAGTTGGCCAAAATTCTCTTAGTGTCCACCCTTCTCTCTTTGAGAATTCCTTAGGTTTTTATCAAGGGTTCCATCCCTTGTGGCAAACTTTCCCTCTTAGGCTTATCTTACCTTAAGTGGCGCCTAAAACCACCTCACTTCTTACCTCTCCACAAACCATTTCACCAAAGAAGAAAACCTCTAGAAAAAGATCAAGGGAGGCATGCATCATTTTGACCACTAAGCCAATTGTCATCACAAAAGTTAACTTCACTCCCATTTCCTAACTAATGTTTGACATTCTTACTCTACCAACCCTGTTTTCCCCTCATCGCCATTCTATAGAGTGTAAATCTACCCATTACCTAGAGCACTTTCTACCTTATGAGTCTCACTGCCCAACCTAATTTTTATACTTTGAGCTCAAAATACGTGCCCACAAACTGTCATGTTTTGTAAGTAATCCTCATTTCCATTTATCTGATAAAGAAATATTGAGCTTATGCAAGTCCCTCAACCTCAATCCTACTTCCTCTCAGATCTTACATAGTTTTTCTCAAAACATCCAATGAACCTTTCTATTGTCCTCACTCCCCCTCATAAAAAAATTTAAAGAGAGATTAAAGTTTAGAAATAATACCTGTTGGAGCCTTGAAGAACGAAAGAAAGTAGATTGGAAAAGTAAATAACACTGATTTAATGAGCACCACCCTTCCCACCAAAGAGAGGTAATTATGCTCCTAACTAGATAGACATTTTCGATAAACATCTACCACAGGTCTCCATATTTCCAACCGTGATGGATTAGCTGGATAATCCCAAATACAAAAAAAGATAGTCACCCACCTTGTATTTTAACAAAACAATTGCCCTTTGAAGCCACATTTACGGGACATTTATATCTATAAGATGACTCTTATGGAAATTCACCTTTAACAATTCTGATTTACGGGACTCTTATGGAAACCCAAATATAAACTCAAAGTATTGCAATTCTGATTTAATTGTCTCCAATGATTCCCAATTTATTTGAAACATAATTAACGTATAATCAACAAACTGAAGATGAGACACACACATATTATCTTTTCCTACTTGATACCCCTTCTACATATCCTTATTCACTACCTCATGAATCAAACAGATAAGCCCCTCTACTATGATGAGGAAAAAGAATGGAGATGGAGGTTTCCTCTATTTGAGTCCTTTGCCAATGTCAAACTCCTTCGTTGGGCTCCCGTTCACTAAAACCAACATTCTTGTTGTCCCTACACATTCCTTTTTCCATCACATCCATCTCGCTCAAAACCCCATCTTTTCCATCACTTCCCATAAGTAATTCCAATTGACAGAATCATAGACTCTTTCAAAATTCAACTTCAAACATACTAGGTCCTTCCGCATCTTCCTTGCCTCTTCTACCACATTGTTTATTGCAAGTACCTCATCAAGTATCTGCTTGCCTACCAAAAAAGTTGATTAAGTGTTCGAGATTACAAAATGTATAACCTCTTTCATCCTCTAGCCAATAACTTTGTCAACACTTTATAATGCACCCAATTAGGTAAATTAGACAATACTCTCTTAAACTATGTGGGTTACACCTTTTCGGATGAGAGCTATAAAGGGACTATTTGATCCTTTTACGAGTTTACTATTTTTATGAAACTCCTAAAAAAAGGTGACAAAATCATGCTTCAACAAATGTCAGAATTCTTTAAGAAAAAGGAAATTAATACCATCTGGTAGTGAGCTTTTGTTACTATCACAATCTCAAATTGCTTCCTTTATCTCTAATTCTGTAAAAGGATTTTCTAGCTTGAGTCTTGTCTCTTCATTCAACTTCCTTAACTACACACCCAACTCTGGTTTGGAACCTGACTGTTCCTTAAAATGATTTTCAAAAAATTCCTTCACCTTTTTCTTTAATTGGCCCACCTGCAACACATCCTCTCTATAAGACTTCAAGCTTACTATTTCATTTCGCTTTCATCTTCACAATAGAATTATGAAAATACTTTGAGTTGTCATCCTTTCCTGAAGCCACTGCACTCGTGATTTCTAATAGAGTAAAGAACACTTTCTCCTTACCCATTTCTTAAGGCTCTTTATTTTTTGAATTTTTTGTTGTGGCTCTCCTCCCTGTAAAACTCCTTCCTCATCTTTCAAATCAACTAATAAATATCTATTCTTTCTTGATCAAGTTGTCGATCTATATTCCCAAAAACCTCTTTATTCCACTCTTTTAAGTTTCCTTCTATCAATTTTAATTTTTGCTTCAAAACAAATGATTTCCTGCCCCCAAACCAATAAAGCATCTCATTCCTTCTACCAGAGATGAAAATAACTAATTAGTAAGATAAGTTAATGTATGAAAATATTATTAATGTTTAATATATGTCTTAAATAACGATGTTCAACTTCCTTTATTAATAATATTTTCTTGCATTAACTATTTTATTAATTTATGATATAAAACTATTTTTTATATCTTTGAAAATTTAGTATTTAACTCTGAAAATTTTCTAATGTATGTGTTTTTGTTTGGTCTAACCTTCAATATTAAACTCATTTTCATTTACTTATATAGAACTTTATAAATATTTTGTTGAGTACAGTAAACTTATTCATAAGATATATACAAAAAAATTATTATACTACTTAAGTATTCATTATAATTTTATTTATGGACTCACCCTTCAATTGTTTTGTGAAATTTCAATGCTATCTACCCTCTTTCCTAATGAAATTAACCACTTAAAATTTCAATATCCTTTATAAATTACTAATAGTAAAGTAGTGATAAAAACTTTATCTTTACACATCTTTAAAGCACAACTAAGTTATAATTTATCCTAAAAATGTTGTCTTTTTTATTATAATTTTCATTTAAAAAACTTATATGTTCTGAATAAAAAAGTTTTCATTTACTTCATCCCTTAAAATTAGTGTCACTCTAAAAAAAAGTAAAAATTAAATGAGAAAATCGAGATATATTTGAAAAGTTATAAAAAAATAGATACCCATATACTATAGAAAAATAAATAAAATTTAAAAGAATTAAATTATAAGTTTAAAATATGAGAAAAAGTAACAAAGAGTTAGTAATTAACATTAAATGACATAACAAAGGACTAAAAGTAACGAAGAAGAAGGAAAATTGAAGAGAACAGTGGTTGAGTGATTTATGAATCCGCGCTTACCTGTCTGTCTGTTGATGGTGACTTCCCAACCGTGCATGCGTGTACATATCCACAACGCTCAAGCATTGTGTGGTTAGGACTTATGAGGACGATATGATGTTATTACTTATTAGTCATGCATGCCTCTAAATAAGGTGAAATTATGCCCCTCAAATTACAACACCTTTCTAATTCAAGAAACCCAAAAGAGATATTAACATTAATTATTAATTAACCATTTCTGAACCACTTGACGACTCTAGCCATGGACCCAGTGGAGTATTTGAGCTCTGGGTCCCACATACCACTCACAGTAAGTGATCGAACAAGATAGATGGGAATCGCAACTACTACGTGTAGTAGCATCACTGGACTAGTATTAACACTTTGAAATAATAATATGATGATCTCACACAAATATATTGCACATGGGTGCATATCAATAAAAGTTTCATAAATCTTTGAAGGAGAGGGATCTTGAGGTGCATGCTGGCTAGCTGCACCGTAATTAATTTGTGTCTCAAAAATCACATTACCTATTGTTTTAGAAGTGGATTAGCATGCATGCTTTTACATATATAGAGTACGTGAATGGTTGTTAGGAAGTTACATTCCTTTTCAGGATTTTTAATTTATCTCGTTACAAAATGGAGAGTACACTTTGCATTGGTACTAGCTAGCTAGTGGAATATTTCGAGGCTCTTTACCCATTCTTTTCTCTGGCTTCCTCTTTCGCATTTTCCCTATAAATAGGTGCTTCTGGCTGGTGAGAAATCTAACACCCCCAAACTCTTCTCTTCTTTTCTCTTCATCCATCCCTTTCCTAGTTACATATACGTGATTATTATTACTCTCTTTTTTTTCAGGAGTGTAGAAGAATAGGGGAAAAAGGTGAGAGGGAGGCACTAGTTGTTAAGGTTGTTGACAGAAGATAGAGAGCACAGATGATGATATGCATATATATTATATATATAGAGAGAGGGAGCCGATCGAATTGTGCATCTCACTCCTTTGTGCTCTCTATACTTCTGTCATCACCTTCAGCCTCCATTTCTCACTCCCCTTCTACACCAACTACCATACTTAAAAAAAAAAAAAATCAATCACCAAGAGAGATATAGTAAAAGAGACAAGTGATTAAAATGATTATTGGTGTAATGCGATGTAAGAGAGAAATTCAAAGTATCAATTAGGTGGTTGAACTGTTTAAGTATATATCCATAGATCACTAATCTTAATATATATCTAGTTTCTCATGCACTACAACTAGAATTCATAAATTAGTTCAATTAATGAGCATGTATATATTGCTATATAATTAATTTGATGTTCACCCTGAGAATAGCTACTTAGCTAGTTTTTTCTTCTAGTTACAGATGTCACAATATATTATATATACAAGATTCTCTGATAATAAACATTAATTTGGGTGTAACTTGGTTATTAACCGTTGCATTTTGCAGTTAGCCGTGCTGTGCGCAATGGATGTTGAATACCATGAATCTGCTTGTCGATGGTATGAGGAAGTTAGAATGAGAAACAAGGATTTAACTTTTGTGTAAGTGCAATTCATTCTACACGCGTATATACGCCTCTTAGTTCAATAGTTTGTATTTAATTTGCAACAGCCTTATACAATCAGAGAGGTGTTGTTCTTTCCATATTAATTTTCTTTACTATCTATAACATTGATTATATTTTGATTTTGGAAAAATATTAGATCTGTATCACTTTCGTTTATTTGTGCTTCATCTTCCCTAAGAAAAATCTGGCTTTTCTTTTTTCTATGCCAAACAAGTGATAGACTGAGTATATCATGATCACAATATGATTCTTAAAAGGAAGAATGTACTACCACTTGCTTCGTGAAAGAAGGACCACATGCAATTGGAATTGGTGGCAAGGGGATTGTGAAGAAAATATGTGGGGGTCCAAATTCCAAACTGACCATGACATATTGTAGGGCATATATATATTTAGTTGCCAGGATTCTTCCAAGTTATGTACCCCACACTTGTTCACTGATTTAAATAATCAGGCTAATGCAATCAATAGAAAGGGGCCAAATTCTCAAATGGATAGATTTTATGTAAACATAGAATCAATAAGATCAGCAACAATGTCTGCAACGATTATACGACAATATATGTAGTATTTACTATTAATTCACGAACAAATCCAAGCTGATCTAACAACTATATAGTATTTCATTTGCCCGAATGCAATAATTAAATTGGTAATAGCTGATCAACCAAAGTTCAATGCAAATTTAAAAAAAGAAAAAACAATGGCATACTTTGGCTTAAGGAAACAAAATGGTGGTTTTTATCGATAATTGCATCACCTTTACCATTGTTGTGCTTTGAAAATTCAAATTGAGTGATGACCCCCATTACTATTAATGTGACGTATTGCAACTGACAAAGTGGTAGGCAATTAAAGTATACTATTAGAGGTTGCATTTTCTCTATTGCAATCCAACATAGAAACCATCTCCGGTAAACAATGTGAAGAACATACAGTGAAATATCACTTGTCTTGCCTGCAATGCAAGAAACATGTAATAAATGAAAATATTCTCCCATTTTCTAGACCTACCGCGCTTTAAAGCTAGCTAGCTCATTAGGAAGGAATATGTTATTTTAAGATGACAAAGACCCTTTTCCAGATATGTTGATGCACACTCATTGAGATGTCACTTACATGACCATTACTATTTCAAGACGGGTTGATACCAAAACGAGTGAATTTTAAAAAAAAAAAGTGAAGAATAATAATATTTTATTCTTAACGCAAATTCTAGCCGGTTTAACTTACTTTTTTTGTCAACAATATATATAGAGAGAATTGGGATAGATTAATATAAAATGTTATCATATCCTAAACTAGATCACATTTAAATCCTAATGAAGGATGTAAGCTAAACATTGTAGTGTAATCTCCCAACAAAATAAAATACAACTTTAACTTCTAAATTACACTATGAACTATGATCCTTCTAGTCCATAAATAAAAGAAACAATATCGTGTGTAGTCTTGTCCAAACCCAATAAAAACCCATTTGGATGATACAAAATTGTAGTACGCAGGCCACAACCTTGTGAAATTTCACACAGGCGTGTGAGGACTACAGTATAATGGATCTTGTGGCCATGGACCTGTGCAATACTCTACAGCTAGCATTGTGAAGCGTGAGACGTTTCTATTGAAAGTTACGGACGTTCCAATATGCAACCCGTGCATTATTCTTATAATCAATCAAATACCACGAACTACATATCTTGAACCTACAAACACTTGTTAAGTAATTAAAAAGAAAATAATTTTATTAAAATATAGGTGAGCATAATTTAAAATTATATGAGAGTTCTATATTTTTTTGTATATTTCAATAAAATATCTTTTGGTACGAAATATTATTTTCAAAGCTCCTTAAGAATACTAGTTAATATTTTCCTAAATAAAAATAGCATGGACATGTGAAATCACATTCTCGTATATAACTTATTCAAGTGTTGTGCAAGACTCCATGGATTTAACATGTTCTTGCCTATAATTTATAATAAAAACTACCAAATAAGTATATGAAAGTATCATTAACATTAGATTTTCTTCCAATATATATTTATAAAACAGTGTGAGCCAAGAATAAGATATCTAACTAAGAGAGATAAGATAGACCAAGTAAAAAAAAAAAAATCATTTTATTATTGGTACTAACACAAGGACACACAAACTCATCAATAGACTTTTAGAACGTTTTTCGTAAGCTTTAGGTGTTCTTATAAATTTTTATTCTAATGGTAGAACTTATTTTAGTTTTTAATTTATTTTTAATCATCTTATAATAATTCCACATTTTGAATAAAAAACTGATTTTTCAGGAATAACGATACTTTGATCTTTGATCTTGTAAAAAATGAGTCAACTACTAATAAAATATACACTAAAATAACTCCAAAAATATTTTCTAATAAACTAATTTAATAAATAAATATTAACATTTTGAAATATATAAAAAAATACAACAAAGAGTACCTTAATCCATCTACATGAACATTTTATCAATGCCTAGCCTAGATTGGCATATTGTTGTATTTGATTTCTCTAATGTGCAAATCTCTTTTGTGTGTATCTTTGTAAAATCTTAATCGTTCTTTCTTATTTATTGATTGTTCCATTGTACCGACCAAGATAAAACAAAAAGACACAACAAAATTACGTGCAAGAGAAATTTGCACAAAGAGAGAAACCAAATCGCATATTGCTTACATCGCTTAGACATACCTTATAATACTTACATCAAATACTATAGATTTACAAACTTTTCAAACACTCCATAGAATTTATTGACCATTCATAAATAGAAAAAAGAAAAAGTATTATATTCTGTTTGACAAACCAAGGCCAACTGCTAAATTTAACCAAAACTAACACCTCACAAGACTGCCCATATCAACAACACAAAGACATGTCAGCTGCAAACCAAATATTTAAAACCTAAATCGTAAGTTCACTTATTAATTTGTTCTGCTTCATTAAAGCAACATATTGGCATCCAAGAGTTAATATGAACTATTTGGATTTTTAAAAGGTATTAATTAATAATTAATTATCTGAAGTAGGTGTTGAATTTAATTAATTGTTGATGGGTATTAATTGATTATTTTTTATACAATTTTACATTTGGTAAAAATATATCGAAAGGAATTTAATGTGTTATTTAATTGGCTATTTGAGTGATTTTCCTAGTAAGAAATACTTTGATATTTGAAGGGGTACAATTTTGTGCACAAAAGTCTCACAAGATACACTCCAAAAATCTTGGTTATAGATTAAAAGTTATTATAAAAAGACATCATTCACCTTCTAAGAAGGCAACCTTAGTATTAAATTAAAAGTCTAGGAAACAAATAGGCTTAGTCATTTTTTTTAAGGGTTCATCTAAATTTATAATTTTTCATATTAATAAGTGGGTGGGGAAATTATGATGTTCCTATTATCTATATTTTTCATCTAAAAAATATTGCAGGCTTTGCTAATCATGTCTTGTTATTGAGAGATGTTTTGCAGATGTTGAATAAATTTTGCCTTTTTAAAAAAATATATTATAGTCTTGTATCTATTTATCTAAAGGTTTATTTTATTTCTATTAATTAGTATCAGAGTCAACTTAGATATAGATTAGGATTGTTTTCTTGTTTGAAAACTAAATTAGAATTCGGGTTTCCTTTTTTTGTTTCTAATGAAATTTAATAATATAGTTCACTATTATCTTTTGCATAAAAAAATTGAGGATTTATGGTACTTGTTAATATTAAAACAACATATTAAAGTTTTATTGCTTGTTTGACAGCAATTTTATAAAATAATTTTCAGTATTTTAATATTTAAAAACTAAAAAACTTGTTTGGGTAATATTTTCTGAAAATAGTTTTTGAAAATTGTTCTGGTTTTTTAGTTTTTTAAAACTAAAAAACAGGAACATGCGAAAGTAGTTTTGCTTTTCAGTTTTTTATTTTTTTTTAAACTCAGAATACAATAAGAATATGTTGTCTTTTGTTTTTCATTAATGAAATTTTAATAAATATGAACTAGTTTTTTCCATTTTTATATCTTCAAAACAGTTTTCAAATAACATTTACCAAACAAGTATTTTTTTTCTTCTCAAAAACAGTTTTGAAAACTATTCTTGAAAACCATTTTCAAAAACTAAAAAACAAAATCAAACCAATTAAGCCCTTATTCAATTTACATTTATAAGTTATTTATTAAAACTTCCTTTAGTACGTACCCATCTAAAACCTACTATTCAAAATTAGTTGAGGGGTCTTTTTTTTTTATGTTTGACCAAACAAAGCACAATCTCTCACTTCTAACTTTATGCGTATCATGCAGAACAATATGAGTCATTTATGTGGACGCTTAAGATTATTTGTATTAAATTCATTCTTAGAGTATTGAATGTAGAGGATTGAAAAATGAGTTGCCTACCATAGTAAGGACGGGCCAAGTAGCTTAGCCCACCTTGCCATTAAGGAAGTTCATGGGACAGCCCTCCAAAATTGGATTTTTTTAATTTTAAAACTAATAAAAAATTTCATTCAAAAAAAAATTATTTTCTCAAAAAGGTCATGATTTTGCAAAAATAAATTGAAAAATCACAAAAATTAAATCTTGCATATTTGGTTTTATTTTTTGACAAAGATACGATTTTAGAAAAAAATAAATAACAAATTCATGACACAATTTATTTTATTTTTTCTTAACAAAGTCCTTTTTATAAATTCTACTTCATAATTTATTGTATGTTTTAATTATTATAGTTATTTGATTAATTATATAAATAATATATTTTAAATATAAAATATAATATTGGCGGGATGACAGGTTAGTCTGCCCGCCCCGCCTTTAACCCACTAAATTAGTAGATTAGGTGGGGCAGGTCAAAGTGAGATGGCAGGCTAAAATTAATCATTGTCCCACCCCACCAAAACGAGGGTGGGCCGACCCACTTAACCCGTCCCATTTTTCCATTCACCAATAGTTGAATGTAGTTGCATTGACTCATTTACTTATAACATTTTTTTGTGGTTGTTTGGGAAACTGAAAACCTTATCATTTTAAACATTCATGTAAGATTATTTTTGTGTTACATTCACTCTCAAGAGCATTAATGAGGTTGCTTATTTTTTTACAGTACCATATTTATTTAATATTTTAATATTATTGGTATTTTTGGGGTACACAAATTTATTTGACTAATTCAAGATTAAATTAATTTTTTTATATTGTAATCATGGATTTTTAACCTAATTTTCATTGTGATAATTCAATACAGTATTTGTATTCTCTATTTATATTATACTCTATTTGATATTAAACTATCATCTATAAATTAATTTTAGGTCATTTTATTAATTATGAATAATCTTAATTGTCTTTCTCTTGTGTGCATAATTTTCTTTATTAATTTGCATTACTTCTATCATGGGTATAGTAATGTAAATTTTGTATGTTGGTCATATAATACGTATATGATTAAAATTATGCTAGTTTATTGGAAAATAGGCATAATTTATGTTTTAATTTACATAATTATAATTTTACCTATCGTGGATGCATTTATGTAAATTTTGTGATATAATTCTTTATTTTATTGAATTGATGATAGTTATACCTATCGGTTTATTTTTATTAATGTAATTTGGTGTTGTATAATGTACTACTCTTTGCTTAGCTTAATGATTTTTTTATACCTTATCGGTATTAGAATTTTATTGATATAAATTATAGTGATTGTAATTTACTTGGGGATTCTCTTTTAATTGAACATTTATAATTACATAACATCTTTGTATTGTTGTGATGTTCATTATCTTTTCCTATAATTTTGTCATGTTTTTGTTATATTTATATGGAACCTAAATTTATGCTCTCATTTTCTTGTTGTTCTATAATGCTAATTTGTATAACCTTTAATTCAACTTTTTTTCCTTCCAAAAAAAATTGTTGCACTTTTTTTGTGGTGCAAATTTGTTAGAAATATCTTATTATTATGTAAGTAGTGCATTTACCCTATAAGTATGACATTGATTGTCATATTTCTAGTGTAATAAAGAAGTATTTGAATTTTATTTAGCCCTTTGGATATTTTTGTTATGTCAACTATTTTTTTCTTTATCAAGTGGAAGGATTTTGTATATTAAAATTCTAATTAAATAAATTATACGTTAAGATATTAGTTATAGTTTAAATTTACTTATAATTTATTTATAAATTATATGTTAAGATATTAATTATATTTTAATTTTAAAAGTATATCACTACTCGTATTACATCTTTAACAACATTGTGGTCTCGGTCACAGTATTGTGGTTCTTGTGTAATCATGTTTGAATGTTTTACATGTGTGTGAATATTAGTATGCAATTCTTGTAAGAACATATAGGAATTCCAAATTTGAAGAGATTAATTTTTCCATGTCATATTTTGTAATGTTGTTGATGATATTATTGCAAAAGCTAAATTGTAATGAGACTTAGAGACTGTATATTATTATATCTTTAATATTTTGTAAGAATAAGTCCTATATACTTTCGCTGTATGTAACATATTTTATTCTCAAGTGTGTGTGAATATTATTTATTGTAGTACTTGATTGTTATATTATGTGTACTTGAGAACTTGAAGATGATATCATATTTTACTTAAAATTATTAAGAAATCATTTTTCACACTATGGTTACTTTGTCGAGATTTCATAAAGGTCAATATTCTTACATGATTAATTATGAAACCATTTTGCAAGAATTATTTATTCTTATAGTTGGATTTGTGAGTTTCATATTCTTATTTTTAACCACCTCTCATTAATCCTTTATTATTCTACTACTTTCTAATAATGAATCATTAAGTAGAAAAATAGTGAATTTTAATTCACTTTTATTATTATCTTATAGAGTCATAATCTCACAATCACTATAACTTTTAATACTACTGATCCTAATGATAATCCTAATCTTCTTTGGTATATTAAGGATTAATGAGAGTATGTAAGCTTGTGTTATGTCTTAAAACTTATCAAATTTTTATTGTTATGTATTCTTGTGCACATTTAATTATAATATAACATATTTTATAAGACTTTATTATTTATTATTGTCCTATTTTGGTTGAGATACATAAAATTTATTGTATTTTAATAGACATCTTTAACGGATGTTAAGGTCAATTTTGTTGGGTATTTCACATTAATTCTTTTGGCATGCAATTATGTAGTGTGCATCTCTTTTACCAAAATTTTACACTTTGTTTGGTTATTATATCTTGAGACTTATCTATTTGTATTTTCATAATTTTTATGCAAATTTAATTATGATATGTTGTACTCTATAGGATTTTTCTATTTATTTTTGTCTTATTTTGTTTGAGATGCATAAAATTCATTATATCTTAATAAACATCTTTAATAGATATTAAGATAATTTTTGTAGGGCATTGCACATTAATCATTTTGCCATGCAATTATATAATGTGCATTTCTTTTACCTAAAATTTCATATTTTGTTTGATCAAATTTTATAATTATATTATAGATATAATACTCATATCGAGTATGATTTTTTACTTTGTAAAAGTGTTTATGATGATAGTATTGTTATGGAGTACAATTTTGCACTATTGAAGTAGTTATGAATTTTTTGTTTGGATCAATTATCTAAGTGTTTGTTCAATTGACATTTCTTGGCCACAATAATTTGAGTGTCATTTTATTTAATCTCGGTGTCTATGTGATCTAACTAGAAAATTTATGGTTTTCCTAATTATCTTAAATTTTTACATAGTCACTCATTTTCTGAAACTCCTATTAGTTGAATGTCAAATATTGTAGAGCATTTATTTGTCTAGCCTGTATATGTAATTACATTTGTTGTTTGCTATGATGAGTATTTAAATGCATGCGAGTTATGCTTTTTGGTCTTTACAATTTTTCATGCTCAAGTGAACATGGTGTTAAGAAAACATATTTAGATTCACATGTTAAATACTTAACTATTGAAGTTTTATAACTCATAGTTTGGTTAAGTTTTGATGTCTTAGATCATAAGAGTCTAAAAACTTTCTTATAAGATATATATGCAGTAATATTATTTTAGTAACATATCTCTTAATATTTTTTTGGATACTTGGACCATTGTGATATCATTTTATTTAACTAAGTTATTTTATATACTATATGAGATATATTTGTTAACATGCATGATATATATCCCTATCAGATATTATTTTGTAGTTCAAATCTCTTGGTTAATATATGATTTGTCTATAACTGTCATTCTAATTTTAATAATTTGTCTTTGAATTATTGATTAATATCATCTAACTAAGAGAATGTTGGATATAATTGTGGATTGATATTAATAAATTATCTTTTATCATTATTTGATAATTTAACTACAGTTTAATTAATATACACTGATAATGTAAAAGAATATTACATTGACATTTAATCACATTTTTTATTTATATAACTTTTTAAAATATTAATCAGTAAAATAAAAAAACTTAGCATAAATTAAATGTTGTGATTTAATATCGGTATAAAAAGTTTTACACCAACCGTGTATACTAATTTTAAACTCATTTAAGTATCTTATTATATCTTATGATTATTTGAATAAAATTATAATAAGATTAACTATCTGATAGATTATGTCAATCATATAAAACTCATTTGAGGAGTTCCTGTCTATTTGGAGATTATAAGTTTGTTATCCCATTAACTAAATTGACACACATTCTCTATAATAATAGGAAGAGACACTAAGGTGAAGAATAATAAACTTCAATTCAATACAAGATATGCATAATTTTATATTTATTCTAATACATATTCTAATTTTGTATGTATTGATTTATACATAATTTTATATTTATGGAACTTTATATTTATTAAATGACTATAGAATTCTATTATAGTTTATTAGATTCATGTCATTCCCGTTAATTTATTGAGAAACATGAGGGTTCCACCACTACTAAGTGAAAATAACGCCCATAATTAAGAGACAATCATGTTAAACCTCTCGTTATCATTTTTTTTTTATCCTCTAGGCATACAGATGATAGTGGTAGTCGTATACTGGTATCGTACTTCAATCTATAATAAGTACGAAAATTAATTTTGTCCTTGCACGATGCTTTATTTTCTTTTGAATCTTTTTAATTAACATTTAGCACTGCCGATCTATTTATTCGCTAATTATTAGATCTACTAACTGGATCAGGTATAATCGAAGGAGTTAATTTCTCTTGAATGTTTAAATTCTCTTTAGAAAAACCAATGAATATTTTTTTCATAAACCCATGAATATTTTTAATAATGAGTAGATAAGCATATGCACAAGTTGTGTGTCTGCCTAGCAAATCACACAATTCAAGAAAAGAGCAAAAAAGATTAAAACACAATCACATTGACATATAGAGAAACAAAAGTGTTAGGGTTCGAAATTCATTCTGCTTATGAATGTGATGGCCACTTCAAAGCATTACACCATTTCCATAATGTCAATTGAATTTCTTTAACTATATCATCAATCTCTTAAAATTTGTCAGAATATTTTATCATTCCTAACTTTCCAAATGTGTCATATTCCTGTGAACCAAATTAAAGACTACGCTCGACTCAACGTTGTTACTTCAGTAATTAAACTCATGAATTGACTGTAATGATCACGAATTGTATTATGAAGTGTGTGGATATTAACTACTAAGCGCATAGTTTGAACCAAACCTAGTTAGAAAGTTGACAACTCTAAAGCACATGTTGTCTTGTTTCTACCGCCTTGTCACATAACATACACTCTTCATCTTTTTATCTTAATATTCTTCTCTTGTGAAAATTATTTCTTGTTGGCAACCTATATTTGTTTGTAGTTTTCACACTAAGCATTGAATCTTCATAGGAACCCCTTTCATGCATATTAGTTTGAAGAAGTCATCTTTAGGATTAGACTCCACGTTGGTCAAGATCTTCTATGCCGACTTTACTGAGTACACTCCTAACCTCTCTACCCTCCAACTCCACCCATCTTGAGACCCTCCCCCTCGTCTAGCCTTAAATACTACAATTTTTTACCCAAATCCTTTATCATCCCCTCGTCCCAAGAAAATAAATCCCTCCTTCAATTCCACCTCCAACACTCCTCATCCCCCCTCTCATAACCTTCGTTAAGATGCTCTTATCGAATGTTAACACAAAACTCTTACACTTTTGAATTAATTAAGTTTTGATATTTTTTAGTGAAACATAAATAAATTATATAATTTAGTTTTAATTTATTCATTATCACTTGATTAAGAATTTATCCCATTCTATATATAATACCAGTACTTGATAATAGTCACACATATGCGCACAGTATATAGTTAAAATAAATGGATATTTCTCTAGGCCTATAAAAAAATAGATGGACATTTCTTTCTATAGTTAATTAAAAATATACATTTCTAGTCTATGTATGCTTAATTAAGGTAGGAAATGTCCTTCCATAAAAAGTAGGAAATTCTCAATAATTTCTTTGTAAACTTTTTAGGTAACAATTTCAAAATAATATTAGTTAACATGTGTAAAAGTTTTTAAAAAGAAAATTTTTAACATTTTTTTTAGATAAAAAAATTATTAACTTGATCCACAACACTTTATACATGTTAACCATTAATGTTGTACATTTTGGAATTTTTTAGGGTTTGGTCAAACTTTATTTTAGCTTCTCTTGTTTTAACAAGGAAAAGTTACACGAAATGACATAATTATAAGAAAGATCTTAAAAAGAAATATTTTGTTCAATGCAGAAAAGTTAAAAATTTATATATCCTATATAAAATAATTAATATAATTTATTAAATTTACAATAAATTTATTAAACTTTATAATAATTAATATATAAATTATTTTTTAATAATGTTTTATTCAATAAAAAAAATAAGATTAGAATTTTTTACAGAAGTAGGATTGTTTTTAAAAGTTATTTTGATATTACAAATGGAGTGTTTTTAAAAGTATTTTCCAAACTAGACAATTTAGACCATTTAATTTTGGGTGTCACCAATTGAAATGGTACCATGTGTTCTTACCGAAATGCATCTGGGTACAAATCGCTTCGAACCTTTTGAATTGTGCTAGACTGGGCTGAAGAAGTATATGAATATCTTCTGGGATGAACTGCAAAAGGGGGAGAACCTGCAAGAGAGGACTCCGATGCTCAAGTCAGTAAATGAGCAAAAAGGGGAGAAGGAAAGAGAGAGAGAGTGTGAGATAGAGAAAGATCAGAAAGAGATATGTATTCTTTCCTGAATGGGTTGTGGACACATACCTTTGATGTTATATTTATAGTAAAAAATATGGTTATTACCTGATGGTGAATACTTTTTACCATGGTCGTACTTCTTTTACCCGGTGGGCCTTCCTTTTATCCAACCAGTTTTTGGCAAGTCCTTTCCTGTTTCATAGGGAGTCGTAGTAATTGGTGATTATGTTAATCTTATCATTTGACCTTAATTTCAATTTGTTTCTTTTGAGGGAATTTCGGATTTCGGCTTTGGCCGAAATCCCTAGGATTCCATTTCTGTCTATGCTTGTACTACATTTCCGATTTCGGATATGCCCAAATCCGAAGTCTATATTTTGAAGTCTAGCTAACCTTGTCATTCGATTCATGTACTTCGATTTTCAGTTATACCGAAATACGAAGTCTCTTAAGAGGGTTCAAATTGGTAGTGTGGTATGTGTGTTTTTATATATTTCAGATTTTGGTTATGCCGAAATCCAAAGTCTGTCAGGAGGACCCGATTTTGCCGTGTGGTGTTTTATATATTTCGGTTATGCCGAAATCCAAAATGTGTTGATAGTAGATGCAGGTCTACTTTATGGTTATACACTTGCCCCCAGACTCCTGCCGAAATGGGGAACATGAGGTTGGAGTCTTTAAAACAAAAAATAGTAGATGAGCGGTTGTCGACTGTTTTGGACCCTGAAACCGAAATCCCTAGGGTTTGGAAGAGATGTGGTGTTAGGGATTGGCGAAGATTTCCCGCCAAGTGGCTCCGAAGGAGGGAAAACGAAGAGTCGCATCCCATTATTACTGTAGCGGAAAGTGAAGATGAATAGTCGTGTATTGTAGGCCATTGATTTGGATCGTATCAATGACAGAGAGGAGTTGTGGAAGTTTTCGGGTGCGTAATTATATATAGGGTGAAAGGTTGGGACGTTCAGATTCACTTTGCATTTATGTGTTCTTCCTGGGCCGAAATCTCTGTCAAGCTTGTTGCGCTCCTGCTATGTGCTTTGTAGTGAGGTACTGATGTGATCTTTGATGATCACGTGCCCAAAGGATCCTTTCTAAGGTCACTTGGAAGGAAAATGGATTTATGGAGAGGAAAGGAATGGGGTGAGGTGCCACAAATACTAGGTTTGATAAGCCAAAGGGGAGAGGCCACAAGGGAGGGGTCCCTTGATAACTCTTAGAAGCTCTCACAAAGGAGAAAGGGGGACACTAAAAGGTAAGAACCTCACAACCAATATGGTCTCTAGGATTAAATTCAAGTGTAAAAAATACAAGTGAGGGGATGAGCTTCTATTTATAGAGGTAGGTAACCTCTTGAACAAGATAACCTAAAAAAGAAGGGCTATGATTAAAAGGAAAGATCTAAGGGAGAAGGATTGAGAAACAATTCCCTCCTTAGATCATCAAACTTAGTGCCCAAGTTTCTCAAACCAAGGGCCAAGATTCCTTCTTATTAGCTTAGGAGGTTTATGTAGGAAAAGAGGGGTGTAGATATCAAGGTTACCCCTTATTTCCTTCATAAAGACCCAAAAAGCTAAATTCACCCTCTAAATTCCTAAGACACCTCCTAAAATAAAAAATGGACTAAATACATGTCCCAAATTAAATTCCTAATGCTCGTCAAAATGAAAATAAAGGAAAATTACATTTTATTAACTAAAGTCCCTAGCCTAATATCTTTACTCTCCACAGGAGGTGAAGTCTTCCTTTGTCTGCAAGGGCTAGGTCTTCTTCAATCTTTCTAGCCATGGCCCTAGTGATAGGTCCTTGGCTAGGCATGGTCACATCATCTCTTCCCCCTTGGAGAGGATTTGACCTCAAATCCATGGGGTCTTCATCATTTTCAGCACCTACAAATGGAGACAAATCAGAAACATTAAAACTGGTGCTTATCCCATAATCCTCGGGCAGATCTAAAACATAGGCATTATTATCGATCCGCTCAAGGATTTGGAAAGGTCCATCTCCTCTAGGGCTAAGTTTGGACTTCCTTTAAGAAGGAAATCCATCCTTTCTCAAGTGAAGCCATACCCAGTCGCCCTTTTTAAAGATGACCTCTTTCCTCCCCCTATTGGCGAAAGTAGCATCTCTCAAGGATTGGCGCTCTATGTTAGTTTTAACCCTCTCATGTAATTGTTTTACAAAAATGGCTTTTGCTTGTCCTTCTTTATGCACAACAACAGAAAGAGGAAGAGGTAAAAGATGTAGAGGAGTACGAGGATTAAAGCCATAGACCACCTCAAATGGAGAATGCTTGGTGGTTCTATGAACCACCCGGTTATAAGCAAATTCAATGTGGGGAAGGTACTCATCCCAAGACTTATGGTTGCCTTTAAGGAAAACCCTCAGCATAGTGGATAAAGATCTATTCACCACTTCTGTTTGCCCATCAGTTTGAGGGTGACAGGTAGTGGAAGGTAAATTCAAATCTATGATTTTATCTTCTCCTTATAAAACCATAATCAATCAGTTAAATTTTCTAATTCTTTATTCATGTTCACGATTTAAAAATTTACTCTATTGGATGGGGTTGCACAGAAGTAGCAGATAAAATCCAACTTTAGAGAATGCTTAAAAAAGAATTATTATCACAAAAGATAAATAGGTAAAATAATTTTTTATTTGGTAATATTACAATGAAAAAATGATTACTTTTATAGTAGATTTTTTATTTTTAAATAGTAAGCAATTATTGCTCTAAAATGTATGTATTCTAATTTAAGAAGATTTCATGACTTCAGAGTCATGATAACAAGACATAATAAGCAAATACATTTTGTAGTTATTTATATGATAATGTTTTATATGTTTTTTTGTTAAATGGTATTGTTTTATATATTACTAAATCCAAGTTAAAATGCCATACAAAAGTATATAAAATAATAATTATTTATAAATTTCATAATTAAATATATCAAATAATAATTATTTATAAACATAATTGTCTACTATCTATAATCTATTATATATATATATATATATATATATATATATATATATATATACTATTAATAAAGGAAATTTCCCTTTTGATGTTCACTTTTCAAAATACCTATTCTATCCTTATACCTATTTGAAAATTAAAAAATAAATTATTTTGTAAAATAAGATATTTGAACCCACAACCTCTGACTCCCCAAATATAAACTTTGTTACTAGATCGAACTTATAACCTTAAGAAAAAAATTACTTTAAAACATTTATATCCAATATACGTAATTATTCTACTATCTATAATTAATATATATATATATATATAATATATATATATATATATTATGAGTATAAGACATTTTGATATTCACATTTTATGACTATTTTACCTTTCTAAATATTTTATGACTTCTCTCACATTAATAAATGCACACATTCACAAGTTCTACCTTATCACAAACCAATCTTCCTTAAACATCATTAATATATATACACATTCAATCATAAATATTTTAAATAGAAATGTGAATACACATATATGACAATATGTTTAATTTTATTCAAACTCTTATCTCCCAATTTTCTCAAATTCATTGGAATTAAGACATGTTCATTTATGATCTAACATGTTTCTATCATGTTAACATAAACAAAAAACATACTAAACTAAAATTAGTATACCCAAAATGATAAAGTGAATTATTTATGGAGTTTAATTACTATACACAGTCAGTGTAAAGATTTTTAGACCGACGTTTAATCACAACTCTTTATTCATGCTAAGTTTATTGACTTTACTAATTAGTACTTTAAAAATCACATAAATGAAAAATTATGCTTGAACGTCAGTATAAAAATCCTTTACCAATTAAACTCTTATTTATATTCCATCATATTATTAAAAAACATATTAAATTAAAATTTTAAAATTGTTATATCATATAAAAAATGAAATGTAAATACGTGTGTGTTTTCGGTTGTATAACTAAAAGAAAGAAGTGTGGAGCAGGTTAACAATGTATAAATAAAAAAAAATATATAAACTGACCAGTGACCAATACGGAGTAATGGTGGTTGTGCATTTTGGTGGCTGTGCATTTTGGTGCACCATGGCGTGATGCATTCTAATTAATGCCAAATGGCGTGAGTACCAAGGCAACTGGGGAGTTTGAACATAATGCTAAAAAAAGATCATGGTAATCTAGCAGACCAGATACCCTTATCAACACTATAGCCATCCATATCTTTCTTCACATTCTATCCCTCTTAGCTGCTTTTCAAACTTAATCCAAAATGAATCTATCTATCCAAACTCCAAAGCCATTGCCTGCCCAACAAATATGGCTGCATATTTCAAAATCGCCAGCTACAATTTTTTTTCTCATGACTAATTAATTAAATAATATTCTTATTTCTCCTTTTTTTTTCCCCCACATTGCTCTTTCTTCTTCATTCTGTAAACCACCCACTATCAGAATTTGTGCTCCTATAAGAAATATGCATGAAACTCAAAGATCCAATGCTATATACCATCCACGGTGGACATCACAAAACCCATATTCCAGATAGCACTCCTTCCAAATACACCAAAAGCTTTGCAAAAGCTAGAAAGCAAATTACTGCAATATCACCCAAAACCCCTGAATAGCATATATCAGTTACTTATTATCCATGGGATTGCAATAGAAAGGCAACTTGATCAAAAGATTATATACAAAGACCACGCCATTAACATAGTTAGAAGTCATATAATTTCGGCTTAATTACATATTTTTTCTTCCAATTTTTAAATTATCATATTTTAATAATTTTTTTAAAATTGTTGAATTATATATATGACATTAATTTAATAACTTGCCTAGTCTAATTCTGTTATTTTAAATATGATTTAATTATTAAGGTACACCTGTCTTTAAATCTTAAAGTTAATTAAAATCTAATATGATTCAACAATTTTAGAAGAATGAAATAAGTTTTTTATTCTTAAAGTTTTACCAAAAATCACTTTTAATCTTTAAAATTCAAAAATAATTTTTTAATCTCTAAAATTAATTTTTTTATTCACATTGTTCATTTATAAGTTTCAGTGTATTTGGTTGTGTCAAATGTGAAATCGAATATCGAGGGAGTTAAGGTTGAAGAGAGGGTGATTTATGAGTATAAAAATGTACTCTCTGATTTTTTAAAGGTTTTAACGGAAGAAGAAAGACTAAAAATGAATTAGGAACTAAATTCTTTTTTTAGAATTTTAAGAACTAAAAGTGGTTTTTAGTAAAACTTTCAGGACAAAAAACTTATCTAAGTTATTTTAGAAATTAGAGTAGAATTTTATAATTTAAAAATTGAAAAATAAATTTAAAAATTAAGAAAATTATGTAATTAATTAAGCCTATGATTTCTAATAGAAACCATAGTTTACTGGAACAAAATTTCGAAGTAGTAAACTATGAAAAAAAAGAAGAAGGTGAGGACAAAGTATCATAAGATATATCAATACTATTAATAAAGGAAATACTTCATTTTGATGTTCACTTTTTAAAATATCTATTTTACCCTTATATCTATTTAAAAATAAAAAAATAAATTATTTTGTCATAGGAGAGACTCAAACCCGTAATCTCTCCCTTCCCAAATTTAAATTTTGTCACTAGATCAACCTTATTACCTTAAGAAAAAAATTACTTTAAAACATTTATATCCAACATAGATAATTGTTCTACTATCTATAATATATATATATATATATATATATATATATATGTGTGTGTGTGTGTGTGTTTGCATATTATCTATACTATTAATAAAGGGAATATCCCCTTTTGATGTCCATTTTTCAAAATACTTATTCTACCCTTATACCTATTTGAAAATTAAAAAATAAACTACATTGTCATAGAAGGGACATTTATATCCAACATAGATAATTGTTCTACTATCTATAATCTATAATGTGTGTGTGTGTGTATATATACATATATATATTATCTATACTATTAATAAAAGGGAATAACCATCTTCTAGATATGGGGTTCCAAGGACCAACTTTCACTTGGAAACGAAACAATTGAAAGGGAGGTTGCATAAAGCGCTCATCAATCTACAATGGAGACTTCGGTTCCAACAAGCAAGTGCTTTCCATTTGTCATTTTTCAAATCTAATCACCGTCCTATCTTGGCAAGGTTGATAAATGATAAGAATATTAATAAGCGGTGTCGTCGTTTCTAGTTTGTAGCAGCTTGGTTAACTCATCCAGATTTTCATCATTTTCTCCAAGAGTTTTGGAATGAGAATGATGCCTAAAAAGGTCGAGTGCCAAGTTACATGAAGCCTTGAGGAAATGGAATGCTATGATTGTGTCTCTAAACAATCTTATCAGTTTATTATAGATAAAATACAACAATGTCTGAGTAGTTGGAAATAAAACATTTTTTCCTTTGCTAGCCAGGTCATACTAGCCAAATCTATTTTGCAAGAACTCCCTACTTACATTATGCAAATTAATCTATTACTTGTATCTATTTGTAATATAATTGATAAAATAAAGGGATTTTATCTGGGGTGATTCTAATACAGTGAAGACTGGCTAGAAGAAATTGTGCAAACCAAAGCAGGTATGAGGCTTGGGGTTGCAAAAAATGAGACATGGAAATCTAGCCCTCATTTCAAAGTTTGGGTGGCATCTACTTAATAGGAAGCATGTATTGTAGGTCCTACTCATTTGGGGCATGTACAAGTGTGGTTGGAAAGTCAATCTTGACATTGATTAACAAAGGCAAAGTACTAACTTCTAGAAAGGCATCAAAGGGGCATGACCGAATATGAGGAGGAATGTGATTTGGCAGTTGAGGAATGGATGCAAGATTGATTTCTGGCTTGATAATTGGGTGTTTGGGCATGAACAACCATTGGCTAAATGGTGCATTCACAAAACTATGATTAGAGAAGCAAACAACACATGCTTCTCCGTGGCTATTGATAGAACTTGGGACAAGCGCAAGTTAGCAAGTCTCTTACAAGTGAAGGTTGTGACTAATATATGCAAGATCGAGTCCCCTAGAGGAGACATGGGTGAAGGGATGAGGCAAACCCCCTATTGAGGGAGTATTCTAGATGACCAGTTCTCTGCTAAAGTTGTCTATCATAGTCTTTAGGATTAGGACAATTCCCCTAAAAATCTGCTTTTCGAGCTAGTGTGGAAGTAAAAGCGCGTATAACGTATTCAACTTTTTCTTTAGGAGGTTGCATGTGCTATTTTACCTAATGATCTACGATATAGTAGGCATATGACTGAAAATCCCACTTGTCCATTATGTGGTAGTGACAGGGAAACTTTGATGCATGCCTTATGTGATTGCATCTTTACATGCAATATTTGGGGCCAAATAGGCACAACTAGTAGTCCTAATTTCTTTGCTCAACAGAATTTTGAGTATTGGTTTCATGCTAACCTGAATAGTGCCAAGTTTTGCGGTGCTGAAGTGTGGTCTCAAATGTTTTGTATCGTCCTAGATCAGTTATGGTTGAGGCAAAACAATTTTGTTTTCAACAATAAGCATTGGTATCGTCAAATTTGTGAGGTCCATCCAACTTGAGTTCAAGCAGATTCACCAAATGTGTATACTTATGAAGGATTTATGGGTACAATATTCAGAACCAGGAAGTTATTCTATTTGGATACCTCTATCCCCTGGTACCCTTAAGTTGAATTGTGATACTACTGTTCTCCAATCCCAAAGGAAGGCAGTTATTGAAGTTATTATATTTATATGACTTTTTAAAGTATTAATTGTTAAGTCAACAAATTTATCATATATGAAATTTTGAAATTCAATGCTAGTGTAAAAATTTTTATATTGACAATGTATACGTCTCTCTTTCTTTCACACACACACATAAGAGAAATCCACTTACATCAAGATTAAATTTAAGAGAATTATTTTTTATCCTCACAATTTATTTTATTAATGTTGAATAGTTGTAATTAATTAGTAACTAATCTCAACAATTAGATTTTAAGAGAATGAAAGTTAGCATAAAGGTAGTCTCTTATACTTACTTTAGGAGTAAGTGAATCCCCTTACTCCAAGAGTGACTATATAGGAATTACTCTTCATTTTCATCATTGATTTTCTTAAAACATAATTAATAATTAATATTAATAATTAGATTTTAAAAAATGAATTGCATGGATGAAGAGTATATCTCTTATATATATATAACAACTTAGGTGAGAAAAATATTATGGTGAAAAATGAGAAAACATAATAATAACTGTAAACTTCAATAAATGGTTTAGATTGAGTTGTTAATTAAACAAATTCATGTGGTTCTCTCACATAGAAACCTTTGCCACAAACTCTTAGTGGATCGTTTTCTCTTGTCACCCCTACAGAACTTCTGCAACATCATCACCACCCTTACTCCACAACCACCAACGTCGAAAAACCGCCATTGCCACCATTGACAGTGTTGGTGGCGGTATTGACAGTAGTGGTAGTAAAATCTATGGTAGTGATGATAATACCGACAATGGTGTCAGTGGCGATGACGATGTTGGGGTGGTAGTGGCAACAATTATGGTTGTGGTAGTGATGGTGAGAGGTAGTGTCACCACCATCGCTAGTACTAGGCACACAACACTAGGCAGAGGAGTTCCTCATGTATGGTTTGTTTGCCCATCTATGCTTACACCATGCTCAGCTAGTTCATTTGCAAGTTGATTTGCTTCACTGAAGACATGTGTACATAAAACCTCTATGTCCTATAAAAGTCGTGTATCTGACGCATCAAGTTAGCATGAGGGTGACACATCATGAGGAAGACGGTGAGGGTGTCGATGGTGGTGGTGTTTATGGGAGAGGTTTTTGTATAAGGGAACCACATGAACTAGTTTAATTAACAATTCAATCTGAATAATTTATTGAAATCTTACGGTTATTATTATGTTTTCTAATGTCTGACTATAATCCTTTTTCTCACTTGATTTCTCCTCCCTCTCGAGGACAACTCAAGTGAGAAAAAATTTTACGGTAAGAAATGAGAAAATATAATAATAACCATAATATTTTAATAAATGATTCAAATTAAATTGTTAATTAAATATATTCACGTGTTTCTCTTACACAAACTTTTTCTCGTGTTCACGCACCATTCCCTTAGAGCTCCTCTTTGTCGCTGACCCCCTCTCTTATTCAACAAACCTATTGTCTGTCTTGGTCTCTCCTGCACCAGCAAGAACCCAAGATCAAAATCCTCTCTTCCTCTCTTTCCTTCAACAAGTCACAGCGATGACGATGGTGAGTGTGAGACTACTATGCACCCTCAATCCCACACTTCCTCACCTTCTTCCTCGCGAACCAGAACAATATTTTTGTGGGCATGCGTGTCAAAGACGATATAAAAAAACTTGTCTGTGACTATAATCTCCATGTTGCCAATTTCTCATACGTCTGCCCATGTGCCTGCGACATCCTTCGTCTACGCAAGCACAGACCCACTTTTGTGGCCAAGTAGATCCTAGACATGGACTACAACAAGCCTCGCCACATCACCATGAGCCCTTGGGATTCTCGCTTCCTCACTAACGAGCAGGTTGCATATGCTGCTCTTAAGATATTAAAAAGGAACAAAGATTGCTATTAAGTTGTTTCTCTTTTTATATTTTTGAGTATTTAGAGAGTACAAATCTTGATTGATAATTTAAAAATAGTATCATCAAATAAATCACTCTGCACAACCCTGATAGATAGAATTTACGAATTCATAATGTTAGAAAAAATGGACGTAGTCATCACTGCGACTTGTTGGAGAAAAGAGAAGGAGAGAGTGGGTTTTTATCTTGGGTTCTTGGCCGACATTGTAGAGGTCGGGGTAGTAAACAATGAGTTCGTGGAAGGAGATACGAGGTTGGGGGCGGAAGAGATAGTGCATGAACATGTGAGGAAAAGTTTCTGTGTGAGAGAAACACATGAGATTGTTTAATTAACAACTTAATCTGAACTGTTTATTAAAATTTTGTAATTATTATTATGTTTTCTCATTTCTCACAGTAACCCTTCTTCTTACCTGAGTTTGGGTTGGGCGACATGAAGACCCAATCTGACCCAATCCAACCCAAACAAATTGGATTGAGTTTTTCTTATGATTTAGTGAAACTAGACCCAACCCAATCCACTATGGGTTAGCTGATGGGTTCTGTAAGTTGAACCCGAAACCCAATTCAACCAAACCCAACCTAAATATTAAATTATTATATGTTATTATTATTATTTGAAATTATGTGTTTTGCTGTTATGTATTGCTTTTGATATTCTGTTTTTGTTAGTATAGCAAATTATGTAATTTGTATGGCTTGACTAGCTAAGACAAATTGTGTTTACTTTTATTTTGAACAAATATTTTTTTAATTATTGATTGAAAATTTAGTTGTATGTTAATTTTAATTTTTTTTAGTTTTGATATATAATTTGTAATTATAATTTATTGTTTATTTTTATGTTATAAGAATGACATAATCTATTTTTTTAAAAAAATCCTAAAAAAGCTAACAAAATAATATTCTAAAATTTATTTTTTTTAAAAAATAGTTTTTTAAAAAAATATTTTTTAAAATTGTAACTCAACTAACCCAACTCAAGGTGTTCAAGAGTGGATTGGTTGGGTTTAATAAAAAAAAGCACAAAAAACTCAATCCAACTCAACTCAATATTTTATAATTGGATTGAGTTTTGAATTTGTTTAAACTCAACCCAACTCATATTTACCCCTAATTTTCATGTTAGAATAACAACAAAATGAGATTAGGATAAGAAAAGGAAAAAAAGAAAGCAGTATTAATTATGGCATGCATGGATATTCAAAATTTTGATAAGGATTGAATAAGTAATTTGTGGGAATGGGAATATGAAGACATGATAATTAATAATGGATCAACTTCCGTGCCGCCCAGCCAACGCATATTTTCTACTTGTATACAGATAGAAAAGAACCTAAGCATGTTTTGTTCTTATGTCAAAATGATGCTTCCATTCCATGATATTGAATCTTGTTGTGAACCACCGTTACTTTTTATTCAGACATTTATTCTCATTCAATCACTCATTAATTATTACGAATAAAGTTTTGTATTCAATTCATAAATTAATAAAGTTTTTTTTCCAAATAATTAGTATCTTCTGTTTTGTAGGATCTAAATAACTAATTCATGAGATTAAAAAAGTTAATTTTTAGTTAAAAGCTATATAGTATTTGATTGTCTATACGTATTAATTAGGTAATTTTTATTAATGTGTGAATATTATTTTTAGTATAATTACAAGTATCTAGAAATATGTAAAATGTGTGTAAATAACTATTTTTTTTAAACCGGACCGGTGATTAAATAAGTGAAAGTATTGGTTCACGGTTCATTAATTCAATCGTTATTGAACCAGTGATTGAATCGATTATAATAAAATAATATTTTTTATTATTAATGAATTATAAAAATTAAGATTATAAAAAAGAACTTTTATGAGAAGTTACTTATAAAAGAAAAGAAATATTTTTACCAAATACACCTTAATATTGCTAAGTTAACGCTTATATTTATTAATTTTTGAATTTAAAAAGGGGTAAACTTAGGAAAAAAATTATGCATTTAGCAAAATCTAAAAAAAAAATTTAAAAATTAAGAACCGGTTGAACTATCAATTTTCACTGATTTTACCGATTAATGACTGATTTTTCAATTATGAGACTGATTATCTACATTAACCAAACCGGTTATTAGATTGGTTCACCGGTTTTTCGATCAAACCGACATGGCCAATTTTTTAACCATAGATATCAGATTGTTGTCTAAAAATATGAGTTACAATATGAATTAATTTTTAATAAACATTAAAATTGACAGAAGCACTAGAAGAATTTTTAATTTTATTGAAGGTTATGATAATCTTTGGGAATACAAGTCATCATCATTTTATGAACCCTAGTTAAATAGATTTACGTAGATTTGAGCTTTTTTTTTTTTGTCATACTTACTTGATGAATATTTATACAATAAATAAAAATTGAAAAAATAATTTATAATATTAAAGTAAATTAAATTTATTTTCTGTTAAATATATTCAATAAGGTTTATTTTAATATATTTATTATATAATTATATAAAAAGAATCAACAGTATTATATAAATATTAATCAATAGATTTTTTTTATCCTAGATAATATTAAAGAATTTACAATAAACTTACGTACTAACTATACCTTTGACAAATATTAACCAATATAATATCTTATATTAAATAATTAAAGATAAACTCTTAAATTTATAATAAATTTATTTAAATAAATATTATATAATAGATAAGAGATAGGTATTTAGACACATGCTTTATCATGTCTATAATGTAAGAATAATGTAATATCTCATATAAAGTATCTAGTCAAAACACACAATTTTTGTTAAAATACATAAATTATTTATCTCGGTAGTTGAATCATTTATGCAATAAATAAAATTTCAAAATATTATATTAAAAATAATACTGTACACTATTTAATTTTATTCTAATTTAATTACAATTATTTTATATTACAATTGTTAAATTATTTATGGGACATGTATAACTGAAATGTACATTTTACAACTGACTCTCTACTCTCTACTCTTGGAAATGTACATTTTACAACTGAAAAAACTCATTTAGGTTAATTTCATTTTATCCACTTCGAAAACTTATGTTTTACTTTTAAGGTGTAGTTACGCTCAAGTACAACACTCTTTTAAATTATCTAGTTAGATTAAGACCTTCCTGTAATGTATACCATTGAATGATTTTTTTTATGCAATTATTAATTAAAGGTTTTAAACTCAAAAAAAAAAAAAATATCGCTTACTTACTTTGAAGTATCAAAGTATTTGTAAAACTAAAATGTACTAACATGTGTTAAAAAATTAAGGTATATTTTCTTTACTATTTTTAGACTTGAAAACAAATTGTTTTAGTTTTAGATTAGAGTTTAATTAGCATGCACAAATTGTATAGCAGAGTTTTATACGACATCTAATTACAATTTTTCATTTATATGACTTTTATTAATTAATAAAGTCAACGAACTTTTATTTAACGTCTGTATAAAACTTTTTACATTCTTACTACACTATCTGTTTATATTATGCATGTCAACCCAGATTTAGAGTGGGACAACATGTAATTAGATACTTATCCATATTCGTATTTTAAGAATCTTCTAATACTTTTAGACAAATTAATCCAGTATTTCTTGCATTTAAAATGATTTATTTTAGTAATTAAATTATTTATGGATATATAAAAAATTTAATATTATAATAATTTAATTTAAAACTTAATTTGTATTTAATAATTTTTCTTTTAATACAATTATTATGTATTTAAATTTAAAATAAAATAAATATAGAGCATCTCCAACCACAGATGCTAGCAAAGTTGTTTAACCTAAACACTCAGTTCTTCAAGAAACTCACTTTTGGAAAAATCTTATGTGACACTAAAAGTTACTTAAAATAATTTTGAGTTACTTGTTCAAACAAGTGTTGCTTGAATAAAATATAATTAAATATTATTATTTTTCATTAAATATGTTATGTAATTATCATTATTTTAAAATTAAAATATTATTAAATATTATAAATATTAAATTTATTTATTTTTTGCAAAATTAACAAAAAAATTAGTTGATTTATAATGATTAATATTTTAATAAGTAATAAACTAAAAAATAAATTTATAATTTTAAGGTACTATAATTTTAATGATGTCCAAAATTAAAAAAAAATTATTAAATTGTGAGTTCCTTGGAATTGCTTGAAACTTTTCCCATTGTAGGGAAAATAGAGTAAAGTTACTTAACACTTATATGGCACATTGGAAAACTTATGCACTAAATAACTCAGGGAATTTGAATTAACATCTTCCTTCATTTAAACTAACACCTACTCTTTTAAATTTTTTTCCTAAATTTCTATTTCATCATTGATTCTCTCTCGTCTCTTCCTTACATAATTTTCTTCATCCTCACTAGGGATGTCAAAAATTAACATATTTCTATTACATAATTAACATCTCCCTTCTTGATGGGTATTACCCGGTTTGACTGGTATGGTTACGGGTACTACCCGATATGTTAAACTAGGTACGGGGGTATGGGTATGTGACTACCCACCCCGTACCCGAACTCGTACCCGTCCCGTTATAATTTTAATAATTATATAATAATTTTAAATTTATATATTTAATTAAAAATTTTAATTCTTAAGTTTTAATTTATAATTTCTTGTTATTAATTATTCTTTATATACTTTTTAAATTAAAATATAATTAATAAATTAATATATATAATTTATTTAATAATAAATAGATAAATTTAAATTGTAAAAAATAATATGACGAGTACTAGTGGGTATACCCGAACCCGAAAGTACTTGACGGGGACGAGGATAGGCATTAAAATTTTATACCCGCTCTTCTTATACCTGAACCCGAACTCGTCCCGCACTTTGCGGGGACGAGGACGGAGAGGGTCAAACTCGCACCTGCCCTGCCCCGTTGCCATCCATAATCCTCACTCTCACTCTCTCTCCTCGCCTTATTTTTTGTCCCGTCTTTTCTTTTCTCTTCTCACCTCTTGATTAGTGTATATATGTAGTATAATTATTTAATTTCTTATTTTTAGTATAGTAGTTTAATTAATTTTTGTGTACTTAATTTATTATTTTTAGTATAGTTATTTAATTTATTATTTTTTATTATAATAAATATATGTTTATTATATAATTTACTTAATAAATTACATATTTAGTATAATTATTTAATTAAATATTTAGTTAGTATAGTTAATTACATGTAATATAGTTATTTAATTTCTTATTTTTTAGTATAATAATTTAATTAATTTTCATTGTACTTAATTTATTATTTTTAGTATAGTTATTTAATTTATTATTTTTTATTATAATAATTACATGTTTATTAGTGGGATTATTTACAATAAAATTAGTACGAAAACAAATTAAGAATATGTTTGTATAAATTTATATTAATTAAATACTTGTTAACTAGTGCGTCATTATTTTGAAATGGAGGGATTGAGGGAGTAAGAGCAAATTACCTATTTCATCCTTGATAAAAAAATATTTAACCAATATTGAGAAAACAATTAATCTAATTGATATATAACAGTAAATATGTTTATTTTATATATCTCTATGAAAATTACATTTGTATTATTATCTTTTAATTAATACTCCTTTATCATTTACTACATGCAACCTCTCACCGGCCAGCCCCTACTTAATAGGTTTATCTTTTATTATAACAAAAAATAATTAATATATAAGATAATATAAATTGAGTCTTAGATAAAAACAAATAATTATTCTAAATAAGAATAGAGTTAGTATATAATGTTATTTTTTATAAGTAAATAAAATCAATAGCATAAAAACAACGGTAAGACACAATGGATGTATTTATTCAAACTGAAAAAAAATTATTTTAATAAAAAATAAATACTATTTTATGTTTAGAGACATAATCCTACTTAGGGGATGAGTCTTGTTAGGAGGTCCATGATTATGCCACTAATCCTAACCTCCCACTCCCTATAAATAAGACCCCTTACTCATTGTAAATGTCACATTTGAATTAAATAAAAATAGTCTCCTTGTGAGCACATTCTTAGTAAAAGTTCTTGAGGATCCTCTCTCTTAAGAACCTCTAACTAGTTGATTTTTATCAAAGGTTCCTTCCCTTGTGACAAAGCTAAACATTTTGGCTTATCTCTCTTTGAGAGTGGTTCCCCACCTCCATTTCTTTGCCCCTTCATAATCCATTTTCATGGTGTTTAGAACCTCTTGGAGAAAGATCAAGGGGAGTGAAAAACCTTTGTTGCTTGCTTGTCTTGTATTGCTTTCATTGAGTTTGTCTAAATAAATTCTTTTCACTTGGATGTGTACCTATTATTGTTAGTTCTTTTCTTGTTTTTGTACTTTCAAAATCTTACTTCCCTTGGTACTTGTTGGGCGCTACTTTCTTGGTTAGGTGGCCATTTTTTGAAAACCTCCACAAAGGTAGCCTTTTTAGGAATTGTTGATTTAAACTAAGGAAAAAGAGACTTGAAAAGGAGGCCAAGACTAGAGTGATAAACTTTTGAGGAGCACTTGAAGAAGGAGCAACATTCAAACTTTCTTTTATTTTTTGCATTTTAATTTGGGTGTAATTTTTTTAAAGGTCTTTTTAATTAGAAGTTTTGGATGCCGATAAGGGTCACCTCTTTTGTGTGTAATAAATCCTAGTTTCTTATTGACTGTGGATAAGGAATTGGTATATTTTTTTCGTAGTTAGAAACACGTTAGAATCTCTTAGCTTTGTTTTAAATTTCTTTATTTGCTTTAAACGTTTAGATAAATGCTTAAGTTTTGAAGGCTTAAGTAATTTTTAGTTGAGAAAACTTAAAAAGAGAGGTGTGTTTACATCTTTGTTCCCTAGGCCTTACACTTTGAAACATATTCACATACATCTAGGAGTGTTAGGAGTAGTAATAAAATTAAGGAAGATAAAAGAGAAAAAAAACCCAGAAGAATATGAGATTAGAATAAAAGAAGAGTATGAAAAAGAAAGGGGTGAAAAGAGTAATTATTAATTTAGCTATAAACTCACCTTGCCAATATATTCATACTCTTTTGATTGGTTGAGACTAGAAAAGGAAAGAAATTTTGGGAAAAAGAATGAAAACAAAAAGAGAGGAGAAAAAGGGAAATAAAAGAACTAGAAATGGAAGAGAAAATAGAGAAGGAACAAAAAGAAAAAGAAAGACAAGAAAGAAGAGAAGAAGGAGAAAAAGAGAAGGAAGAAAGATGGCAAAAAGAAAGAGAGGGTAGTGAGAAAAAGAGTGGAAAAGAGAAAAAGAACAAAGCGAAAAGGATCGGCAAGAAAGAAAAGAAAAAGAGAAAAGAGAAAGAGAGGAAAAAGAAAAAGAAAGAGAAAAGATAGAAAAAGAAAAAGAGTTGGAGAGAAAAAGAAGGGAAGAAGAGTGATGTTGCCATGCCTAGCCAACGACCGATCACTAGGGCCATGGCTAGAAGGATTGAAGAAGACCTAGCCCTTACAGACAAAGGAATACTTCACTTCCTATGGAGAGTGAAGATATTAGGCTAGGGACTTTAGTTAATAAAATGTAATTTTCCTTTATTTTAATTTTGAGGAGCATTAGGAATTTAATTTGAAACATGTATTTAGTCCATTTTTTATTTTAGGAGGTGTCTTAGGAATTTAGAGGGTGAATTTAGCTTTTTGGGTCTTTATGAAGGAAATAAGGGGTAGCCTTGATATCTACACCCCTCTTTTCCTACATAAACCCCCTAAGCTAATAAGAAGGAATCTTGGCCCTTGGTTTAAGAAACTTGGGCACCAAGTTTGATGATCTAAGGAGGGAATTGTTTCTCAATCCTCCTCCCTTAGATCTCTCCTTTTAATCCTAGCCCTTCTTTTTTAGGTTATCTTGTTCAAGAGGTTAGCTACCTCTATAAATAGGAGCTCGTCCCCTCACTTGTATTTTTTACACTTGAATTTAATCCTAGAGACCATATTGGTTGTGAGGTTCTTACCTTTGAGTGTCCTCCTTTCTCCTTTGTGAGAGGTTCTAAGAGTTATCAAGAGACCCCTCCCTTGTGGCCTCTCCCCTTTGGCTTATCAAACCTAGTATTTGTGGTGCCTCACCCCATTCCTTTCCTCTCCATAAATCCATTTCCCTTCCTAGTGACCTTAGAAAGGATCCTTTGGGCACGTGATCATCAAAGATCACGTCAAAGAGAAGAAAGAAAAAGAGAGTGATGCCTTTGAGAGTGTGTTTAGTGAAGTGTCAACCTCCATTACGGACTTAGAAGAGCCTATCACAAACCTTGACCCTCAAATCTCTTCTAGTGAAATAAATGAATCTAAGTGACATCTTAAGAAAAAGATAACCCCTTCTAAAAATAAAAGAGAGTCATCCAAAATAAAAATAGATAAAAAACCCTTGAGTGAAAGTGATACCCCTACCACTAGTTCGAGCACTCGTTCTAGAAATCCTAAATGTTTAAGTGTTTGGAAAAAAAGCACATTACTTTGTTTTGCCCCAAAGAAAAAGGAATTTAAGGGGAACATCAAATGAAAAGGGTACTTATTCATGTGATGATCTCTTCAAAGTAAAAAGGCTTCTTGGAAGCCATCCTTGTAAAAACACCCAAACACAAAGAGAGAATGTTTTTTCAAACAAGATGCAAAATTTTAAGGAAAACTTGTTCTCTCATTATGGATGGTGGTTCATGTTGCAATTGTTATAGCACAAGGGTGTTTGGAAAGTTAGCACTTACTACTACTCCTCACCCTTCACCTTATTCTTTACATGGACTTAATGTTGAAGAAGGTGTAGTAGTAAGAGAGTAAGAGGAGATTAGCTTCTCCATAGGAAAATATCAAGATAAAGTTTTATGTGATGTGGTCCCTATAGAAGCTAGTCACATGTTATTGGGAAGGCCATGGCTACATGATAAGGCAACTTTGCACAATGGCCTCACTAATAAAATCACTCTCTCTTATAAGGGGAAAAAGATTACCTTATGTCCTCTTAACCATACCAAGGTTATGGAGGATTGAAGGATCACGAAGCTTAAGAGAGAGAGGGATAATAATAACAATAAGGTTGTTGATAGGAAGACCAAGCCTAAGGGCGATCCACCTTTGCCTTCAAAGGAGGTTCTCTATACCATTTGAGCAATTTGACCCATACCCTCAAATCCAACTTGATGAGTGCTCCATTGTACCTAGACCAGTCTCACTTATTATTTCAACACCTTTGAGGCTAGCCTCTAATGCAATAGGAGAAGGATGGAAGACTGCCGTGTGAAGGCACAACCAACACTTTTCAAAATTAAAAACCCGCCTCCACTACCACATTCCTAAGAGGTCTTTTCAAAGACCTTTCACTCCCATAAACATCACACTGGTCTACATGCTCTTACTACTTTCCTTGTTTTTTTGCAGATGTTGAAAATGAGGAATAAAGGCGTTGAGGTCAAATCATCTCCAAGGAGGAAGTGATCATGTAATCCCACCTAGCATCATGGCTAGGAGGATTCAAGAAAAGAAGACTAGGCTTGGATGTGAGCTTACATGAAGACATGAAGTCGTAGTCTTTTTCGGATGTTCTACTTGTAAATATTTTTTAAATTCCTAGATAATTAGGGCACACTTTATCTCACATTAAGGCCTTGTATTAGGTGCAACCCGTATATGGGAGTGCGGATCATTTCCACACCTCCTAGCTTATTTTTGCACCCTCTTTCTCTCACACAATACATGACCAACATAGGGACCCACCCCCTAGATTCTAGGCGTTATTTTATCCGTATGTTCCCTAGTTAGTTAGCTTAATCCTACTTTAAGGATATGCCTTGTTATGAGGTCCATGATTAGGCCACTAATCCTAACCTCCCACTTCCTATAAATAGGACCTCTCACTCGTTGTAAATGTCACCTTTGAATTGAATGAAAATAGTCTCTTTGTAAGCACATTCGTAGTAAAAGATCTAGGGGATCCTCTCTTGAGGAACATTTTCCTAGTCGCTTTTTATAAAGGGTTCCTTCCCTTGTGACAAATCTAAATTGGTCATGGATCCATACATAAGAGTCAAATGGAATTGAGTCTAGTGTTGAGATGAGTGAGATTGATTTATATATTTGGATTATGTGGAACCAAGTCCTAGGTTGAATCTAGGTCCCCATTGTTTCTTTAGTTTATTAAGATTAATATTTATAGTTTATAATTAGCTCACTCCTCTATGTGTTTTCTATATGTTTCACATATGTTCGGGATGTAAACATAGGAAGAACTTGACTAGACAACTATGATGGGGAATATTGAAGATTTTCTTTATGCTTGATGTTCTGTTTAAGAATGATGTTAAAAACCATGTTACTTTGATATTTGACTAGCTTATTTTGTCAAAGGTTCACTACTATGTGTTAGGTTTAACTCGGGTAGTGACAATAGTTATTGTATATGAAAGGGTTAACGATTCTCTTACCATCATAGAGACCAAGGAAAGGAAGTAGTCAATGTGGTAATTCTGAACAATATGAAATTGATTCATTTGATGGGGTGATTTTTCCAAATTGTAACCAAGTAAGGGAGAAAAATGTGACAATGGTTACTTGACCAAATGCCATAAGAAAAAACATGTTCTGAAAAATACTATGGATCCAGGTAAACTTTCTAGACTCTCTCTTGATGATTATAGAACAATAAAGGATATGAGTTACAAATTATCTAAGATCTTGCAGTATAGTTTCTTGTATGTAGAACCCTAGGAAATTACACATAAAAGACAAATTATTCTTACAATCCATTTATTGTTATACTGGATAAACCCTTCGAATTAGCTAAAGAACACTTTGACTATATTTTTCAATAAAGAATACTTCAACATCTTGATGGAGGACATTTGAGTGACATTTTAACATAAACACTTCAGCATGGCCTTGATTAGACAAAGATAAAAGATAATGTTACCCTAAATAAGATTATATTTTAGACATCTTTAAAAAAATTATATTAAACAATATAAAAGATAATCTTACTCAAACTAAGATTATTTTTTAGATATCTTTAAAAGATTATATTTTAGAATATCTTTAAAAGATTATTTTAACTATAATTGAAAAAATTCAAGCCCGGTTCTCACCTGTAGATAGAGAGTAATTAAGTATATACAAAGATTATTGTCCATTCTCTAGATAATCTTATTATTATAATATTACTTTTAATCACAACTCTTTTAACTTGAGAATTAGAGTGTCGTTTGCAGATACCTCATACTCATCTCAGAGAATCATATAATTTCGGAATACAACTATACATCATGTTTCAAAGAACATTCTGTTGTTGCGAAAGATATTTGTAGACTGATGTTTATACAGGTACAATAATAGATTATTTGTACACTAAGATTATGGATCATTTATCCAAGATTGAATTAAAAAATTATTTACTAATAATAATATATTATTTTTGAGATGAAATTATGATAAATTCATCCATACTCCAATTAATCTATTATTCACTACTATTAACTCAAGTAAAAGAAAATAATGATCTCTTTCGTGTATTAGTTCGAAAATTATTACATATAAACATTAAATTTAATAGTTAACATCTCGAAATTGACGAATCTATCTAAATTACGAATTTTGTGAATGTTGATTAAATGTCACAAATAAAACTTCAGGAGACGAAAATTAAAAATTAAAAAAAATAGTAAGGACAAAATTTGCTTTCTGACCTTATATTATCTATGAATATTTTAGACAATTATAATATTATTAAAATTCAAATAATCAATCCTGTTAAATATTTCTGAAATAAAGCAAAATATCCATAACCTCAAGCTATTTTATGTAAAAAATATTTAGTTTTTATATATTTTAGAGGTAATAATACTATAATATCCTAACTTTAACAAGATCAACCACAAACCCGGCCAAATAAAATAGTGTCAACCAATTATGATAAATTAAATTTTAAAAATTTAAAGTACGATAAAGAAACTATCTAATAATCATATTAGCAAGTAAAATCACAAACCCGACCAAATAAAATAGTGTCAACCAATTATGATAGATTAAATTTTAAAAACTTTAAAGTACGATAAAGAAACTATCTAATAATCATATTAGCAAGTAAAATCATCTTATTGCTCGTCCCTATCTTGTTGTCCTGCTACTGATCATGTTGTTGTCATTCATTTGTTATTGTTGTTGCTCCTGGTTGTTACCAGGCAGATGCTAAAGAAAAGTTTGAGGTGTTAGAAATGCTTTTGACGGTAGTGTTCGATCAAGACAAGTCAATATCTTTAAAGTTTGAAAAATAAAGTATATAAATATGTTAATGATTAAATCATAAAGAAGACAAAAGCATACACTATGCTGAAGCATATGCATCATTATCAAAAGTGTCTTCTTTTAATGGACTTATCTCTCATTAGACAAATTACTTCTACTTATTATTTTTGTTTTTTTAATCTTCATTTGTATTGTCTGTGCAAGTATAAATATTAATTCATTATCAACTTCAAGGTAAACAACATTGCCTTCCAAAAAAAACAAAAAACATTAACAACATAATTTAAGATCACATAACTTCACACTCATACAGTCAGTTGTAGCATACAAAATTTCACAGCACAGAATCACACTAACTTCTCACTCCTTGCCCTTTTTCCCTAAGCTGCCAAAACATTAAAAATCTACACTTTCAATATAAATATACTCATCTAATTAATTACTTCATAATTTACAAAACTCGCAACAATATTATCATTCACTTCATATAAAGAAATCAAGTGAAAATTCAGTATGTAATTATTTTAAAAAAATGAAACTTTAACTGTAAATAGTTTTGAAAAAATTAAATATGTTGATGTGATCATCAAAGATCACATCAAGTGGTATCTAGAGCCACTTTCTAAAGGTCACGTTCTTTCTCAATTTTTTTTTTTTGCTTTGTTGTTTATCTCTTTGATTTCTTTATTTTAAAGTCCTTCATTTTTTGTCATCTCTATTTCCTTTATTGTCTAATAGTATAGCTTTTTATTCTTGCTATTATATGCGTTTTTGTTTTTTATCTACGCGTCTATGTTCCATTTAATTTGATGCGATTTTATTTACCCCTTTCTTTGTATCTTATTTTCGTGTACAAGTTACTTAATTTTCCCTTGGTTTTTTTATGTTAAAGTGTGCCTAAGAAGTTGTGACCATTAAACCCACATGGCTGAGGATTTTTCCACACCATTGTGGTGATCAACTTTGGCCACTTTGTTGTGCCTTTTGTTTTGAGTCTCTTGCTGAAATTTTTGCTCTATTTTTAGGTGTGTTATTTTTTCTTAATCTTGTGTTTTGTCAAATACTAATCATGTTAGTTTCCTATTTTGTCTCATTTAAATTCCATAGGTTTTAACCTCTTAAAATTTTTACAAAAAAACCTTCAAAAACATTTTGAATTGAGCTCCTAAGAGGTGAACCTCTTGTTGAGTCTCTTAAGTCTTTTATATTTTTAGTTCAAGCATATTAATCTCTTTGTTGTTCTTAAATATTTGCTCAATTCAATCTTTATATGTTTCTTGTTTTATGTTGAATTATTAGTAGCTTTCCACTTGGTTTACCTTCACTATTGGTGCCTCTTTATAGAATTTTAGCTTGGGTGAATTGTGTTAGTAATTTGAGCAATCAATTTACTTCAAAATCAGCCTTAAATCATTCCTTAAGCACCATTAGTTCAGTGGTATTTGGAACTATTAAGTTGTTTTGCCTTTAGTTGCATGCATTGCTTGAAAATTGTGTGACCTTACTTTGTACTTATTCACTCAAGTGTTATTATTTCAAGCATCCTCATTAAAATTTCAATTCAACAAGCTATTAGGTGCAGCAAAATGATTAGAAAAAGTTAAAAAAAAAATAGAAAAAAGTTCAAGTTAAAAAAAAAAAAGAAGATAAAGAACTCAAAAGAAAGACAAATTTGAAGTTGTGTACCTAATAGTAGAAACATTTTATATGAGGAACCAATTGTGATTAAAAAAAAAATTACTTGAGTAAGCTTTTTAGTTTTTGGTCACTTAAATTTTATTAAGTGTGCAACTATTGGTTTCATTTTTTTTTTTTGAGTCTTTTTTCATCTCTACTCTTAGAGCTAATCTGGGAAAGTTATTTGTGTGCTATCTTCCTTTGTGAGCTTTATGTTTTTTTGCTTGTCTTCTTTACTTACCTTTGAGTGTCCCCCTTTCTCCTTTGTGAGAACTTCTAAGAGTTATCAAGGGACCCCTCTCTTGTGGCCTCTCCCCTTTGGCTTATCAAACCTAGTATTTGTGGCACCTCACCCCATTCTTTTTCCCTCCATAAATCCATTTTCCTTCCAAGTGATCTTAGAAAGATCCTTTGGGCATGTGATCATCAAATATCACATCATATGTTCTCTGAGTTTTTCATCGTATCAAACATCCACAAAATGACCAATCCATTCTTATTGATAAATAAAAATAAGTTTAAGGAAACATATATTTTTATCAAAATTTTTAACCACACGAAAATACCATTTTTCTAATTTTTATTGACAAGTGTCCCATAACGGAGAGCAAGCATGAAAAATACCTTATTTGACACTTTTATTATATGAAATCCAACGATGTTTTTACGATGGGTATATAAAGAATTTACTTCAAAAATATTGTTAGAAATTTTTAAATCGCTTTTCTATATTTTTAAGAGATGTATATCGATCAAAGAAATATGTCGATTACGATTAAAAACCGAGATAAAATTCATGCAGGCATTTCACTGCGCATACAACACAAAACAAGAGTGGAAACATAAAAAAAGCACTTGGACAGATAAATATGCATTAAAACCTCCAATCACAGACAATTTTTTTTTTATTTATACCAAATAAATAAATTATTTTTAAAATAACTCATCTACGTTATTTACTTAAATAACTGAAATCACTATTCACATTTAAAATCGGCTGATTTCACAATGTGTTATTTTTTTTAAAAAAAAAAACTTATAAAAAATTAGTTATTATTTTTTTAATATGTTTTTCATGTTCTTTTTTGTACATTGTTTGTTATTTTTTTCTTATAGTTGTTTTAGTTAGTTTTTCTATGTTTGTTTAATTTTTTTTTAAATTTTGTTGCGGGATTTATTAAATAGATACACAACGTAAAAAATAACACACATACAAAAAAAGAAAAGAATACAAATTAACTTAAAAAATTTAAAACATTTTTATTTTAAAAATAAAAGTTTTAAAAAATATTATATATAAAAAATAAATTAAAAGAATTCCAAAAAGTTAAAAAAAAAACTATAAGAAGTTGGTTGCTCCTATAGGTGTTTTAAATAAACAAAATAGCATGTCGAGAAATTGTTCACCTTGAACCAAATTCTCAACGTGAATAGTGAAAATGAGTTATTTTGATATATAATGTGAGAATGAGTTATTTTGATAAATAATTTAGTTATTTGGTATATATAAAAAAAGACCCAATCCCAAACAAAACAGGGTGATTGACCTAGGTTGATCTATTTTAAAAAAGAATTACCTAGATGGGTTGTTTTTTAAATATTTATCAAGGTGGGTCCATTTTGGATTTGATTTAGTCAAACCACAATTCCTAATTGTATTTTTAGGACCACGAGGCTGCCAAGCAGGTAGTCAATCAATTGTTTAAACCGCAATTGGTAATTGTAGTTTAAGGAAAGTCTGACACAACTTTATTGGGAACATGCATTGCGCATGGAGAAGGTAATCTGCCCCCTTAAAACTGTAATTGGTAATTGCAAGTTAAGGGTGACCTAATCAGTGTGCAAGATTGTCAGGCATAAAACGCAATCACTGATTTCCATTTCATAAAACGATTTAGTTTTACCATTACTCTCATGACTACATTGTTCATCATCTCTTTTTATAATTAACAATTGTGCTCAAAGGAGTACATTTGAATACCTTCTTACTAGTTAATTTTCATCCAGGACCTTATGTTCACTCAAGAGTAAATTAAATTTAACTATTAGAATAGTTCACATGCTAATAATTAGCCATTTAGTTTGTCTTCATTGCTATTATTTTATCAAATGAAAGTAAAATTATTAATATAAACATGTATATGTGCCTATGTCACTACATGTCTACATAATAATTAATAATCTGCACGAATATTGTATATGATTTTTTTAAAAAATTGTATATATATTGATACAAAATTGTATAATCTGCACGAATATTGTATTACAATTTTTTGTTTTTTTTTAAAAGGCAAAATTCATTAGTAGCAGATCTGTCACATGTCACAAGAAATTATAGTGAAGATTTATAGGTTACAGATACATAAATAAAATAAGAACATTTTAGTAGAGCCTTCCCAAAAACAACAACTTGCTAAGACCACTCCACAAAAAGCAATAATCAGTTTATACATCATTCTGCAAAGAGACCCTAACAAGACCTTTAACCAAGGATAGGAAGAAATCTCTAACCACTCTTTATCTTAATCTGCTTCATGCAAAAGACTGGGTGATATGACCACTCGATAAAAGATATAACTGAGACCTTGCAAAACCCATTGATCCACATTCGAGACCTTTGCAAGGACAATTGTCAAACTTCTTTGATAAGGAAGGGTTCACTTTTAAAAACTACCGCATTCCTAGCTAACCACAGCCTACAAAATTGATAGCCAAATAATATTGAGAATATGAATTGATTCCTTTCTTATTGAATTACATATGCCCAGGAAGTGTAAAAAACTCATTTCATAGTAAGCAGGCAATACATACTTATATCTTAGCCACCTATAATAATGCATCCAAACAGAGTAGCTTAACTTACAGGTGAACAACAAATGATTTATTGATTTTGGTTCTAAGTAGTAGAGAGAACAAGTTGCATTAACCATTGGGAGAATGGACTGCCTAGCTAATTCAACATTTGAAGGGATTCTATTCAAGGTCATCTTCCAAGAAAAAGCCACCACTTTAGATGAAGCCTTTCATTTCCATAACTAGCTGAAAAATGGGGATTCATTATCCTGAGTCGCCCCACTAGCTAAACAATATGCTTCCTTTACCAAGTAATGATCTGAGAACCCCAAACTCACTCCCTACCCTCATCATCTTTCAGCTCCTGCCTCATATAAATCCCTTTGAAGACACCCTCCAGCTCCCTAACCCACTTACCCTCCTAACTAAATAACTCTCTTCTCCAACTAAGCCTCCAAACCCATTTGTTATTACACCAACCTCAACCTCAGAAGTAAGTGTCTCTCTTTGATTAAACATACCATATAGCCTTTGAAAAATATATTTAAGCTCACTAAACACCTTTCAATCCCCTTCCCAGAACTTAAACAAGGATTCATCCCCTACCAAGGGTTTAACCTCACCAGAAAACCAGTCACCCACCCCCTTTTCAATAGTAATTTTTAGGATATCATTCCACCAATTGGATTTGCTACTCATTTGCCTAACTACAAGTTCCTTCTGATATCTTCCCCATATCTCGCCTCCAACACCTTGATCTAGAAAGCATGACTGCCTTGAAGAATCCTTCAGCACCACTTACCCAAGAAAGCTTTTTTCTTTACACACTTGCTCCCATTTGATCCAGGCTACTTTGGAGCATTCTTATAAAACCCCTATAGGAATCTCCTTTGCATTGACTAGATGGCATTGGACACCTTCTTAGGGACCTAAAGAAAGACAAAAGATAAAGACGTAATGCAGAGAAGGTGGATTTGATCAAACTAATTGCCCCTCGAGTGACAGATTCTTTTGTCTCCATGGAATTAATTTTGCTCTCATTTTATCTAGGATTGGCTTCCAGACATGCTCACACCTCACATTTTCCCCCCATTGGAATCTCAAGATAAGAGAATAGCATTTGTAGAACTCCACAATTTAGTATCTTAGCAAAGGAACTCACCTCCAACAACTTTACGCCAATGCCCCCTAAACTACTCTTATGGAAATTAATCTTAAGACCAAAAGTCAACTCATAGCATCTCAACGCACTTTTAAGAGTGAATGCATTTTAAAGCTTAGGTGAAATCATGAAAATGGTATCATATGCAAATTATTGGATTACAACCTAAAATTCATGATTATCTAATTTGATACTTGAAATTAGGCTTACCGAAAATCCTTCCTAATCAACACTCTTAATCTCTTAACAATAATTAAGAATAAGAAGAGAGTCATAGGATCAACCTAATGTAAACCTATTTGCATATAAAACTCCTTTATTGCATTATCGTTCACCAATACTAAGATAGATGATGAAGACAAGCATCCATGAATCCAACTGATCCATTTGCTCCCAAACCTGAATTGTGTGAGCATTAGAACAAAAATTCCCAACTGACAGAGTTATACACCTTCTCAAAATCTGATTTAAACACCAATAGGGGTTTCTTATGATGTTGAGCCTCCTAAATCACTTCACTGACAACAACTATACTGTCTAATAATTAACTCTCTTTAATAAAAGTTGTCTGAGTTTCTTCAATGATACTGGACAACACTTTTTGTAACCTGTGAGCCAGAACTTTTGCAATTATTTTATAGAGCACACCAATTAGTGAGATCGGCTTATAATCCCCCAAACCCCCCTAGCACTCCTTCTTGGGAATCAAGGAGATAAATGAGGCATTGACCCCCTTGGAAGCTTCCTATTTTGATGAAAATTTGTCAATACTTTCCTTATTTCCCCCTTTAGCATGTCCCAGAAATGTTTCACGAACATCATGTTATACCCATATTGATTAGGAGCCTTGAAATTATCACACTCCCAAACTGCCATTTTGATTTCTTCCATATTAAACTCTCTTTCTAATTCTTCTCTTTAGATTTTCGAGAGACATTTGAACTCTACCTCATCCAATCGAATGCCATCCTCCCCTTGGGCTTGGAACCTTTCATAAAAAAAGTCCTAGATCTCATGATGTGATCTTTGATGATCACGTTCCCAAAGGATCCTTTCTAAGGTCACTTGGAAGGGAAATGGATTTATGGAGAGAAAGGAATGGGGTGAGGCGCCACAAATACTAGGTTTGATAAGCCAAAGGGGAGAGGCCACAAAGGAGGGGTTCCTTGATAACTCTTAGAAGCTATCACAAAGGAGAAAGGGGGACACTCAAAGGTAAGAACCTCACAACCAATATGGTCTCTAGGATTAAATTCAAGTGTAAAAAATACAAGTGAGGGGAGGAGCTCTTATTTATAGAGGTAGCTAACCTCTTGAACAAGATAACCTAAAAAAGAAGGGCTAGGATTAAAAGGAGAGATCTAAGGGAGGAGGATTGAGAAACAATTCCCTTCTTAGATCATCAAACTTGGTGCCCAAGTTTCTCAAACCAAGGGCCAAGATTCCTTCTTATTAGCTTAGGGGGTTTATGTAGGAAAAGAGGGGTGTAGATATCAAGGCTACCCCTTATTTCCTTCATAAAGACCCAAAAAGCTAAATCCACCCTCTAAATTCCTAAGACACCTCCTAAAATAAAAATGGACTAAATACATGTCCCAAATTAAATTCCTAATGCTCCTCAAAATTAAAATAAAGGAAAATTACATTTTATTAACTAAAGTACCTAGCCTAATATCTTCACTCTCCACAGGAGGTGAAGTCTTCCTTTGTCTGCAAGGGCTAGGTCTTCTTCAATCCTTCTAGTCATGGCCCTAGTGATAGGTCCTTGGCTAGGCATGGTCACATCACCTCATGTTTTACTTGCATTGGGTCTTCCACCTATTCCTCGTTTGATAGCACACCTAAAATACCATTCACTTTCCTCCTCTGAGCAATAGAAGAGTAAAAGAACCGAGAATTCGTATCTCCTTCTCTTATCCACTTAAGCTTTGCGCTCTGTGCCAATAAAGTTTCTTGATAAGAGCTTCATTTTTTCAGGTCACTAGTAGCCTCCATATGCAGCTTGGTTCCCTCTACCCCAAGGTTACCTTCCTCAACATTTTTTTCATTGCTAGCGATTTTATTCTTCAAGTCTTTGATTGTAACATCCACCTTGCCAATATTCTTTTTGTTCCAACTCTTGATATTTTCTTTTAGAGCCTTTAATTTCTCTTTGAGCACAAAAACATCTCACCCATAGATTTCTATCTTGTTGTAGCTTTGTTTTATAAATTCATCAAATCCATCACACTCCAGTCATCCATTAATGAACTTAAAGGGTTTAGGTCCCAATCAATATTGGAGTATTTTAGAATTATGGGACAATGATCAAAATAGTCCCTACTTAAGCTCAACTAAAGTCTGTTAGGGGCTTGATCCATCTATTCTTAGGAAACAAGGAACCTATCAAGGACACTAAAACCTTTACTTCTTGCAAGTCGTACCCAAAGGAACTATTCTCAGCACGAAGCCTGCAATGATTATTGACCTAGCTATGATAGACGCTGAAGTAAGAGTCAAAGTCGATTACGAGACCGCCAAGAGAATAGTCACACTAAAGAAAAAAAGATCATCAACACAATTGCTGGCGGATTTGCAAGAGGAGGACATACCTCTTCGGCTCGAAAGCGACATGCCCGAATTACTAGATTAATTAATTCGGTCACCCTATACGCATGATAACGAATGTCGAACATCACCTTTACCGACTCAGATTTTCAGGCCATTGATCCCAAGTAGGACGATCCCATGGTCATAAGTGTAGAAATCGCCAACTGCATTATATGCAAGACACTGGTAGATCAGGGGAGCTTGGCGGACGTGTTGTATTGACAGACTTTTAAAGAATTGGGGTTATCCAAAGACCAACTGCTCCCATACAACGAACCCTCATAGGATTCTCAAGGGAACGCGTACCTACCAAAGGATGCATTGACCTGTACACTAAATTTGGCAATGATCAACAGTCTCATAGCATCCGAATTAGGTACATAGTCATTCAGGCCACCACTTCATATAATATCCTAGTGGGTAGACCTTCCCTTAACAAACTAGAGGCCATTGTCTCCACCCCTCACTTGGCCATGAAATCCCCCTATGAGAAAGACGACATTATTACTATTCATGCAGATCAGCATACAGCCAGAGAATGTTACCTGGCTAGCCTACGGTCTCAAACATATAAGAAAATGCTCAGCTTCCACAATGTTAACAAAATTCCAGAAACACCAGCAGACTTCTAGCTAGATTTGGATCCTTGAGGGGAAGACACTGATAGGGCCGAACCAACGGAGAAAGTAGAACCTTTTCAGTTAGGCCCAAAGCTAGAGCAAGTGACATACATAGGCTCTTTCGCCTCTGAAGAAGAAAGAAATCAAATTATCTGAGTTGTCAGGACTAATGCCGATTTGTTTGCATGGTTGGCCTCAGACATGCCCGACATTGACCCTGAGTTCCTTTGCCATCGCCTTAGTGTTTGTAGTAGAGCTCGACCAGTGGCTCAAAAAAGACAAAATGGGAGACGAAAGAGCCAAGGCAGCTAAGGAGGAGGTCACAAAACCCCTTTTCCGCCAACTTTATTCGGGAAGTCCGATATACCACGTGCCTAGCAAACATCGTCATGGTCCGCAAACAAAACGGCAAACGGTGAATGTGAACCGGCTATACAAATTTGAATAAAGTTTTCCCCAAGGATGTCTACCCCTTGCCCAACATAGACAAGTTAGTAGACGGCGTGGCAGGCCATTGCCTATTAACTTTTTTGGATGCATATTCCAGTTATAACCAGATTTGCATGCATCCCGACGACGAAGCTAAAACTGCATTCATTACGAAATCCGCCAACTATAAGGTGAGGCCTTTCGGCCTTAAAAATGTAGGTGCCACTTACCAACGACTAATGGACCAAGTCTTCCATCAACAGATAGGAAAAAACTTAGAAGTCTACGTTGATGATATGATCGTCAAGTCTGACAAACCAGATCACCACATTCATGACTTACAAGATATTTTCTCCACTATTCGCCAACATTCAATGTGGCTCAATCCAGAAAAGTGTGTCTTCGGTGTAAGGGATGACAAATTTCTTGGTTTCATGTTGACCAACAGAGCAATAGAAGCCAATCCCGACAAATGTCAGGCTATCCTCCACATGCGAAGCCCCAAAACCATCAAGGAAGTGCAAAGACTAATGGGTAGATTAGCATCTTTAGCTCGTTTCCTCCCATGCACAGCCGAAAAAGCAAGGCCAATAGTTACATTACTAAAGAAAAATAACAACTTCACATGGACTAAAGAATGTGAAGATGCCTTTATCCTACTTAAGACATTCATTGCCTCCCCTCTAGTCTTAACAAAACCAGATCCCACAGAGCCACTACTCTTATACCTCTCCATCTCTAACGAGGTCATAACTACAATTGCAGCACAAAACACCCCTGAAGGTCAGTAACCGGTCTACTATGTAAGCTGAATGTTGCATGACGCTGAAACAAGGTATCAATTGGTAGAAAAAGCAGCTATGGCTGTCACCAATTCAACAAGACAACTTCGGCCTTATTTCCAAAGCCATGTTATCCTTATTAGGACCGATTGTCTCATCGCTAAAGTGTTGAGAAAGCCTGAATTGATAGGAAGAATGGTTACTTGGTTCGTCGAATTGTCTGAATTTGACATACGATACGAACCCAGAGGCCCTATCAAAGCACAATGCTTGGTAGATTTTTTAAATGAATTACCTCCAACCCCTCCAACAAAAACCCCCGTTTGGACTTTGCATGTCAATAGGTCTACCAATAAAGGAGGAAGTGGCACCGACGTCATATTGGAAGGACCTAACAAGATCCTTATTGAACAATCCTTAACATTTGGCTTCAAAGCCTCTAATACTCAGGATCAATACGAAGCGCTATTGGCTGAACTTAAACTCGCAGCAGACATGGGGGCACCTAAAGTTAAATGCTTAACAGATTCCAAAATTGTTGCCGAACAGGTAAACGGCTTCTTTCAAGTAAATGATGAAACTTTGTTCCAATACTATCACGCCTTTGCGCAAGCACAAACCAACTTCGATGAAGTAGAAGTTGTCCACATCTCTAGAGAGCATAACTCGCTGGCTGATCGATTAGCCAAACTCACCAGCACTCGTAGGCCAGGACAACTACGAAGCTTTTTACAGCAGGAATTGCCTCTCCCCAGTATCAAAGTATGTTCTGTCCCTACAACTGGTACAGATTGGCGTTCTGAAATCATCAACTTTTTACAACATGGCACAATCCCGGAAGACTTAAGTAAAGCTAAACAATTAAGAACCAAAGCCTCCCTGGTCACCCTCATTTCGGATGAACTTTACCGACGAAGTTTTTCGGCCCTGGTCTTAAAATGCCTCAATAGCAATGAAGCTGACTATGTACTCAGAGAAATACATCACGACATTTGCGACTTTCATTCTGGAACAAGATCCATGTCTAACAGAGTGCTCAAAGCTGGTTATTACTGGCCAACATTAAAACAAGATTGTGCGGAGTTTGTTAAAAGATGCACGCAATGTCAAAAGCATGCCAACTTAATCCACGCTCCCGCCGATGAGTTAAAAGTCATCTCGGCCCCTTGACCCTTTTCTACTTGGGGAATGGACATTCTTGGCCCTTTCCCATTAGCCCGAGGATAACCCAAGTTTTTACTAGTCGCCATCAATTACTTCACCAAATGGATAGAAGCTGAACCATTGGCAACTATCTCGGCCACAAACGTCCAGAAATTCACATGGCAAGACATCGTCATGCGTTATGGCATTCCCCATACAATAATCACGAACTACGGTCTCCAATTCACAGATAAAAAGTTCAATACTTGTTTACAAGGGTTTGGAATCAAACACAAAGTTACTTCGGTCGAGCATCCACAAACAAATGGCCAAGCCGAAGCAGCCAACAAAGTTATTTTAACAGAGTTAAAAAAAAGACTCGATAGGGCAAAGGGGACATGGGCCGACCAGATTCCCGAGATTCTTTGGGCCAATCGTTGTACTCCTCAAACATCTTAACATGAAACTCCATTTCGATTAACCTTTGGCACAGACACTATGTTACCCATCGAAATTGGGGAACCTTCACTACGACAACATCATTTTGACCCAACCACCAACAATGACAACCTTTGGCACGATTTGGACTGCCTTGACAAAATCAGGAACCATGCCCTCTTAGTCGTTGAAGCCTCCAAACAACGAATGTCACGATGGTTTAATTCAAAGGTGAAATCCCAAACTTTTCTTCCAGGAGACTTGGTTTTGCACGCAATAGATGCAACAAGGAAAGAGAAGATAGAAGGAAAGCTAGCCGCCAACTGGGATGGACCTTTTCAGATCCACCTAGACCTTGGCAACGGTGCGTACAAACTCGAAGATCTTACAGTAAAACTTATTCCTCAAACTTGGAATTCTGTACACCTGAAAATGTATTATGGCTAATACTTAAGCATGTACTTCTTTTACGACACTCTTTTCCTTATTTCAGTTTTTGTACCACAAAGGGAATTTTCTGAAAAAGGTTTTTAATGAGGCCCCCCACCCATTTATAAAAGAAGCATACTTCAGCTCTCAATTTTTTACTTCAGAATTTAGGCTTCTCAACAAGCCTCAAGAGTACCCTTCCAAAAACATCATTTTCGGACCAGGCAGTACCTCCCTTCGAATAGTAACACAAATGTTGAAAATCTTAGCATCTGATTCATACACCACAAACGCGTGAAACACACTCACACAAACAATACGGCTATGCTTGAACCAAACTCCTCATATATTTAACTTTTCAAATTTTTAATTACAAAAGGGGACATCACTACATTTTTTAACCAAAATACAAAATAAAATCTACAATGCTGCCTCATCATCTTCAATTTGCGCCGCAGCTCCTTCCGCCCTTTCCCCATTCGCAGTCTCTTCAGCCTGCGTCTCTTCAGCCTGAGTCTCCATATTTTCCTCCGAGGCCAATGACTTACGTGCATGTTCCCCTTCCGGAAGGGCATCAACATGAACATCATCCAGACTCTTATATTCCCCTCTAAAAAAGTCATGGTTTTCAGAAAAATTAAACCCTTCTGGAATGGTAAAAAAATGATATGCTTGACGCACGACCTGCCGAAAGCCCTCTGCGTGTTCGATCATCATGTCATCCTCAGCCTGCTTCACATATTTTTGGTGGTCGTCCATAGCTTTCTCGAGGGTCATCCTATAACCCTCTCGGCTCTTTTCGCTTTAAGTTCCTAACGCGTTCAAGTTGTGCACCTCCTCTTCAGCCTCCTCCAGCTTCTCATCTCTTTCTGCCACAACCTTGGCATGTTCGGCATCTCTCGCTGCAAGACCTTCCTCCTGCATTTCTCAAGAAATCATGGTTTTTTCTTTTTCTTCCATCTCTCATAGCCTGCAAAAATGGCCAAGAAGCTATCTTCGGCTTTCCTTTGCCTTTGCTTCACTGCCACCAACTCATCAGTAAATAGATGCTTCTCTAGCGCCTATGCTCGCACTAGGAACTCAATAATTTTGCCATTTTAAGTTAAGCTCCATCTGCTCCAGCTATTTTCAGTCATCCGTTGAAATGGAATCTCCAAACCTGCTTGAAGTCGCCATAGGATCCAGATCCTCATAAAAAATGATGATGGCAGCAAAGCAATACTGATGGCTAAGGTCTTCGGCGTCGAAGACTCCGACTTAGCTTTATTTGATTTACTAGAGGATGATTTCTTCTCCCTTTTTCTTTTCTTATCATCCTCTTTGCCATCAACAGCCACATTTTTTTCCCCTTTTGTTTTTGCTTCTTGCTTTCATACTCAGATATGAGAGGAAAGGTATCCACTGGCTGAGACTTCAGAGGCGGACCCTCTTCAATTTGGATGGTAGGGGTGCTGGCTTCGCTTTTTGGATCTCAACTTTGGCGAATCTTGTAGAAACCTACAGCTTTTCCACCCGCTTTCACCATGATTTCCACAAAAAATACACACCAATCCATTATTGACAATACAGCTCAGTATCAATAAACACTTCATTCACAAATATATTCGCCCTCAAGATCAGTAAAGAGAGTAGTTGATTCATATAGTTGCAACAACGCTGCAAGAGGAAGCAAGCGAGGAAGGGAATCCAGGAATTCGGCATCGGCCTTCTCCTCATCTGTAAGGAAGTCGTCAGGGAAGTTCATATACCTTTTCGACATAGGTTCCCAATAGAAAGGAAAAAAGCGACCTCCTTGGTCATCATAAAAGTGATTTCGGCAACCCACCGGATTTACATTACCTTAAAATACCCGGATTTGAAACCCTTGAAAGAAGTTGCATATGACACAAATAAAGGGTTATTGGCCTGGGAAAAAAGGAACACCCATTTACACTTTTCACGGGGTCGCCTCGAAAAATGACGTAGGAAAAGACTGGGCGTAGCTCGTGTATGTGTAAACAAATAGAGAGCTCGGAACGCTTAGATATAAACCCAAGCATTCGGATGTAATTGACTGGGGGCACAGTTTAACACTCTAAGTATTCCCGTAACATAGTCATCAAAAGGTAACCTTACATGAAAAATCGAAAACATACAGTCATAAACATAGAAAAAATCTATTTTTTCTTCGGGAGTTTGGCCCAGGAAGACAAAATCTAGGTTTGAAATAGAAAAATCCCTACAACGACATGCAAGACAAGGATACTCTTCACACTCTTCGAAATAGCACACTTGCACTTTACCTACAAAATCACTTAAGATTTGGCTAGTACTGTATCTAGAAGCAAAAGCCTATACTTCCCCATCCACCCACTGATAGGAGGGAATCAGAATAGGGGGGTATTCCTTAAATTTGCCTTTCATAGCCGTTTTGGCTAAAACTCTTGCCTACCAATGAGGAAGCAATTTTAGCCCCGTATGCCCAACATCATCCACTTGCACCTCTGGGTACATCGCAGATTTGTCATTACTTCCTGATGTGGATTCCGAAATTTTGGCAAACTTAGTAGGCACCCCCTCCCTCAAAGGGATTTTGGACTCAGCAACACTAGACATTTAGGCCTAAAAATAAACAAGATGGACAACGTACCTAATGTGACCATGCCTAGCCAAGGACCTATCACTAGGGTCATGGCTAGAAGGATTGAAGAAGACCTAGCCCTTGCAGACAAAGGAAGACTTCACCTCCTGTGGAGAGTGAAGATATTAGGCTAGGGACTTTAGTTAATAAAATGTAATTTTCCTTTATTTTCATTTTGAGGAGCATTAGGAATTTAATTTGGGACATGTATTTAGTCCATTTTTTATTTTAGGAGGTGTCTTAGGAATTTAGAGGGTGAATTTAGCTAATAAGAAGGAATCTTGGCCCTTGGTTTGAGAAACTTGGGCACCAAGTTTGATGATCTAAGGAGGGAATTGTTTCTCAATCCTCCTCCCTTAGATCCTTTCTTTTAATCCTAGCCCTTCTTTTTTGGGTTATCTTGTTCAAGAGGTTAGCTACCTCTATAAATAGGAGCTCCTCCCCTCACTTGTATTGTTTACACTTGAATTTAATCCTAGAGACCATATTGGTTGTGAGGTTCTTACCTTTGAGTGTCCCCCTTTCTCCTTTGTGAGAGGTTCTAAGAGTTATCAAGGGACCCCTCCCTTGTGGCCTCTCCCCTTTGGATTATCAAATCTAGTATTTGTGGCGCCTCACCCCATTCCTTTCCTCTCCATAAATCCATTTCCCTTCCAAGTGACCTTAGAAAGGATCCTTTGGGCACATGATCATCAAAAATCACGTCAAGTGGTATCTAGAGCCACTTTCTAAAGGTCACGTTCTTTCTCAATTTTTTTTTCTTTGTTGTGTATCTCTTTGATCTCTTTATTTTAAAGTCCTTCATTTTTTGTCATGTCTATTTCCTTTATTGTCTAGTAGTATAACTTTTTATTCTTGCTATTATATGCGCTTTTATTTTCTATCTAGGCGCCTATGTTTCATTTAATTTGATGCGATTTTATTTGTCCCTTTCTTTGCATCTTATTTCCATGTTCAAGTTGCTTAATTTTCCCTTGGTTTTTTTATGTTAAAGTGTGCGTAAGAAGTTATGACCATTAAACCCACATGGTTGAGGATTTTTCCACACCATTGTAATGATCAACTTTGGCCACTTTGTTGTGCCTTTTGTTTTGAGTCTCTTGCTGAAATTTTTGCTCTATTTTTAGGTGTGTTATTTTTTCTTAATCCTGCGTTTTGTCAAATACTAGTCATGTTAGTTTCCTATTTTGTCTCATTTAAATTTCATAGGTTTTAGCCTCTTAAAATTTTTACAAAAAAGCCTTCAAAAACATTTTGAATTGAGCTCCTAAGAGGTGAACCTCTTGTTGAGTCTCTTAAGTCTTTTATGCTTTAAGTTCAAGCATATTAATCTCTTTGTTGTTCTTCAATATTTGCTCAATTCAATCTTTATATGTTTCTTGTTTTATGTTGAATTATTAGTAGCTTTCCACTTGGTTTACCTTCACTATTTGTGCCTCTTTATGGAATTTTAGCTTGGGTGAATTGTGTTAGTAATTTGAGCAATCAATTTACTTCGAAATCAGCCCTAAATCATTCCTTAAGCACCATTAGGTCAGTGGTATTTGGAACTACTAAGTTATTTTGCCTTTAGTTGCATGCATTGCTTGAAAATTGTGTGACCTTACTTTGTGCTTATTCACTCAAGCATTATTATTTCAAGCATCCTCATTAAAATTTCAATTCAACAAGCTATTAGGTGCAGCAAAATGATTAGAAAAATTTTTAAAAAAATATAAAAAGTTCAAGTTAAAAAAAAAGAAGATAAAGAACTCAAAAGAAAGACAAATTTGAAGTTGTGTACCTAATAGTAGAAACATTTGATATGAGGAACCAATTGTGATTCAAAAAAAATTACTTGAGTAAGCTTTTTAGTTTTTGGTCACTTAAATTTTATTAAGTGTGCAACTATTGGTTTCATTTTTTGTTTGAGTCTTTTTTCATCTCTACTCTTAGAGCTAATATAGGAAAGTTATTTGTGTGCTACCTTCCTTTGTGAGCCTTATGTTTTCTTGTTTGTCTTCTTTACTTCTTTGAGTTTGTCATTGTTTAATCTATCCACTTGAATTTGTGAACCTTGTTTTGTTATTCATCTTTGTTTGTTGTCTTGTGTTGTATTCGGCCTTGGTAAGCAAAGGTTGGGAAAGGTTCCATATATAAAATTTTGGCAAGTCCAAACAAGAGGAAACATGGGTAGCATTCTTGGGGTGGGTTGATGCAACTCAAAGGGGCGTGATCAAAAGGAGACAAACACCAAAAAGCTTGGAGTGAAGACTTTGTTTTATTTTTTTTATTCTTTGTATTGTGTATACTTAATTATAGATTGGGAGTTTGAGTGCCCTTAAGGCCCTCCCTTGGTTTGTAATAATTTTGGTTAATTTTAGCTTAGTTCCTTGTTAATTATGTGAAAAAGGAAGAAGTGGTACACTTCCTTCAACACCTTAGGAACACGATTAGAGTCCTTTCTCTTTTACATTCTGGCACTTTTATTTTATTTTATTTTATTTTAAAAAATGTGTAGAGGCTAAGAGTTCCAAAGACTCATCAAGCCACCTTAGGTGAGAAAAAAAACAAAAAAAAAAGAGAGGAGTGTTGCTTGAAAAAAAACGTTTTTGGCCTAACCTTTAGTTTTAAGCATCCAAGCACCATGACTTCCCACACACATTCTAGTGCACATAGTTGCTCATCAGGTAAGAGTATCAACCAAAGAAAACCTTCTAAGGAAGACACTCTTGAAAACCTTAACTTAGAATTTAGGGAATGGATGGCTAAAGAACAAGAAAGGAGAGAAGAAAAAGAGAGAAAAAAGAAATAAAAGAAAAGGAAAAACAAAAAGAGAAGGATGAGTTAAAAAAAGAGATGTTGGAAATGAGAAAAGAGAAAAAAGAGCGAGAAGAGAGAAGGCAAAGAGAGAGAAGAGAGGATAAAGAAAGGAAAAGAAGGAAAGAACTAGAAAGAAAAAGAGAAAAAGAGGAATAAGAGAGAATGAGAGGAGAAGAGAGTAAGAGGAGAGATGGGAGGGAGAGTGATCGAAAAAAGAAAGGAATTCTCATAAGATCCTCATCTAGGCATTTTAGCTCTAACGAAGAAGAATACTATAGAAATCAACATAAGCATCACTCCCATTCATCATACAATCATAATTCTCCTCAAGAGAACACAAATCATGTTAGGGAGCCAAAGGTAGACCTACCCCATTTTTATGGTAGGGAAGATGTTGAGACTTACCTAGATTGGGAAGTCAAATTGGAACAACTCTTCCGATGCTATGAAATAAGGGAAGAAAGGAAAGTACCTTTGGCCTCCCTTAGTTTTCAAGGTTCTGCTTTGCATTGGTGGGATGGGTTAGTCAAGGATAGGGCTCGTAAACAAATGCCTGACATTCGCTACTGGAATGATTTAAAAACTTGTTTGCGAAGAAGGAACATTCCTTCATATTATGAGAGGGATCCTTTGGATTAGGTCCCAAAGACTTAGGCAACATAAACTAAGTATTGAGGAGTATAGACAAAAGATGGAGCTTCTCATACTAAGGGCCAATATCATTGAGGAACCCAATGCCACCCTTGCTAGGTTTTTATGTGGATTAAGCTCTGACATTAGAGATAAGGTAGAGCTTCTTTCATACTCAAACCTTGATGAGTTGGTAGAACTTTGTGTAAGAGCTGAGAATCAACTCAAGAGAAAAAGCTTTAAAAAAGATTCGCCCTCTTACTCAAAGAGAGACCAACTTAAGGGAAACTCCTTTAAGGGTTTTCCCAAAGAGGAACCCAAGCATTTTCAAGATACAAAAGAACCTCATGTAGAAAGAAAACCCCCTACTACTAAGCCTACTGAGAGGCAAAGTAGTATCAAATGCTTCAAATTTCTTGGGAGAGGCCACATTGCCTCTCAATGCCCCAACAAGAAAACCATGATCATGAGGGGACAAGACATTTGTAGTGAGAATAACTCATCTTCCTCCTCTAGTGAGAGTGAGGAAAAAGGGGGACATAGTTTTAAACAAGAGTATGAGGAAGCTTTTCCTTGTGAGGGGGACCTCCTTATGGTTCAAAGGCTTCTTGGAAGCCAACATCTAGAGCTTGGCCAGTGACAAAGAGAGAACATCTTCCATACAAGATGTAAAGTAAATGACAAAGTATGTTCTCTCCTTATTGATAGTGGCTCCTGTTGTAACTGTTGTAGCTCTAGGTTGGTTGAAAAGCTATTCTTGACTACCATGCCCCATCCCAAACCTTACAAATTTCAATGGCTCAATGAGCAAGGGGAGATCGTAGTCAATGAACAAGTTATGGTTCCAATTTCTATAGGATCTTATAATGATGAGATTCTTTGTGACATAGTTCCTATGGAGGCTGGTCATATCCTGTTGGGGAGACCATGGCAATTTGACAAGAAAGTTATTCACCATGGTCACTCCAACCAAATAATTCTCACCCATAATGAAAAGCGCTTCAAATTGTATCCTTTGTCACCTTTTCAAGTGGCTGAGGATCAATTTGCGATGAAAAAGAAAAGAGTTAAGGAAAAACAAAAACAAAAAAAGCACAACAAGCTTCACCCTTAAAGCTTGAAAAGGGTAAAGAGAGAGAGTCGGAAGGTGATGCCCTTTCGAAAGGGAATATTAGTAAAAGGAGCCTATTTGCTACTAAACGTGATTTAAAATAAGCTCCTTTGACTAACAAGCCCTTTAATCTCCTCTTTTGCAAAGAGGCATCAAATCCTTCTCCCATTTTGCATTCTTCTGCTGAGAGCACTGCCACAGCCCATGCACATGAGCACCTTCATCAAGGGGTTCAAGATATTTTAAAAGAATTTGATGATATATTCCCTAATGAGGTTCCAAAAAGACTTCCTCCCATTAGGGGTATAGAACATCAAATTGATTTGGTGCCTGGCGCAAGTCTACCTAATAGACCTACCTATAGGACCAACCCCATGGAGACCCAAGAGATTGAGTCTCAAGTGAATGAGCTATTGGAGAAGGGTTGGATTCAAAAGAGCCTAAGCCCTTGTGCTGTGCCAGTCTTGTGGGTGCCCAAGAAGAATGGCTAATGGAGGATGTGTGTTGATTGTCATGCAATCAACAATATCACCATCAAATATAGGCACCCAATCCCCCGTCTTGATGACATGTTGGATGAATTGAATGGGGCAAAAATATTTTCAAAAATAGATCTTAGAAGTGGTTACCACCAAATAAGGATCAAAGAGGGTGATGAGTGGAAAACTGCTTTTAAGACTAAATTTGGTCTTTATGAGTGGTTGGTTATGCCTTTTGGGCTAACTAATTCCCCAAGCACATTCATGCGCTTAATGAATCATGTACTGAGGGATTGCCTTGGTAAATTTTGTGTAGTTTACTTTGATGACATTTTAGTTTACTCTAGGAACCTAGATGATCATTTAGGACTCTAAGGCATGTTTTTTCTCTTCTTAGGAGTAACCATCTTTTTGGTAACTTAGAAAAATGCACCTGTTGTGTAGATAGTGTAGTTTTCCTAGGTTTTGTAGTTAGCACAAAAGGGGTCCATGTTGACCCTGAAAAGATAAAAGCTATTCAAGAATGACCCATCCCAAAGAGTGTGATAGAGATCAAAAGCTTTCATGGTCTCGCTGGATTTTATAGGCGCTTTGTGCCTAATTTCTCCACGCTCTTCGCACCAATAAATGATTTGGTGAAAAAGGAAGTTTCTTTCCTTTGGGGTAAGAAACAAGAGAAAGCCTTCCAGCTAATTAAGCATAAACTGACCCATGCACTAGTCTTGGCATTACCTGACTTTTCTAAAACATTTGAACTTCAATGTGATGCCTCTAGTGTAGGTGTGGGAGCTGTCTTGTTGCAAGGAGGGCACCGATGAGGGACATTCATAAAAGTGATTCTTCATCCTTCCAAATATTCCATTTTTTTTTCAAATTCAGTTTCCTGCAATTTAGATAAAAGCCCCACTTTTAGATTAATTTGAAAAGTTAAATTATGTTAAAATTTATTAGTTCATTACATATGTTATAACAACACAATAAAATTTAAGTTGATTAAATATTTTCATTAATTAATTAATTATTATCATAGTGTGTGCAGATTAAATAAAAGTGTTAGTGTTGAAGTAAAAAACATTTTCGCCAAAATCCAAGTAGTAAAAAAAGAAGATATATATCAAACTATTGTAGAGTGCATAAAATAGTATAAAACTCAAATGATATGGAAAAAAGAAAAATTCTTGAAGTTTAAAAGAAAAACAAAGAAACCCACCTACTTGTTCTAAAAAGGCAACAAAAAATTCTAGTAACAAAAAACAAAGAGGAGTCGGGACAACTCAAATTTTGATATTTAAATTATTAAACCAAAGATTCTAATATTACATAAAGTCAAAATAAGAGATGCAAAAATAATTATAGTAAAAAAAACAAAGGAAAACATAAAACCTCACTCCACTTTTGAAAAATCAAATAAAAAAAATGTATATAAATAAAAAACATCAGAGGCAATAATAATAAATAATAGAAAAACTAACTAGTTCAACTGCACTTTTCCTCTTCAATTGCTGACCTACAATATAAACAGAAGAAAAAAATCAAAGGCAGTAATAGTAATAATAAAGAATAAAAAAAACTAACGAGTTAAATTGTACTTTTCCTCTTCAATCCCCCGTCTACAATCAAGAATTGATAGAAATTGTGGAAGGAAATGAGCAAAAATGAAGAGAAAGTGTAGAGAGAAAAAAAGAAAATCAGAGAGATGGAAAAAAATGAGGGGAAGAAGAATCTGTGTTTAAATCTCTCATTTGAGAAAGTATTTTATTTTTTAATTTTCAAATAGTATAAGGGTAGAATAGGTATTTTAAAAAATGGATATCAAAAGGGAAATTCATTTATTAATAGTAAGTATTATTAATAGTATAGATAATATAAAATATAATATTTATATATTATTGATTATATATATAAATTATAGATAGCAGGACAATTATATATGTATATATACGGAGAATTTTGTGATAAAATTTACATTTAGGAAGAGAGAGATTGTGGGTTCAAATCCTTCTTTTGACAAAGTAGTTTATTTTTTAATTTTTAAATAGATATAAGGGTAGAATATGCATTTTGAAAAGTGAGCATCAAAAGAAAATTTCCTTTATTAATATAATATATAATATATAATATATAATATATAATATATAATATATAATATATAATATATAATATATAATATATAATATATAATATATAATATATAATATATAATATATAATATATAATATATAATATATAATATATAATATATAATATATAATATATAATATATAATATATAATATATAATATATAATATATAATATATAATATATAATATATAATATATAATATATAATATATAATATATAATATATAATATATAATATATAATATATAATATATAATATATAATATATAATATATAATATATAATATATAATATATAATATATAATATATAATATATAGATGGTAGATAGTAGAACAATTATGTATATTGGATATAAATGTTTTGATTTTTTTCTAGTGGTAAAATCAAATTTGGAGAGTGAGAGATTGTGGGTTTGAATCCCTCTAACAACAAAGCAATTTAATTTTTAATTTTTAAATAGGAATAAGGGTAGAATATGTATTTTGAAAAGTAGACATCAAAAGAGGAATTGTTTCTATTAATAGTATAGATAATATAATATAAAATATAATATTATAGATTATTGATTATACATATGATTATAGATAGTAGGACAATTATATATGTTAGATATAAATGATTTAGAGTAAGTTTTTTGTTAAGGTCATAAGGTTGATCTAGTGACAAGTTTATCTTTGGGGAGGGAGAGGTTGTGGGTTTAAATCCTTTCTTTTGACAAATTATTTTATTTGTTAATTTTCAAATAGGTATAAGGTGGAATAGATATTTTGAAAATTGGAAATCAAAAGGGCAATTGTCTTTATTAATAGTATAGAAATATACATATAGATAATATAATATAAAATATAATATTCTAGATTATTGATTATGCATATAAATTATATATAGTAGGGTAATTATGTAGGAGTGTTCATCGGTTCGGATCAACTAGACGAACCTGGTAAACCGAACTAAACCAATCAGTTTGGTTCAATTTTTTCACTTGATTAGGTTTGGACCCGACTATAATCGATTATGTCTAGTTCAGTTCACGATTTTTGCTTTTCAAAACCATAATCCAACCCGAGCCAACCAAAAAGTGTAAATATTATATTATATATATATATATTATTATTATTATATATTTATTTTAAGTTAGTAAATTTAGTAACCTATTTTGTTTAGGTTTTGCATTTCAAAACCCTGACCCCATCTTATTTTATATTTTCAAGTTAGTAAATTTTATTTTATATTTATTTTATACGAAACACTTGATATTTTATTGTAAAATTAGGAATTTAGTAGACTAATGGATTTGGTTAGTTTTAGGTATAAAATTATGTTTTTTATTTAATAAAAAAATTGAAGTTTTAATGTTTTGATTGGTTTTCCATGAAACCGAACTGAACCAACTCAATTATCATTGGTTCGGTTTGATTTGAGTTAGGGGAAAAAATTTCAGAAAACCGAACCAACTCAACCCAATTTAAATTAATTGGTTTGGTTTTTCATTTTCTCCAAAATCAAGCCAACCCAAATCGAGAACACCCTTACAATTATGTATGTTAGATATAAATGGATTTAAAGTAATTTTTTCTCAAGAAGTTAAGGTTATAAGGTTGATCTAGTGACAATGTTTTTATTTGAGGAGAGGTTGTGAGTTTGAATCCCTCTTTTAACAAATTAGTTTATTTTTTAATTTTCAAATATGTATAATGGTAAAATAAGTATTTTGAAAAGTGGACTTCAAAAGGAAATTTTCCTTTGTTAATAATATAGATATAGATAATATAATATCAAATATAATATTATATATTATTGATTATACATGTAAGTTATAGATAGTAGGACAATTATGTATATTGGATATGAATGATTTAAAGTACTTTTTTTCTCAAGGTTATAAAGTTGATCTAGTAGAAAAATTTATATTTGGGGAAGGAGAGGTTGAGAGTTTGGATCTCTCTTTTGACAAATTGGTTTATTTTTTAATTTTTAAATGAATATAAGAATAAATAAGTATTTTGAAAAATGGACATAAAAAAGAGAATTAGATAATATAGTTTATCACCATATTGTTAACACCTCATCGTAATCTAAATCCTTCCATTAGGTTTAGTGAAATATAATATACCAACATATTTAAGGTGTAGCTCATTCTTTTCCTTTTTTTTTTTTAACTCATTTACTATAATATTTCTAAAGTATGTTCTTTTTGTTTTGAGTAAATTTTTAAGTGTGTTCTTGATAAAATTTAAATTAATTAAAAAGATTATACTTTTTTTTAAAACCTCTCTTTTTCGTGATAAGAGAATTTTACGTCTCTAGTTTTCTTAAACTTGAACAAATATCTTAATAAATAATATAATTCAAATTTAAATAATATTTGCACTCCTAATTTCATACAAAAAGTATTCTATAAAATATAAATAAAAACTACTAATAGATAGAAAATATAGATAAGAACTAATTAAAATTCATCTTCTATGTTACGTTATTTCACAATCTGTGATACAAAATTATAAATAAAGGTATAAGTCTCTCTTTTTTATACCGTTATAAACTAGTAGTAAGGATTCCATCGCAAGAGTGACATTAATTCTAAACACAAACAAGACAAGGAGAAGGAAGTGAGATATATCTTACAACATAAAAATTTTAAAAGTTAAAAAGGCATTTAGTAACATTCATCTTTACATATAAAATTTAATGTATTAGAATGAAAACATATTAAAATATTAGACACCAAAAGTAATATTTAACTATAAATTATAAATGTTATATTGAGAGTTGTACTAATTCTATTAATTTGATCTTATCTTATTAGAAAGATGTCTGAAAAATGTCATGAAATTAATTATAAATTTTATGAAAACATAGATAAACACATAATAATGATAAAATTATTAACTTTATATTTATATATATATATATATCTAAAATTATAATTTGTAAAAAAAATTTAAGAAGTTATTCAATTCAAAAGTTAGGTTTAATAAATAAATAATAAGATTGTGTAATATTTTAATTATTAAAATAAGAATAGAATAAGGACAGTTTAAGAAAATGAGATAAGTATATATCTTTTTATTATCATTTTTATGTCTTGAATGATATTTTTCATACTCATACTTGTGACGTTAAATTAGAGATTTTTCATAAATTTTAAGACAAATTTAAAGATTATCTACATATATAAATTTATTTCTATCAATACAAATTACAAATAAAATACCTTCAAATGCATAAATATAAGTCTATATGATATAGACTATTTAAATATTCCATTATAAAACTTTCGCTAGACTTTTTTCTAATACTAACAACAAAAGCTACTATAGCAATACCTAAGATATATTAAATGAATCAATTTAACAAATATTCCATTATAAAACTTTCGCTAGACTTTTTTCTAATAGTAACAACAAAAGCTACTATAGCAATACCTAAGATATATTAAATGAATCAATTTAACAAAATGAAAATATTAGGGTTCTACATGAGACCTTTCTACAAGTATAAAAAGCCCAAAATCAAACAATATCAATGATATCAGTCTAGCAGATATGTTTTGCCATCATGATCTTGCAATATACAGCTGTTTATGTCCTATATATCATATTGAAAATTTAAGTGTTCATATAGAGGCCAATCAAACAAGATAAAATGGTTTCCGATCCTTCTACTCTAATTATTATCGCTTCCTCCAATCCTTGACGTCCTTCTCATATTGACTGACTAATCATTTTACATTTGGACAATCAACTAGCTAGTCATATGATCAAGACCATATAGGATCATGTTATGTGCATTCCACGGCTCCTGACATGACATGATATGGCATGCCTTGGATCTTATATAAACCAATTGAACTATGAAATCTGATTTGATTTTCCAAAATATGCTATCCATATCTATTAGGTCATGCAATGAAAGGACATTTTTGGAATCCTATTCAAGACAATAAACTGTGACGAGTACCGTCCGCTACATGCTACTTGCACTAATAAAGTTCATGTTCTTCATTCACTAATTAAGCATAAGGTTCAGCACCGGAGTCTTTAAAATCAAACCAAAGCACTAAAAACCGTTAAACTCCACTAAATAGAAGATGTAAAAGATTGATTTGATGCTACATTCAAATCAAAGTAAGCCAAATTGCATATTAATTTTAAGGAAAATATCTTACTTCTAGTACTTTCGGTCAAATGTATTTAAAATCTTCATATTTTTACATAGACTAATTTGATCTCGAATTAAAAAAAAAAAGAAAATATATATAGTCTCTTTTCTTTAAGAATCTTTCATTTTTTAAAGATAGAAAAATAACATATTTTTAAATTTTAACAATTAAAATAAAGCAAGCTTAAACATATTTAACCAAAAATATATTGATTAACAACATTTTTGTTTTGAATTTGGATGATATTTCTTTTAAAGCGAAGTAGAAAGACCCTAGCTAAAATAAATATTAAAAGAATCCCTTGGAAATTAAACGTTGTACAGCTTTCAAATAATAATAATAATAATAATAATATGATTACAGAAATGATTAGAAATTAAGATGCATGAAATTATGGTGTTTCCATTTCCTGGGTTTCCCTCTTGTTGAATGACTTAGTGTGAAGATCCCGTGTGATTTGAGTGGTTGTGTCCAAGAAGTACAAAATAAAAGATGTGAAGCAGCAACAAGCAAACATGGGTATTGGCCCATAAATCCATAGGACAAGAGGAAATGACAGGTAGAAGGCCCGCAAGCCAAGAGACCAAGAATAACTCCCCCGGTTTAAGGTTTTTGCAACATATTCAATGAAATCCTTTTTGCCTTTCAGTGCTGGTGTGGTGATCAAGAAGCTCACATGTGCATAGTATCTTATAGACTGCACATTACATAGAAATGCAACAAGGAAGCATAGTGACATTGAGAGGCGTTTGATTGAACAACTAAGGGATGTTTTATTGCCATAAACTGACTCCTTATTTGCAAAAACGCCAATAAGTGAACTAAGTGTGATTGCTGTTGTAGCAAGAAGAGTGGATGCCATAATATTGTTGCGGATAGTTTGAACTCCCAAAACCCCATTTTTCAACGGATCCTGAAAATATTGTTATGGAAAACAAACTGTCTCAATAATGTCAAACCAGATGCACTTGCCCAAATCTGAAACAATAGCCTCTATGATTTTGGGGTTTGGTGCAAAGAAAAACAAAAATGCCCAGTGCTCCCATTCCCATTTACAATCTAATATCTTCAACCTTATTCGATAAAATATAAACAGCAAGGATATTAAATAAATCTAAGTAAACTAGGTATCACACCACTGCTAGACGGGTGTAGAGAACGTAAAACTTACCTTACTGGGAATTAGTATATCTTTATCAGGACCAATCTTATGAAAATGTAACATAAAGTACGTAACACCAAATAATAAATTTGCAGATACACATAATCAGGTTGAGTTCCTTATAATACCCATATTTACTCCAAAGAGCATAATCCAATCTACTTTCAACAAGCTAAACTCAAAAGCGAGATGATGCATTTGAATTGCCTCTATAAAGACAAGCAACAGAACATTGGACAGAAAAAAAAAAAATAGTAGAAACAAAAATTGGTAAAGTGAATTACAAAATATGTATCACGCATAATTTACCAATATTTATTTGAAAAGTTTCTAATAGATCATTTGAGATTTTCACAGTCTTTGAATACTACTAGGTTAGTAATGAGATTTGCCTTATTGACATTCTAAATGTCCATAGCTTGCAACCTTTGTGGATCAATTCATTGTTCTATACATAGGAAACCCGTTTTAATTCATAGAGTATAGCTAAAGATAAAAGTCGTATCAATCTGCACTGTCTCTGTACCACACTTTTTCTTTACCTCGCTCACTAAACATTTAATGAGCAACACTCAGCTATCCTTTTCATTACTCAAAATCAGCCCCTACAACAATATAAGCAACACATTCTGATGCATTCTCCCCAAGCAAGGGCCCTATCACTAGGGCCATGGCTAGAAGAATAGAAGAAGACATGGCTAGAGTAGAGGAGGAAGATCTCACCTCCATATGACCATCAAGTTATGCAAGTCATGACTTATTTACTTGTAATTTTTATTTTAGGAACCTAGGATTTTATTTTGGACATGTATTAGTCCATTTAATTTTCTAGGAGGTGTCTTAGTAATAAGAAGGGGTAAGATTAGCTTTTGGGCCTTTAGTTAGGAAATAAGGGGGTAGTTTGATAACTACACCCTCTTTTGCTAAATAAAACCCAAAACTAATAAAGGAGTAATCTTGACCCTTGGATGAGGTAGCTTGGGCACCAATTCTCATCTAAAGGAGGGTATTGATTGGACTTTGGGCTTCAATCCTCCTCCCTTGGATGACTCCTTTTAATCCTAGCCCTTCATTTCCTTCATGACTTGTCCAAGAGGTTAGCTCCCTCTATAAAAAGGTGCTCCTTCACACTCTTGTATTTTTTACACTTGATTGAATGGAAAAACCTTGAGTTGGCCAAAATTCTCTTAGTGTCCACCCTTCTCTCTTTGAGAATTCCTTAGGTTTTTATCAAGGGTTCCATCCCTTGTGGCAAACTTTCCCTCTTAGGCTTATCTTACCTTAAGTGGCGCCTAAAACCACCTCACTTCTTTCCTCTCCACAAACCATTTCACCAAAGAAGAAAACCTCTAGAAAAAGATCAAGGGAGGCATGCATCATTTGGTATCTAGAGCATTGGTTCTAGAGGTCTAAACTCTCTTCCTATCTCATTTATTTTTTCTTTCCGTTTTCCTATTTTATTTTATCTTTAATTTCCGCAATTTTTTCTAGCTTTCCATTATTGTTTATCATTTCCATTTATGTCTTGAGTTTATTGTTTTGAGTTATAGTTTATTTGCACCATTTATTTTTTGCTTGATGCAATTTATATTGTTCTTTTCTTTGCATCTACGTCTCTCCCATATTCATTAATTTCCGCTTAAGCTTTGAGTTGGGTGCTTTCTTGCTTGAATTGTGGTTTTGAGAATTTCTTGCTAAAAATCCATGCCGTTGTGGTGAATTCCACAACCTTGTGGTCAAGAAATTTAGACCAAATTCTTGTGTTTCCTTGCACCTAGTTGCCTTGTTTTTGCTTTATTTTTAGCTTTTATTTTTGACTTTTATACTCTTGTGTAGTTGTCTATAAGTCATGTTTATAGTTTCCCATTTTGTCTATTAATTCCTTTTAAGTTTAGCCTCTTTTGTTTTTACAAAAAAAAATTTTTGAAACTTCTTAAATTGAGCAACATAGAGGGTTATACCTCATGTCTAAGTCTCTTTAGAAGTTCATGTGCTTTTAGTTTCAAGCATATTCTTAAAAAAAAAATTCAAAAATAGTTGCTCAATTTCCTTTGTCTTTATTTTCCTTATACGTATAATTTGTAGCTCATTTGTGTGGTAAAGGTAGTTCTTGTTTGTGGGCGCTTTCACTTAAGCTATAAGTTTGGTATTTGTGTTCAACAAATTACTAAAATCTTAACAAAGCTTGAGTCCAGTGGCACACCAAACTACTAAACCATTAACACATCTATAGCTACTTTGCATTTTGAAGTCATTTCTAGTAGTACCTAAATTGTTGCTTTTAATTTTCTTTATTGTTCCAAGCACATAACTCTTTTTTTATCAAGCACTAAATTCACAATCAATTTAGGTGCATCTTGTAAATATTCAAAAAAAAAAAACAAGAAAACAAAGTCTAAAATAAAATACAAAAAACAAAACAACGAAGGATTCAAAAAAACAAAAAAAAAAGAGAACAAACAAAAGAAAGAGAAAGAAGAAAAGAGAAAGAAGAAGAAAAAAGAAAGCATGGGAATGGTGAGAATTACAAAATGAAAGGGATAGTCTTAGGTTCCCCATCTAGACATACCCATAGGAGTGAAAGTGAGGAAGAATACTACAATCATCCTAGGAGAAACTCCCATTCATCCATGCATAATAATGGGGCCCCTCCAAGGGAGCCCAAAATTGATCTCCCCCCATTTCATGGGAGGGAAGATGTGGAAGCCTACCTTGATTGGGAAATCAAGGTAGAACAACTCTTCACTTGCCATGAGGTAAGAGAAGAAAGAAAGGTTCCAATGGCAACCCTTAGCTTCCAAGGGCATGCCATGCATTGGTGGGTTGGGTTAACCAATGAGAGAATCCGCACCAATATGCCTTCCATAAGATATTGGAATGATCTTAGAAGTGCTCTAAGAAGAAGGCATATTCCCTCTTGGTATGAAAGAGATCTTTTGGATAGACTCCAAAGGCTAAGGCAAACCAACCTTAGTATAGAAGAGTATAGACAAAAGATGGAACTTCTTATCTTGAGGGCGGGTATCATTGAGGAACCCAAGGCCACTATGGCAAGGTTTTTGTGTGGGTTGAGCCCCGAAATTCGTGATAAGGTGGAGCTCTTCTCATACAATTCCCTTGATGAGTTAGTTCAACTTTGCATCAAGGTGGAAAATCAACTTAGAAGGAAAACTTTTAAAAAGGATAACCCACCTTATGTAAAGAGGGACCAACCTACGGGGAACTCTTTCAAGAGTTACCCCAAAGAGGAACATCCCAAGCACTTCAAAGAGCATAAAACATCACATATAGAGAGAAAAACCCCTACTACTAACTCTCACGAGAAAGTTAGTAGTATCAAATGCTTTAAATGTCTTGGGAGAGGCCACATTGCCTCTCAATGCCCTACTAAGAGAAACATCATCATGAGGGCCCAAGATGTTTATAGTAGTGAGTCTAGCTCACACTCCTCTAGTGAGAGCGAAGGAGAAGGGGTTCATGCATACCAATCTGATTGTGATGAAACCGCTTATGCATGTGAGGGAGACCTCTTAATGATAAGAAGACTTCTTGGAAGCCAACCTTTGAAAGTGTCCTCATCTCAAATGTAGAACATATTCCACACTCGCTGTATGGTGAATGACAAAATATGTTCTCTCATTGTGGATAGTGGGTCATGCTGCAATTGTTGTAGCTCAAGGTTGGTGGAAAAGCTAGCCTTGACCCCACTTCCCCACCCTAAGCCTTACAAGCTTCAATGGCTCAATGAGCAAGGGGAAATGGAGGTCAATGAGCAAGTCAAGGTTCCAATTTCCATTGGGTCTTATAAAGATGAGATCCTGTGTGACATAGTCCCAATGGAAGCTGGACATATCTTGCTAGGAAGACCATGGCAATTTGATAAGAAAGCCATACACCATGGTCATTCCAATAACATCATCCTCACTCATAAGGATAAGCGCATTAAGTTGTGTCCTCTAACACCTTCACAAGTGGCGGAGGACCAACTCATCATGAAACATAAGAGAGATGAGGAGAAAAAAAAAAAGCAAAGTTTTACCCCTCAAGCTTGAAAGGGGTAAAGAGGTTGAGTTGGAAGTTGGTGCCCCTTCCAAGAAAGTCATTAGTAAAGGGAGTTTATTTGCGACAAAATTGGAATTAAAGGAAGCCCCCTTAACTAACAGACCTTTCTATCTCCTCCTTTGCAAAGAGGCATCCCCCATTTCTTCCCCCTCCACTTTTTTCCCTTCTAGTTCTAGCACTGCCATAGAATTTGGACCTGAGAACCTACCTCAAGAGGTTCAAGAGCTTTTAAAGGAGTTTGGTGATATATTCCCTAATGAAGTTCCCAAAGGACTTCCTCCAATTAGGGGTATAAAACACCAAATAGACTTGGTACCTGGGGCTAGCCTGCCTAATAGGCCTGCTTATAGGACTAATCCCATGGAGACCAAGGAGATTGAATCTCAAGTCCAAGAACTATTGGAGAAGGGTTGGGTTCAAGAGAGCCTAAGCCCTTGTGCTGTGCCAGTTTTGTTAGTGCCTAAGAAGAATGGCCAATGGAGGATGTGCATTGATTGTCGAGCAATCAATAACATCACCATCAAATATAGGCACCCTATCCCTAGGCTTGATGACATGCTTGATGAATTGCATGGGGCCCAATTATTTTCAAAAATTGATCTTAAGAGTGGTTATCACCAAATCCGCATCAAGGAAGGTGATGAGTGGAAAACCGCTTTTAAGACCAAGTTTGGGCTGTATGAGTGGTTGGTAATGCCCTTTGGGCTTACCAATGCCCCAAGCACCTTCATGAGGCTTATGAATCATGTCCTTAGGGATTGCTTAGGAAAATTTTGTGTTGTTTATTTTGATGACATCTTAGTGTATAGCAAGAGCCTAGATGAACATGTAGGCCATCTTAGGCGCGTCTTTTGCATTCTTAGGTCACACCAACTCTATGGAAATCTTGAAAAATGTAATTTTTGTGTGGAGAGTGTGGTGTTCTTAGGTTTTATAGTTAATAAAAATGGGGTTCAAGTAGACCCCGACAAAATCAAAGCCACCCAAGAATGGCCCACCCAAAAAGTGTGACTGAGATCAAGAGTTTTCATGGTCTCGCGAGCTTTTACAGGCGCTTTGTGCCTAACTTCTCCACACTTTTCTCACCAATCAATGATTTGGTGAAGAAGGATACTCCTTTCCTTTGGGGTGAAAAACAACAAAAAGCCTTTGAACTTATCAAAGAGAAATTGACCCATGCACCAGTTTTAGCTCTTCCTGACTTTTCTAAAACTTTTGAGCTAGAGTGTGATGCATCGGGAGTGGGTGTGGGAGCTGTGTTGTTACAAGGTGGTCATCCCGTGGCTTATTTTAGTGAAAAACTAAATGGAGCCGCCTTAAACTACCCCACCTATGATAAAGAGTTTTACTCTTTGATAAGGGCCCTTCAAACTTGGGAACATTATCTTGTACCCAAGGAGTTCATCATTCATAGTGACCATGAGTCACTTAAGTATTTGAAGGGTCAAGGCAAGCTTAATAAAAGGCATGCTAAATGGGTAGAATTTCTTGAGACTTTCCCTTATATCATCAAATACAAGAAAGGAAAACATAATGTGGTGGCTAATGCTTTGTCTCGTAGACATACCCTTTACACCACCTTAAGTGCAAAGATTCTTGGATTTGATAATATTAGAGAAATGTATCTTTCTGATAAGGATTTTGGATCCATTTATGCTGCCTCTACATTTGCATGTAAAACCCAAAATGGGTTCTTTGTGAGTGAGGGGTACCTTTTCAAAGGTAGCAGACTTTGTGTACCCCAAGGATCTATGAGAAATCTGTTGACAAAAGAGAGCCATGAGGGTGGGCTCATGGGGCATTTTGGAATTAACAAAACTCTTCTGCTTTTACATTGCGAGACTTTTCTTTAAAGAAGTTGTCCGTTTACATGGAATTCCCCAATCCATAGTCTCTGATAGAGATGTGAAGTTCCTTAGCCACTTTTGGAAAACATTGTGGGCAAGGCTAGGAACTAAACTCTTATTTTCTACCACATGTCACCCCCAAACTGATGGGCAGACTGAGGTAGTAAATAGATCTCTGTCTACTATGCTTAGGACACTTCTTCGAGAAAATCACAAGTCTTGGGATGAATATCTACCCCATATTGAGTTTGCATACAACCGGGTGGTTCAAAGGACCACCAAGCATTCTCCCTTTGAAGTTGTTTATGGCTTCAACCCCCTTACCCCTCTTGATATCTTGCCCTTACCCTTCCCTTCTTCTGTTCACAAAGAAGGAATAGTAAGAGCGGATTTTGTTAAAAAATTACATGAAAGGGTAAAGGCCAACATTGAACATCATTCAAAGGAGTATGCTAGTAAAGCCAATAGGGGCAGGAAAGAAATTATCTTCAATGAAGGGGATTGGGTATGGCTTCATTTGAGGAAGGATCGCTTCCCTACTCAAAGGAAGTCCAAGCTTAGCCCCCTAGGAGATGGTCCCTTTCAAGTCCTCAAGAGAGTGAACAACAATGCATACATATTAGATCTCCCTGAGGACTATGGTGTCAGTACTACCTTTAATGTTTGTGATTTGATCCCTTTTGTAGGTACTGATGAAGAAGATGAGGACCTATCAGATTTGAGGTCAAATCCTTCCCAAGGGGGAGGGGATGATGCATTCTCCCCAAGCAAGGGCCCTATCACTAGGGCCATGGCTATAAGAATAGAAGAAGACATGGCTAGAGTAGAGGGAGGAAGATCTCACCTCCATATGACCATCAAGTTATGCAAGCCATGACTTATTTACTTGTAATTTTTATTTTAGGAACCTAGGATTTTATTTTGGACATGTATTAGTCCATTTAATTTTCTAGGAGGTGTCTTAGTAATAAGAAGGGGTAAGATTAGTTTTTGGGCCTTTATTTAGGAAATAAGGGGGTAGTTTGATAACTACACCCTCTTTTGCTAAATAAAACCCAAAACTAATAAAGGAGTAATCTTGGCCCTTGGATGAGGTAGCTTGGGCACCAATTCTCATCTAAAGGAGGGTATTGATTGGACTTTGGGCTTCAATCCTCCTCCCTTGGATGACTCCTTTTAATCCTAGCCCTTCATTTCCTTCATGACTTGTCCAAGAGGTTAGCTCCCTCTATAAAAAGGTGCTCTTTCACACTCTTGTATTTTTTACACTTGATTGAATGGAAAAACCTTGAGTTGGCCAAAATTCTCTTAGTGTCCACCCTTCTCTCTTTGAGAATTCCTTAGGTTTTTATCAAGGGTTCCATCCCTTGTGGCAAACTTTCCCTCTTAGGCTTATCTTACCTTAAGTGGCGCCTAAAACCACCTCACTTCTTACCTCTCCACAAACCATTTCACCAAAGAAGAAAACCTCTAGAAAAAAATCAAGGGAGGCATGCATCACATTCTTTGTCTTGAAAATAAATAATTAGAAGATAAAATAAAGGATTAACAACAAAAGGAAACAGAAGAGTGATCGAACAAGGCATCAGCCTACTACATTAACGATCAATGATCTACCTGCTAAAAAATAGCACTATATGCTAGGTACGGATAAGAATACGAGTCGAGTTGAGTTTCTCCAAATCCGGTACTTAGTTTAATTTTTATTATTTTGATAGAAGTAGTCCAATTAAAAATTACTATGTTTTGGCTGAAAAGATTTTCTTCTCTAAATCTTTGATGAAATATTATAAAAATTCAACTCATAATCGAGCATTAATACAATTAATCAAACACTTGCAAAATAATTTATTGTTAACCTAAAAGATAAACATTAATATAAAATAAAACTTAAATAATATTGTAAGTTGATGTTGGACAATCATAAATCCAAATAATTTGATATTAGATCGAACACTCATGGATATTTTTTAGAGTTTTTATTATTATTATTATTATTATTATTAGCGAAAACACAGGCACGGCAGCGCCTGCGTATTCACATTTCTATTTTAATATGTTATAACAATAGTAAGATTTTAATTTAATATCTTTTGTAAATTTTTGTATTTTGAAATATAAATTGTTATATGACATGTTTTGAAATATATTTTGTTAATTTTATATTTTTGTTTATGATAACATGATAAAAACATGTCAGGTCATCAATGAATATGTCAAATATGTAATGAATATGAAAAAATAGAAAAGGAGAGTTTCAATAAAACTCAAAATATTGTCGTACATGTGTATTTGCATGTTTATTAAAAATATTTATCATGAAATATATGCATATCTATACTATTAATAAAGAGAATACCCCATTTTAATATCTATTTTTCAAAATACCTATTCTACCCTTATACGTATTTTAAAATTAAAAAAATAAAATAATTTGTCATAAAAGAGACTTAACCCATAACCTCTTATTTACCAAATATATATTTTCATGGTAGGTACATTTTTTTTTTAAAAAAAGTATCAAATACAAAATATAAATAAATGTTAGATACCAAAATGAAAATTATTTTATTTTATAGGTACCAAAAACTTATTTATGCCTAGAAAAATTTAATTACCATTATGATTGTATCACACATTATTTTAAGATTTAAATATGTTTTAGGTTCCTAATATATATTAATGAGTTTCTTATAAAATTGTTGTTTTGTCTTTTATTTCTAACAATATTTTATTTTGTTTAGAACTACTAAAGTATTTTTAAAATAATTTTTAAATTATTTTAAAATAATTTAAAATGCTATATAAAACAATTTAAGAATCCAAAACAAAATAAAAAATCATTTAAAACTCAACATAAACCAAAAAAATTTATTTGAAAAAAAATATATAAGCACTTTTTAACAGGTTATATTTTTTTATTGATAAATGTTAGTGTGTTAATGTTAATGTGGAAGGAGTTAAACACACGACTTCTCCATCCTCTACTCACAAAGTTACCACACAAACTTTGTTAATATATGTTATATTAGTATATTTAAAAAACAAAAGAGACTCATTTAGTCCATTAGTTATTTAAAAGTTAATTATTTATATAAAGTCATTCTACTCTTTAACAAACTTCTCTAATGACATTGTTAATGTTTATTCAGCCATAACAGTTAAATTTTTTTATATAAGGAGATCAATTGAAGTCTAAATACCACAATAAAGAATGTGTGATATATGATGATGAACTTTTTTCTAATGTTAAATAAGTTTTTGCTACCTATAAATAAATTTATTTTGGTTTTAGTATCTAATTTTTATTAATATTTTAATTTTGGTATTTGAAATTTTTTCTTTTTTAAAAAAAGTATCTATCATAAAAATAACAAAGATGCTGACTCAACATATTTAGATAACATTAATTTGATGATGTGACATTTTTATTAATCACGTCATCCGTTATAAAACACTTACCAAAAGTATCAAATTAAAAAAATTAGAAATGTAGGTACTTAAATATAAATTTAAGGGTAATAAAAAGATATTTAAACCTATAAACTATGATTCTAGAACTTTGCGCTTCATTTCAAGAATAAGATTAAACTTATTTCATTCAAGATCTTTCAGGTTTTCCAGATTCAAGCAAGCAGAAACGAGCAACCATGCTGCCTGCTTTTTTCTGCCATATACTTAAAACTCACAGACATTTCTTCTGACATATGCATGCAGTATATCATAATTTGTGTGTTCAATGCATTTGTTAACCAATTTAATCGAGGGTTAATACACTTATTAAGCATTTAACATAACGCATCAAGCAAGTTAGCCAGCATGAAGCAAAAAGTTACCTATTGTCAAGTTGAATCCTCTGTTGACAGGTTTTTTTTTTAAAAGATAATTAAATCGTATTATATTATAATTATATAATTAGTTTATATTGTGAGAAAGAAAAGCCTATTATAAGGGAACTCTACAATATATTTAAAGTGAGATTCTGTATACAAAACACAAACCTCTACTGACAGTTGAGACTAACAAAATTGTAAATCTTTTAGCAACAATTAAGCACACGACTCCTGGATTTCTTAATCGTGCAAAGTACAATGAAAGCAGGTTTCAATATATGACAATGTTAAAAGTGGATACTAACATAGACACAAACTTATTCTGAATATTAACACATAACTTGTTGAAGAAAGAAACTGATAAAAAGCACTAAACTGAAATTCTATCAACTGACACCTAAAGAGTAAAGATATAACAAGTGTCAACTGATATTTAAATAGAGAAAATGAGATAAAGAGAGTACTGACAGCCATGATGGAAAGAACCCATTGGTAACGAGACTGAGCATTCAAGCCAATGACAGTGCGAGATGGGTAGCGAATTATAGTGTAGAGAAGCCAAGCGTGATATATTCCCAACACCAACAGACCCAGTGGCACCACCAAGTAGTCTAATTCCTGTACCTGCATGCTCACTCTTCAAACTTCAAACTTCACACTTCACTCTTAACCATTCACTACCCTCATAACATAACCAACACTCACCCCTCCAATGGCTCCAAAATTATAATCTTAATGGAATTCAAATTAGTTACTCTTTCCTTTCACTCATACCTACCTTTGTCTTTGACAGCCCAACTCTCCACTCACAAAACCCTGTCCTCTGTCCTCCAAAACAAGTAAAGATAAAGAGGTTCCTCCCCCTGCTCTTTCTACTATTAAAGTCTGCAAAAACTAATTAAAATAAAATCCTTTTTTTGAGTGGGATAAGAAATGGGAAACATTAATTATTACTATCATGTTATTTGGTTTAGTTACTAATGTGATGTGATTTTCTTTGTATATTATAATAAAAAAAAGTCTTACAAGAGCTACTAAAAAGAGTATATACTAAAACTTGTAAACCAAATTTTATAAATATTGAGATTTGTAAGAGTGAAAAATTTTATGGGCCTAAAGTTGAACTTCGCTCATGGTTAACAATAATAAAAAATGACATTGATATTTTTTTTTTGTCTTTTAAAAATAAAATATTTAAAATTAATATTTTTATTTTTATTTAGACTTTTTTTGTTATTTTTCTTACTTAAAACAAAATTATTTATTAGTTTTAATTAATAAAACATCTCTTAATTTACTACGTCAAATATGTATTTTTTAATTATATTGATTTTTATTCAAATTAATTAATAAAAAATTATTATTAATTTAAAAGATGTCACTTTAGTTCTTAAAAGGACTTTACTTTTACATCTGTTTTAGGTATAAAAATGTGTTGAACCAAGTCATGCATAGAAAAAGATATAGTTATTTCTCTTTCCATCTATGTTTACCTTAACAATTATAATATCATTGTGTCATATTTGGCTAAAGAAACAAAAAAAAATAATTGAAATTAAGTTATAAATAAGATGCAATAGATGTGTCTAGGTCAAGTTAGGTTAGGTTTTATGAAATTTGTCGGTTGAGTTGGGTTAGATTTGTGCACTATTTACTCAAAATTCAATCTAACATGTTCAAGAATGTCAACTGAGTCTAATGATTCTTTTTTCATTTTTTATACATATTTAAAATTTCAAAATAGTTTTTGTTAGATTTTTTGGAACAATTTCTCTAAAAGTAAACAATATAATTTTTGTAAAATATAAATGAATAGAAAATTTTAATTACAATTAAAACATTAAAATATAACAAATTAAAATCAACAAATACATAATGTGTTATCAAAATTCAAGTAAACATACTTTACCATAAAATATATTGGTATCAACTCAAAAAACAATTATAGTCCAAGCTAAAACTACTAATAATGACATATGTTGAACAATTATGAGATTTCATCCAATTCTGTATTTTAATAATTTTTTGCATTTTATAATTATTATTATCATTACTAATAAGGTTGGATTGGATTTCAGGTTAAAAATTTAAAATTCATCACATAACCAGTAAATTATTTGGTTAGATCAAATTTATTTCAATTGTAATTGTGTAGTTTATGTAGAGTTGGATCAACCAACTTTCAACCAAATAAACATCCCTGATATGCAATACCTAGTGGTCGTACTCTTCATATTTGTAAGGTCCAATTCGAGAAATTCTTATATATGCCACTAGCTTCTAATGACGTGTCATTTTGTTTCACACTAACCCCTCCAGTTAGCTGCTTTGTTATCACTTCGTACGTGGAAACGTTGATAACTGTTTCTCTTTATGCTTTTTTGGCAAAATACCATCTTCAAAAGTTACGTTCTCAAAGATCACTTTTGTATCCAAAATAAGGCTTACATAGAAAGAACTGTTGATATTATATAATTTTAATACTAGTGGGAATCCGCACAATAAAAAACATTCCAGATTCATAACTCTTGTAAAGTGAAGCTAATCTGCTCTCATATACTATATGCATATTGGTATTAAAACTGCAATGAGATACAAATTAATGAGCCTTTTTTATTTAGAATTTATGGGAAAATGTGCAAATATGTGTCTTATTTAATCACTAAGTTAAATCTTCTGATCTTTATACGTTGGCTTTGCGTGTGTGTATATGATTAAAGTTTAAAATGAAAATAGAGAAGCATCGAAACTCAACAGCCATAATGAGTGCTGCTGATGTTTACACCACTTCAATTTTAGTTTAATTCTTGTCCAAGTATTACCACTTCAATTCCCGTCCAAGTATTAGTTTAATTTATCTAAGATGCTCCAAGTGTGTGAATCGCAACGGAGGGATAGACCGATATGACCTATTTAAAGTTTAAAACTTTTACACGGGTGAAATAAACCTAGTATGCAAAATAAATAAATATTTTTTAAGTTTGTATCCGATATGTGAATTTTGAAATGATTGGTCATCAGTGCACACATAAAAAACATTTTTTTTTATTTTTTTAAACTAATTAAACTCTATTAGGTTTATTTTAGTATACTAAAATTATATCATCATTTGTAATAATATAAAAACATTAAATATTTTTAATACTAAAAATTTAAAATATCTTCACAATAAACATGATGATTGACCTAAGTGAGTTCATTTTAAAAAATATTTACTTTCAATAGGTCTGTTATAGAAATATTTACTAAGGTGAGTTCGTTTTGGAGTTTGACACCGTAATTGTGAGTTGTGTTTTCACAAGCATGTAAGATATTTGGTCACGTGATGTCACGTGGCTACCAAAGAAGTAGTGAGTCAACACCTTAAAACTGCAAATGGAAACTGTTGTTTAAGGGTAAGTGACAGCTTTTTCTAGGGAACTGGCGTGACTCATTGTGAAGCTACATTTGACCCTTAAAATCATAGGTCAGACTGCAGTTGAAGGGTCTTGTCCCCTCAAACCCAACTTTTTTGGTACACCCATCTTCTGTCTAATGGAAAACACACCCGAGACATATAAACCGCGGATACAAATTGCGATTTATGTGAGGAGAATTTTTTTATTTTTTTCTCACTTATGTGACAGAGAAGTTATTCTATACCTTAAACTAAAGTGCAATTCCTATCTATTTCGGTGCACCAAATGTCATGAATTTGTTCCTCCATATTCAATAATAGATGGTAGAAAATTCAACTCATTAGAGGATTTGACCTCATACGTGAAATTGGTTCTAATGACCTAGTAACCTATTTGTAATTAACTAATTTATCTATTTTTATATAGGTAAAATAGTTATCATAATTCTTTCTTATTTAAGGCCTTGTTTTCCTCTTATTTTGCTTAAAATTAGATTTAGTTAGAAATTTAGGTTTAGATTTATCTTTATGCCTATTTTTTATATTATTTGCTTGTTTTTGGTTGTTTTTGAGTCAATTTTTGGAAATGACTTAAGAAGTGAAGAAAATTTAGAAATTCGATTCAACATTTGCACATGAGCGCCCAACAGTGGAGTAGTGAGTACTCAATGCTCATCAATTAGAGCATCTTCATCTGAAGGCGAGCACCCAACTGCCATGATTGTTGACGCCTAGTACCCATTAGTAAGGATGCCTATGTCTAATACCCAATGCCCATCCACCTGTCACCCAACGCTCAGAATACTTAGCCCTTAAGAACTCTTATGGCACCCAGCGGCCACTTTTTGATCGTTGGCCGCTCATGCGTTGAAATGTAAAATAAAAGGGCGAGTTTTGATCAGTTTTAGGGGTTCCAATTGGGGGTTCCATGTTTTCTCTTGACTCGAGGTTACAAACCTACTGGCTTAGGGCACGCTCAGACCATCTTCATTAATTCTTCAATTCATCCACCCTTATGGTTAGCTAGGTTTTGTATTTAGTTAGGTTTTGATGTAGCTTTTGTAATATTCCAAAATTTATAAATATATATAGATAATTGTATTTATATAGTAAATCGAATTACATTTAAAGAATATCTAATTATAAAATAATTATGCAATTTTTTAAACTTGAAGAAAATATTTATATATGTATATATATAATAATAATAATAATAAACAAATTTTATTAAATTTTTAGTATAGTATGATATTTTTTTAAACTTATATATGTAATTATTATTTATTACGTATATAGAATCCTGTTACTTATAGTTACCAGGAGAAAAAAAACTTGTCATTGAAAATGTATATATATCCAATACCTAAAATGATAACATATTATTAACTTATTACATAATTTATAAATTTGATTAATAGCAAGACAATATTACTCTCAATGGGTACCATTAATAACAAATGTAATAAGCGTGAAATTTAAGGTAAGATAACTATAACGTAAGATGTACGTGGAAAAAAAAACCAATTGAGATTGAAAGCAGCAAGGACAGTACTACATGTTATCTATAAGTAACTAATATTATCTATAACTTATAGAAATCAAGTAATTAATAGTTAGAAAGAAAATAATAATAAAATGTTACCTCAACTTACCTATAAATAGAAGATAGAGGTGAACGAAAGAGGAAAAAAACAAAAAAGAAACAAAGAGAAACCCCTCAGTAGTAAGTAATAAATCCATAGGGAGTGTCTGTTCGAAGAAAAAAAATTCAAAACTCTTGTATTATTCCAATTATTAAGGTAAGTGGGAGGAGACATTTATCGCTTTTAATTATTATGCTTACTTACTTGTTTATTTTATACTACTTTTAACTATAATTATTTAGTGAGATGTCTCTAACCTCATTCTATTTATTATTTTATGTTACTTTTATCTATAATTATTTAGTGAGGTGTCCTTAACCTCGTCCTATTTATTATTTTATGTTACTTTTAATTATAGTTGTTTAGTGAGGTGCCCGCAACCTCGTTTTATTTATTGTTTTATGTTACTTTTAACTATAAATATTCATTAAGGTGTCTCTAACCTCGTTTTATTTGTTATTTTATGCTACTTTTAGTTATAATTATTTAATTTATTGTCTACAATCTTATTTGATTTATTAAATTAATTTTTTTTACTAACTATTTTATTCTAAACATAATGGGTTTTTTTATTTATTTTGTATAAAAAAATTAATAAAAATTTTAATCTTTAAATAAAGATTTGAATTAAATTGTAGTTGAAGGTTTGACCTTGGAGATTTAAATGAGTAAATATTCAAGGTGACATATCCTTGTATTCTTTAAAAACCATGGTAAAGAAGCTCATTTATCCTGACTGGTCACCACAAAAATAATTCAAATTTTTGGAAGAAATATATATATATATATATATATATATATATATATATATATATATGTATAATTATTATAAACAAGTATATATATAGATATGTATATTTTTTATTTAAATTTTTTTATTGTTATTATGTAAAGTATTTATATGATAATTGTTCTCACTCCTTTAATTTCTTGTAAAACAAATGTAAATGAAAAATTTGAAAGATGGATACGACAAATTATCCAAATCCTTTATCTGCAGTAATTACAGCAATGTTTCCGGGAACAGGATGGATTACAAATGTGATTGAGAACTCAGTCACGTTTAGAGACACTGGTGTTTCCACTTTAGTATTTGTGAATGATCCTGAGGGACCCATAGTGATTGAGGGACCAGTAGTTGTCACATTTTATCTTCCACCAACTAACTATACAAATCCATTGTTAAATATTTTTCCACTGGCCATGTAAATATTATAGTATATATATATATATATAAAGGGGAGAACCATACATAAATAAAATCTTCCCTATAAATATGTATATAGTAGAAATATATAATATTATAAATGTGACTTGTGAATATATATAGATATGGTTTTTTTATATGATTTTATTTTACTTTATTAAATAAGTAATTGAAGCAAAGAAATTATTTGTAAAAAGAGAAATAAATTTAGAAAATAAATAATTTATTTGTAATTAATAACAAGTTTAAATAAAAAAAAATTATCATAAAATTAGGATATATATATATATATAGAATACCGTTACAACTTTACCTGGACTCTTGTGTATGTTTGTACTTTTAATCTAAGTTTATTTTCCATTGTTATATTTTTCTTTACCCTGCTCATTATTTCTAAAATATTTCTTAGGTTTTACTTGTTGAATGAGCCTGTGAGGGGATTTTGACTTGTAGAGTGAGAACTATTTTATTTTGTGGATTTACTTATCAAATGAGCTTGAGAGAGGATTTCGGTTTGTAAAATGAGAAGAGCTCCGAATGGGTGCTACTTCTCAAGAGAAAGTAATGCATGTTGGCCATCTTAAGCTCTTTTACTTAATGTGAGTTGTTTGACTTTATATTATGCGCAAGAGCGATAGTCTAATACTTGAATAGCTCAATTCCTTACTCATGAGGGATCCAGGTTAAGAATACTTTTATGGGTGATGGAGACATGGGAAGTGAACGAGGGTTTTGGGTCCATTTATGCACATGAGAGATGGTTTAATGAATCAAACTCAACTGAATAACATACGTGTAATCATTGTGTTTTTATTTATTTTACTTTATTTACTTTATGTTTGGTATTTTAGTAAATTTCTATCTTTTCATTAGTACAAGTAGAAAGTAGTTATGTTTTTGAGTATCAACAAGTCCATGTAGATCGACCCGATATATGTAATGGTTACTACATACGACCGATGCACTTTTCGTGAGTATTGTAGAAGAATTTTTTAGCTCATCAAGTTTTTGGCATCCTTGTTAGGGACTTGCGCTTAAAACTCAGAAATTTCATTCTTTTTACTTAGAACTTTTTGTAGATAGCTCACTTACTTATTCTTTTATTTTTAGTAGATTTAGTTTTTATTTATCATGTTATCAACAGTTGCTACTAATTGCTTTTCTAGTTTTCTGTGTCTTATCATTTTTTAGGTGAATCAAAAAGCACTCACAAAGATGGAGGGGCAAGCTAACTGGTAACTGTTCTAAGAAAATCCCAACAATCCAAATGTCTTCAACATATTTGAAGGCACAAGCTTTTATGTCCAACAATGGGAGTAGAGATGTGCCTAATTGCAAAAGGAAAGAGAAGAGACAACAAAAAGGTTGGAGTTGTGTGCCAACAAATCCTCTTTGAGTTTGAAAGGAGGAGAACTCTCCCTCCAGCACAACTGCCTTAACCATATTATTAAGATCAGTATCCAGGACCATGGTATAATTAACCCACTCAAGTACCTTGGTACCATCCCTAATCATAGTGGTACCAGGAGCATTTACAACCATGGTACCAAAGCAGCATTGCAAAGCTTTAAGGAAATTTTCAAGAATCCAACTATTGGCAAGCTCAACAGGAAAAAGGAGTTCCATACAGAGTCCCATAAGAGCCACCTTAGCAATTATGGCCTCAAGACATGACCTTCACTATGGACTATAATTTCCAAGGCTACCCAGACATGAAAGATCAAGTTGTGCATCAAAAGAAAAAGTCCGAGTTAGAGGAATTAGTTGAAGAATATATGAGGTCTACTTCAGAGAGACAAATCATTCTAGAAAGAATGAACGAGCAAGTTATTCAGATGGTGGAACAAGTAACAGAAATGAATATATTGCATTTGGCTAGTTATCAATCAAAATTAGAAATCCAGGGTAGACACACCACCCAAGGTGCTTATAAGGATTCTGATGATCTACTCAGTAAATAAGAGCAAGAAGAAGTGAGAAAAGAGGAGAGTGGAGAAGAATTATTGGAAAATAGCTTAGGTGAAAGCTTATGTACAGAGCAAAAGGTAGCAGAAAATAGAGAGGAAGAAAGTGGAAAGACTTTCCATGTTAGTGACCAAGACCAGATATCCTTGTCTCATGAGGTTCAAGAAATTCATCCAACAGAAGACAATGAGGATACTGAGAATCAATGGAGAAGAAGAGTGAGGAAAAGAAAATGGAGCTTTTTGAGGGAGAGGTAAAAGTAACATGCTCAACTAATAACCCCTCACCTGTTGATGTTCATGCAGGCACTTCAAAGGAAGATTCTAGGAAAGCATCACCAACAATGCATAAGAGATCCAAAACCAGGACTAGAAGGCATAAGCACCTATTGCACCTTAAAGAATTCATAAAGAGGATGAGCAAAAATGACAACTCCTGGCTTGGAGCTGAAAGACCCGGGGGAGGCCCAAGATATCTCCCAAAAAGCAAGGCTCCATTTGGACTAATGATCCAGTAAACCCATGACGTCCTAGACTGTTAGGCTTGTGACGTTAAACAAACGCCTATTGGGAGGCAACCCAATCTTCTAACCCTTCTCTCCTTTTACTTTTTCTGTATTTATGTATATATTGTTCAATTTTTAGTTATTTGTGTGTTTAGTTGATTTTGTTTGGTTATATGTCCTTTGTGGTGAGATTGTGATGTTTGTGACATGTATATATGAAGAGCGTGTTGTTGATAGATTAGTTTTATGTTTAGGCTACTTATGTGTATTGTGTTATGCCAATGACCGTGTGTTTTAGAGGTAGTTGTAGTGTTAGTATGTTTAGGCTAGTGATTGTAAATACTAAGTGTTTAGGTTAGACTTGTTATGTTTTAGTTTTTGTGCTTAGGTTAGTAGTTATTAGGTTTAGTTGTTTTAGGTTTGTGGTGTGAATGTGATCACATAGCTTAATGTGTTTGTTTTATATGTTAGTTGTGTTTTTTGTGTTTTTGTGGTTTTATGCGTTTTCGTAGTTTTTTATGTTTTTTTGGTTTTATGCATTTTACATGATTCATGCATCTAGTTATTTTTAGTGCATTTTGTAATTATTCATGCATGGGTAGTTTAGGTAGCATTTGCATTTTGCATATGTGTAGTGCATTCATGCATATGATGTAGTTTAGTGCACTTATATGTGAAATTGGCACATATGTGATTTTTCAGTTTTTAGGTTAGTTTTGTCAATTCTAATGTTTAAACAACTTTTTTAGTATGTTTTAGTGTGATGGTACTATTAATTGTGAATCATAATGTGTATTTTGTGTTTTAGGTATGTTAGTTGTATTTTAAGCAAATTTTCTCAATGTTGTCTTAGTAAATTGCGTATGTCTTGATCTGTCGATTTTAGTGCTAAATTGGTTTATTTAAAGGTTTGTGCAAGCTTGGTTTAGGTCTCATAGTATTTGTGCATGGTTAGTTTAGTTATATTATGCATATTTTGTGCTTTGACTATTTAAGTTGTATTTTAAGCACATGTGTGCCTCATTTTGTTTTCACTTTGATTTTGCATAATTCATTGTGTTTTAGTTTTAATTTTGTCACATTAGATGCTTTGTGTGTTACACATACGAAAAAAAAGAAAAGGAAAAATAAAACAAAAAGAAAAAAGTGAATAAAAAACTTGGAAAATGGCTAGTGCTTATTGTAAATGTTTGAGTAAGGTCAATAGTGTTAGTTGAATCTTGGGGTTTGGGATTTGATTATGTAAAGGGTGAATGATCTCATTGAATATGTATTCTTCAACCCTTCTTGATTTGATCCTAGAAAAACCATTTTTCTTCTAACCCATCCAAGCTATAAGTCGAATAAAACCATTGTGATCTCATTGTGCATGCATTAGTGGTGATTGGTTGGCATGAGTGTATTTTTCTATCCTTAAAAAGTTGTCTGCAGAGAAACACTCTACCGGTGAGGTTGCTTTGAATTCTGTGATCTATATACTTTGCCACTTGAGTTGACTTCTGCAGAGTGAATTTTTTCTTTACTTTGTAGGCACCATAGTTAGATTGATAACATTTTGTGAGCATTTGATTTTCAGTTGTTAATAAAGGGTAGATCGTGTGTCTTGGTTGTGTCCTTGTGATTTCATATATGGTTGCCATAGTGCATTTTGTCTTAGTGGATTTGGTCATTGTTTCATTTTGTTCCCTGTTGTGTCTGAATTGTTGTTGTTATCATCCACTAAAGTGAATTTACTTGAGGATAAGCAAAACTTTAAGTATGGGGGAGTTTGATAACTTCCTAATTTACTTATTTTTACATAGGTAAAATAAAGCAGTTATCATAATTGTTGCTTATTTAAGGCTTTGTTTTCCTCTTATTTTTCTTAAAATTAGATTTAGTTAGAAATTTAGGTTTACATTTATGTTTATGTGTATTTTTATGTTATTTGCTTATTTTTAGTTGTTTTTGAGTCAGGTTTTGGAAAGGACTAAAAAAGTGAAGAAAAGTAAAAAATTTGGTTCAGCATTTGTTCATGAGCTCCCCATGATTAGGGGTGTACAAAAAAACTAGTTTGAACCGAATCAGTTTTGAACTGAACCGAACTAGTTTTGAGTCGAACTAGTTTAATAAAAATTAACTGGCTGTTTTTAAGACCAGTTCGGTTCAAACTGAATTATTTTTAAACCAATTCGGTTCGAACCGAACCGGTTTTATAAATAGTTTAGTTTACTGGTTTATAAAAAAATATTTGTTTCACATCTCACACCTCTGTGAAACTTTCCACAATCATGTGAGAAATGCGCTTACTAGAAAAACACTCCATCTAGTTGTCCACATTATTGTGGTCATGTCTACAACACTGTTAAAAAAGAACTGACAAAAAAAAACCAGCTCAAAACTAATTCGGAACTAGTTTAATATAGAATTGTTTCGACTTAGTTCTGAACCAGTTCAAAACCAGTTTTATAAAAACAATTTGGTTCTGAACCAGTTTTCTAAAATAGTTTGTTTTTGAAGTTTAAAAACCTAGTTGTTTCAAACAATTTGATTTAGTTTGGTTCGGTTTTTTGGAAAAAACCAGTTTTTGCCCACCACTACCAGCGATGGAGTAGTGAGCGCCTAACACTCATCAATTGGAGCATCTGCATCTGAAGGTGGGTGCCAATGACTATAATTGTCACCCCCCAGGGCCCATTAGTAAGGATGTCTGTATCTAATGCTAAACGTAGGGATGGCAATGGGGTGGGGCAGGGATGGGTATTATGTTCCCCGACCCCCATAATTGTCCTTGAACTTGTCCCCGATCCCCGATGAGTAGCAATTTAGGGACTCCATCCTCGTCTTCGATTTTTACTGAGTATCCCTGCCTGAAGCCGAACTCGTTAACGTGTTGCAAATTAATGGTTATTTTTTTTCTCTATTTTTATCAAACCTGAACCACAATTCCATTTAGATTTGTATTTGCAAAAAACAAAATCTCATGATGTTGAAACGGTCTCTTTTAAATTTCTATTTGCAAAATAAAACATAACAAAGAAATTTCTCTTTTCTTATCACTTAACATATCTATATTTTTTGTATTATTTTTCTCTCATTAAATATCATTTGTGAATTTTTTTACTAATATTTCTTTTATAACGTAACAAGAACACATAATATTGAATCAAAATTAATATTGAAGCAAAATAACTAGAACTAAAGTAGTTCATGCATTAAATCATAATCCATCATGTTACCGTCATAATCATGATGAGCTAAGTGTCTTTTCTAAAAAAAATAATAAATGACACCTTTTTCTTATAAAACTTCATGAATGATTTCTCTAAATTATCATAGTGTCCCTATCCAAGAAACCAAAATTTGAAGGTTCAATATTTACAAAATTGGAAAGTATATGTGTAAGAGCTTGAGGAGTTATGTCCCTGAAAGCTAGCACCTAATGAAAAGGGGAAAATAATAGAATCATTATTAGTTGTTATAAGCCATTACAACAAATGACAAAATATGTTAAGTACTAAAAGTCAAATATATTTTGTAATGACACGTTTACATTTAATTAGATGATCAATGTAAACAATAAATCAAAGTTCATGTTCTTAGAACTATTCTCCACTTAATAATATTTAAAATTGAAAGAATATAGATGACTTAGAAAATTAAACCAACATAATATAGAAATAACCAAAATTTTTTGTCATTAATTTGCTACTTAGCCATTATATGAATTCCCAATTTGTCTTGCTACATGATTAAAATATTAAATTAAAAGAAAAAGCTCTTTCGTGGCAATGTGTATTTAATGTTATTAATCAGAATTTTGTAAATATTTATAATGAGACCAAACGATTCAAACTATAGTGATTGTTGAGTTTCTATAAAAACTATGTATTTTAATCCTTGAGTATCTATAGAAGCTAAAACTTAACTACATTGTTTCTTGATATTAATACCTTCTCCATTCTGAACTAGTGGCAATATAAAAATACTAGTTGGTAGCTCAATTTGCCCGTTAGATGTATTTAGGATTAGCATTATTAGGTAGGTAAATTCTGGTGCATTCATGGTCACAACTCCTGCTAGAATATAATATGCAGAAAGTCACAAACTTTTCTCCTAACCTATTCTACACAATAGTCACACTGAACTATAAAACTTGCACTCAACAAATATGTGCCAAATAGAGATTTTAGCTACCAGAGAAACAGAATGCAGCAACACAAAATAGAATGTTATAGAAGTTCAAGATTTCAAGTAAGTAACAGGAAAAGATACAACAAAAGGAAAAATATTTTCAAAAACAATTACAACTCACTCAACAGCTATAGCCAATTGCTTCAGGATAGATGATAGAAGAATGGGATCTTTAGTTGCAGCAATTAGGCTTTCAACTGGGGGAATTGCTTATGAATCTCGAATCAAAGTTTTTGCTCATACATCATTAAAGCAACTGATATGTGTAATTGAATTGGCAAATCAATAAGAAGACACATTTTTTATAATATGCAGAATATATTGGTATATATAGAATACAAGAAGTTTCTCAAAGACACTACTAAGACACTAGCAGACTTAATAAAATGCTAACTGAATATAGTGTATTATAGAATATTAAAGACTATTACTATCAAACTATTAAGATGGCACCCATTCTTAAAAATTTGAACTTATAACTTTTCTTTTGGCCAAATTTTATTTAGAAATTTTTTCTATTCACCTTTTTGTCTTATTCAATAGATCAAGATGGATTGTTTGATAAGACAAATCAATAAGGACAACTTATCTATTCCAAAGTCAAAAGCATATGAACTCATCTAAACAAGATCCTGAATATTTAGAATTGGTTTTTTAATCAATTTTGTACTAAACTGGGCTAGCTTTATAGAGACTTGGGTAGCAAATAGATGACATGGATGAATATGGACTAAGATCATATTGGATGGATAAAGTCATAGTTACCAATCCTATATTCAGTGCATAGTGACAGACTGCAAAAATAGGATTGTGGATAATAAGATTATTGCTATTCTAATACACACAAAAATAAATAAATAATAAATGCATCTAGACTCTATTTTTTTCTAATTACGCTTCACTTTATTCTTTAAGGATGTGGATATTCAATAAATATTATTAGATAATAAGCTAGTTTTATCTAGTTGTCAGAGTAGTATTGTAAAGTTAAGCACTTCAGCAACAATGTAGATATTCTAATGTATTCTACATAAAGTATTAAAGTTAAGCACTCCAGCAACAATATAGATATTCTAATGCGCTCTAGTGTATTTTAAAGTGATTCAAAAATCCTGTAAAAGGTTACATATGTTTCTCATAGAAAATTTGAAGTAAATCTGTAAATTCAAAATATTAATAAAGTAATAAATAATAGTAAAAAATAAGTCTTGATAAGTAGTTTCTTTTTCCTTGTTCTAGCTCTGTCTTTCTGATGGTTATAACAAGAAGTTTTGATTATAAATCAAATAAAATTGGGACTGATTTGAGAGAAAAGTACAGTGCATAACTGAAAATCAAGCATATTATGCCAACTCTGATCACTTAACTAAAATATTAACGGAAAAAAATTAAACACCATTTTCCTCCCATTACAACAATTTTTTTTTGTTTGATCAAAGATGCAAAAGGTTCAATGGCATTAGTTCATTACCCATGGAAGAGAAGGCAATGATGAGTAAGCCCTAGATCTACCAAGTCGGCGGCAGAGAAAGACCAAGTCGACAGTAGAGAACAAATTGACAACGAGTAAACCCTAGATCTACCAACACAGCAACACTTCTCCAGAGTCCAGACACACTCAGTCACTCTCATTGTCACGAGTCATAGAGTCATACACTGAAACCCATACCTTTGCTTTCTATTTTTAACTTCTATATGCATTTACTATACTATCCTAAGATAAAACAATAAGACAACCTATCAATATATGGGCATTATAGTAAATATATGTATCAGGGACAGGTATGGGTACGAGTATAGGGTTTAGGGTTTCTTCTTAACCCATTCTTTATTTCTAAAATATTTCTTAGGTTTTACTTGTTGAATGAGCCCGAGAGAGGGAATTTTGACTTGTAGAGCAAGAAATGTTTTGTTTTGTGGATTTTACTTATCAAATTGAGAGAGGATTTTGATTTGTAAAATGAGAAGAGCTCCAAATAGGTGTTATTTCTTGAGAGAGAGTAATACATATTGTCATCTTAAGCGCTTTTACTTAATACAAGTTGTTTGACTTTAGATTATGCGTGAAAGCGATAGTTAATACTCAAATAGCTTAGTTCCGTACTCGTGAGTGATCTAGGTTAAGGATACTTTTATAGGTGATGAAAATGTGGAAAGTGAACGAGGATTTTTTGTCCATTTATGCACTTGAGAGATGGTTTAGTGAGTCAAAACCAACTGAATAATATATGTATAGTCATTATGTTTTGTTTATTTTACTATATTTACTTTATGTTTGATAGTTTAGTAAATTTCTATCTTTTCGTTAGTACAAATAGAAAGTAGTGATGTTTCTGAGTATCAACAAGTCCCTGTGGATCGATCCAATATATTTATTGGTGACTACATACAATCGGTGCACTTTTCGTGAGTATTGTAGAAGACCTTTTGAGCTCATCACCTATGTAAAGTGCCATGCATGAGGTGTGGTGTATTGTGAAACTATGGAAAAAAATAAGACGTGAGCCTTACACATTGCCATGTGGATTATGTGAGGCTATTAGCAGAAGAGGTGGAAGAAATGCACGAAGCTAGCTTGAAATTTTGCCTAAATTTGTTACTCTGCATGATAGAGATTGGCATGTTAAATTTGTTGTATGATAAAGCATATATTACAAAATTCAAACCACATTGCTTAGATTAGCTACTTAAGAAGGGTTTATATTGAAACAAGTGAACAAGGTTTGGTAAAGAGACTTGCAAGAGGGGGAAGTCTCGCGTGAGTTAGGGCCTCATGGGCCAGTTGCAGTGCAAATTCCATGATTTTCCCCTTCCCCCCTTATGGACATGATTAAATGGACCTTGTAAACCTTTTGCGAAAATTAATATTAAAACGTAGCCATTGGACTTATTTTTCCATTACGTCAGTAAATACAATTAAAACGTAGTTGTGATATTTAGTACAATCGTCGTATTAGTTAAGTTTAATGCAGTCGTAATATCTAATTTTTTAACGTCCAATTTAATTTCAACGGCTACCCCAATGACTATTTAAGAGTTTGGATATGCAACCTGAGCACTATAAATAGTGCCTCTGGTTCTCACTTCCTCACTCGCTCTCTTTTCTCTATTTCTCTTCTTTCTGGCTCTCCTTCTATTTTACTAGGTCTTTTGCCTCAGAAAACTATTGAGAGGTTCCTGCTGTATCCTAGGAGACTTGGGGATAACTCGAATAATTCTTTAAGGACAGTGTCAAGCTTGCCTCAGGAAGTTTATTTTGCACTAGAAGGAATAACAATCTTAAAGACTTATGCTTAACCAAAAGAACTCCGTTGCTGCACCTGAGCTTTAACATGTTATCGCCAAACCATAGTCGGACATCTCCAAAATTGAAGTTTTTGTTGGACAAAATTTTTGTCGCTGCAGATGCGCATCTGCTCTTTGTTGGACATGCATGCAGTTGCTTACGCACTCACTAACCAAAACTGGTTGAACTTACGTCCAAAAAGACATTGAAGATTGGACCAATGCTAATAAGGTATGTCGTCACACCTCTTTAGTGCATTTTGTAATGACCACTTCTGATGTGATCTTTGATGATCACGTGCCCAAAGGATCCTTTCTAAGGTTACTTGGAAGGGAAATGGATTTATGGAGAGGAAAGGAATGGGGTGAGGAGCCACAAATACTAGGTTTGATAAGCCAAAGGGGAAAGGCCACAAGGGAGGGGTCCCTTGATAACTCTTAGAAGCTCTCACAAAGGAGAAAGGGGGACACTCAAAGGTAAGAACCTCAACCAATATGGTCTCTAGGATTAAATTCAAGTGTAAAAAATACAAGTGAGGGAGGAGCTCCTATTTATAGAGGTAGCTAACCTCTTGAACAAGATAACCTAAAAAAGAAAGGCTAGGATTAAAAGGAGAGATCTAAGGGAGGAGGATTGAGAAACAATTCCCTCCTTAGATCATCAAACTTGGTGCCCAAGTTTCTCAAACCAAGGGCCAAGATTCATTCTTATTAGCTTAGGGGGTTTATGTAGGAAAAGAGGGTGTAGATATCAAGGCTACCCCTTATTTCCTTCATAAAGACCCAAAAAGCTAAATCCACCCTCTAAATTCCTAAGACACCTCCTAAAAATAAAAAATGGACTAAATACATGTCCCAAATTAAATTCTTAATGCTCCTCAAAATTAAAATAAAGGAAAATTACATTTATTAACTAAAGTCCCTAGCCTAATATTTTCACTCTCCATAGGAGGTGAAGTCTTCCTTTGTCTGCAAGGGCTAGGTCTTCTTCAATCCTTCTAGTCATGGCCCTAATGATAGGTCCTTGGCTAGGCATGGTCACATCATCTCCTCCCCCTTGAAGAGGATTTGACCTCAAATCCATGGGATCTTCGTCATTTTCAGCACCTACAAATTGAGACAAATCAGAAACATTAAAACTGGTGCTTACCCCATAATCCTCAGGCAGATCTAAAACATAGGCATTATTACTGATCCGCTCAAGGATTTGGAAAGGTCCATCTCCTCTAGGACTAAGTTTGGACTTCCTTTGAGAAGGAAATCTATCCTTTCTTAAGTGAAGCCATACCCAGTCGCCCTTTTCAAAGATGACCTCTTTCCTCCCCCCATTGACGAAAGTAGCATCTCTCAAGGATTGATGCTCTATGTTAGCTTTAACCCTCTCATGTAATTGTTTTACAAAAATGGCTTTTGCCTTTCCTTCTTTATGCACAACAACAGAAAGAGGAAGAGGTAAAAGATCTAGAGGAGTACGAGGATTAAAGCCATAGACCACCTCAAATGGAGAATGCTTGGTGGTTCTATGAACCACCCGGTTATAAGCAAATTCAATGTGGGGAAGGTACTCATCCCAAAACTTATGGTTGCCTTTAAGGAGAGCCCTCAGCATAGTGGATAAAGATCGATTCACCACTTCTGTTTGCCCATCAGTTTGAGGGTGACATGTAGTGGAAAAAAGAAGTTTAGTTCCCAGCTTAGCCCAAAGAGTTTTCCAAAAATGGCTAAGGAACTTCACATCCCTATCTGACACTATTGAAGAGGGTATACCATGCAATCAAACAACCTCTTTAAAGAAAAGTCTTGCGATGTTGCTCGCATCATCCACCTTGTGGCAGGGAATAAAATGGGCCATTTTTGAAAACCCTTGAAAGAGTTTCCCTTAAGTTGGTCTCTCTTTGAGTAAGAGGGGGAATCTTTTTTAAAGCTTTTTCTCTTAAGTTGATTCTCAACTCTTACACAAAATTCTACCAACTCATCAAGGTTTGAGTATGAAAGAAGCTCTACATTATCTCTAATGTCAGAGCTTAATCCACACAAAAACCTAGCAAAGGTGGCATTGGGTTCCTCAATGATATTCGCCCTTAGTATGAGAAGCTCCATCTTTTGTCTATACTCCTCAATACTTAGGTTATGTTGCCTAAGTCTTTGGAGCCTATCCAAAAGATCCCTCTCATAATATGAAGGAATGTGCCTTCTTCGCAAACAAGTTTTTAAATCATTCCAGTAGCGAATGTCAGGCATTTGTTTACGGGTCCTATCCTTGACTAACTCATCCCACCAATGCAAAGCAGAACCTTGAAAACTAAGGGAGGCCAAAGGTACTTTCCTTTCTTCCCTAATTTCATAGCATCGAAAGAGTTTTTCCACTTTGACTTCCCAATCTAGGTAAGTCTCAACATCTTCCCTACCATGAAAATGGGGTAGGTCTACCTTTGGTTCCCTAGCATGATTTATGTTCTCTTGAGGAGAATGATGATTGTATGATGAATGAGAGTGATGCTTATGTTGATTTCTATAGTATTCTTCTTCACTAGAGCTAAAATGCCTAGATGGGGATCTTATGAGAATTCCTTTATTTTTTTTATCACTCTCCCTCCCATCTCTCCTCTTACTCTCCTCTTACTCTCTTCTCCTCTCCTTCTCTCTTCTTCCTCTTTTTCTCTTTTTCTTTCTAGTTCTTTCTTTCTTCTCCTTTCTTCATCCTCTCTTCTCTCTCTTTGCCTTCTCTCTTCTCACTCTTTTTTCTCTTTTCTCATTTCCAACATCTCTTTTTTTAACTTTTCCTTCTCTTTTTGTTTCTCCTTTTCTTTATTTCTTTTTTTCTCTCTTTTTCTTCTCTCCTTTCTTGTTCTTTAGCCATCCATTCCCTAAATTCTAAGTTAAGGTTTTCAAGAGTGTCTTCCTTAGAAGGTTTTCTTTGGTTGACACTCTTACTTGATGAACAACTATGTGCACTAGAATGTGTGTGGGAAGTCATGGTGCTTGGATGCTAAAAACTAAAGGGTAGGCCAAAAACTTTTTTTTTTGTTTTCTCACCTAAGGTGGCTTGATGAGTCTTTGGAACTCTTAGCTTGTACACGTTTTTTCAAAACAACATAAAATAAAATAAAAGTGCAATAATGTAAAAGAGAAAGGGCTCTAATCGTGCTCCTAAGGTGTTGAAGGAAGTGCACCACTTCTCCCTTCTTCACCTAATTAACGAGGAACTACGCTAAAATTAACCAAAATTATTACAAACCCAGAGAGGGCCTTAAGGGCACTCAAACTCCCAATCTAAAATTAAGTATACACAATACAAAGAATAAAAAAAAAATAAAAACAAAGTCTTCACTCCAAGCTTTTTGGTGTTTGTCTCCTTTTGATCAAGCCCCTTTGAGTTGCATCAACTCACCCCAAGAATGCTACCCTTGTTTCCTCTTGTTTGGACTTGCCAAAATTTTATATATGGAACCTTTCCCAACCTTTCCTTACCAAGGCCGAATACAACACAAGACAACAAACAAAGGTGAATAACAAAACAAGGTTAACAAATCCAAGTGGATAGATTAAACAATGACAAACTCAAAGAAGTAAAGAAGACAAGCAAGAAAACACAAGGCTCATAAAGGAAGGTAGCACACAAATAACTTTCCTAGATTAGCTCTAAGAGTAGAGATGAAAAAAGACTCAAATAAAAAAAAATGAAACCAATAGCTGCACACTTAATAAAATTTAAGTGACCAAAAACTAAAGAGCTTACTCAAGTAATTTTTTTGAATCACAATTGGTTCCTCATATCAAATGTTTCTACTATTAGGTACACAACTTCAAATTTGTCTTTCTTTTGAGTTCTTTATCTTCTTTTTTTTTTTTAACTTGAACTTTTTCTATTTTTTTTTACTTTTTCTAATCATTTTGCTGCACCTAATAGCTTGTTGAATTGAAATTTTAATGAGGATTCTTGAAATAATAACACTTGAGTGAATAAGCACAAAGTAAGGTCACACAATTTTCAAGCAATGCATGCAACTAAAGGCAAAACAACTTAGTAGTTCCAAATACCACTGAACTAATGGTGCTTAAGGAATGATTTAGGGCTGATTTTGAAGTAAATTGATTGCTCAAATTACTAACACAATTCACCCAAGCTAAAATTCCATAAAGAGGCACCAATAGTGAAGGTAAACCAAGTGGAAAGCTACTAATAATTCAACATAAAACAAGAAACATATAAAGATTGAACAACAAAGAGATTAATATGCTTGAACTAAAAGCATAAAAGACTTAAGAGACTTAACAAGAGTTTCACCTCTTAGGAGCTCAATTCAAAATGTTTTTGAAGGCTTTTTTGTAAAAATTTTAAGAGGCTAAAACCTATGGAATTTAAATGAGACAAAATAGGAAACTAACATGACTAGTATTTGACAAAACACAAGATTAAGAAAAAATAACAACCTAAAAATAGAGCAAAAATTTCAGCAAGAGACTCAAAACAAAAGGCACAACAAAGTGGCCAAAGTTGATCACCACAATGGTGTGGAAAAATCCTCAACCATGTGGGTTTAATGGTCACAACTTCTTAGGCACACTTTAACATAAAAAACCAAGGGAAAATTAAGCAACTTGAACACGAAAATAAGATGCAAAGAAAGGGACAAATAAAATCGCATCAAATTAAATGGAAAATAGGCGCGTAGATAGAAAACAAAAGCGCATATAATAGCAAGAATAAAAAGTTATACTACTAGACAATAAAGGAAATAGAGATGACAAAAAATGAAGGACTTTAAAATAAAGAGATCAAAGAGATAAACAACAAAGCAAAAAAAATTTGAGAAAGAACGTGACCTTTAGAAAGTGGCTCTAGATACCACTTGATGTGATCTTTGATGATCACGTGCCCAAAGGATCCTTTCTAAGGTCACTTGGAAGGGAAATGGATTTATGGAGAGGAAAGGAATGGGGTGAGGCGCCACAAATACTAGGTTTGATAAGCCAAATGGGAGAGGCCACAAGGGAAGGGTCCCTTGATAACTCTTAGAAGCTCTCACAAAGGAGAAAAGGGGACACTCAAAGGTAAGAACCTCAACCAATATGGTCTCTAGGATTAAATTCAAGTGTAAAAAATACAAGTGAGGGAGGAGCTCCTATTTATAGAGGTAGCTAACCTCTTGAACAAGATAACCTAAAAAAGAAGGGATAGGATTAAAAGGAGAGATCTAAGGGAGGAGGATTGAGAAACAATTCCCTCCTTAGATCATCAAACTTGGTGCCCAAGTTTCTCAAACCAAGGGCCAAGATTCCTTCTTATTAGCTTAGGGGGTTTATGTAGGAAAAGAGGTTGTAGATATCAAGGCTACCCTTTATTTCCTTCATAAAAACCCAAAAAGCTAAATCCACCCTCTAAATTCCTAAGACACCTCCTAAAAATAAAAAATGGACTAAATACATGTCCCAAATTAAATTCTTAATGCTCCTCAAAATTTAAATAAATGAAAATTACATTTTATTAAATAAAGTCCCTAGCCTAATATTTTCACTCTCCATAGGAGGTGAAGTCTTCCTTTGTCTGCAAGAGCTAGGTCTTCTTCAATCCTTCTAGCCATGGCCCTAGTGATAGGTCCTTGGCTAGGCATGGTCACATCAACTTCGATGTCTACTAGTCCTACAAGGAATCAAAATACATTTGGGACTTCTTCATTATGAAATACACTGCTGAGGATCTGGTTAGATAAAGGTTCATACACTAGACCATGAACGAAGAAAAAGACATCAAGGTACAAATTGAGGGCTTGAAGACCTTAAGACAAAAAACTCATCCCTCCCTAATGAGTTCGTGTCCAACCTGTTGATTGAAAACCTCGTGGAGTCTTGGACAAACTACAAATAACAATTTAAACATAGGCAAAAACATATGTCTCTTTATGACTTCATCACTCACATCATAATAAAAGATACAAACAGGAAGGAAACTGATGTTGTCAAAGTCAAAGCTTTATCTCCCAAGGTCAATGTGGTACAAGATAAACCTGGTAAAATATGATACGCTAAACCTAATCACAAAAACAAAAATAAACCTAAGCTTTATCTGGGTAGCATTTCCTTATATGCATGGTAATATTGTAGCAGCCTGGGTTCATTGACTTGGAAAGTGTCATTGACCTGCTCGGCCATTATCTTGAAACCTATCAAACACTTAATTATTCTCGCTCCCAAATCTTCGGCTAACTTTAGGCCAGCTAGCAAGGCTTCATATTCTGCTTGGTTATTGGAGGCCCTGAAGCCGAAACATAATGATTGTTTAACAATAAGCCCGTTTGGCTCCTCGATGATTAAACCCACTCCGCTTCCACTATTCCCTGTAGATCCGTCTACATGGATGGTCTATAAGGCAAGTGGTTTGCCCATTACCTTGGTCAGGAGATGGAGCTTGTTCAAGAAATTGGCCAAGAACTAGGATTTTATGGGGCCTTTAGGTTCGTACTAGATGTTGAACTCAAAGAGCTTTATGGACCATGTCACCATCCTTCCCGCCAACTCTGGCTTTCTTAAGACCCTCGTGATGGGGCAGTCTGTCCAGACAACAATCTGGTGACTTTGAAAATACGGTTTCAAATTCCTAGTTGTGCTTACTAGAGCCAAAGTGTTTTTTTCTATGACTTTGATACCTGATTTTGGAGTCCCATAGAATGCGACTGGTGAAGTACACGGGGTACTGACTCCCCTCAACATCTTGGATTATAACGTCACTTATAGCCGAAGGGGAGACAAAGAGATACACTGTCAGTGTTGTCGAGGTTGGCTTGACCAACACTGGAGGGGTGCCGAAGGTCTTTTTTAGGGTAGAAAATGTCTTCTCACATTCTTCAGTCCATTTGAATAGTTGCGCCTTCCGAAGAAAAATTATGATGGGCTTGGTTCTCTCAGCTATGCAAGGCAAGAACCGAGATAAGGCCGTCAATCTGCCCATTAGGCACTGTATTTCTTTCTGGTTAGCTGGGCTTCTCATCTTGAGGATGGTCGAGCATTTGTCAAGGTTGGCTTCTATCCCTCTTCTTGTAATCATGAATCCCATAAATTTACCCCCTTGCACCCCGAAAACATATTTTTTCGAGTTCAATCTCATTGAAGGCCTCCTTAGAGTATGGAAGACTTCTTCCAGGTCTTGCACATGCTCTGCAATCTTTTCAGACTTGACTACCATGTCGTCCACATATACTTCCATATTCCTCCCTATCTGCTGTGAAAGACTTTATCCATGAGCCTCTGATAAGTTGCCCGGGCATTTTTTAGGCTGAAAGGCATGGCTGTATAACATGGCTTCTTCTGTGATGAACGCCATCTTTTCCTCATCCTAGAGGTGCATTCAAATTTTATTATATTTGGAGAAAGCATCTAGAAAACTAAGAGCAGCATGCCCTAAAGCCCCATCTACCAACTTCTCAATGTTGGGCAAAGGGTATGCGTCCTTAGGGCATGCTTTTCCTCCCATGGTTGAATCTTGAGACTGGCCAAGTAACATTCTCTGGCAGCTCTTTGATCAGTGTGAACAGTAATGATCTTTCCTTCTTATGACGGGAATTTCATGGCTAGATGAGGTGTAGATACCACGGCTCCCAATTTGTTAAGGGAGGGTCCCCCGAGTAATATATTGTAAGAAGTGTTCGCTTGAACCACAATGTACCTAATTTTTATGGTACGGTTCTGCCCGTTCTCAATTCCGAAGCTGATATATAGGTCAACGCAACCTCTAGTTGCCACTCTTTCCCTAGAAAAACCAATGAGTGGTTCGTTATAAGGCATCAGTTGTTCAAGCGGTATGCCGAGTTCTTGGAACGTCTTCTAGTAAAGCACATCGGTCGAGCTCCCTTGATCTATTAGGGTCTTCTTGACAATATAATTGGATATTTCGACGTTGATGACCATGAGATCATCTTGCACAGGATCTACTGCCAAAAAGTCCCCATCTGTAAATGTGATGGCTAGCATTTGGGGCCTAAGGTGAAGAGTCACTAAGTTTACAGATCACAAAGTTCACATATGCCTTTTTTGTGAAGATGAGGTGGTTCCTCCGCCAGCAAACCCTCCTGCTATGGTGTTGATCACCTTCTTTGGAGGACTAGGTTGATGAATTGTCCCTCTCTCTCCGGATCTGCTTCAGTCTCTGCCTTTGTTCTCATACCCCCTATGATGATAACGCTCACGTGGGTCTTCTTGGCACTTTAGGTCTTGTTTCCTCTGATAAGTTCTGGTGGTGGGGACATCGAGGCGATAACTTGGCTGGTAAGCACAGTTTTTCAAATGGCCCTGCTGGATGAGGTCCTCAATCTTGTCTCTTAATGTCGAACACTCTTTGGTGGAGTGCCCTTTGTTCTTATGGTACCGATAATGTTTAGAGGCGTCTGCTCCTAGAAAGGTGTAGCCCTTCTCGGCATAACTAAAAGGTCGACCAATAATGTTTGTTCTAGTACCTTCGATCGTGAGGTGTTGAAGGAGGTGTAATGATTGTGCCTCGAACCTTTGGGTGGCCTATCATTGAATTTCTTTTTTCTCTTACCTTTGTCTTCTCTCTCCCCATCATTTGGTCGTGAATTGGGGATGGTCCCCTAATCCCTTTTTTGAAACGCCTGCAATTCTTCAATTTCAATAAAGGAAATAGCTCAACTTCTCATTTCCTCTATACTCCTCCGGGGAACGTGAATCATTCTCTTGGCGAAGTCTCTAGGTTGCAGGGGTTCCCCTTTCTCCTGCCTTACTGTTGTCAACGCTTGAGAGGTGAATTGATGGGGCTGGGACATGGCGAATTGATTTCCAAACTTGACAGCTAAGGTCTGAAAGCTATCGACCGAGCTTGGGGGAAGTTGAATAAACCAATTCAAAGCTGGTACTTGGAGGGACATCGGGAATATTTTACATAGGGTAGTTTGATCCTTTGTATACATTGTCACTTGGGTCATGAAAGCTGCCAAGTGACTGTCGGGGTCTGTGGTCCCATCATATTTTTTTAGGGAAACATGCTTCCAACTTTTGGGAAGTGGAGTTTCCATTATTTCAGGTGTGAATGGGTGGTGAAGTCTAACCGAAGAGGGTTCCACCTCAACCTGCCGGGGTATATGGCTCGAAGAGCCCGACAGGGGACTATCTACTGATCTACGACCATGATGAGGTTGGGATTCGACAATAGTTATTGATAAGCCTTGAGGATGTCGGCTTCTCGTGGGCCTGCCAATTCTCACCAATGTGACTCATCTTTTGCATGGTCTTTACTGTCATCTTTTGCCTGATGTCTCCCCTTGATCTCAGTTGTTTCTCGCTACAGCTCCGCTACTTCTTCCCTCAGTAGCCTGATAACTTCTGCCAGACTGGACTCATTTACCACCTCGGGATTACAAGTTGTGGTTATGGTCCCTACTCCCTTGTTGGTTTGGTTCCTGGGTCCTCCTCCGTTGCTTCTAGTTCTCGCTATGGTCAATTAGTAGTTGTTGGTGGGGTCTGATGTTTTACTTCGGTCCAACAGTCGGCGCCAAAATGTTCCTGGAACGCGGTATGTGCGTACTTCCTTTGTTACCTCTCGAACTTGAATACCCGCATGTGAGAGGCCGGGCAGGGGTGGTATCTACAAAAGACACTTTGACGCTCAAGTTAGAGTGGTATTCGGTTTAGAGTACCAGATAATGAATATTTTACAGTCCTACTTTACCTTTGGTACTATTACCTATTTATAGAATGGATTGTACCTTTGTCTATTGGGCCTTGCTTAAGCAGTCTGGATTTAGGTAATATGACCTTAACGTGAGTTTGTGACTAATAATTAAGATTTGTGTTAATTAAACTTGATTCACCACAGGCCGAGTGTCCCTGGCCGAGCACGGTATTCGGCCCTGGCCATGTGTCGAGGTCAAAGTCTCTGTAAGTAGTTACCAAGGTCTTCGATTAATACCGAAATGTGTCTATCCTGTTCACTTGAGGTCGAAGTGTGTCTACCTGTTCAAGCATGCAGTATAAACAGTCAAAACAAAAAATTGTGAATTCAATGCTTTTGTTAACCAGATTGAGGATTAATAAACTAATCAAGCCTGTATTGAAAACAATAGATCAAGTTAGCCTGCATGAAGCAATAAATTTCCTCTTGTTTACATATGTTAAGATGCTCACTCTATGTGAAATTGAATCCTCTTGAACAGTTGACACTAACAAATATGTGAATCTTTTTAACAACATTAATTCTCACAAACTCCTGGTTTCTTAACCATGCAAACTATAAATTTATCAAACTATTGAAGGTAAGCATGAACTAATGAACTTCCTTTCAGAAACGATTCATATATGCCACCAATTTCCATTCAAATAGCAAAAGCATGATCACGTTTAAAACTGGCTATTAATATAGACACAAGCTTATATTCTGAATACAAGTACACAAAAATTCTAGAATACAAGTATTAAATATTACCGGATAATATTGCAGTAAATGACAAAAAGTACTAAACTAAAATTTTATTAACTGATACATACCTAAAGGCAAATAGTCAAAAATGTTGTTGTGCAAGATAAACTGTCTTTATGAATAAGAACAACACAATGCACTGTTGCACCTAGTGAGAGACAACATCTTAGCACTTGGAATATTTCAACCTAACTTAACCCTTAAAAGCCAGCTCAAATTTCTATTAACTTAGAGCTAGCAACGATAAATATTCAAAACAGTTATATATATACAAGATAACTGATCTTTATAAAAGTGCTTGTTTCAAGATATATATAAAAGTATTTCCAGCAATGTGACATATATTACACATGTTTTTTCCTTCATTTATTCTTATGAAAAAGGATGGAAATATATTATTTCCATGGGAATAGAAAATTAACTATCACTCTCACCTTATTTTATCATATTTTTATTGTTTAATTTAAAATTATTCCAAACAATGATAAATATTTATGAGATATTTTTTATGAGAATAATATTCCTATATTCTCAAAAATATCACTTGCGAGTATATTATTTAATACTATGTTTAGAAAACCGAACTGGACTGACTGGTTCAATAAGAAAACCGGTCATGAGCCAGTAAAATCAGTGATTCAACCGGTTGAACCGATTAATAGTTTTTTTAATTTTTTTTTAGATTTTAATAAATGCACCCTTCTTTTTCTTAAGTCCTCTTTTAAATTCAAAAATAATAAAAATAGGGGTTAACTTAGTAATATTAAGGTGTTTTTAGTAAAAATACTTTTTTCTTTTATAATTAACTTCTTAATATTTTTTTATAATCTTAATTTTTATCATACATTAATAATAAAAAAAATATTATTTTAGTATGACTAGTTCAATAATGGTTGAACAATAAACCGTGAATCAGTACTTTCATCGATTCGATCATCGGTCCAGTTTTAGAAACATAGATTTAATATGTGAAATATTCCCTAAGTAAAAAAACATATTAGTATTTGAATTTGAGTCTAAATCAATCTCAAAAATTAGGTTAAAAAATTAGGATTGGCTTAAGTTATATACACCACTTTTATCATACCAATTAACAATGTGAAATTGTGATCTACAACCCTAAACATTTACAAATAATCTTGAATTTGAGCTTGAACCTGCTCATCACTAATTCAAGAAGATATAGCTCAGTTGGTTAAGAAATGAGAGAGGTGGAAAAAATTCATAGATTCGATCCTCATTACTAATAATACTAATATATGATCTATAAAAAAATTCAAGAATTATGGTTGACTTCTATTTATTCTATGGTCATAGTTCATATGTCAAAACTCATCAACATAAGTGCTAAGTGTCAATTAATATTTAAATAGAGAACATGAGAGGAAGACAGTACTGACAACCATGATCATAAGAACCCATTGGTAATGAGACTAAGCATTCAAGCCAATAAAGTGCGAGATGGGTAGCGAATTATAGTGTAGAGAAGCCAAAAATGATATATTCCCAACACCAACAGACCCAGTGGCACCACCATGTAGCCTAATTCTTTTACCTGCATGCTCAATCTTCAAACTTTAAACTTCACTCTTAACCATTTATGTAGTGCTACCTAGCATGAAAGGTACTTGCCATAAGAAGGAGAAGAAATCAAGAGAAAGCACTCGAGAAAGGAAAAAGGAGAAGAGCAAAACGCAATATTATTGATCAACCAAAAGTTAAATGTACAGAGGGAAAACGAGGTGTTTATATATAGGGCAAGCCAGCAACAAAATTAGTTAAAGAGTAATAACTAACTAACTACCATAAGTAACTAATAATAGGCAAAATCCCTTTGCAAGCTAGGAATGGATATCATACATTTCTAGCTTGGAACAAGAATCTCGGAAGACAGAAGGTGATAGAGCTTTGATGTAGATGTCAGCAAGTTGGAGCTGAGATGAAATAGGAAGAAGTTTGAGTAAGTCATGGCGAACCTTCTCTCAAACAAGATGATAATCAATTTCAATATGTTTTGTTCGTTCATGAAAGACGGAATTAACAGCAAGATGTAAGGCAGATTGGCTATCACAAAAGATGAGGGTTAGAGGATTGAAAGGAGCACGAAGGTCGGTAAGAAGATAAGTGAGCCACTGAATTTCGCAAGTTGCTGGAAAGAGCATGGTACTCGGCTTTAGATGAACTATAGGAAACAATGGATTGTTTCTTGGATTTCCATGAAACCAAAGATGAACCAAGGTACACGACGAACCTAGAGATAGACCGATGAGTGTAATGGTAGCCAGCTCAATCCAAATCACTAAAAGCTTTTAGTTGAGCATGATTGTGGGAAGGGAAGAAAATCCCAGAACCTGATGCATTTTTCAGATAGCGCACTATGTGAAGAGCAATTTGTTGATGAGAAGAGTAGGGAGAATTAATGAACTGGCTAAGGTGTTTAACAACATATGAGATGTCAAGGCACATAGTGGTGAGGTAAATCAAACAACCAATGAGATGATGATATGGCAAGGGATAGGAAGAGGATCACCTTAAGTTATGTGAAGTTTGGTGGCATGATTAATGGGTGAATTGGCAAGTTTGCAACCAAGAAGGCCATAATCCTTGAGGATGTCCAGAGCATATTTGCGTTGACAGACATTGATCCCATCCTTTGTGCGGGAAACTTCCAATCCAAGAAAGTAATGAAGATCACCATGGTCTTTAATGCGAAAGGTGGCATCGAGAAGAGCAGTAATACGAGTCATCTCATAAATGTCATTACCAGTTAAGACAATATCATCAACATATACAAGCAGCCCAATGAACTGAAAAGAGGAAAACCATTTAAGGAATAAAGAGTGGTCAGAAAAAGACTGTGAATAACTGTGAGAAGTGAAGAAGGAAGACAAGAAAGCAAACCATTGGTGACTTGCTTGTTTCAAACCATAGAGGGAGCATCGCAAGCAGCAAACTCACCCAAGAATAGAGGGAGAGATGCCTGGGGGAAGCTACATGTAAACTTCTTCATCTAAGGTGCCATGAAGAAAGGTGTTGTTTATGTCAAATTGCTTAAGATACCAATGATGCATGGAGACAAAAACAAGGAGCAATCGAAGGGTGGTCAATTTGGCAACAGGGGAATATGTGTCCAAGTAGTCACGACCTCTAGATGTGTATAACCCTTAGCAACCAAGCAAGCCTTATAGCGGTCCGCAAAACCATCCACTTTATGTTTAATTTTATAGACCCAACGATAGTTGATAGCACACTTGTCTAGAGGAAGAGAAGTAAAAGTCCAAGTGTTATTCGCTTCAAGGGCAAAGATTTCCTCTTGCATTGCCTTAAGCCAACAGTCATGTTTGAAAGACTCTCTATATGGGGTAGGTTCAATAACAGAGTTGACGGACATGATGAAACGATGGTATGAAGGAGATAAATGCTTATAGGAAAGAACAGCAGTAAGAGGATGACGAACGTTGCCACGATGATTGGTAGAAGTTGAAGCAGAGGTAGTGTGGAAATCTACGAGGTGGGAGGGAGGTTTCCATACTCTGGTGGAACTTCTAAGGGAAAAGACTCAGTGGTAATGGAAATAAGTAATGATGGGGCAGGATCAGTAGCCAAACTAGGGGAAAAAAGGCACGGGAACAGATGCAAGGTCATAATACAAAGTAGGGAAGGATGGGTGGTTGAGTGGGGAGGAGACAGATGGTGAAGAAGGGTGAAGCAGTGAACAATAAAAGGGCAAACAATCCTCATGAAAAAGGACACAGTGAGAGATGGTAATGTTGTGGGAAGTGAGATTGTAAGTGAGGTAGCCTTTTGTGTTGGGTTTGTAGCCAAGAAAGATACATGGGTTAACTCGAGGATCTAGTTTGTGGTGGTGGGCATGCAAAGTGGAAACATAGCAGAGACACTGAATACCTTGAAAGACAGAATGTCACACCTACGATTATGCAGAATTTCATAGGGTGCTTTATTATGCAAAAAAGGTGTAGGCAAACAATTAATGATAAAAAGAACATGTAATAACGCATAAGACCAAAACAGTGAAGGTAAATGAAACTAAAATAATAAAGCACAAGTGACATTCAATATATGTTTATGTTGCGTTCAACAATACCATTTTGGTCAGGAGTCTCAATGCATGTGGTTTGATGAATGATACTTTTGGAAGAAAAATAATCATGCATCATGAATTCTGCACCATTGTCGCTACGAACGATTTTCACATTCTTAACAAATTGATGTTCAACATGTGTAATAAAATTTTGTAAAAGTTTGTGTGTTTCAGATTTAGCATGCATGACAAGTATCCATGTATGGCGAGAATGATCGTCAACAATGGTCAGAAAATACTTGTGGCCATGAAATGAAGGTTTAGCACAAGGGCCCAAAATCTCAACATGTAACAATTCAAAAGTAAAAGAAGCATGAGACATACTAAGAGGAAATGGTAATTTGCATTGTTTATTACTGTAAAGGGAAGGATAAAATTTCTACAAGATGAGTAAATGCTGATGAGAAAGGTGTCCTAAAAGAAAATTCCAAAGATCAATGGGTAATTTATTAAAGTAGGGGTATCTAACAATGGTACAAGTAAGAAGGGAAGATGGTGGTTTGGGTGTTTGAGGTAACGCGTGAAGCTGATAAAGGCCGGCATGAACTTCAACTAAACCAATCATTATCTTGGTGTTCGGATCTTGAATAAGACAATGAGTAAAAGAGAAAGTTAGAGTACATTTAAGAGAAGACACAAGTCTGGATATAGAGATGAGATTAAAGGTGAATGTAGGAATATAAAGAACGTTAGTGAGAAACAACAACTCAGAGAATTTAACAAGGCCCAAATGGGTAGCAAGAACCTTTTGACCATTGGGAAGACATACAACATTGGGTTTAATTGGGAAATAGGAAGTAAAGTGGTTTAGGGAGGAAGATACGTGATCAGTTGCTCCGGAGTCCAAGATCCAAGTAGAGTAATTACCTAGTTGACAGGGAGGAATGTACAGGTCTAGTTGACGCATGGAGTGGGTATAGGAGATGTGTCAATTTGGTTGACACAGGGGGTGGATATAAAAGAGGCACCATGTTGTGGTTGTTGGATTAAAGCGAGTAAGGCTTGACACTACTCAAGGGTAAAGTGAACACCATTGGGCATATCCTTTGGTTGATCATCTCCAGCGACATGAAGGCGGTTGCCAGGAGGACGGCCATGCTTCCTGTGACATACATCAATGGTGTGACCACTCTTTCCACAATGCGTGCAAGTTTTATTGTTGTGTCCTTGCATGGTTTTTCTTCCAACTCTATTAGAAGGAAAACCATGTTTCCTAAAGCAATTACGTTCAATATGGCCATGTCTGCCATAGAAATTGCGAGTGAGACCTTGATTAGAGATAGCAGCATTAACCGAGGAATTTTTGGAATCCAAATTTAGATTGTTGAGAATTTCAGCATTACCATGGACCTGTCGTTCCTGTTGTAGAACATAGGAGAAGACCTTTGAGATGGCTAGTAAAGGATCCATCATAAGTATGTTAGATGTCACATGGTTGTATTGATCATTAAGTCCGCTAAGGAATTCCAAAATCTGATCCTGCGTTTTTCTCTCTAAAATTGTGAGGAGCGCATCACAAGAGCATTGTGGCGAGCAAGAATAGATAGGAGTTGGCCAAAAACTTTCGAGTTCATCCCATACAACACGCAGCTTGGTAAAGTAATTAGTAATAGAGAGATCACCTTGTACAATAGAGGAAGCTTCTCGTTGAAATTCAGAAATAGGCAGCAAATCACCATGCGAGTACCGTGCCTTGAGATCATTCCAGATATTTGAAGCCTTATCCATCCATACAATGCTTTGCTTGATCGAATTTGAAACAGAGTGAAAGATATAGGAAACTACGATATTATTACATCTTCTTCACACAGCATGTAGAGGATCCAACAGTGGCGATTCAGTGAGAGTTCCATCGACAAATTCGATTTTATTCTTCACGCTTAAGGCTATAGTCATTGATCTGCACCATGAATTGTAATTTGATGCTTCCAAAACAGGAGAAACAAGCATGATGGCAGGATTTTCACTCTGATGCAAGTAGTATGGACTGTGCATGTTGAGTGTTTGATCAAATGTCAAATTATGCGAGTGAGTTGTGTTGGGATTCATCAAGAGGAGAAGGAGAAAACTAGAGGAAGGATGAAGAGAGAAACTTAATTAAAGATAGGCGCAACGGAGCTCTTCAATCGAAGAGCTCTGATACCATAACATGAAAGGTACCTGCCATGAGAAGGAAAAGAAACCAAGAGAAAGCACTCGAGAGAGGAAAAAGGAGAAGAGAAAAACACAGTATTATTTATCAGCCAAAAGTTAAATGTACAAAAGGAAAATAAGTGTTTATATATAAGACAAGCGAGCAATAGAATAAGTTAAAGAGTAATAACTAATTAATTACCATAACTAACTAATAACTCATAATAGGCAAGACTACCTCATAAGTGAATTCAAATTAGTTCTCCTTTTCTTTCACTCATACCACCCTTGCTTTTTACCGCTCACCTTTCTACTCACAAAACCTTGTCCTCTTTTCCTCCATAACCAGTAAGAATAAAGAGGCTCCCCCTTGTTGCAAAAACTAAAATTAAAAATATCTTTTCTGACTAGGAATAAAAAGTGGGAAAGATTATTGTTAACACTAATTACTTGTAATAATTAATTATTTCTCAAACCCCACAAAAAAAAAAAAAAAGAGTGCAGTACTCTTTTCCACCTCTTCGCACGTTGCCCAATTTTGCTAAAAAAAAAAACTGAACTGAAATTGAGATATAGATGAGACGCAATTCTATAAGATCACATGTCACAATTTTAATTGATTAAAATCACATGTCATTTCCTTTCACATTAACCCATCCGGTTTGTAGCTTTTGTTATCACTCTGGAAACGGTTGAAAACAACTATCTCTCTGTCGTGTCCAAAATAAGGCGTACCTCGAGTGAATCATTAATACTACTAGTGATCAAAAACATTAACGCTGTCAACATTTCCTACTTACTCAATGTAGAGTTACGAAGAAAAACATTGTGTGAATACCTCACATAATCACAAGTGAAATATGTTCTTGACTCTCACCGAGAGTAGAAAAATTAACGCTGTCAACATATCAGAAATTATAATTCATTTGACTATAAAAGTAATTATTTCGCTTAGATTAATACATACACTATTTACTCTCTGTTCTTTATGTGTTGGCCGATGGCCTTGTTTATGTATAGCTGTGTTTAAAAAAAATAGAGAAACAGACAAAATGAGTGGTTGATGTTTACGCGGCTTTTTAGTTTGATTCCTGTCGCTGTATTAATAATAATGCAGGAATCATCATATATGTAATATTACAAACAGATGTTGTGTGTAGGTCTTCTTAGATGAGCATGAACTGTCAACGAAGTAGGGAATAGACTTTGCTTTTCTGTTTCTCTTTTCAAGAAAAATCTCAACATCTATTCTTGAATCTTGACTAGTTCTTATACTTGTGAGAATCACTTTTTGCAGCACAGGGTTTGGTAAGAGGGAGGAAACAGAAGAATTTATGGTTTGCTGTAATGTGATCTGAATGGCAACGCCTTCAAAGAATAAACCATTACTCTTGTTTATGTAGCTATCCGAACATGACTAAACAGTTTTTTGCTGCCTTTTTCATATAAAATTTGTGCTACAAGAGTGAGGAATTGAATGATACAGCAAAATGATTGGGACAATTGTTAACAAGTTCATCCCAAGGAAGCGAAACATAACTAAAGCAAAGACGAGAGCTACCAATTAACAAGAAACAAAAATTACTACCAGGTGAATGTTGAAAAAATAATTGTGGATTAGTATCACTCAATATCTATTATCATTAACCGACAATATAAGATATGATTATTATATCAATATGGTTATTTATCTTTAACCGACAATATCTTATCGTATCAATATGGTTATTTGAAGTGGAATTATAGTGAGATTGACTCTGTGATGGGTTAGGTCAATCAGATTAAAAAGCCCAATTAAGAGAGGTCCCTGCCTACCCTGGGGGGTTATAAATTTAACATTCCATTAAGCAAATTTATACATCAGAATTATTTCTCTACAATAACCCCTTAGAAGGTAGCCAGAAGAACCTCCTAGAGTTCTCTTCAATAGAACTCATGGACATGAACGCCAATTCAGGTACACATTAATTCCGTTTTAATCAATACAATATTGATAGTTGGCATGTTGTAATTTGTGTCTAGTACAGTATAATTCAAACCTACTTTTATGTTTTCATCAATTGGTATCAGAGCTAACTAGATACATTTTATGGTTGTCAATTGAACAAACCCTATTTTTTTTTACATTAACATACACACATATTGAGAGAGGGAGAGACCACATGGATACCTGAGTAAATCGCAGCGGCAGTCGAGTCGTCCGCCGGCAGCTGAGTCGCCCGCCGGGACTAGCGGCCCTGCCGGTGGTCCCGGCCCTACCGTACCACTCCTTCCTCGCGCCCTCGACGCGCCACGATCTAAATCTGAGAGGGGCGGAGATCGGAGATCGGAACCTGAGAGGGGCGGAGGGCAGAGATCGGAACCTGAGAAGGCGGAGATCGAAGAGAAGCGGATCTCCGTCGCGCTTCAAACCGTTCCACCGCCTCGTTTCGGCAGCCCAGATCCCGTCAGATCTTGGAGGTTTTTTCTGCACCTCCAGTGCCACCCGTTCCAGCGGCTCTCCATCGCCTTCGAACCGTTCCACCGCCGCGTTTCGGCTGCCCAGATCCTGTCGGATCTTGGGGTTTTCGGCGCCTCCAGCGCCGCCCGTTCCAGCGGCTCTCCGTCGCGCCTTCGAATCGTCTAGATCCCGTCTCTTTTTTGCGGTTTTTCGGTGCTGCTCCACCGGTGCTCCTTTGCCGTAGATCTGAATAGGAGAGGGGTGATGATCAAGGAGAGAGAGGCAGACCGAAAGAGGCGGCGCGCGGCAGACCGGAAGCGGGCTGGCGGTGAAGGAGGCATCGCGCACTCTCTAAATTGTCTGTAATTTTTTGCGCATAAGTACATGGTTCTTTTGCTGGATGATAATTTTTTTTTGCTTTCATTAGCTGTTATTATTCATATATGATTATGTTATGCTGTTACGCCAATTCAGGGTTTGTAATGTTGCTGCAGTGTGCTATATGTATTCTGTTAATTAAAATTCTTTAGGTGTTGAATTTGCTTTTTTGAAGAATTCACTCAGGAAAATATCCTTTTAAGAGTGATGATTTTTTTTGTATTGTTTCTTTCCTCCGTATTTCTCAAGTTTCTATCAATTTGCATTGTGATGACCTGCCTATCGTGGGCATGATGATGTGAATTTTGTTTGTCATATTTTTAATATGATTAAAAATAAGCATGATTTATGCTATTAATTTACATAATTATAATTTTACCTATCGTGGATGCATTTGTGTAAATTTATGAAATAAATATTGATTCATTATGTTAGTGATAATTATACCCTATCAGTGTGTTATTATTAGTATAATTTGTTGTTGTACAATGCATTTCTCTTGACTTATGTTAATTTTTTTGGTACCCTATCGGTGCTAGGATTTATTAATTTAAGTTATAATGTATTGTAATTTGCTTAGGGATTTATTTTAAACTGAACTTTTAAATCACCTTTTTCCTTTATTGTGATGTTCAGTTTTCTTCCCTAATTCTGTCAAAACTCTAAATGGAACAAATTATGAGGACTAGAAAGAATCGTTAGATCTCTACCTGACCATTGCCAATCTGGACTTGGCATTAAGGATGACGAGGCCTGCGCCTCTTACAGATGAGTCTTCTGAAGCTCAACGAATTTCTCATGAGAAATAGGAACACTCTAACAGAGTGTGCGTGAAGGTGATTAAATTCACCATGGAGAAATCTATCATACAGAGCATTCCAGATCTTGATGATGCCAATGCTTTTCTGAAAGCAATCGGTGAAAAATTTACAACTTTTGATAAGGCACAGAAAAGTCAATACCTTTCCTTATTTGAAAAGACCAAATATGATGGTGTCAGCAGTGTACGTGAACACATTATGAAGTTAGTGCATTTCTATAATAAGTTGAAGTCTCTCAAGGTTGAGGTTGGTGAAGACACTTTAATTTATCGCATCTTGGAATCTCTGCCTTCTCAGTTTGACATCATAAAGACTTCATATAACATTCAAAGGCATGATTATGGAGTGGATGAATTGATTGCGATAATCACCCAAGAGGAGGAGTCAATGAAGAAGAATAAGACTAATAGCATTCAGTTCGTTACTTCTAATTCAGGTACTAAAGGTGCTAAAAGATATAAAGGAAAGAAGAAAAAGGGTACAGAGAAAGCAGAACAACATTTAGAACCCAATAAGAAATTCTTTAAAGGTTCTTGCAAGTATTGTAAGAAACGTGGTCACAAGGTGGAAGATTGCTTTATTCTGAAAAAGAAAGAGGAGAAGTGAGGTAATCTGCTAGCACTAACTTGCTTTGAATCTAATGTGGTTTATGTTCCTCCAAATTCTTGGTGCTTAGACTCAGGGGCTACTATTCATGTTGTGAATTCTTTACATGGGTTCACAAGCCTGAGGAAACCAAGTGATGTTGAGACGAAGATTGTTATGGGATGGAGTTGGAGTACCTGTTGCTGACATTGGAGTCGTCTCTTTATGTTTATCCTCTGGACACACTTTATTATTGCAAGATGTTGTTTATCTCCCTTCCATGAGAAGGAATTTGATATCTATTTCTGTTTTAGACAAATGTGGATACAACTTTTATTTTGGTGATGGTAAATTGGTGATTTATTATAATTCAACTATTGTTGGTTCAGGAGTTTTGTATGACAGACTTTACATGTTAAACGTAATTGATATGTCAGTTAACTCCATTCTTGGGAGTAAACGTAACAGGATCGATGAATTTTCCTCTATGCTATGGCATAGACGTTTGGGGCATATTTCTAGGCCTCGAATTGAAAGACTCATAAAAGAAGGTATTCTGCATGATCTTGATTTCTCAGATTTTGACACTTATGTTGATTGCATCAAAGGAAAGTTCACTGCCAAAACCAGGAATAAAAGTTCAAACATATGTGACGATGTGCTACAATTAATTCACACTGACATATGTGGACCTATTACTCCTACTGCTATGGGTAGATATAGGTATTTTATTACCTTCATAGATGACTTCTCTCGAATTGAAAGACTCATAAAAGAAGGTATTCTGCATGATCTTGATTTCTCAGATTTTGACACTTATGTTGATTGCATCAAAGGAAAGTTCACTGCCAAAACCAGGAATAAAAGTTCAAACAGATGTGACGATGTGCTACAATTAATTCACACTGACATATGTGGACCTATTACTCCTACTGCTATGGGTAGATATAGGTATTTTATTACCTTCATAGATGACTTCTCCAGATATGGATGGATATATCTTCTTCAGGATAAAGCAAGCTCTCTTGAAGCCTTCAAAACCTTTAAAGCCTTTGTTGAGTTGAAAACAGAAAAGAAAATTAAGTGTGTAAGGTCTAATAGAGGAGGAGAATATTATGGTCGTTATGAAGAGACAGGAAGAAATCTAGGACCACTTGCTCGATTCCTTGATGAATACGGAATTGAAGCTCAATACACCATGCCTGGAACTCCTGAACAAAATGGCGTTGCTAAGAGACGAAATCGAACACTCATGGACATGGTGAGATGTATGTTATCACATTCATCTCTGCCAGAATTTCTTTAGGGAGATGCCTTGCGAACTGCTATGTACATTCTTAATCAGGTACCTAGCAAATCTGTGCCCAAAACTCCTTTTGAGCAAATGACTAGAAGAAATCCGAGTTTGAGACATTTCCATGTATGGGGTTGTAAGGCAGAAGTAAGACCTTATAATCCAAAACAAAAGAAACTTGATCTCAAAACTATTAGCGGTTATTTCATTGGCTACTGCATCGGTTCTAGAGGATGTAGATTTTATTGTCCTTCTGACTCTACACGAGTTATTGAATCTGACCGAGTAGTTTTCTTTGAGGATGATTTGGACAGTGGGAGTTACACACCTCGATTGATGACCCTTAGAGAAGATCGAACCATGCTTCCATTACCATCTTATTTTCTTCCTACAGACATCTCAACCCCAATGGTTTACACAGATGAACAAATTGTTGAGAGGCAAGATGAACAAATGACAAAGCCACTAGTTGATGAACCACAACTCAATGATCAACAACTTGATGATGTTGATGTGGCCCCATTAAGACGATCTCAGAGGATACGCCGACCTTCTATACCAAATGACTATGTTGTATACCTTCAGGAGCACGAATATGATCCACATGATGATGACGATCCCATTACATTTCAGGAAGCACTTTCTAGTTCTCATGCTTCTGATTGGCTAAAAGCTATGCATGATGAATTGTCTTCCATGTCTCATAATAATGTTTGGGATCTTGTGGACTTACCAGCAAGTTGTAAGCCTGTTGGATCTAAATGGGTCTTTAAGACAAAATGTACTCCAGATGGAAAGGTTGATAGGTATAAGGCTAGATTAGTGGCTAAAGGTTATAGTCAACGGGAAGGCATTGACTATAAAGAGACTTTTTCACCAGTTTCAACGAAGGACGCACTCCGAGTTGTCATGACTTTAGTTGCTCATTTTGACCTAGAGCTACACCAGATAGATGTAAAGACAGCTTTTCTGAATGGAGATCTTGCTGAAGATGTCTACATGGTTCAGCCTGATGGTTTTGTTGAGGCAGGCAATGAGCATTTGGTGTGTAAACTTAAAAGGTCCATTTATGGACTGAAACAAGCATCTAGGCAATGGTATTTAAAATTCGACCAAGTTGTCACTACTTACAATTTCAAAGAAAATGTTGCAGACCAATGCATTTACTTGAAGACTAGTGGGAGTAATTTCATCATTCTCATATTATATGTCGATGACATTCTTCTTGCTAGTAGTTGTATGAACCTATTGGTTGAGACAAAATCAATGTTGTGTAGGCATTTTGATATGAAAGACCTTGGTGAAGCTTCTGTTGTTCTAGGCATCCAAATTCTTCGTGATAGGTCACGTGGCATAATTGGATTGTCTCAAAAGGGATATATCGAGAAGACTCTCAAGAAGTTCAACATGAATGCTTGCTCCCCATGTGCTGCACCTGTGCAACATGGTGACAAATTATCTAACAAACAGTGTCCTCATAATGATGAAGAGATGAATGCTATGAAGAAAATTTCATACGTTTCCGCTATTGGCAGTCTGATGTATGCTCAAGTCTGTACTCGTCCTGATATTGCTTTCATTGTCAATGCCTTAGGCAGATACTTGAGCGACCCAGGTTTGGGTCATTGGAAAGCCGTTAAAAGGGTCATGCGATATTTACAGGAAACCAAGGATCATATGTTGACTTTTATGAAGTCTGATCAACTTCAAGTCACTGGCTATTCTGATTCTGATTTTGCAAGTTGCCCTGATGATCGTAGATCTACTTCTGGCTTTATTTTTATGATGGCAGGAGGAGCTATCTCTTGGAAGAGTGTTAAATAGTCTCTTACAGCTACCTCTACCATGGAAGCAGAGTATGTTGCTTGTTTTGAGGTCACTCGCCAAGCCATGTGGCTTAAGAAATTGATATCTGATTTTCACATAGTTGAAAGCATTTCCAGGCCACTTGTGATTTACTGTGACAATACTGCTGCTGTGAGTTTCTCTCGAAACAACAAAAGCTCTACTCATTCAAAGCATTTTGATATCAAGTATCAGTTTGTTAGAGATCAAATTCAAAGTTTTCACACTCGGATTGAAAACATTGATTCTAAGCAGATGTTAGCAGATCCACTGACTAAGGCCTTAACTGTTGGAATTTTTCTTATTCATGTAACTCACATGGGTTTAGTCAAGGCTTTTGATGTATTAAGTTAGTGGGAATCTGATTCTCTATTTTCTTTAAGAGACATGCTCTAGTTGACGTCATTTTCATGTTTCTTATTAGCATTTTATTTATGCTTGGACCATTGTAGTGTCATTTATGGGACTGCATTATGCTATACATTTTATGAAAAATATTAGGTAAATGTAAATGATAAATATCCCTATCGGATATTTATTTTGTTACTCAAATTTTTCATATCGTTAATTAATATACGATATATCGGCAATTGTCGTTTTAGCTTAATGATTTGTATGTTGATTATTGATTGACACTTTCCAAGTGGGAGAATGTTGAAACTAATTATGGATTAGTATCACTCAATATCTATTATCATTAACCGACAATATAAGATATGATTATTATATCAATATGGTTATTTATCTTTAACCGACAATATCTTATCGTATCAATATGGTTATTTGAACTGGGATTACAGTGAGATTGACTCTGTGATGGGTTAGGTCAATCAGATTAAAAAGTCCAATTAAGAGAGGTCCCTGCCTACCCTGGGGGGTTATAAATTTGACATCCCATTAAGCAAATTTATACATCAGAATTATTTCTCTACAATAACCCCTTAGAAGGTAGCCAGAAGAACCTCCTAGAGTTCTCTTCAATAGAACTCATGGACATGAACGCCAATTCAGGTATACATTCATTCCGTTTTAATCAATACAATATTGATAGTTGGCATGTTGTAATTTGTGTCTAGTACAGTATAATTCAAACCTACTTTTATGTTTTCATCAGTGAATCCTTCTTGTATCACTGCAACATGTTCATACTTCTCAATAGGAACATAAATTAATAATTACGTACTTATACTTGATTGACACCTGAGTTCTGAGACAAATCGTTACCAGGTAAAGGATAATAAGCAGGTTCTGGATCAGACTCTACATCAAGAGTTCCCCTCTCCTTCCTGAATGAGTTCCTATGAAGACTCCGTGTGATTTTAGCTGTTGTGTCCAAGAACAACAAAACAAGTGACGTCAAGCAGCAACATGCAAACATGGGTATGGGCCCATAAATCCAGAGGAAGAATGGAAATGACAAGTAAAATGCTCGAAGTCCAATGGACCAAGCATGACTCCCACGATTCAATGTCACAGCAATATATTCCATATACTCCCTTTTGTCTCCTAGTGTTGGTGCAGTGATTAAGAAACTGACATGGCAATAGTATCTTATAGACTGCACATTGCATAAAAATGCAACAAGGAAGCAAATGGTCACAGAAATATGTTTGATTGAAGAACGACCATACGGTACAAAAGGCGTGTCATTAGAACTCCACGAACCGCTGCCAAAAATACCAATAAGTGAACTGAGTGTGATGGCTGTTGTAGATAGAAGAGTAGATGCCATAATATTGTTGCGAATAGTTTGAACTGCCAAAACCCCATTCTTCAACGGATCCTGAAAATATAGCAATAAAATCAATACTGATAGAACTTATTTTCACAGCTAGTCAAACTGATTTTAGACAGCCAATGTTGCATGAAATCAGAGCCTCAAAAGGCTAAGTATCTCAACCATTATATTCAATCAAAGACAATCCCCTTATCACATTCCTACGGACCATATCATTAAGCAGTAAATACTATGCTTTAAGGAAAGAGCATAAACAGAACCATGATGAATTAGTTACCTAAAGTTTTTAATTGTACATTATCTTTCAATATAACTAAATTTAACACAGAGGCAGGACCACATTATTGTTTGTAAGAAATGCGCTTAAAACACGTGGTAGCAGTTATTTGATGATTTTATATCTTTCAGTTTCACAACTTGGTGTTTGACCATTTCAAATTATGAATGAGTGGAGTCAAACAAGAAAACTTTTAAAGATAAGGAGAGGATTGAGAAAGAAACAAGGAGAACAAATGAATCAAATGGGAAGAAATTTTATTCCTCTAAATATATTATCATTTTCCACTAGCCCAATATCACTCCGACCTCAATAATGTACCATGAATTACAACTTGGCACATGTTACCAATATTAAAGTCCAAGATTTGCAAACATATATAATCCAAGAAGTGAAGTTTCCCTGTAAATCTTATGTAAGAAACCCATCACTAGTTTAATTTTAAAAGGAAAAATATATAAATAACATGAATAAAAAACTTGAACAATAGAAGCTTGGCACCTGATTATAACTACTCAAGGTTATCAACATCGATGGGTTCTTGTTGACAAACTGTATATGAAACAGGGTATAAGACTGAACAGATTGAACACACGAAGCAATGAACTGAACAGACAACGCATAAAATAAAATGCAGTAATTAGAAACCAGCAACCTCAGACATACAAAAAGGAGACAAAAAATTATCTGATATATTTTAAGTTGACAAATTATGAGCGCTACCCAAAAAAAAAAAAAAAAAAAAAAAAAACACATTCATGACTAAGTTAAAAGAAAGCAACATTAGCCTGGAACTACTGGTAGAACATAAGCAACCTTTTAACCAACTTTACAAGTAATCACAAAGCCAAACACACTTCTATAATTTTAAGTTAAAATCTCAATTTTTAAGAGTTCTCAACTAGTAAGGATGATGGCATCTATCTATCAAAATACCCTGTCCGTAAATAACCTGAATAGACACTTGAGAAAGTGTTCACGCACATTTAGTGTATGATACAAAAATGGCACATTCAGCACCTTTAGTGCTGAGCTTAGTTACCGGTAGACACATCCATGATTCATCCAACCAAACAGTTTCATCATGCCGAAATTAATGTACATTCAGAAGGCTATTCACTTGCTTCATTTTGATAATGAAAGAAGGGAGAAATGGGAATATGCTGTCATACTTCCCCTAACAAACTACGTAGACTCTTGTATTCCCAGTGATAGTAATACCAAGAAATGAAAGGCATAATAAATTTCACCACAAAACATAGATGCAGTTTTTTAAGTGCTTTAACTGTTGCTTTTTAATCAGAGTTAGAGTTTTCTAATGGTACTCAACAAAATAAATTTTGAATGGAATTGATTTGAAATATGATCTATGCTATTGATTTGAAATATGATCTATGCTAGGTTTTTTTTTATATGGAACAGAACTCATTAGAAAATTCTTTATCAAACACAAACAGTTTCGAGTTGCTTTCATTCAAAATCAATTTTACATCTAAAATCAATCTTAGATTCTTCATTAACATGAAACCAAACATATGAAAAATAATCTAAAATAAATTTTGAAGCTAAAACTTATTTTGCAAGGTGAAACCAAATAAGCATGTAATCTATATAATAATGGTTTCCGTAAAGATCATCGTAGATTAGTAAGGTGAAACTCAAATTGTGATTGGAAATAAGAAGCCAAGATACTAAATCCAGGTTTTTGTGCTAAAATTCAAGCATATGAGTGCTAAATAAGGAGGCAATAAAATTGACTAGTGCTGCCGCTACCAATTTCATACCAAATGACAAAAGCCTAACCACAGGCTACATTTCATAAAACAAGAAAATCAAGCAACACAAGTGTGAGATAAAAAGAAGCAGACTCCTCAAGTTGGTAAACGGTGAGTTCTGAAGCACATGACTAGGAATAATAAATGAACAGTACGTTACGATATCAGTAACTTTAATTCTGAAAACTGTGAATTGAAAGAGAGAGAAAAGGTGATGGTTTGAAAGACTGACACTCATGATGGAAAGAACCCACTGATGACGAGAGTGAGCGTTAAGGCCAATGACAGTTCGAAGAGGGTTGTGCACTATGGTGTAGACAAGGCAGACATGGTATGTGAGGTACACCAACAGACCCAATGGCACCAACACATACTCAAGCTGCTCCTTATCCATGCCACAACCACAAGTTTGGAAACTGAATTATTCATTCAAGTGAGACTGAAATTGTTATATCTCTCTGTCTGCTCTTCAACTTCATTCACCCAAATTCAAAGCCATCACTCCATACACAAAGACAAAGGGAGAAAGTAAAAAGTGACTATGATTCATTCACATTTACTGCCACATCACATGATGCCTTCCACTTGTTGATCACTTCACAGGGGCCTTCTCCCAAATATGACAAAAATTAATTGTTTCCAATCATATAATACGTTATAATGGCTACCACACACTCAACATTTATAATCCTAAATAAACTAACATTAAAAAAATAAATTCTATACATAAAGAGAATATTAAAAACTAAATTTTATTTAAACATAAATCATTATATTGACAAATTTGTTAATTTTATCATAATTAATCTAAAATAACAGTCTTATCGTAATGTTTAATTTTTGGATTATTGATATGTTATTTATTTTCTAATTATCTTTTTGGTTTCACAATTTTTATTATAATAAATTTCGTTTCACTATTACTTTTAGGTAAAATTTTATCTCATATTTCTTTAAATAGTTTCAATATCATTTTATTATTAATTTTTAGATTCAATTTTATCTTTAAATTCTTTAAATTGGTTGAATGTCACCTCTTTTATCAAATTTCTGTAACCATATAAGTTATTTAAAGAATTAAAGTTTAATTAACTTCAATTTTTTTTTAAACGGTTGAAAGCATGATTATTCTGTTTCAAGGCTAAATTAAACTTTATACCTTTTTATTTAATTTTTAACATTTTTTCTTTTTATATATCAATATTATACTCCTCAATTTTTAAAATGGTTGAATTTGTATCCAACCATTAGTAAATTTGATTGTCAAGAAACAAGTGGTAATAATTTAATGACATGATAGAATTTAATCATATGATTTAAAAGTTATTTAAATAATGAGAAAAATAATTGTAAGGTTATCTCCAATGGAGTTATCTAGGTTTTCCTTAATTAGAAGAAATGGTTTTCTAACAAAAAAATGGTCAAGGTACTACTCATATCCTCAGTGTTATTTGGTTATCTATGTTGCGGAATATCTGGCTTACTAGGAATACAATTGTTTTTAAAGGTGAATCCCCAGTCTTGGTTGAGGATAAAAGGGTATTGCAAGATTTTAACTGTGCCTTTTGCTAAATGGTGTTTACCCCTGGGTCTTGTGTATGAAAAGGATCATGGTCTAGAATTTTTAGTGGTTTTCTCTTTGAAGAATAATGTATTAGCTATTTTCTAGTTATTTCGTGGATAAGCTTTAGTTTATTGCTTATTATGAGGGGTTTCTTCTCTTCTGATTGTACTCTTTTCTTCCTGGTGCTTCTGTAATCCATAAACCATAAATTTTTATGGTCATATCTTATGACATGTGTCAGATTTAATCTTAATGAATTTTTTCTTTAAAAAAAAAAACAAAAAAACATACAATGGATCCTTTAGCACAAAATGATTTCCTTATATAAGATATTATTTATTAACATTAAAATATATTTTTTCCATCAATTATCATAAATCATAATTAAATTATAATAAAAAAATATAGAAGTGTGAGTGTCTTAAATTTAAATTTTTATTAGAACAAATTAAGAGATGCATGAGTTTCTTATGAGTACTATAATTTATATCAAAAAAGTATTTTGGAAAACATAAAAAGTCATTTAAGAAATTCACTTACAGAATCTTCATTAGAGAGGTCAGAAGTCATGCATTATTCAATTTTTGTTATTTAAGATTCAACATAAATCTACCACTAGTTTGACAAAATAGGAGCACATGTATAATAAGCATTATTTAAATGAATAGTTTTCTTTAAATTTTGTGAGTTTTACCTACCACGTGAATTGAAAAAATTTACATAAAAAAATTCATTTCAATGCTGAAGTTGTTAAAAGAATGTTTATTTAATTTTTTTACTTTTATTAATTACTGAGTTCAAAATTTTTTTTATTGACTGAAAATAGTTAAATAGCATATTATATATATATATATATATATATATATATATATGGCTTATTATAAGGGGTGGATTTATGGTATATATTGTGGGGTAATTGCTCCTATTAACATTTTTGTTTCATTTTGTAACAAACTTTCAACTTGCCTCTACCCTTAACTTCTGAAAATAAACTTATAGGGTAGTTATATTTTTTTTTATAGTGTAGTTCCATAATCACATTTATTAATTTAAAAACTATGAAAGTATATTTTGATAGTTATGATATTTCTAAAAAAAATTTCAGCTATTATAATTTTTATTTATCATCAAACGTTGTGTTTTCGATAATTTATGGATAAAAATATTATTTTATAACTAAAACTTAAAAAATTAAATATTTCATATAACATATATAAAATTCACTAAGAGGTAAATTTAATATTTTATGTAATAATAATTAAAATATTTTTTTAATAGTTATGAAGATATTTATTTCAAAATAATTGAAAAGATAAGTTAATAATTACTTTTGTTTTTTTGTTAAAATTGTATTTAATACCTATTAAAGAGATAAATAAACATTTTTTTATATCAGTTGTTATAATTTTTACCTAAAAGCAATTAAAAGATAAGTTAAAATTTTATTTTGATGTAAATAAATTGATATTTTAAATGATTTTAATTAGTATACACTTATCTAATAGTAGTATTTATTTGTTACGCCATAGTATACCCTAAAGAGAAATATGTTAATGCCATGAAAAAATTGGGATGATTTTATAATTATTATTTAAGCACAAAGCTACATTATGCTAAAATAGTAAAAGCGTGAAAAGAAGAATGCCTAAACCTGAAGGCAAAAAAGATGTCAAGCAATAGAAAATATACATGTTCTCTAAATCTAATTTTGCTGGTTATAAATATAAAATACTCAGCCTCTCATACTACAATTAAATAGAAATTTAAGGCAGGGTTTATTTATCGTATTAATATTAGAAAACAAAAGAAGGAAGAACTAGAAAAGAACAATCCCAGCTGATCCTCAGTTAAAGCCTTCAAGTGTCTAAGAACTTCAGTCTGTAGCTTTTCGTAAGGAGGTGAAATTCAACCTGCAAATATGGAAAAAATGAATGGTTAATTAACCTCCTAAATGTGTTTGACACTGCTTAACTAGAATATATAAAGTATAGACGGTGAGAAATCACACTGTTCAACAATTGATTATCCTATTTCTATGGTTTACCTGATACGGGGCTTTGGTGCAGGGGTTCCACTCAATAATGGTGCTGTCAGCTCCACCGGCTTCGCCAAAAGACAATGAAAGGAAGAGTCAGAATAGCTTTGATTCAACCGCATAAAAATTGTCAATTAGTTTCATACAATGCCACTGAATAACAGGAAATATAAAGTAGAAATGTACAGATTCTCCATAAAATATAAGCACAAAAAATATAACATAATCCAACTTATATTTACATCACTTAACAAGAGACAGACAGAAATGCAAAATCATATTTGTTATATAACAAGATCATAAATAAGCCTCCTAATCAAAGTTTTCAACTTCATAAGTCTATGCAAATTGGCAGAACTTTCATAAACTCTTTTAAGAGTTTAGCTAATATAAAAATAATATTAGAACTGTTATTACCGACATATATGCATAATGTGATGTTCTTAATACAACAATCCAACTTAACAAAGCAAAGTAGTCAACTATAATATATAACAAGGTATGATAATATGTACATTAATACCACGTAATATCAAACTAAATAATAAAACACATCATACATAAATTCATAAGAAAAGGAAAACTTACTCATTTACTATATATAATTGTATTAATTTTACCTTATAGATAAAAATAAATCATTGTACTCCCTATAACTACCATTTTAATCTCTTTTACTCCTTATAATTATATTAACTTTACCTTTTACTACCACATAGATTAAAAGAGATTTAAAATTATATAGAAAGAGGGAAATAAGTTATTTTTACTTATAGAAGCTAAAAAGTAAAATTAGCACATCTACAGATAGCAAGTAATTTTTCGTGAAAGAAAATAAGTTCCTAAAGTAAAAACATTTTGAAAGAGAGCTAATTTCTTCAAATCAATTTAGTCTTGGTAAAATGTTACATTTACGTTGACTTCAAAAACAATGCATGGGTGGCATCGAACACTACCAGCGAGAGATCAATATGGACAAAAATTACATTATATTTCAAACTCCTAAACTTGCTTTTTCACTTTAGAGTTCATGTGAGTCTGCCTGAGTTTATCCACAAAAATAGTTTGACAGTGAGTTATATCATCCAATGCTGCTAACTTCATGCAACTTGGACATATTGACAATTTCTTAACATTTTTAAACCACATCAATGGAGAGAATTATATATCTAGATTCTATCTAATATAATTTAAACAAGAAAAAAAAAAAAAAAAAAAAAAAGAAAAGCTAGAAGCAGCCATAGACAGAATGACCAAGTTTTGGGGAACTTTAACAGATAATAATCACAACAATAAGGAAAAGCCGGTATCTATGATTGTTGCATAATGATTGCAAATGTTTCTATATTTATGACATATTAAAAGCTTAACCTCGAGCTCTTCTGATTCTAAGACCCCATTTGAGTATAAACAAGTTGGAGAAGTGGTTTCTTTATTAGGAATAATAAGTTCTGAAGCCACTGTAGTATCTGAGTTCGAAGAGTCAAGGTTGCTGTTTTTCATGTTCCCACCAAAATCTTGGACCTGATTTCTGTACTCAAGATTGTCCTCAAGCTCATCAGGTGCTTCTGAAAAGTCTTGGTGCTCATCATGTGGACCACACATGATCTTCTCAACGGTTAGCTTTTCAACTTCTTTAGAACTAGGTGTATCAATGGCAGTGAGTGTTGCATTAACTTGGAAGTTGCTTCTCACTGATCCATTGGTCTCTCTATCCTCAGGACACTCCCCTAAAGATTTCATATCAGGTTTCTCACTCTGCTGTTCACTTGTACTATTGATTTCTGAGTCATTCCGTTTCACAGAGCAACAACTAGCAATGATAATAGGATTTCCATCTTCATGAACTTTCCTGCTGGAGGGAGGCAAAGATGCGAGGGATTTGGATTTTCTCAAGCTATCCACACTATCCTCTGCTTGTTTTCTCTTTCTATCATCATTTGTTCCTAATACAACCACTTTACCTTCTTGAAACTTTTCAGCTTGACCAGGGCCAGAAGCCCTTAATTCTGAACTTCGCTTACTGTCCCAAGTCACATTAGATGAGCAGCAAGGTCGAACACCACCAGGAAATACAAAGGTGGGTATATTACGACGTTTCACATGAGAGACATGGATATCCATTCCAGGTTTCCATAGAGTGTACATGTTGACAGAATGCTTAAATTCTTCAACAGTTAGTCTTATATCAAACTGTCCACCATCACTGACACTGACGGGAACTCCTTGCTTACGTTGCAGTCCCATGAAGTAGGAGCAGTGAAAAGGTCTGGACTTGTCTGAAAAGTCGCCTGGATGTGGATGACACTGAAGCATGCCATAAGTGTGCTTCTCAATCTAGATGTTCAGAGCACAATTAAATTAGGTTACACATAAATAAAGAGATGTGAAAAAAAATAAATAATTCACAACAAACATTAAAACAAAGTCATACTTTCAATGTCAACTGGCGCAGGCGAGACTCAACCCACCCTCTCCATTTTCTAAGATCGTCAGCATTCTCCGCTGATATGTCTATCTGTAAATAATTCTTATAAGCTTCAAAAAACGGATAACTCTCAAAAAGTATGTCCCAATCAGCCTTGTTAGCCTCCATAGCCTAAAAATATCATAGACATAAGAGTAAGTAACTCAAAATATCACTGTAGGTATAAAAATTGTTGTTACCGTAGTTCGATTTATCAAGTATAAGAAAATGAACAACCTACAAGAAATTGTTGTTTCCCTGATGATGGCATTCAGTCTCATTATGAAAGCTTTAATTCAATAAAGAGTATACCATTTTTGTAAAAACATTAAGCCAACTCATACCTAGCAGTCTGTAACTACTCAAACTTGTTGTCATCCAACAAACAGTAATTTGCTTCTGGGTCAAAATTGAATGTTCACTGAATCAGAAGAAAAAAAGCACTGCGGATCCCAGAAGCGTCAACTCTAAATTTATCATATAGTCAAGAAAGGGAACTGAATTACTAACTGTTCCATGTCCATGTCAGAAGATGGAAACTTTAACTTCAAGACTCATACCAAATCATCTTGAGCAAAGTCCTACAGTAAAGGCATTAAACAAAGGAGAAAGGTAACCTCCAACTATTTGTTTTAATATGAAGACTTCATATACTGAACCAAAGACTACAAATATCTGAGTGAAATTCATATTTAGGTAGTATATACTAGCTTAAGAATTGTAGAGGATGGCAGAAAGATGGAGAGAGAAACAATAGACACTACAATAACAAAACCACAATTAGGAGAAGGAAAAACAAAATCCTAATGTCCAGAAGTCATGGAGAAGTACACTGCATTATAATTCTATCATTGAATTCTGTCAAAACTTGTCTTAAGATAAGCTCTATAATTGGGTTGAGGAACAGCATATTTGAAAGCATAGAGCCATTGAATTCTGTCAAAACTTTTCAAGGAAGAAATCATGGAGTGAGATAGAATTATATTGCATTGTACTTTTCCTTACCGTGGAATAACCTAACAACTGACAGGAATATAATTTTATGAGGGCTGGCTGGCACATATGAAAATAGAGGTATCAAGAAAAACAAGATAATATAATATCTAAGATTCTCAACAAGAACATTTTGATTTTTTATTTTTTTTGAGACACCATGTAGACATGCTCATCAAAGAGAACACTAATCAAATTTAGAATTCAAAACCATGGTTCATTCTGGTCTATGCAGGTTGAGAAAGAGTCCTAGTTCCTGGCCATTGGATGCAGGGATGAATCAAAGTTTTCTCACGACAGAGGTCACTGTACCTTCTTAGAATGTGAATTTGAGCCTAATTCAATCCCAAAGTGTGTTTGTTTTCAAGGTATCACATAACATTCCGAAGAAGCTGAGCATGGATGACAATGTTTGTTACAAAATTTAAAAATATATTCCTAAGTATTGTAGATTTCCAGGAATATAAAATACTCATATTTGTCCCACTTCTTATTCCCATGGTACAGGGTGGATATGTCATATATGGCATTCCCATGTGAACAGAAGATATTCCTCATAATAACTACCCATTCTCACTCTCTTCTTTCACCTTCCTTCTTTTATTTTGATTTCTTAATTAAATAAATTTTATTTTATTTTTTTCTAAAATCATCAAATCCCAACCAAACATTTACATGGGAATAGTATTCCCCTAGGTATAGAATTCCATAGAATCTAATTCCTGGGAATGTAAGATAAAACCTTGAAACAAACATCCCCTAAAAGTTGGTGTTTTCCCAATACATCCCCTCGCAACCAACACTATTAGGCTTAATACACAGTGAATAATATCATAGCTTTCCAATAATGAATCTAGGACAAGATCTAATACCATCTTAAAATGTGAATTTAGGTGTAATTCAACCCCAAAACATAGCTCATCGCGAGCACTCAATGGTCTCCAAATAGCTTGGAGTAGCATATTCATGAAAATAATTCAAAAATGTGACTCGAACTATTATTTTAAGTATTGACTTGCATTTGAGGAAACAGAGCAAACATACTAACAGACTCATCAGAGTATCAGACACATACTCTGTTAAGGCAGATTGGCTTGGGAAATGTGAATTAATCATGGCTATGGACAGAAAAGTTAGGATTCCCTTGCAAGGGTGAAGCTGTGAAGGTCATTTTTTTGCCCTCTGTTGCTTTAGTAGACGTAGATATGTAGTTCTGTTTTGGAATGTGTCCCTCCATTCTAACCCCCCCGCCCCCCCAACCCCCCCCAAAAAAAAAAAAAAAAAAACGATACAGTCCTCAAATTTTCCAAATATAATTATTGAAACCATACATTATGCATGCCTCACCATTTTTTTACATAAAGAATCATACCTCACATATTTCATTTCCCCTCTGAAACTCCTCCATCATAATACGCATTGTACTTGATGACACATTGTAGCTAGAATTCATGCAAGGATAAGAAGGAGTAATTATCGGCATTAGATGGAACCTATCCTTGGGATATCTTCTAGGATCCCAAACTTGAAGTCCAAGTGAGCCCTCTTCAATAGCGCAAAGCATTACTGGATTTGGCCAACGCCACTGAGTATATACCCTGAAGAATTTGGATACTAACATATTTGGCAGTGCATTAGGAAATAGCTGGCATATTCGAGCAACAAGCAATGCCCAATTTATACCACCAAGAAAACCTGTAACCTGCCCATAACATATCAGGAATAAACCATTACATTAATCAGTGCATTAGAAATAAAAGTGAAGAAAGCCAAAATGGTGGGGGGGAACCAAACTAGTCGTCTAGAGTACGAGCTTTGCCATACATTTGAGTAAACACCACGACGTTTTGCCCAAAACTTCATGCACCTTAATGTTGTACGAAAATTCTGCACTTCAGTAACAGAAACAATCAATGATACGGAAGTCGCAGAAAGCTGAACATAAAAACTGTCCATAGAATTTATATGCATTACCTGAATATTTGGAACCAAACGCAGAACTTGATCAGTCACTCTACAACCATTAAGACTACGGACGGTTTGCTCATCTGTATTTTGTAATATTGATTCTTGTGATATATCCAAGTCCTGGCCCACAACAGCAGCTGGTATTACTAAGAAGTAAATGAAAGGAAAAACACAACTTACATTCTAAACTAGAATCAAGCAAAATGAAGACAAAACAAATTCAGGGAATAGAGGAGTATTTAACAAATGAAGAAGATTTCCTTTTTCGATAAGCAACATATGAAGAAGATTTGTTTTTAAATGGAACAACCTATTAATCTTGCTTAAAATCACTTACTTCAGGAATAACCCACAAAGATAATTTTGCATAAAGGAGATCTATAGAAACACCATTGAACTTGAACCTCATCACTGGTACACGAGCATCAGGCACAGGGTGCAACTCTGTTACTTCTGGCATCTCAGATAGCATCTTATGTAGCTCACCAAAGAAATCTTCCTAAGGACAATTTAAATAACAGTTTAGCTGGTGGAACTGGAAGATATGACCTGAAAAACCTATATTTGCACCAAAAACTAGTACGAACTATCATACATCTCTGCATGCCTGTCTCGGTCCCACACATAGAGTGTCTATATCAGCTCCAGGACCATGCACCTACAAGATTTGAATGAAAATGGTTAAATAATGAAAAAAAAAAAGACAAAACGATTCTGATAAATATATTGGAGGTGTAACTAATATTTGCAGTTTTAGGTCGACAATTTTGAACATCGATGATATAGAATAAGATATAAATACAACATAATTCATCTACAGGAGCAGCTGCCCATATGACAATAAATCCTAGTCGATGGATGTTCAAATATTGTTTAAATTGCAAAGCAAAGATAAAAAGTGCTCGTGTGCGAGTGAGCACGCAAAAAGAAAAGATTTGGAGGATAAAAAGGCCTCATACTCCAAGTCGATAGGAGCCAAAAGTGAAAATCTTGGCATTTGCTTCTTGAACCAGTTGGTCGTTCTGTCCCTTTGCACGGCTAATGGTTTTAACCCAAATTTTCACAATCTGATTCATATTACAATAGCACATCCTCAGTTTCCTTGGTATGGAATCACACAGTGTAAACAAGTTCAACCAACTAAATAAATTTAACCTGATCTAGCTTGCCAAGCACTTCCTCCCTAATCGCTGCTTCCTGCTGATTTTCATACAAGCCAGCATCCTGCAAGTACTGAACATCCATCCACAAATCCATATTCGAATTTCAGTTAAAAGCTCACAAAAAAAAACACACACACACACACAATAATCTGAACCTTCTCAAGTTCACGTGTCTTGATCACATCATATTCAGTAGGTCCACTCAATGAGATAGGTTCTGTTATGCCTAACCGTTGCTGCTGCCCATTGTTGCTGTTGCTCAATCCTGGGCTCGCCATCGATTCTTTGATACAATTTTATGTTTTATAATTACTTATTTTATATCTTTCAACTTTCAATGATAGGAGAGCCGTGACGGTTAAAAATTATTCATAATATTTTAGAGTTTCTTTTCCCAATAGAATCAAACAAAAGCAAAAACTATAAGAAGGTGAACATAATAGTTGATTGTACAGTGATAGGGGTGATGAATTCAAAGCTATGAACTTTTACCATAATAGTACATGGGGGAATAATTTACAAAGGCACCCAAAACATTAAAAATAACAAAAAAAGGAAAGGGGTACAAAGCTATTATGAGGTTCTCGAATTGGAATACGAAGCGAAACCCTGAGCAACAAAATCAGAAAAAGAAACAAGTGATTAAGAGATTATGCAGAAGCAGCAGGGATAAGTGCTGTGTCAATTCCGAATTCTTGTACTAGATAGCGACCACAGTAACAACACAAATCCAACACGGAAAAAGATAAATTGTGGTGAGGAAAATGTACATTGTTAGAAAATAAATTTTATAAAGTACTCAAGAAAATAACATGCAAAAAAGTGTTAAGTTATTGCTATTTAATATTTTGAAAATATTAAAAAATTGAGCAAGAGAATTAAATAATAGTAGAGAAATAAAATTTTGAAAACGATGTAACTTTATGATTGGTGATATTATTATACTTAAAAGAAAATTATTATAAGCAATTTGGAAAAGTTTTACATATTTTTGTTGAACTATATTATTCGTACAAAAATTGTTAATCTTCGTAAAAAATAGTAAAATCACTCATAAGAAATCACTAATTTTCAAAAATCTAACCTTTTAGTAGAGTGTCTCATCCTATTATTTTCGGTATACAAAACCTTAACTTGAGATGAAAAAGTTTTATATGATAACATAATTTTGAAAACTAATAAAATAAATATAAAAAATAAATAATTTAAAGAAAAAGTGGGGAAATAAAAATAAAAATATTATGTTAGAAATTAAAATTTGGTAGAATAGTTAATTTAAAAATATTTTTGAAAATTTAAAATTTTCACTTTTTTGAAATATAAGTTTTGAAAGTGTTAAAATTTAAATATTCTAAAGATTAATTTTAAAATATTTAAAATCTAGAAATACTCTCAAAAAATAAATTTCTAAAAGAAAAAATGAGAACACATTTAATCAAATCAATGCTCTTACTCATAAACTTGCAAGAGTGATCCAATTTTTACCTAGTCTATGCACATTCAATTATGAATGAAATGATATAACCTTCTTTTGGTCAAAAGAAAAAGAAAAACAATGAGAACATGATTTCTTTTAAATAAGCTGGTAGTTTTCTCAACAAAATTATTTTTTATTTTTATTTTTTATTTTAATATAAAAAATTTAAAATAAATATTTATAAAGATATAAATAGATATAAATTATTATATCAGTTTTATAGCATAAACTTATTCACGGCTATTAATTAATTTTTCATATCTTAGTTTTTATAATTTTATAAGAAAAAATACATTTATTAATTTTATCAATAAATATTTAAAAGTCATATAAATGGTGAGTTATAATTAAATAACAATATTATTTAACATTGAGAGTGGCGTGGCCTTTTATCTTAATTTTATATTATATTAATATATCATCTTATTTAAAATATCTACTTGTTATTACTGAATTAATGTATTATATTTTTAATTCAAATTTAACTGTTATGATATTTATTTAAATTTAATAAATATTTTAATATAAAAATAATATTTAATTATCATTTTATTAATATTAATGGAAGAGAAAATAAATAAATCTCAGTATCTTTTGATTGAATGACTACTCCACTTTTAAAAGTACTAAAATGCAATTTTGATCTCCTATTTTGTTTTTCAATTTCTTCATTTGGGTTCCTTTTAAATTTTATTTTGACATTGAGTTATCTTCTTTCACAAAATTCTTTAGTTACTCTATTAAATTAACACCTTGTCTCTCAAACTCTTTGTTTCGTCTCTTCATGTTGACAAGCACAGGCACTCATGCGGAGCAAAATGTTATTCTAAAACACACCAAATTCTCACACAAAAGCTTTAGAACTAGGGAGGATTTAAGTGATAGGAGGTCATGCGCCATTTATGATTGCCGCATAATGAGAGTCCAAATGATGTTTCAAATTTGGGGTTAAATATACTTATGTGACACATTAGATGTAAGACTCATCCTTCTAGTCATGTTCATGCATCCTACCCAAGAGGTTTATTGTCATCGCCATAGCCATGTTTTCTTACTTAAGCAAGACATGTAGGTTTGTTGTTTTTCCTAACTCAAGTTACTTTTGCTATCATTCTTGTGTTGCTACTTCTAAGACTTTTGTCCATCTCCATGTTTTCCGATACTTACTCATTCCCCTATTTGTTAGAAGTATCCATTTGTCTTTGCAATTGTCCACCTTCCAACACACTTTCATTATATCTTTTTTTTTTTAGTGCAAACCCTTAAAATATGTTTGTGAAATATTATAATTTAGATTATTTTTTAAATTATATGTTTTGAAAAATAAGTTAGATATTTGGTAACCCAACCTAAAAATGTTATTTTCCAAAATCTGAAATTTTGTAGCTTGGGATATTTTTTAATAACCTATTTTTTCGTTAGTTATTTTACACTTTTTTATTCTATAAACTTATTTTTTTATTGCATTCAAACAAGATAAAAATTATTTTCAAACTACTTTTAAGCAAACTTATTTAAACAAAAATTGATTTTGCCTATAATCTATGTAAAATAACCAATTATACCTATAATCGATTATTATTGATTATTGAAAATGATATAATTTTTTCAACTTTTTTAAACACACTCCTTATGGGGTTGTTCAATATGTGTTTTCCATTATCTTTGTTATTTTTATAGACCTTTTTACTGATTTTTGTTGATCTAACTTCTCTGAGGTAATAAGATACTTTTTATTTCTAGATATAGAAGATGAATCTAAAGGGCTTAGAAAATAAACATGTTACTCGTTAGGTTTAACTTGACATTCATATGCATCAAATATTTTGAATATGAATTAATTAAGAAGCGGATTGAATTGTAGTTTTCAAAAAATTTTGCAAACTTTTGAAATCAAATGTGTCTACGTTTAATAAATATTGTGATCAATTTTATGCCTGTAGATTCTACATCTAGTAACTTAAAACAATTTTCCTATCATGTGTCTACATCTGATAGACTTTTAAAAAAAATATATATAAAACAACAATAAGGTACAAAGTTTAATAAAAACATTTTCACAAAGACAAGACACAATATTTAGAATAAAATGTTTTTTCTCAAAAATCTTTTTGTAAAACATAAGATTTTTATACTAGTTCATCTCAACCTGAGGCTACATCTAGTTTATTAGAAACTACTAAGGTTTCATTGTGTTCAACAAGATACAAATAGTACTTCTCAAGTCTCTTCAAGTTTATCCTAAGTAGTTTTTCAATAGTCTCTCCAAAGTATCTACCTGACTGTTCTTTCAATCGTCTCTAAGCTATCTACCAAAGTATTCTTTCAATAGTATCTCCAAGCTATCCTTAAGAATTCTTTCATTAGCTTCTCCAAGCTATATACCCAAGTATTCTTTTACTAGGACTCTTCATAATTTTTACTAAAAAATGAATTTAGTAGTTTACAAAGACAAGATATATAAAGATGCTCTAATCTCACTCTCAGAATATACTTATGAGCAAATAGTTTTGAAAACATAAATTTTACAAAGAAAAAATAGAGATAAATGGGTTGCTAAAAGAATGCAGTCTCGTTCTTTAATATTGTTGATGCATAAAATATGACCGCTTAAAAGCAAATATACCCTATGTAGTAATAACGGTGGACCTAAGTTCGAATACCATACCCAAAAAATCAAATCTAGTTCTCAAATAATTCAATTATGAGAATAAAAGAAAAGAAAAGAAAACAACGATGTATTGTGTGTTTGATGGCTTAGACTCACAGTAGTGGATTTTAAATAGAAAGAAAGTAATAGGTTTACAATTCAATGAATAAAGACCTAGGATTGTGAATTTCACTACAATGTTTTTATCTCTTATTTACTAATCAATCTCATTCTTTCTTATTCACCAATATTTTACCAAAATTGTTGTTGTACATTTGGTTATTCACACTACACTATAAATCAAACTTGTTATCTAGTTTGGTTATGAAAGATTTCAAGTCAGGATCGATTTCTTTTTAACCAATTGGGGGTTTACCCAATAAATTTGGTCAATTTTATCGAAATAATGACCTATTTTCTTCTCAGATCAATTATTCAAATATCAATGGTTATGATTATTCAAAATTAAAATGTAACAAATAAAATAGAGAAATAAATTAATCAGTTAATTAACATCGAATGATAATGCAAAGTACAATGGGACTCACAAAGAGTTTATTATATTACATCACAACCCTAGAAAAAGAGGATTAGTCAGACATGAGTAATGTAAAGTCAAACTAGTGTCTCATTGTTAAAAGGAAGAATTACTGATATGGAACATTATGTATCGACTCAATCCAAAGCTTCCTTGTCATTTCTTACCTCTAGGTCACAAATCTATCTCCTCGTCCGAGTCAAAGCAAGTTCTTTTTGTTTCTCATCTTTTGGTATTTATAGAAAGAGTTTGGACTTTTTAGCATAGGTGTGCTGGAATGAGCATGATTATGCTATTTGGTGGCCTTCTTGAAATTTAAGTAACACGATCATGCTATTGATCAACATGGTTGTGTTTCTTCTGACTCTACAATAATTGCTCTGCAAATGTTCGATTTTGTCCATTTTCCTCTTTGTTTCTTAAGTATCTGTCTAAAGTGAGAATAAATACTAAAATGTGAGTTTTGCCAATAAATATGCAATTCTTTTCCTTATAAACATGTATTAAACATGATAAAAATATGGTTCAAAAATAGGTTTATCAATTGTTCTCAATCTTTGTTCTTCTAATCTTTAAATTTTTTAGCTCTTTTATATATAGATTTCTTCAAAATATGACCGTTCTAAGCATTGACACACAGTTTTGCAGAGGTGTGTCTAGTAGTCTAGTGTGTCTTATGGTTTCTAGTCCAATATTAAATGCTCTTCACCAATTACTCACTCTTGAAATGATCTCACAAGTTGCTTATCTACTTTTGCAGGCTAGTTGATTTGAGAAATGGCTAGTTGATATTTTGCTCTTCATGTTCTACATCTGGTCTTTACGAGTTGCATCTTTTCATTCATCTACTACATCTTCATTCACCAAATTATGCATCTTTATTCGTCAGATTTTGCATCTTTCTATCTTCATTCTTCAAATTTTGTATCTTGCTTCTTTTATATGTTGCATCTTTCTTTTTTATATGTTGCGTCCTCTTGGTGATGTATCTTTGTCTTGATACCTTGTGTCTTCTCTTCATATAATGAGTTTTTGTCTTGATAAGACTAAAAGTGTCTTCATTTTTCAAGATGCATCTTTATCATCTCAAAACGTATTTGCATCTTACTCATTATGATATGTATCTTTATAAGTTGTGTCTTATCTTTAAGAGGTACATAGATGTCTTACTTAACTATGTGTCTACATTGATATCATCTACGTTTGACTTGACCGTGTATGCATCTGGCTTAATTGTGTCTATGCTTGCACCTATATCTTCTTATCTTGCATTCATATATGCTTAGCTTTTATATGTTTCTGTACACTTTTAAATATTTATAATAAAAAACACAAGTCATTTTTAATTTCCAATCATTAAATATAAAAGTCTTAATTCATCTAGTGACTTAACAAATATGTGCAAATAGAGAAAATGGGTGATGCATGACAGACATAGACATGGAAGGTTAGAGAGAAGTTTTATGATGCAACACTTCAACTAAACTATTTAGGATTTTATGATTCGTAACCACAAAATTGCAAAAGACAAAAAAAGTTAAACAATGTTAACAAAGTTAAAACCCCATCATTATAAATATGTATATATACTTTTAACAAAAAATAGTATTTAATATATTTTCATAAATGCACAAATGTCCTATAAAATTGAGTAATACAAAATGTCACACTCATTAAATGATGTGGATAGCTGAATAGGAATACTACAAGTGTATATATCTCTGTTGTAGAATAGTCCATTTACAAACACATAGTACAAGAAATATTTTTATTTTTTAATTAAGTTTAGAACAAAGTTAATATTGTAGCTTTTTTTTTTCACAGAAAAGTTAACACTGTGGTAGAACAATGTTGTATAAGTAAAATATATTTCAAATTCTTTATAAATCCTATATAAAACAACAAAATAACAAAAACTAAGTTCACTTCTTGAACCCTTCAAAGATCAAAAAAAGAAAAAAGAAAACCACTAATCAGAACATTTGAAAAAATAAGGTGATCAACACTTTACAACAAATGAATATAAAAAAACCATATAAATCACTTGATACATCTGGAAAAAAATAAAAAATTATCTTATTTACACAAAGTGATATTCATGTTGTATTCAATTACACATGTTAATTATCTTGATGTGTTATTAAGTCAAGAATAACTCTATGATATACTCTCTCCAATGTTGAGCACATGATTTTAGATGAATTTGTAAAGTTGAGCGAGTCTACGAAAAAATAGAATAGTTATGAAGTATTTGTAGAATGTGACTATAATAATCAATATATTTTGGAAAACTTTGACGAACAAATCAATTGATTGTTTGAGTAAATAATTGATTATTTTGTTTAGGCCAAATTATAAAAATGAATTAGGAATAAAATAATCAATTTTTTAATCATAGTCTATTTTTCTTGAATCATTCCTTTGTTACAATAAATTCAAGAGTTCCTTTGAAATTTAGAATTGAAATGCACATGAACAATTGATTGTTCTTAATAATAAACAATTATTTTAAACATTGTTTTTAATTTATCAAAACTCAAGTCAAACTAACAATCTAGATAAACTTGATAAATTTTAGGTTCCATTTTAGATAAAGATTATCAAAGGTGCAATTTAAATTAGAACAAGATTTCATCATACACACATACATATACTATGAGCAAGACTAAGTGAATACATATAAACATCTTTAACATTGAGTCTTGATAGCATATTCTTGAAGCTCCTTTACCAATTTACATGTCCCTTTATATTGTCAACAATATAAATAAATTTGTACTTGTTTGACAACAATTTTATAAAACTATTTTCAATATTTTAATATTTAAAAACTAAAAAACTCATTTGGTTAGTATTTTTTTCAAATAGTTTTAAAAAACATTTATATTTTTTTAGGTTTTAAAAACTAAAAGAAGGAATAACCAGAAGTAGTTTTGTTTTTTAGTTTTGTAAATTTTTTTTGAAAACTCAAAATACAAAGAGAATAGATTGACTTTTGCTTTTTATTGATGACATTTCTATAAATATGAACAATTTTTTTCATTTTCACAAGTTCAAAATAGTTTTTAAAAAAAACTTATCAAACAAGTTTTTTTTTCCTTCTTTCAAAAAACAGGTTTTGAAACCTATTTTTTAAAACTCTTTCCAGAAACTAAAAAATAAAACTAAATCAATTAGCCCCTCACAAATAAACAAATCAAATAGAGTCAACATAGTTCAGTCTCAAATTCTTGGATTAATCTCATTCCCACTCCAACAGGATTATGAAGTGTAAAAAATTTTTGTTAATAATATTTTTAACAAAATACATTTATATCCTTTATACTAGACTAGATGAAATATTATAATATGGCCATGTACCTATTAAGGATCGACTATCTTATGTCATGAACTATTCTTGCCCTATAAATTTAAAAATATCTTTTTTTTCAAAAATACATAAAAACTAAAAATTAGGCTTAAATATAATTTTGTCCTAACAATTTAGCATTTTTAATTTCTATTTTTACAAAAGTCTCCTATTTTTAGTTCTTTCAAATAATGTTTACTGAGTTAATATGTTTTTGTCTCAGTAAAATTAACAAATTTTTATTTTTCGTCTTGTATTTTTTAATTAAAATGACTTTGTATATTTATGTTTTTTTTTAAATGGTTCTCCCCTAAATGACATGTGTCTAGAGTTTATTTGACATACTCTTTGTCCTAGTCACTATTAATGTGTGAATTAAATTATTTTATAAAAGGTGTAATTATATTTAAATATCAATTAATTAGTTGAATTAAAAAAATTAAAACTTTATTATATATCACCCTTCAACCTACACCCTCTTCCTTATCCCATCAAAATTTAGCACAACAAAGACAAAAATTTCTGCTATGATAACTAGGATCAAAAGATATAAACTACTTGTTGTTGCCTTCACCTTGGACCTTTCATCAACTAGCTTGCTTTGCAACTTTGTCACCTTCTTTTTCATCTCCTCAATTTTATCTTCATAAAACTGTCAACCTTCGAACTTGGGTTGTTAAGGTCAAACATTTTTCCCATCAACCTATCTAAAGAAGTTGTAGGTCATTTATTTCAGAAAATCCAAAAAGGAAAAAATCAGAAAACATGGACCACAAAATAGTTCAACTCTAAAACTAGAATAAAGAGAAAATCAGTTCAATAAAGACTACATTCCAATTAAGATATCTCCAAAACATTCTCTCTGAATTCTTTGTGGATTTTGAATTCAACATGTAACTTTCTCACTGCATGAACATAAAATCTTTTGCATGATGGAGGATAAAGAAGAAAACTTGCAAGAAGTGCTTCACTTATCTCGAATAGAATCAATCCCTTCCCTTTCATCATGAATTCCAAAGTAACAAAGTACAAGAGAAATAGAGAAGGTTGATGTTTAATTTAAATTTTTTTAATTTCACATTTGAAGATTTATTTTTCTACTATGGTGACTAAGAAAGGGGAGAATATGTCAGCTAATTAAGCATACTAATTACACAGAGGAATATAAAAGCAAACAAAAAAAATTACACATTTTAATTAAAAAAAAAATTACAAAGATAAAAAAAATTGTTAATTTTATAGAGACCAAAAACATATTTAACCCTTGTTTATTTTATTTTGGTCCTGAAAATAATAATGACTTAAAATACAATTGGTGCCCTCAAATTTTATAAAATTTAGAATGCCCTTAGATTTTCAAAATGTGACATTGTATCCTTAAATTAAAAGAAAAAAATTGAATTGATGCCCTTTCATTTGTGACATTGTATCCTTAATTTAAATTTTAAACTATCAATTGGTAAAGTCAGCAAATTTACCATAAATTAAGAGTCGTGATTGAATGTCAGTGTAAAAAAATTTATACTAATTAAAATTTTTAAAAATTAGTAATTTTCTATTTTTAAAATTAAATTATAGGTAAATATATTTAAAATTTAAAATCATTTTAAATAAAAATATTTTGTTACTATCTTGTAAAAAAAAGTGTTTTTAAAATTAGTTTTTAACAAATAAATAATATTTTCTTAAAAAATAAAATTATTTTTTTAAAAAAATAGTTTACACAAACATATTTTGAACATTGTCTCCTTATATTTTGAAAATCTAAAGATTGTGTCTCTAAATTTTATTCAACTTGATATAAATATAGGTTTATTATCATTAGTGCTTCTAAATTTTATAAAATTTAGACATTGTGTCTTCAATTTATAAATTTTGTTGAATTGATGTTCATAGGTATGGTGGTCAACTTTGGACCCTTTACAATCAAATTTTCACCAATGGAGATCAATTGAGATTTTTTTAAAATTTAAAAGCACAATGTTTCATTTTTAAAATGTAGGAACAAAGTGTGTAAATTTTATAAATTTGGATAACAACCCAAGCCAATAATTAAAAAGTAGTGCTTTAAAATTAATTTATGAGTATTGTTGGTTTGCCATTTAAAGCAGAAATGAGTATAAAAAATTATAATTTAAATATGTAATTTAAAATTTATATATTTAATTATAAAAATTATAATTTAAATATTAATTATAATAATTTATTATTTAAATATAATTACATAAATTTATATTTTAAATATATGTTATAATTATTTTAAACATATCATTATTAATAATAATTAATTAGTTGATTAGCTAGATTTGTAAATTCCAACTAATGTTTTACCTAGTTTTTGCCAAAGAACTTCTCAACTAGTTTTGTGAATGGGAGCTACGATTGATGAGGTGACTTACGGGTGCAGCGAAGTGTAAGTAAGATTTTAGAATTGGAAGCAAAGAAAAAAAAAAGTAGACTCCACCGTGTTCGGCGGCGGCGGCGCGACAATGTTGGCGCAATCAAAACTCCTCCGGCTCCGGCATCACCATCGGCTGCTACCGTCGAGGTTTTCCCCTCTACGGCGCTGCCACAGCGAGTGTCCCTCATCTTCTCCGGCTGAATTGACGGCGACACAAGCGGTGGAAGTTCTCCATCAATGGGACTTCGATCAGCTTCGTCCATTTCTCTTCGAAGCCTCACACCATCTCCCCCAAATCATTGTCCGCTTAAATTCCATTCCCAAAGCCGTCGATTTTCTCAATTACCTCAGAGACAAAGCAGAGCGCCCCCAGCAAGCTCTCTCTTATGCCTTCGAGGGTGCTCTCCAACTAGCTTCTCGACACCCCAATTCGCAACAACACCTTCTCATGCTTCACACTTACCGAAAATCCTACCTTTCTAACATCTCTCTCACTGCCAAATCTGCTTACCTTCTTCTGCAGTGCTTAGGGAAGGCCCAAATGCTTGACGATTCGCTTCTTCTGTTCAACGAACTCGACCCTTCTTCCACAAGTTCTCTTATTTCCAAGCTAAGAGGGTTGTTCAAATCGGGTCGCACCCATGATGCGCTCCACCTACTCGACGAAATGCTTGATGATTTTACGGGTGAAGTTGTTTTCGGGGAGTTGGGCAGGCGGGATCACCGCGGAAGAGACTTTGCCGATGAGGACATTGTGGGGTTGGTTACCAAGCAGTGTGAGCATGGGGTTTTCCCTGATGCATTTAAGCTTACCCAGATGATAACCACGCTGTGTCGAAACCGGAAGAATGTTGTCGCATGGGAGCTTTTGCACGGGGTGATGAGATTGGGTGGTGCAGTTGCTGTTGAAGCTGCGTCGTGCAATGCTCTTTTAGCTGGGTTGGGAAGGGAGAGGGACATTCAAAGGATGAATATACTGATGGCGGAGATGGAAGAGATGAGGATAAAGCCCAGTGTTGTGACCTTTGGAATTCTTGTTAATAATTTATGCAAGGCTAGGAGGATCGATGAGGCATTAGAGGTCTTTGATAAGTTGAAAGGCAAAGGTGAAGGTAATAGAGTTGGTGTTGAGCCTGATGTGATCTTGTATAATACTTTGATTGATGGGCTTTGTAAAGTTGGAAGGGAGGACCATGGTTTGAGTTTGTTAGAAGAGATGAAAACAAAGAAACAATGTAGGCCAAATGCTGTTACATATAATTGCTTGATTGATGGGTTCTGCAAAGCTGGTAAAATTGGTAAGGCTTGCAAGCTATATAGTCAGATGATTAACGAAGAAGTAAAGCCAACTGTTGTCACCCTCAATACATTGGTTGATGGTTTATGCAAACATGGGAAGGTCCACAGGGCAGTTGAGTTTTTCAACGAGATGAAAGGGAAGGGATTGAAAGGAAGCACTGTTACTTATACTACCCTCATATCTGCCTTCTGTGGTGTGAACAATATTGATAAAGCCATGCAATATTTTGATGAGATGTTGAGTTCTGGATGCTCACCAGATGCAATTATTTACTATAGTTTGATATCTGGTTTAAGCATTGCTGGAAGGATGGATGATGCCAGTGCTGTTGTGTCAAAATTGAAACAGGCTGGATTTGGTCTTGACATAGCCTGCTATAATGTCCTCATTAGTGGATTCTGCAAGAAGAAGAAGCCAGAAAGAGTTTATGAAATGCTTGAGGAAATGGAAAAAATTGGGGTTAAGCCTGATATTGTCACCTACAACACGTTGGTTTCCTACCTTGGTAAAATTGGAGATTTTAGGAGTGCCCGCAAGTTGATGAAAAGGATGTTAGAAGAGGGTCTTCAGCCCTCTGTTGTCACGTATGGAGCAATTATACAAGCATATTGTTTAAAGAAGAACGTTGGTATGGCCATGATGATTTTTGAGAAAATGTGTTCTACATCTAAGGTGCCTCCAAACACTGTGATTTATAACATCTTAATAGATGCTCTGTGCAAGAATAACAATGTAGAAAAGGCTATTTCTTTGATGGACGACATGAAAATAAAGGGGGTTCGACCTAATACAACCACGTATAATGCAATTCTGAAAGGTGTTCGGGATAAGAAAATGTTGCAAAAAGCATTTGAACTTATGAACAGAATGATTGAAGATGCATGCCGTCCTGATTATATAACCATGGAGATTCTTACTGAATGGCTAGATGCGGTTGGTGAAATAGAAAAACTGAAACATTTTGTACAAGGGTATCCGGCCCCTTCCCCAGCATCATCTCAAACTTCAATTAGTTTCTAGTGTGCTTGAGTAATGTAAGGACTTTGCCTATTTAAGCCCTACAGAATGATTGAGATATTTTTGAAAACACCTCCTAGCTTGAAGGTTTCATGCCAAGCTTGTTTTTCTTTCCCAAGAATTGAACCTTCAACTTTGACACTCGTAATTTAATTCACCAAGTTTTTTAAGATGTGAGGGTTTTGGTAAGGCAGATATGATCTTCTACTGCGTTCACAAGCGCACGCTAATCAGGCTCGTTTCCAAAGGTTAAGGGCTAAAGGATGTTCATCACTTATTAACTTATGTAACACCCTCAAAATTACAACTTAGTTATATATTAAATTTTTATTAATCATTCTGTGATTGAATTGTATATAGTAGTTTATTTAACTGTTCGATTGGCAATATTATTTGTATTTTATTTTAGATTATAATGTTCGATTATAACGATGGTAAAAAATATTAATTACTGATTAAATTGTTATCAATTAGATTATTTATTTATTTTATTAATAGATATTAATTTAAATTACATTATTGAGCATCAATATGTTATAAAATTACATATGTTTAAATTAATTCTTAAAGCTAACTAAAAATTATTTGTACTAAGTTATAAATACACTGTAAAATTTTACTATGTAAACTAAAGTGAGAACAAGGTTGTTAGTAAGGTTATATCCATATGCACCATAGTCTATGATGGACAAAAAAAATCATATATAATATGATAAAAAATAGCAAAATAATAAAAAAATCATATATAATATGATAAAAATAGCAAAATAATAAAAAAAATCATATATAATATGATAAAAAATAGCAAAATAATAAAAAATTATATTAAAAACAGAAGTATGACAATCTACAACAAATGTATGTTGAAATTATTGTATAAATTGTTGATGTAATTTGTCGTATTGAGTTCCTATTCTTATAATATTTTTATTTGTTCTCTTGACTCCTAGGTTTATAAAGTTGCTTGTACAATTTACTTATCGTATTTTCATCATTATATTCATGTTAGTGCTCTTTACGTAATGAAACTAGGTTTATATATTGACTTTAATTATTATATGGATAGTGTAAAAGTTATACATATCATAAATCTCAACTCTTCATTAAAGTATTAATTAATAAAATAAATTGATCACAAATGAAAAGTTATGATTAAATGTTAGTATAAAAGAAGATATTAACTTACTCAATGAGAAATTTACTTTTGATCTACATCGTTTATTTTTTTGAAATCTAATAATTGAGATTAGTTATTTATCAAAATCATTAGATTTAAAAAAATGAATTATAAAAAAATAAAAAAAAATAAATCTTTTATACTTACAGTTAGAGTAAGCAATCCCCTTATCCACACATTTCTATAGGTAATAGTCTTTTTGCTTTTACAATAAATAAAGAAATTAATAAAAATGCATTTTGTGGGAAATTAATGTCTGACTTGTTTTAGGAGATTTTAGGCATTACAAATTGTGTTGTAAAAAAATTCACTTGTTTGATGTAATAAATTATTTTAAATACATAAGAGATTAAAAATATAATATTTTATTATAAAAAAATATATTGGACTATTATTATTTCATGATGATAAGTATTAAAACCAAAATTTTTTTATAAGAGAAAATAAAATCAAACGAGATATTCAAAAACTAAATAAAAAATTAAAAAGACAAACAATACACCATTTTTCAAAATCAATTATAAAATAGAGATATAGGTGCAATTTACATCTTGCTTGTTATCCTAGCTAGTTCCATGTAACATAACCTAAGGAGAAAAAGTTGACTGACACTAATGGGGAGAATTTTATTCGGCATATGTTTTTTTTTTTAATTGAAACCTATTTTTATAAAAGAACCAAAATACCTTTATTTTTTTTCTCTTTTATAAAAGAAAAAAAATATAATTTTTTTGGAGACTCTTCTCCATAGAAAAAAATTGTTCGGAGAAGAAATTTTGATGAAGATGGCAAAATTTTTTTATGCTATCAGGTTTTTTAATGCCAAAATTGGTTTCCTTTGGGCGCGTAGAATTTTTGACTGAGAACCCAAAACTGCTAGGCGCGAAAGTTGTTTAATTAGGTGGGTAAGTAAGAATTTAAATTTGGAGAAAGAAGGCAGAGATAAAATTAGGTTTAAGAGTATGTTGGATATTTTGAAAAAATATTTAGGTGAGTAGGTGAGAATTTAAATTTGAGCGAGTGTGAATTTAAAATTTTTATTAAGGTGTCATTAATGAGGTTCCGATCATGAAGAAATTTTTTCAACGTGATATTTTTTTATATAAAAAGCTTATAAAAATTGGTTATTAAACAATTCAAATTTGTTTTTATTTTTATGTTTGTATCTTTGTTGTTGATTTAATTTTTTGAAAATATTTTGTAATTTATTTTTTAATTTATATTTTTTTAGTTGATTTTTTAAACTCTTTTTACCAAAATAAGGTTATTTAGATAAATAATGTGAAAGGTGAGTTATTTTTGTAATTTTTTTATTTGAGTTTTTTAAAAAAAAGCCTTATCTTTTTGTACCTACCTAATTTCTCTTTCCACCTAACAAATTTTGAAAATTTTAAAAGAATCCTTATTTAGTTTTCAGATAAAAAAACAATCTGAAATATAAAAAATTATTTAATATATAAACCAACTAATTTGAAATTTATTAATTATATATTCGAAATTATTTGATTTGGAATGTAAAAAGAAAAAATCAAATTTCCGAATCAAATTATCGATAACTACTATTTATATGTTTCAGACAAGTTGATCTAACATATAAAAAATAATTCGACTTTCGACTTTCGGATTAACGGATATGAAAATTAGTGTATTCGGAATTACTTAATCTGAAATGAAAATAAAAAAAAAACTTGCCCATGCTCTGATGGATCAGCTCCCTCCCAAGCCCTTTACACATGATTCGCACCCACTTCCCAACGTGAACTCTCTCGCATTCTCCATTTCCCATCAACACTTCCCCACTAACATCAACCGTTGGATCACCCACCTTTTTCTCACTGTCAATCTCAACCATCTCCAATAAAAAAACACTTTTTCCAACCCACTTCTTATTATTGATTAAAATTTAATAAAAATTACAAATTATGTTTGTTAAGAGGAAATTTAATGATAACTCATTTGTAATTAAATGTTAATAGCACTGCTCTAAACACAATTTGTGTCATTCCCTACAGGCCAGTAGGAAGCCATAAACATTCCCCACCACGCAACACCGCCCCAGCAGCATCAAGCTCTCCCCCATCATAAACATTCCCCTCTGCTGTCCCAACATCCTCCTTTAATAAATGTTAAAATTATATTATAATAAACTCAAAATCTCCTCATTCAAAAGTAATTAATAAAAGTTGAATTATTTTTTTATATTTCGAATTAACTTATAACTAATGGACTCTTGATTACTTGATCCAGAATCAAAATATGTTTATATTTTAAATTAATTAATCTAAAACATATAAATAATGAATTTGGAATACTTGATCCAAAAATCAAATAAGAATACTTTGAAAATTTAATAGGTGAAAGGAGAAATTTAACAGGTGAGGAAAGAAAATCAACCTATCTGAAAAATATAAGTAATAAGTTCCAGATATCGTTTGATCCAAAAAATAAAATAAGGATACTTTGGAATTTTTTAAAATATGGTAGGTGTAACGAGAAATTTAATAGGTGAGAAAAGAAAATATCATACAAGAGTGGGTCTCGTGTCCTTGCTCAAAGTTGCTAAAGAGAATAAAATGACACAGCTACTAAAAGCTCACATGCAATTGTCACGATATAGTAAAAAGTTCAGCACAACCATTGACATATGGATCCAGTTGTTTACAGCATTTCACCTTACTGACAAGTGATTTCCCTATTATTTTATCCAAGGAAACATTGAAAATTTGGTTCAAGGATAGAAATGCATTCAAGATAAGTGAAGTAAATTTTTCAGTTATTACAATAATACCAAGTTACCAACTTTGGTCGGTTGGAACTGGATAGCAATCAGCTATAAATTAATATTTACATTACACACTGAAATTTATATATAAATCTATATCATTTATTTATATAATAATAAATAAAATATTTGCTGCAACATTTTCAGGGAAAATGTTAAGTTTACAAATATTGAAAATCACTTAGAAAGACAATCATTTTTTGTGGTTAAGTCCAAATACAAGTTATACTTCGTGAGTTCATTCCACATAACAATTCCCAACTAAGTAACTAGTATGAGTTTCTCAGTTCTCCAAAAGCAAAGATACGTCCAGATTCCGTCGCATATTCAAAGAATTAAAAGTTAAAAATATAACTTGATGATATTCCATCACTCCACAAAACAATGACTAGTTTAGTGATTCTTTCTTCCAATCCTTAGGTTCTTCCCCATCGTTCAACGAACAATAGCACACAATTGCAACACGGAGTATTATAATTACGTATTTTAATAAGCAACAACTCCACTCAAGGTCACACACAGACACGAGATATACAAATATGGCTAAGATAAGGAAAACGCATGAACACAATCAGTGGCGCTCATAAAAATTATCAACTATTGATAAACCCCCCAACACACATTAGGAAGGGCTTCTGAATCTGATGACTTGAACAAGCATGACAATGGATGAAGTCATTCAAAATTGTAAACAGCAGTAGCCAAAGTCAAAATATCTTAACCAAAGTAGAAAGAACATAAACTACCAACATAAGATTAAAGCATGAAAGACAAAAAGATAGTGGATGATCCAGTTTCTCTCATTGTTCAATCAACTCTACCTCACAGTTACAATATCATCAATCTTCAAAATCATCCGGACACACTCTGTTGCCAAGGTGATAGCACTCGTGCTCACTAGCAGGGGTTGCACCACATTCTCCTCCAAGATGTTGGTAATCTGACCCTTTCTGACATTGATCCCAGCATTTATCTCACCCTGTGCATGACGATTCCTGAGCTCAGTAACAATAGCAATCGGGTTCAAACCAGCATTCTCTGCAAGAGTATAAGGAATAACTTCAAGTGCCTCAGCAAATGCCCTCACACAGTAACCCTCCATCCCATGCAACACCTTAGCCCAGGCACCAAGCTGCCTGGAGAGCTCAATCTCTGGAGCGCCACCGCCGGCAATGAGAAATCTCTTGGCAACCAAACACCTAACAACACACAAAGCATCGTGCAAACTCCGCTCGGCCTCATCAAGCACAAGCAGATTAGACCCACGCACAAGCACAGTGGTGGTCTTCCCCATGTCCTTAATGCCAGTGATCTTCACAATCTTGCCATCCCCAAGAGAAAGCTCTTCAACAAGATCAGCATAACCCAACTTCTCAGAGCGAAAATGCTCAACGTTAGCGATGGGCAAACAATTCAGAGTCTTGGTAATGAACTCAATCTCATCCCTCTCCACATCCTTAATCACCAAAATCTTAGCTTTAGCGAGGTAATGCAAGGACAAATCAGTAACAGCATCCCTCAAAATACTCTTCTGAATCAACAAAACATTACAACCGGTGGACTTGATCTTCTTAATTATGCTAAGAATATAACTACGCTCTTCTTTCAGAATTCTATCCATCTGAGAGTAATCACTGACCACAATGCTCTGTTCGATGTCGGTTTTGGGAGGGGAAATCTGGAACTGGATGACGGCGATCTTGGCGTTCTCCATGCGGGTGGGTCCCCCGGCTGCGTGGCTCACCTTCTTGTCGAAGACGAGCCCTTTCACAAGTTCAGTGTCGTCCACGGTGCCGCCAAGCTTCTTAACGATCTTCACGTCACGGAGATCGACCATGTCGGGCTTGGATGAGTCCACGACGGAGAGCACGGCGTCGACGGCGAGGGGCGCCAGGAGAGTGGAGTACTGGCTCACGACCTTGCTGTTGAGGGAGGTGCTGGCCGATTTCACGAGGGAGTCGCGGTCCGAGAGCTCGACGGGGACGGCCATGGCGGTCAGCACGTCCACGGCCTTCACGGCGGCCTTATGGAGGGAGTCCGAGACGACGGTCGGATGGATGCCGTGGGAGAGGAGAAGGAGGCACTGCTCCAGCAGGGCGCCCGCTATGACGACAACGGTGGTCGTACCGTCGCCGGCAGCCGAGTCCTGTGACTTGGAGAGCTCCACCAGCATCTTCGCCGCGGGCTGGAGGACCTGCATCTTGTTCAGGATCGTGGCGCCGTCGTTCGTGATGATGACCTCATCGGAGGAGGTCGAGATCATTTTGTCCATCCCTTTCGGTCCCAGACTCGTGCGGACGGCGTTGGCCACCGCGCGTGCCGCCACGATGTTCGCATGCCGTATGTCCTCTTTACGCTTGTTGTCTACATAGGACTCCGTCTTGGATGATCGGTGTTGAGGAGCCGCTATTGCCGCCATCGGTGGTTGCAGAGGAAGAAACCCTAACCCTAGTTTTGAAAAAAGAGGGAAGCCAAGAAACAAACACTGCTGCTGTTCCCAGGGACTGGGTCTAGGGGTTTTATTTTTAGTTTTTCAATTAATTTTATCTTACAAAATAACTATAAACCTATATTTTCTTAAATTTATACACACATAACATAAATCATCTTCTTTTAAATTTTTTAGTCATATCATAATTATATTATAAAACATAAGATGAGAAAGGTTAAAATAAACTACTATGTTCAATAATAAAATTAGTTATTGCTTATTAGTAGAAATTATTAATTTTTTTGTTTTGGTGAATAGTAAAAATTATTAAGTTGAACATACATTATGAAATTATCATAAATAAAAAGATTTTTTCACTCAAAACGCATAAACAAAATTTATAATTAGTTAATTTAATATACTATATTTTATGACTTTAATATTTATGCATATTGATTTTGGAAACGTGAATTGTAATATCAATAACCTTACCCTACGTAAAGGGTTGTGCTTAGATAATATTGAAATTTTTTTATATATAAAAGTCATTGTCTCATGTTTTATTGTGGAACTTAATGTAATTCGTATCAAGGACCCACAAAAAATACTCTAAGTCATAAATGAGTTTCTCATTGTGATCCTCTGTAATACATGAAAGTCTCAATTTGTTTGAAGAATATATTGGAACTTAGGATCTCAATTTGAATTAAGTGCATTTAGTGGAATTTGTGAGAAATCTAAGAAAGATGAGAGGAATCAATTTGGATTTGGCACTCTTCTTTGAACTTTATACACTCCCTAATCACACTTTTTTTGGGCTTCTTTTTCTCACCTTTTTCTATTATATACCTCTATTCTCACCTTATGCATATTTAATATACCTAAACTAATTTAGGGGTGTGTGCATAGCGTAAGTTAGATGTCCACTATTATTTAGTTAGTTTGACTAGAGACTAACATAAACATGGTGTAGTTAGTTTATGCTCTAAGACTCCCAAGACTAATTTTTGCTACTAGAGTTTATAATCATCTTATTCACTTAGCTATGGTTCCTCAGTATTTAACAAGAACAGTCATTTCGTATGTTCTTTTCCACATCTTTGGTGTGTACGGAACTGCTTAACATTATTTTATGAAAATAATACGAGTTACTTACTATGAAAAATTAAACTTAAAACATGTATGAATTAGTGTCAAAGATTATTTTTTGTTTATTCATCGGTAAGAATAGTACTCAAGCACAATCAGTTATACACAATTTGTTCTAATCACAGTTTTTTTTTTTATTACATTTTCTTTGAGTTTGGGAACTTGAGCAGCAAAATCTCTTTGGTTGGTTATTACTTTAGATAACTCGACTTAGAGATATATTATTATTTAAAAATATTTATTAGAAAATAAAATAAAATAAAATAAAACAACTCTTCTATGATTATATAAGTTATTTATGGGAAAAATTCATATCATTTAAAACTTGACAATTTGTCTTTTTTTTTTTTTTTTAGTATAACGGGTTCATCTGTTTAAATTAAAAACTGTGACATTTGTTTTTTAAGGAAAATAAAAATATATTTATTTAAATTAAGTAATCTAAATAAAGACGTAAAAAACGTAAATATGCTTATCTAATTAAAAAATTTGAGAAAAATTTAAACAAACAAATTCAATATTTCTAAAATATATTTAGACAAAAACTTCCTATAAAATAAAAAAGATTGAGAAAAATTTAAACAAACAAACCAAATATTCCTATTAAGCGCATGGTTGGTATTTGTTATTATTTGGAGAATAATAAGACAGTAGTTGTATGTGAAGTAAAATTCATAAAGTATACCCGATTTTGAGATTTATAAAATTTGTAAAAAAGATAAGATATAAATAGCGAGGGGTTGTAGGGATGCAAGAAGTGCAGTGAGCAGTGAGCAGTGAGCAGTGAGCAGTGAGCAGTGAGAGATGAAGTGAAGGTGTTGGGCATGGGCATGGGCATGGGCATGGGCATGGGCCTAATCAGACTGAAAGGCATGTGGCGGCTCCGTTGCACAGCTCTGAGACCTTGTTGTCTTCCCTCCATTTCCACCACTGCTTTTCGCCGCAACGTTGTTCTCCGCTATCGCCATGACTCCTGCTCCGCCGCGCTTCCACTCGTGAGCCACACGGCCGTCACGTTGCCGTTTTGGCACCACCGCATCTCCAGCTACGGCCGTTTTGCATACCAGGACGTCTCCAGTGACGATTCCGATGTCGAATTCGCGTCTTCCCCCTCTCCCACCCAACAATTGGTTCCTCACTTTCCATTCCCTTACCTCACTTGCTTCCATTCCTTCATTTTTAATGTGTTGTGTTCGGTTATTTGTCAGGGTGATTCAACCCTCGAAAACATTGAGGAGTGGAGATGGAAGCTCACCATTCTCTTGCGCAACACCGACCAACAAGAATTACTCTCCCGGGAGAAGAAAGACCGTCGCGATTTCGAGCAGCTTTCCACCTTGGCTACCAGGATGGGCTTATATACGTACCTACCTCAACTGCATTTTTCTCAACTATTACATTTTACGTTAGATTTCTTAATTCATATTTCTTTGGCAGCCGGCAATATGCACGAGTTGTTGTGTTTAGCAAGCTGCCTTTGCCAAATTACCGCCCTGATTTGGATGATAAGCGTCCGCAAAGAGAGGTATTTTATTACTTTGCAATATCTATGCTTCTCTTTTTTGGTTTATGGTGTAAAGGAAAAAGGAGCTGCTCCTCAACTTCAAAAATTTTGTGCATAACCTTCATTAACTAAATGAATTCGGCAGAGTGACCATTTTGGGTGAATAACACTGTTTTTAGAGGACGCCTTATCCAACAACATAACTGGAATACAGTTTTACAATTACTCTAGTAGATTACATTGTAGTTATTGATGGTGGTTGTGTAAACTTGTGTTCGTGAATGATAAGGTTGGTGACTTTGGAAATAACCACAGTGATGCTAATGGTAGTACGCAGTTGAGAGGTTGGTTACTAACATGATGTTCAAGGTATTGAGTTTAGGTGGCAATGACTGTTTTCTTTATTGTGGGTGATAATTGTGAAATTTAGGATGCAAAGTGAATATTTCTTACTTTTTTGGAATTAAATTTTTAGTGCATGAGTTAGAACTTAGGAGTTAGGAAGGCTATACTTCAGTGGTTTTTCAATTCCTTGGAATATGATAAGGAATTGGGTTCCTATTCTGAATGGAAAACAAACAGGAGATAAAGTGTCTTATGTTTGAGAAATTTTTTTGCTTTCATTTTTAATTACAAGAATGTCACATCATTTCCACTTTGTTTCCTGTTTTTAGAAGTTTGCATAGGAAATAATGAAAACAGAAAATGAAAATAGAAGGCAATAAATTGTTGTTTTCACTGTTTCCTATACAAACATTTGAAAACAAGGTAACATTTTTGTAATTAAAAAAAGGAAACAAAAATAATTTTCTCAAATCAAATGGCTCCTCAGTGTCCCAATTTCAATTCCAATCCCCATGTTAAATTTTCTAGCACAATTCCAAGCACCAAACAGTGCCAGTAGTTCTCAACAGATAGCACAACTTTCTTTACTGTTTCCATACTATAAAAAATTATGATATTTGGTAAAATTCTCTATCCTCTATAACATGTGACTGTTTTTTCTGTGCTCATGCAGGTAGTCTTACCACTTGGTGTTCATAAAGAAGTAGATGCGCATCTCCTTGCCCATCTTTCACAAAAGGCTACAAACAAGTGGGGTTCTTTAGATGATTCCTTGCATAGATCAAGTGGTGCTAGAAGCATTCCAACCAATGAAGGAGTGTATGAACAACCAGAGCCCATGACCCCTGATGTTGTTGTCAAGGAGAAAATCCTTCAACGAAGAAGTTTGCAATTGCGTCATCGGCAACAGGATTGGCAGGTTTATTTGCCTTCCCTGTCTGAAGTTGCATTTCATTTGCTGTTTTGGACTCAGCTGGCATTTCAGTAGTTTTGTATTTCATTATTTTGACCTTAGTCCCATTCATAGTGTGGGTGTAAATTTATGAAAGCTATAAATTATAAAAAAATTATAGTGCAGCCACGTTTCTAGTGCATATATATATATATATATATATATATATATATATATCACTTGTAAATTTTTAAAAATGGACATAGGACTCAAGCTTGATCTGGAATCTTGCTGACAATGCTTCTATCTTTTAATTTGGTAAAGTATTTTTTAAAGCGTATCAAAGATATTGACAAATTAAAATATTAAATCAATTATAATAATGTGGTTATTGGTTTGCAGTTATTCCAACTTGCTGATTACTGGGCAATGATTGATATTCTAGATTTTGATAGTTGTATTTCATGTTATCCGGATTCTGACATTGATACATCATGATGGGGGCTGTTCATTGATCTCTTTTCTAGCAATGGAATTTTCTGTACTTAGATGTCCTTCGTTATTATTTTATCCTTTAAAAACATTTTAACGTATGCTGGTTTATTTATAGGAATCTCCTGAAGGGCAAAAGTTGCTTGAATTTCGTAGAAGTCTTCCTGCTTTCAAAGCGAAGGATGCATTTTTGAGAGTTATTTCGGACAATCAGGTGAAAAAGGAAAAATGGTTCACTCTGTGATTTCTAATTTATTATTACTCTCCTTCAATGATTTCATTTTACTTCTACAAAATAAAAACCTAAAAAGGCTTTGGACTGAGATGATGCTCTGTATGATCCTTTATACAAGACGCAACTGTAAAATTTATAATTTCATGTAGAGTCATATTTTCTTACTCTTGAAAGATGTTGATTGTAGATAAATCAAGAGCATTCAATTGTGATTATGGACGATGTAGTTTTTTATATTTGTAGCATTCAATTCGAAAGCTAATAATAAAATTAATACAACTTGAGTCTCTATAGCTAATAACACTCCATTCCATTTTATTAGTTGTTTAAGATTTTCTCACATATATTAACACAAACAATAAATGAGCTTGTTAATAGAATACATTTACTAAAATGTCCAATACATTATATTCATTAATTATGATAGTTGAGAGTTTGACGGATACAACATTAAAAAGAATTTAGAATAGTTTGAGAATTTATTTAGGGTAATATTGGAATAAACTTGTAATGATTGTATTGAAAGAAGTAAACGTCAGTTAATTTGAAAATTTGTAAAAAAGCTAAAAGGACTAATAAAAAGGGAATAGAGGGAGTAATTTATAAAGGGTAACATAAATAGTAATAGTTTCTTTTGCAGATTTATTTCCTGTCAAGACTGAGTTCCAATATGTTTGTATGTTGAATGATAATATTTATTAAGTGGTATCGTAAATGAAAATTTGCAGGTCGTTGTTGTCTCAGGTGAAACTGGTTGTGGTAAGACCACACAACTTCCTCAATACATATTAGAATCTGAGATTGGAGCTGCACGTGGAGCTGAATGTAACATTATTTGTACTCAACCTAGAAGAATATCTGCTATGTCTGTTTCTGAAAGAGTTGCAGCAGAACGTGGGGAGAAATTGGGAGAATCTGTTAGTTTGTGGAGCTTTTCAACTTGCTGATGCTAGAAGTACTTTGGCTTATATGCATGACTAACTAATTTAAATTTTCTGCTTATTTTCCCTTTGAAAGGTTGGATACAAAGTTCGCCTGGAGGGTATGAAAGGGAGAGATACCCGTCTTCTTTTTTGCACCACAGGTGTATTATTGCGGAGACTACTTGTGGATAGGAGTTTAAGAGGTGTAACTCATGTTATTGTTGATGAAATTCATGAACGTGGAATGAATGAAGGTAGCTAAGTACTTGTTTTATTCCAGTGTTTTTTTCTATTTGATATGATACTTACCAGTTACCATTTTGGTTTTCACATGTCAGATTTTCTTCTCATTGTCCTGAAGGAACTTCTCCCTCGTCGTCCTGATTTGAGGTTGATTTTGATGAGTGCAACCTTAAATGCTGAGCTTTTCTCTTCATACTTTAATGGTGCTCCAACTATGCATATTCCCGTAAGTTCAGGATACTCATTTCTGTAATTTGTGTTGGAGTTCAATTGTGGTTACCCTGATGTTAATGTCTTATCATATTTGTTTAAATCAAAGAAAAATAAAGGAATGAAATTGTGTGTGTGACAATGATGTTAAATGGTGGTTATGGCGGTGCCATAACGCTGTGGCGCTTACTGCTGCAATACGTTTTGAGTGTTTCGGTGTTGTGTGGCGAGGTTCCGCCATTTATAGTACGGCGACTGCCATGACTATAACCTCATGGTGGATTATGGCACGCAAGGCGATTGTGGTGTCCGTCTGGGCTTTTTTTCTTCGTCTTTTTTTGCTTTGGGCCCGAGTTGACCTAACTCGTTGGAAGCCCAACATAGAGTTTTGCATCTCGAACCCTACTCACAACAAGCTCTTCGAACTCTCTCCTTCTCACAACAAGCTCCTATGTGATGTTGCTGCTTTCGACGATGACCTGTGCCGACACGCTGCTTCCACTTTCGAGGATGACCTTCGTGAATGTTGCCACCACTGATGATGAGCTTTGAGAACGCCAATGACAACTCTTCTTTTTCTTCTCTTCTCCGTGAGGTCTACACTTCTTCTCGATCTTCTCATCTCTTTTTTTTGTTTTTTGTTTTTATAAAAGAGATATTCCAATTCTTTTTTATGAATTTTTTTTATAAAAACCATATTTTCCAATTTCTTTTTTCAATTTAACAACAATGTTAGGGGCATAAACTAGCACCCAAAATGTAACAAATACATCCTTTATACTCAATTTCAATCTACAAACTGCAAAATAATAGGAAAGAGAGTGGTGCAAGTGGGCATAAGAGAGCTTTGTGATAAAAAAAGCTTTAGAAAGGGTGTACCAATACATAACTCGCTTTTAGTACCAAACTGACATATCTTTGAACTTAATAAAGTTAGAAAGTTTTCAAGACATGCTTTGTGAACTTTGATGACATTCTCTTTCCCAACCTCTTCAATAACCTCATCTATTATCTAAAATATTTTATCTACTGTTTTTGTTATTGAAGAAGCATAATAGACTTCAAAACCACCGTTCCCTTAGGACTATTCACCAGAAAATTTATTATAGTCCTCTTTCTCTTGTGTGTCCAACCATTAGTCGTTACATAGCACCCTATTTTAAATGCTTAACTCGTATGTCATTATATGAAGGAGGTTTAAATCATGGACCATGTTTTGCAACTGCTTCAATCATATTCAAAAATGGTTCACTCCTTACCACATTGAAAGATGTGGCATTAAGGTAGAAAAATTATTGTAATTTCTCTACATGCACCCTCCCTCTTTGAGATCCTTCTTGAACATGCTATTAATGGTGGTTTGTGTGCTCATTCCCCTTTTTTTAAATATACTTTTGTCATTGTTAGTCTCAGTACTTCTTCTCTTTTCACCAATGTGTCCATCTTCCTCATCCTCTTCATCCCTTACAAAACTTGATTTCTTCATCACTTTTTTTGCAAATTAAAAGCAATATTCCACATCTCTTTCTTCACTTCATCACTTACACTTTTACAAGCTCCAACATTCTTTTGTGTTCCAACCAAGTGATATCTCAATCTCTAAACACCTCCAGTCAATACTTTTTGACTATATTTACAATGAATTTTCTTTTGATTCCCATCAACACAAATACCATGTTTCCAAGCCATAGTTGTGCTGTTTCCAAGTGCATTCTTTACAATGTTTTTCCATGCATTGTTGGAGTTTGCGAAGGGGCACCAAGATTTTCTCTTGCATCTGTCATCTCTAAAAGAAAATGAAGTGATAGAGAATAGAAGAGGATAAAGGTGAAAACTTAAAAGAAAAAGACAACATGCGTCTCTGGGGAGGCAGAGAATGAGAAAACAAAGGTAAGTGCGTCTTTGACTCTGAAAAAAGACAACTTCTGAAGAAGACGACTCACGAAGATGACTCAAGAAGATGAACCAAAGGAGAAAAAGACAAACCTTAACCAACGAAGAAGAAGACGAACATGAGAAGAGGGTGCGTGAACGTGCGTCTTTGACTCTGTGAAGAAGACGACACGTGAAGCGAATAAATGTTGCAGCAACGTGCAAAGACAAACATGGTGCAAAGAAAAGTGTTTTAGTGTGTTTTGAATGTTGGAGGAGTTGGAATGTTACGTAACACATAATTTCGAAGTTGGAGAGTTACGTGACCCGCAACCCGCAAAACACATGAAAGCGTAACCCACGACCTGAAGACAAATGGTGCAGAAAGACTCGATGACGCACGACGATGCTCGACGATGCATGGCGATGCATGACGAGGTCCAATGATGGCGTGAGGCGCAACGCTCATGTGAGCTTACGATTCTGCTCGGCGATTCTGCCGATTCTGATCTCGAACGAGTTTCTCGCTGCACGAACCCGGAGAGGTTGAACAAAATCACAGAATCATGAGATTTTGCTAGATCATACTATATTTAAAATAAAGATAAGATAATATCTTAGATTCTCAACAATATCATTGTATTTCCATGTTGTAATATTTGTTCTGATGTGATTTTGTGATGAACTTGTTAATGACAAATGATATGGAATTCTTTATGGACATAATGATTTTTATCTCGGGATAGATTATTATTGTACAGGCTTTTATTTTAATAAGAAAACTGTGTATTTTAACAGTTCAACCACTTTAGCTATTGACTGAAAAGCTCTCTGGTTGGTTTCTCTTTAGCATATAATCCTTTTATTGTAAATGGTAAACTAATGGACAAAATTATTTTTATGAGCAATTTCACATTTTGCTGCTTTGGCAAATTGATATGCCTTTGCTTAAAAATATAATAAACTTATTTTGCTTTTATTTTTTGGGAACCTATGCACTTTTTAGGGTTTTACATTTCCAGTTCGAGAACATTATCTTGAGGATATTCTACAAAGGACTGGATATCGATTGACAGCTTATAATCAAATTGATGACTATGGTCAAGAAAAAACATGGAAAATGCAGAAACAAGCTCAAGCTTTCAGAAAAAGAAAGAGCCAAATTGCTTCTGCGGTTGAGGTACACAAGCTGAGCTGGAAAGCTTTGTCATTTCATTTTAGGTCCATAATTTTTATCTACTTATGTTCACTTTCTATGCTTTTCACAGGATGCTTTAGAAGTTGCAGATTTTAATATGTATAGCCTACGCACTCAAGATTCATTGTCCTGCTGGTCCCCTGACTCAATTGGTTTTAACCTTATTGAGCATGTGCTTTGCCATATTGTTAAGAATGAAAGGCCAGGTGCTGTTTTGGTTTTTATGACTGGTTGGGATGATATAAACTCTTTGAAGGATCAACTTCAAGCTCATCCTTTGTTGGGTGATCAGAGGCAAGTATTGCTTCTTGCATGCCACGGCTCCATGGCCAGCTCTGAGCAGGTGACCTTGCTAATAATAGATTGATTAGCTTAGTAGTAACCACAGTAGATAATGCTTGTTTTTATCTAGTTTCTGGGAACATTTCATTATTAGTAGTAGACTGATTAGTTTAGTAAGTAACTAAGTAGTAACCACAGTAGATAGTGCTTGTTGTTATCTAGTTTACAATTTAATTCAAATATATCTATTAGCTAATTTTGTCTTCAGATATTGGAAATAATAATTGCTCTGAAGTGATTGAAATTCAATGTATTCTGCTAAAAAGGGGTGATTCATTATTAATTTCTGGGAACACTTCTGCAGTTTGTTTGAGAAAACAAAAGAGATTATTCTAATATCAAAGTTGAAAACTAGATTTCATAAAATCTTGTCATACATCAATTTAACTTCTCCAAATTTTCTCTCTTTTGGTAATGAAAATTGCTGCAGTAACTGGCAATTTTTTCCTTGGGGAGGGAATTTCTTTTCATTTTGAAGCAATTAAATTTTCATGCTGTAACTGAATACAATAAATCATATCTCTATTTCTTTTACCATATATTTCTATTTTATAGTCATATTCATGCATTTCAATAAGTTATATGATAAAATTTGGCTTGTTCCCATTTTTCATCCTTTTCTGCAGAGGTTGATATTTGAAAATCCTGAAGGAGGGGTGAGGAAAATTGTTTTGGCTACTAATATGGCTGAGACTAGTATTACCATCAATGATGTTGTCTTTGTGGTTGACACGGGAAAAGCAAAAGAAACTTCATATGACGCATTAAATAACACTCCTTGTTTGCTTCCATCTTGGATCTCAAAAGCTGCTGCCCGGCAGGTATTTGTGGACTGGTCAACATAGTTTTGTAGATTTGGATTGTTTGAGGCCCCATCTGTTTAGTGTTCTCTCTGTTTTCAATTTTTCCTTTTCACAACTTGGATCTCAAAAGCTGCTGCCCGGCAGGTATTTGTGGATTGTTCAACATAGTTTTGTGGATTTGGATTGTTAGAGGCCCCGTTTGTTGAGGGTTCTCTCTGTTTTCAATTTTTCCTTTTCACATAAAAGAAAATAGAAAACAGTAATGAAAACATTTCCAAAAATACACTAAAAACAGAAAACAAAAAATTGTTCAGCGTTTTCAAAAACTAAAACTGAGTTTAAACAGAATGATAATGTTGTAATCTTAAAAGAATATATATATATATATATATATATATATATATATATATATATATATATATATATATATATATATATATATATATATATATATATATAAAAAGGGATTCACATATTCCAAGAGTAAGTTTAAAGGAGTACCTCTCCATCCTTACCATTCATTTTATTAAAATTTAATGGTTGTAAGTTTGTAATAAATAACTAATCTTTACAATTAGATTTCAAGAAAATAAATGGTTTGGATAAAGAGTAAGTCTCTTATACTTATTCTTGGAGCAAGTGAATCCATTTTCTCTCTCTCTATATATAATTATTTTAAATTATATACATAAAATATTTTGACTTTTTATTAAAATTGATTGAATCAACAGAAAATAAAACCTCAAAACAAACATATTTCTAAATTCTAAAAGAAAAAATGAAAATAAAAAACATTTTCTCAAAACAAATGGTATCTTAATTTTTCTATATTTCAAATGGTAGATAGTCGAACTAAAGTGGTTAGAGGATACCCAAGAAAATTTCTAGACAAACAATTAGAGAAGACCTTGCTCCAAATAGTTTCACTGGAAATTCAGTTTTTTATATAGGGAGTGTTTGGATGAACATCTTTAGAAGCACTTCCATTAGTTTTTCCATAAGTTAAAATTAACTTTTTCATAAACTAATATATAAAAGGTGTTACATCTTTTAGAAAAACTATATGAAGAAGCTTCTATATATTAACTTATGGAGAATTTATTTCATTTTTTCTTCTTATTTCCTTTTCTTAGAAGTGTTTCTGGAGAAACCCATCCAAACAAGCTAGCCGAATCAGATTAGGCTTGGCTGTTTTTTCATTGTAAATGTAGTTTTTTCCCCTTATTATTATTAAAGGTGAAGTTTTACCGTTTGTAGAACCTGAGCGATCTTATTGGGTTAATAACAAATGTGATGGTTTAAATTCTGGTTTGTCTAGCGTGATACACAAGATATGTTGTTTTTCTTTATCATATATGCCACAGATCAGAATATATCAACAATATTTGTGTTATCTATCCAATCCTGTTAATGTTTTTTTTAATAATTTGATTGTAGTAATGTGTCAATTGAAATAAGATGCTCACTCCCAGTGCTTTTTATGGATTTGTGAAATTGGACTATAAATGGTTGTTCTCTTGTAATGTTATTGCTTTCAAGTTTCAAGTTGAACTACATTTGTCTGTCTAGTGTGATGCACAAGATGTGTTGTTTTTCTTTATCATATAGGCCACACATCAGAATATCGACAATATTTGTGTAATCTATTAAATCCTGTTAATGTTTTCTTTAATAATTTGATTGTAGTAATCTGTCAATTGAAATAAGATGCTCATGCCTGGTGCTTTTGATGGATTTGTGAAATTGGCCTATAAATGGTTGTTCACTTGTAATTGTTATTGCTTTCAAGTTGAACTACATTTTTAAGTAGTTAAACTACCATATATGTCTCCCTTGTATGTGTACAGCTTTCATAATGTTTTCTCTCAGATTATTCTTTTCTATTAAACATTTAGATTGTCTGGTTGCTTAGAAAGCTTTCATTTCTTTTTTTAGAGAAGAGGAAGGGCTGGTCGTGTTCAGCCTGGTGAATGCTACCATCTTTACCCCAGATGTGTTTATGATGCTTTTGCTGATTATCAATTGCCAGAGCTTTTGAGAACACCTTTGCAATCCTTATGTCTGCAAATTAAAACTCTACAACTTGGAAGCATTTCTGAGTTTTTATCTAGAGCTCTACAGCCACCAGAGCCTTTATCGGTAAAATTCATTGCACGTGTTTCTGAAACTTTATTTCAAATACAAGGGTTGTTATTTGAATATATTTTCTATGAATTGTATGTGTTGAGCTTATGACATTCTGCATCTTGCAACAGCATTGTTTTATTCAGTATATTATCAATTCAATTTCATTCTGCAGGTTCAAAATGCTATTGAATATTTGAAGATTATTGGGGCTTTAGATGAGAATGAAAATTTAACTGTTTTAGGTAAAAAAACTACTGCATCACGGTCTTCATTTCTCCTGCCATTTCTCTTTGAGAAGAATTTTCTCCTGTCATTGGTTTTTCCAAGTCTTTATAATGTATTATTTTGATTTATGCCAGCATTACTGCTGATATTGAATTGTTTTTCAGGGCACAAATTGGCATTGCTTCCTGTAGAGCCCAAACTTGGCAAGATGCTCATTTTGGGAACTATCTTCAAGTGTTTGGATCCTATAATGACTGTTGTTGCTGGTCTTAGTGTAAGAGATCCGTTTGTGGTGCCATCTGACAAGAAGGATGTAAGTTTGTTATGACTACTGTTGATATTTCTATGAATTGTATGTGTTGAGCTTATCAGTGCTCTGCCATGATTAGGTTGATACCATTTAGTAAGGATGCCTTCATGTTGCTTTATTTTGGGTCCTTATAATGGTTCAGGCTCCCTGACTTCTTTTTTTATTGAACTTGGATGTTCCTCTTGATAGAAATGGTGGTGAATTTTACAAGTTTTGATGATATCAAGTGAGACCAATTATTTTTAATAGTTTTATCTGGGGAAGTAAATTATAGAAAATTCACAGACCCATCATGCATGCACTCTGAATTGGTTGATTAGGTTGATACCATTGAGTAAGGATGCCTTCATGTTGATTTATTTTGGGTCCTTTTCAGTTGTGTCAGTGCTCTGCCATGACTATATTAGCCTGGATCACTTGTATCATAATCTGTACGTTAAAAGTTAAAACTCAGGTTGAAAGGAGCTTGTCTTTGTATTTAATTGTTAAAATGTGTATGTTTCATACAGCTTGCAGAGTCTGCCAAAGCCAAATTTGCTGCCCGTGACTATAGTGATCATCTTGCACTCATCCGTGCTTATGAGGGTTGGAAAGATGCTGAAGCAAAGCAAGCTGGTTATGAGTACTGTTGGCGAAATTTTCTTTCTTCTCAAACACTTAAGGTCATTGACTCTCTACGAAAGCAATTCTTTTACTTGCTCAAAGACATAGGTCTGGTCAATAACAATTCTGAAACCTACAATACTTGGAGCCATGAAGAGCATCTACTCCGAGCAGTCATCTGTGCGGGTTTGTTTCCTGGAATATCCTCTGTTGTGGTAATCAATTCTACTAGTCCTTTCAATTTGTTTGTTACTACAAAATGTTTATTTTTCAATTTTTATTATTCACGTTCATGTGTGCCACACACACACATGCAGAAGGACAAGTATGAACCTCATGGGTTTGCTTACAATTTTGCCCCCCTCTGTTTTGTCAAAGTTCAATTTTGTGTCTAATTTCATTTGCAACTATGCTCTTCGTTTTCAAAGTAGCAGAATTAAGTTCCCCTAATGGTTTGTTGATAATGACCCTTTTCTATGGATGCCATGTAATATCCTCTAATCCTCATATCAACAAACAAACAAAAGATTGTCATTTCATCAAATCTAATGTTACACACAACAAAACTAAAACAGTATAGCCATATCAAAAGCAGGATTTACCCTGGGAAGGGGCTGGGGGCTTATGGAGCTAAATATAATATTACACAATTATGGAGGTAAATATAACATTTCTACACTACCATCACATGTTGCCCTTTCGATGCTTTATTTCATATAATGTTTTTTCTTTTGTAACTCCTTTCTAAAACTGTTGACAATAAATAGGATATTAAGATTAGGACTACCAAAATTCTAAAATGTTCTCTCCACACTGCCACTACAGGTCACCCTCTTGATGCTTTATGTCCTGTCATTTTTTTTGCAACTTCTCTGTAAAAGTTTTGGTAATAACTTGAATGTATATATTTTTGGGTTCCATGCTTCTGCATGGGGTTCTGTTCTATCAAGTGATATATGTATATTATATATTTTTTATTGTACTTGGGGTATGCAAATGTTGATCTCATCTGTCCGAGCTTGAGCACCCTTCTCCAGGGATGGTGCAGCTTCTTGTAGCTGATGCTTTAAGGACCACAAACCTTCGAATCTAGTTTGTGCTTGCTTTTCTTCTTTGCCTTCTGTTACCGAAAAAATGTTAAATCTCATCAAATTATGGAGAGAATATTGTTCATGTTTTATTTATAAAGATGTTGCAGTTTTATTCTGTAATTCCTTTTATGCGAGCTTGTGCAAATTTTGTTTTGCAGAACAAAGATAAGTCAATAGCACTGAAAACAATGGAGGATGGTCAAGTTCTTTTGTATGCTGTAAGTTTCTCTTCAAATATCTAATGTTTTTGTTAGTCCTTGTATTCATATCACCCAGTTTTAGTTGAGAATATTTAATCCATCAAAGTTTTAAAATTTTGGTGCTGCATTGTGTAGAGCTCTGTAAATGGTGTTGTACCCCGAATTCCATACCCATGGTTAGTGTTTAATGAAAAGGTGAAAGTGAATTCGGTATTCCTTAGGGATTCAACTGGTATATCTGATTCAGTGCTTCTCTTATTCGGTGGGAATGTATCTAGAGGTGGACTGGTAGGTTCCTACCATATTTCCTCTCCACTTTCCCTCTGGATCTGTTATTCTTTATTACATGTACAAGGTGTTTCCTTTTGACTACTCGTTGTGCTTTTGCATGTGATTCTTTTGACAGGATGGTCACTTGAAAATGTTGGGAGGGTATCTGGAGTTTTTCATGAAACCAGAATTAGCCAAGACTTACTTAAGTTTAAAGATGGAAATGGAAGAACTGATACAGAAAAAAGTAAGTTCAATCCATACTTTTCAATTTCTTCTGGTAATTATTTATTTGTGGAGCCACATTCTTTCATCAATTTTCAGTTCTTTCAAGTCCCTGAATATTTACTTTTTGTTCTGCATGTTTTGCCAGCTTCTGAATCCCATGATGGAAACACAATCGCATAATGAGCTTCTGTCAGCTGTTAAATTATTGGTATCAGAGGACCATTGTGATGGTAGATTTGTATTTGGCCGCCAGGTCCTACCACAATCAAATAAGGAAATAAATACCGAAGGTGGTGGTAAAGCTGAGGGTCAAAATTATAAAAATCATCTTCAATCATTTGTTAACAGGGCTGGACATGAATCACCAACTTACAAAACAAAGCAGCTGAAAAACAACCAATTCCGATCTACTGTGATATTCAACGGGTTGAATTTTGTTGGTCAGCCATGCAGCAGCAAAAAATTAGCAGAAAAATCTGCTGCTGCTGAGGCTCTTCTATGGTTAAAAGGGGATAGGCATTCATCGGATGACATTGACCATGCATCAGTGCTTTTGAAAAAGAGCAACAAGAAAAGTAGGAAAAAATCATTTAGTGGTGCTAAATGGAGTTAAGCAGCCTGTAAAAGCATACCTTGGATAGATTTGTTAATAGGGTTATATACTGAGGAAGAACTTGTCCCGATGAAGGCTACGGCGCAATTGATTCAAGGATCTTTCCAGTCATAATTTCAACAGCGAGTGTACAGAGCTATTGAGAGAACTTGAATATGACAGGTACATATTAAGCCCGTGTTTTTTGTAAAGGGTGATTGCATCCAATCTATCTAGATTTGGGGCACAATTCAATGAGTATTTCCAGAATTGCTTTTGGCTAATTTGGCCCAGAGCAGATATTGACTGGTTGAGCAGCTTCTGTACTTGCAAATGAATTCTTACAACATAGGTATAAGCAGCAAAAATTTGTATCCGTATGCTGATGACGCATTCTATTTGCACTGCTCTTGCAGTAGTTATACTTTTCAAGAAGATTCCCTTGCAACAATTCATTTGGGGACCACACATTTTCCACATGTAAGACCAGCGATTTCATGGAAGAGATATCTGTGTACTTTATTTTGTATTCAAAGATGTGCTAGTTGCTCAGACATGTTTAAGTTAAATTAAGCCTTTTGATGTAGAATATGTATTTAAGACGCATTTTATTCTCAAAAGCCTATTATGAGGTTTGTTGGATGTTACACCTGAGATGGATTTTTTGGAATTGATATTTTAAACCATGGGAGGTAATTTAATCCAATGAAAGGGAGAGATCAATATTTACTAAATTGCAGTCTGTTTTAAGTTGTACATTTTTTGTATCTATTGTATTGCTACAGCGATAACTACAAGACAACGAAGGCGGTGCTGATGGGATTTGCCTAACACAAAGCTTGGTATGACTGTGCATCAGATTCATCGTCTGTGGTGTATCATAATATAAAATCGGGTAAGGAGAGAATGGGATCGGGAGGAAATACAACTAACAATCAGTTATATATAGTAAATTACCGATTGGTGTTATTTCCTACGCCCTATTTTGCTTCCTATACCCGTGACATTTTATAAGCTTTTTAAAATATTTTTATGGCTTTTGTTAAATCTTATGGGTGTTCGAATTAGTGTATCTGATAAAAAATATAATTCAAATTACACTTTAAAATTACCCTCCTTCCCTTTGATGGCAATGAACCACTGGATAGGATTTTTCAAGCAGAGTACTTCTTTGGTTTCTATCAAACCCCTATAAAGCAACACATAAATCTAGCTTGTTACATGAAAGGGGACACTTTGAGCTGGTTTAAATGGTTGCATAAAACTAATCAACTTACTAATTGACCCTCTTTTGTACATAGGCTTGAGGTTCACTTTAGACCCTCATTTTGAAAACCATCAAGAAGCTCTTTTTAAGCTTTGTCAACACGGGACAGTGGCCGATTACCAACTTCAATTCGAAAAGTTGTGTAATAAAGTTGATGGTTTTAATGCAAAGACTATGCTCAATTATTTCTTGTCTAGTTTAGCACCAGATATCCAGTGTGAACTTACCATTCTATGACCCACTACCATGACTTACGCCATAGGCCTTGTCAAATTAAAAGCTAAGATCTGAGACTCCAAGGCTAAACCCATTTTTAAGGCACTTCCTAGCCTAGTAACACCCATGTTAATGCACCTACATCCAATAACCTCCAAGGCATCCCAGTTCTCTCCATGATTACCAACCAACTTCAAGAAAGGTGAGTGAAGAGTTTATGCTTCCATTGTGAAGAAAGATATCACCATGGCCACCACTGTAAGCAAAAATGATTCCTCTTCATGTTAATGAATGATGAGGACACAGAGCCAATTGGAATATCATCTAGTCTTCGAAGAAATTCAAGACAATTCTTCCACTGAAGAAATGGACCTAGCAATTCATTTGCAATTATCTCCCAAAGCTCTTGATGCTTCAACTTCTCAAACTCTATGTTTTAAAGGAAGCATTTTAGGCCATACAGTGACAATTTTGGTTGACACTAGAAGCTCTTATAATATCATTCAACCACATCTGGCTAATCATTTAAATCTAGTTGTTGAACCCACACCCAAATTCCTTGTCATGGTGGGAAATGGTAACTTCATATATTGTGTGGGATGTTGCTTCCAGGTCCGCTTTCTAATTTCCACCCATCAATTTTTTCTTCCCTTTTATCTTCTACCTATCCAAGGGGCGAATATTGTGTTAGGAATAAAATGGTTAGGCACTTTGGGACTATTGTCTCTAATTTTTCTATCCCTTACATGTCCTTTAAACATGGGTCGGATAACATAACTAGGGATGACAATTATGTCCGTCTCCGCGGGTACGGCCCCGCCCCCACCCCGATTTTGATTGAGAACACCAGCGTTGTCGGTCCCCACCCTTGTCCCCGTCTAAGATAATTAGGGATGGAGACAGGTGTAAATTTCTTAGTCTCCGCACTCGCCCTCGCCCTACCTCTATGCTTTATATATAATTATATGTTAAACAAAATCTCAGATGCTTGTATACAAATCCACACCCTTGTGGATCATTAAAACTAAAATATAATTATAAATTAGCATATAATTTATTTAACTATTAATAAATTAACATATAATTACTAAATTAACATATAATTTATTTAATAAATTATAAAAAATAATATAACGTGGTACCCACAGGTATACCCTAACTCGAAAAGACTCGATGAGGATTAAAATTTCATACCCGCCTTACACTTTTCGGGGACGGGGATGGGGAGGGAAACCTACCCCTGCCTCGCCCAATTATCATCCCTAAACATAACTCTAATGGGAGATGTAATGCCTGTTACAAAGGCTGCGTCTTTCCAACAAATTCACCATATGCTTCAACAAGAGTTTGTAGCCATTTTTCACCTTTTAAACCTACACTCCTTCACCCCAAATGAACCTCCCGACAACCATAACCTATTGCCATTTTCACCTACATGGCCCCCTGACCTTAAGACCTTTCTCTCAACCTATATTGATGTTTGTTCTCACCCTTATTCCTTGCCACCCACTAGATCACATGACCATAAAATAATCTTACAACCCAATCACCTAACTATCAGCATCAAACCTTAAAGTTACCCCCCATGCCCACAAAGACATCGTAACTGACTTTATTTCTGAACTCCTACAAGATGGGTTCATTATTCTTAGCCAAAACCCTTAGTCGTCCCCAGTATTTTTGGTAGGAAAGAAAGACAAAAATTGGCATTTTTGTGTTGATTACCGTGCCTATATTCTATTACAGTCAAAGACAAGTTCCCCTATACCCACCATTGATGAGTTGATTGATGAATTAGGAGGAGGAAAAATATTTTCAAAGATGGATTTACACAGTGGCTACCACCAAATCAGAATTAAAATAAAAGATACAAACAAAACCATTTTCCGCACTATGGATGAACATTATGAATTCGTAGTCATGCATTTTGGCTTAACCAACACACCAGCCACCTTACAAGCGGCTATGAATGTTTTATTAAGAACCTACCTATGTTGTTTCGTGCTTTTTTTTTATGATATCCTAATCTATAATGCAGATTATGGTACTCATTTATACCACTTAAGCATTATTTTGTAGTTATTACGTACTAATTCCTTTTATGTTAAGTTGACTAAATGTAGTTTTGCAGTTCTATCCATTGATTATCTGTGTCACATCATTACAAGCATTCAAGAATTTAAAAGAAGCAATTACAACAACCCCAATGTTGCAACCTCCAAACTTTTCCATTCCTTTTAATGTCAAAACCAATGCCTCTATTGTGGTATCAGTTTTGTTCTAATGCAAGACAAAAGACTCATTGCTTTCTTTAGCAAGATACTCTGCAACAAAATGGCACAAGAATAAGCTTATGTGAGGGATATGTATGCAATTACTAAGGCAGTAAAGAAATAGAGACAATACTTTATCAGGCATCACTTCTGCATCTACACTGATTAGCAGAGTCTCAAGCACATGCTCACTCAAATTCTCCAAACACCCGAGCAAGCAAAATGGCTCTCAAAGCTCCATGGATATTCCTAGGAGTTGTTTTATAAACCAAGCACAAACAACATGGTGGCAGATGTTGGAACCAAATGAACTACATTGAAGTTCGGTGAAGTTTTGGTTTTGCTTTTCTCTCTTTGTTTTTGCTCTTTGTTTATAAGTGTGGTACTTGTATTGTGTGTTTTAGATAGGCTTGAGAATGTGTTTAGGATGGTTTTGGATAGGTTTCATAGGCTAGATTATGCTGGAAAAACTTCAAAAATGAATTTTTAAGTAAGGTAATCAATTACCTAAAAACAATAATCGATTGCCCTGTGAGAATTTTTTATAAAACAGGAATTGATGCTCTCTATGGTAATCGATTACCTGATTTCAGTAATCAATTACTGCCGAGAACAAGCACTTTGAGCCAGTTTTGTGTAGGATATTAGATAATCAAGTTGGTAATTAATTACCCTGCATAAAAACTAATATAAAAACATTTTGAAAATAGATTTCACAACTTTTGAACAGTCCAATCAAATGCTTGCTTCTCTCATACGATTTTTAAGAATTCTCTCCATGATTCATACCCTTTTGTATGATTTCAAAGTGCTTCAATTTCAAGATTCAAGGAAGAGACTCTATTAAGTTTTAATCTTTCCGTTTATGTATTCTTCACATCAGGTGATATTTTTCTGTACTTTTATTTGTATTTTTGCACAACGTTATTAATCTCTTGAGGTGTTCTTGAGATTGTGGGAAAATCTTGCAACGGGGTGTTGCAAGTGAGGCATTGTGAGTGGCAGGGTGTCATGGTGTAGCAAACTCTTGTGGGGTGCAAAAGGAAACCTCTTTTTTGTGATTTAAATATTTTTGGGATTAAAATTTGTATGTGTGGTGTACATGTACTGAGATTTTAGTGGAAATAGATTAGCAGAAGGCTAAGTTTTTAAACTGGATGTAGGTCAGTTGGATCGAACCAGTATAAATCACTGTGCAAATTATCTCTTCTTTGCCCTCTTGAATTTTAGTCTTTATTGAATTCTTCGAGTACTAACAATTGGGTTTTTGCAGCTGCTTTTGATCCATTACAATTTCTTGCTACAGATCAAATTCTTGTTATACATTTACTTGATTTTAAATTTGGGTTGTTAACCTATATTTTGTGGGTTTGATTTTTATTATTATTTCTACTCCTCTCTTTTGATTCTGAATTACTTGATATAACATTCTTACTAAGTTTCTTAGCTACTTCATTTGAAATCATTATTGAAGGAATTAAATTGATTGGTGTTTTTCCTAAAGAGTTGAATTCTTGAAAACCTATTTTTGTAAAAGAAGGTAGATTTTGAAAATTTCAAAAAAGGATTGTTTTTTAAAATACCCTGATGCTGTTAAATAGAAATCTTTGAAAAATAATTTAGTGAATCTATTCAACCCCTCCTTCTAGATTCCCCCCTAGGACCAACAACAGATGCCCTTTCAAGATGAGACGAATTCCCGCAAGTCCTCTTAATGACTTCATCACCAATCTCCAACCTCTAGAAGAATTAAGGACATTGTATCAAAATAATCAAGAATTGCATAAATTTATAATGTGCAAAAGATAGGGTGATGCAAAAACATTATGCTATTAGATAAGGACTTATATTTTTTCATGATCTATATTTGTGCCAAATACACATTTTTTGCTAGCCTTCATTTTGCATGACTACATCATTCCTTGTCTTTATTGCATGATCCTAAATCAAACAAAGTGTTATATGGCTGAATATATTCTGGAAAAAAAAATTGAAAAAAAAAAATTGTACCTAAACAAGAGAGCAAAAGATAAGAAACACTTCCCAAAAAGATACTTTTCTTGCACCAAAATAGCAACTTTTATTTACCACCTTTTTGTACCCACTTTTAACACACCACAAGTGTAAAATTCATGCAACATATAAGGTTAAAAAAAGAATCAAATCTGATCCTCCTTGGTGGGACACATTTTGAGTGAAAAGAAGTGAAAGTTAAAAAAAAAATTAAAAGGAATTGTTACTAACTTGTGGACCATTTTACCCTTGGACTTTAGACTTGAACTTTGACCCTATTGGATTATTTTGGACTATCATTGGACCCATTTTATGACAAAACCTTGGTTGGACTTTGAACATTGGACATGAAATTTTAAGGACAAGGAACATTAAACACTTAAATTCTAATCAATAGTCATTCTAAGTTCCTTTTGAGTGCTTAACTTTCTTGTGTGCCTTAATTTTTGCTTTTCTTTCTTCACATTCTTTGAGTCTTGTCTCATAATTAATCTCTTGAGTTTAACCTTCTTAATTTTCCTTTTTTTAGTTTTTATTTCTTGGCCGCTTGGTTCTCTTTCTCTTGGTTGGCTTCTTTGCTCGGTGTAGGTGAATCACCTTGGGTTCACTTGTGAATCATGGGAGATTGAGTTGGAAGAAGTTTCCATAAGTCCCAAAGTGCTTTGGAGAGAATCACCAAATAGTGGGAGTGCAAACACTATAAAGAGAGGACTAACAAGTTTGTTACTTGTGAAGGAACACCAAGTTGGAGGCTTAAAGAATTTCAATTTTGTTTCTTGCTTTTTATTTTAATTTGCGTCTAGTATCTTTCTATTTTTATTCTTGTTTGATTTTTGTACCACCTTTTATTCTTCCTTTTGCTCTTTGTTTTTGTTTTTATTGGGGCCATTTGAACTTGGTCCTTTCTTGTTCATTTGGGTTGTAATTTGGACACTTTAAACTCTCATTTGATTTGTGATAGCTTAGGTGTAATTCCTTTTAATGGTGGGATTGTTTCCACCTTAGGAATTTCGACTAGTGTATGCCTTTATTACTTTCCTTACTTACTTTGTTGTAGTTGTATGCTATAGGTTGTTGTATGTTTATTTAGAAGGATTCTAAGTGCTTATTAGGGGTCCGTTGCACATCACACACTTGTAGTGTCAAAATTTGTTTTTGTAAGGCTTACAAAGGGGCAAAGGTTGATAAGTTTCCCACTACTAAGAGGCTTGGTTATTAAGTGACTCCTTGTAGTCCACCTCCCTTTTAGAGTGCAGTTCTAACCGCACCAAGTAATAAGTCTAGCACCAAAATCTCTTTGTGGAAACCTTTATCACTCACTCTTTGTAATCTTTTCAAGAAAACCTTTTGTGAAAATCTTTTCTATATCAAAGATGAGTGATTATTCAAGTGTCCATGATCAAAACTCACACCCTAGTAATGCTAGCCTTAGAGATGAACTTAGAGAACTTAGGGAGTATATAAGAAGAAAAGAAGAAGAAAATGCAAAAAAAGAGGAAGAATTTAGGAAGAGGGAGAGAGAACATGATAAAAAAAATGAGGAAATTAGAGAAATGCCTGCTAAGTTACTTTTGAGGGTAGGAACTAGTGGTTCAAAACATAGAGTCTAACTATCTAGGTCCCAAAAAGGCAAAGGGGTAAGGTTTCTATGAGTGAAAGTGAAGATAGTGATCATCATCATACCAAAACCCCAAGTGTTAGCCTTTATAGTAGTATCACAATAATGATTATTATCAAAGGCCCCCAAGAACATATAAGCAAAGAGAATCCTCCAATAAGGAACCGAATGTCAACCTTCCTTCATTTTTTGGAAAGGACAATGTTGGTACATATTTGGATTGAGAAATGAAGGTTGAACTTTTTGCTTGCCATGGGGTAAGTAAAAAGAGGAAGGTTTCTTTGGCAACCCTTAGCTTCCAAGGGCATGCCATGTATTGGTGAACTTTTTCAGAAAGAGAAAAGAGAGTGAATCATGAGCCCCTAATTCAATATTGGAATGAACTTCGTAATGCTTTGAGAAGGAGACATATTCCTCCATACTATGACCATGAGCTTATGGATAAGCTTCAAAGGTTGAAACAAGGGTCATTAAGTGTGGAAGAATATAGGCAACAAATGGAGCTACTCATGATGAGGGTGGGTATAAGGGAAGAAGAGAGGACCACCATCTCAAGGTTCCAAAGTGCCCTTAATCTTGAAATAAGAGACAAAGTTGAACTTTTGCCATATAGAGATTTTAATGAATTTGTTCAACTTTGTTCAAGAGTGGAGCACCAACTTAAAAGAAAAATTTTCAAAAAAGACTTCACTCCATCTTATTCCAAGAATTTTAAGAAGGAGGGTCCCTCTTCCAAACCTTTCTCCAAAGAAGATGAAAAGGAAAAAGAAAAAGCATATTCTTCTAAAGTACCTTCTAAGGAGTCTAAGTCAAGTGACATCAAGTGCTTTAAGTGTCTTGGAAGGGGTCACATTGCTTCTCAATGACCCACAAAGAAAACAATGATTTTAAGAGGCCAAGATCACTATAGTAGCCTTGATGAAGCTACTTCTTCTTCTTCGACTTCAAGTAGTGAAGATGAAGCCATGGATTCCATAGAAGAGACCTTAGCTTGTGATGGAGACTTACTTATGGTAAGGAGGATTCTTAACAACCAAACTAGTGAGATTGACCAATCACAAAGAGAACTTATTTCATACAAGATGCAAAATTTTAGAAAGAATTTGTTCTCTCATTGTGGATAGTGGGTCTAGTTGTAATTGTTGTAGTACTAGATTGGTTGAAAAGCTAGCCTTATCCACAAAACCACATCCTAAACCTTATCAATTGCAATGGTTTCATGAGGATAGAGGTATTGTGGTTAACCAACAAGCACTTGTACCAATTTCCATTGGCAAATACAAAGATGAAGTTTTATGTGATGTTATGCCTTTGGAAGCTAGTCATGTGTTGACTGGAAGGCCTTGGCAATTTGATAAGAAAACCATGCATGATGGCCTTATCAATAAAATAAGTTTCCAACACTTAGGCAAGAAATTTGTCTAACACATTCTCAAGTGTGTGAAGACCAACTCAAAATGAAAGCTAGGAGAGAAGAAGACCAAAAAGAAAGAAAACAAAAATTAAAAAAAAGAAGATAAAAAGGGTCTTTCCAAGGCCAAAGTAAAGGAAGAAAGGTATCAAGTTTAGAGGAAGATGTCTCCTTTAAAGATGTTGTTCACAAGAGTCATTTATCACTTAAGAAGGATATCAAGAAAACACTTTTGCTTGAACAACCTGTATACCTTCTATACTTCAAAGAGACACTCATTGCCACTAATCATGAACTTGAGTCTCTACCTCAAGAGGTCCACACTCGTTTAAAAGAATTTTACGATGTATTTCCTCAAGAGGTTTCAAGTGGATTTCCACCTTTAAGAGGGATAGAACATCAAATTGACCTCATCCCGGGGGTAAGCTTCCAAATAGGCCCGCCTATTGGACTAACCCCCAAAAGACCAAAGAAATAAAAACTCAAGTTCAAGATTTGTTGAATAAGGGTTGGGTTCAAAAGAGCCTTAGCCCTTGTGTTGTTCCTGTTCTTTTAGTGCCTAAGAAAGATGGAAAATGGAGGATGTGTATTGATTGTAGAGCTATTAATAACATCACCATATAGTATAGGCACCCAATCCCTAGGCTAGATGACATGTTGGATGAGTTACATATGGTCATTATATTTTCCAAGATTGATCTTAAGAGTGGTTATCACCAAATAAGGATTAAAAAGGGTGATAAGTGGAAAACTGCTTTTAAGACCAAGTTTGGTTTGTATGAGTGGTTAGTGATGTCATTTGGTCTCACCAATGCCCCTAGCACTTTTATGCGTCTAATGAATCATGTACTTAAGAATTGCATTGGGAAGTTTGTGGTCATCTATTTTGATGACATCTTGATCTATAGCAAGTCTTTAGATGAGCATCTTGGGCATCTAAGTGAGGTTTTAAAGATTCTTAGAGACAACCACCTCTATGCCAACTTGGAGAAAGTACTTTTTTAAAGGAAAATGTAAATTTCTTAGGTTTCATAGTTGGAAAAGAAGGAGTGAAAGTTGACCCCAAGAAAATCAAGGCTATCCAAGATTGGCCTACCCTAAAAAGTGTTAGAGATATTAGAAGTTTTCATGGTTTAGCAAGTTTTTATAGAAGATTTGTGAAAGACCTCTCCACACTTGCATCCCCTCTTAATGAGCTTGTTAAGAAGGATGTACCTTTCATTTGGGGTGAAGCTCAAGGAAAAGCTTTTAATGTGCTTAAGGAAAAGCTCACCAATGCACCCATTCTAGCCCTTCCAAATTTTGAACAAACCTTTGAGCTAGAATGTGATGCATCCACTCTTGGCATAGGTGCCATTTTACTGCAAGGAGGCCACCCCATTACTTACTTTAGTGAAAAACTTCATAGGGCCACCTTGAATTATCCCACTTATGATAAGGAGCTTTATGCCCTTATTAGAGCCCTCCAAGTTTGGGAGCATTACTTAGTGACTAGGGAATTCATCATATATATTGATCATAAGTCACTTAAGTACATTAGAGGGCAAAGGAAGTTAAATAAAAGATATGCTAAGTGGGTTGAATATCTTGAGCAATTCCTTTACATTATCAAATACAAGAAGGGAAAGTGTAATGTGGTGGCAGATGCCTTGTCTAGAAGGCACTCCTTGCTCTTTTCTTTGGGTTCCCAAATTCTTGGATTTGATAATATAAAGGAGTTGTATAAAGTGGATCAAGATTTCCAACCCACTTTCACCAAATGCCTCCAAAAGCCTTTTAATGGGTTCTACATCTTTGAGGGGTACCTTTTTAGAATGGGAAAACTTTGTATACCCTAAGAATCCATTAGAAAACTTTTGGTAGGGGAAAGTCATGAGGGAGGACTCATGGGCCATTTTGGAGTTGATGAAACCCTTAGTCTTCTAAAATCTAAATTTTATTGGCCTCACATGAGAGTGGATGTTCAACGGCATTGCTCCAAGTGTATCACTTGTCTTCAAGCAAAATCAAGAGTGATGTCTCATGGACTTTACACTCCTCTCCCTATAGCTAGCACCCGTTGGGTTGATATTAGTATGGATTTTGTGCTTGGTCTTCCAAGGACATAGAGGGGATTTGATTCTATCTTTATGGTTGTGGATCATTTTAGCAAGATGGCTCATTTTATACCATGCCACAAAGTGGATGATGCTAGCTATATTGCTAAGCTTTTCTTTAAGGAAGTGGTCCGTTTGCATGGTCTACCCAAAACTATTGTTTCCGATAGGGATGCTAAGTTCCTAAGTCATTTTTGGAAAATTCTTTGGCAAAAACTAGGAACAAAGCTTGTCTATTCTACTACTTGCTACCCACAAACGGATGGGCAAACTGAGGTAGTAAATAGGTCTCTATCCATATTGTTAAGGGTGATTTTAAAAGGGAATAAGAAAACTTGGGATGAAAGCCTTCCATACATAGAGTTTGCCTAGGGTGGTCCACAAGACTACTAAATTATCCCCTTTTGAGGTTGTATACGGCTTTAATCCTCTTACTCCTCTGGATTTGCTTCCACTCCCTAATACTACTTCCTTGTATCACAAAGAGGGAGTATCTAGGGCTAACTTTATAAAGAAATATCATGAAAAGGTCAAGAGTCAAATTGAAAATCAAACTAAAAAATATGTCAAGTACAACAACAAAAGAAGGAAAAAGGTAACCTTTAAAGTTGGGGATTGGGTTTGGCTTCACTTAAGGAAGGATAGATTCCCCACTCAAAGGAAGTCCAAACTAAGTCCTAGGTGAGATGGTCATTTCCAAGTTCTTAAGAAAATTAATGATAATGCATACATCATAGACCTTCCCTCCGATTATGGAGTTAGTTCCTCTTTTAATGTTTGTTATCTTACACCTTTCCTAGGAGCTAATGATATAGAGGAGCTTGAAGATTTGAGGTCAAATCCTTCTCAAGAAGGAGGGCATGATGGAGGACCATTCTTGGGGCATCAAATAGGACCCATCACAAGGTCCATGGCAAGAAGAATAGAAGAAGATGAAGGTCTTACCACACCAAGAGCATTGATGTTCACATGTGCGGACTTTGGTGCATCTACCTAGTCTTTTGATTGTTTTTCTTATTTTTCCCTTGTATTTTGGGGAACCTTAATCACTTATGATTTCATTGTGTATTTTTATTTAGCCTTTGTATTATGGGGCAAATTAGTTTAGGATTTATTTTGGGACTTAAACCTTGACTTGTGAGGTCACAAGTCCATTTCTTTCATTTTCTAAACATAAGGGTATTTTAGTCATTTAGGGGGGAGGGACCTACATTTCATTTTAGGTCTATCTAAGGTTCATTTGAGAGGCTTTTAGCTCTCAACATTTCGTGCAAATGGCCTAGCAGTCTCCCACACTCTCTTTAAATACCCTAGGTTAGACTACATGTAGTCACTTTGGATATATTGGATATTTGAGAGAATTATCCTCATCATTCCTCTTTCTTAGTCATTTAGGGATCTCTTGGCCCCCTTCCTCTCCTCTCTACCTTAGAAGGAGCTTAGATTTCCCTAGGATTGGCCTTCACCCTCTCCAAGTGATGTGAGCTAGCCAAAGAGACAACATCCAACCACCACCACCCAAAACACCATTCTTTTGTCTCCATTTTTCATAAGCAACTTTCACCCCTCATAAGTCCCATTTTCACACCTATTTCAGCCCTTGAAGAAGACCCATTTCAACATCTCATCTTGGAGAAGAGTTGGTGACACCATGGAGAAGGTGGAGCCATCATTGTCTATAATTAATTTTAGTTCAATTCTAAATAATAAAAAATTAACATTTGTTACCAAAATTCACGAATTCAATACTAATCAATCAATTTCTAGCATAATAAATCATACATTCTTTTAAAAGGAAAGATTAATGTGCATGATTTATGTTAGCAATAACTACTAGATAAATTATTGTAACAAAAAAACATGGATACTAAATACAAATTGTAAGTGTGAATTGCGGTTTTATCTTTCTACAAAACCTGCATTTTTTAACAACTGTTGGTTAAAAGGAGGAGTTGGTCAAAGACCACACAAATCGCAAGTGTGAATTGCAGTTTTAGGCCTCTAGAAATTTGCGTTTTTTGGTAACTGTTGGGTAAAATGAGGTACTGGTCAAACTGCAAGTCTGACTTGCAGTTTTACGACTCTAGATATCTGCACTCCTTTTAAACATTGGATAGAAGGAAGGCACTGGTCAAAGACCAGTCAAACCGCAATTTCAAGTTGCAGTTTTACCATAATTTTTTTCCACGTTGGATACCATGTAAGTACACAGTTGACGTGGCTCATAACCTGCAATTGCGAGTTGTGATTTGACCAGGTCAAATCTTGAGACAAACCTATCTCAATAATATTTTTTAAAAAAAAGACCCACTTAGGTAATTTTTTTAAAAACTGGACCCACCTAGGTCAATCAGCCCTAAATTTAATACAGGCACTGAAACAATTTTGGCTTTGAGGTCAAAGGCCATTCTGATGGGGAGGGTGATGTTAGTAAAATGGGCCTATTGCATTAGGATCGGCCCAGTGGAAGGATCTAGAAGCCATGCAAATATCAAGATTATGTTTGAGCATATACCTTCTAAATGTTGGAGTCAGTTGGGAATCTTTTGTTGATTTTGTTTGTTATTTTCCCTTTCCAAAAAGCTTCTAGTGTTGGGCCTTTGTATTTGGCCTAGGGTATTCCTAGGGTTTTCTATTTGTATTTAACTCTTGGAATTATCAATGAAGATACACACATGAACTTTACTTTCTCGAACTAGGGATATTATCACTAATAGTTTAGAAAATTTTAAAAAATGAGAAAAATCTTAATTTTGTCTTCAATTATGATAAAGGTGGCAGCCAAAGTAGTAGTGTAGATATAAGTGGGGTAGCCATTGAAAATTATTGACGTGAGTAGAAGTAGTAAACTGGAAACTTTTGTGTTGAAGATGGTGGCAGCAGTTGCGATCATGATGATTTAGCTAAAGCGATGATAAACTGGATTTCTACTGTATTTTCACCATGATTAATATATGTTTTTTAAGAAAATAATAGCATTTTTATTGACAAAACTCAATTTTTAGTGTTTATTTTTACTTCAGACAAGTACTTAACAAACAAGCAGAAAAAAGGGCAAAATTGGGCCTTTTTAGAGCAATTATTTAAGATTCAGGTCAGTATAGTCATGCTCTATTTTAGCACAGTCGTGCTAAGTCAAAATAGCCTAAAAATTCAGCCAGAAGTCAGCCCAAGATTCAAGTCAGCACGATCGTGTTCCATCTCAGCACAGTTGTATTGCGATTACAAAGTTATAAGCATAGTCGTGCTAAAAGCAGCACGACCGTGCTAAAAATCAACATGACCATGCTACTTGACTTGCAAAAGAATACATTAAAATAAGCATGACCATGCTTAATTTAGCATGCCTATACTACGAGGGAATCGAGAAAGACTAAAAAAGGCACAAACCCTTTTATAAATAGGGGAGAAAAAGACACAAGAAAGGGATTCACCTTGGCTCAGAAAAAGAATTAAGTTTGTGACCTAAAAGGTGAAGAACGACGAAGAAACTTTGAGTTTGAGGTAATTTAGAGTACTCCGTATAGTAATTCTTTATCTATTTTTATGTATTTTGTTATTGAAAGGATGTTTGGCTTTACATTAACCATGTCTGGCTAAGCCCCTTTTCTGGGGTTGTTATGTAGCTCTTTGTAATTCTCCCTTGTATTTTGCATGATTTTTTAATGGTATTCAACTATTAATTTACTTCTTTGTGCTACCCTCGTATATCCTAATTATTCAAATACTCACAACCACTGATATTTGAATATTAGTTGCACATTAATTGCTTGAGCAGTCATAATCATTGATGTTTGAGCAATGGATCTAGGAAGTAAATATGTTAATGTATTCTGTTTGTTAACATCTTAATTATTTGAATTGTTATTATCACTGATATTTGCATGATTGATCTATGAAGCAAATAGGGTCTTATCCTAGTAGAATCGACCAAATTCATCAGGTAAACCTCTTATTGGGCAGAAAAGAACTTATCTTATTTTGGAATCTCCCTGATCAAACTAGATGACAAATTAGGAATATAGTGTGGTGTGCATGATCAAAACTCACTACAAGAAATGGTGGTAATTTATTGGTAATCGTTGAATGATAAAGAATAAAATTGTTTATTAAAAAGGGGTAGAAGCATTGTAGTGAAATCACAACCTTAGGACTTAACTCATTGCATTCCAAACCAATACTTTCTCTTGTTTTACTATCTACTCTAATTCCAAACCATTGTGACTCACTAATTAAACACCATTCTCTTTCATCAACTGCTCTACTATCTCTGAAATTGAATTAATTGAAAACTAGTTTTTGGTCCCTTGGGTACGATATCTAAACTTACGTTCATTGTTATTACTGCTTAGGGTATGCTTCCCCTTAAGTGGTGACATTTTACACATTAAGTTTCTGGGACCATTACCAAGGAATAGATTGTGTCTAGTTCTCGATTAATTTAATTTAAAATATTTGAGCAATATTGTTTCCATTTTTTTTATATTTACCTTCTTATTTTATCTTTTACCTTATTTATCTATTTTTATTCAGTACCTTTATTTATCTTTTCGTTTCTGTTTATTTTATCTTTTTATTCAGTATTTTTATTTATTTTATTTTATCAAACTATTGTAGTTTAACCTTCTTTTGTGTGAATAGTTAGTGTTGACTTTATCTTAGAGGTCTAAACCCGATATTTTAATTTTAATTTGCTAACTGAACCTATTATTTTGGTTCGATTTTTTTCACTTGATCAGGTCTAAACCCAAACCAAATCAAAAGTATATATTATTATATATTTATTTTATATTTTGTTTGTATTGAGTTGCTTTAAATATATATAATTTGTTGTTTGTATTATATTGAATTGTTTTAATAGTTTAATTTGGTATATATCAAACATTTGATATTTTATTATAAATTATAAATTCAGTAGATTAATGAATTTGACTAGTTTAAGGTATAACATTATTTTTTTATGATTTAATGAAAAGAAAATTTGATTTTTTATCTTTTTATCAATTTTCTTGAATCTGAACTAAATAAACTTGTTTATCATTAGTTCGGGTCAGAAAAAAAATTCCAGTAATCCAAATCAACCCAAACCAATTAATTGGTTTGAGTATTTTTCTCCCAAAACCAAATTAACTCGAACTATGAACTCCCTAATTTGTTGGGATACAAATAAAGTGACACATTTGTCAAACAAAAGGATGAACATGAGTTTATATATATTGGAATACTCCCATTGGTGAAGAGACCTTTTGAGAGGTAATCAAAAGCAACCATGAAGACTTCGGTTCAAAGCAGATAATATCTTACTAATATGAAGGTGGTGTGTGTGCACCAAACCCCTTGGTTTGTATCCTTCCATTTACCGTGGATATATTATCCTTCAATGATATACATAAATAATATTCTCGAACAATCATTGATGGAGATACTTAGCCATTTTTTTCATAATTTTCTTTAAAACTAAAGAGGATCAACTAGACATAACAATGAATGAATCTTCTTATATTAAAATTAAACATAAGATTAGATTTCATTGATTTTAACAATGTTGTTGGTAACAAGTGGTAACAATTTGTATATTTAAACTAAGTTGTCTTAGAGTTCTAGTTATGTTAATCTAGATATAGAGCAAATTAAATTGGAAAGGAAGTAACAATTTTTTTAAAATTAGACAGATGATTGAATCGATTAAGCTACTAGTTTACAAGTGATTGGTTTAATCATTATTAAATTACTAGTTGATCTAATCTTAGTAATATAGTTTTTATTTTTAATATATTATATAATAACTATACTAACTAATATTTCAAAAAATATCATAAAATTCATAATATTAAAACATAAAAGTATCATATATATATATATATATATATATATATATATATATATATATATATATTTATATATATACCATATTTCATTAGTCATAAAACATAAGTTATAATATATAAAAAATTGGATTATAAATGTAATTAAAGAAGGTTAACTTATGAAAAAGAGAATTGCATTTAACAAAATCTAAAAATATAAAAAATAATTGTGAACCAATCCAATTGATTGAACAGCTGGTTCTCACCAATTTTCAACTAATTTTGTACAAACCGATTTTTCACCACAACCTAATTAGACAAAGAGTGGTTTGAAGTTTTATGTATTAAATCCAAAATATATTATATATTGAGAAAAACATTTATACATCGTAAAAGATTTTATACTGACAATTAATCACAATATTTTATATAAGATAAATTATTGACTTTATCAATTAATACTTTAAAAGTCATGTAAACAAATAATTATAATTAATTACTAATGTAAAACTTTTTTACACTAACCATATATAGGTGTTAAACTCTTATATATAATATATTTTTTAAGTACTATTTTTTAATATAACTAACTAGTAAAACAACTATCAGATCTAGACTTCCAAAATGTAAATGATTCGTATCTCTTGTGAACCTTGAAAGTCTATCCCTCTGGTTCAAATATAATAATTCTATGTATGGATGTATAGTATAAAGATGTAATAATTTATTTAAAACGAGAGAAATAATTAATAAATATATGTAAACTATTGTTATTATTGTCGTGATGATCCTTTCACTATTGTTTATTTTTTGTTTACTTTTGATGTTCTTTAATATAATCTATTAAATGTGGCAATTCTTGTTCTAAAACATGAATTGGTATATGATAGTCTTCATTTACATGCAATGTTTTAAATTATGTGTATGTAATATATATATATATATATATATATATATAATTATATCTGTATACTTTATTAATTAGTTATATATTTGTTAATATATATTAAATTAAATTAATTATATTAATACTAGTTAAACTTGAAGGGAAATAATTGTTTATGGAGGGCGGCAGTAATAATGGAGTGGAGACAATTAAGATAACAAATTCTGGATTTGATCTTAAGCTACTTTCAAATTTTGGGATTTTAAATATAAAATTGCATGATGTGTTCACAGGTAACATATATAGACTTGAAGGGAATATAAAGTTACTCCCATGGCAAATTTTAGTTACATGGAGAAAAGAGAGGAAGTCATAGTAAACGCAAATTTTTTTATTAGCAAGACTAATACATTAACGATAAGTAGTTATTTATTTTTAAATAAAAAAATAAATTTATAAATTACATTTAAAACTTTGGACCATAAAAAAACTCTCAGGCATGCAATATAATAAACTTTAGGCCTCAATATCTGCTTTTACGTAGACTTTAAATCAAATGTGCACACAAACAATCAATTGGTTATGTAAAGTTTGTCTGGCACTAGATTCATTCATTTAATCCGATTTTAGGCGGAGTTTACTGTGCCTTCTTTTATTTAATAGGTATTGATATTTCTAATTTTTTAATTAATTAGAATCTATATTTTATACAGGTAATATTTTTATAAATTAAAATAAATTTTATTTAGTTATTTATATAAATCCTTGAAAAAAAATTACTATAAATCCTAGAAAAATTTACTTTGATTTATTCCTGCTGAAAGTCAAGACTACATTAATCATGCATACTGTATAGTATAATAAAATTTCTAACAAAAGAAGTTTATTCAAAACCAAAACTTACAACTTTTTATTTGTGACTTCAAACTAGACACAACAATTGTCATAAAATAATTTACATGATTTGAAAGCTTTGTTGAAAATGCTCATAAAATCTAGATTCTAGTTGGTTAAAAAAATCAGAAATATCAATACCTATTAAATAAAAGAAGGCACACTATATTTAATGCCTTGATTTTGCTAGTTTGATGATACCATATCTAGTAATTTGACTTTTTGTTCTGGTTTGATGACATCACACCTAGTAGTTTGGTTTTCTGGAGTACCAATGATTAAGCCAAATTTTAAAATGTTACTATAACCTTCTTGAAATTGAAAGAACTGCTCACAAAAACAAAGTCAAACAAAGAATGACAGAATTTGAGAACAACTATGGAGAGATACTGTTTTTTTTATAAACTCATACAAGATTTCTTCACCCTATGAAACTAGCACAAACATAGAAGCTACAAACTCTGCCTCCTCTTTCTCCCACTTGTAAAGACAATGGAAGAATAGGCCACATACCTATGGAAGAATAAGCCACACACCTGAAGACTATGAGATGAGCTACTTCTTTGTCAATGAAGAGGTATATTATGTTGAAGGGAGAAGCCCTAAATATGATTCTTACTCAAAAACATACAATCCAGGGTGGAAATATCACCCTAATCTAACATGGAGGGATTAGAGAGAATTACCAAGGCAAAACCCTACAAGCCCCTTCATATTCAAAATCAAAGGCCAAGACAAGAGGAAAAAGGGCTAACACTGCAAGACCTTGTACGATAATACCTAGATGAAAAGATAAAGACATTTGAATCATGAGGGGCTGAAAGAAGGAAGGCATTAGAGACACAGATGGTCACCCTAGCGAATCTCATGACTCAAAATGCACAGGATACTCTACCTTCTCAAACAGAACCAAACCCCAAGGAGGAAGTAAAAGCAATTACCACAAAAAATAGGAAGCAATCGGGGGACCACAACCATAGTCAACATGCATCTCACAGCTACTATTAGAAGTCCCTACTAAAGGGACCAAAATAAGTAAAAGGAAGAAGATAAGAGGGTATTGACACCCACTCATAATCAAAATGTGGAAAAGGATAAGGGTAAGGAAGTAGAAACACCTCCTTAAGAAAAATCCCCTTAACCATAATTAATTAGCACTCCACCGTTATTACCAGAGGTCCCTACCGAAGGGGACCAAAAGAAATAAAAGGATAAAGGCAAGGAGGTACAAACACCTCTGATGTGACCATGCCTAGCCAAGGACCTATCACTAGGGACATGGCTAGAAGGATTGAAGAAGACCTAGCCCTTGCAGACAAAGGAAGACTTCACCTCCTATGGAGAGTGAAAATATTAGGCTAGGGACTTTAGTTAATAAAATGTAATTTTCCTTTATTTTAATTTTGAGGAGCATTAAGAATTTAATTTGGGACATGTATTTAGTCCATTTTTTATTTTTAGGAGGTGTCTTTGGAAGTTAGAGGGTGGATTTAGCTTTTTGGGTCTTTATGAAGGAAATAAGGGGTAACCTTGATATCTACACCCCTCTTTTCTTACATAAACCCCCTAAGCTAATAAGAAGGAATCTTGGCCCTTGGTTTGAGAAACTTGGGCACCAAGTTTGATGATCTGAGGATGGAATTGTTTCTCAATCCTCCTCCCTTAGATATCTCCTTTTAATCCTAACCCTTCTTTTTTAGGTTATCTTGTTCAAGAGGTTAGCTACCTCTATAAATAAGAGCTCCTCCCTCACTTGTATTTTTTACACTTGAATTTAATCATAGAGACCATATTGGTTGTGAGGTTCTTACCTTTGAGTGTCCCTTTTTCTCCTTTGTGAGAGCTTCTAAGAGTTATCAAGGGACCCCTCCCTTGTGGCCTCTCCCCTTTGGCTTATCAAACCTAGTATTTGTGGCGCCTCACCCCATTCCTTTCCTCTCCATAAATCCATTTCCCTTCCAAGTGACCTTAGAAAGGATCCTTTGGGCACGTGATCATCAAAGATCACATCAAGTGGTATCAGAGCCACTTTCTAAAGGTCACGTTCTTTCTCAATTTTTTTTGCTTTGTTGTTTATCTCTTTGATCTCTTTATTTTAAAGTCCTTCATTTTTTGTCATCTCTATTTCCTTTATTGTCTAGTAGTATAGCTTTTTATTCTTACTATTATATGTGCTTTTGTTTTCTATCTACGCGCCTATGTTCCATTTAATTTGATGCGATTTTATTTGTCCCTTTCTTTGCATCTTATTTTCGTGTTCAAGTTGCTTAATTTTCCCTTGGTTTTTTATGTTAAAGTGTGCCTAAGAAGCTGTTACCATTAAACCCACATGGTTGAGGATTTTTCCACACCATTATGGTGATCAACTTTGGCCACTTTGTTGTGCCTTTTGTTTTGAGTCTCTTGCTGAAATTTTTGCTCTATTTTTAGGTGTGTTATTTTTTCTTAATCTTGTGTTTTGTCAAATACTAGTCATAGTTTCCTATTTTGTCTCATTTAAATTCCATAGGTTTTAGCCTCTTAAAATTTTTACAAAAAATCCTTCAAAAACATTTTTAATTGAGCTCCTAAGAGGTGAACCTCTTGTTGAGTCTCTTAAGTCTTTTATGCTTTTAGTTCAAGCATATTAATCTCTTTGTTGTTCTTAAATATTTTCTCAATTGAATCTTTATATGTTTCTTATTTTATGTTGAATTATTAGTAGCTTTCCACTTGGTTTACCTTCACTATTGGTGCCTCTTTATGGAATTTTAGCTTGGGTGAATTGTGTTAGTAATTTGAGCAATCAATTTACTTCAAAATCAACCCTAAATCATTCCTTAAGCACCATCAGTTCAGTGGTATTTGGAACTACTAATTTGTTTTGCCTTTAGTTGCATGCATTGCTTGAAAATTGTGTGACCTTACTTTGTGCTTATTCACTCAAGCGTTATTATTTCAAGCATTCTCATTAAAATTTCAATTCATCAAGCTATTAGGTGCAGCAAAATGATTAGAAAAAGTTAAAAAAAATAGAAAAAGTTCAAGTTAAAAAGAAAAAAGAAAATAAAGAACTCAAAAGAAAGATAAATTTGAAGTTGTGTACCTAATAGTAGAAACATTTGATATGAGGAACCAATTGTGATTAAAAAAAAATTACTTGATTAAGCTTTTTAGTTTTTGGTTACTTAAATTTTATTAAGTGTGCAACTATTGGTTTCATTTTTTTTGTTTGAGTCTTTTTTCATCTCTACTCTTAGAGCTAATCTAGGAAAGTTATTTGTGTGCTACCTTCCTTTGTGAGCCTTATGTTTGCTTGCTTGTCTTCTTTACTTCTTTGAGTTTGTCATTGTTTAATCTATCCACTTGGATTTGTGAACCTTGTTTTGTTATTCACCTTTGTTTGTTGTCTTGTGTTGTATTCGGATTTGGTAAGGAAAGGTTGGGAAAGGTTCCATATATAAAATTTTGGCAAGTCCAAACAAGAGGAAACAAGGGTAGCATTCTTGGGGTGGGTTGATGCAACTCAAAGGGGCTTGATCAAAAGGAGACAAACACTAAAAAGCTTGGAGTGAAGACTTTGTTTTATTTCTTTTATTCTTTGTATTGTGTATACTTAATTTTAGATTGGGATTTTGAGTGCCCTTAAGGCCCTCCCTTGGTTTGTAATAATTTTGGTTAATTTTAGCGTAGTTCCTCGTTAATTAGGTGAAGAAGGGAGAAGTGGTACACTTCCTTCAACACCTTAGGAGCATGATTAGAGCCCTTTCTCTTTTACATTCTTGCACTTTTATTTTATTTTATGTTATTTTGAAAAAATGTGTAGAGGCTAAGAGTTCCAAAGACTCATCAAGCCACCTTAGGTGAGAAAACAAAAAAAAAGAGAGGAGTGTTGCTTGAAAAAAAAAAAGTTTTTGGCCTACCCTTTAGTTTTTAGCATCCAAGCACCATGACTTCCCACACACATTCTAGTGCACATAGTTGTTTATCAAGTAAGAGTGTCAACCAAAGAAAACCTTCTAAGGGAGACACTCTTGGAAACCTTAACTTAGAATTTAGGGAATGGATGGCTAAAGAACAAGAAAGGAGAGAAGAAAAAGAGCGAAAAAAAGAAATAAAAGAAAAGGAAAAACAAAAAGAGAAGGAAGAGTTAAAAAAAGAGATGTTGGAAATGAGAAAAGAGAAAAAAGAGCGAGAAGAGAGAAGCCAAAGAGAGAAAAGAGAGGATGAAGAAAAGAGAAGAAGGAAAGAACTAGAAAGAAAAAGATAAAAAGAGGAAGAAGAGAGAAGGAGAGGAGAAGAGAATAAGAGGAGAGATGGGAGGGAGAGTGATAGAAAAAATAAAGGAATCAACATAAGCATCACTCTCATTCATCATACAATCATCATTCTCCTCAAGAGAACATAAATCATGCTAGGGAACCAAAGGTAGACCTACCCCATTTTCATGTTAGGGAAGATGTTGAGACTTACCTAGATTGGGAAGTCAAAGTGGAACAACTCTTTCGATGCTATGAAATTAGGGAAGAAAGGAAAGTACATTTGGCCTCCCTTAGTTTTCAAGGTTCTGCTTCGCATTGGTGGGATGGGTTAGTCAAGGATAGGGCCCGTAAACAAATGCCTAACATTCGCTACTAGAATGATTTAAAAACTTGTTTACGAAGAAGGCACATTCCTTCATATTATGAGAGGGATCTTTTGGATAGGCTCCAAAGACTTAGGCAACATAACCTAAGTATTGAGGAGTATAGACAAAAGATGGAGCTTCTCATACTAAGGGCCAATATCATTGAGGAACCCAATGCCACCCTTGCTAGGTTTTTGTGTGGATTAAGCTCTGACATTAGAGATAAGGTAGAGCTTCTTTCATACTCAAACCTTGATGAGTTGGTAGAACTTTGTGTAAGAGCTGAGAATCAACTCAAGAGAAAAAGCTTTTAAAAAAATTCTCCCTCTTACTCAAAGAGAGACCAACTTAAGGGAAACTCTTTCAAGGGTTTTCCCAAAGAGGAGCCCAAGCATTTTCAAGATACAAAAGCACCTCATGTAGAGAGAAAACCACCTAGTGAGAGTGAGGAAGAAGGGGGACATACTTTTGAACAAGAGTGTGAGGAAGCTTTTCCTTATGAGGGGGACCTCCTTATGGTTCAAAGGCTTCTTGGAAGCCAACCTCTAGAGCTTGGCCAGTCACAAAGACAGAACATCTTCCATACAAGATGTAAAGTAAATGATAAAGTATGTTCTCTCCTTGTTGATAGTGGCTCCTGTTGTAACTGTTGTAGCTCTAGGTTGGTTGAAAAGCTAGCCTTGACTACCATGCCCCATCCCAAACCTTACAAATTGCAATGGCTTAATGAGCAAGGGGAGATGGTAGTCAATGAACCAGTTATGGTTCAATTTCCATAGGATCTTATAATGATGAGATTCTTTGTGACATAGTTCCTATGGAGGCTGGTCATATCCTGTTGGGGAGACCATAGCAATTTGACAAAAAAGCTATTCACCATGGTCACTCCAACCAAATAATTCTCACCCATAATGAAAAGCGCTTCAAATTGTATCCTTTGTCACCTTCTCAAGTGGCTGAGGATCAATTTGCGATGAAAAAGAAAAGAGTTGAGGAAAAACAAAAACAAAAAAAAGCACAACAAGCTTTACCTTTAAAGCTTGAAAAGGGTAAAGAGAGAGAGTCGGAAGGTGATGCCCCTTCGAAAGGGAATATTAGTAAAAGGACCCTATTTGCTACTAAAAGTGATTTAAAAGAAGCTCATTTGACTAACAAGCCCTTTTATCTCCTCTTTTGCAAAGAAGCATCAAATCCTTCTCCCATTTTGCATTCTTATGCTGAGAGCACTGCCACAGCCCATGCACATGAGCACCTTCCTCAAGGGGTTCAAGATATTTTAAAAGAATTTGATGACATATTCCCTAATGAGGTTCTGAAAGGACTTCCTCTCATTAGGGGTATAGAACATCAAATTGATTTGGTGTCTGGCGTAAGTCTACCTAATAGACCTGCCTATAGGACCAACCCCATGGAGACCCAAGAGATTGAGTCTCAAGTGAATGAGCTGTTGGAGAAGGGTTGGGTTCAAAAGAGCCTAAGCCCTTGTGCTGTGCCAGTCTTGTTGATGCCCAAGAAGAATGGCCAATGGAGGATGTGTGTTGATTGTCGTGCAATCAACAACATCACCATCAAATATAGGCACTCAATCTCCCGTCTTGATGACATATTGGATGAATTGCATGGGGCAAAAATATTTTCAAAAATAGATCTTAGAAGTGGTTACCACCAAATAAGGATCAAAGAGGGTGATGAGTGGAAAACTGCTTTTAAGACTAAATTTGGTCTTTATGAGTGGTTGGTTATGCCTTTTGGGCTAACTAATGCCCCAAGCACATTCATGCGCTTAATGAATCATGTACTGAGGGATTGCCTGGGTAAATTTTGTGTAGTTTACTTTGATGGCATTTTAGTTTACTCTTGGAACCTAAATGATCAGTTAGGACATCTAAGGCATGTTTTTTCTCTTCTTAGGAGTAATCATCTTTTTGGTAACTTAGAAAAATGCACCTTTTGTGTAGATAGTGTAGTTTTCCTAGGTTTTGTAGTTAGCACAAAAGGGGTCCATGTTGACCCCGAAAAGATAAAAGCTATTCAAGAATGGTCCACCCCAAAGAGTGTGACAGAGATCAAAAGCTTTCATGGTCTCGCTAGATTTTATAGGCGCTTTGTGCCTAATTTCTCCACACTCTTCGCACCAATAAATGATTTGGTGAAAAAGGAAGTTTCTTTCCTTTAGGGTGAGAAACAAGAGAAAGTCTTCCAGCTAATTAAGTATAAACTGACCCATGCACCAGTCTTGGCATTACGTGACTTTTCTAAAACATTTGAACTTAAATGTGATGCGTCTGGTGTAGGTGTGGGGCTGTCTTGTTGCAAGGTGGGCACCCAATTGCGTATTCCAGTGAAAAACTCAATGGTGCCCCCCTCAACTACCCCACCTATGATAAGGAGTTTTATGCTCTAATTAGGGCCCTTCAAACTTGGGAGCATTACCTTGCTCCCAAGGAGTTTGTCATTCATAGTGACCATGAGTCACTAAAATATTTGAGGGGTCAAGGTAAATTGAACAAAAGGCATGCAACGTAGGTGGAATATCTTGAATCATTCCCTTATGTCATCAAGTACAAGAAAGGAAAACAAAATGTGGTGGCTGATGCTTTTTCTAGGCGTCATGCCCTTTATTCATCCTTGAGTGCAAAAATCTTGGGATTTGATGACATTCGGGCTATGTATCCGTCTGACAAGGATTTCGGCCCCATATTTGCTACCTCTGCATCTGCATTCGCATTAAAGGCCCATGATGGGTACTTCATCAGTGAGGGGTATCTTTACAAAGGGAGTAAGCTTTGTATACCCCAAGGATCAATTAGGAACTTACTTACAAAAGAGAGCCATGAAGGTGGGCTCATGGGGCATTTTGGGATTTCAAAAACCCTCATGCTTTTACAAGAGAAATTCTTTTGGCCCCATATGCGTAGAGATGTCCATAGACATTGCTCTAAATCTATAGCTTACTTGCAAGCAAAGTCTAAAGCAATGCCTCATGGACTATACACACCTTTACCTGCTCCTTCTACACCTTGGGAGGATATTAGCATGGATTTCATCCTTGGGCTCCCAAGAACCCAATGAGGTACAGACTCCATATTTGTGGTGGTGGACCGATTTTCAAAAATGGCCCATTTTATTCCCTGCCACAAAGTGGATGATGCGAGCAACATCGCAAAACTTTTCTTTAAAGAGGTTGTCTGATTGCATGGTATACCCTCTTCAATAGTGTCAGATAGGGATGTGAAGTTCCTTATCCATTTTTGGAAAACTCTTTGGGCTAAGCTGGGAACTAAACTTCTTTTTTCCACTACCTGTCACCCTCAAACTGATGGGCAAACAGAAGTGGTGAATAGATCTTTATCCACTATACTAAGGGCTCTCCTTAAAGGCAATCATAAGTCTTGGGATGAGTACCTTCCCCACATTGAATTTGCTTATAACCGGGTGGTTCATAGAACCACCAAGCATTCTCCATTTGAGGTGGTTTATGGCTTTAATCCTCGTACTCCTCTAGATCTTTTACCTCTTCCTCTTTCTGTTGCTGTGCATAAAGAAGGAGAGGCAAAATCCATTTTTGTAAAACAATTACATGAGAGGGTTAAAGCTAACATAAAGCGTCAATCCTTGAGAGATGCTACTTTCGCCAATAGGGGGAGGAAAGAGGTCATCTTTGAAAAGGGCGACTGGGTATGGCTTCACTTGAGAAAGGATAGATTTCCTTCTCAAAGGAAGTCCAAACTTAGCCCTAGAGGAGATGAACCTTTCCAAATCCTTGAGCGGATCGGTAATAATGCCTATGTTTTATATCTACCTGAGGATTATGGGGTAAGCACCAGTTTTAATGTTTCTGATTTGTCTCAATTTGTAGGTGCTGAAAATGACGAAGACCCCATGGATTTGAGGTCAAATCCTCTTCAAGGGGGAGGAGATAATGTGACCATGCCTAGCCAAGGACCTATCACTAGGGCCATGGCTAGAAGGATTGAAGAAGACCTAGCCCTTGCAGACAAAGGAAGACTTCACCTCCTATGGAGAGTGAAGATATTAGGCTAGGGACTTTAGTTAATAAAATGTAATTTTCCTTTATTTTAATTTTGAGGAGCATTAAGAATTTAATTTGGGACATGTATTTAGTCCATTTTTTATTTTTAGGAGGTGTCTTAGGAAGTTAGAGGGTGAATTTAGCTTTTTGGGTCTTTATAATCACAACTTAACCATCAGGCTTGGTTTGGGACGTTAAACAAGTGCTTGTCAGGAGGCAACCTGTCATTCTACGGCATTTCCTTCTTTTTCTTTTTTAGTTTATTTTGATTTAATTCTCTGTTCTCTGTTTTTCCTCACGTGTGGTTGTGTTTTCTGCTTTTCCTTATTTTTCACATTTTATTTCTTCTTCTTCTTTTTTAATTTATTTTAATTTTAATTCCAAAGCATTGAGGACATTTTTAACTTTATGTGTGGCAAGAGTATGTGATAATATTGTCTCCTCACAATGGATGTGAATATGTATGAAGATGCTCTTACTGCCTATAGATGATAATGAACATTATTATGGTGAAAAAAAAATTTGGAGTCTTTTCTATAAATAAGTTGAGTAATTAGCATAGATTAAGATAGTTTTTTCTGTCATATTAACCACAAAAAAGTGAGGTTTGAGTCATAACGAGATTACATTATAAACAACCTTTTGATCTTTATTTTAAAAGTTTGAATAAATCCAAGCTTGGTAACCTGTGACCATTGTGTGGAAGTTTGTGTTGAATTTACTTCTTTACTTTCTAATTTTTTTGGTATTTTGTAGGTCTTCTTTCAAGCAACTACCTGTTTGAACATAATTTCTCATAGTTGCCCATGTTGAGCCTATACAAATATTTATTTGTCAACCAATTTTCTTTGACATCTATTTAACAAGTGACCAGAATCATCACCATGGAGCAACCTTTAAAAGGGAAGAATTAATGGCAAAAATGAAAAAGAATTCAAATATAACCTCACAAAAGAAGAAACCCGACTTTGTCTCTTCCAACAAAGAGAAAGATATATCCAAAAGGAAAAAAATAAAGAAAAAAAAATATCAAGGAAGAGAAAAAGAATAGAGGAAAAGAGCAAAAAGAGGTATATAGTTAAATCAAGGTCATTAAAAAATTTTAAAAAATAGGGAAGTTGTTTCTTGGAAATTTTAAAGGTGCTTAAGAAATCAAAATTTAATTTTTCTGATATGTTTAGCTCTTTGCATTTTCCCTTTCTTTCTATTTTCCACACTTGAAAAAACTACTCTGCCCTTATTACATCCTTCTAAAAATCCCATAATTGCTTTTTTGAGATGAGTTAATTTGACATGACTGATATACAACTTTCTTGAGTAGCCTTGCTTGGATTGATCTTTGAGTACTGAAAATTCTCTTATTCCTAAACACTCGAGTGTGGTGAGACAAACATCTTTTCTTGGTAGCTAACTACATTTACTTTCACTCAAGTCTAATTAGGGTTTTTATGAGAAGACTCCTTTTTGAAAAGTAATTTTGAATGTTCTCTTTAGCTAGAATTACTTGAGGGCAAGTAATGTTCAAGTGTAGAGAGGTTGATAAACCGAATTTCTACCAATATTTTCACCATGATTAATATTTGTTTTTAAAGAATGAATTAAATTTATATTGGCAAAACTTACTTTTTAGTGTTTATTCTTACTTTAGACAAGTACTTAAGAAACGGGTAGAAAAAAGGGCAAAATTGGATATTTTCAAAGCAATTATTGAAGATCCAAGTTAGTACGGTGTGCTCCATCTCATCATAGTCGTGCTAAGTCAACACAGTCCAAAAAGTTAGCCATAAGAAGTACAGTCGTGCTTAGAAACAACACAGTTGTATTGTCATCACAAAGTTATGAGCATAGTCGTGCTAAAAAGCAGCACGGTCGTGCTACTTGACTTGCAAAAGAAAACACTAAAATAAGCACGACCATGCTTAATTCAATACACCCGAGTTTTGTGGGCCTCAAGAAAGAAATAAAAAAGGCTTAAACCCTCTTATAAATAGGGGAGAAGAAGATACAGGAAGGGGACTCAACTTGGTTCAGAAGAAGAGTTAGGTATGTAACCTGAGAGGTGAAAAATGGTGAGAAAGCTTTGGGTTTGAGGCAATTCAAAGTACTTCATACAATAATTGTTTATCTATTTTTATGTATTTTGTTATTGAAAGGATGTTTGACTTTATATTACCATATCTAGCTAAGCCCCTTTTTCTGGGGTTATGATGTAGCTTTTTGCAATTTCCCCTTTCACTTTGCATGATATTCAATGATTAATTTACTTCTCTGTGCTACCCTCATATATCTTAATTATTCAAATAGTCACGTTCACTGATATTTGAATATTAGTTGCAAATTAATTGCTTGAGTAGTCATGATCATTGATCTTTGAACAATCGATCTAGGAAGTAAGTAGGTTAATGTATTCTATTTGTTAATATCTTAATTGTTTGAATAGTTATGATCACTAATATTTGAATGATTGATCCATGAAGCAAATATGGTTTTATCTCGATAGAATTGACCAAATTCATGGGGCAAACCTCCGACTGGGTAAAAAGGAACTGGTCTTCATTTGGAATCTTGCATGATCAAACTGAATGACAAATTAGGATTATAATGTGGTGTGCATGATCAAACTCACTACAACAAACGGTGGTAATTTATCGGTAATCAATGAAATCACAACCCTACGACTTAACTCATTGTATTTGAAACCAATACTCTCTTGTTTTACTATCTTCTCTAATTTCAAACCATTGTGACTCACTAATTAAACATCATTCTCTTTCACCAACTGCTCTCTTATCTCTAAAATTGAATTAATTGAGAAGAAGATATGGTCCTTTGGGTATAATATCCGGACTTAGGTTGACTGTTACTACTGCATTGGGTATGTTTGTCCTTAAGCGGTGATATTTTACGCATCAAGCGATTTTGAAAACATTATTGACAAGTAGTAAACTGGAAGCTCGAGTGGTATCTAGAACTGAAAGACAAGGTTTTGAATTTTTATTTTACAAACAAATCATTTCACACAAATGTTGAGGTTCAATAGTGAGTTGAAGTCCTACATTTATTAGAAATTAGAAGTTGAGTAATATACAAGTGAGAAAGACACACAAACCTAATATTTTAAGGTTTTAGGTTAAAAGTGGTGTCATATTATCTTATATATGAATTGTGTCCCATGATGTCATGATTTGTAAAATTCTGAGATAGAACTAAACCTTCAATTCATCAATCTATCTCAAAAACTTTACTTTTTGAAGTAGCATGTATGCTGTCCCATAGAAAGTTTAAATTTGAGTTCATCTTAGTGACTTCAGTACCACTACCAGCAGCACTTTTTAATTTTACAATACAGCGTAAATAGCTTCAATAATTATCATCATTATTTTGCCAAGGGAACTTATGGAAAGGAAAAGCCATTATTTACTAAAAGTAATAATCTTTAGGACATAGCCTAAAATGTTTGTCATTGCAAGATGTCTCAAAAGCGGTGCCTAAAACGATTCAGGTCCACTGAACATCATACAGAAATTTCGTTGCAGGTGATGACCAAAGCTACTTGTTGAGAAGCAATGCATAAAGAAAAATACTGAGATCTGATCCTAACTGTGACACTCAGCTCCCATTCCAACGTACTGGATCAAAAACACAAACCGTTATTGACGCAATAGTTCAAGGGCTTTCTGCAATGTAGGCTTAAACCTATCGACATCAAGCTTTACATTTTGATTGTCCAAATAAACAGACTTAAATTCTTCCCATCTTATTTTCTCAATCAATGGGGGGTCCTTTATAAACTTGTGATCTAGCGGGTATTGTTGTATAAGAGTGCTTTCTTCCAAGCTTATTTTGTATTCCAAGTACTTTATGTTCATATCCTTTGACGGGTTTCCAAAGTCATTTGTGGCAAGCCAGTCCAATGCAAACCCACCATAAGGCACAACTTGGATGAAAACTGCATTTTCCGGAAGAAAAAGTATGTTAGTGAGACCAGCACCATGAACTCCCAAAAACACATCACACGAATTCACAACATTTGCAAAGCCCCACATGCTCCCCCCTGCTTCCTTAACAATGACATCAAACCCCAAACTCTGAGCCATTTTTGCTATTTCATCTATATTAGTGAAGGATCTTGATCTTTTTCTTGAAAGAATCAGGAGCCTTGGCTTCCCAAGTTCACCATCTCTGACTTTGATTGCTTCAACTCTCTTCAGTGCATAGGAACTTCTCAGAAAAACTCTGAAGTCCTTCATAGAATAAGAGTACTTTTGAGGGTCAATGGTAAGCTCTTTATTATGCCGCTTGAGACCCACATTCAGCCTCTGGAAGCAATGAACTTCATCATCTTCATCAATGTCTATAATCTCGTAGTTAGACAGCTTCTTAAGAAGTGGTTTGTGTTTTGAAATCCACCAAGACCGATTGTCAGTTATGATAAATTGTACTTCTCCATTGAATTGTCTAGAAGTCAAAAACAGTGGAATAACAATGTCAGTGAATTCATGGAAGTGGTTACCAGCATACCCTCCAGTAGAAAACAATACAGCTGGAATGCTGTGAGTTTGGGTGCATCGGGGGACTTCCTGGCTAACATTCACTGCCTTCAATGACCATTCTCTTACACGAATCATCGCATCTACATCATTCCTCCTTGCATAAGGCTTTAAACTCCATGACATGTTTTTCCCCAACGTTTTTATCTTAGATGAAGCAATGTATAGAGTGGAGGATTTTCCATGGACTCTTATATCTCCCCTTGCTTGGCAATATTCTGTTCTTTCTTCTGAAGTGCATAGTAGTTCCTCTATCTTTGTTTCTTTTCCTTCAACTGCAAAATAAAGAATGGTAACTTACATTGTAAAGGCTAGCTTAAATAACTCTATCTTTATCTTTATCCATTTGTGGAGAACTGTCAGAGTCTTCTACAAGAATTTTGACTACATTGTCTTTAACTGTAGACCCAAAGAGTCATTACATAATCGTATCTTGTCAGAAACATAGAATCATTTACCCCCTTAACACACGTATAATCAGCATTTAAGGATTGGTGAGCTGTACTTGTCTTAACTTTGTTAGGATTCAGAATATCTTACCTTTGGCTATTTGTGAAGAGCTTCTGGTGATCAGCATTTTGGTGTTGACACCGATGGAGAGCTTCAAGTTCACTGTATAGAACCAAAGGAAATCAAAATCATAGTTAATGGCTACCATATACATATATCTGCATTTCATGCCAATTGGCAAAGCACAATGTATGCTTGTACTTGGCCATGGATTATGGAAATAAGTGACTAATGCAAGTGGGTACAGAGAAGTTAAGCACTCACAAACATGCACAGGACCCAAGTAAGGCTTAAACACAGTGCAAAGACTCAAAACTAGGAAGAAGCAGCTCACAAATGCTCCATATCCCAACCTTTTCTGCTCATACCGACTAAAGCTTTTGGATAGTATTTTGTCGTACATCATTATTTCTTTTATCAATCAAGAGCTCTGCCCCCTGCTATATGTCAGGAATAGCACAGTGCCTTCTAAGTTCTAAGTCTAACCAATGGAAGCCATTTTGATCACCACCTGATTAGTGGATGACCATAAAAAAGTTTGAGTAGTCGGCTAAGACAGATTTTGAGGCACTTCTATATGAGAAATGGAGGAAGGTTGAGGTGCATTTTCTAGTCAATGTTGCCCCCGCACGTAGTTGTTATGTCTTGAATCAAGAATATATAATAGCGAAGGAAAAGGACTATTGTTGACTGTTACGACGAAGAAACCTTTTTAATGATTGGTATTTGGTTTGATCATATTTTTTTCACATATGAAGCATGAACTGCCAACCGTGGAACCCAGCATTGAAAAGTATTAACCAACTAAAGCTTGCTTAAAATGTTGATATCAATTATTGCAGTTATCGAATCACCCTTACGTAGCACTGCTAGATTATTACCTAACTTGTGCCACACATCTAGCTCAAGTGAAAATCTTACTTGCAGGCTGCACCATCCCTGCATGAAAGTAGCAGCTTCGTTTGCTTGATGAACAAAAAACCAAGGACAAATTAACATTCAGTTTGAACTATTATATGCATTGAAGTGTAAAATGGGCCGAGCTTGATGGTTGGATTTCTCTTTTTTACTTTGACAAATGTGGATAAAAATAAAGAAAATACTTCACAAATACGTTCCATTTTCATTTTGTTTTTTTATCACATCATACATTTCAAAAATGAGGTATACGATCATCATAACAAAAAAAAAAAAAAGAAAAAGAAATTGTTCAACACCGAGAATTCAAGTGACAAACTATTTGTATCAACTATCAACTTATGTCACACATTCTCCTTCAACGCAACAAAATAAAATCGAAAACAAGAAATTACTTCATAAAATTGTCGGCAATTCTAGTTCAAACAATTCGTTTGGTGACAGAGATCAAGACATTTTAACAATATGGATTTTTTTTTTCTAGTTTTTGGTGGGGTGCATGATGAGGCTGGAGTCATATATACCTGTGTATCTCAAAATGATTAAAGAAGTAGATAGTTCTAAAAGTAAAAATTGTTAATGGATTTGATGACGTAGAGAAACTTGTTGGTGATTAATCGTATATTATATTGTAACTCATAAAATAACGCTCTTCTTACCTCTTTAGTTCTTTCTTACACACAAATTCAAAATATTAAGTAACGAGGCATGAGAATCATCTAACAAATCCTTGACCTTAAAACTCTGAGCAAGCCAATAGTGATGCTTACAATTTAAAGTCAACGTTAGGTAGCAAATTTTGGGATTAAATTAGGATGTGTAAATGTACCCTGCGTGCGATGCATGTTCCACTTTCTCTGCATTAATCTAACTACAATATTTTCCGTTTCTCTTCTTATTCCTAATTCTGATTTCTCACATGAAATTAACTTTACAATTATAGATTAAATGAAAGTTTATGTTAATTTAATTACATTATGTATTTCAGTTAACATCGATTTTTTATTTTCTTGAAAAACAAAATGTGGATATGTTCGAAGACGAGGCTTCTCCTGGGGTATAGCCCTGTTACTGTGTGTGTATCTTTCCATGATGATCTTCACATCTTTGTGCATAGTAAGTTGTTACTTGTAAGTAACTTATTTGGTTAAAACTTAAACAAGTAATTGTAAAATAAGTATTTTTTTTAAATTAAGCATTTATTTATTTATTTTAAAAGGCAAATGTCTATATGAAGAGTTAACTTTTATGTTACAGATGCCATGGCCAAAGATAGCACTGAACAAGCTTTAGTTATAAAAAAAATAAAAATAAAAATAAAAACACGAGTGAACCTGTTGTTGAATTAATCCACCTCCGAGCTCTGATTTTAATCTTTTTCATTAATTACTAACTGAATATTCATCTGGGATCTCCTATCTTAACATTAAAAGCTAAAACACCCTCATTCTCCAAATAATGCAAAGATTCACTATAAGCTCTATACAAGGAGAAAATTAGGCGAACAACACAACAAAAGCAACCTATTGCAGTCTGGACATACAAGAAAGAAAAATGCTTAACCTTCGATTTTATCCATCTCCAACACCTCTGTTTGATATTTTCCAGAGCAGAATCCAAACACCACTGTGTTTGATAGGATTTTCTTTTTAAAATAAGAAAAAAGCTACTTATCTTTTTAAGTCGAAACAGTTCGGTTAAACACATTAAAAAATAAAAGCTATTTATTTTATTAAAACAATTTTTTTAATAAGCTTAGCATGCACTCCTTATATTAATATTTTTTGGCTTTTGAATCCTTACAAATATGATTTTCTCTAGTTTTAGTTATTGTATTTTTATTTATTTATTTATTTTTGTCGTTGTTGCCTTTAGATTCTTAGTGATCATTTTTAGGCCTTACCATTAACTATAATGAGTTTAACACTAGAATGAAAATATTAATTATATTTAGATAAGATACCATATTATTTTTGGTATAGATTATTTTAATTTTTAATATATTGTGAATAATTAATTTTATTATATTTTTCTTAATTTTCCATTCAATATTTACTTTTAACATTGCATTTTATTTTTAAAAACTATAATTTAGTTAAATACTTATACTTTACTGTTAAGATGCTACTTTTATATTATAATTATAAATTAATGATTACATATAATTAATTTTTTAATATTTCACAATTAGTAATTTTGTATCCAAAATAATAATAAAATTATTAAACGTGTTTTATATTTTAAAATTATTGATCATAATATATTAAAATTAAAAGAGAAATTCACTTAGTTTAAGAATAAATATCATATACTTATTTTTTATACTTAAATAATATCCAAATTATAACATCAAGATTTTAATAATAAAAATATATGTGATTAATGGTTTCCTTAAATTGCCCTAGAAATCTAATTTTAATTATTGTTAATAATAAAATCAATGATAATGTTACTAATAATAATATATAATCATATGAAAAATAACATCTTACTAAAACTAGGAAATTAGTTATGCTAATAGAATAGGAAGAAGTATGGGTTATAGAAACCCAATTTTATGGCCGCAAAGGATGGATAATAAAAAATCCAACCAAAATTGTTATCAATTGAAGGGTTTTACAAATAAATAAATAAGTGCAACGATAACAATATATAAATAAAGATAATCCTATTTTTTTAATTATTCTAATAAAATTTATATTTTAAAAATCAGATTGATTCTTCGATTTGACTGAAAAATCAATAAATCAATCTAGTAACTAGTTCAATTAATGTTGAAAACTGATCAAGTAAAGAATCGGTCTTAAAACTTGAAAACCAGTCATGAACAGTAAAACCGGTGAAAACCAATGGTTCAACAGATTTTGCTTGTTCATAATTTTTTTTTAAACTTTTCTTGCTAAATGCATCCTTCTTTTCCTAAATCCACCCGTTTTAATTCAAAACTTAATGAAAATGGAGTTAACTTGACAATATAAAGATGTATTTAGTAAAAATACTTTTCTTTTATAATTACTTTTGATATATTTTTTTATTTTATAATTTTAATTGTTATAATACATTAATAATAAAAAATACTAATTTATTAAGATCATTCTACCACCAATTCAACAGTTCAATAATAGTTGAACCAACATGAATCAGTACTTTTACTAATTCAATTACTAGTTCAGTTTTAAAAACATAGAATAAAATAAAACAAATAAAATTGAGTTTAAGATTAGCGTTTTAAAAGATTAGAATCACTAAAGTATTTGTAAAAAAAAAACTAAAATAGAATAAAATATTATTAGAAAAATAAAATTATAAAATTCAAATTCTTAAAATAGGGAGTAAAGTAAGGAGGGACAAGAAGATGTTATATTTTGATTTTTTTTCCCAATTATCTATTATGAATAAGATTGACTTTGTATAATATAACTTGCATCCTCTCTAGTGTCTCCTCTTCAACATTTTTTCATTTTTTACTCTCTTAGCATAATGTTTGAAAATTGTGAGCCTTAAGATAAATCTTATGTTTAAATTTTACTCTAATTTAATTTATGAATTTATTTCTTATAATTAAAAATTAATTATTAATTTAATATCTCATTTTATAGTTGTATAGTCATAAGAAAAGAAGGATAACAAAATAACCTAAAAATCCTTAGAATAGGGAGAAAAGAAGACTTCAGTCCACAATAAACACTAAGATACCTTCGGGACATCAGGAGCAATGGAATTTCGGATTTTTAACATAAAAGCACCAATAGAACATATAGAGACTTTGGTTTTCAGCATAACTGAATATCAAAGATATAAAGATATATATCATTTCAAATGAGAAAATAATATCAATAATACAAGGAATTTCAGCTTCAATGAAAACCTTACACCCACAATAAAATGATTAACTAAATTAATTAGCAAAATTATTTATTAACGTCATTCCCAGTAAAGTTGCGTCAAGTCACCAGAATAACTGACAAAGCACGACGGGTAAAAGTAATACATGATATTAAACATGTAATACCCATAAGGTAATAAACATTTCTTTGCTATAAATAGCTCGTTCACTATGAATAGTACTGGTACATTTTGTTTGCAGGTTTCTCTTTCGCAGGTTCTCTCTCCTTTGTGAAAAAAAAAAAATTTCGACAAGTTCACTATAAATAGTACTGTACATTTCGGTAGGAATAATAATTATTAATTCAAAAATTATCTTACAACATTATTGATAAAAAATTAAATATAAAAAATTATTATCAAAAAATCTTTTTGACATAACAATTTTAAACATTATTAATAACATTTTATAAACATTAATTGCATGGTAAAGAATCAAATCTTATTATAGTTTAACACATTTATATATATTTATAAATATTTTTTTGGTGCATTTAATTTAGGAGAAAAGTCAAAATGGCTATAATATTAAAATTGAAATTTTCTTCAAAATTAATGCATCATTTTCTTAAGTCATTCTCCTTTATAAATTTTAAATTAATATTTAACTAAATGCATAATTTCTTGACTATTATTTTAATATTTATAAACATATATTTAAGTAAAATTAACTTATAAGCTAGTCAGAGCTGATAAGATAATTAAAGCTTATAAAAATATTTTAACTTATTATAATTAAACTATTTAACTTATGATATTATTAAATCATCGTTATGTACTTATACAAAATACTTAAAAATAAACTTATTGAATGAATAATTAAACTATTTTGTTATAAAACTATCTTAAACAAATTAATTTAAACATATTTGTTATATATTTAAGTATAAGTTTATTTTGGGTAATAATAATTATTGAAGAGATTTTGGGAATATGGTTTATTAACTATTCAAAAATAAACTTTATTATTTATAATGGTCAATTGTATGTGACTATATTTATTTTAAGAGTTTAATTGGTATACACGGTGAGTATAAAGATATAAAGATTATTGCACTGACATTCAATCACAACCCTTCATGATAAATTTGTTGACTTTACTCATTACTATTTTAAAAGTCACATAAATGAAAAGTTATTATTGAATGTTAGTGTAAAAAATCTTTTACATTAGCAGTGTATATCAATTAAACTCTTATTTTAATCATGACATGAGTTATGTGTAATACTTATATAGAGTTTTGTCACACAGGGTGGTCTTAACTCTTGAATTTTTGTAAATGTTTATAGTTTTTATCATAAAATACTAAAATAATTTAATTTATAATACTATTGATAAATTATGTTAAAATTATTATATATATATATATATATATATATACACAAAAAAAGTTGAGTTTGTAATAAACACTATATTAACTAATTTAATTTAAATATATTTTTAATATAAATTTTTAATATTATAATATAAATATTAATTCATGAGATATTTATTTATGAAACTACTTAAATATATTTTATATAGTTTCTAATTAAGAATAAAATAATTATATAAGATTTGAAAGTAAACAAATATTGTTGAGTCTCCTATATGCAACTATATTAAATATTATAAAAAGATTTTTTTTTTTTAATGATTCACTCGATAAAGCAAAATCATCTCCTGTAAATGATAATTTTAATTTTTGTTATAATTGAAAGTAATTTTATTTATCATTTATTGACTTTGGTACACACTTGTATGAAATACTTGAAGAAATAGCTCCTTTAATAAATAATTTCAAATTATTTATTTTTAATAAACTAATTTTAATATATTTATGCAAAATAGATATATAAGGTGACTTAGTTGGTTAAGGAAGAAGGAAGATAGGAAAAAGACATAGGTTGATCCTCACCATTAACAAAAACTAAAAGTACTAACAACACTAACATTTGTCATATATATATATATATATATATATATATATATATATATATATATATATATATATATATATATATATATATATGCAAAATAATTTTATAAGATCTCTAAGTAAAAACAAATATTGTTAAGTTGTTAAGTTTGTATGCAGTTGTATTATTTAGTGGAGAAAACATTTTTCTGCCTATAATGGACTTGACAAACTTAACTCTCATTAATGATAAGCCTAAGATCGCAAAAACAATTTTAATTTATAATATTTATTCACCTTCAATATATGTACTTAGTATGAAATATTTTTATTGCACATAGTACAATGCTATTAGTAGTCTTTAATATAAAAAGGCTTAAATACAATTTTAATTCACTTATTTTTCAAAAGTTGTAATTTTAGTTTATCTAATTTAAAATGGATACATTTGTTATTCAATTTTTTAAAATCCATAATTTGTTAAATTCTTTAACAAATTAATTTTAATTTTTTATTATATATTTATGTATAAATGATTTTATAGAATTTCTAAGTGACAATAAATATCCAATAGATTTTGTCATGCAACTACTCAAAAAAAAACATAATTCCACAACTCACGAAAAGGAAGAAAGATGATGATGACCTAAGATTAGAGGTGTGCAAGGTTGTGAACAGACGCCCTTGAGGTAGAGACTAACACTATACCAAATGTGATGGGAATGCTAAAGGCCTCATACAAAACTAAATTGATAAATTTGGATGGTCTAGTGGCTTTTTCTGAATTTGCTGAAAAGTGATTTAGGGAGCTGGAGAAGGAGATTATGCCTCCTTTGTTGAAAGAGGAGGATATTATGACATTCAAGGAAATTCTCATCTCACAGGAAGAATATAATTAAGTAGTATAAACCCTGGAGAAGGTCTTTAATGGTGACGATGTTAAGGAAGACTGTTGGATGTTGTGCTTTGGAAGCAAAGGTCAAGTGGGATCGGGCTAAGAAAGGTTCTATTAAAATTATTTACTTACCCCATAATTACTATTAAATCTTGTTCTCTGTGGAGGAGGATTATATAGAGCAATTTTTTAAGCACCTTGGATGATGGCTGATCATTATATCTTGGTGCAACAGTGGCGACCCTTCTTCATCGAAAGTGAGGCAGTTTCAAAAAAGGTAGTTGTTTTGATTCAGATTCTTAATTTACCAATTGAATTATATGATGATTAATTCTTGGGACGAGTTGGTGGAACACTAGGGACCATGCTGAAGATTGACTATATTACTGCAATCTAATCAAGGAGACAATATGCAAGATTTTGTGTGGAACTTGATCTCAATGCACCTTTACAATAAAAAATTATTGCTTGGGGTTATTTACTCCATTACAATATGAAGGACTACGAAAAATATGCTTCAAGTGTGGTCGTTATGGCTACAAAGACGTCAACTGTCAAATGAGATTCCATGACCAAACTAGAGAACTTGGTGGGAAGACTACCGAAAATGAAACCACAGGAAAAACATCACCAGATTGGGCGCCTGAATCGGTTAACAACAAGGCCACAAATCACTCATGTTTTAATGCCAATAATGATGGCAGGATGGATGTGCCTACCACAGGTTCAAGATTTACCATTAAAGAGGGCATATCAAACATTTATGGACCATGGTTTATTGTTAAACGAAATAACAAAAGACCCCAAAATCATGGGCCAAAGGATCATCATTTGGGAAAAAGGTGCATAAAATAAAATCAAATGTCGAGGACGTGCAAACTAGATCACCCTTTGATCTTATACGCCTAGACATGGACACACCCGCAACTGATATACACTTTGACAACCATGTGATTCCTGTGTCAATGCTAAAAGTTAAAACCATGGTTAGCATGCAGCTCAATCAGTTGAAGATTACAACCAAAATCGTAAAGTTGTGTCATCTATAAACACAGCTACTGTACATACAGATAAATTAAAGGCACGTAGAAGCCATGAATTACAGGATGGTGGTCATGTATATAAGGACAATATTAGCATGGAAAAGTCTTATTCTACTAGTACCGATTTAAAGAAAAAGGATCAACCAAAAACTTGTGACCATGTGGGATATCGGAAGCTGATGTTCGTGCATGTTATGATGGCTCTAGAAGGGTGAATGCCCTTCAAGAACTCAAGCTCATTTTCCAATATCAAATTTGGGCAAGTATTTTGTGTTTAGGGGTCTGAGAACCTTGACGAGAAGACCAGAGATGTTCACCATGGATAAGATGGAGGCAGAACCTTGCTAGAATAATGACCATGTTTTTCTTTACAGATGTCTTATACTATCCCTCTAGGTGTAGCAAACGCCACTCAACATGCATGAAAGATTAACCGCGAAGGGTGCAACTGTGATGGAAGTTGTAGAGGTTGCACCTATGGAGGAAGATCACAATATGTCAAGTACATTACATACAAGTCATGTTAGGCTCAAACAACCAATATGTTTTAAATGAACCTCCTATCGTGGAACTGTCATGGAGTGGGGTTTGCGGGTTTCAATGGCTTAATGAAAGACATTTCTAAAAAGTATGATCAGCCCCAAAAAATTGTTGCTAAAATGGGGTTTTACTGTTGGCATCTAGGCCACATAATGGGGAAGTTCGGAGATATTGTGTGTGTGTGGAAATCTAATTATTGGAGTGTTGATGTTCTTACGGAAGATCACTAATTTATGCACCTTAGGGTCCGGTGAAAAAGGCATGCTAGTTTATTGCTTACAGTGGTTTATGGAAGTCCACATATTTAGACCAGGAAAATATTGTGGGAGAATCTAACTCATCTAGCCTATAGTATACACGAACTGTGGGCTTTGGTGGTGATTTTAATTCTATCTTGTAGGAGCATGAGAGGGAAGGGGCTCTCTTTCACCATCACAGAGAGGAATACATGACTTCATAGACTTTGTGCAATCAAATAATCTACTAGATATAGGTTTCCAAGGTCCTGCTTTTACTTCTAAATGCAGAAAACTAATGGAGCAATTAGAGAGGAAGCTGGTTAACTTACAATGGCAGTTTCAATTCCAGCAAGCCACAATTTCCCATCTTCCTTTTTTCAAATCCAATCATCGCCCTATACTGCTCAGAATGACAAAGAAGATGGAGGCTAATAGGAGGTGCAAACCCTTTCGTTTTGTTGCAGCATGGCTTACCCACCCCAATTTTCGTCGTTTTCTAAATGAGTTCTCGAAAGAAAATAAGGTCTAGTATGGTTGAATCCTTAAACTCCACCAAGCCTTGAGAAAGTGAAATGTGGAAGTTTTTGGTAATATTTTCAAATGAAAGTGATAACTTATCAAGCGAATAGATAGAATCAATTGTCGGTTGGCAACAAACCAATCATCATATTGGGAGAATATGCAGAATAAAAATTGACTCCAGTACTAACATGTACTGAAGGAAGAAGAATTATTGTGGTTCCAACATTCCACGCTCAATGGATTTCCGATACTTTCATGCAATCACAACCATCCACCAAAGGAAGAATCGTATTAAGGCATTGCAGAACCGTAGAGGAACTGGATTGGAAATCAAGCAGAACTGGAACAACTTGTAACCTATTTTTATAAAAAAAATTACTTCAACTATGAATAATATGTACCTTATAGCATCCAAGGCATTTTTCCATCTCTCTTAGGGGATGATTTGGCCTTATTCAATGAACCTATCTCTATAGTGGAAACTAGAAAGGCTATCTTTTCAATGGGGAATTTTAAATCGTCAGAGGTGATGGGTTACAAGCTATTTTTTAAAAAGTAATTAGAATATTGTAGGAGAAACATTTTGTAAGATGATTGAAGAGGCATTTTCTAACCCCACAGGGATAGTAATGATAAATTCTACTCTCATTACCCTAATTCCAAAAGGGGACGCAACTACCTCCATGAAGGAATTTCAGCCAATTAGTTTGTGCAATGTGTCTTACAAGACAATAAAAAAAATGTTGTCTAGGCGTTTGTGTACTGTAATGGAAAAGTTGGTGCATCTTTACCAAAGTAGTTTTATCCCCCAAAGGAGCAGTAGTGATAATGTCATCATTGCACATGAAATAATTCACTCCATGAGCTACAAGAAAAGGCAGAAGGATTAGATGGTCATTAAAATTGATTTGGAAAAAGCATATGATAGGCTTAGTTGGGATTTTGTTAAAGACATGTTATAGGATATTGGTTTTCCAGTGGCATTTATCAATGTGGTCTGGCATTGCATTTCATCTCCTACAATGTGTATGTTGTGGAATTGTGAGGCATTGGATCCCTTCTAACCATCACGAAGAGTTCAATAGGGGGACCTATTTCCCCTTATGTTTTCGGGTTATGTATAGAGTGTATATTTAATTTGATCTACATTGTTGTCAATCATCAGTTCTAGAAACCCATCCAACTATCAAAGGATGGCCCACGCCTTTCATACTTGGCATTTGTGGATGATATTCTTCTGTTTGCAGAAGCCTCAGTTGACCAAGTGAAGGTGATTAATCACATTTTACCTCTATTTTGTAGTAGCTCTAGCCAAAAAATTAGCCAAGAAAAAACAAAAGGATTCTTCTTTGCTAATGTACCCCGACAAAAACAAGACCAAATTTTAGAAAATTTGGGGTTTCAAAAAATAGGCAATCTAGGGAAGTATCTTGGGATTCCATTGCATCATAAACATATCTCTAGTCAATCCTATCAATTTCTCATTGACAAAGTGCAGCAACAATTGCGTAATTGAAAAAGACATACATTATCCTTTATCGATAGACTTACCCTAGCTAAGTCAGTGGCGCAAGTTTTACCCTCTTATGTTATGCAAACTAACATGTTACCTGCTAGTGTCAATAATATAATTGAAAAGCATTGTAGATATTTTGTCCAGGGGGACTTTGCTACAACAAAGAAAGTTCATTGGATTGACGGGGATAGTTTATGTAGGCCAAAGCAGATGGGAGTCTAAGCTTACGAATGATGAAACATGTGAATTTAGCCCTCATTACAAAATCTAGATGGCACATGACATAGGTTTAAACAATCCATTCCAATTATAAGTGTGGTAGTGATGTGATGCAATCTCACCTAGCATGCATTATGGCTAGGAGGACTCAAGGAAGGCATGGCATGGACAAAAGCTCATTGAAGATTCGAAGCCACAGTCTTCGCTATTTTTAGCTTGTAAATATTTTATTTTAATTAGATAAATAGGAAAGTATTTTTAATTCCCTTAAGGCCATGTATTTCCGGTCATCTTCTTAGTTTATAAGGTATAGGTGTCTTTAGTTAAAAAGGAGGAGTAAGCTTATAATGGGTGCATAAGTTAAGATATGATTTTGGGCTAGCCCATTCACATTAAGATATGCTAATTGCACCCATAGGGGGTGAACTTAGGTGCCTCACTTAAGGCCTAAGACTTGGGTTAATTAGTTTTAATCCTAATTAAGCCCAAGTCCCACATTGCCTAGAAAAGTGTGCCCAAGCTCTCCCATTGGGCTATATATACTCATTCCCCCTCATTGTAAAATTGCACCTTTGAAGTTGAATGAAAATAGTCTCTTTGTGAGCACATTCTTAGTAAAAGGTCTTGAGGATCCTCTCTCTTGAGGAACCTCTTCCTAGTTGGTTTTTATCAAGGGTTCCTTCCCTTGTGGCAAACCTAAACACTTTGGCTTATCTCTCTTTGAGAGTGGCGCCCCACCTCCATTTTCTTTCCCCTCCATCATCCATTTCATGGTGTTTGGAACCTCAAGGAAAAAGATCAAGGGAAGCATGCATCATGATGTCAAGCCTATCATCGATAACTGCAAGAATGGCACTAATTTCTAAAAGGGTATTAAAATCACATGGTATAATGTGAAAAGCAATGTGCTCTAGCAGGTAGGGCATAGGCAGGATATTGATTTCTGGAATGACAATTGGGTGCCTGGGAGAGGGGCCCTAGTGGATTGTTTACAGACCGGACAATGATACAAGGCAATAGCAAAGCTTGTTTCTTTGTGGCTATGGATGGATCTTGGGATACTTGCAAGTTGGAAGGCCTCCTACAAGCATATATGATACTCTTCATCTGCAAAATTGAACCCCTTAAAGGTGATTTAGATGATGCAACACCTCTGTGAAAAAGGAGTTCAGACGACCAATTCTCAACTAAAAATCACATATGAGAGCCTATTAGGCGCAACATTACACTTGTCAAACCAATTTTCAAAACTCTGTGGAAATGGAAGGGACCAGAGCATATTCGGCTATTACTCTATAAGGTAGCTGATGTTATTTTACCTACTAATGATCTGAGGTGTATTAGACTTATGACTCAAAAGCCTTTTTGCATACTATATGAACAACAAAGGGAAACAATACTTTATGTACTACAAGATTGAAATCATCCTCATAACATTTAAAGACAAGTAGGGCATCTAGTATTCAAAATTTCTTCTCGGAACAGAATCTTAAGTGTTCGATTCTTACAAATCTGAAATCTACGAAACTATGTGGCATTGGCAAGTAGGCTCAACTTTTTTGCATTGCTCTAGATCGAATATGGTGGAGGCGAAACGAGTACATTTTTAATAATAAAAACTAGTCGAGTAATCAAGTGGTTCATTCTATTATTTCTTTTTTGCAGGGAACTCCAACAAATACATCATATATAACTACTTTTGAAGGATTCTGATGTGCGATATGCTGAACCAAGAAGTAACTATGGTTGGAAACCCCCAAATCTAGGTATTCTTAAGATAAATTGTGATGCGGTTATTCTCAATTATCAAATGAAGGTGGTTATGGGAGAAGCAATGCAGGACTCTAAAGGAAACTTTGTTATTAGCTTCACCCATTTGATTTCCTACTACGTAGTTGACAAAGCTAAGTTGTTAGCAATCCTACAAGCGTTAAAAATTACTTTTGAGAACGATTTCTGTAACTTGGTTATTGAGTCTGATTCTCTCAACATGATTCTACTTCTAGAAGAAAGGTGTGCTATTGATCATGAATTTTATTCTTTAGTTGACCAAATTGATAAAAAGAGTGGGAAAACTCAATCGTGCAAGTTTGGTTTCGCTCCCCTCAAATCAAATATGCTATCCCATGGTTTTGCAAGGCTTGACTTGACATTGCAATAGGCTAATGCGATTTTTCATTCTGTATTAGAATCTTTATCTTTTGCGTGATTAGGCACTTACCCATCTTTTCACAAAAAAAAAAAAACTCTAAAAAGAACATTATTATTTATATTGATCTTGTACTAGATTCTTGTAAATGATGTTTATAAAAAAATAAAATAAATTTAATTTAATATTATTGGTAAAAAAATTTTGTAAGAAAAATATAATATGTAAATTATTTTTAAACATAAAGTAAACAATTTGAATTTGTAATAAATATATTAACTAATTAGATTCAAATGTATTTTTAATATGCAATTTTTAACCTTATAATATAAATATTAACAACAAAATAATTATTTAAATTTATTTTATATGACTTATATGTAAAAATAAAAATATTTTTTGAGGATTTCATATTAAAAATAAATATTGTTGAGTTTATGATATGTATTAAATATTATAAAAAGAGTAATGGTTCACTGCAATTGTAGAACAAAAATTGTTTTCAGAGAAAATAATTGTAATTTCTATTATAATTTAAACTGCACTTTTCATTTATGATGGTATTGACTCTTATGTATACTTATATGAAAGAAACAACTTATTAAGTAATTAATTTTAATTTTTTTTTATAAAAATTTAATATATTAAATGAATTATACAAATTTTTATGAAATTTACCCTTTTTATGTAATGATGAATGTCAATGCATTTTTCTAAACTGTGTCTCCCACACTTCTTATGGATTATTCACACCTTCAGTGTTACATATATTATATATATTTACACATCCTTGTAGACAACCGTTTTATGAACTTTTTGAAATGTCTAATCCACTTTTTCCATAAAGCTCGCATCCCGCATATGTGTATTATACCACATAAATGTGGAAGAATGTCTAATGCATTTTTTTTTGTCAAGTGCGTCTCACCCGCATCTATGTCAGATGTACCGCATCTACAACCTTGATCCATACTTCTTTTTTTTAGCGCATCTTCTACACCTGTGTGGATGGATATGGACGAACAATAACATTTGAAAGTATTAAAAGTATAGTTACATGTTTATTTGTTAAGGTATTGTAATTACTCTAAAATTTAAAAAATGTGTTGCAGATCTCAGATTGACTAATGATATAGCAAAAACAATAGTATATAATGAGGTGCAAACCTCACCTCACAAATGGATTTTTTGAGGTTGAGTTAGACTCGATTTCACCATTTCTAATATGGTATAGTCTATTCTAGTGATTTATTATTGTTGGATTTATTGACCCACTATCGAACCACTCACAAATGTTAAACTTGCAATTTATTATTGTTTAGCTTATCTTGTCATTCGCTACTGGACCCTTATCGGACCACCCACAATTTCACAAATGTTAAACTTCACGCTCAAGATATCCAGTCTTCTACGTGAGGGGTGTGTTGGAGATCCCACGTTGATCAGCAAAACAATAGTATATAATGAGGTGCAAATCTCAACTTACAAATCAGTTTTATGATACTGAATTAGACTCAATTTCACCATTTCTAATAAAATAAAAACTTAATTTAAGTTTTATAATATTAACAGTTTTTTTTATTTTAACCATGTATATTAATTTATATAATATAATATGTACCACTCAGAAATTTTATTGGCTTTACCAAAACAGATTAGCAATCAAGACAACACTTACACGATTCTTGCGCACAATTGCACAAATGGTAACTGATGTGACTTAGGTGTGTAGACAACTTGGACATGCAGTTGAATTTTGTACGAAATATCAATATGAAAGCAAGCATTCTTCTTGGTATAACTAACAATAGAATCTAAATGGTAATTACTTTACTAGATTGATATCTGGATTTCTCATGGTTTTGAGCCACATGTCAGCAACTATTCGTGAGGAAATGCTCCACAACTGGTCTTGTCCCTTTGCCAATGCATGCTTCCCTTTCTTCCCTGCCTTTCCCAAACCGTATGCCACCAACCATTGCATTGCAGTAAGTCTCTGCTTCCCACTGTCCCATGCATTCTTCTTTATTGAACTCGTCAGCTTGAAACCCCCCACATGCATGCTCATCACCTTGAACCTTTTCTCCGCCTCTTTCTCCTTTTTGTCAGTACTTGTTGCATGTATCAGCACCATCACAGGTCCTCCAACTGCTTCATAGCGTCTCATTGGATCTCTCAATTGAACAACCAATACAAGTGTCACCTTTTCTGGTTCACGATCAGAACCTGCAGCACTTTTGTTGTAGCTTTGGTCTCTGATCCATTCCTCAAGTGAAATAACTGAAGCCAAGAGATCCTTTCCACCCTCTACTTTCTTTGCAGAAATGTCAAATGGGGCTTCTTCCTCACCCATGTCAGCTTGAATTTTTAATGCTTCAACTGCCATGGACTCAATCTTCTGCATGGCAAATGCCAGAAGCTTCTCTGCAGTGAGTGGCTCCTCGTCAACATTCCAAAGTCCTGTTGTTATTCTTGCTTTCCTTCCTGAACTCATGGCACTTCCCATGCTTTTTAAAGAAGAAACTATTCTAGCAGCACTGGAACTGGCTCCTTCCTTGTTCCTACCTTGAATGATGGCATTAGCAATGCCTTCAAAAGCAACCTGTTCTGCAGTTTTGCCTATCATTTCATCTATGGGCATTAAGGACAAAACCTTGGAGCTGAGTTCATCAAAGCCAATGCCAGCCAATTTCTGAAACAATTCAAACCCTGTTAAGGATTGGTGTGATGCCAATACAAAAGGTCTTGACATCTGCATAGCTAGCTTTGGAGAATCTTTTCTAGCCACAACAATATCCAAAGGGTTCATCGAAGCCAAGTAACCTCCATCCCTTGTTTGAACTACACAACCCAATCCCTTTCCGAGGTCAGGAAGATACACTTTGGATTCTCCATCTTCAGCAGAATCATCATCGTGTCCTTCAAGCTTTAGAGGTGGAATTTCAGGTTGATTGAACAAGTAATCAATGCTGTCTTGATCCTCAAGCATCTGAAGAAACTCCCTAGTCACCGTTTCTTCATCTGCATCTAGCCTCTGTGGTTCTATCTCTTCCTCCACTTTCATAAATTTGTCATCTTCTCCCATCATAGACTCAAGAGCTTTTATCTGCTGAGCAATTGAATCAAGCTCAGTCAATCTAGTAAGGTGCACATGATCAAGCATTACTTCCTTGACAACCTCACTTGAAGCGGACTCCTCTTGTACATGTTCCTCGGATTCCTCTCCTCCTCCGTCTTCTTGCTTCTCTTGAACCTCAACCCCTTTATCCACCACCTCGAAATCCGGAAGATCAAAATCCTCCGCCTGGTCCTTAATACGTTCATCAACCTTCTGTGCAGAGGAAGAGGAATCCTGCACTGGATTTGGATCATCAAGGTTCAAATCATCCATTCCTTGAATATCCTCTCTTATTCCTGATTGCGAAGGAGTCCATGCATCATTTCTACTTGCCATTCTAGGACTAGGCATGCTGAATGATGTCTTGGATTGTTTACGAGCAAAAGAAGAAGAGAAACTACTAAGCTTGCTGGAGCCGGACTTTGAATTTTCAACTTGATTATTATATATATCAATTCCTCCATCTTTCTCCATGATCTGGAAGCCCAGTTTGAGAACAAGTTCTCCTCCTTTTGCCTTCCCAGATAAGCCAAAGTTTGTGTCCCATTGCCTCACCCGCGTGCCTTGTTGGTTTTTCTCAATGGATTCTTTAATCAACTCAGTCAAGTCCACAGAGCTTCTTCCAAAATCAAGCTCCTTAGCGTCAACAGCAAAAAGGTATATCCAAAAGGGGCGTGGCTCAAACTTGATATGCTTTGAAGTGGCTTGGTTGGAGGTGTGATAAACATGACACCGGATGAAAAGGGTCTCTTCAAAATCAGCAGCTCCTTGTGCAACCCTTGATGGCATTGTCTTAACAGAACCATCCTTTGTTTCTTTCTTTCTAACACAAACGGATAGCCTGAGTCCATTCATGGAAGAAGGAAGGCCTTGAGCTGCGACCACTTCAACAGAAAACAAACAGCTTAGTTTCTGCATTCGAATGTGAGACAAAGCCCGAATAGGCTTCCACTTCCAAAGCCCTTTCTTGTCGCTGCCAGTGACACCTGAAGAAGTTGTTGATGGGTCGTTAAGCTTATTCTTGTCAGTGGAATCGGCATCGACATTGACATGATCAGGCTTTGGTCTTGATCTCCAAGGGGACATGGACAAGCGACGTGGTCGAGATTTGTGGATGCTTCCATAATGGTCTTTGGCATCGTCAACTTCAACTTCAAGGGGGGGTGGAGCTGAAGTTCGTGGCAAGACAAGGGAAGTTGTCCTTCTGGCAGTGGCGGCGGAGTGTTGTTTGTAAAGGGATTCGCTCAAAGCCTCTAGTTCTTCAAGGAGTTGTGCGTTCGGGTTGCTCTTAGCAGCTGCCATTACTACTGAGTCAAGAAGCTGCGGCTGCAAATAATGAATGGTGATGATGATGTTTAAGAAGATAGGATGCCTGCATGATTGGAAGTTGGAAGGGATGAATCATGAATATGACGGTTTCTTCTTTCTGAACCAACAAATTTGGATATCTGGAGGATAGAGGATCAACGGGTGGTGTTGCAGTAAGACAATCTTCAAAATGGCAAGTGCGAGTGGTCCCAAACTAATTTAATGTTCCTTTGTCTTCATTCTTCGCAAGTCCCAAGTCGGAACTTTCCTACCCCCGATTTCCTTAGGAAGCACAAACAAACAAACAAACAAACAAAACAATCCAATCCATGTATGCTTTAAGGACTCAATTACCACTCTAGGCTTGACAACATTATTGGGGACTAAAAACCCTCACAATTATTTTATTTTATTTTTTTTACTTTTAACCCTTTCTTCTCCTTTTCCTTCTCCCTAGAGCCCCAGAAGTCACCTCAATCTTTCACCAAATCGCATCAAAATCACAAAATACAACCGCACGCCCTAAACACCCAAACCTTCCTTCCCTTAACGATAGTTTCTGTCGTACCCTCCCACTCTAACCTTCACTGTCCCTCCACTTCACTTCCATTGTCAATGCCTCGCCCAAAGATTGCGGCCCCACACCTCTTTCTTAGTTGGAAAATCATAAAAAAATGGATGTACATTTTTTTTACTCAGCGTTACACTAAAAATATTTAGTCCTTTAAATTTAAAAATAATTATTTAGTCTTAATTGGAATCAAAGATAGTATTTACGATAATTTTTATTTGTTTGAATATATTATTTACAAACTTTTTTATGTTGAACATATTATTTCTTATGTGTTATAGAAAAATAGATTTTTTTTTTTGGAAATTATCCCTTCTTAATTGGGATTGGATTGAATTTATTTTACAAATCTAATCCAATTAAAACTTTTTTATTCAATTTAATTTTACATCAAATTCAATTAATTCTCATATATATATATATATATATATATATATATATATATATATATATATATATAGGAAGATTATATAAAGCAGTAATTTTTTCTAAATTTGATTTAAAATCTGGTTATTATCAAATTAAAGTGGCGGAAGAAGATAAGTATAAAACTGCTTTTACTGTTCCTTTCGGGCATTATGAATGGAATGTAATGCCTATGGGACTTAAAAATGCTCCATCAGAATTTCAAAATATTATGAATAATCTTTTTAATCCTTACTCCGAATTTGCTGTAGTCTACCTAGATGACGTATTAATATTTTCTAATACAATAGAACAACATTTGAAACATCTAAAAATTTTTAAAGAAATAATAAAGAAAAATGGTCTAGTAATTTCTAAAAGAAAAATAAAATTAGGTCAAACTAAAATAAGATTTCTAGGTCATGAAATATTTCAAGGGAAAATAACCCCTATAAATCGAAGTATTGAATTTGCAAATAAATTTCCTGATGAAATAATAAATAAGAATCAATTACAAAGATTTTTGGGATGTATTAATTATGTAGCCGATTTTATTCCCAAAATAAGAATTATTTGTCAACCCTTATTCCTTAGACTTAGAAAGAATCCTAAGCCTTGGACTGAGAACCATACTAAAATAATTAAAGAAATAAAAGGCCTTGTTAAAACATTACCCTGTTTAGGAATTATTCACCCTAACTCTAAAATAATTGTGGAAACAGATGCTTCAGAAATAGGGTTTGGAGGAATTCTAAAACAAACCTTTTCAGAAAATAAAGAACAGATAGTAAGATATCACTCGGGAGCTTGGGCAGGAGCTCAAATTAATTACAGTGTTATTAAAAAAGAAATCTTAAGTATCGTTTTATGTATTAATAAATTCCAAAATGATTTAATGAATAAAGAATTTCTGTTAAGAATTGACTGTAAATCGGCAAAAGAAGTTTTAGAAAAAGATGTTAAAAACATTGTTTCTAAACAGATTTTTGCCAGATGGCAAAGCATTTTGTCTTGTTTTGAATTTAAAATTGAATTTATAAAAGGTATTAATAATTCAATTCCAGACTTTCTAACACGGGAATTTCTTCAGGGCACTCCTTCTTCAAAATGAGACCTTCAGGAAAAACGGCCCTCACAGATACTCCTTCAAAATCAAAACCCCTAAGTATAGCCGACCTGGCCCCTTCATATGCAGTAAAGTCTTCACTAAATACCTCTGAAAATACCCGAGTATTACCAGCCTCCCTAACTAAAAAATCTCCCTCTGAATTATCTTCTAAAGGAAATTTCCCTCCACTAAAACCTTCAAGTTCTTCTAAACTCCCTGAAAATTTAAATGCTCAAAAAGATTACCACATCAAAACTCCCTGTATTCCTATTCTCCCAATTGAACCAGAATGGGAAGAGGAAGAGCCACCGGCCATCATTGACAGAATTTGCCCTAAAGGATGGGCATGGATTCCAAATAATTTTGAAAAAACTTTAAATTTTTATCAAATGATTTTATTGGATACTCATTCGGTCGAATTAATTCCCGAAAAAGATCCAAGAAATCCCCTTATTACTAATTATTCAAAATTAAAAATTTTAAATGTTTTATGTCCCACAGACTGGAATCAAAATTGGTTGACTCCAAAAGGCTTTTCTATACCTTTTAAGCCAACCTCTTTTAACTACTTTGATTATCAAGAAGCTTGGTCGAAAATCCTTTTAAATACGAATCCTAAGCATTCTTGGTATATAAGTTTTAAAAATGAATTACCTACTCGATTACCTTCTTGGTTCATTAAGTGGGTAATTGATTTTTAAAACTTATATACCAAGAATGCTTAGGATTCGTATTTAAAAGGATTTTCGACCAAGCTTCTTGATAATCAAAGTAGTTAAAAGAGGTTGGCTTAAAAGGTCTAGAAAAGCCTTTTGGAGTCAACCAATTTTGATTCCAGTCTGTGGGACATAAAACATTTAAAATTTTTAATTTTGAATAATTAGTAATAAGGGGATTTCTTGGATCTTTTTCGGGAATTAATTCGACCGAATGAGTATCCAATAAAATCATTTGATAAAAATTTAAAGTTTTTTCAAAATTATTTGGAATCCATGCCCATCCTTTAGGGCAAATTCTGTCAATGATGGCCGGTGGCTCTTCCTCTTCCCATTCTGGTTCAATTGGGAGAATAGGAATACAGGGAGTTTTGATGTGGTAATCTTTTTGAGCATTTAAATTTTCAGGGAGTTTAGAAGAACTTGAAGGTTTTAGTGGAGGGAAATTTCCTTTAGAAGATAATTCAGAGGGAGATTTTTTAGTTAGGGAGGCTGGTAATACTCGGGTATTTTCAGAGGTATTTAGTGAAGACTTTACTGCATATGAAGGGGCCAGGTCGGCTATACTTAGGGGTTTTGATTTTGAAGGAGTATCTGTGAGGGCCGTTTTTCCTGAAGGTCTCATTTTGAAGAAGGAGTGCCCTGAAGAAATTCCCGTGTTAGAAAGTCTGGAATTGAATTATTAATACCTTTTATAAATTCAATTTTAAATTCAAAACAAGACAAAATGCTTTGCCATCTGGCAAAAATCTGTTTAGAAACAATGTTTTTAACATCTTTTTCTAAAACTTCTTTTGCCGATTTACAGTCAATTCTTAACAGAAATTCTTTATTCATTAAATCATTTTGGAATTTATTAATACATAAAACGATACTTAAGATTTCTTTTTTAATAACACTGTAATTAATTTGAGCTCCTGCCCAAGCTCCCGAGTGATATCTTACTATCTGTTCTTTATTTTCTGAAAAGGTTTGTTTTAGAATTCCTCCAAACCCTATCTCTGAAGCATCTGTTTCCACAATTATTTTAGAGTTAGGGTGAATAATTCCTAAACAGGGTAATGTTTTAACAAGGCCTTTTATTTCTTTAATTATTTTAGTATGGTTCTCAGTCCAAGGCTTAGGATTCTTTCTAAGTCTAAGGAATAAGGGTTGACAAATAATTCTTATTTTGGGAATAAAATCGGCTACATAATTAATACATCCCAAAAATCTTTGTAATTGATTCTTATTTATTATTTCATCAGGAAATTTATTTGCAAATTCAATACTTCGATTTATAGGGGTTATTTTCCCTTGAAATATTTCATGACCTAGAAATCTTATTTTAGTTTGACCTAATTTTATTTTTCTTTTAGAAATTACTAGACCATTTTTCTTTATTATTTCTTTAAAAATTTTTAGATGTTTCAAATGTTGTTCTATTGTATTAGAAAATATTAATACGTCATCTAGGTAGACTACAGCAAATTCGGAGTAAGGATTAAAAAGATTATTCATAATATTTTGAAATTCTGATGGAGCATTTTTAAGTCCCATAGGCATTACATTCCATTCATAATGCCCGAAAGGAACAGTAAAAGCAGTTTTATACTTATCTTCTTCCGCCACTTTAATTTGATAATAACCAGATTTTAAATCAAATTTAGAAAAAATTACTGCTTTATATAATCTTCCTATTAATTCTTGTTTATGGGGGAGTGGATATCTGATCCATTTTAGAACATTATTAAGAGGTTTATAATTAATTACCATTCTTGGTTCCCCTCTTTCGATTTCAGAGGCGTTCATAACATAAAATGCAGAACAACTCCATGGGGATTTACTTGGTCTAATTAATTTTTTATCTAAAAATTGTTGTATTTCTTTTCTACAATAATTAAGAGTTTCTTTATTCATTTGTACTGGTTTTGCTTTAGTAGGTATATTACTTTCATGAAATCCTTCTTCGTATGGTAATTTAATAGTAAAATATTTTCTATCCCAAAAAGCAGAGGGAATTTCAGCACAAATTTCTTTTTCCAATTGTTTTTGAAAATTTTCAAAAGTCTTCTTTATTAAGGTATCATTTATTTGTTTTTCAATTTTTTGATATTTTATTTCCAATTGTAATTTATGAATTTGCTCATTTTTATTCTCAATTTTATTAATAAAATTTTCTTCAGTTAAGTCTTTTAAGGTTAAGACTTCTTTTGATTTAATGGGGTTAATAAACTCAAATAAATGATTTTTATGTTTGATTCCTTTCGTAGATACTTCAAAAGGGTATATTTGGGTTAAAAAAGGAGTACCCAAAATTATTTCTTCGGTAATATCCTTAGTTAAAATAAAACTATTTTTAAAACATTTTCCTTTATTACAGATATTAGCATTGGATAATTTATATTGGACTTTTAATTTAGAATTATTGGCAGTATATAATTTTTGTAATGATTTTTCATAATATTGTGTAGGAATTAACCCTTCTCTTATGCAATTTAAATCGGCTCCTGAATCAACTAATGCAATAAAATTTTTATGAAAGGAATTTCCTATAGATAATGATATTTTTATTTGCCATTTCTGTTGTAGAATTTTTATTTGATTTATTAATTCTGTGTCTTCTTCATTAGAATTAGATGTTGTGCCAATATTGTTATTAAATTGTTCGGTTAAGTTTTCTAATTTTAATTTTAGTTGTTTTACTTCTTGCTTTAACTCTTTTATTTCCTGTTGTAAATCTTTTATTGTAACAGGTTTATTTAAAGAATCCATTTTTAATATTTCTGAAAAATTATATCCTGTAAATTTTTCTTTTTCTTTTGATTCTTTAGTTGTTTCTTGTTCTATCATTATATTTTTTAATTTTAATAAATATTCTAATTTATCTTCTTCATTAGCCATTTTATCTACCATTTCTAGGGCTAACTTAGTTTCTGCTTTAATCATGTTTATTTTAAAAGAACAATTACAAGTATCTAAATTTTTACATGTGTGAATATTTTCTTCATTTTCACTATCAGAATTTTCAGTTAATTCATTATTTTCAATTAATGATTCTTCTTCTTCTTCTGAAGTTTCTTCTTCCAATATTAATAGATTTGCTATCTGTTCTTTTAATTCGTCACTCATGTTTAAAGCTTTTATTTTTTCTTTTACTCTACAGTCTTTTTTCATATGACCGATTCGTCCACATTTATAACACACTATATTTGACTTATTGGGTTTATTTACTTTTTTAGAGAATTTTCTAAAATTACTTCTTTGAACTGGGTGAGGTGATTTAATATTCTTTTGCTTTCTTAATTGTCTTTTCCTTTTTTCTGAGGGAGGAATAGGTTTTTCATAACCGTATTGACTACAAAAATTACCTAATTCTTTTATTCCCATTTCTTGATTTCTTTTAATTTGGTTTTGTAATTTTAGGGTATCGCAAATTTCTAAACCTATTAATTTAGTAGCTGTACTTAATCTTCCATAAGTTAAGTCTTTTAAAGGAATGTCATTATATAATCTTGGTAGGCTTTCTCTAACCTTATCTGCAAAAGTTGAAGGAAGTCCAGCCAAAAATCTTTCTTTCCAAAATGCTTCCCTACAATCAGGTCTAGTTAAGACTAAGGTGATGAAATTATCGTGGTACCACCTAAAATCTCCTAGGGTTTTACACCTAATTGTATGAAGAATTAACGATATTCTTTGGTCAAATAATTGAGGATCTCCTACGAAATTATGAATAATAGCTAAAATTAATGTTTCTACCATTAAAGGCATTATTTGATCGGCTTCTTGTTTTACACTATTCATTATATTAAATCTTTCTTCTTCAGAGAGATAATGATCCCACCAACCTTTTAACTGACCGGTGAACCCTGTTACCAGCAGCTTAACCGTAGTAGCCGCATCTTGTTTAGTTCTATAGGCAGAGGCTGCCATGGTCATTTCATTAGTTTTTCTTAATATTTGCATTTCTGTTAGGCCGTCTATATTCCATTCATAAATACTAGAGCCATCAAAAGAGGATGGTGACTCCAGCTCCCATTCTTCAAACTGAATATCAGGGAGAGTTGGCCTATTATAATAATTACGAGTAGTGGGTCTAGGGGTAGGGCCTAAAGAAGAGCTACTCCTAGAATTTCTTCTTAATTTATTAACTTTAAATAAATTATCATCAAACTGTTCTCTATTTATGTCTCCTATTTCTTCATTGGGAATAATTATAGTGTTAACTTTATTGATTTTTAACGCATCCAATTTTTTATTTATTTCATCTAACATGGAATCTTTTCCTAATTTTATATGTTTTAATTCTTCTTCTGAAAACTTAAAGGGTTTAATTAAAGATCTTTCTAATTTTTTAGGAGGTAATTCTTTATCAATTACTTCGGTGGCTATTATATGAACCATTTGATTGGTATAATTAATCTGAGTGTGTAAATTTTGAATATCTTTAATATTAATTTCCCTATTTTCATTTATCATTTTAAAAGGTGATGCTATTACTTCATGATTTTGAATATTAGGAAATTTTACTTCTTCTAAGGGGGGAATTATACTGATAATTTCTCCTTTAGAGGTTTTCCATATTTTTTCAGCGGTTTTTAATACATTAATTTGGAGATTATTGAAACAGTTTTCTGAGAACCAATCAAAGAAAGGAATATTTTCTTCTTTTTCTTCCAAATAATTATAATAATTTTTTCGATATTCTCTTAATTCTATCTGCGAAAAATTTTCAAAGAACCAGTCTCTTTTCTTTTTATTCTCAGGATTTAAAAATTCTTCTTTTAATAAATCTTTATTTATTTCGAATTTTTTAATAACATTTAATTGGTTGAATTCAGACGGACCTGGTGCTGATTCATACTGTGGAGAATTATGTTGGTTTTCTGCTTCTTCATAGTCTGGTTGGGGAATAGTAGGATCTGACCTAATTCCCACATAATTCAAAGACCTAGGTATTGAGAACCCTGATCTATCTATAGACCTTCTTGCCGTGGCAAAAGAGGTCTGCGGACTTCTAAATGATAGTGACCTTCTTAACGGGGCAAAAGCTACTTCTACAGCCCCATCTCTGAATTCAATAATATTATTTAAAACAGGATTGTCTAATTTTTCTGGAGGAAGAATTTCATCTAATTTCCATTTTAATCCTGAAGTTATTTCTTCATGTCTTAATGTTCTAGGAACAGTGGCACTAACCTTGTCTGGATTTACTAATAACATGGTAGTGACATCTTTAGGTGACATAATTAATGCTCCTGGGGCTAATTGAGTTTTCATTGCTTTGTAATATAATCTATATGCTATAGTTAACGGAAAAGAACTGTTATTCCATTTTTCTTCCAGAATTTTTATAGTTAAAATTATATTATTATTTGTTTCATGAAGACTTTTTAATGCTATGGAATAATTAGGATAATTATTAATGTATACCGGGCCTTGATGTAAGTTGGTTTCCATTAAGGCTAGGGTTTGATTTTCAAAGTCTTTAGGTCTATTATCCCTGAGGATGGCTAGTAACGGCATGTCCATACCTAGTCTAAACAGGGGTTTTATTGCTATTTGAATCGATCCTATATGTAGATATCGATAGTCTTTTATATGTTCCATAATTAATTGATTAGAAATTAAAGGTATTTCTTGCTGAGTTGATTTTAGATCTATTTCTTTTTCTACTGTTTTAATTATATATTCTGATTTAAACATATCTTTGAACGAAGTTTTATAAATAGTCTTAATGTCTAATTTCGGTATATTCCATTTATTTAACTCATTTTCAATTTGCGGAATTCTTAATTCATGATGGATCATATTTAACTTAGTTTCTTCAGATTCTTCATTATTAACGTCTATCTTTTCTTTACCTTTAGAAAGCATTTTTATTAATCGAGACATTTTTCTAAAATAATTAGGACCGAATCGGGACCACCAGGCTAAACCAACGGTTTTACTGCGCCCTCTGCGACTAACTACCGGGACCACCCTTACCGGCTGACCAACGCTTCATCCTAATTACTAGATCGTGTTCTTGATTATTAAACTTGCTTTGAAAAGTTTACAGAAAATGATATAAGTTAAAATTGAAGATCTTGAAAACTTAGTTAATTATGAAGATCACGAATGCAGAATTTCACAAACTTCGAACAAGAAAACTTTCTGATGTGGAAGATCGAACTAGTCGCAACCACAGAGCATACTTATATATATTTCCGGCGAAAATTCTTTTAGTTTGGCTCTGATACCATTTCTACCGTGAATTATGAGAAGAGTGTGAAGAACAATTTAAAACAATTTAAAACAAGTTTAAGAATTTAGAAACTTACAGAGGCACAGCTCGGCAGAGCCCTAAAATCCTTTCTCTCTCCTTCCTCTCATCCCTCTCATCCCTCTCATCCCCCTTTGTAAATCTTCCATCAGAAATAAATTTCTTCTTTGTACAACCCTGAATTAGCTGTGCCTCTAATTAGCTGTGCCTCTGTAAGTTTCTAAATTCTTAAACTTGTTTTAAATTGTTTTAAATTATGCTGACAGCTGGTGTGTATGGTCCCGATGTTGGCAATCAACGAAGAGTGTTTACCAGACTGAGAATCTTTACGCAGGTTTGGCATCGCTCTGTCAGTAACTGCTAGTCTGAGTCCAAATTAGGATCTTGTGCCATCTGGATGGCATAGCAATCGTCTGATAGTAATTCTTCATTCTCTTCAGGTTCCTCGTCAGAATCTAAAGAAGATAATGCTTCGAGTAATTTCTGTTTTAGTTCTTTTTTAGTTTTTGTGGGTCCTACCAGGTCTTCAATCTTTAAGGGGGAAGATGAAGCAGAAGCAGGAGTAATGGAGGCCTTTGAGGGAGAATTCTTGAATTGCCTGAATTTAGCATCGACGTAGTCGATATTGAACTTTTGCCACCAGAAAACCTTCACAGTTAAGCAGACTTGTTTGGGAAACGGGTCGCCCATGTGATGGTGAATCTGATATTGTGGTTGCATTAACCATCCAATTCCCATTTTAGATAAAAAACTGGTTAATTTATATTTAGAAGGAATGGCTGGCGAAATTTCTTTGAAAAGGTCATACATTTTCACAATTCTAGCTGGAAGAATACTTTTCACGGGGCCAAAATCAATTACCCACTTAATGAACCAAGAAGGTAATCGAGTAGGTAATTCATTTTTAAAACTTATATACCAAGAATGCTTAGGATTCGTATTTAAAAGGATTTTCGACCAAGCTTCTTGATAATCAAAGTAGTTAAAAGAGGTTGGCTTAAAAGGTATAGAAAAGCCTTTTGGAGTCAACCAATTTTGATTCCAGTCTGTGGGACATAAAACATTTAAAATTTTTAATTTTGAATAATTAGTAATAAGGGGATTTCTTGGATCTTTTTCGGGAATTAATTCGACCGAATGAGTATCCAATAAAATCATTTGATAAAAATTTAAAGTTTTTTCAAAATTATTTGGAATCCATGCCCATCCTTTAGGGCAAATTCTGTCAATGATGGCCGGTGGCTCTTCCTCTTCCCATTCTGGTTCAATTGGGAGAATAGGAATATAGGGAGTTTTGATGTGGTAATCTTTTTGAGCATTTAAATTTTCAGGGAGTTTAGAAGAACTTGAAGGTTTTAGTGGAGGGAAATTTCCTTTAGAAGATAATTCAGAGAGAGATTTTTTAGTTAGGGAGGCTGGTAATACTCGGGTATTTTCAGAGGTATTTAGTGAAGACTTTACTGCATATGAAGGGGCCAGGTCGGCTATACTTAGGGGTTTTGATTTTGAAGGAGTATCTGTGAGGGCCGTTTTTCCTGAAGGTCTCATTTTGAAGAAGGAGTGCCCTGAAGAAATTCCCGTGTTAGAAAGTCTGGAATTGAATTATTAATACCTTTTATAAATTCAATTTTAAATTCAAAACAAGACAAAATGCTTTGCCATCTGGCAAAAATCTGTTTAGAAACAATGTTTTTAACATCTTTTTCTAAAACTTCTTTTGCCGATTTACAGTCAATTCTTAACAGAAATTCTTTATTCATTAAATCATTTTGGAATTTATTAATACATAAAACGATACTTAAGATTTCTTTTTTAATAACACTGTAATTAATTTGAGCTCCTGCCCAAGCTCCCGAGTGATATCTTACTATCTGTTCTTTATTTTCTGAAAAGGTTTGTTTTAGAATTCCTCCAAACCCTATTTCTGAAGCATCTGTTTCCACAATTATTTTAGAGTTAGGGTGAATAATTCCTAAACAGGGTAATGTTTTAACAAGGCCTTTTATTTCTTTAATTATTTTAGTATGGTTCTCAGTCCAAGGCTTAGGATTCTTTCTAAGTCTAAGGAATAAGGGTTGACAAATAATTCTTATTTTGGGAATAAAATCGGCTACATAATTAATACATCCCAAAAATCTTTGTAATTGATTCTTATTTATTATTTCATCAGGAAATTTATTTGCAAATTCAATACTTCGATTTATAGGGGTTATTTTCCCTTGAAATATTTCATGACCTAGAAATCTTATTTTAGTTTGACCTAATTTTATTTTTCTTTTAGAAATTACTAGACCATTTTTCTTTATTATTTCTTTAAAAATTTTTAGATGTTTCAAATGTTGTTCTATTGTATTAGAAAATATTAATACGTCATCTAGGTAGACTACAGCAAATTCGGAGTAAGGATTAAAAAGATTATTCATAATATTTTGAAATTCTGATGGAGCATTTTTAAGTCCCATAGGCATTACATTCCATTCATAATGCCCGAAAGGAACAGTAAAAGCAGTTTTATACTTATCTTCTTCCGCCACTTTAATTTGATAATAACCAGATTTTAAATCAAATTTAGAAAAAATTACTGCTTTATATAATCTTCCTATTAATTCTTGTTTATGGGGGAGTGGATATCTGATCCATTTTAGAACATTATTAAGAGGTTTATAATTAATTACCATTCTTGGTTCCCCTCTTTCGATTTCAGAGGCGTTCATAACATAAAATGCAGAACAACTCCATGGGGATTTACTTGGTCTAATTAATTTTTTATCTAAAAATTGTTGTATTTCTTTTCTACAATAATTAAGAGTTTCTTTATTCATTTGTACTGGTTTTGCTTTAGTAGGTATATTACTTTCATGAAATCCTTCTTCGTATGGTAATTTAATAGTAAAATATTTTCTATCCCAAAAAGCAGAGGGAATTTCAGCACAAATTTCTTTTTCCAATTGTTTTTGAAAATTTTCAAAAGTCTTCTTTATTAAGGTATCATTTATTTGTTTTTCAATTTTTTGATATTTTATTTCCAATTGTAATTTATGAATTTGCTCATTTTTATTCTCAATTTTATTAATAAAATTTTCTTCAGTTAAGTCTTTTAAGGTTAAGACTTCTTTTGATTTAATGGGGTTAATAAACTCAAATAAATGATTTTTATGTTTGATTCCTTTCGTAGATACTTCAAAAGGGTATATTTGGGTTAAAAAAGGAGTACCCAAAATTATTTCTTCGGTAATATCCTTAGTTAAAATAAAACTATTTTTAAAACATTTTCCTTTATTACAGATATTAGCATTGGATAATTTATATTGGACTTTTAATTTAGAATTATTGGCAGTATATAATTTTTGTAATGATTTTTCATAATATTGTGTAGGAATTAACCCTTCTCTTATGCAATTTAAATCGGCTCCTGAATCAACTAATGCAATAAAATTTTTATGAAAGGAATTTCCTATAGATAATGATATTTTTATTTGCCATTTCTGTTGTAGAATTTTTATTTGATTTATTAATTCTGTGTCTTCTTCATTAGAATTAGATGTTGTGCCAATATTGTTATTAAATTGTTCGGTTAAGTTTTCTAATTTTAATTTTAGTTGTTTTACTTCTTGCTTTAACTCTTTTATTTCCTGTTGTAAATCTTTTATTGTAACAGGTTTATTTAAAGAATCCATTTTTAATATTTCTGAAAAATTATATCCTGTAAATTTTTCTTTTTCTTTTGATTCTTTAGTTGTTTCTTGTTCTATCATTATATTTTTTAATTTTAATAAATATTCTAATTTATCTTCTTCATTAGCCATTTTATCTACCATTTCTAGGGCTAACTTAGTTTCTGCTTTAATCATGTTTATTTTAAAAGAACAATTACAAGTATCTAAATTTTCACATGTGTGAATATTTTCTTCATTTTCACTATCAGAATTTTCAGTTAATTCATTATTTTCAATTAATGATTCTTCTTCTTCTTCTGAAGTTTCTTCTTCCAATATTAATAGATTTGCTATCTGTTCTTTTAATTCGTCACTCATGTTTAAAGCTTTTATTTTTTCTTTTACTCTACAGTCTTTTTTCATATGACCGATTCGTCCACATTTATAACACACTATATTTGACTTATTGGGTTTATTTACTTTTTTAGAGAATTTTCTAAAATTACTTCTTTGAACTGGGTGAGGTGATTTAATATTCTTTTGCTTTCTTAATTGTCTTTTCCTTTTTTCTGAGGGAGGAATAGGTTTTTCATAACCGTATTGACTACAAAAATTACCTAATTCTTTTATTCCCATTTCTTGATTTCTTTTAATTTGGTTTTGTAATTTTAGGGTATCGCAAATTTCTAAACCTATTAATTTAGTAGCTGTACTTAATCTTCCATAAGTTAAGTCTTTTAAAGGAATGTCATTATATAATCTTGGTAGGCTTTCTCTAACCTTATCTGCAAAAGTTGAAGGAAGTCCAGCCAAAAATCTTTCTTTCCAAAATGCTTCCCTACAATCAGGTCTAGTTAAGACTAAGGTGATGAAATTATCGTGGTACCACCTAAAATCTCCTAGGGTTTTACACCTAATTGTATGAAGAATTAACGATATTCTTTGGTCAAATAATTGAGGATCTCCTACGAAATTATGAATAATAGCTAAAATTAATGTTTCTACCATTAAAGGCATTATTTGATCGGCTTCTTGTTTTACACTATTCATTATATTAAATCTTTCTTCTTCAGAGAGATAATGATCCCACCAACCTTTTAACTGACCGGTGAACCCTGTTACCAGCAGCTTAACCGTAGTAGCCGCATCTTGTTTAGTTCTATAGGCAGAGGCTGCCATGGTCATTTCATTAGTTTTTCTTAATATTTGCATTTCTGTTAGGCCGTCTATATTCCATTCATAAATACTAGAGCCATCAAAAGAGGATGGTGACTCCAGCTCCCATTCTTCAAACTGAATATCAGGGAGAGTTGGCCTATTATAATAATTACGAGTAGTGGGTCTAGGGGTAGGGCCTAAAGAAGAGCTACTCCTAGAATTTCTTCTTAATTTATTAACTTTAAATAAATTATCATCAAACTGTTCTCTATTTATGTCTCCTATTTCTTCATTGGGAATAATTATAGTGTTAACTTTATTGATTTTTAACGCATCCAATTTTTTATTTATTTCATCTAACATGGAATCTTTTCCTAATTTTATATGTTTTAATTCTTCTTCTGAAAACTTAAAGGGTTTAATTAAAGATCTTTCTAATTTTTTAGGAGGTAATTCTTTATCAATTACTTCGGTGGCTATTATATGAACCATTTGATTGGTATAATTAATCTGAGTGTGTAAATTTTGAATATCTTTAATATTAATTTCCCTATTTTCATTTATCATTTTAAAAGGTGATGCTATTACTTCATGATTTTGAATATTAGGAAATTTTACTTCTTCTAAGGGGAGAATTATACTGATAATTTCTCCTTTAGAGGTTTTCCATATTTTTTCAGCGGTTTTTAATACATTAATTTGGAGATTATTGAAACAGTTTTCTGAGAACCAATCAAAGAAAGGAATATTTTCTTCTTTTTCTTCCAAATAATTATAATAATTTTTTCGATATTCTCTTAATTCTATCTGCGAAAAATTTTCAAAGAACCAGTCTCTTTTCTCTTTATTCTCAGGATTTAAAAATTCTTCTTTTAATAAATCTTTATTTATTTCGAATTTTTTAATAACATTTAATTGGTTGAATTCAGACGGACCTGGTGCTGATTCATACTGTGGAGAATTATGTTGGTTTTCTGCTTCTTCATAGTCTGGTTGGGGAATAGTAGGATCTGACCTAATTCCCACATAATTCAAAGACCTAGGTATTGAGAACCCTGATCTATCTATAGACCTTCTTGCCGTGGCAAAAGAGGTCTGCGGACTTCTAAATGATAGTGACCTTCTTAACGGGGCAAAAGCTACTTCTACAGCCCCATCTCTGAATTCAATAATATTATTTAAAACAGGATTGTCTAATTTTTCTGGAGGAAGAATTTCATCTAATTTCCATTTTAATCCTGAAGTTATTTCTTCATGTCTTAATGTTCTAGGAACAGTGGCACTAACCTTGTCTGGATTAACTAATAACATGGTAGTGACATCTTTAGGTGACATAATTAATGCTCCTGGGGCTAATTGAGTTTTCATTGCTTTGTAATATAATCTATATGCTATAGTTAACGGAAAAGAACTGTTATTCCATTTTTCTTCCAGAATTTTTATAGTTAAAATTATATTATTATTTGTTTCATGAAGACTTTTTAATGCTATGGAATAATTAGGATAATTATTAATGTATACCGGGCCTTGATGTAAGTTGGTTTCCATTAAGGCTAGGGTTTGATTTTCAAAGTCTTTAGGTCTATTATCCCTGAGGATGGCTAGTAACGGCATGTCCATACCTAGTCTAAACAGGGGTTTTATTGCTATTTGAATCGATCCTATATGTAGATATCGATAGTCTTTTATATGTTCCATAATTAATTGATTAGAAATTAAAGGTATTTCTTGCTGAGTTGATTTTAGATCTATTTCTTTTTCTACTGTTTTAATTATATATTCTGATTTAAACATATCTTTGAACGAAGTTTTATAAATAGTCTTAATGTCTAATTTCGGTATATTCCATTTATTTAACTCATTTTCAATTTGCGGAATTCTTAATTCATGATGGATCATATTTAACTTAGTTTCTTCAGATTCTTCATTATTAACGTCTATCTTTTCTTTACCTTTAGAAAGCATTTTTATTAATCGAGACATTTTTCTAAAATAATTAGGATCGAATCGGGACCACCAGGCTAAACCAACGGTTTTACTGCGCCCTCTGCGACTAACTACCGGGACCACCCTTACCGGCTGACCAACGCATCATCCTAATTACTAGATCGTGTTCTTGATTATTAAACTTGCTTTGAAAAGTTTACAGAAAATGATATAAGTTAAAATTGAAGATCTTGAAAACTTAGTTAATTATGAAGATCACGAATGCAGAATTTCACAAACTTCGAACAAGAAAACTTTCTGATGTGGAAGATCGAACTAGTCGCAACCACAGAGCATACTTATATATATTTCCGGCGAAAATTCTTTTAGTTTGGCTCTAGTATTTATGAATGGAATATAGACGGCCTAACAGAAATGCAAATATTAAGAAAAACTAATGAAATGACCATGGCAATATAAACATAATTCTCCACAGTATGAATCAGCACCAGGTCCGTCTGAATTCAACCAATTAAATGTTATTAAAAAATTCGAAATAAATAAAGATTTATTAAAAGAAGAATTTTTAAATCCTGAGAATAAAAAGAAAAGAGACTGGTTCTTTGAAAATTTTTCGCAGATAGAATTAAGAGAATATCGAAAAAATTATTATAATTATTTGGAAGAAAAAGAAGAAAATATTCCTTTCTTTGATTGGTTCTCAGAAAACTGTTTCAATAATCTCCAAATTAATGTATTAAAAACCGCTGAAAAAATATGGAAAACCTCTAAAGGAGAAATTATCAGTATAATTCCCCCCTTAGAAGAAGTAAAATTTCCTAATATTCAAAATCATGAAGTAATAGCATCACCTTTTAAAATGATAAATGAAAATAGGGAAATTAATATTAAAGATATTCAAAATTTACACACTCAGATTAATTATACCAATCAAATGGTTCATATAATAGCCACCGAAGTAATTGATAAAGAATTACCTCCTAAAAAATTAGAAAGATCTTTAATTAAACCCTTTAAGTTTTCAGAAGAAGAATTAAAACATATAAAATTAGGAAAAGATTCCATGTTAGATGAAATAAATAAAAAATTGGATGCGTTAAAAATCAATAAAGTTAACACTATAATTATTCCCAATGAAGAAATAGGAGACATAAATAGAGAACAGTTTGATGATAATTTATTTAAAGTTAATAAATTAAGAAGAAATTCTAGGAGTAGCTCTTCTTTAGGCCCTACCCCTAGACCCACTACTCGTAATTATTATAATAGGCCAACTCTCCCTGATATTCAGTTTGAAGAATGGGAGCTGGAGTCACCATCCTCTTTTGATGGCTCTAGTATTTATGAATGGAATATAGACGGCCTAACAGAAATGCAAATATTAAGAAAAACTAATGAAATGACCATGGCAGCCTCTGCCTATAGAACTAAACAAGATGCGGCTACTACGGTTAAGCTGCTGGTAACAGGGTTCACCGGTCAGTTAAAAGGTTGGTGGGATCATTATCTCTCTGAAGAAGAAAGATTTAATATAATGAATAGTGTAAAACAAGAAGCCGATCAAATAATGCCTTTAATGGTAGAAACATTAATTTTAGCTATTATTCATAATTTCGTAGGAGATCCTCAATTATTTGACCAAAGAATATCGTTAATTCTTCATACAATTAGGTGTAAAACCCTAGGAGATTTTAGGTGGTACCACGATAATTTCATCACCTTAGTCTTAACTAGACCTGATTGTAGGGAAGCATTTTGGAAAGAAAGATTTTTGGCTGGACTTCCTTCAACTTTTGCAGATAAGGTTAGAGAAAGCCTACCAAGATTATATAATGACATTCCTTTAAAAGATTTAACTTATGGAAGATTAAGTACAGCTACTAAATTAATAGGTTTAGAAATTTGCGATACCCTAAAATTACAAAACCAAATTAAAAGAAATCAAGAAATGGGAATAAAAGAATTAGGTAATTTTTGTAGTCAATACGGTTATGAAAAACCTATTCCTCCCTCAGAAAAAAGGAAAAGACAATTAAGAAAGCAAAAGAATATTAAATCACCTCACCCAGTTCAAAGAAGTAATTTTAGAAAATTCTCTAAAAAAGTAAATAAACCCAATAAGTCAAATATAGTGTGTTATAAATGTGGACGAATCGGTCATATGAAAAAAGACTGTAGAGTAAAAGAAAAAATAAAAGCTTTAAACATGATTGACGAATTAAAAGAACAGATAGCAAATCTATTAATATTGGAAGAAGAAACTTCAGAAGAAGAAGAAGAATCATTAATTGAAAATAATGAATTAACTGAAAATTCTGATAGTGAAAATGAAGAAAATATTCACACATGTGAAAATTTAGATACTTGTAATTGTTCTTTTAAAATAAACATGATTAAAGCAGAAACTAAGTTAGCCCTAGAAATGGTAGATAAAATGGCTAATGAAGAAGATAAATTAGAATATTTATTAAAATTAAAAAATATAATGATAGAACAAGAAACAACTAAAGAATCAAAAGAAAAAGAAAAATTTACAGGATATAATTTTTCAGAAATATTAAAAATGGATTCTTTAAATAAACCTGTTACAATAAAAGATTTACAACAGGAAATAAAAGAGTTAAAGCAAGAAGTAAAACAACTAAAATTAAAATTAGAAAACTTAACCGAACAATTTAATAACAATATTGGCACAACATCTAATTCTAATGAAGAAGACACAGAATTAATAAATCAAATAAAAATTCTACAACAGAAATGGCAAATAAAAATATCATTATCTATAGGAAATTCCTTTCATAAAAATTTTATTGCATTAGTTGATTCAGGAGCCGATTTAAATTGCATAAGAGAAGGGTTAATTCCTACACAATATTATGAAAAATCATTACAAAAATTATATACTGCCAATAATTCTAAATTAAAAGTCCAATATAAATTATCCAATGCTAATATCTGTAATAAAGGAAAATGTTTTAAAAATAGTTTTATTTTAACTAAGGATATTACCGAAGAAATAATTTTGGGTACTCCTTTTTTAACCCAAATATACCCTTTTGAAGTATCTACGAAAGGAATCAAACATAAAAATCATTTATTTGAGTTTATTAACCCCATTAAATCAAAAGAAGTCTTAACCTTAAAAGACTTAACTGAAGAAAATTTTATTAATAAAATTGAGAATAAAAATGAGCAAATTCATAAATTACAATTGGAAATAAAATATCAAAAAATTGAAAAACAAATAAATGATACCTTAATAAAGAAGACTTTTGAAAATTTTCAAAAACAATTGGAAAAAGAAATTTGTGCTGAAATTCCCTCTGCTTTTTGGGATAGAAAATATTTTACTATTAAATTACCATACGAAGAAGGATTTCATGAAAGTAATATACCTACTAAAGCAAAACCAGTACAAATGAATAAAGAAACTCTTAATTATTGTAGAAAAGAAATACAACAATTTTTAGATAAAAAATTAATTAGACCAAGTAAATCCCCATGGAGTTGTTCTGCATTTTATGTTATGAACGCCTCTGAAATCGAAAGAGGGGAACCAAGAATGGTAATTAATTATAAACCTCTTAATAATGTTCTAAAATGGATCAGATATCCACTCCCCCATAAACAAGAATTAATAGGAAGATTATATAAAGCAGTAATTTTTTCTAAATTTGATTTAAAATCTGGTTATTATCAAATTAAAGTGGCGGAAGAAGATAAGTATAAAACTGCTTTTACTGTTCCTTTCGGGCATTATGAATGGAATGTAATGCCTATGGGACTTAAAAATGCTCCATCAGAATTTCAAAATATTATGAATAATCTTTTTAATCCTTACTCCGAATTTGCTGTAGTCTACCTAGATGACGTATTAATATTTTCTAATACAATAGAACAACATTTGAAACATCTAAAAATTTTTAAAGAAATAATAAAGAAAAATGGTCTAGTAATTTCTAAAAGAAAAATAAAATTAGGTCAAACTAAAATAAGATTTCTAGGTCATGAAATATTTCAAGGGAAAATAACCCCTATAAATCGAAGTATTGAATTTGCAAATAAATTTCCTGATGAAATAATAAATAAGAATCAATTACAAAGATTTTTGGGATGTATTAATTATGTAGCCGATTTTATTCCCAAAATAAGAATTATTTGTCAACCCTTATTCCTTAGACTTAGAAAGAATCCTAAGCCTTGGACTGAGAACCATACTAAAATAATTAAAGAAATAAAAGGCCTTGTTAAAACATTACCCTGTTTAGGAATTATTCACCCTAACTCTAAAATAATTGTGGAAACAGATGCTTCAGAGATAGGGTTTGGAGGAATTCTAAAACAAACCTTTTCAGAAAATAAAGAACAGATAGTAAGATATCACTCGGGAGCTTGGGCAGGAGCTCAAATTAATTACAGTGTTATTAAAAAAGAAATCTTAAGTATCGTTTTATGTATTAATAAATTCCAAAATGATTTAATGAATAAAGAATTTCTGTTAAGAATTGACTGTAAATCGGCAAAAGAAGTTTTAGAAAAAGATGTTAAAAACATTGTTTCTAAACAGATTTTTGCCAGATGGCAAAGCATTTTGTCTTGTTTTGAATTTAAAATTGAATTTATAAAAGGTATTAATAATTCAATTCCAGACTTTCTAACACGGGAATTTCTTCAGGGCACTCCTTCTTCAAAATGAGACCTTCAGGAAAAACGGCCCTCACAGATACTCCTTCAAAATCAAAACCCCTAAGTATAGCCGACCTGGCCCCTTCATATGCAGTAAAGTCTTCACTAAATACCTCTGAAAATACCCGAGTATTACCAGCCTCCCTAACTAAAAAATCTCCCTCTGAATTATCTTCTAAAGGAAATTTCCCTCCACTAAAACCTTCAAGTTCTTCTAAACTCCCTGAAAATTTAAATGCTCAAAAAGATTACCACATCAAAACTCCCTGTATTCCTATTCTCCCAATTGAACCAGAATGGGAAGAGGAAGAGCCACCGGCCATCATTGACAGAATTTGCCCTAAAGGATGGGCATGGATTCCAAATAATTTTGAAAAAACTTTAAATTTTTATCAAATGATTTTATTGGATACTCATTCGGTCGAATTAATTCCCGAAAAAGATCCAAGAAATCCCCTTATTACTAATTATTCAAAATTAAAAATTTTAAATGTTTTATGTCCCACAGACTGGAATCAAAATTGGTTGACTCCAAAAGGCTTTTCTAGACCTTTTAAGCCAACCTCTTTTAACTACTTTGATTATCAAGAAGCTTGGTCGAAAATCCTTTTAAATACGAATCCTAAGCATTCTTGGTATATAAGTTTTAAAAATCAATTACCTACTCGATTACCTTCTTGGTTCATTAAGTGGGTAATTGATTTTGGCCCCGTGAAAAGTATTCTTCCAGCTAGAATTGTGAAAATGTATGACCTTTTCAAAGAAATTTCGCCAGCCATTCCTTCTAAATATAAATTAACCAGTTTTTTATCTAAAATGGGAATTGGATGGTTAATGCAACCACAATATCAGATTCACCATCACATGGGCGACCCGTTTCCCAAACAAGTCTGCTTAACTGTGAAGGTTTTCTGGTGGCAAAAGTTCAATATCGACTACGTCGATGCTAAATTCAGGCAATTCAAGAATTCTCCCTCAAAGGCCTCCATTACTCCTGCTTCTGCTTCATCTTCCCCCTTAAAGATTGAAGACCTGGTAGGACCCACAAAAACTAAAAAAGAACTAAAACAGAAATTACTCGAAGCATTATCTTCTTTAGATTCTGACGAGGAACCTGAAGAGAATGAAGAATTACTATCAGACGATTGCTATGCCATCCAGATGGCACAAGATCCTAATTTAGACTCAGACTAGCAGTTACTGACAGAGCGATGCCAAACCTGCGTAAAGATTCTCAGTCTGGTAAACGCTCTTCGTTGATTGCCAACATCGGGACCATACACACCAGCTGTCAGCATAATTACGAAACCAGCTAGCAGCCAAGTGCAGGGACTCACTATTAATTATTTGGTTGGCCAGTTTGTCGAAGAATCTTTCTTTTGTCAAAAAGACGATAAAAGCATGTCGGCCTCTTTGACAGAATCAAGAAAACGACAAGGAAGTGGCAGACCAAGTGGCGCATTATCCGGAAGTGGGCGACAAATTGACGCATTATCCGGAAGTGGGCAGCAAAATCTGTTAAGTGGAAGACCACGTGGCACTCTATCTGATCGATGGCAGACCAAGTGGTGGCTTATTCGGATGCCTTTAATTATTGTTCAATGTAATTCATTTTAAGTCCGGACTTCGCATCCGGCTTTGTAATTCTATAAATACCTTGTAAGAAGAGAGGATAGACACAGCTCGGCAGAGCCCTAAAATCCTTTCTCTCTCCTTCCTCTCATCCCTCTCATCCCCCTTTGTAAATCTTCCATCAGAAATAAATTTCTTCTTTGTACAACCCTGAATTAGCTGTGCCTCTAATTAGCTGTGCCTCTGTAAGTTTCTAAATTCTTAAACTTGTTTTAAATTGTTTTAAATTGTTCTTCACACTCTTCTCATAATTCACGGTAGAAATGGTATCAGAGCCAAACTAAAAGAATTTTCGCCGGAAATATATATAAGTATGCTCTGTGGTTGCGACTAGTTCGATCTTCCACATCAGAAAGTTTTCTTGTTCGAAGTTTGTGAAATTCTGCATTCGTGATCTTCATAATTAACTAAGTTTTCAAGATCTTCAATTTTAACTTATATCATTTTCTGTAAACTTTTCAAAGCAAGTTTAATAATCAAGAACACGATCTAGTAATTAGGATGAAGCGTTGGTCAGCCGGTAAGGGTGGTCCCGGTAGTTAGTCGCAGAGGGCGCAGTAAAACCGTTGGTTTAGCCTGGTGGTCCCGATTCGGTCCTAATTATTTTAGAAAAATGTCTCGATTAATAAAAATGCTTTCTAAAGGTAAAGAAAAGATAGACGTTAATAATGAAGAATCTGAAGAAACTAAGTTAAATATGATCCATCATGAATTAAGAATTCCGCAAATTGAAAATGAGTTAAATAAATGGAATATACCGAAATTAGACATTAAGACTATTTATAAAACTTCGTTCAAAGATATGTTTAAATCAGAATATATAATTAAAACAGTAGAAAAAGAAATAGATCTAAAATCAACTCAGCAAGAAATACCTTTAATTTCTAATCAATTAATTATGGAACATATAAAAGACTATCGATATCTACATATAGGATCGATTCAAATAGCAATAAAACCCCTGTTTAGACTAGGTATGGACATGCCGTTACTAGCCATCCTCAGGGATAATAGACCTAAAGACTTTGAAAATCAAACCCTAGCCTTAATGGAAACCAACTTACATCAAGGCCCGGTATACATTAATAATTATCCTAATTATTCCATAGCATTAAAAAGTCTTCATGAAACAAATAATAATATAATTTTAACTATAAAAATTCTGGAAGAAAAATGGAATAACAGTTCTTTTCCGTTAACTATAGCATATAGATTATATTACAAAGCAATGAAAACTCAATTAGCCCCAGGAGCATTAATTATGTCACCTAAAGATGTCACTACCATGTTATTAGTAAATCCAGACAAGGTTAGTGCCACTGTTCCTAGAACATTAAGACATGAAGAAATAACTTCAGGATTAAAATGGAAATTAGATGAAATTCTTCCTCCAGAAAAATTAGACAATCCTGTTTTAAATAATATTATTGAATTCAGAGATGGGGCTGTAGAAGTAGCTTTTGCCCCGTTAAGAAGGTCACTATCATTTAGAAGTCCGCAGACCTCTTTTGCCACGGCAAGAAGGTCTATAGATAGATCAGGGTTCTCAATACCTAGGTCTTTGAATTATGTGGGAATTAGGTCAGATCCTACTATTCCCCAACCAGACTATGAAGAAGCAGAAAACCAACATAATTCTCCACAGTCTGAATTCAACCAATTAAATGTTATTAAAAAATTCGAAATAAATAAAGATTTATTAAAAGAAGAATTTTTAAATCCTGAGAATAAAGAGAAAAGAGACTGGTTCTTTGAAAATTTTTCGCAGATAGAATTAAGAGAATATCGAAAAAATTATTATAATTATTTGGAAGAAAAAGAAGAAAATATTCCTTTCTTTGATTGGTTCTCAGAAAACTGTTTCAATAATCTCCAAATTAATGTATTAAAAACCGCTGAAAAAATATGGAAAACCTCTAAAGGAGAAATTATCAGTATAATTCCCCCCTTAGAAGAAGTAAAATTTCCTAATATTCAAAATCATGAAGTAATAGCATCACCTTTTAAAATGATAAATGAAAATAGGGAAATTAATATTAAAGATATTCAAAATTTACACACTCAGATTAATTATACCAATCAAATGGTTCATATAATAGCCACCGAAGTAATTGATAAAGAATTACCTCCTAAAAAATTAGAAAGATCTTTAATTAAACCCTTTAAGTTTTCAGAAGAAGAATTAAAACATATAAAATTAGGAAAAGATTCCATGTTAGATGAAATAAATAAAAAATTGGATGCGTTAAAAATCAATAAAGTTAACACTATAATTATTCCCAATGAAGAAATAGGAGACATAAATAGAGAACAGTTTGATGATAATTTATTTAAAGTTAATAAATTAAGAAGAAATTCTAGGAGTAGCTCTTCTTTAGGCCCTACCCCTAGACCCACTACTCGTAATTATTATAATAGGCCAACTCTCCCTGATATTCAGTTTGAAGAATGGGAGCTGGAGTCACCATCCTCTTTTGATGGCTCTAGTATTTATGAATGGAATATAGACGGCCTAACAGAAATGCAAATATTAAGAAAAACTAATGAAATGACCATGGCAGCCTCTGCCTATAGAACTAAACAAGATGCGGCTACTACGGTTAAGCTGCTGGTAACAGGGTTCACCGGTCAGTTAAAAGGTTGGTGGGATCATTATCTCTCTGAAGAAGAAAGATTTAATATAATGAATAGTGTAAAACAAGAAGCCGATCAAATAATGCCTTTAATGGTAGAAACATTAATTTTAGCTATTATTCATAATTTCGTAGGAGATCCTCAATTATTTGACCAAAGAATATCGTTAATTCTTCATACAATTAGGTGTAAAACCCTAGGAGATTTTAGGTGGTACCACGATAATTTCATCACCTTAGTCTTAACTAGACCTGATTGTAGGGAAGCATTTTGGAAAGAAAGATTTTTGGCTGGACTTCCTTCAACTTTTGCAGATAAGGTTAGAGAAAGCCTACCAAGATTATATAATGACATTCCTTTAAAAGACTTAACTTATGGAAGATTAAGTACAGCTACTAAATTAATAGGTTTAGAAATTTGCGATACCCTAAAATTACAAAACCAAATTAAAAGAAATCAAGAAATGGGAATAAAAGAATTAGGTAATTTTTGTAGTCAATACGGTTATGAAAAACCTATTCCTCCCTCAGAAAAAAGGAAAAGACAATTAAGAAAGCAAAAGAATATTAAATCACCTCACCCAGTTCAAAGAAGTAATTTTAGAAAATTCTCTAAAAAAGTAAATAAACCCAATAAGTCAAATATAGTGTGTTATAAATGTGGACGAATCGGTCATATGAAAAAAGACTGTAGAGTAAAAGAAAAAATAAAAGCTTTAAACATGAGTGACGAATTAAAAGAACAGATAGCAAATCTATTAATATTGGAAGAAGAAACTTCAGAAGAAGAAGAAGAATCATTAATTGAAAATAATGAATTAACTGAAAATTCTGATAGTGAAAATGAAGAAAATATTCACACATGTGAAAATTTAGATACTTGTAATTGTTCTTTTAAAATAAACATGATTAAAGCAGAAACTAAGTTAGCCCTAGAAATGGTAGATAAAATGGCTAATGAAGAAGATAAATTAGAATATTTATTAAAATTAAAAAATATAATGATAGAACAAGAAACAACTAAAGAATCAAAAGAAAAAGAAAAATTTACAGGATATAATTTTTCAGAAATATTAAAAATGGATTCTTTAAATAAACCTGTTACAATAAAAGATTTACAACAGGAAATAAAAGAGTTAAAGCAAGAAGTAAAACAACTAAAATTAAAATTAGAAAACTTAACCGAACAATTTAATAACAATATTGGCACAACATCTAATTCTAATGAAGAAGACACAGAATTAATAAATCAAATAAAAATTCTACAACAGAAATGGCAAATAAAAATATCATTATCTATAGGAAATTCCTTTCATAAAAATTTTATTGCATTAGTTGATTCAGGAGCCGATTTAAATTGCATAAGAGAAGGGTTAATTCCTACACAATATTATGAAAAATCATTACAAAAATTATATACTGCCAATAATTCTAAATTAAAAGTCCAATATAAATTATCCAATGCTAATATCTGTAATAAAGGAAAATGTTTTAAAAATAGTTTTATTTTAACTAGGGATATTACCGAAGAAATAATTTTGGGTACTCCTTTTTTAACCCAAATATACCCTTTTGAAGTATCTACGAAAGGAATCAAACATAAAAATCATTTATTTGAATTTATTAACCCCATTAAATCAAAAGAAGTCTTAACCTTAAAAGACTTAACTGAAGAAAATTTTATTAATAAAATTGAGAATAAAAATGAGCAAATTCATAAATTACAATTGGAAATAAAATATCAAAAAATTGAAAAACAAATAAATGATACCTTAATAAAGAAGACTTTTGAAAATTTTCAAAAACAATTGGAAAAAGAAATTTGTGCTGAAATTCCCTCTGCTTTTTGGGATAGAAAATATTTTACTATTAAATTACCATACGAAGAAGGATTTCATGAAAGTAATATACCTACTAAAGCAAAACCAGTACAAATGAATAAAGAAACTCTTAATTATTGTAGAAAAGAAATACAACAATTTTTAGATAAAAAATTAATTAGACCAAGTAAATCCCCATGGAGTTGTTCTGCATTTTATGTTATGAACGCCTCTGAAATCGAAAGAGGGGAACCAAGAATGGTAATTAATTATAAACCTCTTAATAATGTTCTAAAATGGATCAGATATCCACTCCCCCATAAACAAGAATTAATAGGAAGATTATATAAAGCAGTAATTTTTTCTAAATTTGATTTAAAATATGGTTATTATCAAATTAAAGTGGCGGAAGAAGATAAGTATAAAACTGTTTTTACTGTTCCTTTCGGGCATTATGAATGGAATGTAATGCCTATGGGACTTAAAAATGCTCCATCAGAATTTCAAAATATTATGAATAATCTTTTTAATCCTTACTCCGAATTTGCTGTAGTCTACCTAGATGACGTATTAATATTTTCTAATACAATAGAACAACATTTGAAACATCTAAAAATTTTTAAAGAAATAATAAAGAAAAATGGTCTAGTAATTTCTAAAAGAAAAATAAAATTAGGTCAAACTAAAATAAGATTTCTAGGTCATGAAATATTTCAAGGGAAAATAACCCCTATAAATCGAAGTATTGAATTTGCAAATAAATTTCCTGATGAAATAATAAATAAGAATCAATTACAAAGATTTTTGGGATGTATTAATTATGTAGCCGATTTTATTCCCAAAATAAGAATTATTTGTCAACCCTTATTCCTTAGACTTAGAAAGAATCCTAAGCCTTGGACTGAGAACCATACTAAAATAATTAAAGAAATAAAAGGCCTTGTTAAAACATTACCCTCTTTAGGAATTATTCACCCTAACTCTAAAATAATTGTGGAAACAGATGCTTCAGAAATAGGGTTTGGAGGAATTCTAAAACAAACCTTTTCAGAAAATAAAGAACAGATAGTAAGATATCACTCGGGAGCTTGGGCAGGAGCTCAAATTAATTACAGTGTTATTAAAAAAGAAATCTTAAGTATCGTTTTATGTATTAATAAATTCCAAAATGATTTAATGAATAAAGAATTTCTGTTAAGAATTGACTGTAAATCGGCAAAAGAAGTTTTAGAAAAAGATGTTAAAAACATTGTTTCTAAACAGATTTTTGCCAGATGGCAAAGCATTTTGTCTTGTTTTGAATTTAAAATTGAATTTATAAAAGGTATTAATAATTCAATTCCAGACTTTCTAACACGGGAATTTCTTCAGGGCACTCCTTCTTCAAAATGAGACCTTCAGGAAAAACGGCCCTCACAGATACTCCTTCAAAATCAAAACCCCTAAGTATAGCCGACCTGGCCCCTTCATATGCAGTAAAGTCTTCACTAAATACCTCTGAAAATACCCGAGTATTACCAGCCTCCCTAACTAAAAAATCTCCCTCTGAATTATCTTCTAAAGGAAATTTCCCTCCACTAAAACCTTCAAGTTCTTCTAAACTCCCTGAAAATTTAAATGCTCAAAAAGATTACCACATCAAAACTCCCTGTATTCCTATTCTCCCAATTGAACCAGAATGGGAAGAGGAAGAGCCACCGGCCATCATTGACAGAATTTGCCCTAAAGGATGGGCATGGATTCCAAATAATTTTGAAAAAACTTTAAATTTTTATCAAATGATTTTATTGGATACTCATTCGGTCGAATTAATTCCCGAAAAAGATCCAAGAAATCCCCTTATTACTAATTATTCAAAATTAAAAATTTTAAATGTTTTATGTCCCAGAGACTGGAATCAAAATTGGTTGACTCCAAAAGGCTTTTCTAGACCTTTTAAGCCAACCTCTTTTAACTACTTTGATTATCAAGAAGCTTGGTCGAAAATCCTTTTAAATACGAATCCTAAGCATTCTTGGTATATAAGTTTTAAAAATCAATTACCTACTCGATTACCTTCTTGGTTCATTAAGTGGGTAATTGATTTTGGCCCCGTGAAAAGTATTCTTCCAGCTAGAATTGTGAAAATGTATGACCTTTTCAAAGAAATTTCGCCAGCCATTCCTTCTAAATATAAATTAACCAGTTTTTTATCTAAAATGGGAATTGGATGGCTAATGCAACCACAATATCAGATTCACCATCACATGGGCGACCCGTTTCCCAAACAAGTCTGCTTAACTGTGAAGGTTTTCTGGTGGCAAAAGTTCAATATCGACTACGTCGATGCTAAATTCAGGCAATTCAAGAATTCTCCCTCAAAGGCCTCCATTACTCCTGCTTCTGCTTCATCTTCCCCCTTAAAGATTGAAGACCTGGTAGGACCCACAAAAACTAAAAAAGAACTAAAACAGAAATTACTCGAAGCATTATCTTCTTTAGATTCTGACGAGGAACCTGAAGAGAATGAAGAATTACTATCAGACGATTGCTATGCCATCCAGATGGCACAAGATCCTAATTTGGACTCAGACTAGCAGTTACTGACAGAGCGATGCCAAACCTGCGTAAAGATTCTCAGTCTGGTAAACGCTCTTCGTTGATTGCCAACATCGGGACCATACACACCAGCTGTCAGCATAATTACGAAACCAGCTAGCAGCCAAGTGCAGGGACTCACTATTAATTATTTGGTTGGCCAGTTTGTCGAAGAATCTTTCTTTTGTCAAAAAGACGATAAAAGCATGTCGGCCTCTTTGACAGAATCAAGAAAACGACAAGGAAGTGGCAGACCAAGTGGCGCATTATCCGGAAGTGGGCGACAAATTGACGCATTATCCGGAAGTGGGCAGCAAAATCTGTTAAGTGGAAGACCACGTGGCACTCTATCTGATCGATGGCAGACCAAGTGGTGGCTTATTCGGATGCCTTTAATTATTGTTCAATGTAATTCATTTTAAGTCCGGACTTCGCATCCGGCTTTGTAATTCTATAAATACCTTGTAAGAAGAGAGGATAGATACAGCTCGGCAGAGCCCTAAAATCCTTTCTCTCTCCTTCCTCTCATCCCTCTGATCCCTCTCATCCCCCTTTGTAAATCTTCCATCAGAAATAAATTTCTTCTTTGTACAACCCTGAATTAGCTGTGCCTCTAATTAGCTGTGCCTCTGTAAGTTTCTAAATTCTTAAACTTGTTTTAAATTGTTTTAAATTGTTCTTCACACTCTTCTCATAATTCATATATATATATATATATATATATATATATATATACACACCATTCATGACGTATCTCAAACAAATGTAGGTTTTATATAAAACTATCAAAGAATCTTGGAAGCACTTTCTTCTTTCAAAGTATCTTTCACTCTCATGTCAAATTATCCATTTCAATATAACATTCGTCTTGATGATATTTATGAATCCAAATACCTTTTCACTAATTTCTAACTCTTCAAATTACTCACAAATGATTAAAATATCCTTTCAAATTCAATACAAGTTTTAAATAATACAAATCAACAACAATTACATAAACATATAACTAAGTAAAAACTTTCCAAATACCAATAGAGTACATAGAATACTAGTTGTTTCTCCAAATTGCATTAGGTAGGACCTCACACTACCCACACCCCAACTAAAGTAATAAGCTAACAAACATATGGTTCAATTATTTGCCCAATCGTAAAATATGAATAATGTGTAGGGATGGCAAAAATATGAGTATGTGACTACCCGTTCCATACCCGAACTTGTGTATGAACATTATAATTTTAATAATTATATAATAAGTTTAAATTTATATATTTAATTAAAAATTTTAATTATTAAACGTTAATTTATAATTTCTTATTATTAATTATTCTTTATATACTTTTTAAATTGAAATATAATTAATAACATAATATATAATTTATTTAATAATAAATATGTAAATTTAAATTATAAAAAATAATATAACAGATATCCGCGAGTATACCCGAACCCAAAAATACCTGACAGAGACAGGATTAAAATTTCATACCCGTTCTTTTTATACCTGAACTCGTCTCACACTTTGCGGGAACGGGTACGTGGAGGGTCAAACCTGTACTCGCCCCACCCTATTATCATCCATAATCATGCATAATAATATTGCAGAAATTACAATTTGAGTGAGGAAGAGAAAAACTATAATTTGTTGATTTTAATCAAATACAATAATAAAAAAAAATCTTTAACTTTAAATGCGTGAAATCTTTCAAACTCTCCAAAATGACAATTGAATAAAATAATGGGCTCTAATATGATTTAAATGTTACCAAAACTTGTTTCCCTTGTTAATAGTATAGAATTGAACTTAAGAATGTTCAAATTTAATTCTGATCGCCGTGCACAAAAAAGAGTGGAAATAGAGTGCAAAAATACCATTATACATATATTGATATAAAGTATATATTCTTTTTAAAATATGATATTATTATATTTTTTTAGCCCCTTCCATTTATGAGCTCAATGCAAGTGTATTTCTTGTTAACCTTTAAGTTTAGCGCTGACCGTTGAGCAATACAATGGTGCTCAACAAATTGACAAAAAAAAGGTAACAAATAGCTGAAATCTAACCACCCACCAACATAACTCCTAATTATTATAGAAAAAAAAGAAATAAAGAGTTGAAGACCAACCACCCAACGCCTACAATATGGCCGCCTAATGATGGCTTCTTAACTCAACACTTAAGCTAACTGCCCAACAGTTAGCTTGAGACCTTATGTAGTGGTGTGTGCTCTAGCCCAACGAACAGAATTTCATCCTAGGGCTCATGACTTCCTTTCCTTCTTCCATTTTCTCTCTTTTTATTCTTTTATCATTCAGGATGCTTCTTTATTTCATGAGTAGCTGAGTTTGCCCTTAGTTGGGATTTGATGTAATTAAATCTAAATCATGTATATTCTTTGTTCTTTAATATAAGTTTATTATTTAATGGTGTGCTCTTTTTTTCTTTGTGTTTATTTTGTTATTTTGTAGCTTGAATGCAATTGAAAAATGTATTTGAATTGGAAAATGAGAAGAACATCAAATGAGATTTATTGTTATAAATATAGTAAAATTCATTAGTCATTCTGACCCCTTTTCTTAATGCAAGTGATTTGATTTAGGTTATGTAAGGGATTAATAAATTAAAAGTACATGAGCTTAGGCCCTCCTTATAAGGGATTAGGGTTAAGGCATTTTTATGTGTTGATGAAAACGTGAGTAATAAATATGATTAAGGTTTAATTTATGTATGAGTGATGGTTTAGTGAAGTAAAATCTCAACTAATTCTCCATTTGTGTCAAACCCCTTTTATTATCAAGCCAATGTTATCTTTTCTTTATTGTATTTTTTATAGTAGTTAGTTAAAAGTTATACTCTTCAATAAGCAAGTAAAAAGTATCAAAATTTCTCAAGTATCAGTTAAGTTAATGTGGATACGACTTTGTTATTATTAAAAAATACTACACTATTTGGTATGCTTACCAATTGATCATGTTTGACTCCTTTCTTAATGCAAGTGATTTAGTTTAGGATATGCAAGAGATTAATAACTTAAAATTCAATGTGTTTATGCATGCATGCAAGGAATTAGGGTTAAAGCATTTTTTATGTGTTGATGGAAACATGAGTAACAAATATGAGTAACATTTCATATATGCATGGTTGATAATTTAGTAAAGTCAAATCCCAACTAGTTTTTCATTTGTGTTAAACTCCTTGGATTCTCAAGCTTATGTTACCTTTTCTTTATTGTTTTTCATAGTTGTTAGTTAATGTATATAAGATGAAAAAATTTTAAAAAAAGCTTGTGGCGATCTTTAGCCATTACTAATATTGTCAGATAAGCATTATTGTTCATGTATTTTGTTGGATTGAGTGCTTACCGCTAGGCCAAAAGTTATAACTAATAGTCAATATATAACTCTTTCTACTTAACCATAGTAGTTCAAGTGTCTCGATTCAACTATGACTTGACCCCACTCGAGCCTCTGCCACGAGACAATTGATGCCACAACTTGATCAATAATCTCCTCCTCAGCAATTGTCCCATTTGAAGTTAAACTTGTAACCTTACTCTAATACCAATTGCTGGATCGAGTGCTCAATATGCCCAAAGTTGTAATGCTAGTCAGAGCACAACTTTTTCTACTTAACCGTAGCTGACCAAGCATCACAATTCGTTTGTAACTTGACTGCACTTAGGCTCTGCCATGAGAGTATTGATGCCACAACTAGGCCAACACATTTACTGACGAAGGTTAACAAAAGGACTAACTTGCCTAATGTAATAAAAGTTCAAGGATTAACATGTAAAAAAAAAAACTTTCAAAGACTCAAATGTCACCAATATAACCTTTCAAGGACTAAAATAAGACTTCACTCTATGCCTATAACAAACATCGCAGCAAAAAAGGTTCTTTCAAGTTCAATGGAAAAGAAAAGAAAAATAAAAACTATATTATACAATAAATTCCACAAAAACTTATAATGACAAAGAAGATATAGAAGGATATAAAAATTTTCCTTCTATAAAAATTAGTAATGATCATAGTTAAAAGCCTTAAATATCTTTTTTTGTACATGTAAAATTACTTGTTTTGATTTTAGTACCTAAGCTTTTAATTTTTTATTTTAGTACTTAACATTTTTTAAAGTCTCAAATTGGTATTTGTTATTAAGTGTCTTTTGTTAACTGGTGATGTGACTAATGAAAGTGTCACAATCAATATCATTTAATATTATTGACTTTACATCTATGTCATTTTCATGACAGGTACCTTTTGCAAAAATAAATATTTTTCAAGTACGAAAATCAAAATATAAATCAAGGTTAGGTACCAAAATCAAAATAATTTTATTTTATAGGTCCCAACAAATTATTTAAGTCTATAAAAAATTAATTATCATTATCTTTGCATCACATATTATTTTAAAAATTAAATAAATTTGGTGTTCCTAATATATGAGTGATTGTTGCATTGAGTATCTATAAAATTCTTGTTTTATCTTGAGTCCCTAATAAATTTTTTATTTAGTTTCAGGTTTCTAAAGTGCTATATAAACCAATAAAAGCTTTAAATTATTTTAAAAAGCTTTGAAAAGTTATTTAGATAAATAAAAAATTTATTTCGGAACCAATATCAGCAATTTTTTTATAAGAATTTAAAGCAAAATTTGTTAATATATTAAGGATACGAAATATATTTAAGTCTTTTTAATATATGTTCAATTTACTTTGTTCAAAAAACATAAAGATCTCATGTTGTCTATTAATTATTTAAAAGTGACTGATTTATATATAAAGTAATTTCATATACCTACAAAACTTCTCCAATGATGTTTTATTCACATAACACATTTAAAAGATTTTCAAAATAAGAGTTAAAGTCCATATCATATGGTATAGAATGTGATGCAATGATTTATTTATATTTTTATTTTAGTATTTGAAAAAAAATTTGAAAAAGTACTTTCATGAAAAATGAAGTAGATAAGTCAATAATATAAAATGATAATAACTTGATGTGACACTTCAATTAATTACGTAATTAGATAATGGAGGATAGTTAATGACTTAACGGCATATATTAATTTAAAACTTTAAAAATGTTAGGCACTAAAATTAAAAAATAAAAGTTGATACTAAATAAAAAAAATGCAATTTTTTTGCCGATACTACTAAAAAGATAAATAAATATACAACAAACTCTTTTACACAATATATTTCCTTCTACAAATATATCTTTGGCTTAAATAAGTTTTTTGTTCTTAAAGTTTCACAAAAATACTTTTGATACTTGAAATTCAAAAAAAAAAATTAGTCCTAAAATTAATTTGATTTTTATACTGATGTTGTCCATTTATAAGTTCCGATGTATTTGATTGTGCAAGATGTGAAATTGAAGATTGAGGGGGTTAGAGTGGAGGAGGAAAGTGATTCAAGAGTACACAAATATACTTTCACAAGTACAAAAACGTGTTTTTTGTCACCAATTTTTTAACAGCATTAATTGGAAAAGAATGAACTAAAAGTGAATTAAAGACTAAAAAAATATTTTTTAATTTTAAGGACTAAAAATAATTTTTAGTGAAACTTTAGAGAGAAAAAACTTATTAAGTCCATATCTTTACACACTCAGATATCCATAATATCATAAAAATTCATTTGTGGTACTATTTAAAATAAAATTTCAATTGAGGAAAGATAAATCTCCAGGATATTATTTAAAAGTAAAAAGACATTGCTTGTAGATTAGAAATTTGTTTTCTTATTTTTAGATAACATTTTATATCTATAAATAGATATTTTCAATGAAACAAGAGTTTGATGACAAGGATTTTTAATTACTATGAATTATATATCAAAGAAGCTCCTCTTTACATCTCCATTTTCTTTTACAAATATATCTGTACACACAAAATCTCATCCTTTGTTTATTGAGGGTGCAACATAGAATTGCAAACTTTGCATTGAATCTTATGATGAATCAAATTGCAAGAATTAATTTCACAAGTTTGGAAGAGTCTTTTGAATATCAATATAAACTCCTCATTAATAACTCATCTGAACTTAGGAAGTTAAGGTCCCATTTAGGATAACTTTTAGTTTCTGAATTTTGGTCTTGAAATGCATTTTGAAAACAGAAATATGTTTGTAAGAAATAATTCTGATTTGGTTTTCTAGTTATTTTTAAAAGAGTTTTCATCCAGTTTCAAAAATAATAAAATTTGGTTTATAGATTTTTGTTTCTATTTTCATTCAAATTCATCACTTGACATATTTGTTACTATTGACCACCACCTTTGACTAGTGATCACTGATCACCACCTTGACGAATGGTCACCGGCCACTACCTTTGACCGATAGTCATCAATCACCACCTTCAGCAAACGCTCACTGATAGCCACCTCCGGCCACAATCATCGATTTCCATCTCCGGTCAACGGTCATTGATCGTCACCTCTAATCAACGGTCACCGACCATCACCTCTTATCAACGATCACCTGTCGTTACCTCTGATCGACATCCACTGGCACCACTTCCTACCAATTGTCATCGACGGTCACCTCCAATCAGCAATCACTAGTCAACACCTCCTATCAACATTCACTGACCACTACCTCTGACCAACTATCACTGTCAGCTAACTCTGACTACTGATAATCAACTGCAACCTCCTATCAGCATTCATTGATTGTCACCTCCGACCGACAGTCACCAACCACCACTTACGACTAACGGTCACGACTTCCACATATGACAATCACTAATCATTACCTCTGACTAACAGTCATAGATCGCCACCTTCAACTAACGGTCATCGACCACCACATTTGACTAACGGTCACTAGTTGTCACCTCTATTTACCTACCATCGACTACCACCTTCCATCAGCAGTCATCGGCCACCATTGTCAATTTTTTGTCTCTAGGAATCTAGTGTATTAAGATTTAAAAACAATGCTTCAAATTTGGAAACCAAAACAATGTTGTTTTTAAAAATTTGAAAACTTAACAGCAAAACTAATTTTTGTTTTTATAAATTTAAAAACTAGAAATCAAAAACCACTAATTTGATTTTTTTTAATTATTTTCAAAACAATTGCTACCCCATTTGAAAAACAATAAAATTTGGTTTTGAGATGTTTTATTTTATTTTGTTTTTACTGAAGTCCATGGATTGTCGTGGCAAAGTGATTATCAATTGTTGTCATTTGCCGCCAACTTCAACCTTTAGTCATTGATCACTGCCTCTAATCATCAATCACTAATAACTGACCACCACTATTGGCCATCACCTTTGACAATTAATCACCAATTACCATAATTGGTCATCAACTATTGATCGATGATCTTCTATTGTTGATCACTAGTCATCAGGCACTAGCCACCATTATGATCATTGACCAACACAACCAATGATCGGCCACCATCGTTGATTGTCACATTTGGCTACCAATCACTAATCACCATTGTCAATCTCCAATCATTGGTACCAGTGACCACCGTTGACCATCACTGCTAACTACCACCTTTGACTGTCACCATTATTGATATTAGTTATTGATTACTACCTCTAACCCCCACTTCTAAATATCACATTTGGTTGTCATCCCTGTGACCCGTCACTAGTTATTGGCCATATATGGTTACATTGAAAAGGAATATTAACAACATTTTCTCTACTATCCTCGTTAGTGTTGATTTAATTTTATTGAACTTTCATTTCTAAAATGGAGAGAATAAGAAGTGAGACTTAAAAAAATTTATGAATTAAATTTTAGTTATTAGTAATGGTCAAAAAGTGTTAGAAAGATACTTATTAACATTCTTGTCAAAAGTAATAATTTGGTGACTTTTTTTATAAGGTGCTTTAGGAAAAAAAATATAAGGGCTTGATTGGTTTGATTTTATTTTTTAGTTTTTAAAAAGAGTTTTAAAAATAGTTTTTAAAATTGTTTTCAGGAAGAAAAGAAAAAAAAAACTTGTTTAGTAAGTGTTATTTGAAAACTATTTTGAAGATGTAAAAATGTAAAAACTTGTTCATATTTATTAAAACTTCATTAATAAAAATTAAAACATAATATATTTTTTATTGTATTTTGAGTTTTCAAAACTATAATAGAAAACTGAAAAGCAAAACTACTTTCAACTGTTTCTGGCTTTTACTAAAAAACTAGAACTGATTTCGAAAACTATTTTCAGAAAACACTATCCAAACGAGTTTTTTAGTTTTTAAATAGTAAAATACTAAAAACGGTTTTATAAAACTATTGTCAAACAAACATTAAATTAGTTATTTTCTACCAAACTAATTAAAATAAATATATTTTTCATATAATACCTCTAGGAGTAATGATTATTGTATATGAATGAGAATATCTAATCAATTAGAGAGATGTTAGGAATTGAATTTACATACTATTTTTATAAAATTAAAAAATTCATTATATATTTCTTAATATTTGAGTAAACACTTTAAATTCGTGTAAAATAAAGAAAATATAAATTTGACAGTTATTTTAACATGCATATTTTATATATAATATAAATCCAATTACAATCAAGGAACAAAATCTATAAATCTATAAATATAAATCCAATCCACATTATTCACAGTTGACGGACTAATATTCTTATAAAATTTCGTGACAAAAATAAAAAAATAAATTATTAATGTTTATAAATTTCTTCACATGAATAATTTTTAAAATATTAATTATCACAAATTTAATATTTTAATTAAATTAACCAACTTTTTTTATAAATTAATTAATCCTGGGCTCAAGATCTAATTAATTTTGCTAAGATCCGTTATTAGAGTTGTATGTTTGATGTTTTTGTTAAAGATAAAATTTCAATGGAATATGTCGTTTAATTTATCCATTGTATTTACTTAAATTTTTATCGCTCAATATTAATGTTTGTATTTTCTATAAGATGTATGTAGGTTTTTATTAATATTATGTTTTATCATAAATTTAAAATATTTTTATGGATGGTGATGGTGAATATACAGACATATGATAAGCCTTTAAATGATTATCGCATCTTTAGATATTTATCATTTTAGGCATCCGAAGATACCTTAACGAATAGACTACTCCATGATTAAAATTACATAAACATAAGAAAAATAAAAGACTTACAGAGGGGAGAAGAGGGGAAGGGTGAAGACAATCTTCGTATTTTATTGCAGAAAGAGAAACTTTACACAGGAGAGTTTTTAGAGAGAAGGGAGAGAGTTTAGAGAGAGAGAGAGGGTGTGGTGTGTCTCTAGCCTGCTCCGCATAAGAGACTTAAGGCCCATTTATATACAAAATGTATGACCGGGAACCGGCTGTATAGGTCATCTGATTACAGGAAACCTGTTGTGTCAGTTTTTACCCTTCAGTCAATTATCCTAGGGTAAATTTACTGTGTCACAGGTAAAACTTTATTTCAGACGAGTGATGGATGCAGTAAAATCTTGGAATTCTTCGTCCATTTGTTCAGGAAGAGATTGATCATCTCCTGCTTCAGAAGGAAGAGAGGAAGCTCCTGATGCTCCTGGTGTTTGTTGGCCATAACAGCCAGCTTCTTCATAAATTTCTTTGAAAATCCTTTCTCTTTCGAAATGTCGGACTAAGGTAAGATTAGCCTCGGTGGGGAAAGGATGAAATTTGGAACCCATACTCTTCTTCCAGTAGAGCTTCGTATCTTTTGTTTCTTTTAATAAAATCAATGTTTCTGAATCGAATTTAGAAAAATTCCAATTTGAACCTTCAGTATGTGCTTTCCAAAGGTTGTACTGATAGGTTTTATTTTTGTTTAGTGAAAGACCTTTTAATTCATCATGATCTGATGTTTTGCAAGAATGAAACTCAGGGTTCACTTCAGTGTATAGTTTTATAACATGTGTTGGGTTACTATCTTGTAATGTTATACTTCTTGGTGAAGTAGTAATTTGTAGAGCAACCTTTTGCATGTGTTCAGCCTGTACTTCATTTATGACTGAATTTATGGGAGAGGATAAAGATTGAAATCTATCCGTAGGTGGGATTAAAATTGTGTGTAGACATCCTACTTCTAGGAATGACATAGGAGTTATGAGAAAATCTCTGTGTAAAAATTGCTCGAAAGTTTCTAAATCTACGTGAGCTTTTCTGGCTAAATATTTTATTTGACAGGTACAGTCTTTGGTTACTGTTTTACAGTAGTCAGAAGAGATGACACAAACAGTTTTGTGATTGAAATAAGTTTGTATTTTAACAAATAAGCCATTAAATTTTATGGCTTCTGAGTGTGCTTCAAAAAGGAATTCTTGAAGAAGGTTAAATTTTGATAAAAGAATATTTGGGTTTAGGCTGGGCAGAATACTAGTGGCACCAGCATAAGTTTGAGTTTGGATTTTGGGTTCCATTTGTAAAGCAGTTTTGATCTTTTCTTCTTCAATTGTTTGGAGTCTTACTGCCATTTGGGCTTCTTCTTTAGAGTAAAAGCCTTTGTAGGTAGACCAAAATTGATCTTGTTTGACTTCAGAGAGATCTCTGAATGAGGTATATACCCCTTTGTTAGGCCCATCAATTAGAGCAAAGTGTGTAAAACCTTTTCCAGAAGGAGAGGCTGGAGATGTTAAAACAACTCCTTGATTATTTTGTCCACAAAAATTGTATAGAGCACAGATAATGCTTTGTTTAACTTTTGTTACTTGAGATTCATTCTCTGTTGTATATTTTGGAATATTCCAAATGTTATCAATCAAGACATTGAGCTTGATATTTGTATTATCTCTACCAGGATACTGATAAATATTTGTGAGTATTGGTAATTCTTGTTTACCATATTTTGTGTATTGATCTACCCTAAAGGGTGATCTTACTTGTTTGGGGCCCTGAAGACCTTTCTTTGTTGGTTCCAACGTCATGGATATGTGTAGATGTGACCAATCAGGTCTTTGTAGAATTTCTGATATTTATTTGATAAACCTGGACAAAATATCAGCACAAGTATTGTCAGTTCCTTTAATATGTTCAAAATTAATAATTTTTCCAGAAAAATTTATATAATCTTTAAAAAGTAACCATCTTTTGTGTGGTTTTTTGTCATTGTTAATTTGATTTTTACCATATGTAACTATGGCTTCACAATCTGTTCGGATTGTTATTTCTTTTTTATTTATTAAAAATAACTTAAAAGAATCCATAGCATGTATTATAGCATTAACTTCATAGTCAGTGCTTGTTTGGTAAATTTTGGGTTTTGTAGTATATTTTCCTGAGGAGTATCTACAAATTTGTTCTTCTGTTTTTGGTAAATGTTTATTTTTCTTTCGTTTGAGGATTGCTCCCCATCCAAGTTCACAACCATCACATTCGATTATTAAATAGTCTGAATCTAATGGTAATTGTAAAGTTGGTAAATTTATTACCATTTGTTTTAGCTTTTGAACTAATTTTATATCTTCAGAGTTAAATTTTCTTTCTCCTTTTAAAGCAGTTTTGTTATATAAAGCAGATGTATATTTTCCTAGATTAGGAATAAAATTTCTTGCATAATTTAGTAATCCTAAAAAGGATCTAAGTGTTTTTATATCTTCCATTTTATCAGGGAATTCTTGTATTTTTTTAGAGATATGAGGTTGGAGTTTTATGGTTCCATTACCTATTTCTGTTCCTAAGAATTCAATGAAATTCTTGCAAATTTCCATTTTTGATTTAGAAATTATTAAACCATAATGTTCTAATTTATATAAAACTTGTTTTAAATGAAGAAAGTGTTCATTTTTTGTTTTGGAAAAGACTAAAATGTCATCCATATAAACACAAGTAAAAGATTTTACATCTTTAAAAATATTGTCCATTTTACGCTGGAAAACAGCCGGCGCATTTTTTAAACCAAATGGCATCACATTCCATTCGAATAGACCTTCAGAACATGAAAAGGCCGTCCATTTTATAGAATCAGGATCCATTTTTACTTGATGAAATCCACTTTTTAAGTCGAATTTAGAAAACCATTTAGTATCTTGAATTCGGTTTATTAAAATATCTTTGGAAGGAATTGTGTAACTATCTTCAACAGTATTATCATTTAATCTTTTATAATTGTAAACCATTCTAGATTTACCACGTTTTTGTTCTGAAGATTTATTAACAATAAATGCTGGACTTCTATGGGGACTAACACTAGGTGTTATTACTTTTAATTTAAAAAGATTTTGTATGTGGGTTTGACATTCTTCTTGTTCCCAATTGTTAAATTGAATATCTTTTGTTTTTATAATTAAATCAGGATTAATTGTTTCTAGTTTACATGTTACGGGATCTCTATCCCATAATTTTGTTGGATCTTCTCCTATTATATTTGTTTTGTTTAACCTATCAAGGATTTGTTGAATACTTTCAAATTTTATTGACTTTGAAAGTTTTATAGAAGAGAATACTTCAGTTGTATCATCTAAGATATTATTTAAAAAATAATTTTCATTTATTTCTTCTAATGTGTATAAATATTCTGTTTTACATTTACATGTATTTGAATTTTTACCATTACAATTATCAGTAATAGTTTCTTGTTTGACTGAATCACCACTGACTATAGGTGTCATTTGTGTTTTATCACTTATTAAGACATAGTCTTTATTTATAGTAATTGATCGATTTTGTCTTAAGATGAAATCTAAACCAATTATCATGTTTTGTTTAGAAGGAACTAAGTTTTCTACTCTCATGGTTTTGATGAAAGTTTTGTAGCCAAAAATTTCACAATTTGTGCTAAATTGAAGAATAACATTATTAATTTCTTCATCATTTATCATGATTTCTCCAGACATAGTTCTAGTTTTTTGTATGTGTTTACTTTTAACTATGTTTTGTTGTGGAGTTACAGTTTTACAGATGACTGTTTCTGAACAACCTGTATCTAATAAGGCTTGTATAATTTTTTCTGTAGAAGATTTATTATTTATTTTTGGAAAAGTTATTTTTACTAATACTTTTAGAGTTATTAATTGTTGTTTATTACAAACTAATGGGATACATTCTGTTGTTCCCATCATATTATTTTGTATAGAAATCTGACTAGTCTCAGGGGTATCTATTTTAGTCTTTCCTTTTATTAATTTTTCTAGAAGAATAACTTTTTCTTCTAAGTAATTTATGCGAGTCTCTAATACAGAAACTCTTGTATCAGTTAAATCTTTATTGCTAGGTTTATTTGTATTTTCTCTTGTTTCAAAAGAGGGTATATTTTGTTCTGATATGTTTAAATGTTTTTCTATACATTTAATACAAAAATTTTTATAACAAAGTGGACAATGAGCTCTTTTTTATATATGAAAATAACGTTCACAATATGTGCATGGGATTGAATCTGTCCCTGAATAATACTGGATTTTATGAGAACAAGTTTGTATTTCTAAGGTATTCATTAGACAATATCCTAAATCATCTAATAATTGACCCATTTCATTGTATTCTTCTCCCATGAGAAAGTTATCTTCATTAGTATTAGCATATAAATGATTATATTCATTATTTGTAAATTCATTGATTAAGTCATAATTTTTGTGTATTTTATTAGAGTTTAGTTCATCAGTGTATTCTGTTATGCTGATTACAGATAAAATTTCTGAATCTGTTGATACGTCTTCATCTATTGGAAGCAAATTCATATGACAAGATTTTGTTAAGTTTGCTTCTTTAGTGTAAAGATTTGATATATTTGGACAATCTCTTGAAAAATGTCCTGGTTGATTACAAGCAAAACATTTTAATATTTGTTTGTAGGTTTTATTATCTCTGTATTTTCTAACATGTCTAGTAGGATTGAGTGTAGGTTTTCTAGCATTAGATGCCCTTATTGTATAAGTTTTTCGAGGATTTCTTGGTCCTAAATATTTTTGTGTATTAATATTTCTAGGTTTACTTCTAGAATTATTTCTTTTATTTTTATATTTATTTTGTGAATATTGTTGTGGTGTATATATTTGTTTACAGATTCCTGCATCAGAATGTTTAAGTTGTTTTTATATGGCTATATGTGTACAGGTATCTTCCATTATTTTCATAATGTGTTGTATACGTATTGAGAGATTATTCAACATGGGAGTAACCTCATCATTTTTCCAATTTTCTCTAATTTTTTGTCCTAATTTGCCTGGCAATTTAAGGAACATTTTATCTCCTATATTTACGTCATGGAAGCATCCAGCTATAGACGCATATAACAAATAGTCTTGGCAATATTCTTTTATTTTTCCAAAGTATTCAATGGACAATCTTTCTAAATGTCCTAAATAAATTTGTTGTCTAATTGTATTACCATCATTGGCGGATTGTGAAGTAAACAATCTTTGAACAAGAGAACAAAAGTTGTAAATGTTTGGACCAGGTTCTATGACCAGAGTATTCAGATCATTAGGGAAGTTTTTCTTAAATGATTCCCAACCAGATCTAGCAATATCGCCGAGATATGTTTCTCCTTTTGCGATCATTTCTTGGGAAGACTGCACATCTTTTTCATGATGTATGCCATAATCACGTATTACAGCAGCAGTCCATTGTTCAATGTATGTAGGAAGAAGTTGTGGATCTATTCCTCCTAAGTTAAGAAGTAAATTTGGAATTTGAAAATGTGGTTCTACTGGTAATCGTTTACCATGGGAGATATATTTATTATCACTAAGGACAATATTTTGAACTGTGTCTCTAGGTAAAAATCCTGGACTATAATTTTGAGTACCAGCAGGATCTAACCTATAATTTGTAGCAGTGGATTCTTCATATTCATTGATTAATCCTACTTTTGTATTTTCAGAAGTAGTAGATAATTCATCGTCTTCTTTATTTTTTAATTTTTCTTGAAGTTTGTAAAAGTATTCTTGTTCTTCAGTTTGTTCTTCAAGTTTTAAATTTTGTAAAAAGATATTAACTATATCATTTTCTTGAGGAGTTATAACTTCATTTTGTTCTAAGGGAAAACAATCCCAAGGTTCCCAGTTTGACTCACTAAGAATGCTTTGTTGTAAAGGATCTTGTTTAAACTTAGTTTCTAAAGTTCCTTGCCTAAGCATGGCTATGTTTGCTTGATGATAATTCCATTCTTCTTCAGTAATGTCATCATCTTCTTCATCTTCACTATGTATGATATTCATCATAGCAATATGATCATTGTCGGGAATAGCAGATGTACTATCCCTTCGATCTTGTTCTAGATCTGTTAAAAAAGTGCTTCTGTAGTCAGTAAAACTTAGACTAAGACCTCTAGACCTATTATGTAGAATGACAGTGTCTGGATTTGTAATGGGATTTTGTTCATCCCTTTGTAAATGGGTTTGCCAAAGATGTCCCTCATTTCTTCGAGTAAAAGCTTGGGCTGGCAAAAATTGTGTACCAATTGAACTAATAGCTTCTTCTAATGGTCTAGTGTTTATTCTATACATAGAAGAAATATAATTACTTATTCTTCCTATGAAAGTTATGTCTAAGTGTAGGTTATGTCCTATCCAATTTGTTCCAAATCCTATGGTTTGTACTTCTAGACTAATGTGATTTACAAAATCTTGAAGAGTAAGTGTAAAGTTAGGGGCAAGGTATATCAAAGATATAGGTTGATTTAGGTCAACTTCTAGTATACCTATAATACTTTGGGAATCATTGTTTTGGAATCTGGTGTCATGGAGAACTATCAAAGCTCTAGCACCAATCATATGTCTAGCTAGGGATCTTACACCAATAGTAATTAATCCCATATGAACATATCGTCCATGTTGGTTTAGGAGTTGTGTGGCTGTTTGCTGAGATATTAATGGTATTATCTCATAAGTATTATCAGGTAAGTGGAAATCTTCTACTCTCCTATACCAGTAGAGGCTGGTTCTTTCGGAACTTAACCATCCTATGTTGTATAACTGTCTAGGATTTAAAGAATCTATCCGAGAATTAGATCCTATTTCAACATTTTGTTGTATATCTACTAAGTCTTCTAGTCTTCTAACATTAGTAGATCTTCTTCTATGTAGAAATCTATCTAAGATTCCAGGATGTTGGATGAGATCTTGTCTCCTTGTATTATGTTCTCTTAATCTTCGAGAAGTTCCGGGAAACCTCTCTGATGTGTGATTCCTATTAGATGAACTATCCATAGAAATTTCTTGGACTTGTGTTTGTGAATTATTATTTGGTGTAAAATTCATATTTAACTAATAATTTTATCTTTATTGGAGTTATTGTTATCCTGTGTAGTCTGATTTCTATTACTAGATTCAGCTTTGTTTGGAGTTGCAATAACTTTAATAAATTTGTGAGTATTTTTACAGACTGTTTTAGTTTGTGTAGTTGTTCCTAAAGATAACTTAGAAACTTTATTGACTAAATCATTTATGTCATCAGTCATGTTTATATTTTTGTGTTGCTGATTAATAAGAGTAGATAGTTTTCTAGAAACTTCTTCTAGTAAAGCTATTATTGTGTTATTTTGTCCTATTAATATTGTATGAACAAAATTTGTGTCGTGAGTTGGTTTTATATATCCTACGGGAGGAGATTTTGTAAAATTTTCAACAGCTGCAAGAGCTGAGTGATATTCTTTACCTTTTATAGGTTGTATATTTGTCATTTTGTAAAATTTTATATTTGTGAGAATAAAATAAATGTATAGAGAAAAGAGAAAACAGAACAAGAACCGAAATTTAAACAGAAACAGAGTAAAAGCAAAAACAGAGCAAAGACAGCAGAAATTTAGATAATAAAAGTAAGATATCCACGGAATACACTATAAAACAATAAATATTAAAGAATATAGAAAATCATAAGGCTTATCTATAAAATAACTTTTTTTTTTTTAAACAAAGTTAATCAAAAATAAACATCTGTACTTGTTGGCGCAATATGCACGTGTTCCTCAACTCATTTAGGTAGGAACTAGGGACTTACACCGGCTCTCCACTGGCCATCACTGCCCTTCAACTACCAAGAGTATCCTAGCAAACACTATCCACTCTAGACAGATTTCTATTTTCGATTAAAATTAACATTTACAAATTTTGATATAAAAACTGTCCTTAGAAAGAACACAGCTCTGATACCAAAGAAAAGAAAAGGAGAAAGAACACAGCTCTTATATTTTTAAATTTTTCATTAAAAGTTTTTTAATTAAAATATATAATTAATTCTTTTTAAATATTTTAAAAATTATAATTAAATATTAAAATGATAGATAGGACCTACAAAAAGTTATTTAAGATGAGAAAATTTGATATTTTATTAAAAAATAAAAAAGATCCTAAAAGAAATATAACACTGCAAAATCCATAAAAAAGTGAATGGTCTTATATAAGAAGGAGAAGAAGAAGCTTACAAAGTTTTCCCTTGCCCATTTCATATATGATAGATATATGGACATGGACGATCAAAGGTTTCCCTTACAAAGTTATCTCTAGAGTTTTCACTTTTGACAATCAAAGGTAAGCAACAAAACAAAACAGTATAATTGTGGGAGTGTAGGATTCTCAAACAATATAGTCATAATTTAATAGAAAAACCTCATTTTTTATTCTTTACGACGCTCTCTCTCACGCTCCCTTATTCGCATTTACTCTGGTTTGAGCAGACCCAGCTGCTGTTCAACCTTCATCTTTCAATGGCTTTCTGCTTAAATCACCTGTTTTCTGCTAAAACCGTAATCTGATCCAAATGACAGACATGGATCCATCTAAAAAAGTGGCCGATAGATATCTGAAGCGAGAAGTCCTTGGTGAAGGTACCTATGGAGTTGTGTACAAAGCTATTGATACCCACGTAATCTCCCAAAACTTTCTTCTTCTAATTATGCCTATTCCAGACTGAAAAATCTATCTTCCCCTATTCTCTTTCTGGATTGTGTGAATTGGGTCTTTACTTTCAGTTGCTGCAAAGAAAATTGCTGAATCAAAGTAAAACACATATTCTTATATGTCTTTAGAGTTATGTAGAAAGGGAAGATATTTGTTTGCCTTGTGTTCCTGAATTTAATTTGGCGCTTTGTTTCAATAATTTGCTTTGGGGTTTTATTACTTTATCATGTTTGCCTCAAATAATTATTTAGGAAGAATCATATGCTGTGTGTCATTGGGTATGAGGAAGTGGCTCTTCTTACCTTTTGTTTAGCGATAATAAGAGTGTCAGGAGGAGGGCTTGAAAACTGCTTAGTTAGTTTCAATATAGGTTTGATAATTATGATATATTCTTCTTATAACTTGCAATGTATGCACGAGATAGATATGCTCATATGCTTACTTACATATCTAGATGAACTAGCCTTTTGTTCTATAATGAAATGACAGTACTATTATAATGCAGTATTCTTATAAAGATGAATTCATTTCACTGACAGACAGGACACACGGTTGCAATTAAGAAAATTCGGCTTGGTAAGCAAAAAGAAGGGGTAAATTTTACTGCTCTTAGAGAAATTAAGCTTCTTAAGGAGCTCAAAGATCCAAACATCGTTGAATTGATAGATGCATTCCCACATAAAGGGAATCTGCATCTTGTGTTTGAATTCATGGAGACAGACCTTGAAGCTGTCATACGAGATCGAAACATTTTTCTTTCACCAGCGGATACAAAATCCTACCTTCAAATGACACTAAAAGGTCTTGCTTACTGCCACAAGAAGTGGGTTTTGCATAGGTAGAGTATGATGTGCATTTGATCATTGCAGAGTTGTTACTTGATTTAAGTGAGGAGCTCAAAAGTCTGCTTTCCTATTTTCAGGGATATGAAGCCCAATAATTTATTGATAGGATCTAATGGACAGCTGAAACTTGCAGATTTTGGTTTAGCAAGGATGTTTGGAAGCCCAGATAGAAGGTTCACTCATCAGGTTTGCTTCTTTATGTATAATGGCATGGGGGTCCCATTGAGTACGTGAGTTTCACTTTGTCAGTACTTTGAATTCAGGATAGCTATGAGCTCTTTTTTTTTTAATGAGACTCTGCTTTTCGAATAAACTCTGATTTGAAACTTGAATCATTATGTTGATAATACTACTTGCTACTAATGCTTTTGCGCATTAAGTAGCAAAGTTTCCTAAAATATGGATTTTAGAGCTTGTAAAATTGAAAGGAATATACCTTATAGTCAGGCATGTCTTATATAGTTTTATGATGATTTAGTCTGAATTTGTATGAAATCCTACGACTATAATTCAGCAGATTCTTAAATTGAAATCTTTATTATTGTTTCCCACTATGCTTTGCCTGCAAAAAAGGCTGAGCCATGACAAAAGGGCAAGTTTGTTGCCTTGTGATTTGGTAGTCACAGGTTGTAGTCATGGGGACAGCCTCTTTGTAGTCATGGCCCAAACATCAGAACATTGAAGTGTAAGTATTCTAAATTCTGGTGAATGTTTTCTAGGATTGTGGCTGCCTATGGTAACTGAATATTGTGGCCACATTTATAGCATAAAACTTTTGGTGCTCTCTTCTTCCTTTCTTTCTTGAAGAGCTACCTGCATGCCCTTTCTATTGGTGGATTGAGTTTCTAGTTTCTATACAGATAACACTTAACTTATCATAGGTTTTTGCACGGTGGTATAGAGCTCCAGAGCTATTATTTGGTGCCAAGCAATATGGTTCTGCGGTTGATGTTTGGGCTGCAGCTTGTATATTTGCTGAACTTCTACTCCGTCGACCATTTTTGCAGGTAAAAAAGATTTACATGATTGGTGTTCTGAATTAGGTTTTGACATCATGTGTAGTCCATTTAACTTCATCAAGTAGTTGATATAATTTTTTTGCAGTCTGAAAATCCTAAACCATTCAAACCTGGGTTAACTTAACTTGAATTAGCTCTGAAGCTGTAGGCTATAGTGTTTATATGCACTATTACTATTAATTGGATTTCCATTTATTCCTGCTCTATATTTTGTCATTTGTGACTTGCTTGTTTTAATACAATTTCCTAGATAATTCGTTACATTGGCTGAATTTCTTCATTCTTATTTTATATTTAAATAATTAAGCATGTTTCTTATGCTTTTTCATCAGTCTGTTATTATCACTTGGTAGGGTACAAGTGACATTGATCAATTAGGAAAGATTTTTTCAGCCTTTGGCACTCCAACAGCTTCACAGTGGCCTGATATGGTATACCTGCCTGATTATGTCGAATACCAATATGTTCCTGCTGCCCCTCTGCGTACTTTATTTCCAATGGCAACTGATGATGCTTTAGATCTGTTGTCAAAGATGTTTACATACGATCCAAAAGCTAGAATTTCAGTGCAGCAGGCACTAGAGCACAGGTACTGCCTTCAGCATCCCATAAAGACACCAATAAATTTCTTTTCTCCGTAACTAATAACTCCTCTTCCACTTTAGGTACTTTTCTTCTGTTCCTCTGCCTTCGGATCCAGACAAGCTCCCTAGACCTGCTCCCAAGAGGGAATCTAGGGTTTCTGATTTCAATCTACAGGAGGGTCCTGCTGTATTATCACCTCCAAGGAAGTCTAGGAGAGTAATGCCAGGACGTGATGGGTTTGAAGGAAATTCTCAGCAAGCTGATAAGGTTGATGGCAGTTTTGGTGATTTCAGACAGACAACTGATGATAATACAGGCAAGAATGAATCAGCTCCAATGTCTGTAGATTTTTCTATCTTTGGATTAAAATCTCCCAATAGACCTACAATTAACAGGTACAATAGTATTGATAGTCCAATCAATTCAACGTGGCCTAGGCCTAATAGTTTGTAATTTTAAATGAGCCAAACATAAAATTTTCCTGCAAAGTTGATTGGTGTTGGAACTTGGAAGACAAAAAGCCTGGCTTATCTGGAACCATATGATATTAAACATATCTTTTTAAGATATTTTTCTGCCAAAACGGTGGACAAACAATTATGAAACTGTAATATGCTATAACACGATATGTTGTAATGTGCTAACACGATATGCTGTCGTTCCCAAGTACTGGAAGAATGTTCCAGTTGTTTATTACCGTTTACTTTCTACATGTAAATGATGTTACTTAACTTTTCCTTCTTTTGTTCTGCAGTGCTGACAGAACATATTTAAAAAGAAAATTAGATCTAGAATTTCAACAGCCAGAATGAATATTCTGTGGCCGGCGCATGCACACAAGCTTATGGAGGGTAAAATACATTTGAAGAAAAGTGGTGAATCCTCAAAGGCTTGTTGGTATGTCATTCTTTATGTTTCTGTGTGTGAAGCTACAATGTGTATGTAGCTAAAGAAATCACTGAAGATTAGTTGTAATTCAGATACTTAAAAGTAACTGCTATAGAAAGGGGAAAAAAAAGAAAAATTTATAATTATCACACACTCGTCTTTGTTTCCCTTGAACATTTTTTTATTTATGTTTTCAGAGAGCTTGAATATTTGAAATTGGGGGCGGGGACTTCATTTGAACACAACTTTGTTATTGAACATAAGAAATTTTTACATTCACGTGAAGTGCGTATTGTGTGCACTTTATTATTGTATGCTTCAGACAGGTGAATTCCAATTATAAGGTTGGACATAAATCACACAAACCAATAAAAGTAGTTAGATTAGTTAATTTTATTGATTTTTTAAAAAATATTACCGATATACCAATTTCACTCACTAAATGTTGAAGATTGAAAAATCAAATAATGTTTAAGAATTTAAGAAATATGAGAGAAGATATTTATAGATGACTTTTTAATTTTTTAAAAAATAAAAATATATATAATTTTTAGATATTTATAATTTTTATTAGGGACAAACATAAAAAGTAAAAAATCAATGTTGCATAAAAATTCTAAATTGTTTTATAAAATGGATCAATATCAAAACTGTCTTATAAAAAGATGACAGAAGAGAATAATTTTTAATAATTTATAACTAATGATGGAGTGTGTTAGGAGTAGGAGTGTTGTTAACATTCTTTTTATTTCAATAAGTCATATTTATGATTTTTTTTTTTAAAAAAAAAATTCATTGATAATAGTGTGCTTAAAATAATATGGCGTTAACAATTGTTGTTGAAAAGGTGATAGAAAATCATTTTGAATTAAATTCCTGGATTGTAATTACAATGAGCGAAAGTTCTTTAAATGTAAGCTCCCTACGTACTTTGTAATCAACTGTTCTTCCTTTCGCAGTTTTTGTTTGCAGCTCCAGTTCTTGGCGTCAGATTCTGTGATGAGCTTGACATAAATTGATTCATCATGCTTCGTTATAGTATTTCGTACATTATGATTAAATCCTACTTCCAAAGCCATATTTTGTAAGAAATAAGTATAGATTGATTAGGGAAATAGTTCCAATTTTTATGCTTTGTGCGCTCAACTATGCTTTGTGCGCTCAACTATGCTTTGTGCTTTCGTTGCCTAATAAAATAAAATAAAGAACAAGAGTTGAGTCAAGGTAGTATGAGGGAAAGAGCTAGGAGAAAAACACTTATAACTGATATAATAAAAAGTCTTTTATATTAACATTTAATAATGATTTTTTATATATATTAATTTGATTAGTTTATTAATTAATACACTTAAAAATAATATAAATGAAGGATTATAATTAAATACTATATTAAAGTTAAGAGCAATTGTGAATATATCAGGAAAACTTTGATATTTGACTTGTTCTTCCCTATTAGTTCAACAAATGCAGAAATGATCCGCGGCCCCAACCAATTGAAACCCTGCAATTGTTGTGGACACAAATTGAAACCGTTAATGTTAATTATTGAGAGTAATGCTATTAACGATGGTCCCTTGTCAAATAGATTGAAATATGGGAATTGGTTGAGATATGGAAATTCTGTTACATAGTTTTTATAGGGTTAGGTTAATGTTAAGTAACTTAAATACAAATTTATATAAAAAATTTTAAAAAATTTACTTTTTATATTTTTTTTATTTATTAATTATATTGGGTAGTTCTCTATATTAAATATATTTTTTTAATCTCAAACAATTGGTTGCATCTTTCAATGGTAAGCAACTAGAAATGGCAAATAAATTTGTGAGTAATTTTCAAACTCATCCCAAAGTTGGTGAGAAATCCCAGATTTGACCAAGTATAAGTACGGGTATGGAGAATACCTAATTTATTAAGTCACGAAAAGGGATATACATATTCACCTCATACTTGTAATCGTCTCACTCCACTTTTATTTTAATGACTAAAATATTTATTTGTCTTAAAAAAAGGAAGAAGAATTGACATTTAATTAAAAAATTACAAACTTTGAGTTTATTATATGCAAATAAATTGTATTTGTGAGTAATTCCCAAACCCATCCCAAAATTGGCGAGAAATCCCAGATTTGACCAAGCACAGGTACGGGTATGAAGAATACCTAATTTATTAAGCCAGGAAAAGGGATATACATATTCACCTCATACTCGTACCCGTCTCACTCCACTTTTATTTTAATGACTAAAATATTCATTTGTCTTAAAAAAAAGAATTTGACATTTAATTAAAAAATTACAAACTTTGGGTTTATTAGATAACTTTTGAACTAATATCATTATATTTAAACAAATTATTTTTTACTAAAATATTATTATAAATTGTTTTTGTGAATATGGGACAGATACGTGTATAACCAATACCAACAAGGATGAGGGTGGGGATGAAAACATAAATCCCATATCAGTTGGGTATAGGGACGGAGATGAGGATGAATTTCGGAAACAGGAATGGGGATGAGAATGCCATACTCATCCCAGCCTCGCCCTGTTGTCATGCCTATAAGCAATTATTACTTTGGTCAAAGAAACCACGAAGCAACCCCCATTGAAGATGCTCCTAATAGTCTTTATAAAAGGTTGGAACTTTTTAGTTTCTTAAACGACAACCTTTAACTTTAACTGTTGCACAAAAAAGTAGAGTGAAATACTAAGTGAGTCCCTGAAAAAAGATTAAAGTGTTGTCACCTAGGTCTCTAAAATAATTTTAGAGGCATCTAGGTTATAGATTCTTTCTATCATTTACAAATTAGTCCTTACGTTATTGATGTCGTGTATTAAGTGTCCAATTAGTTGTTAAGTATCATGTTGGAAGGGTCTCTCTCATGTGTGGCATTCTAAGTCATTGTCCATGTCATAGGGATCAAGTCAAAGTGAAGACATCATTTTTGTCCTTGAAAGATTAGTAGTGACATCTAATTCCCTGAAAGATTTTTAGAGACATTCAAGTCTTTGAAGATTTTTAGAGGTATTTAGGTCCTTGAATTTTTCTATTATTTTCATGTAAGTCTCTTAGTTACTAACGACATTAGTCAGTTGCATAATTGACAATTAACTATTGTGCTGACAGTCTGTGATAATCCAATTGTTTACATGACACCCAATTGATGTAACATTTGGATGGATAATTGACATTTTTCCTTCTTTAATTTTATGTTTCCACCGTACAACTGTTTTTTACGATAGAAAACCAAATAACAATCAATGAGAAAAGAATCATAATACCAATTTACAAGGACAAAGTCACGAAAATTAGAAAATGAAAGAAAATTTGAAAATAAGTAGTTTGAAAATGGTCTTAAAGTGAACATGTTCAAACTTGTATATCACAACTTTTGAAATTATTTCCTTTATTAAAGGGCAGTATCATAGAAGAAAAAAATATCTTCAAAACACGATGCTTTGACTTCCATGTCCGAACCTTGAACTGTATGTTTGCTCTCACCACATGTCCAACTCAATGTCCTTAGAGAATCTCTCAAGTCTCAGATCCTTACTTATATAAGGCTATAGTCTAGGTCATTCAGCTTGCGACAAATCATCAACACATAATGGCAACGCACTCATTCCGTCACTCGCCCTTGATCACCACACAAGTCCAAAATACATTGTTGTCACAATTTGAAATCTCTTTCTCATTTCTTGTATGTGTTTCTTCTTTTATTCACTTTTTTTTCTTCGTTTAAGTTCTTCAATTTTTAAATCTTACAGTGACTTCACTAAGAAATTTGCATTCTCAAGACACCCTATGTTTTCATGAGAGGTGTTGCAAGGTGTAGGATTGTGTTGGGCAGCAGGGGTGGGCAGTAGGACTCGGGTTACGTTCGGGAGTAAAGAGGTTCCAATGGGGTGAAGAAACGAAATTGTTAAATGATTCTGGAAACTAGGTTCCATGTATTATTTTGATATTTGACGAGAAGCATGAGAATTTTGAACAATCAAGCTATTATAATATAATGAAATTTTTTCTTTATATTAGTTTGAGATTTTAATTCAATGCTAACAAACTACTTGTAGATTTACTTGGTATTGATTTTTTTCCCCTCTTTTTAAAGGGAAAAGGAATATGAAAGGGAGGGTGAGTTTTTTTATTTGATGGTGATTAAAAACCTTCACAATTTTTTTTTTAATTTAAAAAAAAATAAAAACAAAAATAGGTGTCATGTAAGCAGTTGGACTATCATGTATGAGAGAGAAAAACTGTCAGCACAACATTTAACTATTGATTGTGCAGTTGTCTAATGTTGTTAGTAACTTAGAGACCTATATGCAAATAGTAAGAAAATTCAAGGACCTAGATTCCTCTAAAAATATTTCAAGAACATAGATGCCTCAAAATCTTTCAAGAACTTGAATATCTCTAAAAATCTTTCAACTCTCAAAGAGAGATAAGCCAAAGTGTTTAGGTTTACCACAAGGGAATGAATTCTTGATAAAAACCAACTAGGAAGAGATTCCTCAAGAGAAAGGATCTTCAAGACCTTTTACTAAGAATGTGCTCACAAAGAGACTATTTTCATTCAATTTCAAATGTGAGATTTACAATGAGGGAGGGGGGAATGAATATATATAGCCTAATGGGAGAGCTTAGGCACACTTTTCTAGGCAATAGTAGGACTTGGGGTTAATTAGGATTAAGACTAATTAACTCAAGTCTTAGGCCTTAAGTGAGACACCTAAGTTCACCCCTATAGGTGCAATTAGCAACTCCTAAAGTGAATGAGCTAGCCTAAAATCATGTCTAAGCTTACTCCTCCTTTTTAACTAAAGACATTTATACCTTCTAAACTAAAATGAAGATGGCCAAAAATACATGGCCTTAAGGGAATTTAAAATATGCTCCTATTTAGCTAATTAAAATAAAATATTTACAAGCTAAAAATAATGAAGACTATGACTTAAAATCTTCAATAAGCTTTCATCCATGCCATTCCTTCCTTGAATCCTCCTAGCCATGATGCATGCTAGGTGGGATTGCATCATCTCCTCCCCCTTGAAGAGGATTTGACCTCAATTCCTTATGCCTTTCTTCTTTTTCAAAGTCTGCATGAAGATAAGGAAAGCAATAAGTATATGCAGACAAGTGATTTTGGGGGCAGTGAGAGGTTTATAAGGAGACCTCTTAGGAATGGGGTAGTGGAGTTTGGCACTAAGGTTTGAAAATATTTTAGTGTGCATGTGTCTCCACACAGCAGCTCCCCATCTTTCTCCCATTGCACTAGATACTAGCCTCAAAGGTTTTGAAATAGTAGGCGAGACTAGTCTAGGTGTAATGGAGCACTCATCAAGTTGGATTTGAGGGTGTGGATCAAAGTGCTCAAGCGGTATATGCACATCCTCAAATTCAACTTGTCCTTTTTGTAAGGGTTGGCGGGAAGATTTTCCTATGTAGAGAACCTCCTTTTAAGGAAAAGGTGGATCTTCCTTAGAGGCCTTCCTACCAACAACCTTTTTTTTCATTTTTATCCCTCTTTCTCTTAAGCTTCATGATCCTTCTATCCTCCATAACTTCGGTAGGGGTAAGAGGAAGTAAGGTAATCTTTTTCCTTTTATGAGAGAAAGTGATTTTATTAGTGAGGCCAGTGTGAAAAGTGGCCTTATCATGTTGCCATGGCCTTTCTAACAACATGTGACTTGCTTCCATAGGGACTACATCACATAAAACTTTGTTGTGATACTTCCCTATGAAGAAGCTAATCTCCACTTGTTCTCTTACTACTACACCTTCTTCACCATTAAGTCCATGCAAAGACTAAGGTGAAGGATAAGGAGTAGTAGCAAGTGAGCTTTTCCACCATCCTTGTGCTACAACAATTGGAACATGATCCACCATCCACAATGAGAGAATACGTTTTGCCCAAAATTTTGCATCTTGTTTGAAAAACATTCTCTCTTTGTGTTTTGGTGTCCTTACAAGGATGGCTTCCAAGAAGCCGTTTCACTTTGAAGAGATTATCACATGAATAAGTACCCTTTTTCATTTTATGTTCCCCTTAAAGTCCTTTTTGTTTTAGGACAAAAAGAGGCAATTTGCCCTTTTTCTAAACATTTAAAACATTTAGGACTTCTAGAACGAGTGTTCGAACTAGTGGAAGGAGTGTCACTTTCACTCAGGGGTTTTTTTTCTATCTTTCTTTTGGATGACTCTCTTTTATTTTTAGAAGGGATTATTCCTAACATGTCTCTTAATTTCATCTATGTCACTAGAAGAGATTTGAAGGTCAGGGTTTGAGCTAGGCTCTTCTAAGTCCCTAATGGAGGTAGACACTTCACTAAGGGCGTTCTCAAAGGCATCACTTTCCTTTTCTTTCTTCTCTTCTTCCGTTCTTTTTCTCTCAAACACTTTTTTCTCTATCTTTTTGTTTTTTCATCTATTTCTCTTTATTTTTCTTTTTCCTCTCTTTTCTCTTTCTCTTTTCTCTTTCTTTTTCTTTCTTCCCATTTTTTTCTCTCTCTATCTCTCATTTCGTCCCATTCTTTTCTCTCTTTTTCTCTTCTTTCCTCTCATTCCTTTAGCTCTCGCTCCCTTCTTTCTTCTCTCTCTTTTCTCTCTTTTTCTCTTCTTTCTTGTCTCTCATTTTCTTTTTGTTCGTTCTCTCTTCTTTCATCTCTATCTAGTTTGTCTTGTACTCTTTTCCTCCTCTCTTTTTGTTTTCTCTCATTTTCCCAAAATTCCCTACGTTATTTTTCTACTATTTCCCAATCAACAAAGAATGGATATGAAGGCAAGGTTGGTTTATCACTCTTCTTATACTTTATTCTATTCTCACATTCTTCTCCTTTATTTTCCCTAGTTTTATTACTACTCCTAACACTCCTAGATGTCTGTGAAAACATTTCAAAGTGTAAGTCATAGGGAACTAATATGCAAAATCGTCCTCTCTTTTTGTTTTCTCCTAAAGTGTTAAGAGCCTTTGGAACTCTAAGGCTTGCTACAATGTGAAAGCAAGAAATGAAATTAAAAACAAAGTTAAAGGATTCTAACGTGCTTCTAAGTATGAATAATGTGTACTAATTTCTTATCCACGCTAAAACGAGAAGCTAAGCTTTACTACACACAAAAGAGGTGACCCTTATGGGCATCCAACACCTCTAATTAAAAAGACCTTTAAGAAAATACACCCAATTAAAAATACAAGAAACTAAAAAAATTGAATGTTGCTTCTTCCAATGTTCCTCACCAAGTGTTTCATTCAAGTCTTGGCCTCCTCTTCAATTTCTCTTCCTTTGCTTAAATCAACATTTCCTAAGGATGTTACCCTTGTGGAAGTTTCCACAAATGGCCACCTAACCAAGAAAGTAGTGCCCAACAAGTACCAAGGGAAGCAAAATTTTAAAAGCACAAAAACAAGAAAAGCACTAACAAGAATAGGTACACATCCAAGTGAAAGAATTTATTTAGACAAACTCAAAGAAAGCCAATAAGGACAAACAAAAAATAAAAGGTGTAGAAAGAAAGTAAGGACACAAAATAAAACCTAGAATGAGTCTAGATTAGAGTAGATTAAAATAAAAGGACTCAACAAAAATTTCAATAGCTTGCACTAATTTAAAAATGATGTTGGCCTAATCTTAAGGGAGAAATTCAAGCAAGTTTTATGCAATTTAAACACTCCTTTTAGTTACTTAAACATATTGAGGTGCACTAAAATTTTTTTGCTCTTTTATACTTCTTTTAAATACTTTTACTAACATTTTTTTTATACGTATTCAACTCTTTTGATTTCTATTTTTTTCTTCTTCTTTTTTTCTTTTGACTTTTGCTAAACCTCTCAATAGTTTTGAAAGCCAGAAATAATAAGGAGCATGAAGATTCTCTCAATAGTTTTGAAAGCAAGAAATAATAAAGAGCATAAAGATTCGCTTGAAATAAGGGAAAGAAAACAACCACAAAAAGATTGAAAGCAAAGGCAAATCAAAGAAAAAGTAACTTGAAATGTACTAAAATGAAGGTGACTTAAAAGTAAGGCACAAACAGGAGATTTAGAGGTTCTCAAGACAAGCTTGAATGCTTAAAGATTCAGCCTAAATAACACACCAAAAGGTCTCCCAAAACAGCCAAATAACATCACCAAAAAGCTAGTACAGAAAAAGCTACTAAAACAAGAAGAATAAGTTGGACTCTAGAAAAGGAATTGAGCAATTATTTAGAAATTTATTTTTTTTGAAATATGTTATGATCTAAAGCACGTGGACTCTAGGAATTATGATCAAGAGCGTATACTCAATCCAAAGAGATTTAACATAAGATATTTAGAACCACAACACACTTTATTTTGTAAAAATTTTAAAGGCAAAACAACGGAAAATGAAAGACAATCAAGGACTAAAATGATTATGCTAGAACACAACTTTGGAGGAGTAAAAATGAAAATAAAATTACCAAAAACAGTCAGCAATGACACGCCCCAACAGAATATAGGTGCAGGAAAAATGGACATAAAAATGCAAGAACTCAAAATAATAGAAGCAAAAGTGCATCAAAAGATCAAACCACAAAGTGTGACTTCTTTCACAAATTTTGTGAAGTCATTACCAAGATCTTCTTACGATTTATACTAGAATAAAAAGGAAAATAAAAGCAGAGCATAATTTAAAGAAAATAAATCCTAAAGACACACACAAAGATTTAAAGGAACAAAAGAAATTGAATCTAGAAAGCAATAAAGATTAGGAATTAAAATTGCAAGAATTAAACTACTAAAACATAAACTTCAAGACAATAAGGAAATTAAATTGACGGCTGGAAAAATTAAAACAAGAATAGCAAGAAGACTAAGAAAAAAACCTGGAAAAAATTAAAGAAAATTAAGATTAGAAAAGAACCTCGTGGAGTTGGCTCTTGATATCAAATGATACAAAAATGTTTTTGCACTCCCCTTGAGGTTCCAAGCACCATGAAAATGGATGATGGAGGGGGAAAAAAATGGAGGTGGGGCGCCACTCTCAAAGAGAGATAAGCCAAAGTGTTTAGGTTTGTCACAAAAAAAGAAATCCTTGATAAAAACTAACTAGAAAGAGGTTACTCAAGAGAGAGGTTGCTCACAAGAAGACTATTTTTATTCAAATTCGAATGTGAGATTTACAATAAAGGAGAATGAGTATATATAGCCTAATGGGAGAGCTTGGGCACACTTTTCTAGGCAATGTGGGGTTTGGGCTTAATTAGGATTAAGACTAATTAACCCAAGTCTTAAGCCTTAAGTTAGACACCTAAGTTCACCCCATAGGTGTAATTAGCAACTCCTAAAGTGAATGGGCTAGCTCAAAATCATGTCTCGACTTATGCATTCATTCTGAGCTTACTCCTCCTTTTTAATTAAAGACACATCTACTTTCTAAACTTAAATGAAGATGGTAAAAAATACATAGCCTTGAGGGAATTAAAAATACGCTCCTATTTAGTTAATTAAAATAAAATATTTACAAGTTAAAAATAATGAAGACTATGACTTCAGATTTTCAATGAACTTTCATCCATGTCATGTCTTCCTTAAATCCTCCTCCTAACCATGATGCATCCTAAGTGGGATTGCATTAGTTTGAATGTCTTCACTAACAAAAACTAACACATTAACATTTGACCTAAAAAAAAATATATTTCAAGACTAAAATGATATTTTTACTTAGACTTAGATCCCTATGACATAAATAATGACTTGGAATATCATATATAAGAAATGGATCCTGTTAACATGATACTTTCATAGAAAGTAAGAATCAAAAATCTATATATCTCTAAAATTCTTTCAGAGTACTAGGTACCAACGCTTACACTTCAATCTTTCTTAGATCACGTTAGTATTTTAGGATGATTCTTCTTTTCTGTCTTTTCATGTAAAGTATAGCTTTTTACATGTTTGTGTTTGTGTTCGATCCAAGCTGCCAAGTCTGAATCACCGTTAGTTTCGCCCATGTTTAGCATATTTCATCGGTAGTTGGGTTGAATTCAGCGTCAAAACATACTTTTCAAAGCAAGAAAACCATTTTTTTTAAGTAGGAGAATTTACTTTCACATTTATTTTTTTTTGGTTGACCTAGAAGCTAATCCTAGTAACTTCAGATTTTGCATGTCAGAGAAGCTTTATCCGGTGTGTAAATACACTTATAATTTATTTTCGAGTTAATTAATAATTTTTATATTTTAAATAATTTAAAGTATTATTAAAATTTTATTTAAATAAATTTTAAATATTAAAATTTTTTTATTTTTTATGCATAATACTTTATTTCAAAAGAAATTATAATTTATACTGGATAAAATATATAAATAAAATCATATAAAACTAATACACTAAATCATTAATATTATTACGAAAATGTTTATCTTATTTTATTTTACTTTTTAAAAAAATGAACCTTTGAAATAAATCTTTTTGTAAGGCTTAAAAAATATTTTCATTTCAAAAAAATAATGAATTTTGTTTAATTTTTTTTATTTCTACATTCAATAAACAATGTTAACTTATACGTAATAATTACATATTTTTAAGTTAAGTTTATTAGTTGAGAAATCTGAATTTATAACCTCTTTATGCCTTTGGTGAATTTTATTACTAGAACAACACTATAATTTTTACATAACAATTACGTTAACAAAAGAGTGTTTGACGAGATAAGGTAATATAATATTTTATTTTAGATAAAATGCGTTTTTAATTGCTTGCAAATAAAGATAATGTCAAAAGCTGGTATGTAGTTTGTTCTAAAAAATTATCATGATTTGTCCTATCAAACTCTCTTTCATAGCAAGTAATTAGATTAAGCCAGCTAAAAATTGTTACTCGAGAACAATTAAAATCAAACAAAAAACTTTCAAAGAATTAAAATGAAAAACAAATCTTTAAATTACCAAAACACAATGAACTATTTTTCTAAGATCAAAATGTTATTTAAACCATTTTGTAAATAAATTATTGAGTCACTATACGAATTAATACCCTTAAATTATAGTGATTGAAAAATAACATTACTTTGGTGTTAAGAGTCTTATTTCAAAGGATACCAAGACACGCATCAATATGCAAACTAATACTAAGATAACGAGAGCAACATGAACAGATAAAAAAGTATTAGCACATGCAAAAAAAGCACAGGTAAAACTTTATGCATATGCACTTATCTTTCATGGAAAATTAATATATTAGTTTTGTGTCTAAAAAATTTTTTTTATTGATTTACAAAAGACAAATTAAATATGAAAATAAGCAGTATGAAAAGATAAGTTCAACCCATAAAAAAGGCAAGCTCATACCTTGGTTAGGAGTGATCGGACATAATTCCTGAATATTTTCACAGTGACAGAAGTTATCCTATATGAATCGCAACCGTCAACTTTTCTTGAAGATTGTAAATATGAAGTGCAAAAGAAGAATAAAGAACATTTTTGTAACTAGCTTTGGTATTATTTTTCTGAAAGCAGACTTCATTCATTCTTGTAAAGGTTTCTTTGCTTGTATATACTCTCAACCTATTTGTATATCTTGAGAGTTAAACTCATTTGATTTAGCAAAAAAAAAAATCTTTGTATAAAATTATACTTAAGTTGTAGCTTAAAAAAACTAATAAAAGACTATAATTTAAAAATACTATAATTTCTTTTAGGTACCCCCTTTTTCCTATTTAGTAGTGAACTTTGCCTCTAATGCCTTTGTCCCGTTTTCCGATGCTTCTCTTGTTTCCGGCAACTGTGATTAGTTTTAGTATTACCATGCATGGTTTTAAGTGTTCCATAATATGAGGTCCGCTAGAAAGTAGTTTTAAGTGTTCCATAATATGAGGTCCGCTAGAAAGTAGACGTGATAATCTAATTGTGTGACAGTATGACAATTTTGAGATTCAACCAGACATGGCATTAATTAATAAGAAGTTGGTAATGTTGTCAGACGAGACAAAGATGTTAAATGTTTTTTTATACATACTATTTTGTGGTTCATGATGTTACATATTGAAGCCATTAAATCTTATATTGGTATTTAAAAGCTAGAAACATATATAGATAGATAGATGTGGTCATTTGAAAGACTTGGTTTCTGATAGATTGCAAGGTCATCTTCAAACTTAAGCAAGATTCTCTTGCCATGCTTGTAGTGAAGCTGTCTGAGTTTAGTAATGTTCACGTACGTTGCCAGCAGTTAAAATAATATAGTAGGAGAAAAGATCATATAATATTCATGAGACTATGACCTCAGTTCTCATTGAATTGTAGACTCTATCTTTAGCCTTCTTTGCCTGAAAGTGAAGGGAAATTTCAAAAAAATACAACCATATCAATTACCACCCCACTTCCCTGAGCTTACCAAATAAAAAATTAAAACAAGATGCAGGAGATGTATCAGAAAGGCAAAAATTAACCTCTTGCTCCCAGTCAGTACGTATTGTAATGATCAGAAGACATGACACTTGAACAACGAGTGCACATATGATCCCTAGCCAAAGCCCCTATACAAAGTAGAATGACATTTTTTTTATGAAAATGACAAAAGTCAGAAGACTGATTCAGAAAAAATGGACCCGTTTTACCTTCCCACCTATGGGCACGACAAAAGCAAATAAGATAGCTGATGGAATCCCAACTACATAGTACGATCCTAGATTAATGAAAGCACCTATTTTTTGCCAACCACATCCTCTAGCCGTGCCTGCAGTATAGTCAATACAAAGATTATTAGTTTAAATTATTAGCTACACAACATCATACATTTTTTTGCTTCAAGATAATCAGATACAACCAATCATACTTCGACATATAACAGATATTTTATTTGTATTGATCACAGAATTTCGGTATTACACGCAACCTTCTGGCTTCGAGTGAAAAGATATTATGTAGCATTTAGTATTAGAGGAAGATTTTCTGTTCAAACCTGTCTTTATTAGTACTATAAATAAAAGAAATATAAAGGATAAAACCTGAAAGAACACACTGGAGTGCATCAAGGAAAATGGAGGTCGCAAGAATTGGCAACATGATAGCTACATATTGGACCACTTCTGCTTCATCACTATATGCATAGCCCCAAATATTGCGTATTAGTATCATCACTACTCCAACAAAAGTTCCCTCAATAATGGCCATCATAAAGACAAAATACACAGCTAAACGGGCAGCCTGTGGATGACCAGCTCCTAGTTCATTTGCGACACGAGTGCTGCAAAGAACCATGCAATTGCAACAACCTATTACTACTACAACTACGCATATACAGAAACAAATGATAAGTACTAAAATTAAGGCAAAGTACATGAAGACAATATAACTCTTCTAAAATTTTGTGTACTTTAGAAAATTGATCATGCTTTTGGAAATTTTCCAGAACTACTCACCTTACAGCTCCACTGAGTCCAAAGGGGATCATCCAAACAGTCGTCGAAGTATTCAGACTGGTTAAACAGAAATTGGATCACAAAATCCAATAATCATGCATGTGTAGTAGCAGCTCAAAATATGAAATATAAAATAGAGATGCGTATTACACATTTCCTAACATACACTATTAAATTATTTTTTTATTATTAATTGAAATATATTGAAAATAAAAAAAAACTTGTAGATATCACTTTTTATTTAGTGAAGTTTACTCATGATTTTAAATTTTTGTATAAATTTAAAAGTAAATTAAAAATAATGTGTTACAGACGGTCTTGTTAGCACTCGTAAGAAAAAAATATTGTGAAATATTGAAATAAATGCTGAATATGACACGGTAATACCAACTAACCAGATAGACAGCACTGATGTTTCTAATTTTGGATTTGGAAGAAGGCCCGAGAGGAGAACCATCATTTCAAAGGACCACATTTCCAAGCTGTTCGGGATAATAGAAATAAAAATTGGAAAAAGAAAATCAGGATCTTAAAGAGAAATTGTAACATATGTAATTTTGACTTGTAAGAATTGTTGGTATTAAAAACTAAAAATGCAAGAGAATATACCAAACCATAACAGCAGAAGGAATTGCGAGTTTAAGAAAAGAAGGGATGCCATGCAATGCCTCTTTAGAAAAACCAGTCCAAGTTTTTGAACACGAGGGAGAAAAATTGACATAGAGTATCAGGACCAAGACATTTATCCAGTAAGATATGGCATTAGCTATGGCAGCTCCTCTGTTCCCAAGTCCAGATTTGAATACCATAGTCCAACATATAAGAATATGCAGTAAAGTAGTGATTCCAGAGCTGAACATCATTGGAAATACAATATTTTGGGTTTGCAAAAATCTGTTGAGGCACTGAAGAATGGCATAGGCAAAAAGGCTTGGAATCATTAGCCTAGCATATTGTCCAGCTTCTGCAGATATTTCAGGATCTTGGCCAAGGAAAATCAAAATTGATCCTGTGTTTGCCCAAATAACTGCTAGGTGTACACTAACGATCATGAGAACAAGCATTGCCCTCTGCATGTGTATGCCTAACATATGTGGCTGCTTTGCTCCATATGATTGCCCACACAAGGTATCCAGAGCACTTCCCATTCCCACCTATTTCCACAAAAATCAGATTTCAAATATTGCCCGCAATTAAAACCTCTTTTTTTCGTTGATTCCTGCATTAATATCATATGTTTAACTGTTTCTTAAGCGACACCATTTGCTTTGGTTACCAGCAACTAAAGAATAGAATAATTGGTCGCGATAAACAAGTTTGACTTGAACCAATTATATATATTATTACATCTTGAAAATATAACTAGATGAGGTTTTAGTTTTGCTTCAGGTTCACAGAAATAAATTACATGCTAACCAATACACAAACAAAGCTAAGGGAAGCAAAACTAACCAATAAGCTAAAACCAGTGACAGAGGCAAAAGAAGTAGCCATTGAAGCAGCAGCGAGAGGCAATTGGCCGAGATGCCCCACAAACATGACTGATATAATTTGTAGGGAATAATTTAATATAGAAACAGATATTAAAGGCCCTGCTAGCCATAACTGCTTCCTCACTTCCTCATACACTTCAGCTCTCTCTATTGCCTTATCCTTCTTTTGCTGAATATTATCAACTTTGACTCTATCTTCTACTGTGATATGTATCAATGGTGACAGTAGAGATGCCTTTTGATCTTCTCTATCCATTGTTTAGTTGGGACTTGGGAGGACACAGACCCCGGACAAAGAAACCAGAATACAAAAAGAGTTAAAGAGATATTTATAAGAAAATGACATATAAATAGAAAAATAACTTATGTCTTCTTGTTACGCTTTAAGATATTTACTTTATCCTCCTTCTATCTCGGAAATACTCGAGTGCCCACTTTGTCTAATCTCCCTACTATGTATTGCTGGTATTCAGATTCACAGGGGATACTTCTCCTTCTCCTGACTCCTGAGGGTATTGTAAGAGATTGGCCTGGCTAACTATATTTGTGTGTAACTTATGTTGTGGCATTTTTATTCTTTATTTACTTTACTATTCTGTTTGTTTCAAGACTGATTTGGATGATTAAGTCGAATTTCAAGATTGAGGATTTTATAACTATGTAGGATGTGTCAACAAATAATCTTTTAGAGAAACCTGTGATCTTCCATTGTCATGAATTATGTTTTGAACAAATAATCATTTTAAAAGGAAAAAAAGTAGAGATTATTTTAGAATTTAAAAAAGAAAGTGTTGAGAGGTGAGTAGCACAATATACATATGTTTATGGGGTGACAAATGGGTACCTCAGCTCGTTTTGGTCTTTCTTTCCTTTGACCCGTAAAGACAGGTTGGATCAAGTTGTAGGGGTATTCATTCTATCAAACAATCCAATTACTCAATTTAACTTAAATAAATTTGGGGGAATTTAAATTAGAGTTTAATTGGCATACACTCTCGCTGTAAAGTTAATTTTTAACTCAATTTAACTCAAAAAAATTTAACTCAATTTTTACAGTGACAATTAATCATCACCCTTCCTTCATGGTAAATTTGTTAACTTTACTAATTACTACTTTAAAAGTCACATAAATGAAAATTTATGATTGACTGTCACTGTAAAAATCTTTTACAGTGTATACCAATTAAACTAATTGAATTAACACACCCATAATTTGAAGTCACACTCATTCTTATAGAAAAAAATCTATATGTTTTTTACTTTATTTTTTTTAGCAACTTTTTTACTCTCCAGTGAAGTGTTTACTGAAAGTAAAAAGTTTTCAAATCTTTTAACTCTTCAACAAGAGCTTGCTGAAGAGTTAAAAAAATTTGAAGCGAGAGCTACACAAGAACTAAATAAGAAAACATAAGAACTAAATAAAATTCTTAGGGATGTTCATTTAAAATAAATTTAAAGGAAACCATGCATAATGAATGTAAAATATGAAGCACATTTTATTCATATATTTCGAGTTGTCAAAATGGACAAGACGAACTGGCCATCAAGCTCACAAAAAATATGGTCAAGTTCGTCCAACTCATATTTTATTCAAACTACTAGTTTTTAAATCTAGTTTGTCATGGTAACGGGTCAAAACAGTCTTTTTAAAAAAAATTCATCTTGTGACTAAATAAGAATAAGATAAATAGATAGCTCGTAAAAACCATGAAATGTGCACAATTTACTCATCAATTATAGAAATAAAAATAATAAATAACTCATATATAATAATAAAATAATATATAATGATAATGGATTATAGACTTAATGTTGTTAATAGATTAAGAATAGTATAATACACTGTTATTAATTTATTACTTTTAATTATATTTTATACTTTATACTTTATACTTTATAGCTTACTTTATAGTTTATACTTATAAATTATAGCTTATTATATATAGCTTATTTATATAATATTATATTTAGCTTATTTATATGCTTTAGAAATTATTCAGATAAATAATCATAGTTTCGACTTCAAGTATAACCAGGCAGGTCCAAATTTGTTTTAATTTTAATTTGAATTAACAATATATAATTATTAATTACTATAATATTATTAATATATTTCTAATTTTAATATTATTTTTTTTTATTTGGACTAGCCTGTGACCCGTTGGGCCAATCCAGCCTAATCCCATTTATATAGTAAGGCCAAATGGATCGGGGTAAAAAGGTTCACTTCTATTTGAGCCTTTTTTTTAGAGTCCAGTCTGGCCTATTTTGTAGGCCTGCGGGCTAGCCCAGTGTGTTCGACTTATTTTGACAGTTCTACATATACTCTATTTAGTACAAAACTACTTTTCCCATATTAAAGTTGAAAGTGACAAACTATTTACTCTCTAGCAAACTGTTTATGAAAAGTAAACAAATTTGAAAATTTTTACAAATTTTTTAACTCTTCAACAAGCTCTCGCCAAAGAGTTAGGATATTTAAGAAGAGAGAGAAAGAATTAGGTTTAGGGGTAAAATTATAAAAGTAGATGTGACTTCAAATTGTGGAAGGTGTTAATTCAAACTTCCCAAATTTGGTTGGGTTTTTATAGAGATTGAATCAAACTCAACTAAATTCAATCAAATCAAATTTAATCACTTACGAATTGGATGATGGATTTTGAATTTTCAACCCAACTCAACCTCGATAATAATAATTGAAATCATTAAAATAAAAATTTGGATGAGATCTTAGACTTGTTAAAAATATTGTACTATTATTTTTAGTTTTAGTTTGAACTACTATTTTTTTTTTACTTGATAATTAATATATTCGTGCTAGGGTAAGAATTATGGGTTGAATTTTGATAACACTGTCCATTTGGTTGATTTAAGTTTGTTATATTTTAATGTTTTAATTGTAGGTATAATTATTTTATTTATATTTACTTTACAATAATTATATAATTTATTTTTAAAAAATTGTTATAAAAAATCTAACAAAAAATTATTTTCAAATTTTAAATTTTGAAAAGTATTAAATTGTTTGATCCAATTAACTCATTCTGACTCAATCCATTCATGATTAGGTTGGATTGGATTGAGTTGAATTTTGAGTAAAAACTAGGCAAACTCAATCCAACCCAACACAGGTTGGGTGACAAGTTTCACAAAATCTAACTTAACCTAACACATGTACATCCCTAGAGTTAGGGCATCTTAGACAGCTTGGTTCATCTCGTGATTAGGCAGTTGACCCACCAAGTTAAAGAAAAATGTTTTTTTTTAATAATATAAATTGTCATCTTAAAGGTTTGGGAGATGAAATTTATAGAATATGATGATAGGTTGGCAGTCAACCCCCCCATTTTATCATCTTAAAGGTTTGAGAGACAAGATTTATAGAAAAAATATATCCATAGAAGTGTGATACAATTCATAAAAATATAACAAATGCACTTTGCAAAAAAAAAATATGGAGTTTAATTGATATACACTATCAGATTTTTACACTGACAGTTAATCATGACTTTTCATTTCATTTATAAGACTTTTAAAGTAATAACTAGTAAAGTCAATAAATTTACCATGAATGAAGGATCATAATAGACTGTCAGTGTAAAAATATTTACACTGACAGTTTATACTAATTAAACTCAAAAATATATCTCATATAGAAGTCTATGGAAAACTTCTTTCAATAATTTAAAAATAAAATTTCTTACAGAATTATATAAGTATTGTCCGTAGAAAATAATAAAAGATTTGATGGGTAAACTTTTGTCGATAATTTGTACTTGCATATGGATTTTTAATCGATCGATAATATCATGTTTTATGACATATCTATATCCATGGCAAAATATATGTCCGTAATTGACCCATCAACCGCATGTCCATTTATTTTCTGTTTTTCCTTTTCGGCCTGTATGTGAGATGTTAGCTCTTTCAAGGTCCCACGTGACACGTCCCATGATTTGGTTGGACGACAAATTTTATCAATACATTATATTATTTTAATATATTTTTTAATAAACATTATTTTTATCGTATGATTTGGGTGAATTTAACTTTGATCACGTTATTAATTAATAAAACACATAAAATTTAGTCAGTAGTAGATATTGATCCTCTTTTTTTACACTAATTGACTTTCTAAAATATCACTTTTAATTTTTTAATGAAAAATATTAATATTAACCCTTAGTCTTGAAAGACAATCACCACTTTAGGAGTATCTGGGTAGTGGGCAATAAATATCTATCGTAAATAGGAAAAGTTGAGTGATTAAGCATTTCACTCCAATCCATTTACAAAATATTATTTAATGGTTCAACTAATAATAACCCGGTAGAGTAGCTTGTGGGTAACTAATCTGAAGTGTTGATGACTATAAATTACTTGCAAAGTGAGTCCACTGCTTAGGGTGGTGTCACTGTCACCTACTACCATTTCGGATGCAAATCCATCTCTGTTGTCTTTGGAATTCCTCTTCAAAGATTCCTACCCCCAACCCCAAAGCTACGCCAGACTCAAATAAATACTATCTTTTAATTACTAACATATAATCAAAATGTAATTAATTTGTCATATAAAAAAATCATAAGTAATTACCATTTACAATTAACAGTAAATCTTTAGTTCTATATCCTATTGTAAAAAAGAAAAAAAAAATCTTGAAATTCTAGTATTCATATTGTTAGAAAATAGTCAAGCTGTTAAACACTTTCGAGGGAATTATGAATCAATTGAAGGGCAAATGATGAATTGCATACTCTTCTGGGCACATTGGTTGTATGTTCGTAAAGATCCTATGCATCAGAAAGAATAAATCCATCATCCATGCTACAGTCTTCTTTAGCAAGAAAGGTTTCCACTTTATGCTTTATCAATCAATCATCCAGTGATCAAAGAAATACAATTATTATATATTAGACTAAACTTCTAACATTATACAGTATCACCAATCCATCAGTTTAAAAATTTCAACTGTTTATGTTTTCCACTACAATGAAAAAGAATAGGAAGCTCTTAGTGGCTTAAGTAATATAATCGACCAAAAAATAGTAAATATAAACCAATTAATTTACAAGTAATTTCTAAACCTAAGACAATGCATTAACAATCAAATCACAAGAACAAAGGACAAAGAGTAGTAAATATAATTTTTCACCAGAAACTAAGTAAAATTTCTTTAAATGCAACATTCTGTAGGATAGAGTTCAGTTTGACTAGTGCAATAATGTTACTACTACTAGACCAGGTAGAAAATCTTTCTTTCCTCGAGTTCTGAAATCCTCTTTTCTTTCTTCCATTGTTGAACAATTCTTTCCACTCAAATGGCCAGACAGACAGCTGGAATACCTAGAAGCAAAATTTCAAACATTTTTTATAAATAAATATTAGTATTGTTTAATAGTAATACTAGTTTTTGTTAACTGTAAGAATCGAATTCACCACTTTTCGCCACCTCTCTTCTTGCTTAACCATATGGCTCACCTTATATTTGCATCACAAAGTTCAATTCTAGTTACATATTTTAGTTTAATGAAAATTTTTCAAACTATACAGAAAACATGTACAAACATATTTACCTCCAACTGAACTTAAATCATTACATATATACATCCATCTTTTCATCGAAAGTCAGAAGTAGAAAAGGAAAGGAAATTAAAAAAATTAGTTATTGACATGACGACACCGACACCAAAATGCAGTTCCTCCACTCCGGCCTCGAGCAACAGCTATTTCATCGTCAACATAAAACCAAATGAAGAAAGGGTCCTTGGTACTGGGTTCCTTGTCATCCTTTTTTCCTAGACTGATCTCTAGAGGGTTCAAAGGTCCAACTTTTATTCGAATGTTCTCAAAGACGAAGGCCAGTATTCTTTTTTTCCATGAAAGTCTGCCTTCAAAAGTTAACTTTCCAATGGGTCCAAGATATACTCCATTTTCGATCCTCTTTGCCTAATAATTCATCAGCATAACTTAATAATATTCCAACTTAGAAGTGCAGAATTTTTATTCAAAGACATGGATTTGGCATACGGAACATTTACTAATAATGAATAAAACAACTGGAAGACAACTTTGCCTGCATGAGAAGGGCGAAGGAGGCAATAAAAAATCAATTTTAGGGAGTCACTTCATTTAAGTGGTAAGAAGAAACAGAGCAACAGTTGATTTTCAGTTTTTCCCCTAAGATTATGTTTGGCAAGTTATTTTAACTAGTATATTTGGCAAGCTTGTAAATTTGTTTGACTAAAATAGATATGTTTGATAACCAAGCTTGTCACTATTTTCTAACATTTATTAGACAGTACTTGAATAGCGTTTGATCTTATAATTTTATAAACCTTCATTTATATTACCTTATTTCTTTTTAACTATTTTATTCTTTATATTTACAATTTATGTCATTTTTTAATTGAATATTGCATCTTTAACCATACAGTAATGAGTTCAAAAATTAAAATTACAATTACTAAAATTTAGTTTTTTAACTTCATACTAAACATAGCCTAAATTTTCACAATCATAGATTGAAATGATAAAAGTAGGGTAAGCAATCTATTAGCTATCAAGATGAAATGACCAAAAACTATTTATAACAACCTTTTTTTCTACTATGTATAACTAGTATCTTAACTTGTGCAATGCAAAGCTAACAGTTCTCACTCTGTCTTCATAAATTGAGTTATAAAAGTAAATTGAATTATATTCAAAACTGAGATAGAAGATGGGAATTGGTTCCTCTTACAAAGGACGCAATTCAAGAATGTTTTCACCCCAGATGACTTGTATGTGAGTTTTATGAGCTAAGAAACCGAATGATAATATATTTAAAAAAAAGATAAGAGAAACAAAATTCAGATCAGATACAAATAATTTTAAAAGTCAGCAACGAACACAGAATTTTGGTCAGGGAATAAGTTAATGGACAACAAAACAATACAATAATGGTTAAAGAAGCAGCTTGTCCATCAACTGCATAAGAAAAGCCAAATCACCTGACTATGGAATGTGGATTAAGTTCTAGAAAGTGTTGGGAAATGGGAACAAGGCCAACAAAACAACATTTATTCTTTGGCACATTTTCTTAACGCCCGTCAAATGTTTCTTGTGTCATGATCTCCCATGCTTTTCCAGCTAGATAAATTTCAGTTCAAAACTAAATAACATGTGAAAAATGCTAGCAACACACTCATAATTTATAACACTTTCTTTAACTAGTAATAGTGAGTAGAAATAGTGTCTAAGAAGCAATCCTCGTGACATTAAAGATTAAAAAATTCTCAACAGGGATAAAAGGTAACTTTAATATTTTAACTACAAACACTGGAATCTAGATACGTATGCATCAAGAGAGAAATATATAGGTAGAATCATGGGAAAGAGACTTACTGAAGCATCAAACCTCTGAACAGCTGTGAGAGGAAAATATCGACCACCATTCAATTGTTTCTAAAATTGAGCATAGGCAGAAATTGTTAAGTGTAGATAACCGACAACCATAAACATCTAAAACAAGAAACAGATGTGTCAACCTCGGCAGTAAAAATTAGCATCCATGTCCTCCCAGGGGATTCCTTTCCACCAAGGGTTTCGAAAAAGCCAGAAGGATCAAGTTTTGCTTTCTCAATGATAGACAGCGCAGAAAGAACCTCCTCTGCTGCTACCTTTCGTGTCTTAGCTGCATCTTTTAACACTCTCACACTTTCCTCTACATCCTAAGCAGATACCGAGATTAAATTAAAACAAAAGTGACACAGAACGCCAATAAAAGAAAACCATACCAGCCTTGCAAAATAGACCAAAAGGTGTTTGCTTTCTCGGGTCCATAACATGAAACTAGAAAGGGCGCGCCTAAGTGTGTGTTTGCAATCAAATATATGATATTTAAGCGAATCAAAAGACGCAGTGAGGAACCCCAAAAAAGAAAAGACAATACCTTTTTGGCTTTCTCGTTCTCATAAGATGTGGTTGAGGAGAATTGGTCAGTTTCGAATTCAACGTCGTCAAGGGTTGCTCTGGCTCTTGTTGTTTCTCTGGGAATGTAGTGTTTTGTTCCTCTGAGAGGCTTAAATTGTGGTGAGAGCTTTGATGCTTCAAACGCAGATGAATTTGGGAAACAGAAACGAAAAGAAGAAGCGTACAACGTATGAATTGAGCTCATTGCCATTTACAAATTACAAATGTACTGTCGTGTGTGCCATTTTTATTTTTAATATATAAGTTTGTGTGTGAAGCGCTGTTGGTAGTATCTATCTTTATTCTGGTCCTCAAAACTCAATTTTTTATGTCATGTTGCTATTATTATTACCGGCCAAAACGGTCTCTCTATGTTCCCAATCTAATTTTCCATATTTAATTATGTAATTTATAAATAGTTATTATTTTTTGTATGATCACTAATTAATAAATATATATATATATATATAAATATTTATTTTGTTTTTAATTATTTCTATTAAATATTAGATTCATTCATATATTTACTTTTTAAATTTAAATAAAAACTGATCTTTATAATTATTCTTTTTATAATTACTAACATCAGTTAGTATGTTAAGATTAAAAACAGGACACACAAAATAATAAAAACATAATAAAAACTACATGTTAAATAGAAAATGAAGGTTAACAAAATAAAAAATAACTACCTACTCCCAATTCAAAATTGTACATAAGATAGAAAATGAGAGTTAATAAAAGGGGGAATAACTACATATAAACATTATAAACTAAGTTTGATTTTAAAATGTGGACATGAGGGGACAATTATCTTTATAATAGTAATAGAGTAATAGATTATACCTAAATTTATTAATTTTTATAATAATTGTTTTAAAAATTAAACTCAAATTATATTAGTGATATGTGATCGTCACTAAAGTTCTTTAATACTTATAAAAAAAATGTTTTACCCCATAAATATAATAGTATGTGACACCTTTTTTTTTCTTAATAATGTGAAAAATAAGTTTGATTTAGGACGTTAAAGTTTTAGATTTAATTGTATTAATTTTAATTTTAACTTATTTGAAATCATAATTTTATGATTTTTAAAATAATTATGGTAAAAATTCATATTTGTATTAAATAACAATTTGTGATTAAATTAGTGTAAAAACCTCCTACAATATTACTACAAACATTATTTCTCACGTTTTAAATGTTATCTATATTCTTATTCTTAGGAAAACCTGATAAAATAATAAATTGATGTATAGTGTTTTGACAATTAACACAAGAATTTAAATGACAAGGTAAAAGTTTTTTTTCTACAACATTTGTTTTTCCTACCAATGCAATCGTGTTTAAACCGAGTAGAACTATTATGGGTATTACATTTATTTTTTTTAATTATTATAATTAAATATTATTAATTATCACCATGAAGTAATTTTATTAAAATTATATATTAGATTAATATTATAGATACTAATCAATATGTAGTAGTCCAAATTACAAATAAATTTACAAACCATGTTCAAAAGATAGTAATTTTAATACTTCATAATTTCTAAAAATATTTCCAAAATCTTAATATTGTAGTTGCATCAAGTATTTCTCTTTAAGTCTTTCTAAATTTTAAGGAAAGTATAAATCAAACATTTTTGTGAATATAAAAAATATTTAATTTCATTATAAAAAATCTAATATATAATCAGACATAGAATTGTATAACGACCCAAATTTCTACCCAGTTCAATTATAAAATTTATGAAAAAAAATTTGTGAAAAGGTAGTTAACACAATTATGAAAATTTTCAAAACTTGAAATATATAAAGAATCATAATTTTGTAAAATAGAAATTGGAACAATAATTTTCATCATAAAACTTCTTTTTACAAAATGTTCCCAATACATTATGTAGTAAATATCCTCACTACCCCAATTACACCTAAATCAACGCAGTGGACCTTTGATCAAACAAACTTACAAAACATTAATTATCTTTAAGCGTAAAGAAAGTCTTTAGTACTTCCTATCCCAACTGCCTGTCCTGGCTCCTCTCCTAATCATATCTCAAACACATACGAAAAGAACACATAGAACAAATACACAAAGAAGTGGGATACTTATAAACTATCAATGTTAATCTTAATAAACTAATAAAAATAAGGCCTAAGGTTTATTCACTCCATCAATCTCACCATCAATTTCACTTGTCTTACTGACTAGACTCTAATCTCGTCAGACTCTTATATGGATCCATGACCAATCCAAGATTATTCACTCCAATCATCAAGGACTTTATTTTGGGAAGTGATTGGTAATTGTATATCTTACCCAATTGGTATTCTCTCGAGTGATTGGGCTAATTTCCCAAGGCTAACTACTCATTATAATATTTGGCAAACTACCAATTGGACCACATGTCCATCACCACAAATGACCCCCTATAAAGCCTGAGAAAAATATATTCTACCAATCACGAGATGTTGAGCATTGTCGATGTTTTAAATAAAAAAAATATTTCATCCAAGTACCCTAAATGTTCACTCACCTAATGAAACATTCTTCACCCAAGTATCAACATCCGGAATATTTATTTACTTACAACAATCCACGGATATTCATCATGTCTTTCATCTTACAGTGTACCAAGTTGTGATTTCCCAAAACACTAGGAAACTTAGAACTTTTTGCTAAGTATTATCTTACCACCACTCAGCATATTCCCAAAGATTACCAACTCATTAAGCATTAATCACACATTATTCATATAATAATCATCATGTATATCATCATTTACACAAGAGATCATAGTGAATCATGTAAGTAACTTAAATTGGAATCTTGAAAACAATAGTAATAATATTAATGCATTCTTTCAATCACAGTATCAAATCCATCGACAGTCATTCTGCCCAATTGTCACATCCTCGGGTAGTTTTTCAAAACATCACATAAGCATCACAGTTCCAAAAGTCACCAATTCACCGATTACATATCACATAACAATTTCTAATCAAGACATCATATTCAAATAGTAAATCTTTAAGTCAATTAACTCCTTCAAAATCTATGAAATCAATAACCATTGGAATATTAACTTTTTCTTATTACTAAAAAGGTATATTTTCTAATATGGAAGATCAGATTAAAACTGCAACCACATAGCATACTTAGATGTTTTCTTATAAATTTTCTTTCATATATACCTTTTCCTTTCACAAATCTTTATAACTTGCTTTATAAATCTATTAATATGAAAAACACACATTTTTATAACTTGCTTTATAAATCCATTAATATGAAAAACCAATGTTTTAACAATCTGTTTACCATGATTCAAGATGTCAACAGTATTTACAAGAATAACATATATAAATCATAATAGTAATTGAAATTTATAAACAGAGGACCATAAAAACTATTTGGAGTAAATAAACAAAATGACTAGAAAGTCACCTAGAACGGATGACTAGGAGGTTATCTAGAAAGAATAATTAAATGGACCAAAGTGATTTCTGGAAAGAATATCAAGGTATCAGAAGAAATATAGAGAAAACAGCAACCACAACCAGAAGGTTATCTAGAACGAGTGACCTGAAAGTCATCTAGAGGGTAGTAAAGGAATAACCAGAAGGTTATATGGACCAATTGACCAAATGATTATATGGAGGGTAAATAAGAGATTACCATAAGGTTATCTAGACCGATTGACCAGAAGGTTATTTGGAGGAATAATTTAATTAAGAAAACAACCATCAAAGCAATAAACATCATAGATTTAAGAAAAACCCAACTAAATGAAAGCACACATAGTTTACTAAGACTAACACCTCCCAAAATTTATAGATCTCACTCACATTTCTTCCTTGAAATGTTTTTCTTTCTCTCACTAGATTTCTCTCAACTCTAATCCCTTTCTCTTTCTATCTTTCACTAAATGTGCCCCTTACACAGCACCCAACACCCCTATTTATAGGTTAGGACTTTCCAAATTTCGCTCAGCAAATTTGGTAGCCCACTGCGACTCCAGAATCTTCATCCACCGTCTTTGCATCGCCAGACATACAACCTAAATTGTCATATTTTCGCTCAGTAAAAATATATTTCGCTCAGTGAATTCCTCTAACCAAAGGAACTTAAAATCTTTGTAATAAAATGCTCTCCAATTTTGCATTATCTTATCTTATTAATTGGTTACATAAAAAACTCATTTCTACGTCATTTATTCACCTAATAATTGGCTCTATACAAAATTAATTCATAATACTTCATCTATTACATAGGGGGTTAGGAAGGGAGGGTGAAAGAGTTTAGGAGTACGGAGAAAAGTTTTAAGTGTTCCTAAAATAAGGAATATGGTGGAGAGGGAGGGGATTCGTCGGGTGAGGGTGAAAAATTAAAATCAGTGGAGAAAACTACAGAAGAGGTGTGGCACATTGGGAAGGTATTGGGACTATCATGTGTTAAGGAGAAGGCAGTGATTGAAAGGTTATCACGAATGGAAGTTAGAGATCAGGAGCAAAGGGGAGAGGGGTTAAATAATGGTTTCCAATGAAAGTCATTACTATTAATATCAGAGGATTAGAAGGAGGGTGAAGAAGGATGAGGTCAAAGTATAATAAAAGAACAAAAACCTGGAATGATGTGAGTGCAGGAAGAAAAAATGGAAAAGGTCGATGCTAAGTTGTGTGAGTTCTTATGGGGGGAACTATGATGTAGGGTGGTTGTTTAAACCGTTAGTTGGCAATTTAGGAAGGTTGTTGATGTTGTGGGACATGAAGATGTTTAAGCCAAAAGAAAGTTTCAAAGGAAATTCATTTTTAGGGGTGGTTGGAAACTGGGTAGGGAAGGATGCATTGATGTCTATGGTGAATGTGTATGTCCTTTATGATATATTAGGGAGAAAGTCTAGTTGGAAGGAGATTTTAAGGTGTAAGGAGGTTCGTAGGGAGAAATGTTGGTGCGTAATGAGGGACTTCAACTCAATTAGTTGTGAGGAAGAACAGAAAAGAGTTCAAAAGATTCAAAATCTGGATGAGATGATTTTGTTTAATAATTTTATTAAAGAAGGAGATTTGTTGGATTTACCAATAAGGGGAAGGAAATTTATGTGGTATCGAAACAATGGGAAAACAATGAGTAGACTGGATCAATTTTTTTATTTCTAAGGAGTTTCATCAGGTATGGGGGAAGGTTAATCAATGGAGCTTACAACAAAATGTATCAGACTATTGTGCCATTATGTTACAAGAAGGTGAAGTAAATTGAGGCCCAAAGCCTTTTAGATTGTTGTGGAGGAATAGTGGAAGAATATCGTAATGGAGAGGTGAAAGGCATTTATGTTGAAAGAGAAGTTAAAATTGTTGAAATCTAAGCTTAAGGGGTGGAATAAGGATGTATTTAGTGATATTGATAGAGAAGTTGCAGAAGGTAAAAAAAGGTTACTCGATCTTGATTTGAAAGGGGAGGAAGAGGGTTTAAGGAAGGGAAAACTTTGGGAAAATGTAGGGTGTGTAGCAAATCTTTGTAAGTGGTTAGGGAGGAAGTGCTCACTTTTAAGACAGAAGTCAAGAGTCTAGTGGCTGAAGGAAAGATATGCAAATTCGAAATTTTTCCATAGAGCAATAATAAAGAGGTAGAAGGCAAATGAAATCGCGAGTCTTAATTTTGATGGAGGGGAAATTATGGAGGTAGATAAACTGAAAAAGAAGGTTATGGAGTACTTCAAGAATCACTTTGAGAATCAAGATTAGGGTCGACCATAGTTGGATGGGATGTCTTTTCAGAGGATATCGGTAGAAGCACAAGAGGAGTTAGAAAGACCATTCTCAAAAGAAGAAATTAAAGAAGCAATCTAAGAGTGTGATAGAATTAAGAGTCCCAAACCTGACAATTTCAATTTTAGATTCCTAAAGGAGTTTTGGCATGTTGATAAAACAGGATTTTTTGGGTTTTTTCATGGGATTTCATGAAAATGGAAAGCTAGTGAGGAGTTTAAATAGCTCTTTTATTATCCTTATACCAAAATCCTCTTGTTCTAGTGTGTTGAATGACTATTGGCCTATATTACTAATTGGTTGTATTTATAAGGTGTTAGCAAAATTTTTAGCGAGGCGAATGCAGGGAGGGTATTGCAAATTGTTATTTCAAAGAATAAATCAGCATTTGTTTCGAGACGGAAAATCTTGGATGGTATAGTAGTAGTTAATGAGGTGGTGAAAGACGCGAGGAAGCGGAATCAGGAGTTGTTATATTTGAAGGTTGATTTTGAAAAAGCTTATGACTTTGTTAGTTGGAACTACCTATGGTGGGTAATGGATAAGATGGGGTTTGGGGCGAAATGGATTTGATGGAGGAAGGAATGTGTAAGATCTGCATCGATCTCTGTGTTGGTGAATGGCAACCCAATTGAAGAATTTGGTATCAGTAGGGGTCTTAGATAAGAGGACTCATTATCTCCTTTCCTGTTCCTTATTGCAGTGGAAGGATTAAGTCTTTTAATCAAGTCAGCGATTAAGTAGGGCTTTTGGCAAGGCTATAGCTTTGGTAGAGGCAATTCTTGTGTCAAACATCTGTAGTTTGTAGATAACACTCTCCTATTAGCCCAATCAGATGTGATTTTAATTGAGATGATAAAAGTCGTATTATTTAACTTTGAGTTAGTTTCGGGACTCAAGTTTAATTTTCATAAAAGTCAGGTAATTGGTGTGAATGTATATGCATCACGGTTGGTCATGGCATCAATTATTCTAAATTGCAAGGTGAGACGGGTATCACTTAAGTATCTAGGTATCCCAATCGGAGCAAATCCAACTAGATTCAAAAAATGGAAGCCTGTGGTGGATTGTGTCAAGAGGTGATAGGGGTCTTAGACAAGAGGACTCATTATCTCCTTTCATGTACCTTATTGCAGTGGAAAGATTAAGCCTTTTAATCAAGTCAGCGATTAAGCGGGGCTTTTAGCAAGGCTATAGCTTTGGTAGAGGCAATTCTTGTGTCTCTCATCGGCAGTTTGTAGATAACACTCTCCAATTAGCCCGATTAGATGTGATTTTAATTGAGAAGATGAAAGTCATATTGTTTAACTTTGAGTTAGTTTCAGGACTCAATTTTAATTTTCATAAAAGCTAGGTAATTGGTGTGAATGTATATGCATCACGGTTGGTCATGGCATCAATTATTCTAAATTGCAAGGTAGGATGGGTATCACTTAAGTATCTAGGTCTCCCAATCAGAGAAAATCCAACTAGATTCAAAAAATGGAAGCTTGTGGTGGATCATGTCAAGAGGTGGTTAATGAGGTGGGAACATAAGCATGTGACTATGGCTAGGAAAGTGGTGCTTATCAAAGTTTTATTATCTGCATTGTCAACTTATTTCCTTTCTTTTTTCAAAACTCCTAAAGGTATAATTTCCCAACTTCATTCTTTGTTTAGTAATTTTTTTATGGACAAGAAATGAAGCAGGGGGAAAGATTAGGTGGGTGTCTTAAGAGAGACTATGTAGGTCAAAGGAGGAAGGAGGGTTGGGATTGAGAGATGTAAGGAAGTTAAATTTATCCTTACTAGGGAAGTGGAAATGGAGAATGAGGGTGGAACCAAATAACCTTTGGGTAAGAGTGTTGAAATCAAAATATAAATGTAGGGAAGGATTTTGGAAGAGGAAGGGAAGTCAATGTTCTTGGTGGTGGAATGATGTGCGCTCTATTGAGTAGGAAGATAGGGAGCAAAGAGGTTGGTGGTTAAATAATGTTTATAGACAAATTGGGAATGAAGGGATACTAGATTTTGGAGTGATAGATGGCTAGTGGGTTACAATCTGTAGCAGGACTATAACCATTTTTTTATATTAGCAATGAACCCTAATATTTTGGTGAAGGACATGTTGGATGAAGGGGATGGTAGATGGCCATAGGCTTGGTGGAGAAAGTTTTTTGCTTGGGAGGAAGAATTGGTAAAGGAGTTAAGGCTTAGTTTGGGTACAGTGGCTTTATCAGTAGTGGAGCAAGATTAGTGGATCTGGAAAGCATCAGGATTAGGGAATTTCACTGTCACATCAGCATATGGAGTCATAGAATCAAAGCCACATCGGTATAAGGATGACTTCTTCAAATTAATCTGGGCAAAAGAAGTTTCACCAAAGGTTCAATTACTAGCATCAAGACTGGATAATGAGCATTTACCTACAAGGGACAACTTAGTCAAGCGTGGAATTATTCAAATGGAAGCGAATAGATATTGTTTGTGTGACAAGTCATATGAATCTGGAAGCCATGTTTTCTTTTCATGAACCTCGACCATTAGTGTTTGGTATGGCTTATGTGAATGGTAGATTTATCTACAGCACTACAAGTTCAGACTCGTAATCATGGATTGCAATTCATAAGATTGGTTAATGGCGGCAAAGTCATTAGGAGGGCTTGATCATTTGTATGGTTGGCAAGTTTATAGCATACTTGGAAGATACATAATGATAAGATATTTCTTAACAAGGTTTCACATGGGATGTAAGAAGAAATTCTCTTAAACCATTGATGGAAACAACTTACCAAGACATTTGATATTCACTTTTCTATTATTTTTAATGAATAATAGTATACTTTCAAGGAATTTAAATTGGCACTTACTCAATTTTCAATTCTCAGCTACCAGTGAGTAAAATACTAATATATCTTCAATAATTTTACTCTATCAATGATTTTACTCTCCAACACTACATCGTAGTCAACGAGAGTGAAAAAATTTGCAACTTCATACATTCATACATTTCCTTCCCACTTTTAGGTTGTTCAACAATCCGCCACTCAAGGAAATTTGATCCGGAAGAGTGTCTGTTACATCCTGCACGAGCTTATCCAAATTGTCTTTACAAGATTACCAGATATTGAAATCAATAATCGAAAACCTGACTTTAAATCCGACATGAAGCACAATGACGATGAAAGTACCTTTATGAATCTAACATTGACATTTTTTACTTTTTGTGCTTTATTGAATGTCATCTCAATTACCGAGTCAAACAAGTCCATTTCTCCCACTTCTAATGAAGATGTTTAAATTTTTGTCTTAGTTTTGTTTTCATTGAATTGAGTGGAGATAAGATAGGAAAGGGTAAGATTGAGAGAGAAAATTTAAGGTAGTTTTGATCTCATTGAATTGAGTAGAGATGAGAGATAGGGAAGGGTAAAATTGAGAGAGAAAATTTAAGGTATGAAAAAAGATAATATTAGTATGTTTTTTAAAAAAATTAAGAATAGTAGCTGTAAATTGAAATTATGGTAGGTACCATACCTACATTTCATGTTTTCACATATAACCATTAAAATATCACGCATTGTTTGAGTCCTATTCTAAAAAATGCAAACAAGAAAAAATGAAAGTATTCTTATTAATTATTTACTCTCCTCATAGAAATCATCGACGACAATGAAATTCCAAACATAATTAAAATAAGACTGTAAAACTAAACTCATTCAGAACCAAACATTTCCTAATAGTCCACTTTATTTAAGTATGAAACTTCTCCCAATTCAAGTTAGAGGCGTCCACATATGTCAATGTTAATTTATAAAGGATCGGACAACCAATGTAATTCAGGTGAAGTTGCTTCGTCCTACAATACAAGGCTCTATTTATAACAAAGTACGTCATCATCCACAGAACATTAAGTTCTGTGACGTGAAAGATAAATCCATTACCAAATTTAACAGCTAATAAGGCAGAATGATTTTAAACCATCCATTTCAAATTATATCTCAACAGTAGCACGGTTGGAAGCAGCCAACCGAAAAATACTGAAGCAGCCAGGCATCGTAAGGCCGTATACAAGTACATGGGCAACAGCAGCAACAAATAACTCTTCACTGAATACTACCCCAAGTAAAAGCAAAACAAATACCGAAATGAATATATGGTAAACTTGGTGCTATCAATTACGCCTCAAAGCTGCCATTCCATCAATTTGTGCGGGAATCCCCATCCTGTCCAGAAAAACTCCTGTTACAATACAGGTATGCGTAATTGACTGTTAGCACCTAAGTGTTCTTGTGGCCATTATCAAACAAAGGTAAGAAACAAAAATGATTACACCCAAGTGTTCTTTTGGCCATTATCAAATGCATTTGTTGTTTATATTCTCTTAATCATTTGGTCTTCCAATGAATACAGAAAATCTATAGACATAATGCCAAATATTTGATCTTTTCAGTTCAACCCTTTGCAAATCAGTTTCCAAATTTAACTCCGCTTTAATTTTATTTAGTCACAAGAAAAAGACTAGAAAAGTCCTCAAGATAGCCGCCAAAAAATAAATAGAAATATCAGGTCAATCAAATCATATATGCTAGAGAGGCAGCAAATATGAAGAGTTCAACAGTATCGCAAAGTTGGGCGTGGAAAGCAAGAGCAGCAGCTTAACAAAACAGAAAAATGCATATGAAATCCTATTTACCTCAATCAAAATTGTTACAAATTCACAGACCAGTGACCTTTCCCACAGCAACAGTTTTTCCTGCAAGATGGAATAAATCATACAGTTTAAATATTTATGAATATCGCAAACAAACTCCCTAGATTTTTTCTTAACTCTTACCTTCAGTACGAAGAGTGAACCTCCCAAGTTGTGGAAAATCAGAGAACTTCTCTATGCAAATGTTGTTATTAACCTGAAAGTACATTTCCAAAAACAAAAAATGAAACAAAACTTGCATAAATGAGGGCAGGGAATCAAACTACCATCAATAATAAAATCATCCTCTCTTAGACTTTGAGAATCCCTAAAAAAGAAGCATTTCATAGACCAAGGAAGCCCATATACAGCAACACAATAAGTGAAGTGTCTGGCACCATAAAGTTCCTGCAGAGCCCAGGAAAAGCCAAACCACCATGTAGGTCTACAACAATGGGCAGCCTCAGTGCCTCACCTTGTATTGTAAGAGGCTGATTCCACAACCCAAACCAATGACCTCCAGATCACATGATGACAACCCCATCCAAAGCATTTTTAATAAAGTTACAGCAATACATTTTTAAAATAAAGAAGAATGATTAGCCTCTTGATTCAAAATGCAAAAAATGCACCTGAACACGGCACACTACAACAGCACCATTCTTCACAAAGAGAACTTTCTTTTTCAAAGGCTTCTTTGTCTTCGTATCAATTTGTTGTAAAAGTTCAACAATCTCACATTCCTCAACCACAGAGTGGATGTGCAGAACAGCCTTGTACCCAGCAGTAAAAATAGCCTACAAATTATACATAAAGATGTTAACGTCCTTGATTTAATATACAGAAATTAAAGCTAGCATCCAAATGCTGTCGATAAGGGGGGGAAGGATGAATACATTGTCTAGCAATTCGAGGATCACCAACTGAGCAATAAACTCAGTAACTGCCGGTATTGGATTAGCTGCAAAAGGGAAAAACCATAAACGACATAAAACAACAAACAGCCAATGTGTAATCACATGAAAACCATGCAACAAAATGTAAAAGATTTAAATATAATTTACTAGAAAAAGCACACTTGCAGTGGGAGAAGGTTCTTTCTCACACATTTCTCGAATTAACATAATTGACTATGACCAAACCAAATTTAGAATACTTGGCATAATTTATGCCTATGCTTCAAATTCAACTAAAACCAATAAAATTATCCTTCAGAGCGTTTATTAGAGAAATAAAAATCAAAATCATATTTCTCATATTGAAAAGGCTTAAATAACTTCTAGGTCCCCAATAAATATTTGGACTTTGCGATGGGAACCCCAATAACTTCTTTTCTATGTTGAGTTCTTGATATATTAAAAAAAAATTGTTTAGTTTCTGTCATTAGTTAAGTGATGAACTGTCTGTTAACCTTAAAAGAAAACAATTTGTGATGGTTTTCAGAGTTGCTAATATTCATTTAAAAAATTATTTCTGGTGGTTTGTTGATCTAAGATACACAACCGAAATTTTTGTTAATGAACACTAATGTTTAACAATGTTCAGAAAGAGAAATATTGCAAATCCACAACCTGCATCAACAAACCCTCCTCACCTCTGCCATCACCACCAGCCAAAGGTTGCAAGACACATCAACAACCATTTCATTCATAATAATGTTCCTGCCGTAAAAACAACTCCATACATCACAGAGACTGCAATAAGTTAGTGATGTTGGAGAAGCAGAGACCAAATTTAGCTAGCAGTGAGATCCTAGACCACCAACACCGCCTCAAAGCTCCACAAACATGCCACCCAAATACTCCTTGTGAACCTTGCCCTCGACACAGTTAAGGCCTCTAAATTTAGGGGTACATTTCAATTTCCAATGAAGAACAAGAGCACTTAGGGAAAAGTTTTATTTTGGATGAAGAACAAGAAAGTGAAGATTATGCAATTGCCCATTTGACTGGAAGGTAGTAGACTCAAACAGAAAGATAATCCCTGATGAGAACCAAGTTAAATGTGAAGAACCCCATAAAAAATAGAAGCACTAATCCCTGATGAGAAACGGGCTAGATGTGAAGAATCTAATTTGTCAGCAGATATCTGTAAGTGGTGGTGGCCAGTGGGAAGAAGGATCAAGAAAGATGAAGTTATTGATTAAATTTAATAATCTAACATTTAAGCATTAATAAAGATTCATTATTTTAATAAGTAATAACTTTATAATATGCTGAATCTAAATCATTAAATATTTTTAAATATATCCAATGGTTTAAAGTAATGGTGCGCCGGTGTACCATTTGTTGAGCTTATCCACGGTAAAATTCACTATTCATACAGAAATGGAATTTTGAGATTATTTTTTTACACTTACAAAACATTTTGTAGTGATTTTTGTCCACGAGAAAATGAGAGATCATTAAATAAATTAAAAATTAACAGACATCATCAATCAATTGACAGCAGGTACTCAACAAAAAGTTTTAATATATTACAGATTCAACACAGAAAAAATAGTTTTATAATTAAATTTTAGAGAAACTAATTTCTGATAAAAGTTTTAAAGGACAAATAATGAAATTCCATATAAAACTAGTTTAGTAGTATAAGGATTTTTGGAAGAGCTGCGTAATGACTTGTAACATTAAAAAGTTTGCTAAAAAATTTATGTAATATTTATGTTAAAAAATAATTGAAACAATCTAAGAAATATTAAATACCTTTTAACAAGAACTTTTAAAATGCTTTTTGATTTTTAGAGGCTTTACTTCCATGACTTCTATTGCTATCTACTTTATGTTTTGTTTAGGTACTGAGTTTTTATTATTAATTAAAGATTTTGAGAGATTTTTTCTCTTTTGGGCAAATAAACAAATATACACACACATAAATAGTACATATAATTATATAAGCTTAAATATGTTTAGCAACCGAAATTTAAATTTTCTTTTTTTAGTGGCTTGATTCTCAAAATACTATTTTTAGCCCCTCCTGACTGATTTTGTGGTTTGGAATGACGTTTCATGACAGTGTGTGACTGCAAGAGGGAATAGAGAACATACTTCTAATTAAGTTAAGGGACTAAAAAAAAAAATTTAAATTTATGGAACCAAAAACATATTTAAACCAATTTTATACATATATACACGCACACATTATATATATAGTAGAAGTCACCCTTCTATGATTAAATAACATCTTCCAAAATGTGTACTACCACAACACATTTTATGTCCAACAAAATTTTAATTAAATAAATGGGGGGAATAAAAAACCTTACCAACACTAGACAGGACAAAGCCAGATAACATGTCTTCTTCTTCAACACCAGATAATCTAATCCGTAAATTTTCACCGGGTCCAGCACGTTTAACACGATCCTCATCAATAAATATGGCAACAACTTTTACTTGATCCTGTAGGTTCATGTGCAGTTGTCACCCATTTCAGGTTCAACAAAGAATAACAAAAGATAAAGCTCACAACAACCCAAAAAATAACAAGGCTACCTTATTTGGCATGACCAACAAGGAATCTCCCTCACGAACAGTACCAGATTCAACTTTACCCATAACAACAGTTCCCATGTCCTTGAATTTGTCAATAATAGGCATCCTGCACAAGTCAGAACCTCCATCTTAGCAAAGAAATAGAACTTAAAAAATAATAAACATGTTATAAAGAACCTTGAGGAGGGCAAGATGGTCAAGAAAGCAATACCTGAAAGGACCATTGGGATCTCGTGGTGGAACTTCAATAGCATCAAGGGCCTCAAATAAGCATGGCCCTTTCCACCATGGACAAACACTGTTATCCACTCTTGTTTTCATATTTGTACCCATTAGACCAGATATTGGTAAAAATAAGACATCTGTTAAATAAATAATTAGTAAATTGACTTCATTTATATAATCTATTAAACTGGTCAAGAGCTATGTATAAAATAAGTATTGCTAAGAAAAGCTTTCCAAAAACAGGGATTTCCATGTCCATTTTCATAGGCTTTTCAAATTCTACACCATAGAGATAACATTTGGAACAGAAGGATAATAACCGTTGCACAACCTAAAAGCCCTTGAATCACAATTTTTACATTCCTAAATCCAAACAAGCAGTTATTCATTCCATATACTAGGTTCAACAGCATCCTCCCGTCCTTTTAGAACTTGATACCTAGGATCTGAAACCTGCTCAACACTTTATGCAAAGGAACTACCATTTATCTTCAACTTGTTCCAAGTTCCAGCAGAGTTTAAGCAATACATAACATTTTCTACTCTAGAAGAGAACAGGCTTATGGAGAGAATATGATAGGCAGTCCCTCCCCTGTCATATTTTTTAATTATATAAAGCATGTTCTCCATGTCTACATAACTCACCCTTTACAGATGATGCATTCACACCAGCCTCCCACAATTAACAAACAGATGAAATAAAAAGACAAGAAACAACAGTCCAACATTTTCTCAAACTAATAAAAGACATATACCTTTCTTCACATTGTATCCAGATTGCTTTAGAAATGGAACCATCTTTGACTCAATTTCATCATACCTAGTAGCACAACAGCAGCAAAGAATGTCATTAAGATTGCATATAAGCACAGAAAGGGAGGGTGTGTGTGTGTAGCGAGAAAATGAAAGAACCTTTCTTTTGACCACTGCACTGTAGGTTCATCCATTTTATTGACAACAACAAGCAGCTTAGCCACACCCAGCGTTTTTGCAAGCTGGACATGTTCACGAGTTTGTCCACCTCTCTCATATCCAGTTTCAAACTCTCCCTTTCGAGCAGAAATAACCTGATAGATGGCGCATAAAACAGATGAACAAAGATAGGTACATATCATCAAATGCTAGTGAAGCACATACTTATGTTCAAAAAACAAAGTCACATATCAACTAACCAGCACTCCAATGTCAGCTTGTGATGCACCACTGATCATGTTAGGAACATAGCTTTTGTGACCCTGCACAAGCATTGTAATTTAATATTATTGATTACCTCAAGGTAGGCATTGATTATCAAATTGTAATAAAATATAGGAAAAGAAAACAATTGAATCAAGGGAAGGGAATCTGTCAGAAAGTTCTCTAAGTAGTTCAAAACAGAAAGACTGTTATGCTAGAGACTATGCATGTCCACATTACAGATAACTGATCTAAGGAGAATCATGCAAAGAATATACTCACAGGTGCATCCAAAATAGTAAATCTTGTTGTTTCAGTCTCAAAATGTGCTCTTCCAACTTCAACTGTCTTTCCCTGAAATTATCAGAACTTCACCCTTAATGAATTATAATCAAATCCATTCATTTAAGAAGCAAATACTACCTCAAATGGTATAAACCAGTTAAATTTTATCAGCAAAGTATTCATACCTTTACCCTCTCCTCCTCATTTGTGTCCATTATATAAGCCATATACCTAGCATATCAAAGTCATATCATTAATTTGAAATAGATTAAAGAATATAATAACTTGGCATTAGTACACATATATGAAAGACCCTAAGACCTAAATTGCAGTAAATAAATGATGAGACAGCAATGCAGTATTGGAACACACATACTACTTTCAATCAAAAACACAAATGCACTAACCAGCTTTCTCGACTTTTGTCCTTAGCCTCTTTCTCATATTTTTGGATAGTCCGTTCATCAACTTGACCACTGAGGAAAAGTATCTGGCCTCCAGTTGTAGACTTACCAGCATCTAGAACGAAAAATACAAGCATAAATTACTTGTAGAACAAGATTATATATATAATGCACATCTCTAACTGAACTTATGCCTTCCTTGATCCTCCCTGCTGCCACACATCTAGAGAGTTACAAGAAATTTCTCATGCATATTCCCTTCCAACTCAACTCTCTTGCTCATGACAATCATCAAGCCCTAACTTCCCCTACATTTTCCTCATGGATTGGAGTAATATGACCATACTCTATGTTTATCATAATGCAAATTTAGTATGCCTTCAGATTAGCTTCTTTTGTGTTCAAACCAACTAATAATCAAAAGCTTATCAATAAAGCATAAAAAAATTATTACTCTCCCAAATTTAATCCAATCCTGCACAGGTGACAAGACATTAACCAATTATAGATCAATAACCATATGAACATAAGTTGGAGTGAATGCATGCAATCTAAGTCTAAAGGACATTCTTTTATTACATTTATGTCATGAGAAGCAAAATTTTCTATGTTAGCAACCAGAAAACAGTGGCAACAAGTGTAACTCCTACAGTAGTCTATGGTCAACATGTAAAATTCATTTGATAGGCAGTTGAACCAGTGGCCATTTAATTCAATAATGCATGAGGTAGGCAAGAGGCAGAATACTCTTCAGCAAGAGTACGGTTGTCAAAGCTTTGAAGCTGAAAAATATAAAAAAAAACAAAGAAGAAGAAACTCCTGTAACCCATATACTGATGAACCATGTGACATTTCTCAACTTACCAACATGACCAATAAACACAACATTCAAGTGTCTTTTTGTCATCTCTGGTTCATCTTCTTCATCTTGAAGAGAAAGAACCTCCTTATCTTTCACTGTAAATCAAAGTCATGGAATGAGTACATGAAAATGGAATTTTGTATCTTTATCGACAATTAGCCGTCTAATTCGGTAAAGGAAATCAAATGCAAAATATGTGCATAATCACATACTTGAAAATTATATACATTATCCAATACCTTTTGGCTCAGCCTCAACAGCCTGTGCCTGAACCTCCTGCTTTGGATCTGAAATCGCCAAGGTGAAATTCATCATAAGATGCCAATCAATATCCATCAATAATTTATACTGTTACAGGACTTAGGCCATAGCATACTAATACAGGCAGCAAGCAAGTGAAACAACCAACAAAACAATCAACAAAGAACACAGACCTAACTCATGATACATTTCAACAAGTTCAAGGAAGCTAGCAATACTTTATTGGTAGAAGATATGAAATTATCACTGGACCATCATTTTTCAATGGTGAGAAAACTAGCAGATGACGAAATTGAGACAGGGGGTAGTTAAAGGCATTTTCTTTGCAAATATATCATTCACAGGTAAGACATAATACAGATTATTTGATATGAAAATGAAACTACGTTGTGACATAATGTGTATTACAGCTCCTGATCATTGATCATTCGTTCATTTAAAAAACAAATAAGCTGATATAACCCATACTAACATTCACCATAAGTACCGGAGTATAACAAGGGACCTGAAGAAAAGGGATGAAAAGAGGAACACAAACTCATTTTCCAACGGCTACAGCATTTTTTAAGTTCCTCGTTATAAAAATAACTTGCTACATCATAACAATCTTTCCAAACAAGTGAGAGTTCATAAATGATTGTATAAAGGGGGAATGGAAGGTGCTGTTGTGCATAACATTTACTCGAGTAAGAAATAGAAACAGGATGGTCTCAAAAGAAAGAATAATGATGATACTTTAGTTTAAAATGAATTTTGAAAAGGAGAGCCAAAAGAACAATCAGAAAGGCAACAGAAAAACAACAATGAATCTTGAAGTACAGTGATGCTACAGTTTTAACATCGATGACATTTTTTTTAACAAAATCAAGCACTTCTCTAGAACCAACCTTCATCCATCTTATCAGATTTCTCAACTTCTTCCGGCTTACTATCCTCTGGATTTATCACCCCATTATGGTCTTCTGCTATATCACAAATTCACATCCGATATCGAATAGAAAGATTAAAATAAAATAGGACAAAAATATATAAAAAAAAGAAAGAATAAATATGCAAAATCAATAGGCCTATGGATTACCTGCTGATTCGAGGTTTAATGAACGGATGTCCTCCTCAATATCTACCATTTCAAACAAAACAGACATAAATATTGCCTCCAACTCCCGAAAATTCTTACAACCTCAAAGTAGAACGTTTTTGTTTGATTCAGGAAAAGCAATAATTCATGTGGTTTTCAAGTATGAATGAAATTAAAAACAATTACAAATCAAAGAAGCAAACCCTAGCAAGCAACTCAGCTTAGTGGCACAAAAATTCATTTAGGAGAAAGAGAAGTTAAGAAAATTGAAATAGGAACAAAGCAGTGGAGCACGCAAGAAGAGATGGTCCATAAAAAAAACAGAAAATGGGAAGGCGAAGGCGGAGGTGGAGGTGGAGCAATTGAAGTTGAGGAGAAAAGCGATGATTGAAGGATGATCGGTAGGGTTAGCCGTCAACGCAGATCTATGGAAAAGTGGCAAGGAGCAGATCTAAAAGAATTGAAATAGAGAGTAAGACGAAGAGAACGTACCCATGGCGAAAGGGATTGTGTGGAGGATTCAAGGGTTTCGGCCAGAGGCAAGTTCAGAGAAGAAAAGTGTGAAAAAGAGAAACACTAGTGTTACTCTTTCTGCTATTTTCCTCTGCCCTACTTGGGTCTTGGGCTGCCTTCGTTTTATCAATATTTAGTTATTTACAATTCAACAATTTCAAATAGCTTAAATTCAACAATCGTTATTCCTTAGACGTTTGAAGAACCAACTCTTTCAATTCAAATTTAAATACCTTCAAAAGTAGATAAATTATTTAACCAAATAATTATAATTATTGTTTATGTATAAATATGATGTGAAAATATATAAATTATTTAACTTTTTTTTAATTTAATAAGCAACTCAATTCATAGAAGTTATTCTTAAAAAATATGTTCATATCATAAGGCTTATCAGTAAAATACTCTGATACCATAAAAAGAAAGGAAAAGGTTAAAGTTGAAAAAAAAAATCTGGATTTATACGGCGGTACTCCGACCAATATCAGATACTCCTGGTCACACCTCATGAGTTTAGACTTGATTTATACGGCGGTAATCCGCGCAATACCAGATTCAACTCGACAAGTTTACCAAAACCCAGGTTTTTCGCAAATACAAGGGCAGAACCCAGGTTTTCAGAAGAAGATGAGAAAAATGGTGAATATACAGACATATGATAGGCCTTTAAATGATTATCGCATCTTTAAATATTTATCATTTTAGGCATCCGAAGATACCTTAACGAATAGACTACTCCATGATTGAAATTACATAAACATAAAAGGAAAATAATATACTTACAGAGGGGAGAAGAGGGGAGGGGTGAAGAGAAACTTCGTATTTTATTGCAGAATAAGAAAGTTTATACATGAGAGTTTTAAAGAGAAGGGAGAAAGTTTAGAGAGAGAGAAAGGGTGTGTCTAAAACCTTTTCCAGATGGAGAGGCTGGAGATGTTAAAACAACTCCTTGATTATTTTGTCCACAAAAATTGTATAGGGCGCAGATAATGCTTTGTTTGACTTTTGTCACTTTAGATTCATTCTCTGTTGTATATTTTGGAATATTCCAAATGTTATCGATCAAGACATTAAGCTTGATATTTGTATTGTCTCTACCAGGATACTGATAGATATTTGTAAGTATTGGCAATTCCTGTTTACCATATTTTGTATATTGATCTACCCTAAAGGGTGATCTTACTTGTTTGGGGCCCTGAAGACCTTTCTTTGTCGGTTCCAATGTCATGGATATGTGTGGATGTGACCAATCAGGTCTTTGTAGAAATTCTGATATTTATTTGATAAACTTGGACAAAATATCAGCACAAGTATTATCAGTTCCTTTGATATGTTCAAAATTAATAGTTTTTCCAGAAAAATTTATATAATCTTTAAAAAGTAACCATCTTTTGTGTGGTTTTTTGTCATTGTTAATTTGATTTTTACCATATGTAACTATAGCTTTTCAATCTGTCTGGTTTGTCATTTCTTTCTTATTTATTAAAAATAACTTAAAAGAATTCATAGCATGTATTATAGCATTAACTTCATAGTCAGTGCTTGTTTGATAAATTTTTGGTTTTGTAGTATATTTTCCTGAGGAATATCTACAAATTTGTTCTTCTGTTTTTGGTAAATGTTTATTTTTCTTTCGTTTGAGGATTGCTCCCCATCCAAGTTCACAACCATCACATTCAATTATTAAATAGTCTGAATCTAATGGTAATGGTAAAGTTGGTAAATTTATTACCATTTGTTTTAGCTTTTGAACTAATTTTATATTTTTGGAGTTAAATTTTCTTTCTCCTTTTAAAGGAGTTTCGTTATATAAAGAAGATGTATATTTTCTTAGATTAGGAATAAAATTTCTTGCATAATTTAATAATCCTAAAAAGGATCTAAGTGTTTTTATATCTTCCATTTTATCAGGAAATTCTCGTATTTTTTTAGAGATATGAGGTTGGAGTTTTATGGTTCCATTATCTATTTCTGTTCCTAAGAATTCAATGAAATTTTTGCAAATTTCCATTTTTGATTTAGAAATTATTAAACCATAATGTTCTAATTTATATAAAACTTGTTTTAAATGAAGAAAGTGTTCATTTTTTGTTTTGGAAAAGACTAAAATGTCATCCATATAAACACAAGTGAAAGATTTTACATCTTTAAAAATATTGTCTATTTTGCGCTGAAAAACAGCCGGCGCATTTTTTAAACCAAATGGCATAACATTTCATTCAAATAGACATTCAGAACATGAAAAGGCAGTCCATTTTATAGAATCAGGATCCATTTTTACTTGATGAAATCCACTTTTTAGGTCAAATTTAGAAAACCATTTAGTATCTTAAATTCGGTTTATTAAAATATCCTTAAAAGGAATTGTGTATCCATCTTCAACGGTGTTATCATTTAGTCTTTTATAATTGTAAATCATTCTAGATTTACCACGTTTTGTTCCGAAGATTTATTAACTATAAATGTCGAACTTCTATGGGACTAACACTAGGTGTTATTACTTTTAATTTTAAAAGATTTTGTATGTGTGTTTGACATTCTTCTTGTTCCCAATTGTTAAATTGAATATCTTTCGTTTTTATAATTAAATCAGGATTGATTATTTCCAGTTTACATGTTACGGGATCTCTATCCCATAATTTTGTTGGATCTTCTCCTATTATATTTGTTTTGTTTAACCTATCAAGGATTTGTTGAATACTTTCAAATTTTATTGATTTTGAAATTTTTATAGAAGAGAATACTTCAGCTGTATCATCTAAGATATTATTTAAAAAATAATTTTCATTTATTTCTTCTAATGTGTATAAATATTTTGTTGAACATTTGCATGTATTTGAATTTTTACAATTACAATTATCAGTAATAATTTCTTGTTTGACTGAATCACCACTGACTATAGGTGTCATTTGTGTTTTATCACTTATTAAGACATAATCTTTATTTATAGTAATTGATCGATTTTGTCTTAAGATGAAATCTAAACCAATTATCATGTTTTGTTTAGAAGGAACTAGGTTTTCTACCCTCATTGTTTTGATGAAAGTCTTGTAACCAAGATCGATTTTGTCTTAAGATGAAATCTAAACCAATTATCATGTTTTGTTTAGAAGGAACTAGGTTTTCTACCCTCATTGTTTTGATGAAAGTCTTGTAACAAAAAATTTCACAGTTTGTACTAAATTGAAGAATAACATTATGAATTTCTTCGTCATTTATCATGATTTCACCAGACATAGTTCTAGTCTTTTGTATGTGTTTGCTTTTAACTATGTTTTATTTGTGGAGTTACAGTTTTACAGATGACTGTTTCTGAACAACCTGTATCTAGTAAGGCTTGTATAATTTTTTCTGTAGAAGGTTTATTATCTATTTTTGGAAAAGTTATTTTTACTAATACTTTTAAAGTTATTAGTTGTTGTTTATTACAAACTAAGGGAATACATTCTGTTGTTCCCATCATATTATTTTGTATAGAAAGCTGACTAGTCTCAGGTGTATCTATTTTAGTTTTTCCTTTTATTAATTTTTCTAACAGAATAACTTTTTCTTCTAGGTAATTTATACGAGTCTCTAATACAAAAACTCTTGTATCAGTTAAATCTTTATTACTAGATTTATTTGTATTTTCTCTTGTTTCAAAAGAGGGTATATCTTGTTCTAATATGTTTAAATGTTTTTCTATACATTTAATACAAAAGTTTTTATAACAAAGTGGACAATGAGCCATTTTTGATATATGAAAATAACGTTCACAATATGTGCACAGGATTGAATCTGTCCCTGAATAATATTGGATTTTATGAGAACAAGTTTTTATTTCTAGGGTATTCATTAGACAATATCCTAAATCATCTAATAATTGACTCATTTCATTGTATTCTTCTCCCATGGGAAAGTTATCTTCATTAGTATTAGCATATAAATGGTTATATTCGTTATTTGTAAATTCATTGATTAAATCATAATTTTTGTGTATTTTATTAAAATTTAGTTCGTCAGTGTATTCTGTTATGCTGATTACAGATAAAATTTCTGAATCTGTTGATACGTCTTCATCTATTGGAAGCAAGTTCATATGACAAGATTTTGTTAAGTTTGCTTCTTTAGTGTAAAGATTTGATATATTTGGACAATCTCTTGAAAAATGTCCTAGTTGATTACAAGCAAAACATTTTAATATTTGTTTGTAAGTTTTATTATCTCTGTATTTTCTAACATGTCTAGTAGGATTGAGTGTAGGTTTTCTAGCATTAGATGCCCTTATTGTATAAGTTTTTCGAGGATTTCTTGGTCCTAAATATTTTTGTGTATTAATATTTCTACGTTTACTTCTAGAATTATTTCTTTTATTTTTATATTTATTTTGTGAATATTGTTGTGGTGTATATATTTGTTTACAGATTCCTGCATCAGAATGTTTAAGCTGTTTTTGTATGGCTATATGTGTACATGTATCTTCCATTATTTTCATAATGTGTTGTATACGTATTGAGAGATTATTCAACATGGGAGTAACCTCATCATTTTTCCAATTTTCTCTAATTTTTTGTCCTAATTTGCCTGGCAATTTAAGGAACATTTTATCTCCTATATTCAAGTCATGGAAGCATCCAGCTATAGACGCGTATAACAAATAATCTTGGCAATATTCTTTTATTTTTCCAAAGTATTCAATGGACAATCTTTCTAAATGTCCTAAATAGATTTGTTGTCTAATTGTATTACCATCATTGGCGGATTGTGAAGTAAACAATCTTTGAACAAGAGAACAAAAGTTGTAAATGTTTGGACCGGGTTCTATGACCAAAGTATTCAGATCATTAGGGAAGTTTTTCTTAAAGGATTCCCAACCAGATCTAGCAATATCGCCGAGATATGTTTCTCCTTTTGCGATCATTTCTTGGGAAGACTGCACGTTTTTTTCATGATGTATGCCATAATCATGAATTACAGCAGCAGTCCATTGTTCAATGTATGCAGGAAAGAGTTGTGGATCTATTCCTCCTAAGTTAAGAAGTAGATTTGGAATTTGAAAATGTGGTTCTACTGGTAATCGTTTACCATGTGAGATATATTTATTATCACTAAGAACAATATTTTGAACTGTTTATCTAGGTAAAAAGCCTGGACTATAATTCTGAGTACCAGCAGGATCTAACCTATAATTTGTAGCAGTGGATTCTTCATATTCATTGATTAATCCTACTTTTGTATTTTCAGAGGTGGTAGACAGTTCATCGTCTTCTTTGTTTTTAAATTTTTCTTGAAGTTTGTAAAAATATTCTTGCTCTTCAGTTTGTTCTTCAAGTTTTAAATTTTGTAAAAATATATTAACTATATCATTTATATCATTTTCTTGAGGTGTTATAACCTCATTATGTTCCAAGGGAAAACTATCCCAGGGTTCCCAGTTTGACTCACTAAGAATGCTTTGTTGTAAAGAATCTTGTCTATAATTAGTTTCTAAAGTTCCTTGCCTAAGCATGGCTATGTTTGCTTGATGATGATTCCTTTCTTCTTCAGTCATGTCATCATCTTCTTCATCATCACTATCTATGATATTCATCATAGCAATATGATCATTGTCGGGAATAGCAGATGTACTATCCCTTCGATCTTGTTCTAGATCTGTTAGAGAAGTGCTTCTATAGTCAGTGAAACTTTTAGACTAAGACCTCTAGACCTATTGTGTAAAATGACAGTGTCTGGATTTGTAATGGGATTTTGTTCATCCCTTTGTAAATGGGTTTGTCTTATTCTATACATAGAAGAAATATAATTACTTATTCTTCCTATGAAGGTTATGTCTAAGTGTAGGTTATCTCCTATCCAATTTGTTCCAAATCCTATGGTTTGTACTTTTAGACTGATGTGGTTTACAAAGTCTGGAAGAGTAAGTGTAAAGTTAGGGGCAAGGTATATCAAAGATATAGGTTGATTTAGGTCAACTTCTAGTATACCTATAATGCTTTGGGAATCATTGTTTTGGAATCTGGTGTCATGGAGAACTATTAAGGCTCTAGCACCAATCATATGTCTAGCTAGGGATCTTACACCAATAGTAATTAATCCCATATGAACATATCTCCCATGTTGGTTTAGGAGTTGTGTGGATGTTTGTTGAGATATTAATGGTATTATCAGGTAGGTGGAAATCTTCTATTCTCTTATACCTGTAGAGGCCGGTTCTTTCGGAGCTTAATCAACCTATGTTGTATAACTGTCTAGGATTTAAAGAATCTATCCGAGAATTAGATCCTATTTCAACATTTTGTTGTATATCTACTAAGTCTTCTAACATTAGTAGATCTTCTTCTATGTAGAAATCTATCTAAGATTTCAGGATGTTGGATGAGATCTTGTCTCCTAGTATTGTGTTCTCGTAATCTTCGAGAAGTTCCGGGAAACCTCTCTGATATGTGATTCCTATTAGATGAACTATCCATAGAAATTTCTTGTACTTGTGTTTGTGAATTATTATTTGGTGTAAAATTCATATTTAACTAATAGTTTTATCTTTGTTGGAGTTATTGTTGTCCTTTGTAGTCTGATTTCTATTACTAGATTCAGCTTTGTTTGGTGTTGCAATAACTTTAACAAATTTGTGAGTATTTTTACAGACTGTTTTAGTTTGTGTAGTTGTTCCTAAAGATAACCTAGAAACTTTATTGACTAAATCATTTATGTCATGAGTCATGTTTATATTTTTGTGTTGCTGATTAATAAGAGTAGATAGTTTTCTAGAAACTTCTTCTAGTAAAGCTATTATTGTGTTGTTTTGTCCTATTAATATTGTATGAACAAAATCTGTGTCATGAGTTGGTTTTATATATCCTACGGGAGGAGATTTTGTAAAATTTTCAATAGCTGCAAGAGCTGAGTGATATTCTTTACCTTTTATAGTTTGTATATTTGTCATTTTGTAAAGTTTTATATTTGTGAGAACAAAATAAATTTACAGAGAGAAGAGAATAAAAACATAACAAGAACAGAAATTTAGACAGAAACAGAGCAAAAGCAGAAGCAGAGCAAAAACAGCAGAAATTTATATAATAAAAGTAAGGTATATACGGAATACACTATAAAATAATAAATATTAAAGAATATAGAAAATCATAAGGCTTATCAGTAAAATACTTTTTTTTTTCTTTCAATGTTACACAAGATCATGCAGCTCAAAAAAACATTAAATTGAAATAATCACAAATTATAAATTTTAAAAACATCTTTTTATAAAAATCTAAGTTTAATTTGGATCTCAAAATATTCAGCTTATTTTTTTAAACAACTTGTAATTTCAAAATAAATATTATAATCTACAGCATAATCTTGTATAGATATACTCTACATATCCAATTTAAGGTTGTTAGCTTATTTTAAACAGATTTCATCATGTCGCACTAATTATAAGCAATTTATGCTATTTTTATACAAATTTTGCTTCAGTGGTGGATTCTTGTAAATACTTGGGTTCTATAATTTTTTATTTATACTCCACTTCTTTTGATAACTTAAAATGAATTTAATTGTTATAAAACAAATATTAATTTAATGAGGATAAAAAAAATAACAAACATAATAAATAATATTTTAATATGTATAAAAATATTTAATAAAACAATTGTTAACGTCGAGCACTTGTTTACTTTTTGGTTTAACTACAATTAGTGATTTTTTTATTTTTATAAAATTTAGACATTTTATCCTACATTTTAAAAACATGAATTGTGTCCTTAAATTAAAAATAATTCTAAATTTATATTTCTATATCAAATGTTAAACATTACAAAGGGTTAAAATGTTTTAATATGAGACACAATATTATATTTTCAAAATGTGGGATCACAATATCTGAATCTTATAAAATTTGGGACAATTATAGTTTACCTTATATTTGTATTAAGTTGAGTACTTTCACAAAGTAATATAACAGAGTTTAATTGGTATACTGTTATAGGATTTTTACACTCACATTCAATCATGACTTTTTATTTATGTGACTTTTAAAATAGTAATGAGTAAAGTCAACAAATGTACCATGAATGAAAGGTTTATGATTTACTATCAGTGTAAAAATTTATACAGTATACCAATTAAACTCTATAACAAAAATGAAATTAGACATTATAAAAAAAAGGTCCAATAGATGATAATGAAGGATATTTTTGAAAAATTTATACTTAAGAATCTCAAAAGCATTTTAACTTGCAAACGAAATATGCATAAAAGATGCTTCTCTTAACGACATCTATCATATCTTTTATTTATTAGAGACAATTTATGTGACAAAAATTATTTTAAAAGTTAACATATTATTTTAAAAGATGCAATTTCTTGAAGGTAAAATTCATTTCTCAAATTTATTTCAAACTCAATTAATTAAAAATAAAAAAATAAAATGTGAGTTTCTTCAATGTTTTAACTATTAAAATAAAAGTGTGCATGAATGTCTTTAAATTAAAATGGCATTAAGGGAACATAAAAATAATTTAATATTCTCTAAAATATACTAAGTTCATAAACTCTATCTTTAAAGATATTTTAAGAAATTGAGGTAAAAACCTGAAATTTATAATGAAAGAAAAATTAGGATATAAATTTTTATTTTTCTTAAATTTGTTTATTAATAAAATAGATACATTTTATGTTGTTTATGTGTTTGTCTAAACTACTTATTTAAAAAATAATAATTTTTTTATTTTAAAAAGTAAAATATAGGTCAATTTATTTAAATTTTAAATATTTTTAAATAAAAATATTTTTTTATATCTTGTAAAAAGGTGTTTTTAAAAACTAACCTTTAACAAATAAATAAAATTTGTTTAAAAAAATAAAATCATTTTTTTAAACAAAAAATATTTATATAAACATTTTTTAAAATGTGAAATTGTGTCCTTGTATTTTGAAAATGTTTATATACCCCTATATTTTGAAAATATAATATTGTGCGTCCATGTTTTAAAAAGTGATATATTGTCCTAGATTAAAAAAAACCTAAATTGATGTCTATGTGAAATAATAACGCATGGTAATCAACTTTTAGTCTTTCATGACCACCAATATTTAACATTTAACCAAGGTATTGATTTAGGAATTTTTTTTAACTTAGAATCACAATATCATATTTTCAAAATATAAGAAAATAATGTTTAAATTTTATAAAATTTATGAACACCAATTGTAATTAAGTCTTCTTTTTCCATAAATATTTGTGTTTGTTTAAGAATTCATTTTTATTTTTAAACAATTCAATGTGTCATCGCTCATCCAACTCCAATAAAAATTATTAATAAGCAATAATTTCTTATCAATAAAAGCAGTAGAAGATAAAACTAATTATACTCCCTAGGGTGAATCGAAAACTAAACATTACTATTGTAAAAGTTGCAAATATTAATAAACATTCTAATATTATTGTCAAATATATAGTTAGACAATTAAAGAATAGAGTTTCATTTTGTAAAGCAATTAAAAAAACTATTCAATTAGCTGAACAAGCAGGTACAAAAGGAGTTCAAACACAAATTGCAAGACGTATCGACAGAAAAGAAATTACACTGTGTTGAGTGGATCAGGATTCCTCTACAAACCATTTAAGCTAAAATAGATTAGTGTTACTGAAGAGTTATAAGGTTGATTTGATAATAAAGGGAAAAAAAGAGGAATAAAGAGGTTGTGAGTTTGAATCACCTCACTAACAAAAACTAACGTATTAACATCTGCTTTATAAAACAATTATATCTCATATCTTATAAAAAATTTACCAAACAGAAGTATTACATGTAACAGTACATTAGTTAATTTCTGGTTCAAATATTATCCACTTCTAATTTTTAAGTTTGAAAAATATATAACTACAGCCGTAATAATTAAGGGCCCATTCGGGGTTGTTTTGAGTTTCTGATTTTTTATTTTGAAATTATTTTAAAAACGGAAACCTGTTCGTAAAAAATGGTTCTATTTTTATTTTTTACTCTTTTTTTAAACAGTTTTCACTCAATTTTAAAAACAATAAAATTTGATTTTTAGATTTCTATTTCTGTTTTTATTTAAGCTCATTACTTAACGTCACTTGTCACTATTGACCATCACATTTAACCGACGGTCACCGACCTCCACCTTTGACCAAAAGTCACCGACCGTCACTCCAACGGTCATCGATCATCACTTCCAATCGATAGTCACTGATCGCCATCTCACCTAGCAATCACCGGCAACTACCTCTGACCGCCACCTCCGACCGATCATTACCTTCAATCGACAGTCACCAATCGAACAAGAGCATAACCAAAATTAAAGAGGTATTAAATAAAAATATATTCACAAATAAAATTAAACAACAAAAAAATAATTAGTATTTATATTAAATATTTTTTTAAAAAAATGTAATAAGTTATTTATAAGTTTACTTTTTTAACAAAAATTAACATAAAACAGTCTTTAATTTTTAAATTAATTATAATCAAGTCAATATAAAAAAAACTAAAAAATATTTAATTATTGATATAATCTTTTATAACTAAAATTAATTAAGGAAGAAATTTAAGTACACAAAATTGTCACAATTTATATAAATCTATTTTTTAGAGATGAGATTCAAAATAAAGAAGTTGTCGAAACTCATGTCTTAAAATCTCAATATTAAAAAGATATCATATCTAATTAGTCATTTTATCTCTATTAAAGAAATTTTACAAATAAAAATAGTAAAAAAAGAAAGCTAAGATTTTTACGTAATTATTATAAAATATTCTTAAAAAGAAAATTTATTATTAGTGAATAAGGTTGAACAAGGGAGAAATTTGAAGATACTAAATTGTTACAATTTGGATCTTCAAAATTTCATAAGATAAAAAAAATATCACATTTGATTAACCTTCTCTTTGCTTAATCAAATAAGTTATTTTAAATTATTATTTTGCTAACTACATTGTAATGGTAAGATTTTAAATATTTTATTTTTATATATAAGGGGAAAAACTTCATTATCTATACTATTAATAAAGAGAATACTCCCTTTTGATGTCTGCTTTTCAAAATACATATTCTACCTTTATACTTATTTTGAAATTAAAAAAATAAACTAATTTGTCATAAGAGGAACTTAAACCCATAACCTTATATTTTCCAAATATATACTTTACCATTAGACCAACCTTATAATTTTATACAAAAAATTACTTTAAAATATTGATATTCAACATACATAATTGTTCAATTATATCTATAATATATAATATATGATATTATATACTATATGTATACTTTCTATATTATTCTTCTAGCTATTAATCTTCTATTAATAAAGGGAATACCCCCTTTTATGTCTATTTTTCAAAATATTTATTCTACCCTTACACTATTTTAAAATTAAAAAAAAAACTAATTTGTCATAAGAAGGACTTGAACCCATAACCTCTTATTTCTGAAACATGTACTTTACCAATAGACCAACCTTATAACTTGAAACAAAAAGTTACTTTAAAATATTGATATCCAGCATACTTTAAAATATTAATTTTGGATTTGAGTGGTTGTGGATTCAAGTTACTCTTGTGCCAAATTGATTTATTTTTTAATTTTAAAATAGGTATAAGGATAGAATAAGTATTTTGAAAAATGGACGTCAAAAGGGGATATTTCTATTATTAATAATATAGAAGTATATATATAGTATATAATATAATATCATATATTATACATTATAGATATAATTGAACAATTATGTATTTTGGATATTTATATTTTAAAGTAATTTTTTTCTTAAAGTTATAAGATTGGTCTAGGAAAAGAATATATATTTGAAAAATAAGAGGTTATGGGTTCAAGTTCCTCTTATGACCAATTAGTTTATTTTTTTAATTTTAAAATACATATAAGGGTAGAATTAGTATTTTAAAAATAGACATCAAAATGGAATATTCCCTTTATTAATAATATAGATATGCATACATTTCATGATAAATATTTTTAATAAACATGCAAATACACATGTGCGATAATATTTTGAGTTCTATTGAAACTCTCCTCTTTCCATTTTTTCATATTCATTGTATATTTGACATATTCATTGATGATCTGACATGTTTTTATCATGTTATTATAAACAAAAAATATAAAATTACAATATATTTCAAAACATGTCATATAACAATTTATATTTCAAAATATAAAAATTTACAAAAGATATTAAATTAAAACCCTACAATTGTTATAATATATTAAAATAGAAATGCGAATACGCAGGCGCTGCCTCGCCTGTGTTTTCGCTAGTTTCTATAATAGAAAGTAAAAGAAAAAAAATAACAAAATAAAAAAGATCACCATATAATGCATCTTATATATAAAAACAAAGAGGAAAAGAAACTTTAGAAAATGTTATCAGGCCCAAACGATTAAGAAGCAAAGAGAACGGTTAAGAAGCAAAGAAAGGAGGAGGGAAATCAAGTTTTCAAGATGTGCAAGGTCGTGATGTATATGCACAAACAAATTCATTCATTAGCATTCACATATAGGAACGGTGGGTTCAAATGGCTAGAGTTAGGGATTGCTAAACAGTAACAGTGAGTGCCAAAGGTAGCAGGAGAGATGGTGAACTATGCCAAATTGAACTATGCCAAATGGTGACCATCTCCGAAGCCCCACCACGCGATTGTTGTAGTCATGGACTTGACCGAGTCACAGTGGCGACAACTTCAAAGGTTTCATGGTGCTACTCAAAGCTTAGAAGGATCACGACATCATTGTCTTTACCAAAAAGTTGTCACCATAAAATGTTTCCGACAACTATGAATGGCAGTAAAAGTCTTCTTCTTTCCCTTTTATTTGCTATTACTTGGCTGAGTTTTGAATAGAATATAAAGTATAGAAGAGAGTGTAAGGTATATACCTGTTGTAGACACCTCCAGTTTGGAATAGAAAATTTTCCCTTTGCTCTCAACCCTGAATTCTCCTTGTCGTTTCTTTCTGTTCTGTGAAATTTTTTTCCTCTGCCAATAACCCTTCTCTCTATTTCAAAACCCCTTTTTATAAGCTTGGTTTTTAAACTTTTAATCATGACAATCTTATGCTTTACGAACAAATCTTTAAGACCCATGATTTATAGATATTCTGCTAGTGGTTGTGGTGAAAAGGCTACTAAGAGAGTGACTAGAGCTGAATAAGAGGTCCTCTTTGTTGCTTTCTTGTAGATGACTAAGGTATAAGAGGTCCTCTTTGTTGCTTTCTTGTAGATGACTAAGGTATAGAGGGGAGAAGTAAAAGAAGTCATGACACAATATTAAGTAATGTATTTCTTTGTTACTTTCTTGTAGATGACTAAGGTGTAGAGAGGAGAAGTAAAAGAAGTCACAACACAATATTAAGTAATGTAGACACAATATTAAGTAATGTATTTCGCCACGATGTAAAATCGACAAGAGAAAGCACTAGCATTCCTGTTAGAAGTTAGAACATTTGAAAGGCCAATCTGATGCACTGCATGAACCAAGTAAATAGATGAAAATATAAAGTCATTTCCCGTGTGTACAGCACCTGATAATAATGCAAGCTACAGCCCTAAAAAACCTGGTTCCTCCAAATAGCACGGTAGAGCCAACAAAGGGGAGGCATTATAGACCACTAATTACAACAAATGGGAAATGTCATATGAAAAGATGAAAGCTAACAATTTAGCTCCTATATCTCTTAAACCTCGTCTAATTTTTTGTACATTGACCGATGCCTTTCATGCAATAAATTTAATCATTTGGGTTTCTTTCATTTGAAACATAAATATTAATCACTACGCATGTGGAATATTTGCATAGAGGAGAGTGAAAAAAAGTTCAACCTCCTGTATATTTTTAATAGTTTGGATGAACTGATTTTTGCTGGGTTCTTCAAGGAGCAAAGGACACATCTGTGCAACTTGAGGCAACACTCTGGCCAGCGGCAGGCCCACAGTTATACTTCCCCCACTAAATTTAGCCCCCATGACATCCACCAGCGTATCCACCACTGCTTTCAGAGATATCTCCACAATGCTTCCAAATTCAGCACTACAAAAATAAAGGAGAAATAATTATTTGTATTATTTATGAAACTCAACTTAATGAAATAATATCGGCCATTTTTTAAAATAATACGTTTAATGACAAAAGAGAAGCTAGCAACATATTATTCTCAACACATTATCTACTGTTAGCTGAAAATTGAAATTTATTAAAAATCAGAATTTTGTGGATCTGAATTTTCATTTAATGAACTCTACTAGTCTACTTATGATTTTGTGATTTCAAATAAATTTTAATCATTAATAGTGTGTTAGAAAGTGTGTGATAGAGAGTATATTGTTAGGCACTCTTCTAATCTCAAATAAGGAATGCTATATATAGAAAATTCTTGTATAAAATTGCTTCACAGAAACGCATGTCTCAGTGGAATGGAACCATAGCTTAACCTCAAATGGGGACCTCAACCATATAAGACTTTATGTGATTGATTAATGTAATATTGTAATGTAGATACTACTTGTTTTATATAAATTTGGGTAAAATTTCCTGTACTAGGATTTCCTTCTCAAATATTTTCTCAGCATGTCAAGTAGTGCACCATCATGCCTCACATTTCAACCAAAGAGAGAGTTCACGGTTGTCACAAGTCTATTGAATTTCTAGGAAGATGCATTAATCAATGCATCCAAAACAACATATTTACCTAGATAATACTGCCCGTGCTTCCATCATAAGTTGTTCAAATTCAGGCACATCAGATGGCATTGGGTCAACACTGCCAGAGGTTGTGGAATATATTTTAACATCTTCAGGTATCATATGCTTTATCCAGGAATTTGGACTTCCCATGGTCATGAAGGTGTTGAGAATTTGCATGATAGTTTCATGAAGTGTTGTGCTGTTGAAGAATGTACTCAACTGTTTTCTGCACATCGAAATTATCTAACCAATTTAAAATGAGACTTGATCATTAGTCTATAATAATACTACTACATCCCTAGATTCTATAAATAATGTCAATACTCAAAACCTCCAAGTTCCAGTTTAATGATTACCTCTAATGGTTAACTACTGTCTCTCTCTATTCACACATACAAATGAGATCAAGTGAAGTACAACTTTCAATGAACTGTTTGATTATAATTTTATATACTAAAAATGTGTTTAAGATAGCTTAAAATCTTATATTATTTCAATAATCGATTATAATCAAAATTAATTTTTATTCGGGTAAGTTTGCTAAAAATTGGTTAAAAAATAATTATCTTCTTTGAATGCAACAAAAAATCAGTTTTTATATAGTAAAAGAGTGTAAAAACAGCTTAAAGAAAAAATAAGTTTCTGGAATAATCATAAACTACAAATTTCCAACTTCTTAAAAAAAATAAATCTTTTTTCAAATACAATTAGAGTTTCCAAACATCCCTAAATTCTAATAAACAGCTGAAATTTTTAGGAAACGGATGAAATGCTGTTTCCCAAACATGCTCCAACTGCTAACTTCTACACGAGGCTGCTTAAGGGTTGCATTAACGTGCTAACGTTGCTAAACTTTGATTCTCACCAACTTTATTAACTATTCAGGTGGGTATTTAATAACAATGTAGATTATTAAACTGAAAACAGATGGAAGTTCTAGGTTTCAATTCAGAAATTTAATCAAGAACAGACTGAAAGCTTTTGAAGTTTTCAAACATAGAATTGGCTAATGACAATTCTTATGCTTGTAGATAGAAAAATAAATCCCTATCCTACAACCTCAACTATTCACAATTAAGATTGTTCTATATCTTAAAGAAAAAGTTAAAAAAATAATTTTAATATATCTAAAACAAGACTTTTAATGATTGATAGATTTAATTCATAAATTGTTGAGCTTCAAATTAATAAAAGAAACATCACCCTTTGAGAACTTCTTTAGTTGCAGTCTCCATATCAGAAATCAAGGCAGGCATAGCATGCTGAGAGAGAAAATCAACACTATCTAGAAATTTCTTCTGGTCTTCCCTATCAACCACATCTCCACTTACCTGCATATAAAGGACACAGTGAACTATGGCTCATTTGCTGTGATTAAGTTGATCATAAAGATAATAACCACATTTCTCTAATAATTTTATTGGAAAACTTAGAAATTCTGATTTCCCCTGAGATTTGACCCTTATGTTGCTTCAATCAATTGAGCAAAAGCCTCAATTTTAAAAACAAAAGCTAGATCCCTTTCTTCCCCCTTTCATCCCATAAATAGGTTCATCTTCAAATACAATCATAATTTAACAAAAGAAAACCCACAGCACAAAAGTAAATAAAATAAAAAGAGCAAATTACATCAACAACCCCTAAAATTTAGTTTAGTTACACATACACCTCCTACTTTTTTAATCATTACTTTCGCAACTCTTGAGGGGTGCTGGTGTAAGGTGTGAGAGAAATGTTAGTGTAATATTTTTAAACATATAAGGGTGCTAATGTAATGTTTTTAAACCACAATATGGATACTGAATTTGGTATTAAAACAAACACTTCAACACAGCTAATGTAAAAAATATAGGACACCATATATTTATATCTAATATTAAATATCAAATGAAGTTAAATGTACACAACATGACAAAGATTTTAAACTGACTTTTTTTCTAAATCTTACAAAAAATAATTTTTTTATTTATAGTACTAGTGTCCTTGAAGTAACTATCCCATCCATATGGAGATGTTGCCTCAAGTATCCAAGTCATATGAGCGTGTTGGCTCAAATGTCCAAACCAATAAAAATCTTTTTTAAGTGGATACTGAATGGGGAGTATCCAACTCATGTCCTAGTCCTATAAGTGTTGGAAAGGTGTCAGTCAACATCAGAAACATATCTGACACTCTAACATCTAAATTTATAAAAGTCTCAGTGTTTCATAAGTTCATATACCATCCAATATATTCACAAATAGTTGGTTTTTTCCAGCCTAAGCTTTTTTTCATCTGTCGCTGCACTGTGATCAATTATCCAAGCTAGCAGCTTCACAAATAGTAAACAGAACATACTACCTGATAATCACAAGAGTGCACTAAGCATGTTAGCTAAAAATTTTGGATAAGAGGAACTGGTAATAAGGTGTTGTGTCATCAACTCTTTTACACCTTGTTTGCTTTAAAGGATGAAAATAAAGTTGGGAAGATGGAAATAAGGTAGTTTTGTTTGGTATGTGAGATTTTGAGGAAAATTAATTTTGAAATTGGTGGAACCCACAATACTATTTCAAAACTATTTCCATTCACCTCTCTCTTCATCTTTTCTATTTCTCTTCAACCAAACATCCTTAATTTTCACCCCTTTTTTATTATTATTTCCTATTTCTCTCCTCTCTACCAAACAGGGTATTAATTTCTCACTCATTCTATGAGCAGAAAACAGACAGAAATCAATACCATCATGACAAAACCCTTCGGAAATCCAAAAAGCACCAAGGTTAGGCCTTCTGTTGGAAAGCATCTAAATTACAGGTGTCACGGATCTTTTAACAGAGAATGACATGGATTCCTTCATACTACTTATATGCCTAAAGCATCCAAATAATGTTCAACAGCAATCTTGAGTAAAAGAAATGAAACTCATAATGTATAAAAAGAAAGAAGAAAGACAGCTTTTCTTACCACTGAATCAGAGATTCCAAGGCTTCGTGCTGTATCAATGTATAAATGCCTTCCTAGTATATTGACTTGAACTTTTGTATATAAGCTAAGCATTGTTGTAGCCCATACTGACAATGTCATTCTTGTAAAACCTAGGGAAAAAGAAATTGCAGAGATGTATAGTGTTAACTTAATGATTACAGCATCCAAGTTAATTAACAGCAGAAAGCTATAGGTATAATAAACATGGAATCCAAGAGCAAATTCATACTTAAAATTTTAAGTCTACTCCATAAATCTAATTTCTGTGATTGTGTTAAGGCATTAGGGCGACCCTTTCCTTGTATGAGCCTTTCAAGAAGATGAGAAAGATCCAAGTCTTCTGCAATCCGACAACTTAAGTCGTGCATAGCATGGGGCAATGTTACATCAGACATCCTCTGAATATTGTCAAAGTGAGCTTGCATCCTATGATTGTGGAATTAAAAGATAAAAAGCATGGAATGAAAGTGAGAAATTGTATATAGTAAAGTAATATGAAATGTTGAAGGGGGGACATTTGACTGAACTGAGCCTTCAAAAGGTCGTCGGTTTCTTTCTGAAGGGCAAGTTGTCGTTGAAATTCCTGAACCCCATGCCTGTGAGCACCATAGAGCTTATACAAAAGAAACCCAGTACCTAAAACACCAACAGTGACGAAAGCCTTCCTCCTGTGGCGCCTCCAAAAATCCCTAATAAAAATGGAAAAAGAAAAAAAAGGCATAGCGGAGATGAAGGGATTTTGATGGCAATGGAAGGAGCGATGGTTAGAAATAGGGATGGCATACCTGACAGAAAGCATTGGGAAGAGGGGATTAAGAAAGCGGTGGAAGAAGGAAGTGAGTGAGGGTGAGTCTGACTCAGACTCTCACTCTATGTGACTGAGAAAGGTACCAAGCTCACCCTCCCCTCCTCCGCCCTCCACCCTCCACCCTCCACCCTCCACCCTCCACCACTCACAGTCGTCACAAAGGCACAAATCAATCACCGGACCCAGGTTTCTCCTTTCTTCGCCCCAAACAATCAAAATAATAAATTTCAATCCAAAAAGGTTAATAAAATAAATCAACAATTTCACATGCTCCACGCTCTTTCTTTCTATCATATCATATCATAATTACAACCTAGAGATTCATAAATAAACCATTTATCATTTATGAGAAAATATATATAATTTTGATGTCTCGTTTATTTGGATTCTTTTCTTAAGTAATTAATAAATTTTATGTAATTTCTATTTTTTTCATTTTTTATGTTTTATTTTTTAATTTAATAATATAGAAATACACACGAATCTCGTTTTCACTGGTCATAATAAACTAAATTTATTTTTTAATAAATATATGTTTAATAATTTTTTTAATACATTTATTGTGTATTTATATAAACAAATTCAACACTATTATATACATTGTAACGATATAATTATGTTTTATTAAATATGAAGTTCAAAATATTACTGCATTTGTCTCTAAATGCAGAAATTATTTATCTAATCACACTTCTTAAAAAGTAATTAAGATATTTGGGTCAAAAGATAATTAATATAAAAAATAACTTTAAAATATTTTATAAGAAGAGACAAAAATTTTAAAATTGTATTTTACATATAAGGCTGGAAGTAAATAGACATGAGATAAGTACTTACATATCAATTCATACATCTATTTTAAATCTAGTCATTTCATGTAACATGATATAATTATCTATTTTAAATCCTAGATATTTTAAATAGACATGATATGTAAGGTGAAGATGAATTTGAAATTATTTATCTAGGTGATTAAAACATCTCCGTTCTAAAAATCATGTAATATCAATGATAATATGTGAAGATGAATTTGAAATTATTTAACTAGGTGATTAAAACATCTCCGTTCTAAGAATCATGTAATATCAATGATAATATCTAGTTAAATAAATTTTTTTTTTACTAAAGTTGAGTGTATTTAAAAATTATTTATGTTTGTAATTGAAGTATTTATGTACTAAATAGAAAAAAAAAACAAAATTATTATATTTAAAAAAACATAATAATAATATTTTTCACTTTCAAGCATATTATTTTTTTCATGATTTGCATATTCAACTTATACTATATCTTCAAATACTTTAAAAATGTAATATAATAAATTTCAAATAATAATAATAAAATAAACTTATAAGTATAAGTAAAAAAAAAAGTTAAATACATTTTTTGTCAAAAAAAAAAGAGAATATTAAATATCATTTGATGTTAGTGTAAATTTTTATTTAAATCGTCAGTGTGGATAAATTATTTTCAAAAAATAAATAAAATAAAAACTTTGAGTATCTTTTATCATTAATTTAATAGTTTTACAACAACGTACAACTACAACTCTTTCTTTATATTATTTTTATGGTATTAATTGGTAAAAAAATAAACTTATCATAAATGAATTACTGTGATTGAATATCACTGTAAAACTTTTTTCACTATCAGTCCACCATCTTTTTTCCTCTTAATTAGATTTTAAGTTGAACAAATTTTATACTGACATTCAATTACAATCATTCCTTTATGATAAATTTTTTGACTTTACTAATTAATACTTTAAAAGTTTTATAAATAAATATTTTTTATTAAATGCTAATGTAAAACCCCTTTACACTATTAATGCATACTAATTAAACTATTCTTATATATTTTTAACTAAAACTTGAAATATGGTAATCAATAATTTAAATTTAAAATTCATAAGAATCATTGATTGGTTTTGACCAAATTTAACTTCATTTATCGTGGAATATTTATAGTTGAAATATATGCCATCAAATCTTAAACTTTATAATAACCATGTATTTAATTTGATAATTATTATGCAATTTCAAATTAATAAAAAAATTTGGTAACCAAAAAATATTATGTAGCTGAAAGCACAAAAAATGTTTAGCTACCAAGATACAATATAACTTAATCATGACAGAAACAAAATAAGGATTAAAAGGTTACACACAAAACCTAGGGTTCAAAACCTATTATGCATATGAATGTATTGTCCACTTCATTGCATAACATCATTCTCAAGTTAATAATTGCACTGCATGAACATCCACTGGTTGATGTTTGAAATTCTCGCATTTTTAGCCTTCTAGATGTGTCATAATCTTGCAAACCAAATAAAAGGTCACGGTCGCCTCAAACGCAAAGTTCCATTTATAAGACCCAAAATTTGTAAACACTACCGATGAATCCCATTATGGAAAGACATGAAGATGCGCTTCCAAACACATAATTGGGGCCATATCTGAGTAGAAAGTATACAGCCAAAAACAGGTGATTACCAGTTTCCACTACCTCTTCGCAAAAAGCACAACCTTTAGCATTGTCCTATAAATCTCCTCTGCTTTTAGTCTCCAAGCTAAACATTACACCTTCACAAGCATTCTTTTCACCTATAGAACTTTGAATGATGAATCTTTATGATCGGACCTAGCTGACTCCCATAACCTGTAAGTTGACTTTACAGAGTACAACCACATCTTCCCTGCTTCACATATCCAGACATCATGTGAGACCTTATTCAATCTTATAGAGGCCAACAATTGATTTAGTTCTCCTAACTTCTCATCTTCCTAAACAAAGAGGTGTCTCCTCCAATTCTAGTTACATCTCATCCCCTCCATCCATATTTCCTTAACTAAAATGTTCTTCTTGTTTGCTAGCTCAGATAACCTTGAAAAATCTTCCATAAATTCCTCCCCACAAGAATTATCCTTCCAAAATGGAGTATTGCTCCCGTCTCCCAACTGACATATAACCTGCTAGGACCACCATCCTTCCTCTCTTACTCCACCCCCCTTAATTAAATGCAAATCAGTCCATCACCTAGAGCATCTCAACCCTTGAGTCTCCCACTGACCATTATGTTTCTGATAACTTGATTGCAAGATTCAAACCCACAACCTAGCATCCTCTGATACTAAGTTGCACTTCCATTTGCCTAATAGGGCAATGTTAAACCTACATTTGTCCCTTAACCCTAAACCTCTTTCTTTTCTCGACCTGCATACTGATGAGTGCAAAGTCTTTTACACTACTTTTACCAAGTGTACAGGTCATGTGTCGTAATCGATATATATATTAGGCTGATCCACATGGACTTGTTAATACTCAAAAATGTCAATACTTTCTATTTGTATAAACAAGAGATAGAAATAAACTAAAAGTATGAAACATAAAGTAAATAAAGCAACAAAAAAACACAATGATTAGACTATTGCTCTTATGCATAATTTAAAGTGAAACAACTCACATTAAATAAATGAGTTTAAGATGACCAATGGGTTTTACTTTATCTCGAGCAATAGAACTCATTGGGAGTTCTTATTTTACAAGTCAAAATCCTCTCTTGAACTCATTCAACAACTAAAACCCATAAAATATATGAAAATAAAGCATGAGGTAAAGACGAACATCAACATTGGAAAGTAAACTTGCATTAAGAGAACAAAAATACAAATCAATTCAAGTAAAGTTACATCAAATCCCAGCTAAATACAAAACCTAACTAACTATAATGATAAATGAGCGTAAGGATGGACGAAGATGGTCTGGAGCGTGTCCTAAGTTAATAGGTGTGCAACCCTGAGTCAAGAGAGAGTGTGGAACCCTCAGACGAAACCCCCTTTGAATTGAAACTCGACCCTTTATATTTTGCAATTCGCAACACCAACACCCAATGGTCAAAAAATGGTCGATGGGCACCATAAGAATTCTTCATGGATAAGTTTCCTTGGGCAACAACATACATGGGCGTTGGGTGCTCGACGATGGTGAGCATTGGGCATTCACAAGAGTAGCCGTTGGGCGTCTATGTTAGACGCATAACCAAATTTTATGATGTTTCTTCTCTTCTTTAATCCTTTAAAAAATTTGACTCGAAACAATTAAAAACAAACAATTAAACATAAAAGATGCATAAAAATAAATTTAAACCTAAATTTCTAAGTAAATCTAATTTTAAGCTAAAAATAAAGGAAATCAAGGCTTAAATAAGAAACAATTATGATAACTGATTTATTTTACCTATATAAAAGTAGGTAAATTAGTCAATTATCAAACTCTCCCAAACTTAAAGTTTTGTTTGTCCTCGAGCAAAAGTTATTTTAGTGGATGACACAAACAACGATGCAGACAACATGCTTGCTAATACAACACTGAAATAGAATAAATAATGACAAATGTAATCAAATAGGATGCACTATGACAAACACATTTTCACAACATCACACGGACAAAATCAAGATTCACAACCTACCTTAATCAACAATTGAAAATTGAATGCTCAAAAAATGTTATCAATCTAACCATGGTGCTCACAAAGAAATGAAAATTCACCCTGCAAAAGTCAATTCAAGTAAAAAGCTATGTAAATCACAAAATTCAAGCAACCTCACCGGTAAGATATTTCTCTCCCCACAATTGTATAGGGATAAAACATTACACTCGTGTCACAAAATGCAATCATACGAATCAACTTTTCTTTTTATCTCAACAAAATCACACTACTACATGCACAAAAAGATCACAAGGGCTTTATTTAGCTTGTAGCTTGGTTAGGCTAAAAGAAAAATTGTTTTTTTCTGGGAATCAAATCAAGAAGGGTTGAGAAATCCATATTCAATTAGATCAATGCATCCCTTACAAAATCATCTATCTCAATCCCAAAATTCAACTAATATTCCTGACTTTAAACATGCGTTTGCAATAAGCACAAGTCAATGTCTAAGCTTTTAATTACATTTTCTTTTTCTTTTGTTCTCTTTTTCTTTTTTTTTTCTTTTTTTTATGTAACACACGTAGCATCTAAATGTACTTGACTTTTGGAAATGCTCTCCCACAAACTTAGCATAGAACCAATCTCATTCACATGCTTTTTCAACCCTAGGGTAAGAGAACACATGCATAAATCTAATATGGCTTAATGGTTCAAACAACAAGAATATATTAACCAGGCTCAAAGGGGACATCAATGGTCAAGTGATTCACATGTAAGCTTATTGGCTAATTGGTTACTTAAGAAACATGGTATTGCTCATTTCTCAATCATACATACAAAGCAGTAAGCAGTGAAAATCAAGCAAAATCAACAACATGAAGTACATGGTAACTCACACAACAATAAACAATTAAACTTAAAACCTCACCTGACTAGTGATCTCATTCAAAAATTACAAAAACTTACCAAAAGAATCAACTAAGCAAGGCTAACTTAACCTATTTAAGGGCAACCAAAAGTTAAATTGAATAAAAAATAGCACAAGAGCTTAGACATTTATTAGCAACAAAGGGAAAGACAATCAATAGGACAGAACAAAATGCTAACATCCCATATCCACTAAAGTTAAAAAAAAATCCTAATTCTAACATGCAAAACAAATCTAGAAAAATTAAAAATAAACCGTGCTTTTTGGAGTTGCAAATGGATCTAACTTGGTCCTCCTTCTCACATTACATCTTCAATTTAGATCCGAAGGACCCTTCCTCCTCTTAGAAGTAAGTATGGTCCCGAAGCTTACGAGGATCGGTCAACCAGGAAGTTTATGAAAGGTGTGTCTGCAAATGAAATCCCAAAAACACCATGCAAAACGACATTTAACAAGCACGAGTATTTACAAAAATACAATGCACATAGCAAAACAAATTACATATGCTGAACAAAATGAAAATGCAAAAGACATATGCATGAAATATATGATGTAAGAAAACAAAATGGAAAATGAACAAAAAGAAAATGCATGGAAGACATAATGAATTAATGCATTAAATCATAATGCAAGGTGCATAGATGATGAAATATGGTCTCTATTAGTTAGTGTCCAGCAGTTATAAAGCCACCACTGGTTAATCTTTAACAAAGACAAATGCAAAAAATGCATGAAAATAGGGGTAACATGAGTGCCCAACGCCCAGAAAATGCCCAATGTTCATTGATAAAGACTTTTCACTATCAATATCAAACAACTAGTTTTCCCCAACTTATGTAATATAGGGATTAACTTTGGCCATCTCTCAATGATACAATTCATATATGGTTTAAATTCTATCAAGAACAAAAAGAAAAGAATTGGGGGGTTTTATGCAGAATTGGAAAGAAACGTAAAGAACAAGAAATCGAATTAAAATGAATTCAAAGAAAGAAAACATTGATCCAAGGTTCCTATTGATGTGTTTAGATAATCATAATTCTAAGATATTCATGTGAATTTGCATCAACACACAACGATAATTCAATCATACCAGATCGTGATCACAATCTCAAGGTTCTCATGAATTTTCAAAAATTTAACTGGTTGAATTAGGTTCTCAATCGAGTTCTCAACTCTTGTAATTCAAATAGATCGATCTGAATCGATCCCTAACCAATTCAAATAAAATCCAATTGGCATTCCACACAAATTAGAGAGAAAAAGAGAGCAATAAAAAGCAAGAGTCACAATAAAAAGGAAGAATAAAGATAATAATTCATACCCTATTTGTGCAATTGCATTTGAGACCTCAAATTGATTCAAAATTTAGCCTTCCATAGAGATTTCCATAGGGTGTGTGAAAAGGGAGAAGAAGGTAGAGAGAGAAACATAACTTGCAGGAGAAGAAAAGTCTAATCTGAATTCTCAAAATTTAAAATGACCAAAAGTTGTTACGAGAGACTTTTATAATGCCTCCCTAAAATTTCTCAAGGAAGTTAATTAAAAATCTAACTAAAAGTCCAACTAAATTGGGCTAAGATCCAAACGCAATTTTCCTAAAAGATATAAAGAAAATAAAACTAAAAAATATGATTAGAAAAATTACAAAAATACGCAAATGCAAAAATCCTAGCCCAATGCAAAGTCCACTCCAATGAAGTACACTAACTTGGAAAATAAAGGAAAAAAATATGAAAAGGCCCAAATGTGACCCAATTATGAAAATGAATAAAAAAAATGAGAAACAATTACAAAGTTAGAAGAACTAAAAAAGATATAAAATGTAGGAAATAAAATACTCTATCAAATTCCCCATACCGAAACTATTGCACTCGTGGGCAAAACTAAAAGAAACAAAAGGAATAAAAGAAAATAAAAGGAAGGGAAAATAAAAGAGAAAGTTTAAAAGAAAAACAAAATAGAAGATAAAGGAAAACTAAAGACACACTCCAAAGAACTCCAAAAAGGTACAAAAGGTAGAGAATACAATCAAACAAAAAATCTAGGAAACTAAGCAACATGAATTCAATCTAGCAATGTGAAGCAAATAAGTAAATAAGGAAAGTTTAAGAATGGACCAAATATGATAACATCTCAAATGAATAATTCTCACTCACTCAACAAGTGTATAGGCTATGGGTTTACTCTCAAGCATATCATGTAACTAGCACAACTAATTTTGACAAGCCTCTAAATTCAACCACTCAAAGCACATGCATAAAAGATTAAAAGGACTTAATTAAAGGTTGTAATAGGATCAAGGTTAGAGATGAAAGGTAGGATAAAGAAGGGGATCAAGGCTAATAAACCAAAAAAGAGAAGGGTAATAAGGAATAAGTTTAAATAAGCATGAAAGAAACACCAAAAGAGTGAAGCGAACAAAGAAGCACAAGTAGCAACAAAAATTTCTTCATTTTGATTTTGATTTTTTTCAATTTCATTTTTTTGAAGACACACGAGCGAACAAAGATATATTTTTATTCTTTTTATTTCCTTTTTTTTCTTTGTTTGATCAAGACTTTTTTCCTTTTTAACAACACAAATCTCTACTTTTTATTTTTTTTTTCTTTTAGGCTACTTTTCAACAAATCTAATCACTACTACTCAATTGGAAAATCTCCACACTTATTTATGAACCAATTCCCAAAACAATTCCAAAGTCTTTTTCTCTCCTAAGGTAGAGACAAATTTGGTTTTTTAGTCAAAGTTTGAATGGACGAGGGTTAATTAACAAAAAAGGGTTAAAGACTCAAAAGAGGTAAGCAATGATAATAATGATAGGGAAGGCTATTTGGTTAGTGGCTAAAAAGAAAGAAAATCTAAATCATTTATGCTATGTATGTGAATAAGAGACAAATAAAAAGTTAAAGCAAAACTCGAGTACATAGAAACATAATTGCATACGCTCAAAGAGAATATGGTGAAGATAACAATGAAGGCTAAAAAATCTCACAAGGTAAAGTTTCTATCACTAAGATCCACAATCAAATTTCCATACTACTTAATATACTAAACATGCAAAAAAAGAAACAATGAAGATAAGAAACCTATCAGCTATGGAAAGAAATGATCTCTACACAAGTGCATAATTTAAAATTCAATGAAAAGCATGAGAAAGACAATTAAAAACATAAAACAATTTTTTTTAGAGAAAACAACAAAAATAGAAATTAAAAATTGCAAAAAAATAGTGTGCATAATAGAGAAAATAGAATGTGGAAAACAAAATGCAGAAAATAGAATGTAGAAAAATAAAATAGAATTACAGAAACATAAAATAGAATTGCAGGAAAATAAAATGCAGGAAAATAATGCAAAAAACAAAAACAAAATAAATGCAACCAGTTCAAAAAACCTCCCCACCACACTTAAAATTCGTATTATCCTCAATGAAAGAATAGAAATCAAATAAAAAAAATGACAAAATGCACAAATGAATTAAGGGGGAAAACATTTTCTCATGAACCAATTATCTCCACTTCCTCCAATGCCAAATTCTCTACATCTTCTTCCACTCGTGGGCTCTCATGGAACTCCTTAATTTGTTGATCATTAACCTTGAAAATTTTACTAGAAGCCTCATCCTTTATTTCAATTGCATCATAAGGAAACATATTAATAATAACAAAAGGTTCATCCTATCTAGAACGAAGTTTACCAGTTACAAGCTTCAGGAGAGAGTTAAACAATAGGAATTTTTGGCCTACTTTGAACTCTTTTCTCAAAATCATCTTATCATGAAGACGATTGACTTTCTTTTTATAATTCTTGGAGTTCTCATAGGCATCTGAGCGAATATCCTCAAGGTTTTGCAACTGAAGTTTCCTTTTAACCCCTTCTTTGTCATATTCAAAATTGCAACTTTTGACAGCTCAATAAGCCCTATTGCTACATTATTCCTTAGATGTGTTTGAGCTAGGACCAATAAAGGAAAAGTGTGACTTCGATGGAGCTTAGGGTAGACCATTCTTGCATAGTCTCTTGGAGTTGAGCTTGAGATTGGCTGAGTCTCAAAAGTTTGGGGTTTAATCTCATACTCAACTTTACTGGCCTCATCAATAAGTAGAATTTGAGTTTATGTTGTATTGTGGTAAAATAATACAGGCACAACCTCAATTTCCACTTGTTCAAGAGAAGACTTCTCTTTATCAAGGACCTATTTGGAGTCTAGGGTGTAATAATTTTCAATATTATCTTCCTCCTCAACTTCATCCAAGTCTTGAGACTATTGTTTGAGTTCAAAGGTAAATGGTTAAAGCTCAACACTTGGAGAATTATTCAATGAAAATTAAAGTAGCATTGAGGTCGTGGTTCATTGTGCTCAAATGGTGTGGGCACAACCTTAACTCATACTTGTTCAATGGGAAAGTTGTCTTCAATAAATTTCTCTTTTGATGGCAAGGGGTAAACTTTAAACATGCAATCATATTGTTTTACTTACACCTTACAAAAAAAATTTATTTTACCTTATTATCTTTTGAGATAATAACTATTTTTTAACAATTTTCTATCCACTACTACCATGCAAACCATCTAATAAAATAAATTTGTAAACGGTAAACTTGAAATAAAGAATAACAAAATTTAAATGATTAAGAGTGACTTGATAAGGCAAAAATAAAACTATAAATTTGAATTTGACCTAGTTATCAATTTGGGACATTGATTCAAGTGATTCCTCGTCTCTCCAAATATTCTATTTTTTAAAATTAACTTTCCTCAAATCTATAAGTCCAACGAGAAAAATTACAGAGTTTAAAATTAAATGACTCAATATAATGATATGTTGTTATTTACCTGTTTGTCAAAATACATGTCCCTATCACTATTTTTAAAAATTTCATATGATTGTAAGATCTTCATGCCTTTCGATAATAAATAAGTAACAAAATTATTCAATTAAAATATAATATTTTTTTGGTAGGTTAAATGTTAGTTGCTAAGCGTTAATTTTTGCTAGTTAAGAGATTCAAACTCACTACCTCTTCACATATTAAAATATAACTAATAATATTTAAAATATAATTTTATTTAAAATATTAAATATAAATATACATTTTTTTAATGCAAACTGTGCCTCCCACAGATTTAAAATCTATTATATAAAAGTATAATGATAGAATAATAAATAAATATTGTAAAAATATAACAGTTACAATAAAACTATGTAATACAAAAATATCAATCAATATAAAATAATTTATAGTATTTTTGCTAAAATTGGTTAAATTTAACACTATTATTTTTTGTAAATAGAAAATATAAAGTGAAAACAAAAATATTTTCTGAATGTTGAAAACTTTAAATTGAAAATAGTTTTTGGAAAATGAAAACAGAAAAAATTTTCTTAAACCAAATGCAACCTAAGTTTTTACATAGTGTTAACTTTTGAAACATTGAAAATAATTTTTCTTTTGTTTTCAGTTGGTTTTTGAAAATGTTTTCGGTGAAAATGTTTTTTAAATTGTAAACTAACATATTTTTAAATAAAATAGAAAACATTCAAAACAAATGACATCTTAGTTATTTTAACAAATTCGCAAAAAGACATACAATTACTCTCATTATTTTCCAAGTTTCTATAATATTGACTTAATTTTTAATAAATATTTTTAATTAATATATATTAGTTGATAATAAATATTTTAACAAACTATTTGATTAAATTTATTGGATACAATTGAATGACAATTATTAAAATTCAATATTTAAATGAATTATGCACATTCCTATTAAATTTTATACAATTTTTAAAGTAAATTTTTTAAAACAAATCAAGCAAAAAAAAATTAATTAAATTTAGTTTAAATTTTATAATTAATTTAAATAAAAAAATCACATCTAATTATATTTTTAGTTTGATTTGAATTAATTTTAGACTTAAATCACACCTAACCGGTGCAAGAACATTCCTAAATAAATTTTAACCATGTATGAATGAAGTATGATTAAATAATTGTATCACTATTTATTTAATGTATTTTTTAAAAATAATGGTTATAGGGAAAAAAAAAAACTAGACAGCATCCATAAGATTACCTATCAACAAATGACTAAGTTGTTTAATTTGCAGAAAAGTACAATTTGGTCCCCAAAGTAAATAAATAAAACATAGTAGAGTTGTTTTATTCATTAAACGGAGTGAATGGGCCTTTGGAAGGAGAGGCGGATCACAAGGTTGGGTGGGCTTGGAGGAGGAAACTGAAACGATAGCAGGTGGCAAAGAAAAAAAAAAAAAAAAGAAGTCCCAAAACCCTAATTGAGGTTCTGTTCTGACTATATATTCCTTCGCTGGAGGCAAAAGAAGTGCTTAGAAACAGAGAAGGCAAAAGGAAACCCTAGTGTTAGAGACTAAAATGGCAGAGGGTCTGGTACTCCGCGGCACCATGCGCGCCCACACCGACGTGGTGACGGCCATAGCCACCCCCATCGACAACTCCGACATGATTGTGACGGCCTCGCGCGACAAATCCATCATCCTCTGGCACCTGACCAAGGAGGACAAGACCTACGGCGTCCCCCGCCGCCGCCTCACCGGCCACTCTCACTTCGTTCAGGATGTTGTCCTCTCCTCCGACGGCCAGTTCGCCCTCTCTGGGTCCTGGGACGGCGAGCTCCGGCTCTGGGACCTCGCCGCCGGCACCTCCGCCCGGCGCTTCGTGGGGCACACGAAGGACGTGCTGTCGGTGGCCTTCTCGATCGACAACCGTCAGATCGTGTCGGCGTCCCGTGACCGCACGATCAAGCTGTGGAACACCCTGGGTGAGTGCAAGTATACGATCCAGGACAGCGATGCGCATTCCGATTGGGTGAGCTGCGTCCGTTTCAGCCCAAGCACTGTTCAGCCCACTATTGTCTCTGCTTCGTGGGACCGAACCGTTAAGGTTTGGAATCTGACCAACTGCAAGCTTAGGAACACCCTTGCCGGCCACAGTGGTTATGTGAACACTGTTGCTGTTTCCCCCGATGGGTCTCTCTGTGCCAGCGGTGGCAAAGACGGCGTTATTCTTCTGTGGGACTTGGCTGAGGGTAAGCGTCTCTACTCTCTTGATGCTGGCTCTATCATCCATGCCCTCTGCTTCAGTCCCAACAGGTACTGGCTCTGCGCTGCCACTGAACAGAGCATCAAGATCTGGGATTTGGAGAGTAAGAGCATTGTCGAGGACTTGAAGGTTGACCTCAAGACCGAGGCCGATGCCGCCACCGGTGGTAACACCAACAAGAAAAAGGTTTCTTCTTTTTCCTTTTCCATCACAAATTCTTCCCTTATTCGACTTGTTCTAATTTAACACTATGCCATAAATGCTTTCCTTTTCTGCTGCCTTTACGTTGATATCACCCTCTTGCAGGTTATCTATTGTACAAGCTTGAATTGGAGTGCCGATGGAAGCACTTTGTTTAGTGGCTATACCGATGGCGTGGTCAGAGTCTGGGCTATCGGGCGTTATTAGGCTTTTTAGTGCTTTCAGATGCCAATTTGTTTTGAGTTTTGGGACAAAGTTAGTTACTGGTTTTTACTGTAGAATTGATTTTTATGTTCTAGACGATGGCTTTGTGGCCTTTTATTTATTTTTAAAATGTTCGTTTTCTTTATTACTTGTTATATGGATATTTCAATATCTTGTTTTTTTTTCCCGAGTTACCAGTATTATCTCTACTCAGAAATATGGTGGACATAATATCAATTAAGATATTGGCCGGTTTTATATATGATTTACATGCCACATTTTATCCCCAGATTTAGGGTTTCTCTTTCTTGACTTTTTTCATTTGTAACTTTTAATTTTTCTGCTTTTACAAATACAAAGTATGCATTTTAGTATGTTTACTCTAGTTCTAATTTCAACCAACGTTGTTAAGAACCCTAGGATAATTCTCTAGTAATATATATAATGAAAATCTGTGTACATGGATGATATATGCTAGTGTTTTATGCGTGCATCTAGAGAAGTTTTACATAAATTACATCTTTAAAAAGTTAATTCTTTAACATTTTTGTATTCATAGAAATTCTTCTTAAAAGTTTATCAAAAGAGGTCTACATTAGGATGTGCATAGTTTTGTTGTAAGTTGGTCCTTATTCTTGCATAGTTGCTGTACCCGAACATTATAGGAATTGTTCCAGAAGTTATGCATTTTTTACCTTTTTCCTTTCAAAATACTATTATTCAATTAAAAGTGCTGGGATTTTCCTTTAATTTGTTACAAATTCAGTCGGTAGTTTATGTACATATTTTTTATGCATTAAATTGTATAGTATTTTCTGAGTTTAATTAGTATACATGTGGGTTAAAATTAAATTTTTTATTTTATATGATTTTTAAAATATGAAATGCTATAATCAACCAACCTATCATAAACCAGAGAGGTGAGGTTGTGATTGATTTGTTAGTATAAAAGTTTTTCCGTTGATAATGAACAATCATTTTTCTCATTTAAGTATACTTTCTAGATTATGGGTTTAAATTTTAATTGTTGTGATTTGTTGAGACTTTACAGGCGTATCCTTCTTTTGATTGAGTCTCTAGGCTGCAGATTCGTTATTATTTTTGTAGTTGCAAACACGGATATCGTTATTGGATGTGTTTTTTTGAAACACCAAATATCTTCTTGAATGTGATTTTGGTGGATCTTGAACATTTTCCCAAATCCTTAGATTCGATACCAATTCGCATCGGGGAAGTCATTCCCGATGAAGTCGAGTCATGTACCCTGCCTGGATTTTTTTAAGTACTTATGGGAGAAGAAAATAAAATAATTAGTTTTTGTAAATTCAAGTTAGTTTATATTAGGTTCTAAAATATAGTAAGTAAAATATATGTATAAGCTGATTATAACTTAATAGATAAATTCATTTTATTTTTGTATATTTTCATATTTTAATGGTGCTTCTGAATTATCTAAACAAAGCCCGTGTAAGAAGTTACTCACATTAAAGGGGTTGATAACGGCACTTTTTAAACAATCCTTGTCAACCCTTATCGATTTTCTTTAATGCTACGAATTAACAATTTGTTGCACCTTTATCAACCCTTTTATAATTGTAAAAAGTGGCGTTTTCAGTCTCTCAAATTAGCAGTCAAGTCAATTTTGGTTCTTGCTAAAATCCTTCTTTAGTAAGTGTTCTATATACTTATTTTGGTCTTATAGATAAACAAAGAGTTTAATTGATATATTGTCAGTATAAAAAAATTTAATTGGTATATATAGTAATTATAACCTTTTATTCATTGTAAAGTTTTAACTTTACTTATTAATAATTTAAAAGTCATAAATAAAAAGTCATGATTGTCGGTATACTAATTAAACTTAAATAAAATCCTTGTCAATAATCCACAATTGCTATATAGAGTTAATATATTTTTAAAATATAAAAATACTCCTATTACCTTTTAATCTAAGAATGTATAACTTTTATTCATACCTTAATTCAATTTTTTTTTTTACTTTCTTCTTATTCTTTCTTTTTTACAATATGTTCATATCTCTTGGAAAACCTCCTTTTGTGGTGGTACAATGTTTGTCTCAAATTAATATTTTTTTCTTTATTTTGTTTGTTATTCTAGATTAGTTTATGTGCTAGTTAATTTGAAATATGTTTTGTATCAACTAATCCAAGTTGAATATTCACACTTAGTTAAGATCAATTGATCCAAAATTTGTATTTTTATGTATTTTAGACTTAAATAAAATCCTTGTCAATAATCCACAATTGCTGTATAGAGTTAATATATTTTTAAAATATAAAAATACTCCTATTACCTTTTAATCTAAGAATGTATAACTTTTATTCATACCTTAATTAAATTTTTTTTTTACTTTCTTCTTATTCTTTCTTTTTTACAATATGCTCATTTCTCTTGGAAAACCTCCTTTTGTGGTGGTACAATGTTTGTCTCAAATTAATATTTTTTTCTTTATTTTGTTTGTTTTTCTAGATTAGTTTATGTGCTAGTTAATTTGAAATATGTTTTGTATCAACTAATCCGAGTTGAATATTCACACTTAGTTAAGATCAATTGATCCAAAATTTGTATTTTTATGTATTTTAGATCAATAAATCTAGAATATAAAGGGTATGTAAGATATTTTTTGTTATTAGGCATGTGAATAGTAATTATAGACTGCTAGAAGAAATTGTCCAAATATTATGAGTGATAAATCTTTACTATGAATATTGAGGGAGATAAAAAAATAAAAAAGATATACTTCAAAAAATTTTAATTTTTTCTAAAATTCTATATTTGTTAAAAGAAAAAAAGTTTATGCGAGTAAAAAAATAACATAGATATAAAAAATTAGAATTTTTAAATATGTATATTTATTATAAAGGACAAAAAATTGGGGAGACCATAACTTGCTTAGGTTATGACGATTCGCCACTGTACTGTGAGGCCACTTAAGTGAGGTGGATTATATGTTTTTTAAAATAACTGATTATACGATTAAAATGATTTATCTTACATGTATGGGAACAACAGAAGGGTATGAGAAGAGTGAGAAGATGGGCTTGTTGAGCATTATGAGCAAGGAAAAATTGTTGGGCTGTCTTTTTCCTTGTGCAGGCCTTGTTTTTCAAAGAGAGCAATGGCATATGTGATATGCTAAAAATACTTGAGAACTATGTTATCCATCTCACCGATTCTTGTTGGAAAGCTCTGATTTCACATTTTATATTTTGTTTGTTATTTTAAAGGATGCGTTTAGGTAAACAATTAAATTAAGTACATATTTCATTGATCTTCTTCAAGAATGTTATTTAAAAATAAAAATAAAAATAAAAAAATGCTTGTTTTGAAAACTAAAAAACTGGACAGTTGAGAGTAGTTTTACTTTTCAGTTTTCTGTTTTTGTTTTAAAAATTCAAAATACAATCAAAATATGTTATTTTTTTGCTTTTCATTATTGAAATTCTAATAAACATGAATAAATTTTTCTATTTTTAAATCTTCAAAATATTTTTTAAATATCACTTGCTAAACAAGTTTTTTCTTTCTTTTCTTCTCAAAAAGAGTTTTTAAAAACTATTTTTGAAAACTCTTTTCAAAAACTAAAAAACAAAACCAAATCAATCATACCTTTGTTAATCCCCCACAAAAATCAATTAGCATGTTGGGAGTTATTTCTTTTTACCTACATTTTCACTTTCAAGTGTCTTGCTTTGTGTTAGTAAACATGAAAATGTTTTTCAGTGTTTAGTTTTGTAATGATAAGGGAATCCAAGTTGAATGGCCAAAATTCGTTTTAGGGGGAAAGAAGGTTATCAAACAAAGGAATGGAGCAAATGCTAGTAAGTAGTAACCATGGGTCATCAAACATGTGGTGCAGCGCAGTGGCTCTATGGTTAAGGAACCTTTCATGTCCACATGATATTAATGGAGAGTATAGACCTGATCCTGATCCTGACCCGGTTGACATGGCTACCATATATAGAAGGTAATCTTCTCATACGTACAGTGTCCTTTTCTAGCATTCTTTTGTAACCAATTTGATGTTAGAATGATGAATCTGCTATGAGTTTAGAGATGGAGAAAGGGGAGTTGTATAATAATGAATTCGGAAGAAGCATAATAATGATCCAATTAGCAAGTGGGAGGATTTAACAAAGGTCATTGAAGGTCTTAAAGAGGCATAAGAAGATGATGTTATTGTTGAGAAGGTGGACTTGATAGTGGGTCTCCATGCAGATTGCAGAGAAGAAGATAAGAAGAGAGACCGCTTTCTTTATTTTCCTAATGATGGCTGCTAGGTAAGTCCTAATAGTTTGCAACAAATCATATCATACACACATAAAGGGCTAGAATGGGACTTTAAACTTTAAAGGATCTCATTCATTCACACACACTTTCCTGAAATGACTAAAAATTGGATGAGATGCTCAAGTGCATTTTGTGCAACTTTCCCATCATATTTTAACCCTTCAGAAGATGCCTAGTAATTAAAAAGTCCTTCACCAATGCTTCTCTGTTCCAATCTTACTGCTTTCCCCTTTCACTCAGGCTTCCTATCAGCACCACTTTTCCATGTTATCCTGGGGTTAAATTAGTTGAAAAATTATCTCAAAGTTAAAAATTAATTGCTTGCTGAGAGCTGAAATTTATATCATATTCTTTAGCTTTTAGTTATATAGGATAAGAATTTTTAAGTTTTTTATTAGTTCAAAATTTTATTTTACGGTTTAATAAACAATTTTTTAGTGGATTTTATTATTTTAATGTTTTCTTAGAGCAATCTCAACTAGTATTTTTTAAAATAATAGCTTTTAACTTTCCATGTTTATTTTTTTTATTATTCTTGAATACTACTAAATTTTATTTTTAATGTTATTCTTTTTATATAAAGTAAGTTCATTATTTTTATATTTTTAACTCCTTTAACATATAATTTTATATACAAAAATTATTTAATTAATTTAGCATCTGTCAATATCAATTAGATTTTAACCTTTTCATCCAAAAAAAAAATAAATAAAAATTCTAACTTTCAATTTTCGGTTAATAATACATTACTAATAATATATTAAATATGAATTCCACCTTATATATCCGTCATATATACCATACAACTCATGATAAAAATTTAAATTTGGTTGATTTTGAATGGATTAACGTGTTAAAAGAGTTAAAAGAACGGTTTTAAATGATTACAAGAGTAAGTATAGATTTAATTTTTATAATTTTATATCCGATTTGAACCATTATTATCTATATGTTTTTAATTTTAAAATTTATAATAATTTTCTTGGTTTTTATGCTCTTAAATAATTATTATAATTCAAATTAATTATATATGTAGAAAAACACGTATTTAATATATTATTTTTATAATTTTTTAAATTAATTTATAAAAACATTATTTATCACTATTTTTTAATCGAAATAAATATAAGTTTTTAGTCTAATTTTTTTAAAGATTATTACATTATTTTTTATTTTTATATATCAATTTTGATTTTAAAAGTTGTAATCCTTAAAAAAATATCTAAAAGATAGCGATAAACAAAAAGTTAAACCCCATAAACCTTACCACCTGACTCATAACTACCAACCCAAAAAATAAACAGTGAAATTAATTAATTTTAAAAGGAGGATTGTTTCAAATTGAAGTAAATTGACCCAAACTCGACGACCTCACCCATTTACTAGATTGCATGATTCTTGTTTCATTGAAGACTTGTTTGATTCCACGCTAAAATAAAATGTTGTATGAGTTATCGCCTTCAAACAATTATATAATTCATTATTCGAGTAATAGTCAATAGCTGTTACATTTTTGTATAATCTTTGTTAGTTTGTACTTTACATATTTTAATTATTTATGAAAATAAAGATTTTTTTATAACCATCAGATTCTCCATATATTAAAACAAATTAAAATTGAGTCATGAATATTTCACATTAATAATGATTAAACAACACACGAGAAAAATAATTAAAAAATTACTTTAATTTCTAATGTATCTAAACACCGTTTAAGAGCTTCAGAAACTTTTTTTTCTATGGATTCTTAAACTTTGACAAAAATTTCAACTAAGTTCCTATTTTTTTTTAATTTAGTCTTAAATTTGTATTTTTTTTTTAAATTTGATCAGTTCATCTAATTGTTAGTATTATAAAAAATAATTATAGATGTCTGATTAAAAATACATATTGATATTTTTGAAATGTGTTCTAAACACATTGAGTGATTTTTGTAAAAAATTTGTAAAGTTTCTATAAGGTCAATACAATCTATGTATATATATATATATTCACAACAAACCTCTAACAATTTTTAATATTACATAATATTAAAATTGTAAAAAAACAAATTATTACAATTAACTCAATTGTACTTAGAACATACTTAAAAAATATCAATCTCTTGTCCCTCCTTCTAATTAGATTATATAATTAATTTTTATGACAAAACGATAAAAATAACCTAATTATAAAAATAAAAAATCTAGTTGAAAATTGAATGTTTTGAAAAAAAAAAAATCTTAAAAGGACAGCGGAATTAAACCAATTCCAACATGTCCATTTTTTATATAAATAAAACTGAGGCACTTAGGATGAATTTAAAAAACAGGTATAGATTAATATCACATAAAAACTTAAAATGGGTCCAAATAATATGTGGATGTAACTCAACTATCATCAAAATTACGAGAGTTCATGCTTCAGGTTAGTTTGATTTTTGGAAAAATGAAAACCGAACAAATTAATTATAATTGGGTTGGATGGGTTTAGTTTTTTGAAATTTTTTTCCTAACTCAAACCAAACCGAACTAATGATAATCTGGTTAATTTGATTCAATTTCAGGAAAAACTGATAAAAAAATTAAAAAATAAAATTTTCATTAAATTGTAAAAAAAATAATTTTAACATGAAACTAGTCAAATTCATTCGTCTATTCAATTCATAATTCTACAACAAATATCAAGTGCTTCATAATTCATATATGGTAAATTAGTCATATTAAACTACTAAAACAATACAATACAAACAACAAATTATATAAATTTAAAGTATAAAAAAATTTACTAAGTTTACTAACTTAAAAATATAAAAGATAAAATATAAAATAGGTCGGATAAGAGTTTGAAATGTGGAACCCTAAGCAAAACAGGTTACTAAATTAATAACTTAAAAATATAAAATAAATATATAATAATAATATAATAATTTTGGGTTGTTCAGGTTGGGTTATAGTTTTGAAATGCAAAAACCGCAAATAGAACTAAACATGGTCGGTTCGAGTTGGGTCCAGATCTGATCAAGTGAAAAAATTAAATCAAACTAATTGGTTGAGTTTGATTTACCGGGTTCGTCAGGTTGATCTAAATCGATGAACTCCTCTAATAAAAATAGATTGAGTTGGATCTTAAAAACATTTGGATTAGACTCAGTCAAATCCAATTAAAATCTGTTGATGTGCAAGCGGATTTTAAATTAACACTTCGATCAATTTGAATTCACACCTACTTTTATAATTTTTTCCCCAAGTTTTCATTTTACCCTTAAACCTAATTCTCTCCTCTCTCTCTCCTTAAGTATCCAACCCTCATTTTCTCCACAGCTTCATGCTAGGTTCTTCATTTTTTCTTCTTCCAAACTAACTCCCCTTTCCCCCTTCATACTTCCACCCCTTTCCCTCCTTTTTTTGTTTACTGCAGGTTTTCCCTTCCTCTCCCCTCTCTTTTGTGAAGCTCCTCCCCTGTCTCTTTGTTTTGCTTAGGTGATTTTGCCGCGTGTTAGAAATTTTCTAACTCTCCATAAAGAGTTCGCTGGAGAATTAAAAAAATTTATAAATAAATTGTTTCAAATTTGATGCATATTTAAAAAATTCATTAAAACCTGCGACAATAATTTAAAAAAATATTTCAAGTTTACAATCGCAAATAAGTTAATTAAAAAACTTAACTAAAAATTTACTCAAAACAAAATTTAATTTAAAATATTTTTAAAATCCAAAAATAAAATTAGTAACAATTTAATTAACAATTTAACAATAAATAATTTTGCTAATTCAAACAACTATATTAAGAAAAAAATATTATCAGTAAACATTATTTTGTATATTTAATAAAACTTAATTAAATAATAAAAAATTTAGTTAAAATAAATTAACCAATAAAATTGAATTAAGTTTAATTAAACACTAAACATTATAAAAAAAGAATTTACATTAGAATTTTTTTATTATCTGACAAACAGTTTACAAAGTAAATTTTTTTATTCTTCATGAACAGTTTGTTAGAAAATAAAAAAGAAAAATAAAGTGAAAAGCATAAAAATTTTTTTCTATAAAAATAAATGTGAATTCAAATTATAAAAAATGCCAATTCAAATTCGTGTGAAGGTTAGATGATGAATTATACAAATATTACTTGTGAGTTACCCAACTCAATACAAAAGTACAATAACAATATATTAATAATAATATATAGAAACTCTAAAAAGACATTCTTAGACTCTTCAGTCTCACATCAAACTACTACAGTATAGTATTTATTGATATGAAATAACTAACTATTCAATTTTATTTTGTATTACTAATTTGACCAAAAAGTTAACATTCCATAAAGTTTAAAACTTAGTGTTTGACTTATAGCTTAAATATGAAATTTAATTAGCATATTCAATCAATCTCTTTCTGCAATCAATCTAACAAATTTATTATAAATTACCTGACATTCAATCAATCTCTTTATTCAATCAATATATACTATATATACTAATTAAACTTTAAAAAATATTTAAAAAAACGGCTCTGAAAATTTAAATTTAAAATATAGTTCTTAAAGTCTTGACCCGATAGACCAAATCTGATCCGTTGAGGTCATGATTGGTACTGGGTTTAGCCTGTGAAAATATCCCCTCAACTCGACCAAATCCTGGACACCCCAAAATATAAAGCAGCGCAGTAATGTAATGAGAAGAAACGAAAGTAAAGATTGTATCTACGGAAATACATAATCCGAAAATGATTCCACCAAAAATGCAAATAATGTGTAATCCAGATCCAGGCACCACTATAACAAATTAACGGGAAGAAGCAAGGGAGAAGAAACCATTGAGTATTCTTGAGTGCAATATATTCAGATAAACTTCAAGGTTTACATTGAGAACAAGATAAAACCCAACAATATAATAATGATACTAAATCCCAAAGATAAAGCAAATCTATTAGGATAAAATTCAAAATAATCCTAAATTAAACCCTCCCTAAAAACTGGATAGCAATCCAATCCACATCACAAATTCCAATAATTTTTCACGTATTTTTTCAACTTTTAGAATTCTTTTTAATTTTAACTAACATTTTTTTCATGAAAAAATAAAGGCACCTGCTCGTCATATATAGATAATTTAATTCTGAAAACTTCTGTAGATCACATCGAACAAATTAACAAAAGAACAAACCTTTCACAACTGCATTCCAAGTATAAAAAAATTACAATCAATCTGGCCTCAAACAAGGGCACAGATTGAGTACATCCTCTAAAGAGGTGCGGGGCTTTGGGTGGGGAGAAAATAGAAATCGTTGTCTAAGTTCTCTAATCTATCAGCACTTTTAACACAAAAACTCGCACTGTCCACATATCGATTCCCTGTAATTTACACAACAAGATCCTTTCAACAATTGACACACCTATTAAAAGTCTTTGGTATCATAAATTGGTTTTATCCAGAGCAAACCAAGACAAATAGTGATGTACACTGGTACCATCATAGTCTAGAAATCGAAACTCACAAAAAGCAGCCACTTATAACAATCAAAGGCAACAAGAAAATGTCCCCAACTTTATACCGCCAATGTCAAGAGTAACCACCAAACCAAGGCTTGAAATTTGCAAGAGGAACTTATGGTGATAATCATATTCTCAACAGTCTCGACTTTTAGAAGCCTCCTAAAGAAAGAAATTTGAAATCCAAAAGTAATTCCCACATTTACTTCTCTTCCAAATTGACCTTGATCAGTCAAGGAGGGGTTATCCTCCAAACACGGATAAAAGCATCCTCACCTGAGCTAACCAAACTATACTCATCAGTGAATGCTAACCCATAAACACCGCCTAAATGAGCACCCTTTATAGTAATTCTACTAGATGCAGGCTGATCAACTTCATATATGATGACACACGTATCAAGGGATCCTGTAGCAATCCTACGGCTATCAGGGGACCATGCAAGGCAGTTTATCCTAGCAGTATGGTACAACATGTTTTTAAGTTTCACCTGCAAAAATGCGTTCCAATGGTTACACAAGTATTCATACAATTTTTTAAAAAAAAATTAAATCACATACACATCCAAGAGAATAATAAGCACATTAGAGAGAAAACACCAGTTGGTATTGTTTTGATTGAGGAGTCAAGAGAAGCAATAATAGCAAGCTTTTGGAGGCAAACTTCGGAAACTGGGAATTTTTGCTTAAGTAGGAGTATTATATGCACTGCAAGTTTAGCAAGAGACAAGAGGAGTATGAACTATGAAGAAGTTAAAACGGAAAAGATCATATCACATGTCTAGATGGAGAAATTAATGAGAATGTATTGTAATGACTTAAATGAAACAACGCATCGAGTCAGGATTAGTTGTGAGTTGTGACCGTAAGGTATGTATCAAACTCAAGGCAAGTTTTATCAAACAATTATTCACTCATCAATACTATATTGTAATGAATGTGAGACATTAACAAGAACATTGGAATTTGGGGAAAAAAGGTGGGAGTAACAGAGATGAAAATTTTAAGGTGAATTTGAGGACATACAAAAGATAAAAATTAGAAATGATTGCACGAGAAAAGATTGAAACGGCTACAGGTGAGGAGAAGATTACAAAAAATCCGTTAAGGTGGTTTGGATATGTACAAGAAGGCAAAAAGAGACACCTATGGAAAGAGTAGATTGTGTAGCCTTTAGTCTGTTGCAAAGAAGAAAAGGTAGATAAAAGGACTGTGGAAGAATTAGTTAAAGGAAATTTAAGGTTAAACAATATTTTTGCAGCTTTGGTCTTTAATCGGGTTGAATGATGTGCGATCCATGTAGCCAACCTCACTTAGTGATACAAGACTTAGTTGTTGCACAGAGAAATCACTAAAAATAGTATTTTGGCTATGTAAGCTCATAGTTGTATTTACCTCTCGGGTGGAACAATCCCACACTACAGCTTCTCGGTTGACATCTCCTGATGCAAACATAGAAACATCTGGAGAATAGCGTATGACACTAATAGCACCCCTATGTTTCTCAAGGACTGCCTCTTCTACAAGAGTATCACTCGAAATAGAATATATGTGCAATTTACCATCCTGTCCACCTATAATGGCTTCATTTCCATCAGGTGAGACAGTAGATGCTGACACAATAAAGCCAAGATTAATGGTTGACACAATTTTGGTACCTCGCAGCATGACAACTCCTGAATCAATTGAAACCAGAGCAAGTTCAGGACAAAGAAGTGCAACACTCAAGTCCTTTGATTGACCTCCTATATCAATGGCTTCAGTATCTCCACACTGATCCCCATGTAAAGAAACCCGCCTTATCTGCTTGTCAAAAGAGAAATGAAATGGAGGGATCAGAAGAAGAAACCAATACTCATGCATAACATTCATGTTTATCTGGCACAACCACATGACTGAAACCACCTTGTTTTTATTTTTATTAGATATATTGCATTCGTAACAAGTTTGATTCATATCACACATATATGCTCCAGCTAGAAGGAGAGTGCTAAAGATATTATTCCCATATTTATGATTAGATAGTGATTAGAGTTTTACTCGCTATTACTTATTATTAAATTGATCCTTAATCATTATTAGAAAAATCCTATGTAATAAATAAAGGCATTGTCTGGTTATCCATGATACGTATTGACACACATTTACAAGCTCCTTAGAGAAAGCTATTATCCATCAATTAATGTGATTACCCAAACATGCCTTTTACAACCTCCTCATCGTCCCTATATTTGACTACTTAGCCCTAACCAATTCTATTCCCCATTCCCTTTTGTTTCCTTCTGTAATAAACATCCCAGATCAAAGGCTTCTTCCTGCCTGGGCCCAAATCCAATAATTGGTCAAGTCCTAATCCACCTATTTTCGAATCCACGCATCCAGCCCCATACCCAAGTGTCCTGTTAGAAAATTAACTACCAATATACTTTATATGGATAGTGCCACATGAAACTTTTATTTCACCACATAAAAAATATATTATTTAATTGCAAATGACAAGCATCACTGATTTTTTTATATCCAAAGGAAGAGATGGAAATTGAGTAAAATGTAGTGTAAAGATTATCAATCTCATATGATCCAAAGAATATAATAAGTAAAGCATTTACCTTATTATCAAATCCAGATGTAACAATCTCCTCTTCTACAGCAGCTAAGCATTTAATTTGAGAATTTTCCTTCCTTTGTAGTTTACCACTATATCCAATCCCTTGAATCCACTTAACTATTAAGCCATCATAACTGCTAGATAAGAGCACTTGGGGGTTGCTTCTAAGAATAGTTAAGGATGAAACATTTTTCATATGTCCAGAAAATGCTGTTGGGGCTTTATCAAGATCACTTGCTAAGAATATAGACATTGTCCCACCAAGAGAAACAGTGACAAGATAATCATTCAACCATAGGCACCCTACTAGCATGTCTTCCACTCCACCAGAGCTAGGACAAGTCAACGTTTTCTTCACCTTTCCATTATTGTCCTCAGTAATGTCCCATACTTTTGCAGACTTGTCAGCAGATACTGTTAGGACCTAAAGACACCATTGTAACTCCAAATCAGATTTTCATTACTGAAAATGTGCATTGCAGTTTTACAGTGGAAAGAGACTTGAACAAGAGACAGGTAAAAAAGAAATGGAGCAAAAAACTAATAATTTGGCAATTATGGCAGTTTGGTTAACTACATGCACAAAAGTTAATTAGCACAAAATAGAAACGTGCGAACTATATCAAACATGGCTAAGATATCTAGTAACAGGCAATCAACACACATCAAGAAGTAAAATTGCAAACCCCATTGCTTTATAAATTAAAAAATAAGTCTAAAATCTGATGTTTACACATATAAAATCCTTGTAAACAAGATAGAAAACCTTCCTGAAATAAACTATGACAAAAAAGTTAAAATGTAAATGAAAGGCATCAGTCCTAGAGAAGAGTAGCATCAGGGAATGGTAAAATATATGTATATGGCTACCAAGAGTGACTAACAAAAAAAACTCCACAATTGTCACTCCATGTGTTTCACTTTAGAGTAGATTAAATAGTTTATTGATAATATCAGAAGAAAAGAAAAGTATTACAAAGTATTATAGAAAAGTAGCAAGTGTGAAGTTTGGCAAAGAAAGTAATAAAATCCTTTTTGTGGGAGAAGAACAAGGAGGGGAAATGGGGAGTAATGAAATTATTAGGTTTTTGCTCCATTTCTTTTTTACTTGGTTAAAGAAATAAGTTGGGTTTCCTAAAAATAACAGGTGAGGTTAAGACTTAAGAGAAAGTTATGGGGTTAAAGGATAGGGAAGGTGATGCAGGCTAGAATGAATTTAATTGGGGTGGGTTTTGAGATAAATAATAATAGAAAATAGTGAGAAGTTAGGTGACCTGGTTTCCATCGGGACTCCAGCTAACAGCATAGATACTACCAGTATGTCCACCTTCAGAAGACAACTCACCGATCTTTACTGCACTCTTTCCATCGAATATGAAACCCTTTTTGTCAGAACTTACAGTAATAAATTTACTACCATCGGGAGAAAATCTAACACAATTCACAAAATTGGAATGATCCCTGAACAGAAGAGAAGAAAGATTGAAAAAGAATAAATAAAATAAATAGGGAGGCAGAGGCAGAAGAAAAAGAGAATGAAAAGATAGACCTGTGAGAAAGCTTAAATCTGAAGGGAGGACCCTCATAAAAGTTAACGAGAAAATCCTCTCCACAGGTGACAACGCGAAAAGGTCGGGTGGGTTTGTATGCACAACTCAAAACACGGCGGGAATGACCATCGAATTCACCAACATTAGTCCCCGAATCCCACCTAGAGAGGAGAAGAAGAACAAAGAGATAAATGAAAAAAGTCAAAGGAAGTCAAAGAAAGAGAAAGACAAAGACCGACATGAAGGCGCGCACGAAAGACCGCCCCTTGCCTTCGCCGCAGGCAACGATTCTGAGACCATCCGGGGACCACTGAAGGTCGTCGATGCGAGCGGAAAGGACTCTGAACTCCTTCTTCAAAACGAAGTCGTTTCGGGTGCCCCAGATCCTGACGGTGCCGGAGGCGTCTGCGGAGGCCACCCACTCGCCGTTCGGGGAGAACCGGGCCACCGTGGCCGGATAGGCGTGGTCTCCGTACACCGAGACGTCGAGGGGGTTTTGGAGGTTCATCATCACCACCGATCTGCCGTTCGTGTAGAGTATGGAGTTAGACTTCGCGTCGCCGGAGATCAGAATCCCCCGCCCCCGCTCCGTCGTCGCCATGCACGCGTACGTCTCTAACAGCGACTGGCTCATTTTGCTGATTCCCAATTTCCTTTACTTTTAGGTCTCACACTCGGAGATCCACACCTCACACCTCACACCTCACACCACCCCAAGCTCTCCCTATTCAATTTCCACGCCACTCTCCCATCTTCTTATTCTGTCACTTCAAACTCTTTTTTCTCACATCTTAATATTTACATTTTACATTATACTCTCTCTGCAACTTCTTTCTTTCTACACCCTTCTCTCTTGTTACATTCTTTTTTATCCTGGTAAAAAGTCCAACTATTCACATAAATTTCCTTCATCTCTGCTTATAATTTAATTCTCTTGTATTATAGTGTATAATTTCCTTCATAAAGTTTTGCTAACTTCAAATTTTTTAGAGCTTATAAGAAAAAACTTCAATTTTTTTATAATTAATTTCAAATTTTTAAAAATTATATTCAAATATAACTTCTTAAATTATTTTGTCTTTTATTTTATTTAATATTTATAATTAGTTAGCTTTTAAATTAAACTTGTCAAACATTTCAGTTAACTTATAATCTTCTAATTTTTTTTAATAACTTATAAAATATAAATTTCGCCTTACTTATTACTTCTGATTAGCCTATAAAATAGTTTTATCATAATCTAACTTAAAAGTAACTTTAAATTAGAAATATATTAGATCAAACACATTAGATATTTGAACTAAATTAAACAAAATACTAGTTCAAAGTTTTAACCAAAAAAATTAGGGACTTAATTTAATATTTGGTGAAAATCTAATGACCACACATTAATTAAATATTACATCTTATAAATTAAATTAATTATATCACAATGCATTTAAAATTTAGTAGGAAACTATCAACTTTTTCTGAAGTTAAAATACATTTTTTAAGTTATAGTTTTATAAAAAATCATTTATAGTATTTAAAATTTAAATTTTTTTATTCCCTAATTCTTTTTTAGTTTTTTCTCTTAGTTAACGTCGTTACAAAACTTGTTGATAGGAACATATTTTTTTTTTTACTTTTGAATTACTATTCTTTTCAACTTTAAATCTTTCGATCTTTATTTTAATATACAATATAATCAAAGGTACCGAATCTTATAAACAAATAACGTTAATAAAAAATTAATTAATTTTAAGAAAAAAAAATATTTTTAAATAATATTTTATAAACTTTAATTACAAACAACTTATTTAAGTCTTTACACTTTTATGTTTTTAAAAGTATCTAAGTACTCAAGAAAGATTCATTTATTAGAATCAAACTTTCCAACTTAAATTTTGGTGTTTAAGAAAAAACACTCATATCCATATATATTGTTAAGGATAAAAATTTTATAAGGGTGTGTTTGCTATACTTGGAGGGACAACCAAAGAAGAATAACAATAATGAGTTAGTCCCAAAGTTTTATTTTGTTAAGCAAGTTAGTTATTATGTTAACATCCGTTAGTAACGACATTAGCAAGGTTTATATGACATACTTAATAGCCGCTAAAAATTGCAATAATTATTTTTTAAAAAAAAAACTCTCATATTATATCAATCTTTAAAAAAAAACTGTAGAAATTTTTAACCGCTAAAAAAATTATAATAATTCGATTCATTAAACTATTAAATAAAAAATACCAAAAACTAGTAATAGATCTAAAAAAGTATAAAAGATATCTCGTTAAAGTGGAATACATCACTTTTATTCAATTCACAACAAATTTGTTTGATTGAAAATCTAAAGTTATTATTGATGAGATCAAAATAGAAAAAAGTAAAGGATCCATGGAGGTGCAAAAGCAGTATAAAGAATGATCGCAAAAATATAACTTAAATAGTAATCAAATGTAAAGTTTAAAAAGACTTACAAAATATATATAAAAAAAGGATTTACAATAGTTTTATAAAAGAGTATTTTAGTATTAAAGAGTGTATAAAAGAAAAAGAAAAAGAAAAATATATATTTGTTAGCTCTAAAAGGTGTATGTTGAAAATAATAATTATAAAAATATTTTACAAATTATTTAGGATAAAAATAAAAATTAAAGGTATGTCTGACGTATGAAAGAGAGGTGTAATTAACATAACCATAGTAATTAACTCTTTGGAGCTTACCCAAAAAATAAATAAAATTAACTCTTTAGAATAGGCCCAAATCTATTAAGTTTTGTACAACACATTCATTCACCTGTAAATCGTCAAACAAAAATGATATAATATGAGGAACAATTAAGGGACAAGATAAAAATAAGTTAGATCAAGTAATTGATAATCCTCCTTTAGGTATATGTGAATTCAAGATCTACAAATTGATTTCAACAGATTTTAAATGAAGAAAAATTGAAATTGAGCTCTATATCCAAAAATTTGAAGCCTTTTTGATGAAATCAAAAGGTAAATCTTTTCATTAGTTTCCTTCAGGTAGATACTCTTAAATCAACCAATTTTCACGGTTAAGTTCAATTCTATACTTTCGATATGTGTTGATTAAAATGATGAAATAAGATAAACCCCACAACTGATCCAAAAGTCAATCTAATTTCGTATATTTAAGTTTATTTTACAGGAATCCAATTGTATGTTTTGATTTATATATGATTTTAAGAAAAAAGATTCATTTAATGATATTGAAAAATTATATTCAATTACAATCTTTAATATATATAATTTTAAAAAATCAACAAATTTATTATATAAATAATCCAATAACAAATTTTTTTTACATATGAGTATATAAGTATTAAAGTGTATTATTATATTTGAGGGGAATGTATAAAAATCCAAGACGTGAAATCCGAAATCTAGATTTGGAGGAAAGTGAAAACAGTAAAATATAGAATCATCAACATTGAACGTTCAATGGGAGTCAATCTCCTTAAAAATCTCTCTCCCAACTTTATGTCCAAGCCTATCTCCTCGTCATTGCTTCTCTTGACGTCCCTCTCCCATGGCTTTGTGCTCTGTCAGTATGTCTCCACTTATTTTTCAATTCTTCCATTTACAATTATCCCCTTTTACTGCACTCTTTTCTTTGGTTAAAATAATTCCATTTATAATTTTTTAATTCTCCTTCACACTTATCTCATTACTCTAGCTAGCAGTTGCCTTCCCTAGGTTTCCGATGAAGTAAAGAATAAATCTAATAATAGTTTTTTGGTTAAACAAGAGTTACTATTTTTACACCCTCATTACATTACTTTTAAAAAAATATATACTTTGAGTTTAATAGGTATGCATTTGAAAGTGTGATATTTAATTACAATTTTTTTTATATTAATTTTGTTAAATTTAACAATTAATACTTAAAAGAGTTTAATTAATATGTACATACAAATATAAAATGTTTTACACCAGCATTCAATAATCACCAATTATTTATAGTAAAAATGAAGTGTGTCAATGACCATCTCTCATTAGATGCATCTTGCGCATCATACTAAAATAACTAATAAACAATGCGTTCATGACTACATGCATAATTAATTTATTTTTTTAAAATATATGTAAAAATAATAAAATTAAATATTAATGTATATTAACATAATATTTTTTTTGAATTTATATTTTCAATATATTTTAGATAAAATATTATAGAATAATTTAAATTTAACTATATAATTTTAAAAATTATCTTTTAATTATTATTATTTATTGTTTGTAATTATTTTATATAATTTATAAAAATATTTTAAAATAATCCAATTAAAAAAAGTAAGTAAATTTGAACATAAATATTTATATAAATATGAGAATAAGAGGATTTTTTATTTTTTATATTAAATTTGTATGTATTAATAAAATATATAGTATATAGTTAATCGTACGTATTGTAACGATATCATTAAATATTATAATTTTTCTTTATTTTTACAGTGTGTTGTAAGTTAAATTTTAGGTCTATTAATATATATTAAATTGTGTAATAATTAATTTTTATTTATTAATTAAACCAAACTGCACTGAAAACATTCTTAGTCTCATGTAATATTTTATAAAAATGAATTATTATTTAAATTTTGCATATATTTAATAAATTATGGCATTACATTATTCAAATTATATTATTAAGTAAAAATTAATTATTACAAAATTTAATATATATTAATAGATTTAAAATTCAAGTCACAACATATATTTAAAAATTAAAAATATATATTTAACAATATTATTACAATTAACTATATATTGTTTGTTTTTATTAATAAATACAAATTTGATGATAAAAAATAAATAATCCTCTTATTACCATATTTATATAAATACTTATGTTCAAATTTACTTACTTTTATAATTGGGTTGTTTTAAAATATTTTTTGATGAATTATGTAAAATAATGACAGAATGTTTACAACAACTAAAAAGATTTACATTAACTCACACATCTTGCTGAATCAACCAACAGAGTTAGCTTGAATTTTATGAATAGAAATATTTGCTTTACGCTTTTGCCTTAAAAACATTATCATTATGTTTTTTCAATTTTCTACATTTATTTCTATAAATTAAATACTAATTGTTAATGTGTTAATTTTTTATCATATTTATGTTTACCAGTTATATTCTATATGATTTTTTATATTATTATCTATCACTAAGCGTTTTTATCCGGTTATTCATCTTTCATTTATATTATCACTATATTTACCCATTTTATATTTATCGGTTTTATTCTATATGATTTTATTATATTATTATCTATCACTAAGTGTATCCGGTTATTCATCTTTCATTTATATTGTCACTATATTTACCCGTTTTATATTTACCGGTTTTATTCAATATAGTTTTATTATATTATTATTTATCTGGTTATTCATCTTTCATTTATATTGTCACTATATTTTCCCATTTTATATTTACCGGTTTTATTCAATGTAGTTTTATTATATTATTATTTATCACTAAGTGTAGAAGTGATTTTATTCTTATATGTATGGTACTGGTTATTCATCTTTCATTTATATTATCACTATATTTATCCGGTCTTATATTTATCGGTTTTAATTTACCTGTTTTATACTTATCGGTTTTATTCAATATAGTTTTATTATATTATTATTTATCCGGTTATTCATCTTTCATTTATATTGTCACTATATTTTCCCATTTTATATTTACCGGTTTTATTCAATGTAGTTTTATTATATTATTATTTATCACTAAGTGTAGCAGTGGTTTTATTCTTATATGTATGGTAGTGGTTATTCATCTTTCATTTATATTATCATTATATTTATCTGGTCATATATTTATTGGTTTTAATTTACCTGTTTTATACTTGTCAGTTTTATTCAATATAGTTTCATTATATTATTATTTATCACTAAGTGTAGAATATCACTAAGTGTAGAAGCGATTTTATCCTTATGATACCGGTTATTCATCTTTCATTTATATTATCACTATATTTATCCGGTTTTATATTTATCGATTTTATTCAATATAATTTTATTATTTATTATTTATCACTAAGTGTAGAATGTCACTGAAGTGTAGAAGCAGTTTTATCCTTATATGTATGGTACCGGTTATTCATGTTTCATTTATATTATCACTATATTTATCCGATTTTATATTTATCGGTTTTATTCTATATAATTTTATTATATTATTATCCTTCACTGTTTGAAAGCAGTTTAATCCCATGTGTAATGTACAGGTTATTCATCATTTATTTATACTAGCGAAAACACACGCGTTGTGGTGCCTGTGTATTCGTATTTTTATTTTAATATGTTATAACAATTTTAGGATTTTAATTTAATATCTTTTGTAAATTTTTATATTTTGAAATATAAATTGTTATGTGACATGTTTTGAAATATATTTTGTTAATTTATATTTTTTATTTACGATGACGTGATTAAAACATGTCAGATAATCAATGCATATCACACATATGCAATAAATATGAAAAAATGGAAAGAGGAGAGTTTGAATAGAACTCAAAACATTTTTGCACCTGTGTATTTGCATGTTTATTAAAAATATTTATGATGAAATGTGCGCATTTATTAATAGGGAGAAGTTATATTTGTGAAAGCAGGAACAATCATAAAATGTTTAGAAGGTAAAATAGTCATAAAATATGGACACCAAAAGGTCATATTCTCATTATATAATATATATAGCCTACTAAATATAATTTCATATATTATATATTATAGATATAGTTGAACAATTATGTATGTTGGATGTCAATATTTTAAAGTAATTTTTTGTTTAAAGTTATAAGATTAGTTTAGTGGTAAAATTTATGTTTTAGGAGTAAGAGGTTGTGACTTCGAATTCTTCTTATGACACAGTAGACATTAAAAGGAATATTCTCTTTATTAATAGTATAGAATATAGTTATAATATATAATATAATATCATATATTATAAATTATAAATATAGTTGGACAATTATGTATGTTGAATATCAATATTTTAAAGTAATTTTTTGCTTAAAGTTATAAAGTTAGTTTAGTAGTAAAATTTATCTTTGGGAGAGTGAGAGGTTGTGGGTTCAAGTCTCTCTTTTAACACAATAATTTATTTTTTAATTTTAAAATAGATGTAAGGGTAGAATATGTATTTTGAAAAGTGGACGTCAAAAGGGGTATTGCCTTTATTAATGGTATAGAAGTATAGATAATATGTATATATATATATATATATATATATATATATATATATATATATATATTATAAAGTAATTATGTGTGTTGGATATCAATATTTTAAAGTAATTTTTTACTTGAAGTTATAAGGTTAGTTTAGTGGTAAAATTTATGTTTAGGGAGTGAAATGTTGTGGGTTTAAGTCCCTCTTATTACACAATACTTTTTTTTAATTCTAAAATAGGTGTAAGGGTATAATAAATATTTTGAAAAGTGAACGTCAAAAGGGGATATTCCCTTTATTAATAGTATAGACTAATATAGATATAATATATAATATAATATCATATATTATAAATTATAGATATAATTGGATAATTATGTATCTTGGATATACATATTTTAAAGTAAGTTTTTGCTTAAAGTTATCAGGTTGATTTAGTGGTAAAATTTTATGTTTGGGGGAGTGAGAGGTTGTGAGATCAAGTCAATCTTATAACACAGTAATAGTATAGATATAAAATAAAACCTATAGTGATAAGAATATAAATAAATGATAAGAATCTATATTATTAATAAAGGGAATACCCCTTTTTAACGTTCACTTTTCAAAATATCCATTTTACCCTTACACCTATTTTAAAATTAAAAAAATAAACTAATTTGTCGTAAGAAAAACTTGAACCCATAATCTCTTATTTTCTAAACATTTACTTTACTAATAGACCAACCTTATAACTTTAAGTAAAAAATTACTTTAAAATATTGATAGTCAACACATATAATTGTCCAATTATATCTATAATGTATAATATATGATATTATATTATATACTATATCTATAGTTCTATACTATTAATAAAGGGAATACCCCCTTTTAATGTCTAATTTTCAAAATACCTATTCTACCCTTACACGTATTTTAAAATTAAAAAAATAAACTAATTTTTCATAAGAGGGACTTGAATCCATAGCATCTTATTTTCCAAATATATACTTTACCAATAGACCAACCTTACAACTTTAAGTAAAAAATTACTTTAAAATATTAATATCCAACGTACTTTAAAATACTAATTTTAGGTTTGAGTTGTTGTAGGTTCAAGTCCCTTTTATGCCAAATTGATTTATTTTTTAATTTTAAAATAGGTGCAAGGATAGAATAGATATTTTGAAAAATGGACATCAAAATGGGGTAGTCCTATTATTAATAGTATTGAAGTATAGGTATAGTATATAATATAATATCATATATTATATATTATAGATATAATTGGACAATTATGTATGTTGAATATCAATATTTTAAAGTAATTTTTACTTAAAGTTTTAAGGTTGGTTTAGGGAAAAAATATATATTTGGAAAATAAGAGGTTATGAGTTGAGGTCCCTCTTATGACAAATTAGTTAACTTTTTTAATTTTAAAATATGTGTAAGGGTAGAATAAGTATTTTGAAAAATAGATATTAAAATGAGGTATTTCCTTTATTAATAGTATAAATATACGTACATTTCATGATAAATATTTTTAATAATAAACATGCAAATACACATGTGCGATAATATTTTGAGTTCTATTAAAATTCTCCTCTTTCCATTTTTTCATATTCATTGCATATTTGACATAATCTGATATGTTTTTATCATGTTGTCATAAACAAAAAATATAAAATTAACAAAATATATTTCAAAACATGTCATATAACAATTTATATTTCAAAATATAAAAATTTACAAAAAATATTAAACTAAAACTCTATCATTATTATAACATATTAAAATAGAAATGCAGACTTTATAATAATGAAAACAGATTTTTCATCCTTTGTTTAAATTAAGATTTCATCTTATTCTTTATTCTATAATAATCTATAATTGTAAACCGATTTTTCATCATTAGTTTAAATTAAGATTTCATCTTATACTATATTCTATAATAATCTATAATTGTAAACCGGCTTTTCATCATTAGTTTAAATTAAGATTTCATCTTCTTCTATATTCTATAATGTAACATCTTATTCTATAATGTAAACCCATCATCTTATTTCATCATCTAATGTAAACTGGTTTTTCATTATCACAGTTTTTTTTCTTTTCTTATCATTATATTTATCCGGTTTTATTATGTGGTTTTTCACTATCACTGTTTCTTTTCTTTTCTTATCATTATATTTACCTTTTTTCTTTTCTTAGCATTATATTTACCCGGTTTTATTATGTGGTTTTTCACTATCACTATTTTTTTTCTTTTCTTATCATTATATTTACCCAGTTTTATTATGTGGTTTTTCACTATCACTATTTTTTTTCTTTTCTTATCATTATATTTACCCAGTTTTATTATGTCGTCTATCGCTGTTTTTTTTCTTTTCTTATCATTATATTTACCTAGTTTTATTATGTCGTCTATAGCTGTATTTGGAGGTCATTTTATTCTGTGTATTGTGCCTATTAGTCAGCATTCATACTAAGATGTCGTCTATTGCTATATTTGAAGGCCTGTTATTCAGCATTCAGCATTCATACTAAGATTATTCATTATATTAAGAGTGCCTGTTTTTTATTATCATCATATCATTATATTTACCCGGTTTTTTTTTTTTATCATTATATTTTTTATCATTATATTTACCCGATTTTATTATGTTGTCTATCAGGTTTTTTTTTTATCATTATATTTACCCGATTTTATTATGTTGTCTATCAGGTCATTTTATTCCATGTGTATTTTGCCTGTTATTCAGCATTCATATTAAGATTATTCATTATATTAAGAGTGCCGGTTTTACTAAAATTATTCATTATATTAAGAGTGCCGGTTTTTCATCATCTTAGTTTTCTTTTTATCATTATATTTACCCGGTTCTATTATGTTGTTTATCACTGTATTTGAAGGTATTTTATTCTTCGTTTTTTTACACTTGGACCGGTCATTTTTATTCATATTAATCAACAGTGATCCAAAACAAATTTTATTTTTTTAGTTGGAGAAAATTTATTAAAAATTAAAAATGTTGATGTATGAATTTTAGTATTTCACTTTTCTCCTAAAATTAAATGGATGATTTTCAATAGCACATAAAGATAGTTTGTAGAAAATTTCTCTGGTCTCATGGAAGTAAATGAATGGATAAAATTGCAGAAAAATAAATAGACTTAGTTTTCAATATATTTAATAAAAACCCAAAGAGAGACACATAGGTAGAAAAGAAGTTATTTGCTAAGCCGGTGAAAATGGTGTGCACCACTGAAACCCTAGCCAGCTATATAACTATACACACGCTCTCCCTTCATTATTTAAAACATTTTTAACATAGAGTCTAAGCCATGCACATGCACGCTTCTAAGAGAGAGATACTGATAACTGATAAACCAGCTGCTAACAACTAGCTGAACTAGCTGCTAACAACTGGCGATCAGTTCAGCGCCTCTTAGAAGCTGGTTCCTTCTGAGCGTTGAAGTAGACAGTTGCAACCGGGAGGCCTAAGTCCAATTGTCTGGCAAAATAGCGAGTGTTGAAGCTCGCACGAGTTGCTGGCTGCTCCACAATTCCCAATGGTCCTTTCTGCTGAAACAGCACAAATATGAAGCGATGTATCCCCACAGGTGGTTTTGGTCCCACGTACGGAACAATTTCTTTTCCTACATCAATTAATCATGTTAATTATCAATTAATTAATTAATCTTCTTAATTTGAAACAAGTGGTGGAGTGCTTCATGTTTGTGACAAAGTTCTGAAATAGGGGTGATGACATGCAAGACATGGGCCACGTGTGATGATTTCATCACAAGAGATTAACACCTGTTACCTAATTGGTGCATGCATTCATAAATTTACAATGAATTAGTAAAAATAATTTTAAGCTTATATTTATTTAATTAAGACTTTGAATTAATTAACCTAATAATTGTTATCTCAAAATTTTTACTTGTTTTGACAGGTGTTCATAAGAGACACATGCAGGACACGTGGGAGATGGAGGACATTGGATCCAAATTTTGGTAGATCACAGGTGTGAGAGGGCCATTTGATGGAGCCGCAAAGCCCAGGATGTGATGTAACCCTGAGATTCTGTGATTGTTTCAGAAGATGCATGCCCGAAAGGGGCCTAAGAATTTTAGGAACAGGGGTTCTGAAATGGAGAGGCGAGATCTGAGTAATGGTGAAAGAAAAAGTGAAAAAAAGAGCAGAAGTGAAGCAAGTAGGTGCAGTGTAGTCATGCATGCAATGAAGAATAAAATAGAAAAAGGTACCGCGAAATGGGTTTGTCCCACCAGGGATGTCAACCACGATCCTGAAGAATTAAGTGAAAAAAAGGAGAGTTAATTAAAGAATCGGAGAAGGAAAAGAAGAAATAAGAAAAAGATTGACAAACCAATGAATCCACTCGCGCATGGTGGGTTCGCTGGGGCTGGGTGCATCAGGATCGGTCATAACCTGGAAGAGAGAAAAAGAAGGTGAGCATGCATGAAGAGGAAAAGGAAAAGGAAAAGGAAAAGGAAGAGGAATTAATGAATTACGAGGGTGTAAAGGGCGTCCATGTTGCCAGTGAGAGTGAGCTTGGGTGGGCTAACAGCCATGGAGGGCTTGATGTCACAGCCATTGGTGACATGCTTGGAGCCAAAGTAGACAGACATGGCAACAGAAGGAATGAACATGTCAACCACATCACCTATGACGCGACCAACCACAAGGGGATCAACGGAGGCAGCAGCCATGATATGTATGATATTATGATGATAAGCACAAAGGCATGCAATTCACAAGCCTTTTTATAGGAGTTTAAATGTAAAATGTTAGGACCTCTTTTTTGTAATTTTCTCATGGACCATCTCTGTATGAGTGACATGCAATGTTTCGGGATTCCCACTTTCTCATCTTCACATCACAGCCGTCCATTTCAACCTACCAGCCTCACAAAACCAGTAACACACCCTTGTTTTCTAACTCCCCCTTTTTCATCATCCGTGACGTCCAAGATTCTTCACTCCTTAAAGAGATAAATTTATTATTTATTATTTATCATATCACTCTTTTAATCCTCACTGGATGCATGTAACCTTTCACACACATTTTATCCTCACCTCTCCTATTCAATTTTCTTATTTTAATTCCATCATTAATTATTCTTTCTATTCAATATATTTAAATAAGAAAATATACTTTTATCAATACTATTTTAAGTGGATTTATTCTAGCTTTTCATTCAATACATTTTTACACATTTTTTATTAAAAAAAAATATACCACTCATTTAAATAACAAGAGATAATATAAAAATTTTTATTTTAAGAAGATCGATCTTTATTGTCTTATTCAATTGTTTTTTTACAGAAATTATATTCACACAAAAATATATTGTATGCATACGTGTAATCCACTTAATATAATTTATGTATTATAAAGTTTGTTCAGTAATAAAAAATTAACACATTCTAATAACTAATATTTTTTTGAAAAATACTTAATATAATTTTTAAAATAATTATTATTACACTCAATAAACTTATAAGCATATTAGTTTGTCATTATATAATAATATAAAATATTATATTATTAAGAGTTTAATTAATATTATTAATCGTGTAAAATAGTGGTGACATTTTAATAGTAATAACTCTTTTTTTATTATAAGTTTGTTTATTTTATTAATTAATAATTAAAGTCATATAAACAAAGAGTTATAGTTGTATGTGGATTTTTCATATCCAATTAAGGGTATTTTAAATATTTTTTCTTAATCATTTTAATTTTTGTTCATTTAATAAATTATAGTATTATTTATTACGAGTTTTAATAAATAGTGGATTTTAAATTCATATACGTTATAAAATATTTAATTTTGTTCTTTTCATTATTACTATTAAATAATGGGAGAAGGAAAATGAGTTTAAATGATGAGTTTAATTCACATATAATTTTACACATTTAATTATAACTCTTCGTTCATCTTAAATTAAATTTTAAATTCATCATCTTAGAGGTATTTTAGTCATTATTATTTTAAAAATCATATAAATAAAAGTTAAAAAAAATCTTGTATATCAGTTAAACTTTTAAATGGTTTCTTATTAAATGCATATTTATTGTTTCGTTTTATTTCCAGAGTTTGAATATATGGATGGAAAAGAATATGATTGGAATTCTAAAGTAAAGATTTCATTAAAAGAAGTTAAATGAATTTTTTGGCAAATATAAGTTGCCTACAAAATTAATGAATACTTCACATGAATATTATAGTTAACGAAAATAAAAAAAATATTTAAAATTAAAAGAAAATGAATAGTTTATTTTACCTTATTTTAAAAATAATATTCCTACAATTAAAAGTACCTGTGCATGCTTTTTGTATATATATATATATATATATATATATATATAATTTTTTTAATATAAATATTTTATAAAAAATAAAATAAGAGTTTAATTCTTATATACTGATAATATAAAAGATTTTTATACTTACATTAAATCATAATATTTTGTTTATATAATTTTAAAAATACTAATTAATAATATATAAAAGATTGTGATTAAATTTCAATATTGTTTTTCTCATAAAATAAAATAAATATTTTGTTTCATTCTCATTGATTTAATTTAAGTTTTGAAAACAATTAAATTCAAGTGCAAATTTTTATAATTAAATTTAAAAATAAATCTAGGAACACTTTAGATATTTTGCACTTAATTATTTTATTTAATAAATTACAGTAATTACTAGTAAATTTAATATTAAGTTTTTAATAATAGTAATATTTTTTATTCTTCATTATTCGATATTGAGAAAAAGATAGTAGCTTTTAATAATTTAATTATTAAGTATTTGAATTTATGCGTTTATTTATTTATTACAATGAATTACATTTAGAGATTTTGATCTCCCATTTTAGTAATATTCCTGCACACATTCTTGTCATGAGGAGTTTGATGACTATTATTAGACCAACTTATTTGAGTTATTTTTCTTTCTTTTCTTTTTCTTAACCGAGAAGCTACACAAATATTTTTATTTTCTGTCTTCTTTTTTTTTCACTCTAATTTTCTTTTCTTTTCTTTTCTAAACTAAAAGTATCCTAGGTGAAGTAGATGAATTATTTTCAGTAAATCACCGATTCACATATTCACGTGCATTTATGGTAGGTATCATTTGCTCACAGGGAAACACGAAACTAGAAATTCGTGATGGCATAAAGAGAGTTTGCTTTGTGGGAAGAGTGTAACTTTTGTTATTTCTACTCCCCCTTTGTTACTGGTTAGTACGCTTTCCTTTGATTTTTTTCCTCCAAAATACACTCTCATTTGCAAACATTCACAATTCCAGAAATTGTTCTCAGCCTGCTTCTCAAACCTGCTTTACTAACATTTTTTTTATCTTTTTCTAGAAAACACAGTTTCAAAAACTATTATTGAAAACTCTTTTTCAAAATTAAAAAACAAAATTATATTAATCAAACTCCAAGTGTTTGTTTCGCAAAAGTTCTTCCAAACTATTTTTAGCATTTAAAACTAAAAAAATTATTTATTTAGTATTTTCTTAAAATATTTTAAAAAATATTTTTTATTTTTTAATTTTTAAAATTAAAAAAAGGAGATCAATGGTAAATAATTTCGTATTTTTATTTTGAAAACTAAAAACATACAGGAAAATTATTTTTTACTTTTCATTGGTGACATTTCTATAAATATAAACACATTTTTTTATTTTAATATCTCTAAAACACTTTTCGAACAACACTTACTAATCATATATTTTTCTCTTTTTTTAAAAAAATTCTTAAAAAATATTTTTTGAAACTTTTATAAAAAATTAAAAAATAAAACTAAATCAATCAACTCATAAATAACTACCTCAACATCTTTGCTTTTACCCAACAGGGTTGTGTTGTGACTAAAGAAGAAAGTTAGCTATGAAGAAAATAATTCCAATAACATGATTATTTTGTAAAAAATCCTAGTCTCCTAAATGGTGAGTATTTTTCCATTTTATTTATTAACTCTTAATTGATTATGAAAGGCATATGGTCTTTTATATATTAAAGCGCTATTAAATTTTTGTTAGTGTTTAGGTGATGAGTGGTAGAACAAAAGAACATGGAAATTGAAGTTTGAATGAGAAAAAGGGTTTAAAATCTGGAAGAGAAAAAATTAATTTAAATGGAGCGTATATTGTAGAATATTTTGAAAAAGACAATACAAAATAAAAGTATATTAATAGTAAATGGGAGTGGAAATAGAAATATCCCTATAAAAATTAATAGGAATTCCATTGAGTGTAACCCAAATCTAACTAAGGTCAGGCCTATAGTTTAAAGGCCCCGAACTCATATCTCCAAGACCCAAGAAGAGGGTTAAGAATGGGAGGTGAGTTTGGTATAGACTATAGAAAGTATATACTTCTTTTTTTGAAAAGTAGAAGTGTAGAAAATAGGAGGTATAAATAAATTAGTAAAAAAATGAGAGTTAACTTTTTTGGATGTTTAGCATAGGGCTAACGGAATTATCTCTAAAGGTTGGGAGCAATGATGTTCGTACGTTTTTTAATTCAAACACGGTGGAATTAAACAAAGTCTTACATTGATAACATAAGACAGAATACATCTATTAGTAACAGCTCTTTTAGGAAGTACTAAAAGCAAAATTGTGAGTAATTTGATATAAAGCAGACAATTTTTTATTAATGTGAGGTGATGCGTGTAGTAAAACCCCTCCGTACATAAGGACTGATATCAAAGTTACTGAAACACCAGGGGATTGACTCAATGAGTATGATAGTTGGCAAGTAAATCCAGGTAAAAGACATTTTAGGAGGTAACCAAAAGTGAAACCGTGAAATCTTTCGCCCAAAATGGATATTTCTTACCAATATGAAGGTAATGTGTGTGGTGACTTATGAACCTCAGTGCACAATAGGTTCAACATAGATTGGCCTATACAAGTTATTAAATAATTGGTATGATTAGTAATAACTAATAACAAAATGAATATTTTCTTCTTAATATCTCAATATTGGAATCTTATATCATCTAATTAAAAAATATAAGTTAATGTCATTTATATCAATTTATATTTATTAATAGATCTTATAAGTTGCTGTTGTTTGTATCAATTCATATTTATTAATATCTACGTATTATTGGTGTAAAAGAGTTTTATAATGTTATTCAATTACAAGTCATAATCTATTATTTCCATTTCTAGTATTTATAACTACTATAATGGAAATATCTCATTTTGATGTCCCATTTCCTTACACTTTTTTGTCCTTAAGTAACTACTATATTTTATATAATTCCTCTTATTTTATCTAATTTCTCTTTTTTTTTCACTTTTTAGATTTCATGTTTTATTTTTTTCTTTTGTTTTTTTACACTTTTACACTTGACCTTTTTCTCTAGTTTTCTTTTTAATTTTTTTTATCAATTCTAATACCTGTCACCGGCTTTATTATCTAACTGCAAATTTTTAACAACTAAAATGAATGATATCCCGTTTTGGTTTTAACCTCGTGGATACTTCTGGCAACTTTGCGTTAGATTTTTTTAATTCTTTGCAAGTTCTTTACAAATAACTTGAATAAAGTATAGAAACTATTTTTCTTTACAAGTTCTTTATTGAAGTCAAAATTCAAAAACAAGCTGTCAGGCAAAAAAAAAGAAAAGAAAAGAAGGCAAACAGAAGACATGATTACAATCAAGGTTGACTGCTTGCAAATATAGTCGCTGTATGCTATAGGCATGGTAGATACTTTAAAATAATTACGCATAAATGCATAATACAAGTGGACACATATCCGATGAATTTTAAAAAAAATCTACGAATCCACACTAATTGAAATCGAAAAATTCGGATTAGTTTATATAATTAGTTTATAGTGTTTCTTTTTTTGAAAGCAAAGAATATATATTTATATATATCACTTGAAACACAGTGTTTCAAATTCTGTACTACCATCAAAATCAGGACTTAAATAACTAGGGCAAAATCAATCTGTGACATACAATAAAAGTATAAGACTAATTTGAGCGAATCATTGATACATTAATCCCTTTCAAAACATAACAAAAGATTATTACAGTAATAAGAAAAAACACTATGTCTACTAAACTTGAATTTATATATCAGTCATTTCCAAGACATCAATTGAATATAACCCAAAATATCTAAAAATTTTAAATTTTTATTCTGAAAAACAATGAAATTTTTAGATATTCATATACACTAACAAATAACATACCACAAACTAACCAGACAACACATTTGAAATAGATCATTGGGTAGAGGTGACATATACTCAAGCCACTTCATCACCTTACACGACAGGGAATAAGAAACCTTACAAGTTAAGAAAAGATGTTTGCATTCCTCCCTACATTCCTTACAAAAATCACACACCTGTTGTTCCTCTGCTAGTGCCATGCCTCTTTTGAACAAATTATCCATCGTAGATAATCTATTTTGCAGAAGCTTCCAAGAGAACACAATAATTTTAGAAGGCAATTTTGTCTTTCCAAATCCCGTTCAAAACCTTTGAATAATGACTTCCAATAAGATGCCACAAAAAAATATGGTGCCTCTTCAGATGTCCAAACCTATTCATCCGACATATTTTGTCCAACATTGACATTTTGTAATAATTCCTCCATCTTAAGTAATAATTCGTCTCCCATACAAATAAATTTCGACGCCAATCCCATTTCCACAAAAACCTCTCTAAGGGCACCACCGCATGTTTTAAAATAGATGCTTCCTTATCTTGTGCCAAGGATAACAACTTAGGGAAAGATTGACACAAAGCTCCTTCGCCTAACCAATTATATGACTAGAACAATGTATTAGTCTCATCATCTATTTTCCTTCTAACATTGTTTGAGAACCATCTAGGATACCTATCCCCATTACCATCTATCAACCAAACATCTCTCTACCAGATAGACCCAATATATGCCTTTGAAGGGGAATTTTTGGAACTGACATACCTGCTTCTAAGGAGGGGACCCCAAATAGCTTTCCTGTTAGTTAGAAATCTCCATCTCCATTTAGCTAATAAGTTGATATTGAATTTGGATAAACACTTGATCCCTAAACCACCATCCTTTTTTAACATGCACACTTTATCCCATTTGACCCAAGCTATCCTTCGCTCATCTGCATCACCCCCCCCAAAAAAGGTTCTGCTGCAAATTAAAGTTTTAATCACCTTTTTTGAAGCTCCGTGAAAAGAGAAAAAGAACAAAGGCAAACTAGTAAGTAAAAAATTAATAATTACTAGTCTGCCCCCAATCAACAAGTTCTTTCCTCTCCAAGCAACCAACTTCTTTTTAAGATGATCCACCACTGATTTCCATGAAGAACATCTTCTAGGGTTTACCCCAACTGAATTCCCAAAAATTTAAATGGTGGAGAACTAGCATTACAATTCAATAAACAACTAACAACGTGTGAAAACATCGGATCAACATTGAAGCAAAAAAAACTTGCACTTATGAAAATTCACCTTCATTCTAGAAGCCAATTCAAAGCATATAAGAATTACCTTCAAATTCCAAATTGTTGTTAATTTTGCTTCTCCCATGAGAATGACATCATTCGCATATTGTACTATTGAAAACTTGACATCTTCGTCCACTACAAGCTCGTTATATCTCCCGCATTGTATAGTGTGTTTCTAAGGAGAAGTACTTCATAGGTGTTCCACCAATGCAACACAATTTTTTTAAAATAAAATGACATGTTACTAAAATATTGTCATGACTATGAGAATTACAATTGTTAAGTTTTGTTATCTATCTTTCAAAACTTGTTAATCACAGTAAAAGATCGGTCACTTTTGCGTAATAATACCTATGTAAGAATAACATACTTTTGAACACTCTACCAAAGCAAGATAGTATTTATAGTTTAACTGTCACTCACATCAGCATGTAGGGGTGAAAACGAGTTAGGTTGAGTTGGGTTTAGACAAACCCAAAACCCAACTCAATCACAAAACATTGGGTTGTGTTGAGTTTTTACTTTTTTTTTTCATTAAATCCAACCTAACCCAACCCGTCCTTGAACATGTTAGGTTGAGTTAATTGGGTCATAGTTTTAAAAAATATTTTTTTAAAAAATTAATAAATTTTAGAATATTGTTTTCTTAGCTTTTTTAGGATATTTTAAAAAAATAGACTATATAATTGTTATAAAATAAAAAATAATAAATTATAGTCACAAATTATATATCAAAACTAAAACAAATTAAAATTAACATACAACTAAATTTTCAAACAATAGTAACTGAAGAAATATTTGTTTAAAATAAAAGTAAACACAATTTCTTAAAGCTAGTCAAGTCATTCAAATAAATACAAACTACACAAGTTATCAAAACTAAAAAAAAATATCAAAAGAAACATATAATAACAAAACACATAATTTTAAAAAAATATAATAATTTAATAATACAAACTACACAAGTTAGTCAAGTTATTCAAATAAATACAAACTACATAAGTTATCCAAACTAAAAAAAAATATAAAAAAAAACACGTAATAACAAAACACAATTTAAAAAAATATAATAATTTAATATTATGTTTGAGTTGAGTGTTGAATTCAATTTATTGAACTCGTCACCCAACCCATAGTGGATTGAATTTGATTGAGTTGGGTCGGGTTTCACCAAATTACAAGAAAACCCAACTCAATTTATTTGAGTTGAATTGAATATTCGAATTATCAAACCCAATAAACATCCCTATTAGCATTAATGTTAAAAAGTTGCTCTTATTTGTGATATTTTCTACGTCTTTCCTAATATCATTCAAGAAAAAAAAGTAGTATTTTTAAGAGGAATTAAATGGGACGTAGTTTTAAGAGGTGGACTATACTAATTTACTTAAATTAAAAGCATATTTTGATATAACTTCTTTTCTTGATAATTCTAAATTCTTTTATGTTTTTAACTAGTTTTCTACTCGCTAGACACAACAAATTAAATATATTTTTTAATATTTTCAAGACATTAAATTAAATATATTTATTTTTTATTTAATATTTTCATAAAATACTAAATTATAAAATAAAATTATTTAATTCTTACAATATTGATAAAAAAAATAAAATATCTTTTAGTTCCAAAAATTTACCAAAAAATAAAGCTGACCACCTTCACAAAATATCAATGATTTACTCTGTTTAAATTGTTTAAATTTCAAAAGAAACAAATACAACCAACATTTTATTTCTAAATCACATTAAATTTTATTATTATTTATCAAAATCACAACTAAATAATACAATAATTATTTTAAAATTAAATTTTATGATTTTTTAAAAATAATTTTTATATTATTTCTAAAATTAAATTTACTATTATTTTATATATATAGATAAATTATATTTATTTCCAAGTTAAATTAAATTTATTATTATTTAAAATAAAAATTTATGATTATATTAAAATTAAATTTTATTATTTCTTTAAAAAAATAAAATAAAATAATATAATTTATTATCATTTTAAAATTAAATTTTATAGTTATTTTAAAACTAAATTTTATTATTTTTATAAAAATGTATTATTTTATAAATATAAATTAGATTATTTTATATTTATAATTTAAATTAAATTTTAATATTGAAATTAACTAATATAATTTTAATATTATTTAAATTTATTTTAAAATTAAATTTTATTATTAGTTTGGAAATATCAATTAAATTATATTTTTTTTCTAAATATAAAAATATAAATTAGATAATGTTTATTTTAAATTAAATTATATATTATTTTTATTTTAAATAATTGAAATTAAATAATATAATTTTATTATTATTTGAACATAATCTAATTTAAGTTAAAATAGTCTAATTTATTAATAATATAATTTTATTTTTATTTGAAATGATATTTTATTGTTATTTTGAAATTTAAGTTAAAGAATAGACACCCCCTCAATTATTATTTAAAGAGCAAACTAAAGAGTAACTTTTATTTGAAATTAAATATTATTATTACTTTCTAAAAATTAAAATTAAATAATATAATTTTATTTTTATTTGAAATTATATTTAAATTTAATTTATTATTATTTTGGAAATATAAATTAAAGAGCAAATTATATATGCATCCCTCGACACATAACTCTACTCTTTTTTTATTTTCCTACACTAATCTCTCATTAGTTTTAAAAATATTACACTAACACTCCCTATACATTTGAAAACATTAAACTAGAACCTCCTTTAAATCTTTACACTCATACTCTTAGAGTGTGAAAATAATAGTTAAAAAAGTAGGAGTATAGATGTAATTATACTAAACTTTATGGGTATTGTTGTAATTTACTCTAAATTAAATTATATTTTTTATAAATATAAATTAAATTATATTTATTTTTAAAATTATAAATTTTAATTTCTTAATAAATATTTTTTAAAAATATGAATATAAATACATGTACAAAATGTGTATTATTTTATTTTATTTTTAATTATAAATTATTATTTTAAAAAAATGAATAATAATATGTAAAGAATTTATATTTTTGTATTGTTGATAGTCGTCACAAAATATTTTTTTTTTAAAAAAAATTTAAATCTTGTGTTGTTATAATATTGGGAAATGATAAATGTACCACTGGTTACCGCTAGTAGAGACTTGCCTACGTGGCAAGTTTAATGTTTTGATTTGAAAATTAAACAAATAGAAATTGAAAACAAAATGAAAACTAAAATTAAAATGTAAAAACGCTTCTACCTACAACTCGCGACTTCTTCACTTTGAAACCCGTCGTTCAGTTGAAACCTCCGTTCGCTGCTTCTGCCTAACTCTTGCAACCTCGCAATCTTGCTGACGGTTCTCTCACTCGCGACGTTGCAATCTTGCTTTGTTTTTTCTTCCTCATAACACCCATCGTTTTACTTCTTCTTCTTCCTAACACTCACCACTTTACTACATTCTTCACTTTGAAACCCCTGTTCGTCGCTTTTGCCTTCTACCACTGAACCAAGTTTGCTTCTCCTTCTTGGTAACATCACTTTGCTTTTTCTTCCTCATAAAATAATGGTATGCTTTGATTCTTCTTCCTCCTAGCATCCATCGTTTTGCTTCTTCATCTTAAATGAGGTACTGAAGTTCTCCTCTTCTACCTCCTCATACCATGTGGTTAATTATAGTTTTCTGAAAATGTTCTCCCCACATTGCCAAATCACTTTCAACCAACTTGATGTAACTCTCCCTAATAAGGTCTCTTGGATAGGAGGGTTAGAGAGAAGACATGTCTAGGAAGGAGCTTCATGAAGTCTTTGGGACCATAGCCTCAATATTTTGTAAATAAATTGTGTAGTTTTAGTAGTTTGTTGAGTAAGTGTAAATTTGTAATTTTAGGCCTTTTATTTTGGTCTATAGGATTTATTTTCTTTAGAGGTGTATTTAGTCCCTTTAGGGAATGTGTTAATTAGTTAGGTTTGTCCTAGGATAATTTAGACGTGTGGTTATTCATTTCAAGACCCCTAATTGCTTCTAAAACCCTTCTAACCAACACATGAAACATGTAGGAGACATGTGAGCCCCTTTGTTCCCTTATAAGCGGCGCTCCATCAACTTTCATGTCCCATAGGATTTTCTTATTGCTTTTGGTTTGAATTTGAATTTTAGAATTGCCATGTCACTTCCCTCTAAAATTCAAATTCAAATTAGAGGGAACATAGATCCTATTTTTTAGGGACTTGTTTAGATCTTTTCCCTTTATTTTCCTTAGCCAATTGGATGTCCAAGTCCATTAAATGTTTCTATAAATAGCTCCTCACTTACTCTTGTATGGATCTTTGTTCATTTGAATATAAATTCTCTTTTGTGACTCATTGTGAGTTGTCTTTTCTCTCTAACTTTTGAGAGTGCTTCTTTGGTTTTCATCAAGGGTTCCTTCCCTTATGACAAGTTTCTACAAACCTAGGCTTATCTCTACCTAGAGTGGCACCTCTATCATCATCTTCAACCTCTCCATCTCCATCTTCTCCAACAATTGGAACCTCTTAAAGCAAGATACTAGGAGGAGCGATCCAAGATTGCATCAAGTGGTATCAAAAGCCTTCTTCTAAAGGTTTTTCTCCTTCACCTTATCTTCTTCTAATTTTGAATCATATTCTTCTATTTTCTTTAGCCTAATTTGTGTTGTTCATAAAAATTTTGCATGTCTTGGGTTTAATTGTTTGGTTCATTTGCTTCCTACACAATTTTATTTGAGTTTAATCAATTCAATTTGCTTTTTCTTCCATTTAATCACTGATTTGTGTGTTTAGGAATTAAATTTTTTATTTGAATCAATTTTTTGCATAATGAAGTTCCTAAGAAACACCAAACTATGAGCCCACACCTCTGTGGCGTTTTCCACAGTGCTGTGGTTCAAGTGTTTTGGTTGCATTTTTGCATTTCCTTGCCTGTTCTTGTTCGTTCTTGCTGTTTTTAATTGTTACAGTTTAATTTGTTGTTTTATAATCTCAAGTATTTGTCATTAGATTCTTGTTTAGTCCTTAATATTGTCTGATGCATGCCTCCCTTGATCTTTTTCTAGAGGTTTTCTTCTTTGGTGAAATGGTTTATGGAAAGGTAAGAAGTGAGGTGATTTTAGGCGCCACTTAAGGTAAGATAAGCCTAAGAGGGAAAGTTTGCCACAAGGGATGGAACCCTTGATAAAAACCTAAGGAATTCTCAAAGAGAGAAAGGTGGACACTAAGAGAATTTTGGCTAACTCAAGGTTTTTCCATTCAATAAAGTGTAAAAAATACAAGAGTGTGAAGGAGCACCTTTTTATAGAGGGAGCTAACCTCTTGGACAAGTCAAGAAGGAAAGGAAGGGCTAGGATTAAAAGGAGTCATCCAAGGGAGGAGGATTGAAGCCCAAAGTCCAATCAATTCCCTCCTTTAGATGAGAATTGGTGCCCAAGCTACCTCATCCAAGGGTCAAGATTACTCCTTTATTAGTTTTGGGTTTTATTTAGGAAAAGAGGGTGTAGTTATCAAACTACCCCCTTATTTCCTAAATAAAGGACAAAAAGCTAATCTTAGCCCTTCTTATTACTAAGACACCTCCTAGAAAATTAAATTGACTAATACATGTCCAAAATAAAATCCTAGGTTCCTAAAATAAAAATTGCAAGTAAATAAGTCATGCCTTGCATAACTTGATGGTCATATGGAGGTGAGATCTTCCTCCTTCTACTCTAGCCATGTCTTCTTCTATTCTCCTAGCCATGGCCCTAGTGATAAGGCCCTTGCTTGGGGAGAATGCATCATCTCCTCCCCCTTGGGAAGTATTTGACCTCAAATCTGATAGGTCCTTCTCTTCTTTATCAGTACCTACAAAAGGGATCAAATCACAAACATTAAAGGTAGTACTGACACCGTAGTCCTCAAGGAGATCTAATATGTATGCATTGTTGTTCACTCTCTTGAGGACTTGAAAGGGACTATCTCCTCGGGGGCTAAGCTTGGACTTCCTTTGAGTAGGGAAGCGATCCTTCCTCAAATGAAGCCATACCCAATCCCCTTCATTGAAGATAATTTCTTTCCTGCCCCTATTGGCTTTACTAGCATACTCCTTTGAATGATGTTCAATGTTGACCTTTACCCTTTCATGTAATTTTCTAACAAAATCCGCTATTACTATTCCTTCTTTGTGAACAGAAGAAGGGAATGGTAAGGGCAAGATATCAAGAGGAGTGAGGGGGTTGAAGCCATAAACAACTTCAAAGGGAGAATTCTTGGTGGCCCTTTGAACCACCCGGTTGTATGCAAACTCAATATGGGGTAGGTATTCATCCCAAGACTTGTGATTTCCTCGAAGAAGTGTCCTAAGCATAGTAGATAGAGATCTATTTACTACCTAAGTCTGCCCATCAGTTTAGGGGTGACATGTGGTAGAAAATAAGAGTTTAGCTCCTAGCCTTGCCCACAATGTTTTCCAAAAGTGGCTAAGGAACTTCACATCTCTATCAGAGACTGCGGATTAGGGAATTCCATGTAAACGGACAACTTCTTTAAAGAAAAGTCTCGTGATGTTGCTCACATCATCTATCTTGTGGCATGGTATAAAGTGAGCCATTTTTGAAAATCTATCTACCACCACAAAGATAGAGTCTGCACCTCGTTGGGTTCGAGGCAGGCCAAGGATGAAATCCATACTAATATCCAGCCAAGGGGCAGAAGGAGGAGGTAAGGGTGTGTACAATCCATGAGCCATTGTTTTAGACTTAACTTGCAAGCAAGCAATGCATCTATGACAATGTCTATAGACGTCTTTCTTCATATGGGGCCAAAAGAATTTTTCTTGTAAAAGCAGAAGAGTTTTGTTAATTCCAAAATGCCCCATGAGCCCACCCTCATGGCTCTCTTTTGTCAACAGATTTCTCGTAGATCCTTGGGGTACACAAAGTCTGCTACCTTTGAAAAGGTACCCCTTACTCATAAAGAACCCATTTTGGGTTTTAAATGCAAATGTAGAGGTAGCATAAATGGATCCAAAATCCTTATCAGAAAGATACATTTCTCTAATATTATCAAATCCAAGAATCTTTGCACTTAAGGTGGTGTAAAGGGTATGTCTACGAGACAAAGCATCAGCCACCACATTATGTTTTCCTTTCTTGTATTTGATGATATAAGGGAAAGTCTCAAGAAATTCTACCCTTTTAGCATGCCTTTTATTAAGCTTGCCTTGACCCTTCAAATACTTAAGTGACTCATGGTCACTATGAATGATGAACTCCTTGGGTACAAGATAATGTTCCCAAGTTTGAAGGGCCCTTATCAAAGAGTAAAACTCTTTATCATAGGTGGGGTAGTTTAAGGCGGCTCCATTTAGTTTTTCACTAAAATAAGCCACGGGATGACCACCTTGTAACAACACAACTCCCACACCCACTCCTGATGCATCACACTCTAGCTCAAAAGTTTTAGAAAAGTCAGGAAGAGCTAAAACCGGTGCATGGGTTAGTTTCTCTTTGATAAGTTCAAAGGCTTTTTATTGTTTTTGACCCCAAAGGAAAGGAGTATCCTTCTTCACCAAATCATTGATTGGTGAGAAAACTGTGGAGAAGTTAGGCACAAAGCGCCTGTAAAAGCTCACGAGACCATGAAAACTCTTGATCTCAGTCACACTTTTTGGGGTGGGCCATTCTTGGATGACTTTGATTTTGTCGGAGTCCACTTGAACCCCATTTTTATTAACTATAAAACCTAAGAACACCACACTCTCCACACAAAAATTACATTTTTCAAGATTTCCATAGAGTTAGTGTGACCTAAGAATGCAAAAGACGCGCCTAAGATGGCCTACATGTTCATCTAGGCTCTTGCTATACACTAAGATGTCATCAAAGTAAACTACACAAAATTTTCCTAAGCAATCCCTAAGGACATGATTCATAAGCCTCATGAAGGTGCTTGGGGCATTGGTAAGCCCAAAGGGCATTACCAACCACTTATAAAGCCCAAACTTGGTCTTAAAAGCGGGTTTCCACTCATCACATTCCTTGATGGGGATTTGGTGATAACCACTCTTAAGATCAATTTTCAAAAATAATTGGGCCCCATGCAATTCATCAAGCATGTCATCAAGCCTAGGGATAGGGTGCCTATATTTGATGGTGATGTTATTGATTGCTCGACAATCAATGCACATCCTCCATTGGCCATTCCTCTTAGGCACCAACAAGACTGGCACAACACAAGGGCTTAGGCTCTCTTGAACCCAACCCTTCTCCAATAGTTCTTACACTTGAGATTCAATCTCCTTGGTCTCCATGGGATTATTTCTATAAGCAGGCCTATTAGGTAGGCTATCCCCAGGTACCAAGTCTATTTGGTGTTCTATACCCCTAATTGGAGGAAGTCCTTTGGGAACTTCATTAGGGAATATATCACCAAACTCCTTTAAAAGCTCTTGAACCTCTTGAGGTAGGTTCTCATGTCCAAGTTCTATGGCAATGCTAGAACTAGAAGGGAAAAAAGTGGAGGGGGAAGAAATGGGGGATGCCTCTTTGCAAAGGAGGAGATAGAAAGGTCTGTTAGTTAAGGGGGCTTCCTTTAAATCCAATTTTGTCGCAACTAAACTCCCTTTACTAATGACTTTCTTGGAAGGGGCACCAACTTCCAACTCAACCTCGTTACCCCTTTCAAGCTTTAGGGGTAAAGCTTTGCTTTTTGTTTCTCCTTATCTCTCTTATGTTTCATGATGAGTTGGTCCTTCGCTACTTGTGAAGGTGTTAGAGGACACAACTTAATGCGCTTATCCTTATGAGTGAGGATGATGTTATTGGAATGACCATGGTGTATGGCTTCTTATCAAATTGCCATGGTCTTCCTAGCAAGATATGGCCAGCTTCCATTGGGACTATGTCACACAGGATCTCATCTTTATAAGACCCAATGGAAATTGGAACCTTGACTTGCTCATTGACCTCCATTTCCCCTTGCTCATTTAGCCATTGAAGCTTGTAAGGCTTAGGGTGGGGAAGTCGGGTCAAGGCTAGCTTTTCCACCAACCTTGAGCTACAACAATTGCAGCATAACCCACTATCCACAATGAGAGAACATATTTTGTCATTCACCTTATAGCGAGTGTGGAATATGTTCTCCCTTTGAGATGAGGACACTTTCAAAGGTTGGCTTCCAAGAAGCATTCTTATCATTAAGAGGTCTCCCTCACATGCATAAGCGGTTTCATCACAATCAGATTGGTATGCATGAACCCCTTCTCCTTCGTTCTCACTAGAGGAGTGTGAGCTAGACTCACTACTATAAACATCTTGGGCCCTCATGATGATGTTTCTCTTAGTAGGGCATTGAGAGGCAATGTGGCCTCTCCCAAGACATTTAAAGCATTTGATACTACTAACTTTCTTATGAGAGTTAGTAGTAGGAGTTTTTTTCTCTACATGTGATGTTTTATGTTCTTTGAAGTGCTTGGGATGTTCCTCTTTGGGGTAAGTCTTGAAAGAGTTCCCCTTAGGTTGGTCCCTCTTTACATAAGGTGAGTTATCCTTTTTAAAAGTTTTCCTTCTAAGTTGATTTTCCACCTTGATGCAAAGTTAAACTAACTCATCAGGGGAATTGTATGAGAAGAGCTCCACCTTATCACGAATTTAGGGGCTCAACCCACACAAAAACCTTGCCATAGTGGCCTTGGGTTCCTCAATGATACCCTCCCTCAAGATAAGAAGTTCCATCTTTTGTCTATACTCTTCTATACTAAGGTTGGTTTGCCTTAGCCTTTGGAGTCTATCCAAAAGATCTCTTTCATACCAAGAGGGAATATGCCTTCTTCTTAAAGCACTTCTAAGATCATTCCAATATCTTATGGAAGGCATATTGGTGCGGATTCTCTCATTGGTTAACCCAACCCACCAATGCATGGCATGCCCTTGGAAGCTAAGGGTTGCCATTGGAACCTTTCTTTCTTCTCTTACCTCATGGCAAGTGAAGAGTTGTTCTACCTTGATTTCCCAATCAAGGTAGGCTTCCACATCTTCCCACCCATGAAATGGGGGGAGATCAATTTTGGGCTCCCTTGGAGGGGCCCCATTATTATGCATGGATGAATGAGAGTTTCTCCTAGGATGATTGTAGTATTCTTCCTCACTTTCACTCCTATAGGTATGTCTAGATGGGGAACCTAAGACTATCCTTTCATTTTTTAATTCTCACCATTCCCATGCTTTCTTTTTTCTTCTTTTTTCTCTTTTCTTCTTTCTCTTTCTTTTCTTTCTCTCCTTTCTTCATCTTCTCTCCTTTCTCTTATTCTTCTCTCTTCCTTCTCTCTTTTTTCTCTTTTTTCTTCCTCTCTTTCTTTTATTTTTCTTTTCTCCTTGGACTCTTTTTCTCTCCTTTTTTCTTCTCTTCTCTCTTGTTCTTTTGCCATCCACTCCCTAAAGTCCATGTTTATGTTTTCTAGAGTGTAATCTTTAGAAATATTTCTTTGGTTTACACTCTTGTTTGATGAATAACTATGAGCACTAAAGTGGGTGTGTGATGTCATTGTGCTTGAATTTCTAAGAGGAAAAAGGTGGCTAAAAACTTTTCACAAACAAACACTCCTCTCTTTTTGTGTTTTCTTGCCTAAAATGGCTTGATGAGTCTTTGAAACTCTTTATCCTTCTAAGTACTTTGAATAAGAAAAATAAAGCAAGAATTTTAAAGCAAAAATTCAAGAGAGAAGGGATCTAAATCGAGCTCCTAAGGTGTTGAAGGAAGTGTACGACTTCTTCCTTCTTCACCTAATTTTCGAGAAACTAAAAAATTAACTAAATCTTATTACATACAAAGGGAGGGCCTTAAGGGCACTCAAACTCCCAACTACAACATTAATACACCCAAATTAAAGAAAAAGTAAAGTCTTCAAAAAATGATTCTCCAAATGCTCCCTCAAATCAAAGTCCTCACGACTAGGTGTGTTTCCTTTTGAGGTGATCCCTTAAGCTCTTAGTCCAACCTTCCAAAATATGCTACGTTTGTGGTAAGCTCCTTTTTCAAGCTTTCTTCCAAAAGTGGCACTAACACACAAACCAAAGAAACCAAAAGTAGCAAGGGGAGGTGCGAATAGAAACTTAAAAAGCAATAAAAGATAACACAATCAAAAGGACACTTAACCAAATGGTAAGAGTATATAAGACAAACTAGAAAGATGATTTAAAATACAAGCAACAACTAAAAGGTAAACAAAAGAAAGAGAGCACACAATGGAATACCTAAGAATGACACTAGATTAAAGAGTAGAAAGACACAAATATCAAGTTCTAGTGTACCAAAAGTAATAAAATTTCTTTTAAGGTTCCAAGTTCAAAGTTGAAGCACTTGCTAATTTTAGGTTAGGTACATCAAATGAATTTTTCAAACTTTCTTTTCTTTTGTTCTCTTTTTTTTTTTGAATCCTTCGTAGTTTTTTTTTGTATTTTATTTTAGACTTTGTTCTCTTTTTGTTTTTTGAATATTTACTAGATGCACCTAAATTGATTGTGAATTTAGTGCTTAATAACAAAGAGTTATGCGCTTGGAACAATAAAGAAAATTAAAATCAACAATTTAGGTATTACTAGAAATGACTTCAAAATGCAAAGTAGCTATAGACGTGTTAATGGTTTAGTAGTTTGGTGTGCCACTGGACTCAAACTTTGTTAAGTTTTTAGTAATTTGTTGAACACAAATAACAAACTTATAGCTTAAGTGAAAGCACCCACAAACAAGAACTACATTTACCACACAAATGAGTTACTAATTATACGTATAAGGAAAATAAAGACAAAGGGAATTGAGCAACTATTTTGGATTTTTTTTAAGAATATGCTTGAAACTAAAAGCACATGAACCTCTAAAGAGACTTGGACATGAGGTATGACCCTCTATGTTGCTCAATTTAAGAAGTTTCAAAAGCTTTTTTGTAAAAACAAAAGAGGCTAAACTTACAAGGAATTAATAGACAAAATGGGAAACTATAAACATGACTTATAGACAACTACACAAGAGTATAAAAGTGAAAAATAAAAGCTAAAAATAAGGAAAAAACAAGGCAACTAGGTGCAAGGAAAAGAACAATATAAATTGCATCAAGCAAAAAATAAATGGCACAAATAAACTATAATTCAAAACAATAACTCAAGACATAAATGGAAATGATAAACAACAATGGAAAGCTAGAAAAAATTGCAGAAATTAAAGATAAAATAAAATAGGAAAACAAAAAGAAAAAATAAATGAGGTAGGAAGAGGGTTTAGACCTCTAGAACCAATGCTCTGATACCAAATGATGCATGTCTCCCTTGATCCTTTTCTGGAGGTTTTCTTCTTTGGTGAAATGGTTTATGGAAAGGTAAGAAGTGAGGTGGTTTTAGGCGCCACTTAAGGTAAGATAAGCCTAAGAGGGAAAGTTGGCCACAAGGGATGGAACCCTTGATAAAAACCTAAGGAATTCTCAAAGAGAGAAAGGTGGACACTAAGAGAATTTTGGCCAACTCAAGGTTTTTCCATTCAATAAAGTGCAAAAAATACAAGAGTGTGAAGGAGCACCTTTTAATAGAGGGAGCTAACCTCTTGGACAAGTCAAGAAGGAAAAGAAGGGCTAGGATTAAAAGGAGTCATCCAAGGGAGGAGGATTGAAGCCCAAAGTCCAATCAATCCCCTCCTTTAGATGAGAATTGGTGCCCAAGCTACCTCATCCAAGGGCCAAGATTACTCCTTTATTAGTTTTGGGTTTTATTTAGGAAAAGAGGGTGTAGTTATCAAACTACCCCTTTATTTCCTAAATAAAGGCCCGAAAGCTAATCTTACCCCTTCTTATTACTAAGACACCTCCTAGAAAATTAAATGGACTAATACATGTCCAAAATAAAATCCTAGGTTCCTAAAATAAAAATTACAAGTAAATAAGTTATGACTTGCATAACTTGATGGTCATATAGAGGTGAGATCTTCCTCCTTCTACTCTAGCCATGTCTTATTATATTCTCCTAGCCATGACCCTAGTGATAGGGCCCTTGCTTGGGAAGAATGCATCATTGTCACATTACTTTCTCTAGGTTTTACCTCTATTTTGATTTTTTTGCTTTCAAAAGTGTGTTAGCTTCTTGAAATTGAGCTTCAAAGAGGATTATTCTCTTGGTTAAGTCTCTAAGAAGTTCTCATGGTTTTAGTTCAAGCATGATTCTATGAAAATTTTCTCAAAGAATTTATAGCTCAATTTCATCCTAAGTCATCTGTTTCTTTGTTTGAATTTTAGTAGCTGCTTTTGTACTAAATTTGAGTTGATTGCCTTGTGGTTTGCTTGAGTGAATTTGTGGACATATTTTGAGCCAAAAATTGTGTAAAACAAGAAGCTCTAATTCACAATTCCAAGCTCTTGGTGCATTACCTAAAATCACTTTAAATTTTAGTGCATTTTGAGTTGTATTTTCATAAATTGCATTTCATTTTGAATTTTGTGTGCCTTAGCTAATTCTTCTACTCAAGCGTTTATTTCATTACAACTCTCATAAAATTTAAAAAACAAAAGTAATTAGGTGCATATAAGAAAAGGATAAAAAAAAAGTTAAAAGAAAATTGAAAAAAGATGAAGAGCAAATGTGCAAAAGAAATACAAAAATGATTAGTACAAATTAGATGTACCTAGAAACAATTTCAAAATTTCAAAAGAGTGTCTAAATTTGGTTGCATTTTCTTGAGAACCTCTCTAGTAGCTCATTGCCAATACCTATTTCACTTGTGCAATTTTTGAAAATATTTTGGTGTCTTTTACTTTTTAGTCCCTACTCTTAATCTAGTGCTTTTCTAGGAAAATTCTGTAGTTGTTCTAGCCTTCCTTCACTGATTTAATGCTAGTTTTTTCATTTATCTTACTCCTTCTAGTTTCTTCATTTTACTCTTTGCAATTGGATAGTTTCCTTTGCTTGATTTTAGCATTTTCTTACTTTTATTTTGCTTCTACTCTTTGCTTCTTGGATTGCTTGGTGTTGTTGCCACTTTTGTAGAGACATCCTTTGGTTTGGGAGCCTTCCACAAAGGTAGCACATTGAGGAAGTGTTGACTAAGCCAAGAATGACTTAAAGAGGTGGAGGAAGCAAGACAAGAGAGACACACTTGTGAGGAGCTTAGAGAGAAGACATTTTTTGTTTGCTTTCTATAATTACTTGTATAAAAGGCCTCTTATTCTTTTATGGAGTGTTGGATGCCCCTAAGGGTCACTCTTTTGTGTGTAAATAGTTTAGAGTCTCGTTCAAGGTTTGAAGCGGGAGTGGTACACCCTTCATTCCTTTAGGAGCACGTTTAGGCCTTAATCCTTTTAATTTTCTTGCTTTATCTTGCTTAAATCCGTGTAGAGGTGCCTTGGACTCCAAAGGTTCTTTGCACCATTAGGACATTCGTTTAGGATAGTTTTTTTGTAAAAAAAACCGCTTAGGTTGGAGACTTGAGTTCCAAAAACTCTTATCTTCATTAATGAGAAAACCATTAAAGGGAGAGGAATGCCTATAATTGATTTCACTCTATACATAATTATGGAATCAAACATCTCTAGCAACAAGAGTGTGAACCAAAGGGGTTGCCCTAAGGCAAACACTCTTGACAACTTTGTGCATGAATTTAGAGAGTGACGTGTGGGAAAGAGTGAGGCAAGAAAGGAGAGAGGTAAGAGAGGAGAAAAGGAGGAAAGAAAAAGAAAAAGAGAGAAAACTATAGCTAAAGAGGGAGAAAAGAGAGACAAAAGAGATGGAAGAAATGGAGGAAAGAAGGAGAGAAGAAAAAGAAAAGGAAAAAGGGAAAGAGATGAGAGGAATAGAAGAGAAAGACTTGAGAGAGAAAAAAAAGAGAAAAGAGAAAAATAAGAAAAAGAGAAAAAAGAAAGACAAGAAAAATAAGAGAGGGAGGAAATAAGAAGGGAAGAAAAAAGAGAGGAAAAAGAGAGAGAGAAAAGAGAGAAAGAAGAAGAAAAAGAGGGAATAGGTGTAGCTCCCCTATGAGTGAATCTATTAGAGAGAAAGAAAGTATAATAGAAGTCCTAGACCTAGGGAGAGAAGAAATCAAAACCATGAACAAAAAGAACAAAATATAGATCTCCCACCTTTTCATGGAAAAGATAATGTGGAAGCCTACCTTGATTGGGAGATGAAGGTAGAACAAATCTCCAGATGTTTTGAAGTGTTTGAAGAAATAAAAGTTCCTTTAGTAACCCTTAGTTTCCAAGGATATGCTATGTATTGGTGGAACTCTCTTGAGGATGAGAGGCGCTGTTATCATGACCCTCCTGCTAAATATTGGAATGATCTTAAGAGGGCCATGAGATGGAGGCATATTCCCTCTTATTATGAAAGGGAACTCCTTGATAAGCTGCAAAGATTAAGGCAACATAGTATGAATATTGAGGAATATAGGCAGCAAATCAATCTTTTCATCATGATGGTTGGAATAAATGAAGAGTCTAGGTCCATTAAAGCTAGGTTCCTTAGTCGCTTGAGCCTTGAGATAAGGGATAGAGTTGAGCTCTTGCCATATAGGGATCTAGATGACTTGGTTCAAATTTTTATTAAGGTAAAGCAACAATTGAAGAGAATGTCTTCCTCTAGGAAGGACTACTCTAATCATTCCACCTTCAAATAGGGACTAAGTCAAGAGGAGCTCTTCCAAGAGCCACCCGAAGGATGAACATTCCATAAACATGTATAACGAAAAACAAAGTTTGCATAGAAAGGACCCCCCTACTAGTTCTAGAGCTAGTAGTATTAAATGCTTCAAATGTCTTAGCAGAGGCCACATTTCTTCCCAATGCCCCAAAAAAAAAAGACCATGATCATAAGGGGTCAAGACATTGAAAGTGAAACATCTTCCTTTTCTAGTAAGAATAAGGAAGAAGGGGGTAACATACATGTAGAAGGCATTTATGCTTGTGAGGGATACTTGTTGATGGTAAGGAGGCTTTTGGGTAGCCAACCCTATATCCATAACACATCTTAAAAAAGAACATAATTTACACAAGATGTAAGGTTTATGATCAAATATGTTCTCTCATTGTAGATAGTGGCTCTTGCTGTAATTGTTGCAGCACAAGGTTGGTTGAGAAGCTATCCTTAACTTCCACTCTTCGCCCTAAGCCTTATAGACTTCAATGGTTGAATAAAAATAAGGAGGTGGAAGTTAATCGACAAGTTGAAGTGCCCTTTTCCATTGGGAACTACAAGGATGCCGTCCTTTGTGATGTAGTTCCAATTGAAGTGGCTCATATCTTGTTAGGGCGACCATGACAATCTGATAGGAAAACTCTTCATGATGGCCACACTAATGAGATTACCTTCTCCCTCTTAGGCACAAAATTCAAGTTGTGTTGTCTTACACTTGCCCAAGTGTTAGAGGACCAACTCATCACGAAAAAGAAAAAGAAAAAAGCAAAAAGTAAACAAGCATTGTTTGTTGATGAGCTGGAAGGAAGTATCCCTTCCAGGAAGGTTGTTTTCAAGGAGGGCCATTTTTATACTAAAGTGGACTTCAAACATAGCCTCCTTATGCAACAACTTCTCTACCTTCAACTTTAGAAGGCACCATTGCATACACTCCAAAGTCTTGAGCTTGAACCTTCATCTTTTGAGCTTGATCATGCATATCAAGTTCAAGATTTGGGAGAAATGAAAGGGGAGGATGACCTTCAAGAAGATTAACCTTGGACTCCAAGGAGGATCTTATTGAAGATACTTCTTCTCATGAGATAGAAGAAGTTGAGGTTGTGCCTATTACCATTGAGTACAAAGCACCATAACCTTAAACTCTACTTGTAGATGAGGCTTTTATAGTTGAACCTGAGATTGAGCCTATGTTATTCAAAACTCAAAGTGATGCATTCTCCCCAAGCAAGGGCCCTATCACTAGGGCCATGGCTAGGAGAATAGAAGAAGACATGGCTAGAGTAGAGGGAGGAAGATCTCACCTCCATATGACCATCAAGTTATGCAAGCCATGACTTATTTACTTGTAATTTTTATTTTAGGAACCTAGGATTTTATTTTGGACATGTATTAGTCCATTTAATTTTCTAGGAGGTGTCTTAGTAATAAGAAGGGGTAAGATTAGCTTTTGGGCCTTTATTTAGGAAATAAGGGGGTAGTTTGATAACTACATCCTCTTTTGCTAAATAAAACCCAAAACTAATAAAGGAGTAATCTTGGCCCTTGGATGAGGTAGCTTGGGCACCAATTCTCATTTAAAGGAGGGCATTGATTGGACTTTGGGCTTCAATCCTCCTCCCTTGGATGACTCCTTTTAATCCTAGCCCTTCATTTCCTTCATGACTTGTCCAAGAGGTTAGCTCCCTCTATAAAAGGGTGCTCCTTCACACTCTTATATTTTTTACACTTGATTGAATGGAAAAACCTTGAGTTGGCCAAAATTCTCATAGTGTCCACCCTTCTCTCTTTGAGAATTCCTTAGGTTTTTATCAAGGGTTCCATCCCTTGTGGCAAACTTTCCCTCTTAGGCTTATCTTACCTTAAGTGGCGCCTAAAACCACCTCACTTCTTACCTCTCCACAAACCATTTCACCAAAGAAGAAAAACTCTAGAAAAAGATCAAGGGAGACATGCATCATTTGGTATCTAGAGCATTGGTTCTAGAGGTCTAAATTCTCTTCCTATCTCATTTATTTTTTCTTTCCGTTTTCCTATTTTATTTTATCTTTAATTTCTGCAATTTTTTCTAGCTTTCCATTGTTGTTTATCATTTCCATTTATGTCTTGAGTTTATTGTTTTGAGTTATAGTTTATTTGCACAATTTATTTTTTGCTTGATGCAATTTATATTGTTCTTTTCTTTGCATCTACGTCTCCCCCATATTCATTAATTTCCGCTTAAGCTTTGAGTTGGGTGCTTTCTTGCTTGAATTTTGGTTTTGAGAATTTCTTGCTAAAAATCCATGCCGTTGTGGTGAATTCCACAACCTTGTGGTCAAGAAATTTAGACCAAATTCTTGTGTTTCCTTGCACCTAGTTGCCTTGTTTTTGCTTTATTTTTAGCTTTTATTTTTCACTTTTATACTCTTGTGTAGTTGTCTATAAGTCATGTTTATAGTTTCCCATTTTGTCTATTAATTCCTTTTAAGTTTAGCCTTTTTTGTGTTTACAAAAAAAAATTTGAAACTTCTTAAATTGAGCAACATAGAGGGTCATACCTCATGTCTAAGTCTCTTTAGAAGTTCATGTGCTTTTAGTTTCAAGCATATTCTTAAAAAAAAATTCAAAAATAGTTGCTCAATTTCCTTTGTCTTTATTTTCCTTATACGTATAATTAGTATCTCATTTGTGTGGTAAAGGTAGTTCTTGTTTGTGGGTGCTTTCACTTAAGCTATAAGTTTGGTATTTGTGTTCAACAAATTAGTAAAAACTTAACAAAGCTTGAGTCCAGTGGCATACCAAACTACTAAACCATTAACACATCTATAGCTACTTTGCATTTTGAAGTCATTTCTAGTAGTACATAAATTGTTGCTTTTAATTTTCTTTATTGTTCCAAGCGCATAACTCTTTGTTATCAAGCACTAAATTCACAATCAATTTAGGTGCATCTAGTAAATATTAAAAAAACAACAACAAGAAAACAAAGTCTAAAATAAAATACAAAAAAACAACAACGAAGGATTCAAAAAAAAAAAAAAGAGAACAAACAAAAGAAAAAAAAGTTTGAAAAAAAATTCATTTGATGTACCTAACCTAAAATTAGCAAGTGCTTCAACTTTGAACTTGGAACCTTAAAAGAAATTTTATTACTTTTGGTACACTAGAACTTGATATTTGTGTTCTTCTACTCTTTAATCTAGTGCCATTCTTAGGTATTCCATTGTGTACTCTCTTTCTTTTGTTTACCTTTTAGTTGTTGCTTATCTTTTAAATCATCTTTCTAGTTTGTCTTATATACTCTTACCATTTGGTTAAGTGTTCTTTTGATTGTGTTATCTTTTATTGCTTTTTGAGTTTCTATTCGCACCTCTCCTTGCTACTTTTGGTTTCTTTGGTTTGTATGTTAGTGTCACTTTTGGGAGAAAGCTTGAAAAAGGAGCTTACCACAAGGGTAGCATATTTTGGAAGGTTGGACTAAGAGCCTAAGGGATCACCTCAAAAGGAAATACACCTAGCCGTGAGGACTTTGATTTGAGGGAACATTTGGAGAATCATTTTTTGAAGACTTTACTTTTTCTTTAATTTGGGTGTATTAATTTTGTAGTTGGGAGTTTGAGTGCCCTTAAGGCGCTCCCTTTGGTTGTAATAAAATTTAATCAATTTTTTAGTTTCTCGAAAATTAGGTGAAGAAGGAAGAAGTGGTACACTTCCTTCAACACCTTAGGAGCTCGCTTTAGATCCCTTTTCTTTTGAATTTTTGCTTTAAAATTCTTGCTTTATTTTTATTATTCAAAGCGCTTAGAAGGCTAAAGAGTTCCAAAGACTCATCAAACCATTTTAGGCAAGAAAACACAAAAAGAGAGGAGTGTTTGTTTGTGAAAATTTTTTAGCCACCTTTTTCCTCTTAGAAATTCAAGCACAATGACATCACACACCCACTCTAGTGCTCATAGTTATTCATCAAACAAGAGTGTAAGCAATATTTCTAAAGATTACACTCTAGAAAACTTAAACATGGACTTTAGGGAGTGGATGGCAAAAGAACAAGAGAGAAGAGAAGAAAAAAGGAGAGAAAAAGAGTCCAAGGAGAAAAGAAAAATAAAAGAAAGAGAGGAAGAAAAAAGAGAGAAGGAAGAGAGAAGAATAAGAGAAAGGAGAGAAGATGAAGAAAGGAGAGAAAGAAAAGAAAGAGAAAGAAGAAAAGAGAAAAAAGAAGAAAAAAGAAAGCATGGGAATGGTGAGAATTACAAAATGAAAGGGATAGTCTTAGGTTCCCCATCTAGATATACCCAGAGGAGTGAAAGTGAGGAAGAATACTACAATCATCCTAGGAGAAACTCCCATTCATCCATGCATAATAATGGGGCCCCTCCAAGGGAGCCCAAAATTGATCTCCCCCCATTTCATGGGTGGGAAGATGTGGAAGCCTACCTTGATTGGGAAATCAAGGTAGAACAACTCTTCACTTGCCATGAGGTAAGAGAAGAAAGAAAGGTTCCAATGGCAACCCTTAGCTTCCAAGGGCATGCCATGCATTGGTGGGTTGGGTTAACCAATGAGAGAATCCGCACCAATATGCCTTCCATAAGATATTGGAATGATCTTAGAAGTGCTCTAAGGAGAAGGCATATTCCCTCTTGGTATGAAAGAGATCTTTTGGATAGACTCCAAAGGCTAAGGCAAACCAACCTTAGTATAGAAGAGTATAGACAAAAGATGGAACTTCTTATCTTGAGGGCGGGTATCATTGAGGAACCCAAGGCCATTATGGCAAGGTTTTTGTGTGGGTTGAGCCCCAAAATTCGTGATAAGGTGAAGCTCTTCTCATACAATTCCCTTGATGAGTTAGTTCAACTTTGCATCAAGGTGGAAAATCAACTTAGAAGGAAAACTTTTAAAAAGGATAACCCACCTTATGTAAAGAGGGACCAACCTACGGGGAACTCTTTCAAGAGTTACCCCAAAGAGGAACATCCCAAGAACTTCAAAGGGCATAAAACATCACATATAGAGAAAAAAACCCCTACTACTAACTCTCACGAGAAAGTTAGTAGTATCAAATGCTTTAAATGTCTTGGGAGAGGCCACATTGCCTCTCAATGCCCTACTAAGAGAAACATCATCATGAGGGCCCAAGATGTTTATAGTAGTGAGTCTAGCTCACACTCCTTTAGTGAGAGCGAATGAGAAGGGGTTCATGCATACCAATCTGATTGTGATGAAACGCTTATGCATGTGAGGGAGACCTTTTAATGATAAGAAGACTTCTTGGAAGCCAACCTTTGAAAGTGTCCTCATCTCAAAGGGAGAACATATTCCACACTCGCTGTAAGGTGAATGACAAAATATGTTATCTCATTGTGGATAGTGGGTCATGCTGCAATTGTTGTAGCTCAAGGTTGGTGGAAAAGCTAGCCTTGACCCCACTTCCCCATCCCAAGCCTTACAAGCTTCAATGGCTCAATGAGCAAGGGGAAATAGAGGTCAATGAGCAAGTCAAGGTTCCAATTTCCATTAGGTCTTATAAAGAGGAGATCCTGTGTGACATAGTCCCAATGGAAGCTGGCCATATCTTGCTAGGAAGACCATGACAATTTGATAAGAAAGCCATACACCATGGTCATTCCAATAACATCATCCTCACTCATAAGGATAAGCGCATTAAGTTGTGTCCTCTAACACCTTCACAAGTGGCGGAGGACCAACTCATCATGAAACATAAGAGAGATGAGGAGAAAAAAAAAGCAAAGCTTTACCCCTAAAGCTTGAAAGGGGTAAAGAGGTTGAGTTGGAAGTTGGTGCCCCTTCCAAGAAAGTCATTAGTAAAGGGAGTTTATTTGCGACAAAATTGGATTTAAAGGAAGCTCCCTTAACTAATAGACCTTTCTATCTCCTCCTTTGCAAAGAGGCATCCCCCATTTCTTCCCCCTCCACTTTTTTCCCTTCTAGTTCTAGCACTGCCATAGAACTTGGACCTGAGAACCTACCTCAAGAGGTTCAAGAGCTTTTAAAGGAGTTTGGTGATATATTCCCTAATGAAGTTCCCAAAGGACTTCCTCCAATTAGGGGTATAGAACACCAAATAGACTTGGTACCTGGGGCTAGCCTGCCTAATAGGCCTGCTTATAGGACTAATCCCATGGAGACCAAGGAGATTGAATCTCAAGTCCAAGAACTATTGGAGAAGGGTTGGGTTCAAGAGAGCCTAAGCCCTTGTGCTATGCCAGTTTTGTTGGTGCCTAAGAAGAATGGCCAATGGAGGATGTGCATTGATTGTAGAGCAATCAATAACATCACCATCAAATATAGGCACCCCATCCCTAGGCTTGATGACATGCTTGATGAATTGCATGGAGCCCAATTATTTTAAAAAATTGATCTTAAGAGTGGTTATCACCAAATCCGCATCAAGGAAGGTGATGAGTGGAAAACCGCTTTTAAGACCAAGTTTGGGCTGTATGAGTGGTTGGTAATGCCCTTTGGGCTTACCAATGCCCCAAGCACCTTCATGAGGCTTATGAATCATGTCCTTAGGGATTGCTTAGGGAAATTTTGTGTTGTTTATTTTGATGACATCTTAGTGTATAGCAAGAGCCTAGATGAACATGTAGGCCATCTTAGGCACGTCTTTTGCATTCTTAGGTCACACCAACTCTATGGAAATCTTGAAAAATGTAATTTTTGTGTGGAGAGTGTGGTGTTCTTAGGTTTTATAGTTAATACAAATGGGGTTCAAGTAGACCCCGACAAAATCAAAGCCATCCAAGGATGGCCCACCCCAAAAAGTGTGACTGAGATCAAGAGTTTTCATGGTCTCGCGAGCTTTTACAGGCGCTTTGTGCCTAACTTCTCCACACTTTTCTCACCAATCAATGATTTGGTGAAGAAGGATACTCTTTTCCTTTGGGGTCAAAAACAACAAAAAGCCTTTGAACTTATCAAAGAGAAACTGACCCATGCACCAGTTTTAGCTCTTCCTGACTTTTCTAAAACTTTTGAGCTAGAGTCTGATGCATCGGGAGTGGGTGTGGGAGTTGTGTTGTTACAAGGTGGTCATCCCGTGGCTTATTTTAGTGAAAAACTAAATGGAGTCGCCTTAAACTACCCCACCTATGATAAAGGGTTTTACTCTTTGATAAGGGCCCTTCAAACTTGGGAACATTATCTTGTACCCAAGGAGTTCATCATTCATAGTGACCATGAGTCACTTAAGTATTTGAAGGGTCAAGGCAAGCTTAATAAAAGGCATGCTAAATGGGTAGAATTTCTTGAGACTTTCCCTTATATCATCAAATACAAGAAAGGAAAACATAATGTGGTGGCTGATGGTTTGTCTCATAGACATACCCTTTACACCACCTTAAGTGCAAAGATTCTTGGATTTGATAATATTAGAGAAATGTATATTTCTGATAAGGATTTTGGATCTATTTATGCTGCCTCTACATTTGCATGTAAAACCCAAAATGGGTTCTTTGTGAGTGAGGGGTACCTTTTCAAAGGTAGCAAACTTTGTGTACCCCAATGATCTATGAGAAATCTGTTGACAAAAGAGAGCCATAAGGGTGGGCTCATGGGGCATTTTGGAATTAACAAAACTCTTTTGCTTTTACAAGAAAAATTCTTTTGGCCCCATATGAAGAAAAACATCTATAGACATTGTCGTAGATGCATTGCTTGCTTGCAAGCTAAGTCTAAGACAATGGCTCATGGATTGTACACACCCTTACCTGCTCCTTCTGCACCTTGGCTGGATATTAGTATGGATTTCATCCTTGGCCTGCCTCGAACCCAACGAGGTGCAGACTCTATCTTTGTAGTGGTAGATAGATTTTCAAAAATGGCTCACTTTATACCATGCCACAAGATAGATGATGCGAGCAACATTGCGAGACTTTTCTTTAAAGAAGTTGTCCGTTTACATGGAATTCCCCAATCCATAGTCTCTGATAGAGATGTGAAGTTCCTTAGCCACTTTTGGAAAACATTGTGGGCAAGGCTAGGAGCTAAACTCTTATTTTCTACCACATGTCACCCCTAAACTGATGGGCAGACTGAGGTAGTAAATAGATCTCTATCTACTATGCTTAGGACACTTCTTCGAGGAAATCACAAGTCTTGGGATGAATACCTACCCCATATTGAGTTTGCATACAACCGGGTGGTTCAAAGGACCACCAAGCATTCTCCCTTTGAAGTTGTTTATGGCTTCAACCACCTTACTCCTCTTGATATCTAGCCCTTACCCTTCCCTTCTTCTGTTCACAAAGAAGGAATAGTAAGAGCGGATTTTGTTAAAAAATTACATGAAAGGGTAAAGGCCAACATTGAACATCATTCAAAGGAGTATCCTAGTAAAGCCAATAGGGTTAGGAAAGAAATTATCTTCAATGAAGGGGATTGGGTATGGCTTCATTTGAGGAAGGATCGCTTCCCTACTCAAAGGAAGTCCAAGCTTAGCCCCCGAGGAGATGGTCCTTTTCAAGTCCTCAAGAGAGTGAACAACAATGCATACATATTAGATCTCCCTGAGGACTATGGTGTCAGTACTACCTTTAATGTTTGGGATTTGATCCCTTTTGTAGGTACTGATGAAGAAGAGGAGAACCTATCAGATTTGAGGTCAAATCCTTCCCAAGAGGGAGGGGATGATGCATTCTCCCCAAGCAAGGGCCCTATCACTAGGGCCATGGCTAGGAGAATAGAAGAAGACATGGCTAGAGTAGAGGGAGGAAGATCTCACCTCCATATGACCATCAAGTTATGCAAGCCATGACTTATTTACTTGTAATTTTTATTTTAGGAACCTAGGATTTTATTTTGGACATGTATTAGTCCATTTAATTTTCTAGGAGGTGTCTTAGTAATAAGAAGGGGTAAGATTAGCTTTTGGGCCTTTATTTAGGAAATAAGGGGGTAGTTTGATAACTACACCCTCTTTTGCTAAATAAAACCCAAAACTAATAAAGGAGTAATCTTGGCCCTTGGATGAGGTAGCTTGGGCACCAATTCTCATCTAAAGGAGGGTATTGATTGGACTTTGGGCTTCAATCCTCCTTCCTTGGATGACTCCTTTTAATCCTAGCGCTTCATTTCCTTCATGACTTGTCCAAGAGGTTAGCTCCCTCTATAAAAAGGTGCTCCTTCACACTCTTATATTTTTTACACTTGATTGAATGGAAAAACCTTGAGTTGGCCACCCTTCTCTCTTTGAGAATTCCTTAGGTTTTTATCAAGGGTTCCATCCCTTATGGCAAACTTTCCCTCTTAGGCTTATCTTACTTTAAGTGGCGCCTAAAACCACCTCACTTCTTACCTCTCCACAAACCATTTCACCAAAGAAGAAAACTTCTAGAAAAAGATCAAGGGAGGCATGCATCACAAAGCCAATATCAAGTTCAACATCAAGAGACCATGCAAGAGTGGTCCACCCCTAGGCCCATCATCCTTTCTTAGGATGAACAAAAGGACAAGGCTTACTTAGCCTTCCTTAATCAATACACTAATGCACCTAGTATAGTCTCTCCACATTCTTCTAATCATGTGAGACTCATACTTAATGCATTGGGCCTAGGTTGGGGAGTTGCTGTATGGAGGCCTTTGCACTACCTCTAGTACCCTAACCTTGAGAGGCTATCTCATAGACCTCTTACTCTCCCAACCCTTTTGGGTTTACACTTGCTGATAATCTTGCTTATCTTTTTGCGAGACTGAAAGAAAAGGAAGAAGTACATATGAATTTGAGGTTAAATCCTTTCCAAGGGAGAAGAGTTAATGCAACTCTCTCTAGCAAGGTCTCTTGGCTAGAAGGGTTATAGAAAGAACATGGCTAGGAAGGAGCTTCATGAAGACTTTAGGGCCATAGCCTCAATATTTTGTAAATAAATTGTGTAGTTATAGGCCTTGTATTTTGGCCGATAGGATTTATTTTATTTAGGAGGTGTATTTAGTTCCTTTAGGGATTGTATTAATTAGTTAGGTTTGTCCTAAGAGAATTTGGACGTGTGCTTGCTTATTCATTTTCACACTCCTAATTGCTTTTAAAACCCTTCTAACTAACACATGAAGCATGTAGGAGACATATGCCCCTTGTTCCCTCATAGGTGGCGCCACATCACCTTTCTTTCTCCTACATGGATTTTCTTGTTGCTTATTGTTTGAATTTGAATTTTAGAAGTACCATGTCACTTCCCTCCAAAATTCAAATTCAAATTAGAGGGAACATAGATCCTATTATTTAGGGACCTGTTTGGATCTTTTCCCTTTATTTTCCTTGGCCACTTGGACGTCCAAGTCCATTACATGTGCCTATAAATAGCTCTTTACTCAATCTTGTATGGATCTTTGATAATTGGAATAGAAATTCTCGTTTTTGAGTCATTGTGAGTTGTCTCTTCTCACAAACTTTGAGAATGCTTCTATGACTTTTATCAATGGTTCCTTCCCTTGTGGCAAACTTCTAGAAACCTAGGATTATCTCTACCTAGAGGGGCACCTCACTTATCATCTTCAACATCTCCATCTTCATCTTCTCCAACAATTGGAACCTTTTGAAGCAAGATCCTAGGAGGAGCAATGCAAGATGGCATCACAACTTGCTTAGCACTCAACTACACTTAGTTCACTTTAAGAAAACATGGTGTTGAAAATTATTTGGGGCAGCAAGGGAAAATTTCTTACAAATTTCAGAGTCACTATTAAGTGGTTAATCATGAACAAAATAAGTGTTTAACTCCATATACCATATGGTTAACTACAATTTTCTCAAAATTTTATCTTCACGAGGCCAATCACTTTCAACCAACTTGCGTACCACTCAACTATACTTAATTCACTTTAACAAAACATGGTGTCTTAAAATTATTTGACCGAACAAGGACAAATTTCTTAGAAATTTTTGAGTCACTGTTAAGTGGTTAATCTTGAACAAAATATGTGATTAACTCCTCATACCTTGTGGTTAACTAGAGCTTTCTGAAAATGTTCTCCACACGGGGCCAAATCACTTTTAACCAATAACTTACCCCTCAACTATACTTAGTTCACTTGAGAAAACATGATGTCTAAAATTATTTTGAGCCAAAAAGGACAAATCTATTACAAATTTCAGAGCCATTGTTAAGTGGTTAATCCTGAACAAAATAAGTGGTTAACTCCATATACCATGTGGTTAACTACTGCTTTCTAAAAATTTTCTCCACATGAGGCCAAATCAATTTCAACTAGGGATGATAAAAAAATCCGTGCCCATGGATACCCATGGATAAAACCTGTAAAAATACCCGCACAGATAGTATAAATGGGTAGCTGTCACTCGCGGGTACGATTTTTTTTACCTGCTCCTTAACGGGCACGAGTATGATTTTTTATTTTGCTGCTTAATGGGCACGGGCACGGGTATCATAGTACCCATACCCGCAGATACCCGCTAAACTAAAATAATATATGTAAGTTAAAAAATATAATATTTTTGGAAAATAAATCAAATTAAAATATTAATTATCAAAATTCATTGATATCAATCTTATTTTTTTATGAAAACTTCATAGTTAATAAAATTATTTATTATAAAAATATCGATAATATAAAATAAAAATTTATTTGTACTAAATATTTTCTTATAATATATTATATTAATCTACTTTTAGATCTAATTAAGCTTGTAGAAACTAGTATAATTTTATTTCTAGATTTTCCAAAAAAATAAATGATTTATTTGATAAAACTTATTATGAAAAAATATTTAATTTTTAAAAAATTATTTTTTTAAAAATATCCATGGGTACCCATAGATACCCACAGGTATTAAAAAAACCATAAGTATTTCTATAGCGGGTACCCGACGGGTTTTTAGCAGGTAACATGTGACGGGTTTTTGTAGCGGGTCGGGTTTAGGGTAACCACTACCCGTGCTCGTCCCGACCCATTGTCATTCCTAATTTCAACCAACTTGCTTACCATTCAACTCTACTTAGTTCACTTGAGAAACATTGTATCTAAAATTATTTGGGCCAACAAGGAAAAATCTCTTACAAATTTCAAAGTCACTGTTAACTGGTTAAACCTAAACAAAATAAGTGATTAACTCCACATACCATGTGGTTAACTATAGTTTTGTCAAAATTTTATCCACACAAGGCCAATCACTTTAAACCAACTTGCTTACCACTCAACCATACTTAGTTTGCTTTAACAAAACATGGTGTCTTAAAATTATTTGGGTGCATAAGGAAAAATTTCTTAGAAATTTCAAAGTCACTATTAAACGGTTAATTCTAAACAAAACAAGTCGTTAACTCCTCATACTATGTGGTTAACTAGAGCTTTCTGAAAATGTTCTCCACACAGGGACAAATCACTTTCAACCAACTTGCTTACCACTCAACTATACTTAGTTCAGTTGAGAAAATATGGCATCTAAAATTATTTGGGCCAACAAGAACAAATCTCTTTAAAATTTTAGAGTCAGTGTTAAGTGGTTAATCTTGAACAAAATAAGTGGTTAACTCCACATACCATACCATGTTGTTAACTTTAGTTTTCTCAAAATTTTATTCACATAGGGCCAATCACTTTAAACCAACTTGCTTACCACTCAACATACATAGTTCACTTTAACAAACCATAGTGTCTTAAAATTATTTGGGTGAATAAAGAAAAATTTCTTAGAAATTTCTGAGTCACTGTTAATTGGTTAATCCTGAACAAAATAAATAGTTAACTCCTCATAACATTTGGTTAACTGGAGGTTTCTAAAAGTATTCTCCAGACGGGGCCAAATCACTTTCAACCAACTTGCTTACCACTCAACTATACTTAGTTCACTTGAGAAACATGGTGTGTAAACTTATTTGGGCCAACAAGGAAAAATCTCTTACAAATTTCAGAGTCACTGTTAAGTGGTTAAAACTGAACAAAATAAGTGGTTAACTCTACATACCATATGGTTAACGATATTTTTCTCAAAATTTTTCCACACAGGGTCAATCACTTTAAACCAACTTGCTTACCACTCAACTATACTTAGTTCACTTTAACAAAACATGGTGTCTTAAAATTATTTGGGCGAATAAGGAAAAATTTCTTAGAAGTTTCAGAGTCACTATTAAATGGTTAATCTTAAACAAAATAAGTTGTTAACTCCACATACCATGTGGTTAATTATAGTTTTCTCAAAAATTTCTACACACGAGGCAAATCACTTTAATCCAACTTGCTTACCACTTAACTATACGTAGTTCACTTTAACAAAACATGGTGTCTTAAAATTATTTTGGCAAATAAGGACAAATTTCTTAGAAATTTCAGAGTCACTGTTAAGTGGTTAATCCTGAACAAAATAAATAGTTAACTCCTCATACCATTTGGTTAACCAAAGGTTTCTAAAAATATTCTCCACATGGGGCCAAATCACTTTCAACCAACTTGCTTACCACTCAACTATACTTAGTTCACTTGAGAAACATTATGTCTAAAATTATTTGGGCCAACAAGGAAAAATCTCTAACAAATTTCAAAGTCACTGTTAAGTTGTTAAAGCTGAACAAAATAAGTGGTTAACTCCACATGCCATGTGGTTAACTATATTTTTCTCCAAAACACAATATATAAGGTGGACAATCTCTAAATTACAAGAATAGATATCTGTTTAGAGAAAATTCAGCACCTTGATTACAAGGTCATAAACTAATATGTAGGGTCGACCAGAGGCTTCTTCCAATGAATTGAGTTTGGCTTGTAAACTGTAGACAGTGAGTTCCAATCAATAAAAAGATAATACCTATGACATGACCAGAGAACCACTTAACAAAGCTATTTAGAGTGGATGGCACCAAGCTGAGGTGAAAAAAGGATTCACATACAGTAAGCTAATCATATATGGCAATAGATGAACTTACATGGTGGTTTAACCAATAAGAAACTGAATTAACTGGATTATAATTATGGAACCACTCAAAAGTCATCATAATTTTGGTTAAATTTTGTACATTCATTCTTCTAAATTTTAACATATTTTTAATATTTTGTATCATATAGTAAATGAAATTGTTTGACCCATTTTGTTTTCGGTAGGAACATCTTGTGTTGTTGCCTACTTATCATTGATGAATTTTGACCTAAAAAAAGAGTAAATGATATTTTTAAATGTCTCAATTGCAATCACAACAATAGAAAAACTTCATCATAAACATCTTGAATAGAAATATGGTCAAAATTTAAAAAGTATGAACAAATCACAGGAATAGTAGGGGCTTAGTGGCTTACCTTAAAAAGGAGAGCAACAATCCAACATAAGTGTTGAGTAGCCAACCAATAAAACCATATTGAAGACAGTGAGTTTGATGCACCCTTCCTTAGATGCTTTGCTTCCTAAGATCATCTCCTTGAAAGGCCAAAGAGAAACAAATTGGTGGAAGAGAATTGGGACGGAGGTGGAGGTGCCACAAATGAATGATAAACCTAGTAGTGAGGTGCTTGCCATAAGGAAAGAAACCCTTGATAAAAGCACTAAGAGTGCTCTCAAAGATGCAAACGAAAGTGACACTCAAGAAGAAACAAATGCTCTCAAATTTCATAAAACTCAAGTGTAACCATACAAGAGGGTGAAAGGTCTATATATAGGGTTTAGGGTAGGTCTATATATAGGGTGGGGGGAGGGCCTTGGCCGTGAAACTCAAAAGAGAATAGGAGGGACACCAAATTTGAGTTAAAGATCACATGATCCTAAAATCATGGATCTTAGAACTAATTAATTGCCATGTAGGATGGTATGTGGCACTTTCTTCAAATTCGGCGCCTCTCTTAGGGAACAAGAGGTCTTACCTTGCCTCCTCCATGCTTCATGTGATAACTAATTGTGGTTTAATTAGAAAAGATGGATGTGGTTAATAAAACCACCCACCAACACCCCTAATGAGCCCAATTAGTTAATACACTCCACAAAAAAGGCTAGGCATACTCCCAAGTGCTAAATTCATGAAAAAATATGGCCAAAATGTACGACCAAGGAAAGGAAGAAACCACTACACTCTAAGAAAAATACAAGGCAAAGAACAATGTAGAAAAACATGAAGACTATGGCACCATTTCTATGTGCATAAGGAGGTGAGGTCTTCCTCCATCTACTCTAGCCATATCCTCTTCTATCCTTTTAACCATGACCCTAGTGATAGGTCCTTTGCTAGGGAGGATGCATCACAAAGCCTATGATGAGCTTGGGGAAACACCCTTTGGATTGGGTTCCACATCGCAATATCCCCATTAGGAGTTAAGTTCCTCAAATCCATACTAACAACATCATCAACATTGTCGATGATAGCCTTCTCAACCATTTCCTTCTTTAGCAAAGTTATGTTCACCAAAGTCTTCACATCCAACTTCATAGTACATATTCAATGAACCATCATTTTTCTCACTTTCATCTAAACTGTCAAATTGGACATCAAATTCAATGAAAGAGCTTTCTCCAATTCTATTTTGAGATTCAATTGCATCTTTATCTTCAATTAATTCTTCTATTTCCCCTGCTATAACATAGTAATATTCCTCATTTGCATCAATGTGCCCCACTTCCATGCCTGCCAATACATCTCCCTACTCACACACACCCTTCAAATAAAAATTTCAAGTTACCAATTTTTGCAAAAACATTTACACCTTTTAAATAAACTTTCCTCCAATAACTCCCAAATGTAATGTACCAAAACAACCCATGTAATGCCTTTAAAATTGTAATAATAAGACAGAATAATAGAAATACCTCAATAGTTTTGCGCATTGTCGACATTGCTAGATTGCCAAACTTGCAGTGTCACTAAACCTCTCGTTTCAAAACGAAAACTTAAGTCCGTAGAAGACATAAAACATAAATCTCCTCTTCAAGTTAACTGTACACCATTACTGTGATTACACCTTTTTAATCATCTCAAATCCAACATTAACTAAAAGGGTAGGACAGTTAGTTAATGTTTTTAGTAAATAAAAAATTTAAAAACTTTTATTTTTCTCATGGGAGTACTATGCACTGTATGTTATTTTTTTATACCATATGTTATTTTTAACTAAAATACTGTCCACCATATATTATTTTTACTAGTTAATCGAACTCCACTTTGATACTATTTTTCAAATTTGTTTGATATCATCGGAGAGTAAGTAAAAGGAAAAGTGAATCTGATGGTAAGCAATGACTCACGGCTATGACCTTTGCTTTGAGGTTTCAGAAACTAATTATACTTTTCTAACCAAAACAAAATCTTGAGGGATATTAATAGACCAAAGGCTGAAATTAGTATGCCAAGAAAAAACTAAAAAAGCTCAAGGAAGTGTTGTCCATAGGGCATAGGCCATAATGGGCATAAGATGATAGCATAATGGCAACGGCTTGCTTTTCTTTTTGTCACTTTTTGGTTGTGCAAGCAAACGGGATTTATAATTGATTATTACAGGCACATTTCTATTCATGAAGAAATAAATATATGGTTAGAGCCACGGAGAAATTAAACAGTCAAAAACACTTTCGTCTTTTTAAAGTCACAGATGTGATATTTTACCGGTTGTGTTTGTTGGTGGGGACACAATTATGCCACACATCGAGAAGCCAAAAACCAAAAGCATAAATTATTTTTTACTCCCAGAAGAACATTTGTAATGTACTAAATTGGAACCAATACAACTACAGAACCGATCATTAACCCGCCTTGTAAATATTCAAACTAAACCTTTTAGGGTTTCACGAATATTGGAAACTTTCATCATTAATTTCATACTTCTATTTCATAACTTAAAAATAGTAAACGGTGACATTAATTCCAATTTTCAAGATGGTTCTCCATTTGTCTTTGAATCAAAAAATGAATATTAAAAATATAAATGACAATTATATAAGTTTTCTTACAAAAATATGATTGAAAGTGTGTTTGCTTTATCATTTCAGCTAACTAAAAACTGAAAATCTAGCTGAAATTGTTTTAGTTCTGTTTAGATAGTAAAAAGTTATTTTTTTAAGGAATTATTAACTTTTTGAAAAAAGCTACTACAAGTTGTTCTTTTCAAAAGATCTCATATTTCCAACTACTATCTAATCTTTTTTTACAATTTTACCTTTATTAATTAATGTATTATCTTCTACTAATTCTCTCTCCTTACATGATACAATCCCTTTATAGTATTATAGGAATTTTTTTTTCACCCTCCTTTCTTATTGGATATGGTTATTTGGATAGTTTTCTTTCTATTATATTATTTTATTGAGTTGCATGGTATTAGTTTTGAGTATCTTTATACTCAATTTAGCTATATATTTCTTTTACTTCTAAAAAAATATAATAGTTTATATTAATATACACATCATTATTAAAACTCTTTTTAGAAATAAGTAGATTTTGGTTCCTATAGAGCCAAATTTCTAACTCCACCCTTGTGCACAATTATAATTTACTTTTATAAAATATATAGTTGCATTGATAAACTAAACATTACATTGATAAAAGGAAAGTATAAGAAATGTCTTCTATGAGTTACAAAGTTGCAAGATATGTCTGACTCAAAAAGAAAAGTAAAGTAATAAGGGTAAAAAACCATTTACATATAACCATTGATATATTAGTCATTCTACAAAATAGTGCATGATGAGCTTTGCTATGCGGCTCCATTTCCATGCTGATAGTTGTATAGCTTTCACTATACTTATAATCGTGTAGCTTTCACCATGGATTCATTATTGAAATTACAGTAATTTATATTTTAAACATATAAATGTAAAAAATTATAATTAAATATATATTTTAAAATTTATATATTTAATTATAGAAATTTTAATTTAAAATATAATAATAGTAATTTATAATTTAAAATATAATTATAATTTAAATATGTAATTATATACATTTATAATTTAAATATAAAATTTTAATAGTTTATAATTTAAATATATAATTAGTTTAAGGAGAATACTAACCTGTGCTATGCTGGTTAAAGATTACTAATGGACATTAAATTTTGTAAAAGTTCATATTTAATTATGCTATTAAATAAATTCTGATTTAGACAATCATTAATATATTTTTACCTTATTTAAAAGATAAAATAATTTATTAATATTTTTAATTGATATTTTATTTAACATATGAAAAAAATTTAAAAATAAAATAATTTTCATGTTGTTTTACTATTTCTTTTTCATTTTAACGTTATTGAAAACTAAAAATGAATAATACTAAAATGAAAAATATTAAGAATGTAAATAAAAAATTTTAAAATTATTTTATTTTTAATTTATTTTTTAATTTTCAGTAACAGGGAAATGAAAATAAATATAGTAAAATAACTTAAAATTATTTTATGTTTAATTTTTTAAAATTAGTTGTATACATCCATAAAATATCAATTAAATAACATTGATGGATATTCTTTTCCTTTAAATAAAATAAAAATGCAATTAAATATACACTTTTACAAAATTCAATGTCCATTAATGATCCTTAAACAATGCTGATGCATTCACTCTTAGCAAGGGTCTAATCATAAGGGTCATGACTAGGAGGATAGAGGATGACTTAGCAAGTAGAGAAGGAGGAAAACCTAAACTCTTTTTTGAAATGAAGATTGGATCCTAGTCCTCCTATGTTGCTAGTCTTAGGTTGTGCCTTCTTTTTTAGGGCATAAATCTTTTCTCTTATTTTGTATTTGAATTTGGCAGTGTATTTTGGCTTTGTTTTCTTTTATTTTGTAATTAGGAGGTTCATTTAGTGCTTATAAGGTGTAAATTGATTAGTTGAACTTTATGAGGATTTTTGGCCATGTGGTTCTACTAAGAACACCCCAAAAATCATCTTAACACCCCTCTAACTAACTAGGAGACATGTGGGTCCTCTTTATTCCCTCCAAATGGCGACTAGCTCCCTCTCTCCTCCACATATGCGCTGACTTGGCTGATTTCTAACAAACCAAATTTGAATTTGAATTTTAGAGTGCCATGTAGATTCCCTTCAAAATTCAAATTCAAATTAAGGGAATATAGATCCACTTAATTAGGGTCCTGTTTGGATCTTAATTTTCCTTAATCATGTGCTAAGTTGGCTTTGCATAACTAACACATGATTAAGCCTCCTTAGGCCTTGATCAGTAAGGTGGACGTCCACTCCCACTCCTAATCCCTCCTAACACGATAAATTTATGCCTCCTTCCTCACTTGTATGCTTACACTTGATTTTATGAAATTTGAGAGTTGCTTTTAAATTTGAGTGTCTCCTTTCTTTCATCTTTGAGAGAATTTTCCTTGAGCTTTTATCATGGGACCTCTCCCTTGTGGCAAGCTCCTTCATCTAAGGCTTATCTCATCTTGAGTGGCACCTCTATCTTCCATTTCTTGTCTTCTCTATTTGCCATTTCTTAAGTGTGGAAGAACCTTGGGAGTAGATCAAGGGAAGTGCATCAAGTGGATGCATCATGTGATATCAAGAGCTAGACTCCTATAAGGTTATGGTTCTTTGTCTTTGCCTTTCTAATTTTCAGGCATCTTTCTTCTTCTTCTACTTTCCATTTCTGCAATTTTTCCTTAAGTCCTTCCTTGTTGTCTTTAATCTTCATTGCTTGTTTTGTTTGGTTTGTTTAGTAGTCTTCCTCTTTGATTCCATGGTTTATTTTGTTGATGCATTTAATTCTTCTTTTCACTTGCATCTTATCATTCTCCTTTAAGTTCTATGTCTATTCTAGCTTGTGCTTTTGTTTTATGGATTTTTGCTTAGATTGAAATTGCCTAAGAAGTGGTGTACCTCAAATCCACATGGTTGTGGCAAAAACCACAGTGCTGTAGTCCTTACTTTGACTTCTTCTTTGCATTTCTTTTGTTGTGCCTATGGTTCTATATTTTTGCCCTATTTTTAGGCTTGTATTTTACATTTTCTAATCTCAAGTATTTGTCTATTAGATGTCATGTTTATTCATTACATTGTCTTTAACATTTCCTTAAGTTTTAGCCTCTTTTAACTTTTACAAAAGCTTTAAATACTCTTGAAATTGAGCTACTAAGAGGTTGTCCTCTAAGTCTAAGTCTCTTAAGAGTCTCCAATGCTTTTTAGTTCAAGAATTTTCTTACTTCAAAATTCAAAAAGAAAATTAGCTCAATTTTCTTCTCTAAATTTTAGTAGTCTAAGTTGAATTGTGGTAGCTTTGGTGTATCTAGTTGAAGTGAGAACCATTTGGTAATTGCTGGTGTTTTTTTTTTGTTGTGCATTTGTGAGCAAAAAATGTGTTACAACAAGTTAGTCCTTGCACAAGTCAAGCACTCCTAATCTTACCTTATAACACTTCAAATTTTGGTACATTTTGAGCTACTAAAATTTTTCACTAGATGCACTTATAATTTGAGTTTGTGGCCTTTTTCTTATATTTCTTTCAAGTGTTTATGTTTCTAATTTTCCTCACCAAATTTGTAATCAAAATTGATATTAGGTACATCTAAATAAAATTAAAAAAAACAATCAAAGAATTTATAAAAAAAGAAGAAGACCAAAAGTGATAACAAAAAAGAAGTCAAAATATAAAAAAAAGAAAAAGATTATGTACCTAATATACAAAATTAGTTAAGTGAGGACTTGAAAATGTGTGTAATTGCTTGATTATCATCTCTATAGCATTCAGACACCTTGCTTCTTTTAATGCAACTTTTTGAAAAATTTTTGGAGTCATTTTAGTGCTTATTTCACTCTAGAACCTTTCTAAGTCTCTCCTTGTGTGCTTATTTCCTTTCTAGCCTTTAATTTTAGTTTATCTTCTTCTTATCTTTCTAGTATTGTCTTAGAAGTTCTTCCACTTGGATAGTGTCCCTTATTGTTGCATTTTCATTGTTTTTTTTTGCTACGAAAATTCGGTCTACTCTTGGTGCTTGTGTGCTTGATTTTAGTGCTACTCGAGGTGCAAAGCTAGAAAGTGGTACAAGGGTAGCATCTTGAGGTTGGTGAGCAAAGGCTAAGGAATTTGATCAAGGAGAGCAAGAAGGAGCGTGGGGTTTTGAGGGAGTTAAGAGGATAATTGAAGACTCAATCTCTTTAAATTTTGCTTTCATTTCGTCGTATTCATCTAAGGAGTGTTGATACTCTTTGTGGCCACTCCATTTGTGTGTAATAGCTTATTATTTTTACTTAGTTTCTTGGAATTAAGGTGTGAAGGAGGAAGTGGTACACCACCGTCATCACCTTCTAGGAGCATGTTTAGATCTTTTTCTTTTACCTTCTTGTTTTTAATTTTCTTGCAAAGTCGTGTAGTTTGGCTAGAGTTCCAAAGGCTCACTTAGCCATTTAGGGAGAAAAAAAAAAGAGAGGAGGGTTTGTTGTGTTGGCTTAAACCTTAGCTAAGTTCTTCAAACACTATGTCTAATCACTCACATGCTAGTGTCTCTAGCAATAAGAGTGTTAACAAAATTAATTTTTCTAAGGTTAAGTCTCTTTTGAGCACCTTACTATGAATTTTCGTGAGTGGATGATAGAAGAGAGGTTGATGCATGAGGAAAAGAGGGAGAAAAAGGAGGAAGAAGAGAGAAAAAGTAGAGAAAAGGAGTTAGAAAAGAGAGAAAAAGAGGAAAGAAAAAGGAAAGAAAAAAGAGAGGAAGAATAAAAGAGAAAAGAAGAAAGGAGGAAAATAAAAAAAGAAGAAGAGAGAAGACAAAGATAGTGGGAGAGAAAAAAGAAAAACATAGAGTATGGTTCCCTTTCTAGAAGGTTTAGTGAGAGCGAGAGGAAGTACTATGAAGAAAGACTAGGAGGAAAGGACAATCCCATTCTCATGAGTATGAACATGTGGCCCCAACAAGGGAGCCAAGAATTGATCTTCCTCCCTTTCATGGTAAAGAGGATGTGGAAGCCTATCTTGATTAGGAAATCAAGATAGAAAAATTTTCCGTTGTTATGAAATAAGAAAGGAAAAGAAAATCTCCTTGACAACCCTAAGCTTTGAAGGGCATGTCATGCATTGGTGGGTTGCGTTAACTAATGAAAGAGCCCGACCTTATATGCCTATAAAATATTGGAATGACTTGAAAAGTGCTTTAAGAAGAAGGCATATACCCTCCTATGAGAGAGACCTTTTGGATAGACTCCAAATACTTAGGCAACAAAACCTAAGCATAGAGGAGTACAGACAAAAAATGGAGCTCCTCATTTTAAGGGCAGACATAATTGAGGAATCCAAGGCCACCATGGCTAGGTTCTTATGTGGGTTGAGCAATGAAATTAAAGATAAAGTTGATCTCTTCTCACATTCGAGGCTAGATGAATTAATACAACTTTATATCAAGGTTGAGAAGCAAGTCAAGAGAAAATGAATAAAAAATGGATTCTCAAACTTATGCAAGGAAGGACCAATTCAAGGGGAACTCTTGCAAGAGTTTCCTTAAGAAGGATTCACCTAAGCATATCAAATACCATAAAGCATTGCATATAGACAAAAAAACCCTACTACTAACTTCCATGAGAAGTAGAGTAGTATAAAATGCTTTAAATGTCTTAGAAGAGGCCACATTGCCTCTCAATGCCCCAACAAGAAAACCATGATCATGAGGGACCAAGACATTTATAGTAGTGAGAGTAGCTCACCTTTCTCCTTTAGTGAGAGTGATGAAGAATGAGGTCATGCACCATACTTAAATTGTGAATATGCTTATGCATATGAGGGAGACCTCCTAATGATTAGAAGACTTCTTGGAAGCCAACCTCTAGAGCTTAACCAATCTCGAAGAGAGAACATATTTTACATGAGGTGCAAAGTTAATGATAAAGTGTGTTCTCTCATTGTAGGTAGTGGGTTCTATTATAATTGATGTAGCTCTAGGTTGGTTGAAAAGCTAGCCTTGAATCCACTTCCCCACCCAAAACCTTATAAATGTCAATGACTTAATGAGCAAGGGGAAATGGTAGTCAATGAGCAAGTAAGAGTACAATATCTATAGGGACTTACAATGATGAAATCTTATATAACATAGTACTCATAGAAGTTGATCATATCTTGCTAGGAAGACCATGGCAATATGATAAAAAATCTATTCATGATGGTCATTCCAAGCAAATCATCCTCACTCATATGGATAAACACATAAGGTTGTATCCTCTGAAACCTGCTCAAGTGGTTGAGGATCAACTTCTCATGAAAAATAAAAGAGATGAGGAGCATAAAAAATCATAAAAAAATAAGTTTTACCCTTAAAGCTTGAAAAGGGTAAGGAAATTGAGCTGGAAGGTGATGTGTTTTCCAAGAAAGTTGTAAGTAAAGAGAGTTTATTTGTAACAAAAAAGGATTTAAAAGAAGCTCCCTCAACTAACAAACCTATCTATCTTCTCCTTTGCAAAGAGGCATCTCCCCCTTGCTCCTCTTATTTCTATTGAAAGCACTGCCATAGAACTTGAACATAAGGACCATCCTCAAGGGTTCAAAGAGCTTTTAAAGGAATTTGGTGATGTATTCCCTAGTGAAATTCCAAAAGGACTTCCTCTTGTTAGGGGTATAGGACACCAAATAATTTGGTTCCTAGGGCTAACCTTCCCAATAGGCCTCCTTATAGGACCAACCCCTTGGAAACTAAGGAGATAGAATCCCAAGTTCAAGAGCTATTAGAGAAGGGTTGAGTTCAAAAGAGCCTCAGCCCTTGTATTGTGCCAGTCTTGTTGGTGCCCAAGAAGAATGATCAATAGAGGATGTGCATTGATTGTAGAGTTATAAATAACATCACTATTAAGTACAAGCACCCAATCCCTAGGCTTGATGACATGTTGGATGAATTGCATGAGGCAAAATTATTTTCAAAGATTGATCGTAGAAGTGGTTATCACCAAATAAGGATTAAATAGGGTATGAGTGGAAAACCACTTTTAAGACCAAATTTGGTCTTTATGAATGGTTAGTCATGCCTTTTGACCTAACAAATGCCTTTAGCACTTTCATGAGATTGATGAATCATGTCCTAAAGGATTGTTTATGAAAATTTTGTGTTGTTTGCTTTGATGATATCTTAGTGTATAGTAAGAGCTTAGATGATCATTTAGGACATCTTAGGACCAATCACCTCTTTGAAAGCCTTAAAAAAATTACTTTTTGCATAGAGAGTGTGATGTTTTTAGGTTTTGTAGTTAGCAACCACGGGGTCCATGTGGACCCTAAAAAAGTCAAAGCCATCCAAGAATGGCCTACCCCAAAAAATGTGATAGAGATCAAGAACTTTCATGGTCTCGCTAGTTTTTACAGGCGCTTTATGCCTAACTTCTCCACTTTTTTCTCATCAATAAATAAGTTGGTGAAGAATGATACTCCTTTTCTTTGGGGCAAAAAAAAAAAGAGAAATACTTTTCTCTAATGAAGCATAAGCTCACTATTGCATTAGTCTTGGGATTACCTGATTTCTCAAAAACTTTTGAACTTGAATGTGATGCCTCTGGTGTGGGTGTAGGAGCTGTCTTGTTGTATGGTGGGAACCCATTGCTTACTTCAGTGAGAAACTTAATGGTGCCCTTCTTAACTACCCCACCTATGATAAAGAGTTTTATGCTCTGATTAGGGCCCTTCAGACTTGGGAGCATTATCTTGGTCTTAAGGAGTCTCTCATTCATAGTGATTATGAGTCACTTAAGTATCTGAGGGGACAAGGCAAGTTGAACAAAAGGTATGCTAAATGAGTTTAATTTATTGAATCCTTCCCATATGTCATCAAATATAAGAAAGGAAAACAAAATGTGGTAGTTGATGCCTTGTTTAGGAGACACACTCTTTATGCTATTCTAAGTGCTAAAATTCTAGGATTTGATGATATTAGGGCCATGTATCCCTTTGACAAGGATTTTGCCTCCATTTATGTTGCCTCTGCATCTGCATCCAAGACCCTTGATGGGTTTTTTCTTAGTGAAGGGTACTTCTACAAAGGTAGCAAGCTTTGTATACCCTAAGGATCTATAAGAAACTTGCTCACAAAAGAGATCCATGAGGGCAAGTTTATGGGGCATTTTGGAATCAATAAAACTTTCATGCTTTTAGAAGAAAATTTCTTTTGGCCCTATTTGAGACGAAATGTTCATAGGCATTGTTCTAGATGTTTAACCTGCTTACAAGAAAAGTCTAAGGCAATGCCCTATGGACTTTACACACCCTTACCCACTCCTTCTGCACCTTAGCTGGACATTAGTATGGACTTTGTCCTATGCCTTCCCCGTACCTAACCAGATGCAGACTCTATCTTTGTGGTAGGGGACAAATTTTCTAAAATGGCCAATTTTATACCCTACCACAAAGTAGATGACGTGAGTAACCTTGCAAGAATTTTCTTTAGAGAGGTTGTTCGTTTGAATGGTATACCCTTTACTATAGTGTTTGATAAGGATTTGAAGTTTCTTAGCCATTTTTGGAGAACTTTATGGGCTAAGCTAGGAACTAAACTTCTCTTCTCCACTACTTGTGATGAAATCCTACCTACAAGGGCCCTCTCACTAGGGCCATGGCTAGGAGGATAGAAGAAGACTTGGCCCAAAAGGACTCATCAAGACCTCAATTCATGATAGAGATAGTTTTCATTAGGCCATAGTCCATGGAACCACCTTTGTAAATAATAGTTTGCATTTTAATTTCCCTTTGGGCCATATATTCGACCATTTATGCTAGTTTTTAGATTAAAAGATATAATTAGCTTTAAAAATAAGGTGAGGAGATTAGAGGGCCTAATAGATCAAGGGATGTCATTTAGTGGCTTAAGATGGATTAGTGATTCTAATCCTAATTAGGCTTAAAGTTTCACATTGCCTATTTTTGTGTGTCTAGCTCTCTCTTTGATCTACGAATACACCTAGGCTCCCTTGTAATCATCACACTCAAAACTAATAGAAAAATGTAAGATTATAAGAGATTCTAGGTGTATTTATATCCTAATGAGAAAGCTAGACACTCAAAACTAGGCAATGTGGAACTTTGGCCTAATTAGGTTTAGAATGATTAATCCCTCTTAAGCCCACTGATGTAGCACCTATCTCTAACCTAGGGGACTATCACAGCCTAATCTTGGGGGTGTGGGAAGAAATCATATGTACAAAGATAACTCCATGGATTATGGCTTAATGAATTCTATCTCCATAATGAGTTAAGGTCTTAATGAGTCCTTCTGGGCCAAGTCTTCCTCTATCCTCCTAGCCATGACCCTAGTGAAAGGGCTCTTGGTAAGCAAGATTGCCTCATGTTCGGCTTGTATTAGGGGGCATGCTTGTTTGGACTTAGATCATCCGACACATCATCTATTTTTCTAAACTCCTAATCGAAAAAGTCTCAATCAGCGTCAAATTTGAAATTGCGAGGGAAAGATTTGTTGGAACCAAAGGCTTTGGAAAGCATAAAGTATCCCTTTTGGTGTTTTGGTTTTGAATTTTACTTTTTAGTTTTGCTCTAATTAATTTTAAGGTACCAAACACGTTTAATAGGTGTGGTACTTGTATTGTGTGTTTAGATAGACATGAGAATGTGTTTTGGGAGTTTAGAAATAGATTACATAGGCTAGGAAGTGCTAAAAAATCTTCAAAAGTGAAAACTATGGTAAAGTAATTGATTACCCTTCGAGGAATTTTGGGTATTGAGATTACTACTCTCAGAAGTAATCGATTACCTGAAAATAGTAATTGATTATTCCAGAGAACATGCATTTTGGACCAGTTTTGAGCAGGATATCAGGTAATCAAGTAGGTAATCGATTACCCTGATTCAAAACTTATATGAAAGCTGTTTCAAAACTGATTTTAACTAACTTTCAAAAGGTCCATTGAATACTTATTGCTCTTAACTGTTTTTCCCAAATTCTCTCCAAGAATTATTCCCTTTTTTTATCATTTGAAGGTATAAGAAATTCAAGATTCAAAGAAGAGACTACATTAAGATTTGATCTATCTTGACAATTTCTACAAGTGATATTGTTCTATACCCTCTTTTATGTTTTTACACAATCTTTAACAATTTCTTAAGGTGCTTTTGAAATTTTTGTGAAATCTTGCAATGGGGTGTTGTGAGTGACGGGGTGTCACAGTGTAACAAACTCTTGTGGGGTGCAAGAGGAAGTCTCTTCTTGTATGGTTTGAATATTTTTTGGTGTAAAATATGTATGTGTGGTGTGTATGTACTGAGATTTTAGTGGAAAACAACGTTTAAAAAAATTTAAAAATGTAACAAAATATAAAGTAAATTTAAAAAAAAAAGTTAAAAAGGTGAACTTTTTTTAAAAAGTACTAAATTTAAAAGATAAAAATTTTAAAAAAATATATAATTTTACGTAACATTAAAAAATATTTAGAAATGAAAAAGATAGTTTTAAAAAATTACATTTTTTATCTAAAAAACTAAATTTAACGTAACGTAAAAATTTAAAGAATAAAAAATTTAAATTAAAAAAAACTTCAAACTATAATGAAAAAAGTAACTTAATTTTTTTTAAAACATAACAAAATAAAAAAAAATTCACTTTAAAATTGAAAAGATAAAAAAATTTAAAAAATCAAAAATTAAATTAAAAAACATATTTAAAATATAATGTAAAATTTAAAAAAATCTAAAAATGTAACAAAATAATAAAGTAAATTTAAAAAGATAAGTTTAAAAAAACCTGAGTTAAAAAAGGAAACTTTTTTTAAAAAATACCAAATTTAAAAAAACATAATTTTACATAACTTTAAAAAAATTTAGAAATGAAAAAAATAATTTTTAAAAGTTGGATAGTTAATAAAAGGCAGGAAAAATATGGATATTGAATACAAATCACAAGTGAGAAGTATTGTTTTATAGCTCTAGAAATCCGCATTTTTTAACAATTGTTGGTTAAAAGATAAGTTGGTCAAAGACTACACAAACCGCAAGTGTGAATTGCGATTTTAGCCATTTAGAAATATGCATTTTGTAGCAATTGTTGGTTAAAAGGAGGAGTTGGTCAAAGACCACATAAACCGCAAGTCAGACGTGCAGCTTTAACCCTCTAGAAATCTACACTGCTTGTAATCCATTCATTCATTGAACAGATGGACATCGGTCGTCAAAGACCAATCAATTCGTAATTGTCAGTTGCAATTTTAATATTAATTTGTTCCATATTGGATACCACATAAGCACACAATTGATGATATGACATTTAAACCGCAATTATAAGTTGAAGTTTGACCATGTCAAATATGAAAATAGATTCATCTCCATAATACTTTTAAAAACAAATCCAGTTAAGTAATTTTTAATTTTTTTAAAACATGTACCCATCAATGAGTCTAACTTTCTTTTTCCCTTGAATAAATTGTCACGAGGAAACAAGGTTATGAATACTTGGAGAATAGAACAACAGTATAAAATTCCAAAATTTGGCCCCATCACCTACATGCTAACAAGAAAGTAAGTATAGATGGTAGTGAATTGGTCATGTGACTTGGAAACTAGTGAATCATGTATTAAATATTTAAAGTGAGAGTTTATATGTAATCTTACCAGATGTAGAAAGTGGAATTAGGGGAGAATGTGAATGGGAGGAATGGTTCGATGATATATAGAGGTAAATTAGCATAGTGGGAAAGTTGAGATTGACAGTATGACAGTGATACTGATAGGGGTGGGTGATGTGTTATTGTTTTTGTTGGTGTGTAGTCTCCTCTTCCCGGTGCCTGAGGCAATCCCATCTTCAAAGGGAACAAGAACAATCCCTGCATTCCCGGAAGAAGCTGATGTTGCAGGGTGCCCTCTGAACCTGAACCTCTCTGATGAACACTATGAAGGGATAAAGGAAGCTTGTGGGTTCAGGTCCAAAAAAGAATTAGACTTAGATGGCGCAGATAGGGAGGTGCACCGTAGCAGATGCTGTCCTGTGCTGGCAGCGTGGCTCTACTCAGCATACTCAGCCACTGCTCTTGGTGTACATTCTCATGCCACTTCCTATGCCTATGACATGCCCTTGCTTCCCGATGATTCTGAAACATGTGTCACTGACTTGGTGAAGGCCTTTCAACTCAAAGGAATCCAGCTTCTTCAGCCCAATGAGACTTGTGATCTTGTTTATTGCTACTGTGGCATTAGGCTCCACCCCTTCACCTGTCCTGAATCCTTTTCAGTTACTCCCACTGGGACTCTCCTCCTCGATCAAACTGTCAAAACATTGGAGAGGGATTGCTTCCCTACCACCACCCATGTCAATCAACTTCCCGCCCTCCCAGGATGCTCCAACTGCTTGCATACTCTCTATTCCGTAACTTCTTCATCTTTTCTTTTCCTCACCAACGTTATGTGCTGCTCTTCACTCTAATTATTAATTCCAATGCATCTGCATTCTTCAATCATCTGTATTTTGCCTATGAAACCACATGCATAGAGTCTTCAAATATATCAATATTAGTACAACTTTTTAGATTCCTAGTGTTTAGCCATCTGTGTTAGCACTTAGTACCTAGTCCTTGTTTGTGTTGTGTATAAAACGAGCTGTTGATTTCCTGATGTAAAATTCATTTACAAACAATTTTAATGCTCTAATCTTAGTGTTCTTCTTCTCAGCTTGCCCTGCCCATTAATGATGATTTAATTGTACAGACATGGTTGTTCTTTTAATCCATTAATTTTGTCTGCCACGTGCTGCTACCTACTAAATTAACTGCGAAGCAGTAAAACTGAGATCTGATTGTCCCTCTGATTCTTCTGAGTTATTCACATATTTTCTGACACATTTCTTGCTAAACTTATTATACTTATTGGCATTAGATGCTATGATATTATTGATATCTGTGGTCATATTTGGATTTATCGTTCCTGTTTCTGGTTCGATTTAGCAGTCTGCAAAATGCTGTCGCTTGAGCCCATTTTTTTCCACGTATAAAAATCCATGCATTATTTAAGAATCTTTAATTTATTATTTAAAAATGCTGGACTTCATTCAAGATGTTGTAAACGTTGGTTCACAAAAATGTCTCAATATCATAATTAGAATGTTTATACAACCCCCTCTATTTTCTAAGCAAAACAAAAATGGCACCTTTCTAGGACGAATAATTAGTTGATATTTTCTCTTGTGTTATTTTGGTAATAGAAGGCATTGAAGTGCAGCTTTGACCATTTTGCTGCGAGACACCAATCAAAACTGTAATTTAATAAGCCTTGATGCACCAAGCCTCTACTTTTATGCCCAATGATGTGGCGTTTGTGTAAAAAATTCTAATTCTAATACAAAGAAATATTGCTTCTACGCAGCTACGAAAGAAGTCTTCTTCAAATTCAAGCAAGTCAGAAGATAGGACCACTAAGATCCATAACAAAGACTGTGAACTCATGGGCCTGACATGGCTTCTGGCTAAGAATAGAACAGCTTACATTCACACAGTTTCTGGGGTTCTTCGAGCTTTGATGTTGAGCACTGAAGGTTCTGACCCACAATCTTGCACTCTAAACAGTGATGGAATGCCTCTTGCCGTTGATTCCTCTGAAATGTCAGATCAATCTTCATCAACCAACCTCCAAGCACCAATTTTCCTTTCTTTGTTAGTATTTCTATATACGCATTTCAGTGTATTATCCACATAACTCAAATGAGAAACCAACATGGCATTTGTAAAGTTGAATCTTTGTTTTGGTGCTTAGGAGTGTAATTTTTTTTTTCTTGGGTGTTAATGGGAATTGGGTTAATGTGTTTGATACAAAACTCATAATAGTTTTATTTTGGTGGGCCTTGCTTGCCATGTGCTAATAGAGACGGGTGCTGCGTTTTGGAGGGACAAAATTGGATGTACATTCACCCGCAGTGATGGCATTATTTATAGACAGTTGTAGTTGTATGTTTCACGGGTGATTAGGGAACGTTTACTTCTCCACTACAATGCTAATATCTTCTGTTGCCAATTCAATGTGGTTTGTCGTTTGAATCTATATACCAAGGAATAGGATAACCATGTATCACCAGTCCAAAATGGAGTTACTACCACACGAAAACAAGGGAAATTTCATCAACTATTCATTTATAAAAAAATAGTTATACTGGATGTACCCTGCACCGAGACTACCACACTAATAACGTTGTGGTGACTTCAATTCTTGACGTTAGAGGGGTTGTGTATCGAATGCATCCCGTCCTCGATTGAATCTGTTGAATTACTGGAACTACTTCCTTAATACTAATAATGTATTCGTCGCTTTGTTCCTTGACATTGGTGAGCTTGTATATCAGAAGTAATCCCGCTCTTACGGGAAGAATCCTCCACCCACACATAAAGATAAATTCAAGTTATCTTTACAGATAAAAGATAAATCTTAATTTTTTTACAAATAAAAATAAATTCAAATAATTCTGTAGGGTAAAAAGACAATGTAGTGAGTAAACTTTTGAGAAATTGTCCAATTGGACACTTTGCTTAAAACGAGGCTGGGAGAAACAATGGAAGTGCATGGTTTTTTTCAGGTTATGGGATAAGATTTTTTTAAAAATTTACAGACATGAATAATTTTTTAAAACAATTAAAAAGTTGGTAAGTCAGATTTTAAAAGAAAACTTTAAATTAAATAAGTTGCATTCTAAAATAAGACTTCATTCTTTTTTTTAATTTTTAAATAAAACCATGATCTTTAACAACCACCTTTAAGATTTATATATATATATATATATATATATATATATATATATATATATATATATATAAATGACATATCAGTGAAAAAAAAAAGAAAATTTAATAATAATTATAAAATTAAATTTAAAAATGTCAATTATATTGCTTATTATAAATAACAAGATAAACCTCATATTAAAAGTAATCACGTTAAATTTAATAGTAACATTAAAATTATATAATCATAAAATTAAATTTAACGGTGGTATTGGTTATATTATTTATTGAAAATAATAAAAATTAAACATGTTATTACTTTTAATTATAATGTAATCATCGTCTTTATATTTATATTATATATATATATTAATTTTATATGGATATTTAATTATAATTTATTATTTATATGATGTTTTTAAGTATTAATGAATAAAATTAATAAATTTTTTATGAATAAAAAATTATAATAATTAAAGAAGAAAGTAAAATTTACATTTATCGATTTTTCTCTATTTATGTATATGTTATATAAGTTATTGTTATTATGATTTAAAAAAAAAAAAAGTTATTGTTATATTGTGAGAAGCGAGAGAATGAAATAATAGTCGTAAGAAGAGATGAAATACACGAGACTGAAAGGTTGTTCGAAAATATTCACGTGACTCATTTGCATGTCTGTTTGGTTCTTCTCGTTTTTGCATAGGCAGCAACCCGGGATAAAAATCTTTAGTCTCGAATTTGCGTTTTATTTATTTTTTAAATTAATTAATAAATGTTATGTTATTTAATAGATTTTTTATAATTTTTTATATTTTATATAATTTATTAAATGATATAGTATTTATCGGTTGATTGGAGCAGACACGAATTTGAAAAAAAAAATTAATTTGGACAACCTACGTGTTCTTCATCCATTGTTTCCTTTTTTTTCTCTCTCTACGCTCCTTCTTTGGCATTGCTCTTTCATGTGACCTTTTCACATGTCCCTTTGTTCCTTCCCCTTCTTATAGGTGCAAGCAAGCTCGCGTCTTTTGTTTTTGCTGTAGTGGGAACACAAAGGACAGCGAAGCATATCAACAGCACCTCAACCAATGTGGTAGTGAAGAATCGGCAATTTTCTTATATTTATTTCTTTCAATGAAAATTTCTTTAATGCCTCCTTACTTTTTGTTTTTTCTTACATTACCTTTATATTCCTTGTGCAACTTCATTTAAGAATTGCAAATGATGATCACGATAGCGTGGACTGGGATTTCAAGAGTTGTAGCTTTTAGTTGATGTATTGATACTCTTTTTACTGTATTTATATATACTAATTTTTTTATTGTTATGATTCTTCTGTGCACTAATGATACTTTTTTTTATTGTATTCATATATGCTAATTATTCAAATTTTTATTAGTAAAGAGATGCAAAGCTCTCAATTTCACGTGATAGAACCATGTTATATAGCTTAAAATCCATCTTATCATAGATTAAAATAAAAAGAAATAACACATAAAAGAGTAGAAAGTAGAAAACAAACTCAAAACTTATCAATTGAGAAGATGACGAAGGTAAGAATAATGGAAAAACCACTTTGACATGTTGAAGATGATCTCAAGTAGATGTTTGCCACAAAGAGTGTGTTCTTGAAGAAAGGCATAAAGAAAAGAGTTTCTTTCTCTTACAAATCTCAGGCAAGTGTAGTAGAAATCTTACAAGTCATTAGTTTTATTGAAATGTCAAAAGTGATTAGATGAGTTCAAAAATAGAGAACTATACATACCGGAGTGAATCTTAGTTGCAATACTCTTTAACCAAGGTTAGACACCATAATATGGTTAAAAGTGACGTGCTAAGCAAGCTATCTCATGAACATACTCTCCCTTTGTGTCTAGATACATGATTTGTGCAAAACATGTAAAAAATAGGGTGAGTATAGTAAAAAGATGGGTGTAAATAACAATCATACTCATGTGACAAGGGGTGTGAATAACAAAGAGGCAGTGAGAAACTTAAAAAGAACATATCTCACTTTCTTTGGGCTTTGCAACCCAAATTGGGTCCAATTAAAGCAAATGACATATTTTATCTTTCCCCTAAAGCCCTACAAAAAAAAAGGGGGTGACCTTATAATTGAGGATCGGGTCAATCTAAAAAATTAACTATACAAATTTTAACAAAGAAATTCTATTATTTACAACAAGAAAAATTAAGTTTCATGTACCCATAAACTCAATAAGAGGTTGAGCCTTCTAACTTCATCTTTGGCTCATCCTTATTATATCATTCCTTGACCTTCTCTTGGAAGAAAAAGTCTTTAAGTATCTTACATCACCATGTTATTTTCAACACAACTCAACAAGTCTTTCATCATTGAGAGACGTGGTAACCTTTATGAAATTATCAATGCACTACTATGTATTTTTGTTGTTAAGAACATTTTTTTTTATCATTTGTTTATAAAGTGTGTCTTGATGTTATAAGAAAATGAATCAATACTTATTGCAAATTGTGATGAAGACTTGAAGCCTTGGACAATTATTTGAAACGTTAGAGGAAGTTGAAAAATTTTACCAAAACTATGCATATAGTGGTAACTTTAGTGTACATTGATCATTAGAGACTAAAGATAAAGATAACAATATAAATATAAGGTTAGCTGATGTGATCTTTGATGATCACGTGCCCAAAGGATCCTTTCTAAGGTCACTTGGAAGGGAAATGGATTTATGGAGAGGAAAGGAATGGGGTGAGGCGCCACAAATACTAGGTTTGATAAGCCAAAGGGGAGAGGCCACAAGGGAGGGGTCCCTTGATAACTCTTAGAAGCTCTCACAAAGGAGAAAGAGGGACACTCAAAGGTAAGAACCTCACAACCAATATGGTCTCTAGGATTAAATTCAAGTGTAAAAAATACAAGTGAGGGAGGAGCTCCTATTTATAGAGGTAGCTAACCTCTTGAACAAGATAACCTAAAAAAGAAGGGCTAGGATTATAGGAGAGATCTTAGGGAGGAGGATCGAGAAACAATTCCCTCCTTAGATCATCAAACTTGGTGCCCAAGTTTCTCAAACCAAGGGCCAAGATTCTTTCTTATTAGCTTAGGGGGTTTATGTAGGAAAAGATGGGTGTAGATATTAAGGCTACCCCTTATTTCCTTCATAAAGACCCAAAAAGTTAAATCCACCCTCTAAATTCCAAAGACACCTCCTAAAAATAAAAAATGGACTAAATACATGTCCCAAATTAAATTCTTAATGCTCTTCAAAATTAAAATAAAGGAAAATTATATTTTATTAACTAAAGTCCCTAACCTAATATCTTCACTCTCTATAGGAGGTGAAGTCTTCCTTTGTCTGCAAGGGCTAGGTCTTCTTCAATCCTTCTAGCCATGACCCTAGTGATAGGTCCTTGGCTAGGCATGGTCACATCATCTCCTCCCCCTTGAAGAGGATTTGACCTCAAATCCATGGGGTCTTCATCATTTTCAGCACCTACAAATGGAGACAAATCAGAAACATTAAAACTGGTGCTTACCCCATAATCCTCAGGCAGATCTAAAACATAGACATTATTACCGATCCGCTCAAGGATTTAGAAAGGTCCATCTCCTCTAGGGCTAAGTTTGGACTTCCTTTGAGAAGGAAATCTATCCTTTCTCAAGTGAAGCCATACCCAGTCGCCCTTTTCAAAGATGACCTCTTTCCTCCCCCTATTGGCGAAAGTAGCATCTCTCAAGGATTGGCGCTCTATGTTAGCTTTAACCCTCTCATGTAATTGTTTTACAAAAATGGCTTTTGCCTCTCCTTCTTTATGCACAGCAACAGAAAGAGGAAGAGGTAAAAGATCTAGAGGAGTACGAGGATTAAAGCCATAGACCACCTCAAATGGAGAATGCTTGGTGCTTCTATGAACCACCTGGTTATAAGCAAATTCAATGTGGGGAAGGTACTCATCCCAAGACTTATGGTTGCCTTTAAGGAGAGCCCTCAGCATAGTGGATAAAGATCTATTCACCACTTCTGTTTGCCCATAAGTTTGAGGGTGACAGGTAGTGGAAAAAAGAAGTTTAGTTCCTAGCTTAGCCCAAAGAGTTTTCCAAAAATGGCTAAGGAACTTCACATCCCTATCTGACACTATTGAAGAGGGTATACCATGCAATCGGACAACCTCTTTAAAGAAAAGTCTTGCGATGTTGCTCGCATCATCCACTTTGTGGCAGGGAATAAAATGGGCCATTTTTCAAAATCGGTCCACCACCACAAATATGGAGTCTGCACCTCGTTGGGTTCTTGGGAGCCCAAGGATCAAATCCATGATAATATCCTCCCAAGGTGCAGAAGGAGCAGGTAAATGTGTGTATAGTCCATGAGGCATTGCTTTAGACTTTGCTTGCAAGCAAGCTATACATTTAGAGCAATGTCTATGGATATCTTTACGCATATGGGGCCAAAAGAATTTCTCTTGTAAAAGCATGAGGGTTTTCGAAATCCCAAAATGCCCCATGAGCCCACCTTCATGGCTCTCTTTTATAAGTAAGTTCCTAATTGATCCTTGGGATATACAAAGGTTACTCCCTTTGTAAAGATACCCCTCACTGATGAAGTACCCATCATGGGCCTTTCATGCGAATGTAGATGCAGTGGTAGCAAATATGGGGCCGAAATCCTTGTCAGACAGATACATAGCCCGAATGTCATCAAATCCCAAGATTTTTGCACTCAAGGATGAATAAAGGGCATGACGCCTAGAAAGAGCATCAACCACCACATTTTGTTTTCCTTTCTTGTACTTGATGACATAAGGGAAGGATTCAAGATATTCCACCCATGTTGCATGCCTTTTGTTCAATTTACCTTGACCCCTCAAATATTTTAGTGACTCATGGTCACTATGAATGACAAACTCCTTGGGAACAAGGTAATGCTCCCAAGTTTGAAGGGCCCTAATTAGAGCATAAAACTCCTTATCATAGGTGGGGTAGTTGAGGGGGCACCATTGAGTTTTTCACTAAAATACGCAATGGGGTGCCCTCCTTGCAACAAGACAGCCCCCACACCTATACCAGAGGCATCACATTCAAGTTCAAATGTTTTAGAAAAGTCAGGTAATGCCAAGACTGGTGCATGGGTCAGTTTATGCTTAATTAGCTAAAAGGCTTTCTCTTGTTTCTCACCCCAAAGGAAAGGAAATTCCTTTTTCACCAAATCATTTATTGGTGCGAAGAGTGTGGAGAAATTAGGCACAAAGCGCTTATAAAATCCAGCGAGACCATGAAAAATTTTTATCTCTGTCACACTCTTTGGGGTGGGCCATTCTTGAATAGCTTTTATCTTTTCGGGGTCAACATGGACCCCTTTTGTGCTAACTACAAAACCTAGGAAAACTACACTATCTACACAAAAGGTGTATTTTTCTAAGTTACCAAAAAGATGATTACTCCTAAGAAGAGAAAAAACATGCCTTAGATGTCCTAAATGATCATCTAGGTTCCTAGAGTAAACTAAAATGTCATCAAAGTAAACTATACAAAATTTACCAAGGCAATCCCTCAGTACATGATTCATTAAGCGCATGAATGTGCTTAGGCATTAGTTAGCCCAAAAGGCATAACCAACCACTCATAAAGACCAAATTTAGTCTTAAAAGCAGTTTTCCACTCATCACCCTCGTTGATCCTTATTTGGTGGTAACCACTTCTAAGATCTATTTTTGAAAATATTTTTGCCCCATGCAATTCATCCAACATGTCATCAAGACAGGGGATTGGGTGCCTATATTTGATGGTGATGTTGTTGATTGCACGGCAATCAACACACATCCTCCATTGGCCATTCTTCTTGGGCACCAACAAGACTGGCACAGCACAAGGGCGTAGACTCTTTTGAACCCAACCCTTCTCTAACAGCTCATTCACTTGAGACTTAATCTCTTGGGTCTCCATGGGGTTGGTCCTATAGGCAGGTCTATTAGGTAGACTTGCGCCAGCCACCAAATCAATTTGATGTTCTATACCCCTAATGGGAGGAAGTCCTTTCGGAACCTCATTAGGGAATATGTCATCAAATTCTTTTAAAATATCTTGAACCCCTTGAGGAAGGTGCTCATGTGCATGGGCTGTGGCAGTGCTCTCAGCAGAAGAATGCAAAATGGGAGAAGGATTTGATGCTTCTTTGAAAAAGAGGAGATAAAAGGGCTTGTTAGTCAAAGGAGCTTCTTTTAAATCACGTTTAGTAGCAAATAGGCTCCTTTTACTAATATTCCCTTTCGAAGGGGCATCACCTTCCGACTCTCTCTCTTTACCGTTTTCAAGCTTTAAGGGTAAAGCTTGTTGTGTTTTTTTTTTTGTTTTTGTTTTTCCTCAACTCTTTTCTTTTTCATCGCAAATTGATCCTCAGCCACTTGAGAATGTGACAAAAGATACAATTTGAAGCACTTTTCATTATGGGTGAGAATTATTTGGTTGGAGTGACCATGGTGAATAGCTTTTTTGTCAAATTGCCATGGTCTTCCTAATAGGATATGACCAGCCTCCATAGGAACTATGTCACAAAGAATCTCATCATTATAAGATCCTATGGAAATTGGAACCATAACTTGTTCATTGACTACCATCTCCCCTTGCTCATTGAGCCATTGCAATTTGTAAGGTTTGGGATGGGGCATGGTAGTCAAGGCTAGCTTTTCAACCAACCTAGAGCTACAACAGTTACAACAGGAGCCACTATCAACAAGGAGAAAACATACTTTGTCATTTACTTTACATCTTGTATGGAAGATGTTCTCTCTTTGTGACTGGCCAAGCTCTAGAGGTTGGCTTCCAAGAAGCCTTTGAATCATAAGGAGGTCCCCCTCATAAGGAAAAGCTTCCCCACACTCTTGTTCAAAAGTATGTCCCCCTTCTTCCTCACTCTCACTAGAGGAGGAAGATGAGCTATTCTCACTACAAATGTCTTGTCCCCTCATGATCATGGTTTTCTTGTTAGGGAATTGAGAGGCAATATGGTCTCTCCCAAGACATTTGAAGCATTTGATACTACTTTGCCTCTCAGTAGGCTTAGTAGTAGGGGGTTTTCTCTCTACATGAGGTGCTTTTGTATCTTGAAAATTCTTGGGTTCCTCTTTGGGAAAACCCTTGAAAGAGTTTCCCTTAAGTTGGTCTCTCTTTGAGTAAGAGGGAAAATTTTTTTTAAAGCTTTTTCTCTTGAGTTGATTCTCAGCTCTTACACAAAGTTCTACCAACTCATCAAGGTTTGAGTATGAAAGAAGTTCTACCTTATCTCTAATGTCAGAGCTTAATCCACACAAAAACCTAGCAAGGGTCGCATTGGGTTCCTCAATGATATTGGCCCTTAGTATGAGAAGCTCCATCTTTTGTCTATACTCCTCAATACTTAGGTTATGTTGCCTAAGTCTTTGGAGCCTATCCAAAAGATCCCTCTCATAATATGAAGGAATGTGCCGTCTTCGTAAACAAGTTTTTAAATCATTCCAGTAGCGAATGTCAGGCATTTGTTTACAGACCCTATCCTTGACTAACCCATCCCACCAATGCAAAGTAGAACCTTGAAAACTAAGGGAGGCCAAAGGTACTTTCCTTTATTCACTAATTTCATAGCATCGAAATAGTTGTTCCACTTTGACTTCCCAATCTAGGTAAGTCTCAACATCTTCCCTAACATGAAAATGGGGTAGGTCTACCTTTGGTTCCCTAGCCTGATTTATGTTCTCTTGAGGAGAATGATGATTGTATGATGAATGTGAGTGATGCTTATGTTGATTTCTATAGTATTCTTCTTCACTAGAGCTAAAATGCCTAGATGGAGATCTTATGAGAATTCCTTTATTTTTTCTATCACTCTCCCTCCCATATGTCCTCTTACTCTCTTGTCCTCTCATTCTCTCTTCTTCCTCTTTTTCTCTTTTTCTTTCTAGTTCTTTCCTTCTTCTCCTTTCTTCATCCTCTATTCTCTCTCTTTGCCTTCTCTCTTCTCGCTCTTTTTTCTCTTTTCTCATTTCGAACATCTCTTTTTTAAACTCTTCCTTCTCGTTTTGTTTTTCCTTTTCTTTTATTTCTTTTTTTCTCTCTTTTTCTTCTCTCTTTTCTTGTTCTTTAGCCATCCATTCCCTAAATTCTAAGTTAAGGTTTTCAAGAGTGTCTCCCTTAGAAGGTTTTCTTTGGTTGACACTCTTACTTGATGAACAACTATGTGCACTAGAATGTGTGTGGGAAGTCATGGTGCTTGGATGCTAAAAACTAAAGGGTAGGCCAAAAACTTTTTTTTTTCAAGCAACACTCCTCTCTTTTTTTTTTCTCACCTAAGGTGGCTTGATGAGTCTTTGGAACTCTTAGCCTCTACACATTTTTTCAAAATAACATAAAATAAAATAAAAGTGCAAGAATGTAAAAGAGAAAGAGCTCTAATCGTGCTCCTAAGGTGTTGAAGGAAGTGTACCACTTCTCCCTTCTTCACCTAATTAACGAGGAACTACGCTAAAATTAACCAAAATTATTACAAACCAAGGGAGGGCCTTAAGGGCACTCAAACTCCCAATCTAAAATTAAGTATACACAATACAAAGAATAAAAAAAAATAAAACAAAGTCTTCACTCCAAGCTTTTTGGTGTTTGTCTCCTTTTGATCAAACCCCTTTGAGTTGCATCAACCCACCCCAAGAATGCTACCCTTGTTTCCTCTTGTTTGGACTTGCCAAAATTTTATATATGGAACCTTTCCCAACCTTTCCTTACCAAGGCCGAATACAACACAAGATAACAAACAAAGGTGAATAACAAAACAAGGTTCATAAATCCAAGTGGATAGATTAAACAATGACAAACTCAAAGAAGTAAAGAAGACAAGCAAGAAAACATAAGGCTCATAAAGGAAGGTAGCACACAAATAACTTTCCTAGATTAGCTCTAAGAGTAGAGATGAAAAAAGACTCAAACAAAAAAAAATGAAACCAATAGTTGCACACTTAATAAAATTTAAGTGACCAAAAACCAAAAAGCTTACTCAAGTAATTTTTTTTTTGAATCACAATTGGTTCCTCATATCAAATGTTTCTACTATTAGGTACACAACTTCAAATTTGTCTTTCTTTTGAGTTCTTTATCTTCTTTTTTTTTTAACTTGAATTTTTTCTTTTTTTTTTAAATTTTTCTAATCATTTTGCTGCACCTAATAGCTTGTTGAATTAAAATTTTAATGAGTATGCTTGAAATAATAACGCTTGAGTGAATAAGCACAAAGTAAGGTCACACAATTTTCAAGCAATGCATGCAACTAAAGGCAAAACAACTTAGTAGTTCCAAATACCACTGAACTAATGGTGCTTAAGGAATGATTTAGGGCTGATTTTGAAGTAAATTGATTGCTCAAATTACTAACACAATTCACCCAAGCTAAAATTCCATGAAGAGGCACCAATAGTGAAGGTAAACCAAGTGGAAAACTACTAATAATTCAACATAAAACAAGAAACATATAAAGATTGAATTGAGCAAATATTTAAGAACAACAAAGAGAATAATATGCTTGAACTAAAAGCATAAAAGACTTAAGAGACTCAACAAGAGGTTCACCTCTTAGGAGCTCAATTCAAAATGTTTTTGAAGGCTTTTTTGTAAAAATTTTAAGAGGCTAAAACCTATGGAATTTAAATGAGACAAAATAGGAACTAACATGACTAGTATTTGATAAAATACAAGATTAAGAAAAAATAAAACACCTAAAAATAGAGCAAAAATTTCAGCAAGAGACTCAAAACAAAAGGCACAACAAAGTGGCCAAAGTTGATCACCACAATGGTGTGGAAAAATCCTCAACCATGTGGGTTTAATGGTCACAACTTCTTAGGCACACTTTAACTTAAAAAACCAAGGGAAAATTAAGCAACTTGAACACAAAAATAATATGCAAAGAAAGGGACAAATAAAATCACATCAAATTAAATGGAACATAGGCGCGTAGATAGAAAACAAAAGCGCATATAATAGCAAGAATAAAAAGTTATACTACTAGACAATAAAAGAAATAGAGATGACAAAAAATGAAGGAATTTAAAATAAAGAGATCAAAGAGATAAACAACAAAGCAAAAAAAATTGAGAAAGAACGTGACCTTTAGAAAGTGGCTCTGATACCACTTGATGTGATATTTGATGATCACGTGCCCAAAGGATCCTTTCTAAGGTCACTTGGAAGGGAAATGGATTTATGGAGAGGAAATGAATGGGGTGAGGCGCCACAAATACTAGGTTTGATAAGCCAAAGGGGAGAGGCCACAAGGGAAGGGTCCCTTGATAACTCTTAGAAGCTCTCACAAAGGATAAAGAGAGACACTCAAAGGTAAGAACCTCACAACCAATATGGTCTCTAGGATTAAATTCAAGTGTAAAAAATACAAGTGGGGGAGGAGCTCCTATTTATAGAGGTAGCTAACCTCTTGAACAAGATAACCTAAAAAAGAAAGGGTAGGATTAAAAGGAGAGATCTAAGGGAGGAGGATTGAGAAACAATTCCCTCCTTAGATCATCAAACTTGGTGCCCAAGTTTCTCAAACTAAGGGCCAAGATTCCTTCTTATTAGCTTAGGGGGTTTATGTAGGAAAAGAGGGGTGTAGATATCAAGGCTACCCCTTATTTCCTTCATAAAGACCCAAAAAGCTAAATCCACCTTCTAAATTCCTAAGACAACTCCTAAAAATAAAAAATGGACTAAATACATGTCCCAAATTAAATTCTTAATACTCCTCAAAATTAAAATAAAGGAAAATTATATTTTATTAACTAAAGTCCCTAGCCTAATATCTTCACTCTCCATAGGAGGTGAAGTCTTCCTTTGTCTGCAAGGGCCAAGATAACAATATAAATATAAGGTTAGCTTTAGCACGTGATTGAATAGAGCTATAACCTTTGAAAACCACCTTCTTAAGAAGCTTTGTAAGAACCTTCTATGAGAAATGATATTTTTTTTATTAGTAGACATAAGTTAGGTGCTAAATAAAAAGCTTGTTTGAAGTATAGACACAATAATATTTATTATGTTTTACAAATGCATCTTATTATATGCAAACGCATGTCCAGACATACAGACGCAAATCAAAACAACTTTTATTCTACTATTCAAACACGGTTTAAAGACAACTTTATAAAACTATTCTAAATATGACCAATCTTACTATGAATAGATGTTGTGATAGAAGTTAGCAAGAAACTCAATTTTATTTTGGTTTACTCTTAACTAAGCTACATTCAATCTCTTCCAGGTACCTCTTGGAGGGTTCCACTATTTTGAAACCAAAATAATACAATTACTCTTACTCCCACTCTAAGATTACAACGACTATTCTAAACGAATCTTGATTTTACACTTAAACTCCCATTGAGTTTAAGAACAAAGTACACAAAGTCACTCCTAGCTATCTGAGTACACAAAGTCACTCTTGGTTATCCTGAGTATTCTTTAAATACTAAGTTATTATTGGATTCCAACCCAAAGATTCTTATGTTTGTATTATACAGACAAATTCTTAAAGAGAAGATATACAAGTTCTACACAACAAATTATAACTTCACAAAGTAAAGATGAATAATTTAAGCTCACAAATCATACGATCTTAACACTATACTATTTATGCAAACAAAGTATTTTCTATTCTTCTAATTTAGAAACGATTATGAAAAAGGTTTTCTCTTAGATTTATCTTTTTTTTTATTCGTTAATTTGTTCTTCATGCTCGAGTTGATATATATATATATATATATATATATATATATATAGAGAGAGAGAGAGAGAGAGAAAGAGAGAGAGAGGGAGGGGGGAGGGGGGTGGGGGGTGGGGTGGTGGGATAGAGAAAGAGAGAGATCTTTAAATCTGTTGAAATTAAATGAGTTTGTGTGTCTAAGGAATATGATGCTTTTGAAGTAGCATTAAACGATGTCGTAAATGGTTTCCACTGCTTTTGATATTGTATCCCATATGCTTGTTTCATTAAATAGGCACATGTGCTTCTTGAAGCAACTAGTTGCAGTGATAACCTAAAAAGCTATTTAATTAGTCGTTTGAGATGGATACACCCATTATTTGTCTATGGTCTTTATGCACCACTTGTCTTTGCCCTTTCGGTTTACTTGCATATTTCAAATATGATTGTTTGAAATAATGTTCTATATATTGAGAATTGATTCAGAAGATAGAACAAATATGATAAACTTGATCATGTAGATAAAAAATCAATCTTAATTTCTTTAGCTTCTACATCTCATCATAAGAAACTTCTAGAAAGTCTTATCTAACATGATACGTTTCTCATTTCTACAGATGCTTAACATTTATGATTATATGGTATAATGTATGCTTGGATGCTTATGACATACAAACCTTTTGATGTGTGTCTTCATCTTATAAAGCAATATAACATTCTTGTGTGCATTTTCATCTTGGTAAGATTTGCCTTCATCTGGTGCAACCTTCAAGGTATTTGTCCATTGATCCTCTTCAAGTTTCTTCAATCCTTGAGAAATAGAAGTGAAGAGATGAGAGAATAGAAGGTGAATGGTGCCATTTCTAGAGAAGATAAGTCATTGGAGATAGCTCGCCACAAAGGAAAGAGTCATTGGTAAAAGCTTGTGAAGAACTCTACTCTAGGGAGAGAGAATTCAGACATTCTTTAGAGAGAAAACTCAACTCTCAAGTTTTTATTCTTAAAATTCAAGTGTTGTAAATGTTACAAGAGGGGGTGAGGTTGTATTTATAGAATTAGGAAGTGATTAGGAGTCTAGACACTTTAATTAGGGGTTTAGTCTGTTAAACATGTGTTAATTATGCTAAGCAAGATTAGCACATGTTTAGGAGAGGTAGATAACCAAACAAAGCCCTAATAAAGTGGATCTTGTTCCCTCATGTGAAACTTAGATCCTAAAATTGTGGATCTAGTTTCCCATGTGACAACTAGAACCTAAAATTTTGGATCTAGTTCCCCTATATGCCAACTAGATCTTAAATTTATGGATCTTAGTCTCTCATATGCCACATGGATGTGAATTAAGGGACAAAAAGGGCCCACATGCCATCTAGTTGGTTATGGGGGTTTTAAGAAGGAAATTCGAGGTGTTGTTTAGTAAACTATAAGCCCTAACCTTCTAAAAAGCCCACCTAAACAACTCACTTCCTAAATCTACTAATTACACCTCTATTAACAAAATAAAAGAATTTACAAGCCAAATTAAATTCAGCCAATCAAAAAAATTAAACCTAAAAAGAAAACTATGTACTATATAATTTATACACATGAACTAGGCTACATCTTGATGACCAAAAGAAGGTAATGTCTTCATTCTTCTCCTCTAGCCAAATCCTCTTCTATCCTCCTAGCCATGGCCCTTGTGATAAGAGCCTTGCAACAATCCTTCCTTCTTGAGAAGGATTTAACCTCAAATCTGGAGGTCTTTCTTCCTTTTCTTCCAATTTTGCAATGAGATAGCAAAATAATCAGCAGGTTTAAACTCCAAAGGGTTGGGAGAGTAAGGGTTTTATGAGATAGCCGCTCAAGATTAGGTTAGTTGAGGTATTGCAAGGGCCTCCACATAGTGGCTCTCCAGCCTAGGCCCAATGCACTAAGTATGAGTTTCAGTTGATTAGAAGTAGATGAGACTATACTAAGTGCACTATAGTACTCATCAAGGAAGGCTAAGTAAGCCTTATCCTTTTGTTCACCCCAAGAAAGTATGATGGGCCTAAGGGTGGACCATTCTTACATGGTCTCTTGAGGTTGAACTTGAGATTGGCTTTGAGTCTCCAATATCATGGGTTGAATCTCATGTTCAACTGAAGTGGCCTCATCTATAAGTAGAGTATAAGGTTGTGATGTTTTATGCTCAATGGTAACAGACACAATCACAACTTCCTTATGGGAAGAGGTACCTTCAATAAGATCCTCCTTGTAATCCAAGGGCTAATTTTCTTCAAGGTTATCCTCTCCTTTCATGTCTCCCAAATCTTGAACTTGATGTTCATGATCAAGCTCAAAAGGTGAAGATTCAAGCTTAACACTTGGGAGTGTATGCAATGGTACATTTTCAAGTTGAAGGTAGAGAGGTTGTTGCATAAAGAAGTTATGTTTTAAGTTCACTTTTGTAAAAAAATGAACCTCCTTTATCACAACCTTCTTGGAAGTGACACTTCCTTCCATCCCATCAACTAATAATGCTTGCTTATTTTTATCTTTTTGTTTTTCTCTTCTTCTCCCTTTTTATTTTTCATGCTAAGTTGATCTTCTGCTACCTGTGCAAGTGTTAGAGGATACAACTTTATATGTCTATCCATATGGGTGAGGACTATTTGGTTAGAATAACCATGGTGAATGACTTTCTTGTCAAATTGCCATGGTCTTTCAAGCAAGATGTGACCAACCTTTATAGGGACAATATCATAAAGTATTTCATCATTGTATGTTCTTATTGAGATTGGTACCTTTACTTGCACATTGATCACCATTTCCCCATGCTCATCGAGCCATTGAAGTTTATATGGTTTTGGATGGGGAATTGGGGTCAAAGTTAGCTTTTCTACCAACCTTGAGATGTAACACGAACCACTGTCTACAACGAGACAACATACCTTATGTTTTACTTTACATCTAGTATGAAATATGTTCTCTCTTTGAGATCGTGTTAGCTCAGTAGGTTGGCTTTCCAGAAGCCTTCTAATTATTAAGAGGTCCCCCTCACATGCATAAGCATCTTCAATGTGAGAATTATATGCATGACCCTCTTTTTCCTCACTCTCACTAGAGGAGGAATGTGAGCTACTCTCACTGCTATACATGTCTAGGTCCCTCATGATCAATGCAAGGCATGCCCTTGGAAGCTAAGGGTAGCCAATAGGACTTTCCTTTCCTCCTTATCTCATAGATTTAAAGAGTTGTTCTACCTTGACTTCCCAATCAAGGTAGGCTTCCACATCCTCTCTACCATGGAAGGGAGGAAGGTATACTTTTTTCTCCATTGGAGGGGGCACATGTTCATGATGATGATTATGATTCTGGTTGGATCTCTTTGATCTTTCATAAAAATTTTCTTTTTCTTCATTGTAAGTGTATGAGGGAGATCCATGCTCATACACTTTATTTTTTCCTTTATTTATTTTTTCTTCTTCCTCTCTTTTTTTTTTCTCTTCCCCTCCTTCTTTTCTCTCTTCCTCTTCTTTTTTGTTTTCTTCTCTCTTCTTTTTCTTTCCTCTCTTTTTTTCTTTCTTTATCCTTTTCCTCTTTTATTTGTTTATCCTCCATAATCCACTCTCTAAATTCTTAATCAAAGCTCTCAAGAGAGTTAACCTTAGGTGAGTGCCTTTGGTTAACACTCTTGTTACTTGAGGCACTAGTGTGTGAATGTGAAGGCATAGTGTGAAGAGATAACTAGACGCGGCAAAGGCTTATAAAACACTCATCCCTTTCTTGTGATAAGAGCCTTGCAACAATCCTTCCTTCTTGAGAAGGATTTAACCTCAAATCTGGAGGTCTTTCTTCCTTTTCTTCCAATTTTGCAATGAGATAGCAAAATAATCAGCAGGTTTAAACTCCAAAGGGTTGGGAGAGTAAGGGTTTTATGAGATAGCCGCTCAAGATTAGGTTAGTTGAGGTATTGCAAGGGCCTCCACATAGTGGCTCTCCAGCCTAGGCCCAATGCACTAAGTATGAGTCTCAGTTGATTAGAAGTAGATGAGACTATACTAAGTGCACTATAGTACTCATCAAGGAAGGCTAAGTAAGCCTTATCCTTTTGTTCACCCCAAGAAAGTATGATGGGCCTAAGGGTGGACCATTCTTACATGGTCTCTTGAGGTTGAACTTGAGATTGGCTTTGAGTCTCCAATATCATGGGTTGAATCTCATGTTCAACTGAAGTGGCCTCATCTATAAGTAGAGTATAAGGTTGTGATGTTTTATGCTCAATGGTAACAGACACAATCACAACTTCCTTATGGGAAGAGGTACCTTCAATAAGATACTCCTTGTAATCCAAGGGCTAATTTTCTTCAAGGTTATCCTCTCCTTTCATGTCTCCCAAATCTTGAACTTGATGTTCATGATCAAGCTCAAAAGGTGAAGATTCAAGCTTAACACTTGGGAGTGTATGCAATGGTACATTTTCAAGTTGAAGGTAGAGAGGTTGTTGCATAAAGAAGTTATGTTTTAAGTTCACTTTTGTAAAAAAATGAACCTCCTTTATCACAACCTTCTTGGAAGTGACACTTCCTTCCATCCCATCAACTAATAATGCTTGCTTATTTTTATCTTTTTGTTTTTCTCTTCTTCTCCCTTTTTATTTTTCATGCTAAGTTGATCTTCTGCTACCTGTGCAAGTGTTAGAGGATACAACTTTATATGTCTATCCATATGGGTGAGGACTATTTGGTTAGAATGACCATGGTGAATGACTTTCTTGTCAAATTGCCATGGTCTTTCAAGCAAGATGTGACCAACCTTTATAGGGACAATATCATAAAGTATTTCATCATTGTATGTTCTTATTGAGATTGGTACCTTTACTTGCACATTGATCACCATTTCCCCATGCTCATCGAGCCATTGAAGTTTATATGGTTTTGGATGGGGAATTGGGGTCAAAGTTAGCTTTTCTACCAACCTTGAGATGTAACACGAACCACTGTCTACAACGAGACAACATACCTTATGTTTTACTTTACATCTAGTATGAAATATGTTCTCTCTTTGAGATCGTGTTAGCTCAGTAGGTTGGCTTTCCAGAAGCCTTCTAATTATTAAGAGGTCCTCCTCACATGCATAAACATCTTCAATGTGAGAATTATATGCACGACCCTCTTTTTCCTCACTCTCACTAGAGGAGGAATGTGAGCTACTCTCACTGCTATACATGTCTAGGTCCCTCATGATCAATGCAAGGCATGCCCTTGGAAGCTAAGGGTAGCCAATAGGACTTTCCTTTCCTCCTTATCTCATAGATTTAAAGAGTTGTTCTACCTTGACTTCCCAATCAAGGTAGGCTTCCACATCCTCTCTACCATGGAAGGGAGGAAGGTATACTTTTTGCTCCATTGGAGGGGGCACATGTTCATGATGATGATTATGATTCTGGTTGGATCTCTTTGATCTTTCATAAAAATTTTCTTTTTCTTCATTGTAAGTGTATGAGGGAGATCCATGCTCATACACTTTATTTTTTCCTTTATTTATTTTTTCTTCTTCCTCTCTTTTTTTTTTCTCTTCCCCTCCTTCTTTTCTCTCTTCCTCTTCTTTTTTGTTTTCTTCTCTCTTCTTTTTCTTTCCTCTCTTTTTTTCTTTCTTTATCCTTTTCCTCTTTTATTTGTTTATCCTCCATAATCCACTCTCTAAATTCTTAATCAAAGCTCTCAAGAGAGTTAACCTTAGGTGAGTGCCTTTGGTTAACACTCTTGTTACTTGAGGCACTAGTGTGTGAATGTGAAGGCATAGTGTGAAGAGATAACTAGACGCGGCAAAGGCTTATAAAACACTCATCCCTTTCTTGTTTTATCTCCTAAGTAGGCAAGTGAGTCTTTGGAACTGAAGCCTTCCTAAATGGAATTGTTGGAAGAAAACTTAAAGGACAAGAAATGTAAAATTGCAGGGTTCTAGCTGTGCTCCTAAAGGTAATGGAGATGATGTACCACTTCCTTCTCCCTACATTAAACCACGAGAGATTAAGAGATTAAAAGAATCTTACAAACTAAATGATTGACCTCTATAAGGTATCAACACTCCCAAGCAAGCTAAAAACAAAATAATTAACCTAATTACAAATCACTAAAAATTACAATTCAAAAGAAAAAGGTCTTTAACTCCTTGCTCCCTTAAGTGTTCTCAAGAGTGCCTGGTTCTTCCCTTGGAGAGGTTCACCCAAGCTCCTAAGTTCCTCCTAAGATGTTACCTTTGAAGACAAGTCTCCAAAGAAGGCTCACCTACAAGAATCAAACACCAAACCACCAACCAAAACAAGCACCAAAGTTCCAAGAGTAGAAGTTCAAAGCAAAAAAAAGGATTTCAACAAAATTAGTAGACTATCCAAATGGAAAGAATATCATGAACAATCTAGAAAGAATTATTTAGAGACAAAAAACTATGATAAAAGATAATGAAAGAAGGAAGCACAACAAAAGAATTACCTAAGAATGGAACTAGAACAAGATTAGGGACTAAAATGCAAAATAGCAAAAATTTTCACAAATTGCACCAAGGTCCAAATCAGTTTGGCTGTGAGCTATTCAAGTATTCTCAAGAAATTTACAACCAATTTTAAGCACTTCTGTTGCAAAATTAATTTGCTACTAGGCACACCTACTTTGCATTATTTTTTTTTCTTTTAGTTCTTTGTATTTTTGCTCTTTTCTTTTCACTTTCTTTTGATTTCTTTATTTTTATTCTTTTCTAGGTGCACCTAATCATGTTTTCAGTTTAAAAATTTGTGAGTGATTTAGGAAAAGTAAACGCTTGAGAAGAAGAGGTAAGCTAAGGCACAAAATTTTCAAACACAAGTGCAATTCATGAAAAATTAGTAACTCAAAGTGCACTCAAATTTTAGAAGTGATTTAAGAAATGTTCAAAGATCCCTTTTTGTGATTTACAACCACTTTTTATACAAGTTTTAAGGCTGAAACAAGCTCACAAAATTGCTCAAGTAATTTCACACACAATCACTTCAAGTCTTAGTGCAAAGAGAGCTACTAAAATTCAAGTAATGAACAAAGACTCTAAGATGAAATTGAGCCATAAAATTTTGAGAAAATTTTTTAATGAATCATGCATGATCTAGAAGCATGTACACTAAAGAAGAGACTCCAAAATTTACAACTCAAAATCAAGGAACTTACAAACACCAAATTATATGAAGTAAGAACTCAAAATAAAGACGTAAAACCTAAAGAATTTTAATCTGACAAAAACAATGTGATGCATGCCTCCCTTGATCTTTTTCTAGAGGTTTTCTTCTTTGGTGAAATGGTTTATGGAAAGGTAAGAAGTGAGGTGGTTTTAGGCGCCACTTAAGGTAAGATAAGCCTAAGAGGGAAAGTTTGCCACAAGGGATGGAACCCTTGATAAAAACCTAAGGAATTCTCAAAGAGAGAAGGGTGGACACTAAGAGAATTTTGGCCAACTCAAGGTTTTTCCATTCAATAAAGTGTAAAAAATACAAGAGTGTGAAGGAGCACCTTTTTATAGAGGGAGCCAACCTCTTGGACAAGTCAAGAAGGAAAGGAAGGGTTAGGATTAAAAGGCATCATCCAAAGGAGGAGGATTGAAGCCCAAAGTCCAATCAATCCCCTCATTTAAATGAGAATCGGTGCCCAAGCTACCTCATCCAAGGGCCAAGATTACTCCTTTATTATTTTTGGGTTTTATTTAGGAAAAGACGGTGTAGTTATCAAACTACCCCCTTATTTCCTAAATAAAGGCCCAAAAGCTAATCTTACCCCTTCTTATTACTAAGACACCTCCTAGAAAATGAAATGGACTAATACATGTCCAAAATAAAATCCTAGGTTCCTAAAATAAAAATTACAAGTAAATAAGTCATGACTTGCATAACTTGATGGTCATATGGAGGTGAGATCTTCCTTCTTCTACTCTAGCCATGTCTTCTTCTATTTTCCTAGCCATGGCCCTAGTGATAGGGCCCTTGCTTAGGGAGAATGCATCATCTCCTCCCTCTTGGGAAGGATTTGACCTCAAATCTGATAGGTCCTCCTCTTCTTCATCAGTACCTACAAAAGGGATCAAATCACAAACATTAAAGGTAGTACTGACACCGTAGTCCTCAGGGAGATCTAATATGTATGCATTGTTGTTCACTCTCTTGAGGACTTGAAAGGGACCATCTCCTCGGGGGCTAAGCTTGGACTTCCTTTGAGTAGGGAAGCGATCCTTCCTCAAATGAAGCCATACCCAATCCCCTTCATTGAAGATAATTTCTTTCCTATCCCTATTGGCTATACTAGCATACTCCTTTGAATGATGTTCAATGTTGGCCTTTACCCTTTCATGTAATTTTTTAACAAAATCCGCTCTTACTATTCCTTCTTTGTGAACAGAAGAAGGGAATGGTAAGGGCAAGATATCAAGAGGAGTGAGGGGGTTGAAGCCATAAACAACTTCAAAGGGAGAATGCTTGGTGGTCCTTTGAACCACCCGGTTGTATGCAAACTCAATATGGGGTAGGTATTCATCCCAAGACTTGTGATTTCCTCGAAGAAGTGTCCTAAGCATAGTAGATAGAGATCTATTTACTACCTCAGTCTGCCCATCAGTTTGGGGGTGACATGTTGTATAAAATAAGAGTTTAGTTCCTAGCCTTGCCCAAAATGTTTTCCAAAAGTGGCTAAGGAACTTCACATCTCTATCAGAGACTATGGATTGGGGAATTCCATGTAAACGGACAACTTCTTTAAAGAAAAGTCTCGCGATGTTGCTTGCATCATCTATCTTGTGGCATGGTATAAAGTGAGCCATTTTTGAAAATCTATCTACCACCACAAAGATAGAGTCTGCACCTCGTTGGGTTCGAGGCAGGCCAAGGATGAAATCCATACTAATATCCAGCCAAGGTGCAGAAGGAGTAGGTAAGGGTGTGTACAATCCATGAGCCATTGTCTTAGACTTAGCTTGCAAGCAAGCAATGCATCTACGACAATGTCTATAGACTTCTTTCTTCATATGGGGCCAAAATAATTTTTCTTGTAAAAGCAGAAGAGTTTTGTTAATTCCAAAATGCCCCATGAGCCCACCCTCATGGCTCTCTTTTGTAACAGATTTCTTATAGACCCTTGGGGTACACAAAGTCTACTACCTTTGAAAAGGTACCCCTCACTCACAAAGAACCCATTTTGAGATTTACATGCAAATGTAGAGGCAGCAAAAATGGATCCAAAATCCTTATCAGAAAGATACATTTCTCTAATATTATCAAATCCAAGAATCTTTGCACTTAAGGTGGTGTAAAGGGTATGTCTACGAGACAAAGCATCAGCCACCACATTATGTTTTCCTTTCTTGTATTTTATGATATAAGGGAAAGTCTAAAGAAATTCTACCCATTTAGCATGCCTTTTATTAAGCTTTCCTTGACCCTTCAAATACTTAAGTGACTCATGGTCACTATGAATAATGAACTCCCTGGGTACAAGATAATGTTCCCAAGTTTGAAGGGCCCTTATCAAAGAGTAAAACTATTTATCATAGGTGGGGTAGTTTAAGGTGGCTCCATTTAGTTTTTCACTAAAATAAGCCACGGGATGACCACCTTGTAACAACACAGTTCCCACACCCACTCCCGATGCATCACACCCTAGCTCAAAAGTTTTAGAAAAGTCAGGAAGAGCTAAAACTGGTGCATGGGCTAGTTTCTCTTTGATAACTTCAAAGGCTTTTTGTTGTTTTTCACCCCAAAGGAAAGGAGTATCCTTCTTCACCAAATCATTGATTGGTGAGAAAAGTGTGGAGAAGTTAGGCACAAAGCGCCTGTAAAAGCTTGCGAGACCATGAAAACTCTTGATCTCAGTCACACTTTTTGGGGTGGGCCATTCTTGGATGACTTTGATTTTGTCGGGGTCCACTTGAACCCTATTTTTATTAACTATAAAACCTAAGAACACCACTCTCTCCACACAAAAATTACATTTTTCAATATTTCCATAGAGTTGGTGTGACCTAAGAATGCAAAAGACGCGCCTAAGATGACCTACATGTTCATCTAGGCTCTTGCTATACACTAAGATGTCATCAAAGTAAACTACACAAAATTTTCCTAAGCAATCCCTAAGGACATGAGTCATAAGCCTCATGAAGGTGCTTGGGGAATTGGTAAGCCCAAAGGGCATTACCAACCACTCATAAAGCCCAAACTTGGTCTTAAAAGCAGTTTTCCACTCATCACCTTCCTTGATGCGGATTTGGTGATAACCACTCTTAAGATCAATTTTCGAAAATAATTGGGCCCCATGCAATTCATCAAGCATGTCATCAAGCCTAGGGATAGGGTGCCTATATTTGATGGTGATGTTATTGATTGCTCGACAATCAATGCACATCCTCCATTGGCCATTCTTCTTAGGCACCAACAAGACTGGCACAGCATAAGGGCTTAGGCTTTCTTGAACCCAACCCTTCTCCAATAGTTCTTGGACTTGAGATTCAATCTCCTTGGTCTCCATGGTATTAGTCCTATAAGCAGGCCTATTAGGCAGGCTAGCCCCAGGTACCAAGTCTATTTGGTGTTCTATACCCCTAATTGGAGGAAGTTCTTTGGGAACTTCATCAGGGAATATATCACCAAACTCCTTTAAAAGCTCTTGAACCTCTTGAGGTAGGTTCTCATGTCCAATTTCTATGGCAGTGCTAAAGGAAGAATGGCTTGGATATTGGAGTAGCATAAAGCTCGTCAAAAGGATTTGATGGCTTTAATTTGTTTTCTACATACTCTTTTAATTCGTCAAATTGCCTTTGAGTATGTTTAAGCCCTGCTTCTTTATCCAAATACAGATTTGATTTTCCACGTATCTTTAATGCTTCTCTGACTTGAAATTCTAAAGAACTTATCTTGTCTTTCAGTTCTTTAAAATGTTGTTGTAATTTGTTAGAGACTTTTTGCACCTGTTTCTCTAAATCAGATACTTTTTCAAGCTTTTGATCAATCTTTTGGAGATATTTGTTCTGAGCAACCATATTTTGCGTTTGCCAGTTTAAGACCTCTTCTGACTGAGCAATACCCTTTAATTTTCCATCAGGTAACACTTCTGACGGAGTAACATAGGGTCTTTGTTGAATTCCTCTGTTGATGTTAGTTTGTCGAATAAGAGGAGGGAAATCCTCTTCTTCCTCCTCATAAGGATCTTGAGAATCTGGAGAGAACATTATGCATTCACTTATTCTTGCCATTTGGGTAGCATAGCTTTTTTCCTCTGTTCTGCACATCTGGTGAGAAGGCCGAATTACCTCTTTAGTTGAAAAACTATTCTCTATATTTGGCAAAGGTGGCCAAGTGATTAGATCAGCATCATTTGGAGGAAGGAGATCAAAAGATTTTGGTGTTTCCCTTATACAAGAAGTACCAGTTTTCTTTTTCTCTTCTGCCCTGAGAAGTTTTATCATCTCATCATAGATAGGTAAGGGCTTTAAAGGGTTATGGAAAGCAACCCATGGACGATTGTTGGGATCTGGCTTTCTTGCTTTTGGTGGTGGCCGACATGGCCTGCCTGGCTTTTTCTTTCTTTTAACATCATCATCACTGTCATCGCTATCACTATCATGGTCCATCCAGCAGTCACAATCACTGTCACACATAATGGGGTCAACATCCCACAAAAAGTAAGCATTTAGCTTATCAGAGTAAATGGAAGACCCATTAGTCCTGAAAGCATAGACTGGAATACTTCTCTCTTTTCTCTAAGATAAATCATCAATGTTAAAAAGACGGGACCATCTAATAAGATGTGGATTCCTCTTTCTTTTTGTAAATAGCTTTGACTTTGCAATCATTTTGCCTCCTGTAAACAGGACTGTCAGCAACGATGGATTGTGTTTGTGATTTAAAATTTTCATAGTTACTGATCCACTCAAGTGGAATCAGTTGTTCTAATTCAGATCTGGAAATCTGTTTTGGCATTTGGACTATAGCAGGGACTCTGTCTTCTTGGTTAGCAATTACCATCAGAGCACTTTCAGATACATCAGCTTCAGAGGGAAGATCAAAACAATGATCTTGTAATCTGAAGATGATTTGATGGTGAAGCGTAGCAGCAATAGCTTCAGGGTGTTGTTTAGCTCCTACTATCTGAACTTGAACTTTAAACCTTTTTTAGAGTGTAGGATCTCTTAGTTGAACATTAAAATTGGGGAACATAGTTAAAACCACACTTCCAGCATTCAAAGTGGTTAACACTGTTCCTATCACCGCTTGCTCATATCTCTGAAAGGATGAATCGATAAGGGAGATTCTGGCAGTGACTGGTAGACCTTTTCTCCCATGAAGGGTTAGGGCCAACCTGACTGCTCCAAGGTGAAGAACGACATAATTTTGGGATCTCCAGGCATTTATCATATCCTGATCTATTTCTAGATCAACATATTGTTCCTGGAAAGTTGCGATGAGCGGACATTGATCTAATTTAGAAGCTTGGATAAACTTCTTTACTCCAGGACGAGGAGTTGAGATCAGATTTTTGACTTTATATGTAAAGCTAGATTTATGGCGGCGGAAGACGTTATAGGGACTTAAAAGAGGAGGAAACTGAGTTCTATCTAGGCTTCAGTAGCACACGAGTGAATTCTATAAGATTTTCTAATTTATCTGAAAAGGTCTTTTTACATGAAGGAGGAACTTCTAAGTTAATAGAAGACGTACGTAATAACGAAGGTTGCGGTGGTTTTTCACTCATTTTTGGAAAGGTTCTTCTCTTACTTACTCTCTCCTCACAAAATCATATCATATTTCCCAGATCAAGAATACCAAGATCTACAGCTAGATATCGGTTAGGCTCTGATACCACTTATGGTCGGGAGCCCTCATGACTCCCCATACTCATAAAAGAATATGCTCAAGAGTTCATGAAAAGATGTGACAAGTGTTAGAGAGCAAGGAAATGGCAATGAGGAATGAAATGCCCCTGTAAAGCATCATTGAGGTTAAGGTATTTGATTGTTTGGGCATTGACAAGAAGTTACCATGACAAGAAACTGTAGAAAAGAGAATTCAGACCTGGACACAAGTGGTGCTCTTCAATTCTAGACTCAAGTTGTTTCTAGGAAAGCTGAAATCAAAGTGATTTGTCCCCTACACCATAAAAGAAGTCAAACCATATGGGTAATTGAAATTCAAAACCAATCTTCCCAAAGGAGTTGGGTAGTGAATGGCCAAAGACTCAAATCCTACTTGGGTGGTGAAGTTGAGAAACTCACCACTGTTGTGGATTTGATTGACTCTTGAGTCTTTGGACTATTAGGTTTGTGACGTTAAACAAATGCTCATTAGGAGGCAACTCAATTCTCTATCCTTTATCTTGCTTTTTCTTTTATAGTTTTAATTATTTGTATTTGTGTAGTGTGTAGGTAAATTATGTACGTTTTTGCTTTTAGTAGTAGTTTAGAGTAGTTATGTTTCTATTTTTAGTTGTAGCTGTGTTTCAGTCAATGCTTTGTTAGTGTAATTAGTATAGTTTGTGGTTATTCTAAAATAGCTATTTACTTGTTGTTTTAGGTGTTTAGTTTAGTAGTTTGGTTTTTTATTGCTTATTGTCAGTATTTGTGTTTGAGTCATATAGTTGTGTTGTTATCTAGGTATTATGAATTTCAGGTTTAGCTTTTATATGTTCAATTTCAAGTATAAATGTGCATGTGTGTGATTCAAGTTGTGTTTTGTGTGTTTATGTAGTCATGATACCGAGTTTGTGCATTTGTAGGTAGTTTTAATGTGTTTTAGGAGTGAATTTGGCACATGTGTGTTTTGTGAGTCTTAGTGTTCATTTTGTGCATATGAGTGTCTAAGCAAGTTTGTTTAGTGAGGCGTAGGTGGTGGGTGTGGTTAATTGTGCAATTTGTTGTGTATTTTATGTTTTCACTATGTGAGTTGTTTAAGTGTGAAATATGCATGATTGTGAATTTTGAGTTTGTGGGTCACTTTTAATGTTTGGTCAAGTTTGTTTGGTTTATAATAGTGTAATTGTGGTGTTAGTTGTGAAGAATTGTGGTTAGTTTCTGTTTTAAGTAGGTAAGTTGTGTATTAAGCAGATTTGCTCACTTTAATTATGTAAAATTGCGTATGTATTGATTTGTCATTCTAGTGTTAAATTTGTTGATTTAAGAGTTGTGCAAGTTTGTTTAGTGTCCCATAGCATGGCTATAATTTTTGTTTACTCATTTCATGCATATTATGTGTTTTGACCACTTAGGTTGTGATTTTAGGCACATTTAGGCATTAGTTTTGTGTTAGATTGCATTTGCATAATTTGTTAATTCTGGTGTTAATATTGTGCATTTGATCTTGTAGACATGTTTGTTTAGGTTCATATGTGGTAGTTTTGTTGTTTATTGTGCCAAATTCATTGTAGATGTCAATTTGGATGCGTGAATTGTGAGTTTTGAGGCACAAAATCTAGTTTTCTAAACCAGATTGTGCAATCTGGTATACAATGCTCGCCATGTGGCCACTAGGCATCGGTTCTGCAGATTGGATTTTTTGAATATGAATGCCTAGTGCCCAGCCTGTAGCTGTTAGGCACTCATACCAAGTTGTACGTCTCACATATGAATGCCCTATACCCATTATGTAGTCATTGGCTGCTCATCTCTATTTTGTTTGCATTGGGTTTTTGGTCTCTACTGGGCACTGACTCACAAAGACCATTTTTCAACCCTCTGTTCTGTGTTTTCATGCATCCTTTCATATTTTATTTTCTATGATTTTTAATATTTTTAACTGTGTGTATTGTTGGTGTTCTGAATCTCTTTTGTAGGAACATCTCCCATGATCATCAATGTGACTTAGTCCTTAGGAGCCTAGGGACCAGACTCATTTATGTTAGAGGGGGGATAGGTCCTCCAGAGCTTAAAAAATTCCAGAACACCCTATTTGTAAAATTTTCTTAACATTTCTTTACATCTTCTTTTTGTTCATTAAAATTGCATAAATGTCTATTGGGTAACTTTAGTGGACATTGTTTTGTTAGCATATGCATTGTGTTTAAATTCATTACCTTCCCCTTTATAGGTGATCAAAATGCTCTTGTGCTATTTTTTATGCAATTTTTACTTGTGGATGCCATATAATGAGTTAAGCTAATTGTGTATTGTTGATTCTTTTGGCAAATTTGTGTGCATCTATGAAAGAGAGCATTACTGTGTGAGGTTTTGAGCTTAAATTATTATTGTTGTGTGAGTCACTATGTATTCCATATTGTTGATTTTGCTGTATTCCTACTGACTAATTCTTTACATGCATGATTGAGAAATGATCAACTTTTTGTTTCTTTATGTAGCCACTTAGCCAAATAGCTAACCTGTTTAATGCTTGATGCTTGATTTCTCCTTTGAGCTTTAATTGAATTTATTCTTGTTTATGAACCCTTGAGGTAAAACTAGTGCATTATACATTTCTTTACCTTAGGGTTGAGAAAGTGTGTATGTGAGATTGGTTCTGCAACAAGTTTAGGAGATAGTGTCTTTGGAGAGTCAAGTGCATTCTAAGGTTTAAGTGTGTTATATATTTATTACTAAAAAAAGAAGAAAAAGAAGCTTGAAATAAAAAGTTTGCTCATTGATTGATGCATATTGGAAATCTAGTTAACTCAAAATTATTTGTGAGAATTTTGGGGTTTGGGAATAATTTGTAAAAGGGATGAACTAATCTCATTGTATATCTCTATTTCAACCCTTCTAATTGTTTTCCTAGAAAAACCAATTTTCTTTCTAGTCCAACCAAGTTAGAAGATTAATAAAGTCCTTGTGATTTCAATTGTGCATAATTTGTTTTTTGTTGTGTTGAGATGAACAACAAAGTTGACTTGTTTAGGTAAATTGTATGACATGAGTGTTAATTTCCGCATTCAAACAGCTGTGTGGAGTGAAACAGTTTACCACTGAGGTTCCTCAAATTCTTTGATATGCATAGTTTGCCTTTTGAGTTTATTAGTGTATGGTAAACCTCTTTTTAGACTGTGTTAATTTTCTATGAGCATTCCATGATTGTGGTTACTGATAAAGGGAAGATTTTGTTTCTAGACTGTGTTGTGTTGCATTATTCATTTTGTCATAGTGAATTCTATTGTTGTTTCATTTTGTGATTTTTTTGTAATAGTATGCATCATGTTATGTTGTTTGTTAAGTCCACTAAAGTGTCTTTTTGCTTGAGAACAAAAAAAAACTTTAAGTTTGGGAAAGTTTGATAACTACCTAATTACCTATTTTATACATATAAAATAGAGTAGTTATCCTTATTTCAACTAATTTAAAGCTTTGTTTTCCTCCTTTTTATACAAAAAAAAAATTGAGAAATACTTATTACATATTTACTTTTGTGCATATTTTACTTCTATTTTCTTATTCTTCATTATTTGAGTCAGGTTTTTTTAAGGAGGCTAGAACAAGGTGGGAAGTCTGGAGACAGTGCCCAATGGCAAAAGAGTGGTTGCCTAGTTCTAGTCGGCGCCCAACGATGATAAAATGGGCGCCCAGTGCTCATAAACCTGAGAGGGGTAGTTTTTTACTTCTTGGTGCCTAACACTGGTGTGTGAACAAAGCCCCATTTATAAAGAAAAAGTTTACGAAACAGGGGAAGTTATTCAGAGAAGTGGTGCAACACATTAGAGTTCCTCTATTTCAGTCATCCTACCTCCATTTCACTCCATTTTTCACATCCATTTTATGACTCTATGTCACTAATCAAGCTCTCCAACTCCATGGATGACTAGATTCTTGTGGTTGGGGTTTTGATGTAACTTTGTCCTGAACTCCATTGTACATTTTGCTCTATTAATCTAAATTTATCATTCATTGTTAGAGTTTTTCTTTATCTTGCATTTGATTTATATATTTTTTGTTGGATTTCACTTGTTATCATTCATTAAAAATTATTTTTTTCTAAAAAATAAGATTAAAACGTTTATGTAACAAGTAAAAACACTAAGATAATCTAGATTAATATAATATTTTAAGTTCACAAATACTAAGGTTTTTTAACGATAGTCAGGTTAAATTTTCAAAATTTCAACTGAAAATATGTGAAATTTTTTTTTATATTTTTCAACAATAAATTTTTTAAAAGGAACATTTATTTAGTATTTACAAGTCACTATCAAGTAATCAACACCACAAGACATTATATAAAGTGAGTAAATAAGTCCGAAAATTTACTTTTAGGTAAGTTTGGTAGGTTACAACCTTGTAGATTGGGTTGTAAATGCTTGTTGAGTTGTAAGTTTTGAGCCATTAAGAAAAAATTTCCTCTTTTTAACCCAACCTAGCCTAAACTATGGTGGTTTGGATTTTCATCCATAAAACCAACATGCAAGAAAGTATGGTAGGTCGGATTGATCAAGGAGTTATATCCCACATTAATAGTTCGATTTAGTTGTGTATATTTTGGGTGATTAATTTTATTATTTATTATTTCTCATGGTTGAATTTTTTATATTAAAGTAGGTTATTTTAACTAGCACGTGATTTTCTAAACCGGAATTTGAGTTCTCTTTATTATTCATGGCTTGGTCTTCAAAGTATTTTAAAAGTAATAAAATATATTGTGTTTGGGAGAGAAAATGTTCAAGAAAAAATTAACTATAGGATGTTTGGTTCCAATAAAAATAAAAAAATAAATTTAAAAAAAAAAGGACTCATACTATTTTATATTCATCTTTGTATTTTTTTATTCAAAATAATATAATATATTAATTATTTATCTTTTATTTTTATATAGTTATGTATCTTCCACAATGAAAAATGTCGGTAAATGCAATCATATAAATCAATTCAATTAGATTTGTAAATAAACTTGGATGTAATCATATCAAATCTAATTCAACCCAATTTTGAACAATTCAAGAATTTGCACTTTGCGAATTTGATAATCCATGAACCAATTTGACCTATTTAATTTTTATTATTTTTATGTTATATTTTTATTTATTAAAGTGTAAATTACCACTAGACTAATTCTCAGGGATTGAACCTAGGATCTCTCTAACTCAATACAAAGAATTTACGATTAGACTAAGGTCAATTTAACACAAAATTAAGCATTTTTATGCTACATATAAACATAGTTTCAAACATAAATGTAAGAAGTCTAATAATAATAATAATACCAATAATAAAAATAATAATAACAATCATAATAATAGTAATAATAACAATAATAATAATAATTATTATAATATAATAGTAATAATAATTATTATAATAATAATAACAATAATAATAATCACAATAGTAATAATAATAATAATGATGATGGTGATGACAATGATAATAATAATAATAATAATAATAATAATAATAATAATAGTAATAATAATAATAGAATAATAATAGTAATAATCATAAAATAATACTAATAGTAATAAAATAATAATAATAATAGTAATAAGAATTATAATAATAATAATAATAAGAAGAAGAAGAATAGTAAGAATAATAATAATAATTATTATTACTATTATTATTTTATTTATTATTATTACTATTATTATTATTATTATTTTATTTATTATTATTACTATTATTATTATTATTACTATTATTTTTATTATTATTATTATTATTATTATTATTATTATTATTATTACTATTATGATTACTACTACTACTACTACTACTATTACTATTATTATTATTATTATTATTATTATTATTGTTGTTGTTGTTGTTGTTGTTGTTGTTATAACTATTATTATTATTACTGTTATTGTTGTTGTTGTTATTATTATTATTTTTATTTTTTTTTACATTTATGTTTGAAACCATGGTTATATGTAACATAAAAATGCATAATTTTATGTTAAATTGATCTTAGTCTAGTGGTAAATCCTTTGTTTTGGGCGGGAGAGGTCTTATGTTCAATCCATACCTTCTTTTATTTTAGGATTTTTACATTTAGCCAAATAAGGGGTCATGAGTGGTAATTTAGCCAAATAAAAACAATACAAATTGTGACACGCCACACTCAAGGGTTATTTAGTTACACAAATAGAAACACTTATTCATTTAGGTCTACTTTTATTATTTTTAATTTAACAATTTCAGTTTTAAATTATTGGTAAACAACTTATAACATTTAATTTCATTAGGTTGACATTGAGCTGGATAAGAATACAAGAATTCATGAAACTATTAGTTTTAGCCTTTAGAATTTATTTGACATCTTTTATGAACTATTTAATGTAATTTTATTTGTTATTTTAAAAAATCTAGTATATGAATGTTTTATTTACACATTTTCATATTGCATTTTTTATTTCTTATGTTATATAAAAAGAACATATATGATTTTTTTCTTTTGTAATTTATTAAACCTGGTCCGATCCAATTAAAATTGATTGGATCATATTTTATTTTCTCTTAAATTCAATCTAATATAATTTATGAATACTCCTAATCTCACTTTTCATTAAATGATTATTTGCTACTTTTTGTAGTTTTTAATAAATTTGATTTATGACATAATGTGTGTTAGGAGAAATATATTAAAAAATATATTGTTAACACTCATTTTCACTTTTGTGCGTGTGTATGGAGTAAGAACTATTGATATAAATTATCAAATTACGCATTACATAACTTTATATAGAATGAAAATTTAATAAATTCAAGCTTTGAATTTTGTTGTATTATCGTATTGATCATATATACCAAATTTCACATAATTTGAACTTTTGTAACTATGTTATTTAATACTGAATACTTCCACATTTTAAATATTATATTATATATTAAAATTAAGTGGTGTGATGATGTACCAAATATGACGTGATAATTGATGATCACTTGCCCAAAAGGATCCTTTCTAAGACACTTGGAAGGGAAATGGATTTATGGAGAGGAAAGGAATGGGGTGAGGCGCCACAACACTAGGTTTAATAAGCCAAAGGGGAGAGGCCACAAGGGAGAGGTCCCTTGATAACTCTTAGAAGCTCTCATAAAGGAGAAAGGGGGACACTCAAGGTAAGAACCTCACAGTCAAATGGTCTCTAGGATTTAATTCAAGTGTAAAAAATACAAGTGAGGGGAGGAACTCCTATTTATAGAGGTAGCTAACCTCTTGAATAAGATAACCTAAAAAAGAAGGCTAGGATTAAAAGGAGAGATCTAAGGGAGGAGGATTGAGAAACAATCCCCTCCTTAGATCATCAAACTTGGCGCCCAAGTTTCTCAAACCAAGGACCAAGATTCCTTCTTATTAACTTAGGGGGTTTATGAAGGAAAAAAGGGGTGTAGATATCAAGGCTACCCCTTATTTCCTTCATAAAGACCAAAAATGATAAATCCACCCTCTAAATTCCTAAGACATCTCCTAAAATAAAAATGGACTCAATACATGTCCCAAATTAAATTTCTAATGCTCCTCAAAATTAAAATAAAGGAAAATTATATTTTATTAACTAATGTCCCTAGCGTAATATCTTCACTCTCCACAGGAGGTGAAGTCTTCCTTTGTCTGTAAGGGTTAGTCTTCTTCAATCCTTCTAGTTATGGCCCTAGTGATAGGTCCTTGGCTAGGCATAGTCACATCAAAATAATTTTGAAATTATATAAAATTTTATATATTTGATGTAATTAATAAAAATATAAAATTCAATATAATGCATTCCTCCTAAGCCATGGTTGAATATTCTTGAGTAAGGAGAAAGCCACCTAGGATCTACTCTTAGAGGTTCCATGAAGCTTGTGAAATGGAGGTGTAAGACTAGGAAGATGGAGGTGTAGTAGGCTTCCAACTTTCTTTTTTGTTTTCTCATCTCTTATTTTCTCTTTCTTCACTCTTTTGTCTTTCTTTCTCTCTTTCTTTTCTTTCTCTTTCACTTCTCTTTCTCTTCTTTCTTTCCTCTCCTTTTCCTTTCTTTCTTTTCTTTCATTCTCCCTTCTTCATCTCTCCTCTCTTTCTTACCTTTTCTTCTCATACTCTTTTTCTATTTCTCTCCTCTCTTCTTTATCTTCCCTTCTTCATCTTTCTTCTCTCTCTTTTCTCTTCTTCTTCTTTTCCTGTCTTATCTCTTTTATTTTTCTTTCTTTTTTCGTCATCTCTCACATAGAGGTAGGAAGTTGAGTATGAGTTATGGGAACGACTAGGAGGGTAATCATACCAAGAGTAGTCACTCATTTCACCCTTTTGTTTTGGTTTCTCTACTAAAGTGTGTGAGTCTTTGGAACTCAACATGATGCAATCCGGCTCAAGGCCCTTAAAGGATATATGAAGAAGCTTTATTCCATTGTATAAATTAGAATTTAGGACTTTTTATGATTTTGTTGACTTTGACTTTTTAGTAAGTTGACTCCTAAAATCAACCTTCCCTTTTGACCATTATATTTAGGTTACCCTTTTAGGTCATCTTTTATATTTATAAAAGGTACTATAGTCATCATCTTAGAGTTTGCTAAGATGGGCTAGCTTTTAGAGAAGATGAGCATGTGTTATGTTCACCCCTCTCATTATGGGCGCACCCCTCTAAGCATGCTTAAGGCATGACTACTATTCCTACCTCTTAGTTGCTAGATGCCACATCCCCTAGTCATGCCTTAAGCATGACTATTTTTTACCACCTCTTTATACTATTTACACCTTTTTTTATCTAGACTAGATTAGGGATAAATTTATTAGTTGGTTATACATGACCATAGTTAGCTAATCATGGTTAGATATGACTCAACTAGAGTTATCCTAATCTTGGTTAGATTAACTATGGTCTAGTTAGCCTAACCTATCCCTTCTAGCCTATAAATAAGACCTTTCACCTACATGTAATCATCTTTTGGATCATTGAATATAATTTGAGCATTTTAGCTTGAGTGTGAGCCTTATGTGAGTGTGAGAGAGAGTTCTCTTCCTCCTTGGTCGTGAGCTCTCTCCCGTGGGAGAGAGTTCTTCTAGCTTTTATCAAGGATCCCTCCTATCCTAAACTCATCTCTCACCCTTGAGAGTGGCGTTTCCCCCTCCATTCCTCTTCTATCCAAACTCCATTTCACAGTAATCCAACCTCTTCATGGAAGTAGATCTTAGGGAGAAGTCTCCTTCTCCTTTTCCTCTCTTATCTCTTTTATTTTTCTTTCTTTTTTCATCATTTCTCACATAGAGGTAGGAAGTTGAGTATGAGTTATGGGAAGGACTAGGGGGGTAATCATACAAGAGTAGTCACTCATTTCACCCTTTTGTTTTGGCTTCTCTACTAAAGTGTGTGAGTCTTTGGAACTCAACACCACCTAAAACGCAAAAACACACAAAAGTTTCTCCAAAATGAAAACCTACAAGTGCAAGAGCCTTTGGAACTCTTAAGCATTCACTAAAACATATGAAGCAAACTAAAGTAACTAAGACAAAACTAAAAAGAGGTAAGAATCTAGCGTTCTCCTAAATGTGTGAAAGGTGGTGTACCACTTCCTCCTTCACACCTTAATTAGCGAGAGACTAAGCTAAACACTTAAAACAAATGGCCTTTTACAAGTAAAGAAAAAGAAACTACAACTAAGAATTACAATAAGAAATGAAACTAAGAATTTTTCAAGTTTCTTTTCCAAGCAAAACTTTTCAAGATGTTTCACACCTTAATTAGTGAGCGACTAAGCTAAACACTTAAAACAAATGGCCTTTTACAAGTAAAGGAAAATAAACTACAACTAAGAATTACAATAAGAAATGAAACTAAGAATTCTTCAAGTCTCTTCTCCAAGAAAAACTCTCCAAGATGTTTCACTATTTGTCCATGCTCTTCCTTTTGTTCAAGTCCTTGTAACTATTTCAAATCTTCCTTAAGAGGTTACCCTTGTGGAAGACTTCCTTACTCAAGGCTTGCCTACACAAAAGTGGCACTAAACCAAGGCAAAAACCAAAAGAAGGACAAGCAAAAGTAAAGCAAGAAAAATATAATTTGAATAGCAAACTATCTAAGTGGAAAAAGTAATGGAGACAAGACATAAAGAATAAAAAAGAAGAAAAACTAGAAATAAAGCTAGAAAGAAGGCTAGGCACACAAAGAGAAATCCTAGAAAAGTTCTAGATAAGAATAAGGACTAGAAAGTAAAATGACTCAAATAATTTTTAAAAATTGCACCAACCAATTAATGTTGGCTGAATGCTATGTAAATGAGGTTCAAGCAATTACAAGCAAGTTTAAGTCCTCTTTTTCACTCAAACAATTTCAATTAGGTACACCAAATTTTGTACTTCAAATACTTTTTTTTTTCTTTTTTTTTAGCACTCTTTCTTTTTTGCTCTTTTCTTTTCAAATTGTCTTTTGACTTCTTTTTTTTCTTTTTTTTAATTATTTTGGATTCACCTAATACAAATCTTGATTGAAAATTTTATGAGGACTTTAATGATGCTAAAGGCTTGAAAAAAATTCAGCAAGCAAGGCCACACAATTTCAAAGCAAACTATGCAATCTAAGAAAATCTTAAGCAACTCAAAATGCACTAAAATGAGCAGTGATTTATGGTATGTTTAGGAGAGCTTAGTCAAGCAAGAGCCAACTTATTTTATATGCTCAATGCCACGGCCAAAACTTGGAGCAACCAAATCAAAAGAATCACTTCAACCAAGCTAGCACACAAGAGCTACTAAATTACACAACACACTAAAAAGTGTCATAGATGAAATTGAGCTATAAATTTTTTAGAATGTTTTTAATAGAAAATGGTTGAACTAAAAGCATAGAAGACTCCTTAAGAGACTTAAACAAGAGAGATCAAACTCTCTTAAAAGCTCAATTCCAAGAAGCAACCGCACTTTTTTTTTCAAGGCTCAAAACAACACCAGAAAATTTAGTAAAACCTAAGGAATTTAATGTGACAAATTAAGGACTAAACATGACATTCTAATGACATAACAAGAATATTAAAACTAAAAATTAAACTCCTAAAAAAAGCACAAAATAGAGCAATGAGGTGTAAGGTCTTGATGCAAAAGCTAACCAAGGATGTGACCACAGCGCTGTAGTTTTTACCACAACCGTGTGGATTTATTTCACAAATCTTCTTAGTTTCCAAACTCCAACAAACAAAGACCAAAACCAGCTCAAAATAAATGCTCAAAGACACTAAAAATGAACTAGAAAAATAGGAAATAACAACAGCAAAAAACACACAAGAAAAGACAATGATCCACTCCAAAACACTAACCACACATGTGCGGCTTCATCCACAAAATTATGGAATCACAATTTAGTGTTTCTTAGGATTAAACCAAGCATGAAAAACACACCAAATAGCAAGATAAGGTAGTGGAAATTTTTAGATCTAAACAACAAGCACGTGATTCAATGATAGGAAACAAAAATTGAACCAAACTTGGTGGTGCCTAACAAGAGGGGACAAGGGGGCTCACATGTCTCCTACATGCTTCATGTGTTGGTTAGGGGTGTTAGAATGAATTAGGGCTGTGGTTAATAGATCCGCACATCCAAACTCAAGCTACACAGGCCAAACTAATTAACACACTCTACTAAGAGACTAATTACACCTCCATAAGGAAAAAAGAACCTAAAGGCCAAAATATAAGGCCGAAAATAAAACTAATTACACCTTTAAAATCCTAATGACTTAAAGGTATTTATACAAGCCTAAAAAAAGTCAAATTAATACAATTAAATAGTACATGTCCTAAACTAAGCTCCTTGAAACTTCTTTCAAGTCACGCTCCTTTCTTATTGGTCCTAAGTCAAGCACACATTAGGGAGGAATACATCACAATAGTTAGATTAGTAAAATTTTCATTCTATATAAAATTAGTCAATGCTTTCTTTTTATGGGCAAATTAGTCAATGTGTAGTTTGACTAAATTTACATTATGTGTGTGTATGTTTTTATATATTTGAGTGAGTGTCTATATGTGGAAGGCATAATTTATTGAGACATGTTTCAAACTTAGTAAATTTACATCTTAATTAACTTTATGTAGAATGAATATTTGATTAATTCAACAATTAAATTTCACGATACTTTTTATTTAACATACATAATCAAATTTACATAATTTAGACATTTTTAAAATGTTATTTAATAATAGATATGATTAATTTTCATTTTACCTAAACTTATTAAACATGTAACTTCAATAATGGACTACCCCAGACACATCATAGAAAAATTTTTTTCTATCATCAGTCTTCATTGAAATTTCCTATTAGAGATTTAGACATTTAGTAACAAATTTCTAACTTCTTTTATTGAGTCTTTGCTTACCTTAACCTGTACCAGGGGAAACTTTTTATCTATGATGAAGTTGTTTAGCTTACCCAAGTAAGACGAGGTTAAATAATCCCATCATTGGTGATGTTCTCTTATATACTATAAAATTATTAGTTGCATATATTTATTTCACCAATCAAGTATGATGGGCTATTTCACCCTAGTTTTATTTGGGATAAAGTATACACTTCATTTTATTTTTAATGAAATAGAGTTTATTAAGAAAGAAGGAGATACACACCAAGTGGATAAGGTGTCCTAAACCAAGAAACAAGAGAAAAACTAATAGCATGGAACATGACACACTCTAGTTCTATTCCAAAAAAAGAAAACATTAATTCTAATTATTTGTGAAAAAAAATTGATTAGTTAAAACTCAAATTATAGAATTTTATTTTTTTAAAGCTAAAATTTAATACTCTTCAAACTTATTTTTTTATATCGAGATTATTTAATTATTTTTTTAGTATAAATTGATTAGGTTTTTTTTCCTGACAATGGTGGATGGTATTTTTGCTGTTTATACACTTTGTATAAACAGAAAATGAACAATAAGTAGAAAAAAGTATATAAATCTTACCCTCACTTATAAAATTTTTTCCAAATAAATCCACAATTTTTTGTATAAGTTACCGTATACGAAATACAATAATTAGAATGTTATGGTCTATTATACCCAATTGTGGGAGATGTATTAAAACTGTAGCATGGCATGTAGAATTCTAATAAGTATTTAAATGGAAAATATTTAAAATTTAATGTATTTGAATCTCTTTAAATTTGTAAAATTGCTTGCTTCCAGGTCTTAACTAATATAATTATTGATATATTTGATTAAAGGATTGGGTTTCTTGGCCTGTATTTTGAGGGATTGGAGTTGTTGTGTAATCTTAATCTTAACAGAATAATAAATAAAATTGGGGGTTAAGCATGTTGAGCAGTGTAGTGTAGCATTAGCAAGTAATTAGGTAGGGATTTGGAGAGTTGAATGTTACATTTTAGGGGAATGGAAGAAAATGTAAACGAGATATTTGAAGAATGAGAGGAAGCAAAATAGGTTGATTTGAAAAGGGAAAAAGGGGAGAGGAAAGTAATCAAGTACAAAGGGGGCACAAGACTAAGCCATTTTCATTACAACGAGTACACTTAACGAAAAGGGTGGTTCCCTGATGGTGATGGTGATGGTGATGGGAAACAAGAGTCTTACAGCTGCCATAGCAGGTGAAGCAGGGGAAGAACCTGAAGCCACCGCAAGCGTGACAAACAGAGCCAACAGGTTTAGTGGGCAAACCCTGAAGCAAGTCACGAAGAAGAGGCTCGTGGGCCAACATAAGCTTAAGCAACTCGTCGGCACCACCGATGTAGAAGCCCTTGACGAAGACTCTGGGAGGGATGATGGCCTCCTTCCCCTTCCCTTTCAATAAACCTCTGAGCTCCTCTCTGAACCCTCTGTCCATGGAGACGTCACGCTCGCATATCATAACACCCAACCCCTCCAATGCTGCCCTAACTGCGTTGCAGGCCTCGAACGTCCTCCTCACCCCACGCAGCGTCGTCGTGTATATCACCACCCTCTTCTCTCCCTTCGGGGGGCATATTTTCTCGAACATTGCTTCCCATCTCCCCTTTTCTTCCTCCTCCTCCTCTTCCTCTCTGTCCAGCTTCAGTAGCCCGTAGCTGCTCGATATCAGCGACACCATGTGGATCTGCTGCCTCAGTTCTTCCTCTTGCTTCACCAGGTTCGAAGACACGCACCCCATTTTCCTGATCTCAATTCTCTATTCAAACTATTTCCTGCTTTTATTTCCTCCTTTCAATTTCAAACGCTGTCTTTCGGGCCCACTCCCTTTTTCTTCTTTCATTTAAACTCCACCTTCCCTCCCTTCCTTCTCACTTGTACCTTTTCAAATCTTCCACCTACCCTTCCTTATTTTTATGCTTATTGCCTTGCTTCTTTATCCATATCAAAATCTCATTCATTAACTAATTACGGAACTCCTTTTTTATTTTTCCTCTCTGTTTGCGTATCACTGTACATAGATTTATGAATTTTGCATACATAATTTCGTCACAACATTTCTTTTAGGCAATTGATTATATATTAAACATATCATCAAGTCAGGTGAGTAAGAGGTTCAAACTATTCACGTGAGTAAGAAGCATCTCAATAACCATTAACTTATACAGGACACAAGCAAATAAAGTCACCCCTAAATATGCTAATGTCATTCTAGCTTGTGCATATTTGCATCACCATAGGACATATACAACCCAAATTCACAAATTACAAGCCAATTGAATGTAGAGAATATAACAAAATGAACCTAGGAGACACCCAAAAAGAAGTGAAATGAAGACCGTCACAAGATGGACCAGGATTTTAGTCCATCTGAATTCCAAGACAAGCAGTAGGATTATTCAATCAATCAGCAAAAGAATAGCCCCAATTTGGATAGAAGCCTCTAAACCAATTCCAAGCACATATGAGAATTTGATGAGGAAGAGCAGAGAGATCAAAAGTATGATTTCAGAATATGCAATTATTTCTCATATTCCAAATGCACCAATCAATGACTAACCAGGTAACTTCCTAAAGTTGGGACGAGCTATGTGAACCATGCCAAGAGAGATGTAGCCAATAGTGCGAAAGAAATGGACTAAGAGAGAACAGTAAGAATTCCACATTTTTTATACTAGAATAGTCATGCTTGAGATGAAAGTGAGCATGTAAATAAGACATGATTAGCAGTTTCCAAATGACTGTGACAGAAGGGGTAGGACACATCATCTTCCTAGAGAAGTCCTTTGACTTGTAGATTGGATCTTATTGGTAAACTATCTGATGACTCATATTTTGTGCTCACATTTGTAGTCTTGTTGCATCTTCTAAAATCTTCTTTCTTCCTCAATTCTTGCATTTAACATGCATTTATATTTTTCTAAATAAATAAGAGTTTTTATAAATACTTACTATATATTGTATTTTGACATTGTATTTTGCATTTTTCTGTTCTAACACTGTCTAATGTTCTGGCTATAACTTTTTCTGTCGATATAATTTTTAGCTGATTCTTTTTGCATTGGATTCATGACTTCCAGAGCTTTGATTTGGATATATGGAGGATGGTGTTTGGAGTCTAGAGCTATTTTTAATGATTTTTGGAAGTTCAGGCAGAAAAAGCATAGTATAGGATTTATTCTTTTCATTTGGTTTTGTTTTTAGGCCTATCCTTGACCCACTTCGTTTGGAGTATAATCAAGGGGACTGGGTGAGTGAAGACTCTTAGACATTTTTGAAATTATTTTGTAACAATTTTTTTTTAGAGATTTCGTAGAGCAGAGAGGGGGAAGATTTTCTCTTTGGAAATTTGCAATTTCCAGTTTCAGTTTTCAATTTTAGTTTCCCTTTTCATTCAAGCTTTTCGTTTCCAACATTCATCCTTTCCCTCACACTCTGAGTTTGATTCTTAACCCTGCCTTGTCTTTTAATTACAATTCTTGATCAAGAATTGTATGCGATTTGTATGATTCGATTGAATGTAATCACCCTTAATTACAAGAATCCCAATTGATTAATTGAATTCTTGTAATGCAAGGTTAGGTTAGAACCAAATCCATTTGATTTCAATTCTTCAATTTTTTTTGCCATTTCCTTTTCCTATAATTTTCAATTTCTGCAAATTTTTTGTTTCTACAATTTTTTGTTTTTTTTCTTGTAATTTCCAATTCTGCATTTCTTTTCCTGCAAATTTTCTTTTCTTTTCATGCGAATTATTTGTTTCTTGCATTATTCAAGATTAATCAAAGAAAACCTTCATTGTTAATTTGTTTTAAAAAAAGTATGAAACTAGAGAATCGATTTGTGTAATGTGTTTCCTTGAGAGTCGAACTTGGTTATCCCTATATTGCATTAGGGAAACTTTGTTGTTTTTTAAAAGCTTATGCGACTAAAGTTTTTGTCACTATCCCTGAACAATCTCCAAACAAAAAACAAAGCCTTTGGAGGAGCTGCATCTTCCAAAAGCAGATGAGCAAGTCAGATGGATTTGAGAGTGATCTTTGAACATGTAGAGCTGCAAAAGTAGATGAAACAGAATAAAAGTCTAACTAGTTTGGGATTCAAGACCAAGAATCTAATGTTCCTACATGAATGTTGACACTCTCTAACTCCTCCTCAAGTTCTCTTAGTAAACTCTCTTCTAAAGCAAAAATTTCCCTCCGCCACTTTTAACTCTAGGACCACCTACCATCCACCCAATTACCTACTTCACTAATTTTGGCTTCTTTTTGTAACGAGTTTAGGAACAACCTATTATATTTTGTCTTTAAGCACACATTGCCTAACCATACATCTTTCTAGTAGAGCAGTGAATTTCCATTACCAATGTTACGCTGAAGCATTTCATCGAATCATTTATGGTTATTATTGGCACCACAAAGTTTCTTAAGTTCCCACCACCAGATTGACATATTGCTAGTATATGATTCCTCAAGAAGTCCCCTCTAACCATTATATTTGGAATGAAGGACACGTTGTCACAACTAAGCCTAATCTACAAGTAACAACATTTCCATTTTCCAAGTAAGGATTCATTAAAAAGTAAAGACATCCTTGAAACCCAACCACTTTTTCCTTTGGTTCACACATATTCTTTCAGCTCACTTAGGATAATTTCCTACTTCTGTGATTCTCACCCCAAAGGAATTTTGATTGTAAATCGTGAATCATATTAGGTACTTTATAAAATTAAAGGTAGAATAAGGGTATAGCTGATATAACAGCCTTAATTAGACAAATTCTTTCAACATATGACAGATTTGTGTGCTTCCAACTATCTAGTTTTTTGTGGAGTTTATTGATTAAGGGTGACCAAGTTACCACTTTTTTGGGATTTGCACCAATTGGAATACCGAGATAAGAAAATGGAATAGTCATGATTTTATAGTTTAGGATCATTGTGTACCTCTCCACCTGTGTAGCTGATAAGGATGTTCCCCAACAATTGCTTTTGATAGTTAACTTTTAGCCCCGAGCATAGTTCAAACCATCAAAGAATTGCCTTAGTAGCCAAAAGATTTTGTGTTGTACTCTCTCCAAGGAATAAAGTGTCATCTACATACTGTAGGATTGCTACAGGTACTTTCTCCTTTCCCACATATATGGTTCATACAAATCCTTTCTTACAGCCTGTCTAACTAAACCTTCAGCTACAACTGTGTATAGTAACAGTGCCATTGGTTACCCTGTCTAAGACCTTTTGAGGGTTGGAATTCTGTGGTAGGTGATCCATTCACTAACACATATATTTTACTTGAAGCTAAGCTCGCCTTGACCCATTTAATCCAAGTCTGACATAAACCTAACCTTTGCAGCATATAGAACAAGAGGTCCCAAGACACTAAATCATAAGCTTTCTCAAAATCTACTTTGAACAAGAGATAATTTCTTCTTTTTTTTTCTTTTTGCCACATCCAGGATTTTATTTGTAATAACAATTGCATGCAAAAGGTGCCTACTAGTGAAGAAGGCACCCTGGCATTCATCAATCACCTTTGGGAGTATTTTCCCTAATCTGTCAACCATCACTTTTGAAATGATCATGTAAAGGCAACCTATTAGACAAATCGAGCGAAATTCACCAAGTGATTGAGGGTTGGCAATCTTCGGGACCAAAGTGATGAATGAGGAGTTACAGCCCACAAGTAGTCTACCCTTATTTAAAAAACCCCTAATACATGTCATGATATCCTCCTTAAGAACCACCCAAAATGTTTTTATGAAATTGAATATAACCATCGGGACCTAGGCTTTTGTCCCCTCCACAACACCAAACTGCCTCTTTAACTTCTTGCTCCTCAACCGGTGCACACAAAAATCATTGTCAGCTTGTGAGATATATGGGAATGTAATCCCATCTAAGGTAGGCCTACACCACAAAGTGTTTATGAACCTACCTTTGAAATATGACTTAGCCTCCCTCTTTACAATGGTTGGATCATCAGACCACATTCCATTCACCATGACCCCTTTTATAGAGTTTTCATGTCTTTTCCACTTTACTACCTTATGGAAGTATTTTGAATTACAGTCACCTTTTCTTGCCCACTAGAGTCTAGATTTCTACTTTGCTAAAGAACAATTGTATATAGTTGTTTCCCAGAGTGCTTGTTGTGGATCCCTTCTACGAATCTCTTCAATTATTGATAATCCAACCTCTTCACTTTTCTTCTCAAGCATATTTAGGTCGTGCTCAAGTTGCAGTTGTCTTTTCTCAATATTTCCAAATTGCTCTTTGCTCCATATCTTCAAAATCTCTCTCAGACCTTTGAGCTTATTTCTAACCACAAATGGAGCACTACCTACTATTTTCAGAGACTCCTAACCTTGAGTTATAAATTTATGAAAATCTTTATGATCCAACCAACTATCCAATAGTCTAAATGGCTTTGGGTCCCAGTTAATGTTAGAAGTTTTCAACACCAACAGGCAGTGATCTGAGAAGCTTCTATTCAGGACAAATTAGACATAACCCTGCCAAGTTTAACTCCATTGATATGATATTAAAAATCTATCAAGCCAACTCTTAGTAGAACCATTAGTTCTAAACCAAGTATATCATCTACCAATTAGAGGGACATCATATAGTTGCATATTCATAATAAATTGATTAAACTCCTCAATTTTCCTTCTGCCATAAGATTCGTCACCTACTCATTGTCTTTCACTTTGCTGTCTCACATAGTTAAATTCACCACAGACACATCACAATTGGATTGTCAAACCCTTCTCTTAGCAATTATGCCACATTGTGAGTAAACATTTACTATTACTACCAGTTTATTATTCTTAGCCCAAGTTCCTTCAAGTGTAATATAACCCTCTCCAATAGTGTGTGAAACTAATTGCAAAGTTTTTTAGGACCAGACATATACCAAACCTCCGACATTATTGATTGTAGGTGCTGCCACCCAAACTAGACTCGGCCCTCCCCAAATCCATTTACAAACTTCTTAGCTAATTGATTCCCTCTTTGTTGCTTGCAGGCAAATGAGATTAATTTTCTCCTGTATAATTAATTGTCTAATGTGCTTCTGTTTGATCCCTTCCCCAAGTCTCCTTATATTATAAGATACTTACTGTGCTTTTCTAGGATAATTCAATTTTGGTTTCTAATAAATTCATCATTGAGGTTGTTACTTATTTGGGTTGAAGCGGTTGGTAAATTAGGCGTTGACTTACTACGAGGAGTTAAGGCAATTGCGGAGCCCAGAGAGAATGAAGATGGCCACCTTAATGGTCCCCTAGATGCACTTTTCACATTAAAGCTGTGACATTTGAATGCAGATGCTAATCCTACAAGCACTCGATATTGGTCTTGACAATTAGACACATGACCTTTCTTTTGATTATAATCTTCCAAATCCGAAACCAAATTGTTGAGAGCCAAATTATGTAATTGAGGAATGGGCTGGGCTTATCCATTTATCTGATTTTTGCTATTTGAGACTCCCTCCATGAAAGGAATGCCAAAATGCAGTGCTTGTGGCCCAAACAAGTTGTTATCCAAACATGCCTTGGCTTTTAGTGGACCCAAGGTTGGAGAATTGGCATTTGAATCCATCCGTTTTTCATTGGTTCCTTTAGCATATCCCATCGAATTCGTAACTTTTGCTGAAGACGTCTGATTTTTGCTGCCTGAACCTGTAGGTTCGTGTTGCGTTTGCATGGTTAATTCAAGACGAAAACAAGCCATAAGAGCAGAAGCAGACGGGACAATAGAGCCCATTTTGCCACACATTTCAGCTGATGGACTCCCTAGCTGGATACTACCTGAAGTGCCATTGACTGTGCTCTCAGCATCATCGTTTTTTTAAAATTTGGAGCGTGATGTTCTGCCATGGCAACTTCATCTGCATCCCAAAGTTCACCATCAAATTAGGACCCTTCTGATTGGAATAGCATACCTATATCACTTGGAAAGGAATTCGTATAAAATATATTCTCATATCTCCAGTGTTGGAAGTTACATGTAGAAGAGGATGTCATAGTTTCTTCCATGATAATAACTTTATAATCTACTCCATTAATTCCCACAATATCTTAGCTGTGAACTTGGCTGAAAGATGAAGTTTTTATGAACACCCGTGCATATTGTAGCTCTTCCTTCTTCATTGTAGCATCATGAGCTGTGATCACAACACCAAACATGCTCATGATATGCGCGAAGCATGTCTCAGTCCAGCATGTAATGGCAACCCAAAAATTCTGACCCACACTGCCCTGTTTTCTGAAACTATGGATGGATTCCATTTCTCCATAGAGTTAAAGACGTCGAGCTCATCTTCTTCCTGTTGGTTGTCTAGTCAATCCTGTATCCATTTTTCGGATGCCCCTTCTATAAGCACAAGATCATCTCCTATATACTTAAATTTTACAATGCTTTCATCATCAATAAGTAATAATTTCGGTATTTGATCAAGGCTTTCAATATCTATAAGACTTTGTAGGTGCCCAACCCATTAGTGTTGAAGCCATGCACTATCACCTCAGTCGATCCGCTTGCAATTTTTAGGCACCCATTCTTCATTCTCCACGTGCCATTTGTGTTTCTGCTATTACCCTTCACAACTTGGACATATGACTTGAAGCCTACATTTTGTGCTTGTCTTGGTATATGCTTCCTCGGGTTGTTGTTTGAGTCCCAAGCAAAGTAGTTGGTTTGAGTTGGTTTGACCAGAGCCTTTGCACGATTTCCATCTTCATCTTTCCTCTCATAGCGTGGGCGATTTACTAACATCTTGTCTCCGATGTATATGCCACCAACCTTTGCTTCCATCTCCTTGTTGTTTAATGCTCAAACAAAGCTTACAAAACCAAATCTTTCTCTTTTTGCACTTCTTCTAGTTAAGATGAAAATTTCACATACTTGTCTCCATCTTGCAAAAACTTTCCACAACTCCTTCTCACCAAAATCTTCAGAGAAATGGGTAAAATAGTAGGTGGTAACCTTTCTTCTCAAAGTCTATTTCTCTCTGTGTCTTGTTTCTCCCTCCCCAACTTATTCCTTCCACCCTTGTACTCTTCTCACTCCACAATTTCTCTAACCCTCTCTCTCATCCTAAGCTCAATTTGATCACAACATAGTAGTATAGATCAAAAGCTTATAAAAAAACAATATATGATGAGGCAAAATATTTCGTTAAATACTCATTCATAATCAATATTTATTTATCTATTATTAGGTATTTAATTATATTAATTGAAAAATTATCTAATAATCACAAAGTTTGTAATTTGTTAATTAAATGTCAAACTTTTTTTATAAGATAAATAAATATTTTAGTGATTAAAATTAAGAGAGAGGTGAGGCGAGTACGGGTACGGGGACGGGTAAATATATATATCTTCATCCCCGACTTAACAAATTGAGTATTTCTCATACCCGTACCCATGCCCGGTCAAATCTGGGATTTCCCATCAACTTTAGGACAGGTTTGGGGATTACCCACGGGTATGAGTTTATTTGTCACCCTATCTATTATTTATATATAACTTAAAGAAATCAATTAATTCAAGATTAACTATAAAATACTTATTCTTAATTAATTTAAAAAATAAATTATTATAATCATTCACTGTCCACAAATGTTATTATACCTTAAATTTCATGAAAACGTAACATTTAAATAGAAAATAATCATGAAATTTACTAATCTCAAAATATAATTCATTTTTGTTTGTCTATAATTATATAAAAAAATAACTAAAATTAGACGGTATTATCATTTTAGGTCAACTTTTTTTTTTATTTTGCATTTTCTCTCTTTCTTTATACTTTATACTTTGTTATGTTTAAAAATCATATACAATATTATTAACTTTTAACAATGATATATGCTAACACGAGGCCACGAGTAGATTGTATTAAAGACACCCAACCTGTTTTATTCAATAATTTTAGGATAAAACTTATATAGTACTATATAATGTTTTTATGTATTATTAAAATGGAATTCTAATCAAGAATACGCAAGTTTAGAGTATTTTAAGTTGTTTTTTCTCTAAAGACATTTGTTTAAAGTTATATAAAAATATATTTGAAAATATGTTAAGATTATGTTTGACCCCTCTAAGTCTATCGGTTAAAAAGGGTTTTTATCCGAAATAGAGTGAGATTTCTTCCTGGTTACTAGAAATTTTGGGTAAAAAAAAGAAAGATTAGTGTGGAATCCACTTATGTAAGCCCCACACCCATGTGTGTGTCTTGGGAGAAGTTTTTTCCCTAAAATAATATGAGCAATATTTGAATTAAATGAATGATTAAAGAAGACAAACCACCTCATTGTTTTAAATATATGAGATGAAAACGCGCGGGATGTATAACCTGAGACAGTTACATAGCAGCTACTTTCTAGTTGAACGACCAACTAATTATTCAAAACCAGAATTGAAAGACCCACACATTGTGAAATGCACCAAAGCCATCTCTATCCACATGCGCAATGGCCATTGCGACTTGGCTCTCCATATTTTCAATGCCATGCCGCTTCGAAACTCGGTCTCCTACAACGCTATGTTATCTGGTTACTTAAGGAACGCTAAGTTCTCCCTTGCAAGGAACCTGTTTGATAGAATGCCTCATAAAGACCTGTTTTCCTGGAATCTAATGCTTACTGGGTGTCTTCGGAACCACAGGTTTCTTGATGCCCGCATGTTGTTTGATTCAATGCCTAAAAAGGATATTGTTTCCTGGAATGCCATGTTGTCTGGGTATGTACGGAGTGGACACATTAATGAAGCAAGGGAAGTTTTTGATAAGATGCCTCACAAGAATTCCATCTCCTGGAATGGTTTGCTTGCAGCATATGTTCGGAGTGGGAGACTCCAGGAGGCTCTTTGCTTGTTCAAGTCCAAATCTGATTGGGAACTGATCTCTTGGAATTGTTTGATTGGTGGGTATGTGAAGAGAAACATGTTAGGTGATGCTAGACAGCTTTTTGACCAAATGCCTGTTAGGGATTTAATCTCCTGGAATACCATGATTTCGGGTTATGCACAGGATGGAGATTTGTCACAGGCTAGGAGATTGTTTGAGGAGTCTCCAGTAAGAGATGTTTTCACGTGGACAGCGATGGTGTGTGCATATGTGCATGATGGGATGTTGGATGAAGCAAGGAGAGTTTTTGATGAAATGCCACAGAAAAGAGAGATGTCATACAATGCAATGATTCTCGGTTATGCACAGTACAAGAGAATGGACATGGCAAGGGAATTGTTTGAGGCAACGCCTTTTCCAAATATAGTTTCGTGGAATGTCATCATAAGTGGCTATTGTCAGAAAGGTGATGTAGCACAAGCTAGGAACTTGTTTAATAGGATGCCTCGGCGTGATTCTGTATCTTGGGCAGCTATTATTGCTGGTTATGCTCAGAACAGTCACTATGAAGAAGCTATGAACATGCTTGTTAAGATGAAACGAGATGGACAAAGTCTAAATAGATGTACCTTTTGTTGTGCTTTGAGCACATGTGCTGATATTCCTGCTTTGGAGTTGGGGAAACAAGTTCATGGGCAGGTGGTGAAGACAGGATATGAGAACGGGTGTTTAGTGGGGAATGCACTTGTTGGAATGTATTGTAAATGTGGCTGTATAGATGAAGCTTATGATGTGTTTCAAAGAATACAACACAAAGATATCGTCTCTTGGAACACAATGTTAACTGGCTACGCTAGGCATGGATTTGGAAGACAGGCTTTAACGCTATTTGAATCAATGATCACAGCTGCTGTTAAACCTGATGAGATTACCATGGTACATATTTTACACAATTCTTATGCATGAATAATTGGTCACCATATAATTGTGTCAGAAGAACTACTGTCTTCATTGCTTCCTATTTATTTCACTTTGTTGTATTACACATAGCTGATAGCTGGTTTACAACTAAGAGTTTGTTTAGATGATTTTCTCCAAAAGTACTTTTGGGAGAGAAAAATACAAAGAAAAAAGTCAACGATTTCTCCATAAGTTATTTTAAAATGAGATGAGACTTTTTATAAGCTAATTCTTAAAAAGTTTCATATTTTTTAAAAAGTTATATGAGAACTTTTATATATTAACTAAAATTAGCTTGAAAAAAGTCGTACATCTTTTAAAAAAAGCTTATGGAGACACTATTGTTTACTTTATTTTTAATTTTTTCTCCTAAAAGTATTTCTGAAGAAGCTTGCCTAAACAGACTTTAAGTTTTTTGTCTAAAATTTTCTTGTTTGATTACTTAATATGGTTAAATACTTAAATCATTACCAAGGGAAATACATGGGTTGCTACTAGGGATTTTCTAAATCTAGTCTAAACACATTTTCCATGAAGGGAACAAAGCTTATTGTTTTCTTGTTATCTATTTATTTTCATATATTTGGAATATATTCAAGCTATATATGAGTAATACATTTTTTAATACAAATTTGTTGGTTTTGTTAGCAAGATGCCGCCTATCCACCAGTTGTCTGATATTGTTCGGGTGAAGTTGAATTTCCCTATTTTGTTATGAGTTATATATATCGTAGTAGTGCATGGTCTTCTAATATAGGTACGGCAAGAAGCAGATGGAGCAAAATGGCATAATTTTTATGAACAACCCCTCTATCACTCAAGTTTTATAAAGAGACTGCTTGCCTACAACTTTTTCCTTGCTCATCTCTTGCATATATAGGAGCCATTCAGTGTACACATTGTGTTTTTTCTTTTTTGTCTTTTTATCATCAGAGTGTACACTTTACACATTGCTTCCCTCCTATATTTGCTATTTTCATTTCTGAAGTTATCCCCATCATTCAGCTATGTTTTCTTTGGGCGGGAGCAGATGAGCTAATTAATAATAGTTGCTTATGTGGTTCCTACTAATATGATCATAATCATAAACATTGGGAAATAAATTAGAAATGGGACATTAATAATATTATTGTTTTAAGTAGCTTGCTTTTTTACCCTTCTTTATAAAGTAAAAGCATTATGCTTATTCTTCTTTTAATCACGCTTCAGGTTGGTGTTCTGTCGGCTTGCAGTCATACTGGCTTGACAGACAGGGGTACTGAATATTTTCATTCAATGAATAAGGCTTATGGTATAACACCAAATTCAAAACATTATACTTGTATGGTCGATCTTCTTGGTAGAGCTGGCCGTCTGGAAGAAGCAGAGATCTTAATAAAAAGCATGCCTTTTGAGGCAGATGCTGCAACATGGGGAGCTCTATTAGGTGCAAGCCGGATCCATGGCAATATGGAACTGGGTGAGAAGGCAGCTGAGGTGGTTTTTAAGATGGAACCTTCTAACTCGGGAACGTATGTTCTTCTTTCAAAATTATATGCGGTCTCAGGCAGATGGGCCGATTTTTGTAAGATGAGATTAAGAATGAGGGAAGTTGGTGTTCAGAAAATACCAGGGCATAGTTGGGTTGAGGTACATAACAAGATTCATACATTCACAGTTGGGGATTGTATTCACCCGGAGAAAGATAGAATATATGCCTTCTTAGAAGAGTTAGATCTGAAAATGAAGCATGAGGGGTATGTTTCTTCAACAAATTTGGTTTTGCATGATGTGGGGGAGGAGGAGAAGAAGCATATGCTAAAGTATCACAGTGAGAAATTAGCTGTAGCATTTGGAATTCTGACTATACCTGCTGGTAGACCAATACGTGTCATGAAAAACTTGCGAGTGTGTGAAGACTGTCATAATGCCATCAAACACATATCCAAGATTCTTAGAAGGTTCATAATAGTAAGAGATTCTCGTCGCTTTCACCACTTCAGTGAGGGCATTTGTTCTTGTGGGGATTATTGGTAATAGTGGAGAAATATGACGAAAATTAACCTAATTATAAATGGTAATTGTACCCTCCATTGAGCTAAGAAAATATAAAATATTTTACAACGAGAGATAAGTAATCATCCACAAAATTACAATTGATTAATTTTTTATTTGAAATAATTAAGTAGATTGTAATATTCTCCTTGAGAAATGATTAAATTACACTTTATTTTTAAAGTTCAACTTTTTTCTTTGAGCAAAGTAAAATGTGTTACACTTTAATAGGAATAACTTTTCTAAGGGCCCTTTCCCTCCTTACGCTCCACTTAATATTAGTGACAACTAATTGTGAATGGAAAAACTTAAATAAAACTACTAATATATTTGTCATTTAATTTTCAAATAAAACCTTGACACTTGATTGTTTTTTCCAAGAACGTAATGATCTAGCCAGCGTCGTTGTGTTGTGTAGCTGCTCGATTCGTGGAACTATTGTTAGTGTTTGAATAAGTTGGTGCAATGCATTGTGAAATTACAATTTGATATTACCTATTCACACAATTCGTAGATAAAATGTTTAAAATTCACCGAAAAATATAAATTATTACTCTTATGTCATTTAGTTACACCTTGGATCAAGTGTCAAATCTTAGGTATCCTCTGATATGTATTACACACATTTTATTTATAGTTATTTATTCTCTTTGTTATAATCATGATCGTCAAGGTACTTAGAGTGCTTAATTACCTATCCATATTAGGTATCTTAAATAACCAACACATAGTTTTCACAACAACAATAATAACGTGCTTAAGGATCACAATTTAACTATTCATAATCCCTATAAAGTTAAATAATAAACATTTTCAATAAAACATCCAACATAATTTAAGAAAATAACTCATAAATAAAGATTAACTTCACATTCACACAATCAATTAAATAGTTACAAAATTTAAGACAACACATAACTATACCAACTTCTCACATTTTACCTTTTTTTCTCTAAGCTGCCAAAGTATTAAAAATGCATATTTTTCATAGATACTCATCAATTTTACTTTATAATTTACAAAACACTGAATAATATTACCATTCACTTTATATAAAAAAAAATAAAGTCAAAATTCAACCTGTAAGTATTTTTAAAGAATAAAACTTTGGTTCTAGACAATTTTGGACGATGCTTTCACAGAATTTTTTATATTATCAAGCATCCTCAAAATGACATTTCCTTTTTTTAGTGACAAATAAAAACATGTTTAAGGAACATATAATTTTATCAGAATTTATGACCACTGGACTACTTTTGTTAATTTTTATTTACAATAGTCCGGAAACAGAACGAGCACAAAAATACCTTATTTGACACTATTATTAGATAAAATCCAAATTGACATTGTTATTAGATAAAATCGAATCATATTTTTATTGTGGATCTTGGAAGAATCTCCTTACAACATATATTTTGGGGTGATTTTTAAACCCCTTTTCTATTTTTAAGAAATTTAGTTCCAATCGAGTTATATAATTTCCTGTCAATTAAAAAATAACAAAAGTTGAAATGTTAAAAAAAAAAAAGTTATTAGATGTCATGTGAGTGTAAAATGAGAAAACTCATGTGTGGGATAGTTAGTAGGGAAGTAGTTGATGGTTGATGGTTGATGGGCATGTATAGTGTTGGGAGGCAGTTGCGTAGTGTGTGTAGGAATAGATGTTATAGGAGTAAGGGAGGAAGCAGAAGCAGCGTCAAAGTCAAAGTCAAAGTCAAAGAGCCTGACCCTGACATTGTTACATGGAACAAAGCCATTTCTATCCACATGCGCAATGGCCACTGCGACTCCGCTCTCCGTGTCTTCAACTCCATGCCTCGCCGGAGCTCTGTCTCCTTCAACGCCATGATATCTGGCTACTTGAGGAACGGTAAGTTCTCTTTTGCAAGGGACTTGTTTGACAGAATGCCCGAAAGGGACTTGTTTTCCTGGAACGTTATGCTCACTGGATATGTCAGGAACCGCAGACTCGGGGATGCCCGCAACTTGTTTGATCTGATGCCTCTAAAGGATGTTGTTTCTTGGAATGCTATGTTGTCTGGTTATGCCCAGAATGGCTTTGTTGATGAGGCAAGGGAGGTTTTTAATAGGATGCCTTACAGGAATTCTATCTCCTGGAATGGCCTTCTTGCAGCTTATGTTCATAATGGGAGACTCCTGGAGGCCCGTCACTTGTTTGACTCCCAATCTGACTGGGAATTGATTTCTTGGAATTGTTTGGTGGGTGGGTATGTGAAGAGAAACATGTTGGATGATGCTAGGCGGCTTTTCGACCAAATGCCTGTTAGGGATGTTATCTCTTGGAACACTATGATTTCTGGTTATGCCCAGGTTGGAGATTTGTCTCAAGCTAAGAAGCTGTTTGATGAATCTCCAATTCAGGATGTGTTTACATGGACAGCAATGCTGTCTGGATATGTGCAGAATGGAATGGTGGATGAAGCGAGAAAATATTTTGATGAAATGCCTGTTAAAAATGAAATTTCTTACAATGCAATGCTTGCAGGCTATGTGCAATACAAGAAAATGGACATTGCCTGGAAGTTATTTGAGGCAATGCCTTGTCGGAATATAAGTTCATGGAATACCATGATTACCGGCTATGGTCAGAATGGTGGTATAGCTCAAGCTAGGAAATTATTTGACATGATGCCTCAGCGTGATTGTGTATCTTGGGCAGCTATTATTGCTGGCTACGCTCAGAACAGTCACTATGAAGAGGCTCTTAACATGTTCGTGGAGATGAAACGAGATGGGGAAATTTCAAACAGGTCTACTTTTAGTTGTGCCTTGAGCACATGTGCTGATATTGCTGCCTTGGACTTAGGGAAACAAGTTCATGGGCAGGTGGTGAAGGCAGGATTTGAGACTGGATGTTTTGTGGGAAATGCACTTCTTGGGATGTATTTTAAATGTGGCAGCACAGATGAAGCTAATGATGTGTTTGAAGGAATAGAGAAGAAAGATGTTGTCTCTTGGAACACAATGATAGCTGGTTATGCTAGGCATGGATTTGGCAGACAGGCTTTAGTTTTATTTGAGTCCATGAAGAAAGCAGGTGTTAAGCCTGATGAGATTACAATGGTAGCATCTAGACTTTTTATTTAGAGCTTGTCATTTGCATGGATTTCCACTAATTTATCCAGTTGGGTGGAAGTTTGAACCAGTATCATCAGTATTTTGTATTTTACATAATTACATTTTAATTTATACGTGACTGGTTTCCAACTTACTCTTCTGGTTGAATTATTCTTGATCAATATGACAAAATCATCTCCTATGGAAATGCCAAGTTGCTATAATTGGGGCATTGACACTATATGGAGCCTCTTAATCCTGTTTGAATATAATTTGTATGAAGGAAATACAGCTTATTCTTTCTTGTTATATTGTTAATTTCATTCATCTTGGTACCGTGACAAGACCCTAAAACCCAAATTTACTAAAGTGCACACAAGGAGGAGGAGAGGTTCAATATACAAGGGAGAGCAACTGAGATCGAGACTCAACTAGGTAACTAACTGTTGAGCTGGCAGTTGTGAGGGGAGTGCCGGAGTGGGGTATGTGGTTGGGGGGGTTGCTAGGGGGTACAAGATAAGAGGGTTTGAATTAGAAGATTTAGGCCAGAAATAGATTGGGATTTGGAAGAGGCTAGGCGCTCTGAAATTGCCCAGAGGACCTTTTTGTTCTTTTTTCTTGTATTCAATTTCTCTGATACCCTAGAACATGGTACCTCTTGAATCTTGATATGGAATTAATACTTGGTACTTGGTAATAGTACATTATAGTTCCTTCTCAATCTATTACTTTTTCTGTGGTACGTACCATACTTTAATTTTGTTGTTACTAGGTCATTTGTCCATGAAGAATTTGACACTTGACCTTAGTAATTGAAATAGATCATTACAATAAATATATATATATATATATATATATATATATATATATATATATATATATATATATGACAGTAACATGAATAAGCTAGAGAATCCATTAATTGAGCTATCTATGAAGAATAATTTTTTAAGACAAACTTGGTTTTTTCCCCCACTAATTGTCTGACATTGTGTTCAAAAAGTTTAATTTACTTATTTAGTTATGAGTGATGCATGGTGCTGTCTGCTTTTAAATTTGTTGGAAGAGAAATACTTTATTAAGTGCACAAAAAAGCAGAATAATAGAAAAATAGAATATATTAATACCATAATTATTTTTTAAGGTTTCATCTCTTCCATTAGTTGCCTTACTCTGCAACTTCTTGCCTTGACCTTGTCTATCCGACTTTGTGTTTCTTTTTGTCAATATCATCAACTTGGATAGGTAAATTCTATTAGAAGCCACTTGAGCAATCGTAGACAAGTTTATTTGCTTAGTATTATCTTTTTTCTTTAACCTCTTTCTCATCTTTATTTATCTCATAAGATGTAAGATAGGTGATCCCAGCAGTAATAAGAGTCTCACTCCTGTATTTGGTATTTTCGTTTTTACAGTAAACTCCTTGTTTTAGTAATGTTTCTGTTCGTAGATACAATTGAATTAACAGTTGCTCAAGTGATTTCCTCTTTTCCCTGTAAACTATCATCAATTACTGAGAAATGAACTAAAAAGGAATTGTTATTAGTTTTGTCTGCAAATTAGCAGCATGGCTTTGTTTACCCTTTCCTATGTTATAACATTCTGCTTATTCTTCTTGTAATTATGTTTCAGGTTGGTGTTCTATCTGCTTGTAGTCATTCAGGGTTGATAGACAAGGGAACTGAATACTTTTATTCAATGACTGGGGATTACAATGTAACACCTACTTCAAAACATTATACTTGCATGGTTGATCTTCTTGGAAGAGCTGGCCGCTTGGAAGAAGCAGAGAATTTAATGAGAAACATGCCTTTTGAGCCTGGTGCTGCATCATGGGGAGCTCTTTTAGGTGCAAGCCGGATTCATGGAAATACTGAACTGGGTGAGAAGGCTGCCGAAATGGTTTTTAAGATGGAACCTCATAACTCAGGGATGTATGTCCTTCTCTCAAATCTATATGCAGCTTCTGGCAGGTGGGTTGATGTTGGTAAGATGAGATCAAAAATGAAGGAAGTTGGTGTGCAGAAAGTAACTGGATATAGTTGGGTTGAGGTACAAAACAAGATTCATACATTTGCCGTTGGGGATTGTTTCCACCCAGAAAAAGATAGAATATATGCCTTCTTAGAAGAGCTAGATTTGAAAATGAGGCGTGAGGGGTATGTTTCTTCAACAAAATTGGTTTTGCATGATGTGGAAGAGGAAGAAAAGGAGCATATGCTCAAGTATCACAGTGAAAAATTAGCTGTAGCATTTGGAATTCTGACTATCTCTGCTGGCAGACCAATACGTGTAATGAAAAACTTGCGTGTTTGTCAAGACTGTCATAATGCCATCAAACACATATCCAAGATCGTGGGAAGGTTGATAATCTTAAGGGATTCTCACCGCTTTCACCACTTCAATGAGGGTATTTGTTCCTGTGGGGATTATTGGTGAATGGATAGATATGGTGGAAATTAACTTAAAGATTGGTTTGTACTCTTTAGGCCTAAGCCGTGAGAAGCGCATTTATGTCTGTTGCTGTTCCTGTTTTTTTTTTTTTTAACAGCAAAATTTTATTCTATTATGGAATATGAAACACAACGTTTCAACCTGATGTACAAATAGTATAGTATTACAATACCCACGTAACTTATAAATCTATTTAATATTCAGCATAGATAATCTCGGTTGGAAGCACTAGTCAGAAAATACCCACCCTGCCTTGAAACCAAAAGAGTATAACAACCATTTCCAAGAAAACATTTTTATGGACATTAACATATCAAGGAATTCGGCATTGGTCCTTTGAAAAATAACTTCATTCCTTGATAACTAAATAGTCCAACATACTAAAGTCCAGAAGACATACCTGTACTTTTCCTTCCTCGTTCCCACCACCCAGGCAGAGGATAATAGGAACAGTTGATTCAGATCCTCCGGCAATGGTGTCGGTACCCCTACCCAGCTGAGAACTTTATACCACAACCTTTGAATAATCGGGCATTGTAAAAATAAATGATCCTTAGTCTCTATCCCATTATTACAAAATACACAGACAGAATTGAGCACCGGTTCCTGAATCCCTCTCCTCAGCAAGTTTTCAACAGTGGGTAATCTGTCCCTTAGCAATCTCCAGGAGAACAACAGTACCTTTGACGGCAGCTTCTGCTTTCACAGCCTACGTAGATCCTGGGAGTCGATAAAGTTGATTGCCTGTTCCATGTGAATCAATAAAAGTGACAAAGGGTGAAAATCTGAATTACTCAGAATCGTAAAGTATCATCACCTGATTGAAGCTGGAACTTTCTTCAAATTACATCACAGACAAGTTAATTAGTTTGCATTACATGCAAAGAGTAAGCTAAATGCACTTCATTGAATTATTTGACTTACTTGGGTACCCTCAAAATCCAGTACCATAGCAACAGTTGTTAAAGTATGAATTGAAATCTCACATTGGTGTAAAAACGAGAAAGTAATATATAAGTAAGAAAGATTCACAAACCTAATACCTTAAAATTTTTTGTTAAAGATGTATCATATTGTTTTATATACTAACTCATAACCCATTGTGTTATGCATCTTTTCAACATTTATTTTCCTTAGTTATACCTATCATAAACAAGTCCAAAGATGGATAAAATGAAAATTTAGAAAAAATAGTTAAAAAACGTACATGTTAATTATCATTATTTCATGATTTATATGTTCAAGAACCAATAAAAAATTATTTTCTTAAAGAAATTTTTAATTTTATAGAAAAATAAAGCAAAACAATAGTATTGAAAGTAGAATTTTTTCACTAGATATTTGATGTGACAAAACTCAATACTTACATAATTCACTTTCAACGTAATTCATAACATTTGCTTAATATTAAAATCAAATAAATGAATCAATAAATCACTATTATTAGAGTAAAGTAAGTTATCAAAATTAATCTTAGTCCATGTATTTGATAAAAAATTATTTTAGTTCTTAACTTTTTAAAAATGTTTATTTTTGGCAAACATTTGGATTGTGTAAAATTACTATGAGAATTGGATGAACCCCGTTGATTCAATTTATTTCATTACATAATAAATTAATTAATAAACTTCAACTACAGTATCCAGTTTGAAAGCACATCCGTTGTATGTATTCGTATGAAGGGAAGAGCATATTCGATAATAAAATTAAAATATGAAAAATGACTAGTATACATTGCCTTTCCAAAAAAAGAAGAAAATAATAAAATTACAACAACAGTAATACAAATTCTAAAGTAAGTTTCTAGCACTAATTCTGTTGAAGCATGGAATTGGAAGGAAGGAAGCAACACCAAAATTATAATCAAGCATGGAGGGCAGCCACCTCATCCGTCACTCCATCCACTGCCTCATCATTTACCTCCGTAATTGGCTCTTGCTAATGCAAAACAAATAAAAATCACATCAATATTTCTAATCCTCCAATTACATTGTCCACGACCATTTCTGAGTTCCAACATATTTTTATGTTTTTTTTTTGTAAATTTAAAAATGTCTAGAGATGGCTGGAATCACATGGTCTTATAGATCAAATAATAATTTCTCTCCTCATACACTCGAAAACGTAGAATTAGCTACCTCTGGATCTTTATTTTGTTTCACAACTACGCATTTGGAAGCACTAATACTGGCACTCTTCAACAAGCTACGTGCACTGTAGTTCGGTTTGGAGATTCCATTTTGAGCACCTGCCTCATCAGATCCTGGAGGACTCCGAAGATTTGATCCACTTGGCTTTTCAGAATCATTGTTTTGATTACTTTCATCCTTGGGAGCACAAACTCGCTCTCTGCAAAAAGTGAAAAATGCAATTGTCAATTGCATGACTCGCACAGTATATCATAAAAAAAGTTCAGTCTTCTCAGCCAAACTCATTTTTTAATACGGGTCTAATTTTAAAACCCATGAGAATAATAACAAAGTAAATATCCAATATTTGAACAAGTTCACAAAGTTCAATTTTGAACCAGATGTTTAACCAACACTTGCCTAGGTAATGAGGCATGCTGTCTCTGCAATTGTGGAGTGCTTCGTTCACCTTTGCCATAGTGCTCCTCAAGATGTGCAAACTGTCGCTTGAACCGATCCACCCCACTACGCAACAAGATAGCATCAAATTACCAAACCAATAATTAAAATGAGTAAAACTTAAATTTCAAATAATCCACATTCCATGTTACTATGTCAACAGTTGTTACATATAGCATGCCAAATACAAAAGGAAAATTAGCCATAAAAAAATTTGTACGAGTCAAAAATTTTAACTCTATAATAAGGATTAGCATCAACAAAAATTTATATTCTAAAGGCATTAAGATTTTAAAAGTATGGCAAGTACAATAAGCATGCCTGTGTTTTGCTAATGTAAATTCTAGTTTAGTACGGATATTTGTAGAAACATAAAAAATCAACAGTCTCAGAGAGACGACAATAAATGCAAGCAGGGGTTTGATCATGAGGTATAGTGAACATTATACAGTAAAAGTTGGTCTAGTTAGTATCTTATTATTTCAATAATGAAGGACTATATAACTTGTCCCTTGTGAAAGGTCCATGCACGGTGCTTTGATATAAACACTGGGCCTTCAATAAAATGTAGGACGTCTACCTTGGATACATGAAACTTGTTTGATCTCCACCACGAAGATATTCCTGGAGCATTTGGGGATGATACTCCAAAATCTGTTCACTTGAAATATTACCTCAGGACCAAGAAGACAATTAATTAAAGCAGGAGTGACATAAATGTAGTATGATCATACCTCTCGATAAATCAACTCTCTAACATCATCTTTGGTCAATTTCCTTCTCTCAAATTCAAACTCAAGTTTTGAAATAGGTTGAGTGGATGGTTCACGGTCCACGTTCGCCAAACCAATGAAGTAAGGATCAGCTAATGCCTGATATCACAAGCATAACAGAAACAATGAAATATTGTCTTTGGTAATTATCATTGAAGTTTCCCCTTTGGTAGTTATATCATTGCACATAAGTGATTGGAGACCAACCTCCTCGGCTGTTGGACGGTCTTTAGGATCAAATGCAAGTAGGCGCTCCAGTAAACGAAGAGCCAATGGATCTGCATTTGGAAATTTTTGGGAGAATGAAACTGGTTGTTTTTTCCTCATGCTATTAAGATACCTTTTAGCCTTTTCATTTCGAATCTGTAAAATTAAGATTAAGAATTATATACTAGAGGATATGGTATTGATTACAATAAACCATAAGGTGTATCTTAAAAACATAAGACAGGAAGAATTTTTAAAAAAGGAAAATTGGAAATTTAGAATTATTCCCACGACACCATGCCAAAAGCCTGTCTATTGATTTTAGAAAACTTCAAATTAGATTTTGATATACTAACCCTTGCAATGGACTCGGGAGGAGGAGTGCCAAGTAAATCAGTCATGAGATCCAATTGGTGCACAACATTTTTCCCCGGAAACACTGGCTTCCCAGTGAGCATTTCTGCAAATATGCATCCAATGCTCCAAATATCAATTGCAGGGGTGTACTGCAAAAGACAAGAACTTTAAAATTACATGCATATTTTAAAACACCAAGCGTGTTCAATTGCTTATATTATATAAAACCTGAAAAAAGATGTTGCTAAAAGAAAAGAAGCGACTTACTTTTGAGAAAAAAGAACCGCATAGTTCAGGTGCCCGGTACCACCGAGTTGCAACATAATCCTTATTCGAAGTATGTAAAATAAGTCAGCAACAGGTTTAGGAAGAAAGCTAGATTGAAATTCTCAATTTCCCACTCAATCTTAAAAGTCAAAATATAATTGAGAAATGTGAAAGTTCAACATGGTCACACAATTGTGTACTCACAGTCCAGAATATAGCTGAAGGAGCATCATTAAATGAAACTCGAGCAAGCCCAAAATCACATATTTTTAGTTTGCAATCAGCGTTGGCAAGAATGTTTTTTGGCTTCAAATCACGATGAAACACGTTTGCTGCACGAGAAATACTACATAAGTTTAATAGCACTATCACTATCTGAAAAAGTCAAGGACCTAGTTATGATAAGTATAAAATACCTGTGTGTATATATTTGAGGCCCCTTAGAAGTTGATACAAGAAAAATTGGTGATGCTCAGGAGTAAGATCATCATTTGCCTTAATTACTTGATGGAGATCAGATTCCATCAACTCAAACACAACATAGATATCCCTAAACTCTCTCCGGGAAGGAGGAAGCATAATATGTTTAATTTCCACAATATCAGGATGTCTAAGCAACCGCAAGAGCTTAATTTCTCTAAGGATTCGCGTGGCATCGGATACATGCTCAAAAACATCATTAATTTTCTTGATTGCAACCCTTTCACCGGTGTGAGTATCGACGGCGGAACCCACAACACCATAACTTCCTTTTCCGACAACCTCTTGGATCTGATATTGGCTTGCCTCTCCATACTCGGTAAAAAACTCTGTCTCTGGGGCACCCTGATCGATGGCACGAACCATAAGAAACATAAATTTGAAGGGATCAGATCTCTAAGCTAACATATGAAAAACAGCAGAATATCCATAAAAAAAGAACACAGTGCATCAAATTCTCATAAGCTGACAATGACATGAAAATCAGGCACTTTATATCACAATATGCTAACACACATGATAAAGCTTCTTCTTTTATTATCAGAAGCTTCCTCATTCAGTGACAATCCTGTTAGTGGCGTTATCAGGACACCAGTGCAGGAATTCAAAGAAGGAGGAGGAGTCCATTGCGAGAAATGCGAAACTATGCCTCTTCTCTTTGCATCAGATAATAATTGAATTGAATGCTTCGGCGTCTTGTTTAAGAGAGAGGATGAAAAAACAAAAAAAAAAAGAGAAAGAAAATGATCCGGTAAACGAAAAAGAAAGAAAAATATGGGGAGACGAAAAAAAGAACCTTTTTGTGAGGATCCATGGTGAAGGGGATTTGTGTGGGAACTTTGATGGGGTTCAAGAGAGAGAAATCGAAATCGGGATGAAGAGAGAGGTCTTGGTTGGGAATGGAAGACAATTGAGGGCGTAAATCTCTGAGGCTATTGTTGGCATTGTTGTTGTGGTCATAAGAAGCAGAAGCAGAAGCAGAAGCAGAAGCGCGTCGTTGAAACAAGCGTCGAATTCCTTCCACGAGCGTTCCTCCACCACCCATCAAGATTTTAGATTTTAGATTTTAGATTTTAGATTTTAGATTTTCATTTACTATACTCACTCTTTGACTCTGCCTATGCGTTTCCCTTCGCCTCCTTTTCTTTTTCTATCATTATTTTTATTTCTTCAACTGCTTCGTTTACTTTTCTTTTCTGTTTCTCTCCCTCAGAGACACAGTCCATTTCCCATTGCTCTTCTAGCTGCTGCCATGGCGTGACGTGTAAATGAGCTGTTAGTCGCCATGGATTTCTATAACATTGCTCATTGGCTACGCATCTCTTACTTAATCGCCAATTCATTAACAATTAATAATAACAAGTTTCTTCCTTACAATATATTTATTTTTTTAGTTTACTATAATCCTTCCATACCATAATTTTATCATTAATATTATTTTAAAAATCATATTTCTCATTCAATGTTACTCTAAAAATAAAATCATGCATTCTACAGATTTATTTATGGTATATATTTTCTACATTTATATTTGGTTTTTTACATATATTTTTACCAAAATATTTTATTATCAAAATAATTAATATATTAAACATAATTATATTAAAAAATTGAGGAAGAAGGTTTATTAAATTTTTAATTCAAAATGAGTTGTTTTCAAAACTATTAATTGACCTATTAAACTTTATTCTGTCTTATTCTTTATTTAAATGGTTGTTGATTAATAGGAGATGAAGACAGTATTAAGAAATTTACTACTTTATCTAAATCTTGTAATATGTATATAAAATATACAAATTAAAAAAATAATATATATATATATATATATATATATATTATTTCTAATTACTTAAAATTGAGTTTTCATCTAGTATAGGAATGTAAAACTGTAAAAGAATATAATAATTTTACTTCATTTTATCTCTATAGTTTTTAAACCTATTTATTATAAAATTAAATATATTCTAAGTATAGTGAGAGACTCTTGTAATTATAAAGTAATGTTATTATTATTTTTTAAAATATTAATATAATTGTATAACATTGTTGGATGAAAAATGGAAAGTCAAAAATTGTATATGAACAAAAAATGAGAAAAAAGTTGTACTTTTTCTTACCAAAGAAGTAGCAAAGAAGATGTCATTGATTTAATGGTTTTGTAAAAGCAAGGAAAGTGCAAAAAAAAATTACTCTTTCAAAATTATTCTTTCTTCATAAAAGGAAATCATAAATATATGAGTGATGTGGTAATTGTAACAACTTTATTTTATAGTTTTTTACCTCGCTTTTCATATAACCGAGCAACTTCAGTTCTCATTCTATTTCATCTCTTTTGTTCTTCTTTTCTCACATTAATTTAGTGGATTATTATATATATTACTAATTACTATTTTTCATTCTAATACAAATAAAAAGATAACATTATTAGTATTAATGATAACACAATATTATTATATACTCTACAACTATGTAATATTTATTATACATAATGAATATTTATTAATTTCTAAGGTATACATTTATAAGAATAAAAATCATAATATCTTATAATTTTATGAAAAACTTTGTTCTTCTTTTTCTCTTCTTCCTATTATTTAATATATATTATTGTTATTATTATAGTCTAATTCTTTACCAAAAAATTATTTGTGTAAAGTTGTATTAAATTAATTAGATAAAACTAATTTTAATCCATTCATATAGCAAATATTTTCAATTTAATTCTAAATCATACTAATATTTATGTTGAAAAAGGTTGATTTTTTTAAAAAAATAAAACTTACATAAAACTATTTTTTTTAAATGAAGGATCTCAATCACGCTAATAACAATAGAATTAAGATTGATTTTGTAACATTTATATTGGAAGATGTATACACATAAGAGAATGATGTTATAATAAGCATAAGATAATCAAATGAATCATATATTTGTATAAGTCATCAAGATGTATGCTTTTATAGGATAAGAAGGTTCATACAAAAAGCATCTACTAGGATAAAGAACCAAACACATAAAAAAGTAAAAGAGTATTTGATGATGGTATTAGTTGATAAGATCTTTTGCTTAAATGTGTAGATCGTCTACCAGATCATTAGAAGTTTTTAGGCATAATATACCACCTAACTATAAGTGTTAAATAATGTATAGACCTAAGGAAGCATCTTATATTAAAATGGATGGTCTCATGTACTAGATAGAAACTTCGTTATTTTGTGAACATAAGAAGCATTTAATGATCTAAAGAATGTTAATACCATCTTGTCAATCAATGAGAACATTCTAAAGTAGCTCGTCTACCAAAGGCAATTCATCTAGCATAATTGGATGTGGTTCTGTTTGATTGAATCGGTATAAAAATATTCATGCACAAAATTTATTACATCGTTTTTATTTACCCTTGATATGATTTCATTATTTGCATTATGCCACATTGATATATGAGATGTAGTTGAAAATGAAAACTTTATCCTGATGGATAGCAAAGGTGTACCACTTCTAGAGAAAAATGGAACAATGACCAAAAGTGACACTATTGGTTAAACTAGAATGATAAGTTGTGCCTGGCAAGAAACTATTATGCCCAACTATAGAGATTTATCAATATCAATATCAAGCAAAACTAGATTTCCCCAATTTTGCAATACAAGGCATAACCTAGTTCATTTCTCAAATATACACATCATATATTGTTCAAATTCTACCAAAGAGTTAGAAAAAAAGGTTTTCAAATGCACAAAACAGAAATAAGAATCTCAAGATTAAAAAACTTATTCAGATTAAAAACTTAACAAAGCTTTAAGTCCAGTGGCACACAACACTACTAAACCATTAACACATCTATAGCTACTTTGCATTTTGAAGTCATTTCTAGTAGTACCTAAATTTTTGCTTTTAATTTTCTTTATTGTTCCAAGCACATAACTCTTTGTTATTAAGCACTAAATTCACAATCAAGTTAGGTGCATCTAGTAAATATTAAAAAAAACAAGAGAACAAAGTCTAAAATAAAATAAAAAAAAATGAAGGACTCAAAAAACAAAAAAAGAGAACAAACAAAAGAAAAGAAAGTTTGAAAAAATTCATTTGATGTACCTAACCTAAAATTAGCGAGTGCTTCAACTTTGAACTTGGAACCTTAAAAGAAATTTTATTACTTTTGGTACACTAGAACTTGACATTTGTGCCTTTTTACTCTTTAATCTAGTGCCCTTCTTAGGCATTCCATTTTGTGCTCTCTTTCTTTTGTTTACCTTTTAGTTGTTGCTTGTCTTTTAAATCATCTTTCTAGTTTGTCTTATATACTCTTACCATTTAGTTAAGTGTCCTTTTGATTGTGTTATCTTTTATTGTTTTTTGAGTTTTTATTCGCACCTCCCCTTGCTACTTTTGGTTTCTTTGGTTTGTGTGTTAGTGCCACTTTTGGGGGAAAGCTTGAAGAAGGAGCTTCCACAAGGGTAGCATATTTTGGAAGGTTGGACTAAAAGCCTAAGGGATCACCTCAAAAGGAAACACAACTAGCCGTGAAGACTTTGATTTGAGGGAGCATTTGGAGAATCATTTTTTGAAGACTTTACTTTTTCTTTAATTTGGGTGTATTAATTTTTTAGTTGGGATTTTGAGTGCCCTTAAGGCCCTCCCTTTGGTTATAATAAGATTTAGTCAATTTTTTAGTTTCTTGAAAATTAGGTGAAGAAGGAAGAAGTGGTACACTTCCTTCAACACCTTAGGAGCTCGCTTTAGATCCCTTCTCTTTTGAATTTTTGCTTTAAAATTCTTGCTTTATTTTTCTTGTTCAAACTGCTTAGAAGGATAAAGAGTTTCAAAGACTCATCAAGCCATTTTATAGAAAACACAAAAAGAGAAGAATGTATGTTTGAAAAAAGTTTTTTTTTGGCCTACCTTAGTCTTTTAGCATCCAAGCACAATGACATCACACACTCACTCTAGTGCTCGTGATAGCCAATCATCAAACAAGAGTGTAAACCAAAGAAGAGTTTCTAAGGATTACACTCTAGAAAACTTAAACATGGATTTTAGAGAGTGGATGGCAAAAGACCAAGAGAGGAGAGAAGAAAAAAGGAGAGAAAAGGAAGCTAAGGAGAAAAGAAAAGCAAAAGAAAGAGAAGAAGGGAAAAGAGAGAAAAAGAGAAAGAGGAAATAAGATTAAGAGAAAGGAGAGAAGACCAAGAAAGAAAAGAAAGAAAGGAAAGAGAAAGAAAAAAAGAAAGAGAAGAGGAAAAAAGGAAGCATGAGAGTGGTGAGGATTATAAAATGGAAGGAATAGTCATAGGTTCATCCTCAAGACGCAATAATAAGAGTGAAAGTAAGGAAGAATATTATAACCATTCTCGAAGATATTCCAATTCATTCATGCACAATAATGGGGGTCATCCAAGGGAGCCCAAAGTTTATCTCCCCCCATTTCATGGGAGGGATGATGTGGAAGTCTACCTTGATTGAGAAATCAAGGTAGAACAACTCTTTACCTGCCATGAGGTAAGAGAAGAAAGGAAAGTTCCTATGGAAACCCTTAGCTTCCAAGGGCATGCCATGCATTGGTGGGTTGGGTTAACCAATGAAAGAATCTGCACTAATATGCCCTTAATAAAATATTGGAATGATCTTAGAAGTGCTTTAAGAAGAAGGCATATACCATCTTGGTATGAAAGAGATCTTTTGGAAAGACTCCAAAGACTAAGGCAAACCAACCTTAGTGTAGAGGAGTATAGACAAAGGATGAAACTTCTTATCTTGAGGGCGGGTATCATTGAAGAACCCAAGGCCACTATGGCAAGGTTTTTGTGTGGGTTGAGCACCGAAATTTGTGACAAAGTTGAGCTCTTCTCATACAATAACCTTAATGAGTTGGCCCAACTTTACATCAAGGTGGAAAATCAATTGCAAAGCAAAAACGTTAAAAGAGACCATCCTCCTTATGTAAAGAGGGACCAACCAAAGGGGAATTCTTCCAAGAGCTACCCCAAAGAGGGATACTCCAAGCATAACAAAGAGCATCATGCATCACATTTAGAAAGAACACCCCTACTACTAACTCTCGAGAGAAAGTTAGTAGTATAAAATGTTTTAAGTGTCTTGGGAGAGGTCACGTTGCCTCTCAATGCCTTACTAAGAGAAACATCATCATGAGGGCCCAAGATGTTTATAGTAGTGAGTCTAGCTCACCTTCCCCCTCTAGTGAGAGTGAGGAAGAGGGGGTCCATGCATACAATTCTAACTGTGATGCGACTGCTTATGCATATGAGGGCGACCTCTTGATGATAAGAAAGCTTCTTGGAAGCCAACCTTTGAAATTATCCTCATCTCAAAGGGAGAACATATTTCATGCCTGCTGTAAGGTGAATGATAAAATATGCTCTCTCATTGTAGATAGTGGGTCATGTTGTAACTATTATAGCTCAAGGTTGGTGGAAAAACTAGCCTTGACCTCACTTCCCCACCCTAAGCCTTACAAGTTTTAATGGCTCAATGAGCAAGGCGAAATGAAGGTCAATGAGCAAGTAAAGGTTCCAATTTCCATTGGGTCTAATAAAGATGAGATCCTATGTGACATAGTCCTAATGGAAGCTAGTCACATCTTGCTAGGAAGACCATGTCAATTTGATAAACAAGTCATACACCATGGTCATTCCAATAATATCATCCTTACTCATAAGGATAAACGTATCAAATTGTGTCCTTTGACACCTTCTCAAGTGGCGGAGGACCAATTCATCATGAGGCATAAGAGAGATGAAGAAAAAAAACAAAAATAGGAAAAACAAAGAAAAAGTTTTACCCCTAAAGCTTAAAAGGGGTAAGGAGGATGAGTTGGAAGTTGGTGCCCCTTCCAAGTAGGTAATTAGTAAAGGGAGTCTATTTGCTACAAAATTGGATTTAAAGGAGGCTCCCTTGACTAATAAATCTTTCTATCTCCTCCTTTGCAAAGAGACATCCCCCATTTCTTCTCCTCTACTTCTTCCCTCTCTAGTTCTAGCACTGCCATAAAACTTGGACATGAGAACCTACCTCAAGAGGTTCAAGAGCTTTTAAAAGAATTTGGTGATATATTCCCTAATGAAGTTCCCAAAGGACTTCCTCCAATTAGGGGTATAGAACACCAAATAGACTTGGTACCCAGGGCTAGTCTGCCTAATAGGCCTGCTTATAGGACTAATCCCATGGAAACCAAAGAAATTGAGTCTCAAGTCCAAGAACTATTGGAGAAGGGTTAGGTTCAAGAAAGCCTCAGCCCTTGTGCTGTACCAATCTTGCTGGTGCCCAAGAAGAATGGACAATGAAGGATGTGCATTGATTGTCGAGCAATCAATAACATCACCATCAAATATAGGCACTCTGTCCCTAGACTTGACGACATGCTTGATGAGTTGCATGAGGCTCAATTGTTTTAAAAAATTGACCTTAGAAGTGGTTATCACCAAATCCACATCAAGGAGGGTGATGAGTGGAAAACCACTTTTAAGACCAAATTTGGGCTTTATGAGTGGTTAGTAATGCCCTTTGGGCTTACCAATGCCCCAAGCGCCTTCATGAGACTTATGAATCATGTCCTTAGGGATTGCTTAGGAAAATTTTGTGTAGTTTACTTTGATGACATCTTAGTGTATAGTAAGAGCCTAGATGAACATGTAGGCCATCTTAGGCGCGTCTTTTGCATTCTTAGGTCACACCAACTCTATGGAAATCTTGAAAAATGTAATTTTTGTGTGGAGAGTGTGGTGTTCTTAGGTTTTATAGTTAATAAAAATGGGGTTCAAGTGGACCCCGACAAAATCAAAGTCATCCAAGAATGGCCTACCCCAAAAAGTGTGACTGAGATCAAGAGTTTTCATGGTCTCGCGAGCTTTTACAGGCGCTTTATGCCTAACTTCTCCACACTTTTCTCACCAATCAATGATTTGGTGAAGAAGGATACTCCTTTCCTTTGGGGTCAAAAACAACAAAAAGTCTTTGAACTTATCAAAGAGAAACTAACCCATGCACCGGTTTTAGCTCTTCCTGACTTTTCTAAAACTTTTGAGCTAGAGTGTGATGCATTAGGAGTGGGTGTGGGAGTTGTGTTGTTACAAGGTGGTCATCCCGTGGCTTATTTTAGTAAAAAACTAATTGGAGTCGCTTAAACTACCTCACCTATGATAAAGAGTTTTACTCTTTGATAAGGGCCCTTCAAACTTGGGAACATTATCTTGTACCCAGGGAGTTCATCATTCATAATGACCATGAGTCACTTAAGTATTTGAAGGGTCAAGGCAAGCTTAATAAAAGGCATGCTAAATGGATAGAATTTCTTGAGACTTTCCCTTATATCATCAAATACAAGAAAGGAAAACATAATATGGTGGCTAATGATTTGTCTCGTAGACATACCCTTTACACCACCTTAAGTGCAAAGATTCTTGGATTTTATAATATTAGAGAAATGTATCCTTCTGATAAGGATTTTGGATCCATTAATGCTGCCTCTACATCTGCATGTAAAACCCAAAATGGGTTCTTTGTGAGTGAGGGGTACCTTTTCAAAGGTAGCAGACTTTGTGTACCCAAGGATCTACGAGAAATCTGTTGACAAAAGAGAGTTATAAGGGTGGGCTCATAGGGCATTTTGGAATTAACAAAACTCTTATGCTTTTACAAGAGAAATTCATTTGGCCCCATATGAAGAAAGGCGTCTATAGAAATTGTCGTAGATGCATTGCTTGCTTGCAAGCTAAGTCTAAACCCCCGACTATTAGCAAAACTACAACTGTTGTTAACCAAGGAAAATAATTCGTAATAAAAATAAGATATACTTAGACTAGAAAAACCCGTGCTTTAAATAAATTTGCTTTTTATTTTGCGCACGAGTTTTTGCCAGTAAAAAATGTACTTGTGTGTGGTTCTTTTTGAAACGTATCAATAAGCTAGACCCATGCTTCGAGTTGTTTCATGCCATAAATAAACTCTAACACTTAAGAAATCCGTCGGACAGGCGGATTCACACCTCTTACAACCAACACAGTCCTCTATTCTTGGAGCAGAAGCAATTTGTTTAGCTTTACATCCGTCCCAGGGTATCATTTCTAATACATCTGTGGGGCAGGCTCGGACATATTGACTACATCCTATACATGTATCATAAATCTTTACTGAATGTGACATTGGATTGTACTCCTTGAACATAAAAAATTCAACATTTTCAATCTAGTAAATTCGCAAATGAATTATATATTATATATTCGATACCAGATGAATCAATGATTTGTCAGAATTTTGCTAATCAAAATTGACTTATAGATTAATTATTAATAATAAATAATAAAATAGAACCAAGATACTTTGATTTCTTATCTTTTTTTTCGCAACCATGATCATAAATTTTATATCATATATGCTCAGTTGAATGGATTAATAATACACACTATTCTAGATTTGACTTTTTATCTTTTTTATGAATAATACTATTTATTCAACAAATTCGATTGATTGATATGGGTTGATTTTCTATTACGATAAATTGAAGAAACAATAGCCAGTCCGATAGCTGCTTCAACGGCTACAACAGCTATAACAAAAATTGAAAAAATATTTCCTTTTAATTGTCGACTATCAAAAAAATCAGAAAAGGTTACGAGATTTATATTAACTGCATTCAGTATAAGTTCAAGACACATAAGGGCCCTAACCATATTTTGGCTCGTGATCAACCCATAGATACCTATAGAAAATAAATAGGCACTCAAAACAAGTGCATGCTAGAATATCATTGACCAACTCCTTATCAATTTTCATTCATTTCTATATGAACAAGAATTCAACGGATTTGATTGACTAAAGAATATAATAAGTCTATAACAAAATAATGTATTGGCAATAAAAAAAAGATTTTCTACATAAATACTATTTTACGTTTACATAGAATTCAACAAAAATAAATGTGAGAAAATCTAACAAAATTAATTTTTTAGTCTTATTATTAGTTCTAAAAATGTCTTATTGGCGAGCCACGACAATTGCACCTATCAAAGCAACTAAAAGAATTATTTAAATTAGTTCAAATGGAAGAAAAGAATCTGTTGGTAAATTAAATCCAATTTGTTGACTAGTACTTATCAAATCTTGCTCAATAATCTGATTTGGTCTTGTAGTCCAAATAATTCCATGCCATGATGTATCTAGAATAGTAGTTAGTAGTGAAACAAAAAGACTTGTACAAACCATCAAAGTAATCCCATCCCCAACAGTCCAAAGACGAAAATCTTGGTAATATTCTGAACCATTCATAAACATCACAGCAAATATTATTAAAACATTTATAGCGCCCACGTAAATAAGTAACTGTGATTCGGCTACAAAATGTGAATTTGATAAAATATAGAATAAAGATATACAAACAAGAACTAATCCCAACGAAAAAGCAGAAAAAATTGGATTCGTAAATAATACTACTCCTAGACTTCCTAATATAAGACCCAGTCCAAAAAAGACTAAAGAAAATCATGTAGCGGTTCAGGCAAATCCATTATATATCAAATAAGAGATAAATAATTTGAAATTTCATGACCTTAGTGATATAACCAGGAAAAAAACTGATCTATTAAATACTAAAATTCTCTCCGCATTGAAATCCACCAAATCCTAAGATAAGAAATGTGAATTGCTATAGGTACAGTTGTTATAGGATCAATGTCATTTCATTCTTTTTTTTTATGTAAAAGAGTATTTTCAAAGTATACGATATATATATTTTTTATTTATATTCGATGAGATTTTCGTTTTTAGAATAATATTATTTAATTATTTAAAAGAATTTTATTTTATTTGAATTGTTTGAATTGTATAATCATCAATTACTGACACTGGTAAATGGCCCAAAGCAATTTGATTATAATTCAATTCGTGGCGATCATATGTCGAAAGTTCATATTCTTCAGTCATTGATAAACAATTTGTCGGACAAAACTCAATACAGTTACCACAAAAATACAGATTCTGAAATCAATACTGTAATTAAGCAACCGTTTCTTCCAATATCAGTTTCTAGTTTCCAATTAACAACAGGTAGATCTATGGGACATACACGAACACATACTTCACAAGCAATGCATTTATCAAATTCCAAATGGATTCGACAACGAAAACGTTCTGATGAGATTATTTTTTCATAAGGATATTGAATAGTTACAGGTAACCGATTTGCATGAGATAGTGTAATCATGAAACCTTGACTTATGTACCTTGCAGCTCGGACTATTTGTTGACCATAATTTATGAATCCAGTTACCATAAGGAACATATCTTGAATATCTCTAAATCTTTTTTTCTTTCTCTTGTTTCATACAAGTTATGAATATTGCAGGTCCACATTTTTTTATAGTGAAAACAGTTGAGACAAAGTTGTTAATAATAGATTTCCAAGAGAAATAGGTAAAAGAAACTTCCACCCAAGATTTAATAATTGATCTATTCTTAGCTTAGGCAAAGTCCATCTTGTTGTTATAGAAATGATTAAGAATAAATAAGTTTTTGCTAATGTAATAAAGATACCAATTATCGTTACAAAAACCCTATATGTGTTATTTATTTCAAAAAACTCAGAAACAAATATGTACGGAATAGAGATATTAGAACCACCCAAGTAAAGAACTGTTACAAACAAGGAAGAAATTAATAGGTTTAAGTAGGAAGCAACGTAAAATAAACCAAATTTGATACCCGAATATTCGGTTTGATAACCTGCTACTAATTCTTCTTCCGCTTCTGATAAATCAAAAGATAATCTTTCACATTCTGCTAGGGAAGAAATTAGGAAAACGATGAAACCCATAGGTTGACGCCATAAATTCCAACCCCAAAAACCGTATTTTGATTGAGCATCAACTATATCAACTGTACTTAAACTGTTAGATAATTCTAGTTGGTGATAACATTACTGTTAGCATCTCTATTACAGAACCGTACGTGAGATTTTCATCTCATACGACTCCTTTAAAGTCTTCAAAAAATCTAAGAACGGGGCCGATTATTTATCCCTTTATATATCCCTAAGATAGATAAGATTCTATTTTATCGAACAGTTCTTAATTGGACCAATTGAATTCTGTCTGTTCTAATAAAAAATTTTAAAATTAAAATAAATACATTTAAGAAAGAAAAATACATTTTATTTTAATAAATAAAAAATACAAAAGGTACTTCTGAATTGATTTCATCCTTTAAAAAATCCAAATTTAAATTTGTTGAGTAATAACTTAATTCTTATATAAAATACTCTTTTATAATTATCCTCATTATTTTCAATATCTACGTAATTTTCAATTACGAAAAAGAATTACATGTTCGTTTTCTAAATTATGACATGAATTCTATTTCCATAAAAATAGATATAAGGCACAAAAGAAAAAAGGGGATCACTTTTTTTTGTTCTTATCCTATTATGTTTTGTGTAAGTAAAAGAAAGGGGGAGGCGTAAAAAAATTAAAGGATTATTTCGTTCCTGATAGTTATTTATTTAATCAATGGATGGAAGTATACTCTGGATCAGAATTATGGGGAGTACTGTCTTATTTTTTCTACTAACGTAAAGCCCCAATTAGTATTCTTTTTCTATTATACATAAATGTTCTTTTGGATATTTTTTAAAAATATACGTAATCCTTTGTGTATCTTGGTGTTTCTAACCATCCATTCATTTTTTGTTATTAATCCCTTATGTTAATATATGTATGTTAATTCATACAAATGATATTGAAAAATAAAAAAAAAATAAAAAAGGGTTGGTCTTTTGCGCCCGCTTCAAGACAGGATGACTAATCAACTCACCTTGGGAGAAACATCCACTTCTATCTATAATTTAATTCATTTTTTTTCTGCTTAATTCTTATACATAGAAAATGAGACTCAATATTTTTACAGAAATTTTAAATAATTATACTTTCTATTAACTATCAGTAGTATAGTATTATATAAATTATATTCATAAATAATATTTAATAGAAGCTGTTTTATTACACTCATATAACTATCTGATTAAATTCTTCAATCCTAAATGCGAAAAATAAAAACTTGAATTTGAATAGATATATATATATCTATTCAATTTATTATTCTCCTTTACTACAAAGTACTATGAAGAAAGAGGAGGGGTATAGCAAATAGTATAAAAAAATTTATGTCTCAACGAATCGCATGTAGAGATATTGATAACACACATAGAGTTAATGGTATTTCATAACTAATCGATTGAGCCGCCGCTCGTAGACCACCCAAAAAGGAATATTTATTATTTGACCCATATCCTAACATAAGAAGTCCAATGGGAGCAATACTCGAAATAGCAATCCATAAAAAAACACCAATATTCAGATCAGATAAAACAAAGTTATAGCCAAAAGGAATTACTGAATAGCTTATAATAATGGATATAACTGATAAAGATGGTCCTATACTGAATAAACGAATATCCCCTCTAGATGGAATAAGGTTCTCTTTGAAAAGTAATTTTGTTCCATCTGCTAGAGCTTGAAGAACTCCAAAAGGACCTGTGTATTCAGGTCCAATACGTTGTTGTATCCCTGCGAATATTTCTCTTTCTAACCATACAATACCTAGTACACTTATTGTAATTCCTAACACAAGAATAAAAATAGGAGCAAATATCCATAAAATTGCATATATCTCTTTAAAAGATTCCAATCTGAAAAAAAAAATGAATATCTTGTATTTTTGTTATATCAATTACCATTTCAACGATCAATTTCTCCCATAATAATATCTATGCTACCTAGTATTGTCATAATATCAGCCAATTTCATTCTTTTAACTAATTGAGGAAGAATTTGCAAATTGATAAAACCCGATGGACGAATTTTCCATCTCCAAGGAAAACTATTTTGATCCCCTATTAGAAAAATTCCTAATTCTCCCTTGGGGGCCTCAATTCTTACATAAAGTTCTTGTTTTGGTAATTCAAAAGTAGGGGACGGTTTTTTACTAAAAAATTGATACTCAAAATCATTCCATTCTGGCTATTTTTCTCTATCAAAGCAGCGGATTTCTAAATTTTCATATGGTCCGCCGGGAATTCCTTCCAAAGCCTGCTGAATTATTTTGATGGATTCCAGTATTTCACCAATTTGAACTAAATAACGAGCTAAAGAATCTCCTTCTTTTTGCCATTGAACTTCCCAATCAAATTCTTCGTAACATTCATAATTATCAACTTTACGTAGATCCCATTGTATTGCGGAAGCCCGAAGCATCGGTCCTCATAAACCCCAATTTATTACTTGTTTTCCATCAACTACACCTACCCCCTCAACCCGTTCTAAAAAAATAGGATTTCGCGTAATCAGTTTTTTATATTCAACAATCCTTATTAAAAAATAATCGCAGAAATCATAAAATTTATCTACCCAACTGTAAGGTAGATCAGTCGCAACCTCCCCCTCCCGATACGAAAAAAATTATGCATCATTCTCATACCCGTCGCAGCTTCGAATAAATCATATATTAATTCTCTTTCTCTGAAATATAGAAGAATGGGGTTTGCACATATCTGCCATAAAAAGGTCCTAATCATAGTAGGTGAGAAGCTATACGATTCAACTCCAACATAATTACTCGGATATAGCTAGCTCTTTTAGGTACGTGAATATTTCCCAACTGCTCTGGTCCATTTACAGTTATTGCTTATGTGAACATAATACCTAAATAATCCCAACGTGTTACATAGGGAAGATATTGTATAATTGTTCGGTTTTCCGCTATTTTTTCCATTCCTCTGTGTAAATAACCCAATATTGGTTCACAGTCAATAACATCCTCACCATCTAGAGTAACAATAAGTCTAAGAACACCATGCATTGATGGGTGATGAGGGCCCATATTGACTATCATGAAGTCCTTTCTTGTAGTTGAGATATTCATAGGTTTTTCCTCGATTTATTCTTCTATGAATCGCTAAAAAAAGTTCATCAAAATTCAAGATCTAATAAATCGAATAATTAAGAATTACTCTTCAATTTAATTAACTAACGAATTTATGACTACCGAATATCAAACAGATTTATTAATTTTTTATACCGTATTCCATCTTTCTTTGACAAATAAGACAGCAATCTTTGATGTTTTCCCAGAATTTTACGTAAACCCCTTTGCGATAAATAGTCTTTTCTGTGCAATTCAAAATGTGAAGTAAGTCTTCGTATTCTAGTCGTAAATTTGAATACTTGAAATTGAACATATCCCGGGTTTTCTTCTTTTTTTTTCTTGTGAAATAACAGGTATAAATGCATTTTTTACCATAAAAAAAATGAAAGTTTTTCTCTTCTCCTGGCTTTTTATAGATATTAACTTTGTACTACCAAACGGAACTGAAATCATTTCAACTATCTTTTCAGCTTTTAACTATTTAAATGTTAAACCAAACATACTCTAAAATATTCAAGATGTCTTTTACATTTTGTTAAAATTCATTTTTCCCTTCATCTAACTTCAATACATCAATTCCCAGATAAATTCATTAGCAATGTGATTATAAACATTGTCTTCTACAAATTTCCAAATAAAACCACATACCTGTTGGTGTTCAAAGTCCCACTCTTCTTCAGACATTCTGAGTAGCAAAAACAGGAATATGTATTTTCTTCACAAATAGCAAGTCTTTCATCTTACCCTTCCACAATTGATCATTAGTGCAATTCAAGGCAACCAATTTTGTATTTGCCTCCATCATTCAAGCAAGTCAAATAGTCCCTAGACCAAAACCAAAGAGCTTTGATGCCACTCTGATGGGGCAATAAAATAAATTTGTAACAAATGTAAACAAAACAGCGGAAATAAATCCCCCTATCTCGCAAGAATCTATGAAGAGCAATAACAAAATATAATATTAACTAATCACAGATCTTTTTGGAATAAGACACCATGATTTTAATGTGGAAAATCGTCAAAGCAAGGGAAAAAGCCACGGGTTGTCCAGACCAAAGGAATAGCTCTACTGTTATCAATAAAGAGTACAAAAGAGTTTCAATCAAGTGTCAACAACAATATCAATGTCAACACCAATAAAACAATAAACTTACAAATAAAGAACAGGGAAGATGAAGACCCACAAACACATTACTGCCATACGAATTGAATATCTCCCAATACAGCAGAAGTCTTTCAATGATCTGAACGGTCAGAATGAAGAAACATACATTCTAAACGTGTTGTCCAAAAATCAGCCCGATTCAACGGTGAACGAATCTGCAGTGTAGAATTCACAATTGCAGAGTGTCATGTCTCTTTTTCTCTTTTCAATTCTCTTGTTTCAAAACACCTTCTCCACTTAACTTAAATAAGATATCATTGGACTTCTTAATTTGAGCTTTTTCTCCATATAGGAAGGAAACACAATACCCAACAAATCTCCCCCTAATAACAAAATAAGAATCAACAACAGATGTATTAATTTAGAAGAAAAAAAACTGATAAAAAAATGTCAAATGTTATGTTCATCAATTTACTCGATTTTATCTGAGTTTACTTGAGTTTACCGTAATTTACCTTTAGACAAATTTATTTGAGTTAACTTATTTTTCTTACCTAAACTTGTAAAATAGTTTTGTGAATTAAATCATAAGTCCAAAAACTATGCCTATAAGCGTCTAATTTCTAATAATAACTAACTAAAAAATTTATATAACACGTTTAAATATGTATAAATTTATCTTTTTATAAAGATATATACTTAAATTTAAATTTTTATGTACATCAATATATTTAATTAAATTTAATATAATATCAATAACAACTATTTATTTAAATAAGTCAACTTGTTAAATTTAAACGTTTTTTACCAAATCTAAAAATTTTTTTGAATGCTAAAAAAAAGTTTTAAATGCCTTTTTTTAAGAAAATGTACATGTTTAATTAAATGTATGTGTATAAAAAAAAATAATAAAATATACATGAAGAAAGTTTGAATTTACTTTTGTGGTAATAAAACGTAAATTATTGAAGGGGTGACTTAATGGAAGGCATAACTAAGTGAAACGGGAAGCATGTGGTAATTTGGAAAGAAAAAAATTTGTAAATTATTTTATTTTTCAATAATGATTTATGAGAAAGTAAAAAAATTAAAAATATATTAATATTTTTTATTAAGTGTAAAGGAACATGTGAAATGAAGTAGGAAGGAAGAAAATAAAAATGAACGGTGGAGGATGGGACATGGGTGACATCATGTGGGTTTAGAGTGACTTTATTGAATATTGATTGACTCGGACCAACACTTGACGAGGCTATATTGAAAAGAGAAACGAGTAATGAGCAATGACCTAACTTAAGTCGCGTGTCGATGGACAGAACTTCCATGACTCCCCCTCCGGCCACCGTCCCCTTTGGTGCGGACAACGACAACCCTAACCATCCGCCGTACGATGAGGTAGGTAAAGTGAATTGGAAAATTGTATTAGTAAGTGCGTGAGTGGATTGTGGATTGTGGATTGTGGATTGTGGATTGTGATTGTGGTTGTGGTCAGATGATATACACGGCCATAGGGGCTCTGAAGGAGAAAGATGGATCGAGCAAGCGAGCAATAGGGAAGTACATAGAGCAAGTGTACAAGGATCTTCCACCAACTCACTCGGCGCTGTTGACTCACCACCTAAACAGGCTCAAATCTGCTGGCCATCTCCAAATGGTCAAGAAATCATACAAGCTTCCTGGATCTGAACCAACACAGACACAGAGGAGCAGGGGAAGGCCCCCAAAGCAACCCAAACCCACATCTCTATCAGGAAAAAGAAGCAGAGGTCGCCCTAAAAAGATAGGAGCAGTGAGCCCGGCCGCCACCGCCAGATCTAAGCTGCCAAAGAGCCCTGGACGTCCTCCCAAGCCCAAATCAGTCTCCGCCATCTCCACTGCCCTCAAAGTCAAACGACGTCCCGGCCGTCCCCCCAAAGCCCAACCCCTGCTTCCAACTCCCTCTCACAGGTCCAGAGGAAGGCCCAAAAAGACTCTTCCTTCTGTCTCCCCTCTCCCTCTCCCTCTCCCTCTCTCCTCCTTCTCCGCCGCACCTCCTCCCCCCCCTCCTCCTCCTCCTCCTCCTCGTCCCCGCGGACGCCCTCGTACCCTCTTGTCTGTCATCAGGCCCCACAAGCTCGCTGTTGTAAGGCCCAAGAACCCTTCTACTAGGCCCGTCGGCCGCCCAAAGGTCCTTCTTCATCCTTCTCACCCTTTCAACTTCTAACTTTTCTCTCCCAACCAACTTTCCTTCTCCTTTCTTAACTCTTTTACTTTTATTTTTCTGCCTTTCATACCAACTACATTCAATCACTAAAGTTAATCTTATCCTCCCCCACTTTTTTAAATTACTCTTTTGTAAATCAAATTCTTCATTCTTTATACCGTTCTGATGTTATAAACAAGTTGCTGGGAGGACCATTTAGATAACAATTTTTTTTTTTTTTGCTTATTTCCTGTGAAATAATTTTTTCCTCTCTTTAAGGAACTGTTTTTGAGATGTGCATGTCCAAAATTGATCAAAAGTACTTAAATATGCAAAAGAGGATCGGATGTAAGCCTGTTTGTCTCATAATGTGCCTCTTCTAAATTTGTCCTTGAGTTCAAATTAAGTGAACTGTATGTTTTTTGTTTTGGTTTAATTAATAAGCCATGCAGAAAGGTTGTTTTGCTGACACTAGCATCTTCCTTTTTTTGAAGTGAGATTTTTATGCTTTTTTTTCTTCCATCAAAATTATTGCCATTGTAGTAAATGGAGAACTTGTGTGTTACTTTTACTGACCATTTATTTTAGATTTTGATGAAATTCATTTTGAACTATCAAACACGATTGAATGTCTACTTAAACTGTTCCCAGTCATAAGATTTTACATTAAAATGAGTTATAATGCTGAAATTGATTTTGATAATAGACCCAATGTCACCCTTATCAAAGTCTCAAAACAGATTTTATTTTTCAAACAAAATTATTTGTTTTATTTCTACTAAGAAAACCTAAGTATATAAATAAACTATTTTAGCTGTAAATATTCTAAATAGTTTTACTAAGATATAAGTCAAGGAACTCTTTGATTGGAAATTGAAACGTTGCAGTATGATTTTTCTCTAAGATTTATTTATATATTTCGTTTTTCGGGGGGAGGTAGTCTCTGGGTTGGAGGTTGAAGTACATAAAAATATTTTATGTAATGTCTCATATAACATTGAATTTTCTGTGTGATTTGAGAGTTTGCTTTGTAGGATGAATATAACATTTAGACTCAGCGAAAATAACAATTATCATCCAGACCTTGACGAGTGGCTTCGGAAGTTTGATTAAAACAAGTTGTATATTATTGGATTATAGAAAATACTCAGCTACGAGTTTGGTTTAAATGTTTTATGCAATTTCTAAATATGTTTTGTGCTCCATTTACTTAAGAAAAATGTTTTATGGATTTAGATTACTCTAACGTTATTGTTTAGAAGATTACCTTTTTTACCTTGTGGAAATTGTTCTTATTTGCATATGGTGTTGCTTCATTTCCTGTGAAATATAGGGAGCCACAGCTGCTGCTATCACTGCACATAAGGCTGCTAATGAAGATCTAAGGAAGAAACTTGAACACTTTGTGAGTTCAAATAGTCATCCGTTTGAATATTCAATTGTTTATCACATTTCATAGGTATTACATTTTATGCTTCCATTGTTTATTTACAGCAATCAAAAGTGAAGGAGTCTCTTGGCGTGCTCAAGCCTTTTTTTAACCATGAAAGTTCAGTCACTGCAATTGCAGCAATTCAAGACTTGGAAGTACTGTCAACTTTAGACCTCAAAGCGCCATTGAGGGATGAGCCACCACCACAGCATCCGGCACAGCAGCAGCCGCAGCCAGAGACACAGGTGTATGAACAGCAATATCACCAGATACCACCACAGCTGCAACTGCAGCAATTTTTTCAGCCACATACATCAGCCCCGAGCTAAGCCTGCACTTGATGGAGGAGAACTTGTACAAGTGTTTTTTAACAAGGCACAAGAGGTGAAAGATCTGTAAAGCGGGTAGGAAGTAGCAGAACTGATTTTTCTGGGAATGTAATGACTGTCCATTTTAGTTTGTTTTTGTGCACCTTTAGTTTGACCCCTGAAATATGACTAGCAGGTACTGATGATTATGTTGTTATTTAAGTAATATTTATTTTACTTTTACTGTTTACTTTTAATCACATTAATGTGTATGGTATGCTGGTCCCTTTTATGTTTTTTTCATTCTCGGTTACCTGTATATTAGCCTCTTGTTTTATATTTTTAGCAGTTACTAGCTATTTCTCATTGTTGAGTGGTTATGTCAAACATTATTACTGTTGGATACGGCTTGAGAGGGTCAAGGATCCAGAGGAAATCTCTATAGATGAAGATCCCTATAGATGTGTCATCCGGGATTAAACAATCCATTACAATAGTCTCCTTTTTTTCGTCCTACAGTTATGCGGCTTCATCCATTGAAATTTTGCCACTATTCAGTCGGTTGGTTTTAGGGGGTAAATGAGTAGAAGTAGTTTTGTATACACCAGGACGAGTAGTTTGAAATGTTATCAATAATAAATAAAAGCTAAAAGCAGAAGAACTGTCAACTCCAGAATCTTTTTGGGATACAACTTAGGACACTTGTTTTCGAGGGTATAGTGCTTCCTGTTTTTGTTTGTCAGCATCGAGAGGTTTTTATGTGATGTTATGTATTGATTCTATGTCTTTGAAAAAGCTAATATCGCTTCAAGGAAAAGATTCATGATTTCAATATAATTATTAAACTTAAAAATGCCACATTTACTTGGCAAGTTTTAACGAGCTTCTGCAGCAGTCTATATTTGCCATTCTTCAGAGGTGCCTCATGACTTTTACACCTAATAGTTTAATTTTTTTCCTTTCTCGAATTTGTTTGGTAACTTTTAAAGAGAGGTAGGTTTCCTCATAATTAAGTGGTAAAGGTGGTGTCATTCTTTGAAAATTATATTTGTAGTCGTTTTTACTGGTTTTTTGTGCATATCATGAATCAAAATCTTTAATTTATGTTTGCATTGTATTCTTGAACTATAATTGACATTTACTAAAGATTATTTATTTAGACAAATACAATCCAAAGCTGGTTAATGATTGATCGAACATAAGACTTATTATTTGTCATGACATAATTGAAAATTACCTTCTATTGAGTTTGAAAAGTCATAAAAATTGTGAAGACATTAAATATTTTTTAAATGTAGATGAAATTTTCATTTTTGTTTGAATATATTATTCTAGTTTTGATAATGTGATCTGGTAGTTTTGTAATAATTAATCAATACCATTGTATGAACATTCAAACTAATTTAAATTTCTACCGAAACTGTACAACAACTTTTCTTAAAACTTAATACGATAGCAATACTTTCCTTAGGGTTTTGCTCTCTCCACTTTACTTAGCTTACAATCGTAACATATTTATTAGATTTTTTTTAAGAATATGTTTTCATTAGATATTTATATATAAATATAAAATGAAAAAATAATTTGATTATGTTATAATATTATAATTTATAATTTTTTATTAAGATTTTTTAATAATTTAAAATATAACATTTAGTATGTTATTTTAACATAAATAAACAAAAAACTTAAATATATTGTTGTCTCTAATAAGTTATTGATTTTTGTTTTTAATTCTAATAAAATATTTTTTTTAGTTTCTAACAAAATTCTTCTAAACAATTTATTAGAGATAAAAAGAAAAGAAAAATATCAGAAACTAGAAACAAAATCTATTAATTTATACCAAAATCCTCTTTGATGAAAGATAAAATTTAGATTTTATTTTTTCTATTTTCCTTTTTTTCATCTCTTTTTAAAAACTCTTAAAAACTATTTTTTTATGTTCTTTTTATTAATTTTAATATTTTAAAATAAAATTATTTAGTTTCTTCAACTTTAAAAACTAATATTTTTTTAAATAAAATTAATATGACGTGCAATATGAGAGTTGGTTTGAAATAGAAAGTAAGTAACCGCAAATTTTGTTTTTTATTCTTAATAAATTTTTCTTTATATTTAGTTTCTAACAAAATTTTTCTAAAAGAATTTATTAGCGATAAAAAAAAGAAAAGTTTATTAGAAACTAAAAACAACATTCATTAATCTATATCAAAATTATCTTAAACAAAAATTAAAATGTAGATTTTATTTTCTCTATCTTTATTTTTTTCATTTTTTTAAAAAAATTTAAAATAAAATTATAGTTTTTTATGTTTTATTTATAGTTTTCTATAATTTAAAATAAAAATTATTTAGTTTCTTCATTTTATAAATTAATAATTTATAAATAAAAATAATATGACATGCACCATAATAGTGTAATTATAACTATAGAAAAAGATGACTTGAAATAGAAAATGAGTCATCCATTATTGAATTTTATTTTTAGTTCATAATAATTTTTTGTATTTAATTTTTAACAAAATACTTTTAAAAATATTTATTAGAAATAAAAATTAAAGAAAAATTTATTAGAAACTAAAAAAAATTCATTAATTTATACCAAAATCACTTATAACAGTTTTTTATGTTTTATTTATAACTTTCTATATTTCAAAGTTAAGATCATTTAGTTTCTTCAATTTTAATTTTTTTTGTTGGTAATAATTTTTTTATATTTAATTTCTAACAAAATTCTTATAAAAAAATTTATTGGGATAAAAATCAAATAAAAATTTATTAGAAATTAAAATAAAAATTTATTAATCTATACCAAAATCATTTATAACCAAAAATAAAATTTAGATTTTATTTTCTCTATTTTTTATTTTTTTATCTCCTTTTACAAAATATTAAAGTACAATTTTAGTTTTTTATTTTTTATTTATAACTTTCGATATTTTAACAGAAAAACCATTTAATTTCTTAAATTTAAATTTTTTTGCTGTTAATAAATTATTTCTTTATATTTAGTTTCTAACAAAATTCTTCTAAAAAAATTTATTAGGGATAAAAATTAAAGAAAAAATTATTAGAACCGGAAAACATAATTTATTGATCTATACCAAAATCATCTAGGCATTTTCTTTTAGCATCCACCATTTGCTATTTTTACCCCCCCAAAGTTTATACCCTTATCATTTGATTTTAAATTTTTGAATTTATTTTTTTATTGTCTTGTCTTGTTGTGCTTTATGTTGCTAGTCTTGTATGTCAAACACCAATTGTCATATTCTGCTCTATTGTAAATTTCCTATCATTCTTATAAGTCTTTAAGGTATTACTTGTTGATTTAAGTGCTATTTGAAAAGGAAAACACAATTTTATTCAAGTTTGATTTTCTTGATTTAAAGTTTACGCTTTAGGATTTATGATTTAGGGTTTGTTTGTGTTTTTTATTCATACTAACGTCAATTTATAAGTGTTACACTATTTTGAATCAGTTGATCCGGAACTCATAATAATAATACGCATTTGATCCACTTCTAGATTATTTGATCCGGAATGTACACAATGCAGCGAGGTGGCACCAAGAGAGGTGGCCGAAGCGGCAATTGGAGAGGTGCGGTGCTGGCGCATGCAACTGCTGTGATGTGCTTCATAAGCCAAGTAGGGTAAGAAAAGGAAAGGGTAATTTTGGGTTTTGAAAAAACTTGTGAAACCTGAGGAGGTGCGAATAGAAGATAGGGAGGTATTAAAAGCAATTACCAATCATTTATAACCAAAAATAAAATTTAGACTTTCTTCTTTATTTTTCTTTTTTTATCTATTTTAAAAAGTATTAAAATGCAATTATAGTTTTTCATGATTTTTGTATAAATTTCAATATTTTAAAAAAATTATTTAGTTTCTTCAATTTTGAAAATTAATAATTTTTTTAAATAAGATAATATGACCGCAACATAGGACATAACAGTATGACTAGGACCATAAGAATGTGAGAGATGATTTAGAAGAGACAGTGAGTGAACTCATTATCAAATTGATTCTGGTTCTTAATAAAGTTTTTTGTATTTACTTTTTAACAAAATTCTTCTGAAAAATTTATCAGGGATAAAATGTAAAGAAAACTTTATTAGAAACTAAAAACAAAATTCATTAATCTATACCAAAATCATTTACCATAAAAAATAAAATTTAGATTTATTTTCTCTATTTTTTATTTTTTTTATCTCCTTTTAAAAACTATTAAATATAATTATAGTTTTTTATGTTGTACTTATAATTTTCTATATTTTAAAATAAAACTATTTAGTTTTTTCATTGTTGAGAACTTTTTATTCTTAATAAATTTTTTTTTGTATTTAGTTTCTAAAAAAAATTGTTCTAAAAATATTTATGAGGGATAAAAAATAAAGAAAAATATTTTTGGTAACTAAAGGAGGAAAAATAACAAAAAGGAAAACTAAAACAATAGCTACAAATACACTAGGATTTTTGGAAAACCGTTCCAAGAGCATCTGCTATCAGCATATTCAAAATAGCTGCAGGGGACTCATCTAGCAAAACTAGGTTCTCTCCATGGGTGACCCCCTACTTAGCCAAGAAATCAGCAACTTGGTTACCTTTTCTTAACAAATGATTTAAGCCACAAATCCAATCTTCATTTAAAAGTTTCTTGGTCTCTCGAAATGATGAAATACTGAAATATCCCTCTTTAAAAGGTTGACAAGAAGTTGAGAGTCAGAATAACATCAAAATTCTCAAAAACCTTTACCCTTATAGAACTTCAAACCATGCAACAAAGCCATTAACTCTGCATATAAAACTGAAGCCTCCCCTAAAAAACCATAAAAGCCAAAGAGGAAGGTTCCATTACTGTCATGACACATTCCACCACAGCCAGCTCGACCTCTAGTCAAACTACCATCCACGTTCACCACAACTGCTCCCACTGGAGGAGCAATCCAACTTACTAGCCTAGTCTCTGGATGCATCAACGCTTTATACGAGCCAAAGGCTCAGATTGACTGTAACAATAATGCTTGAGCCCGAACAACTAAACAAGCAGCATCCACCTTTCTTGAGAAAAAACTAGACGATTACGTCCCCACCAAATTTTCCACATGATAATTTCAACCATAGGACCATGATCCATGATCTGATCCCTCAACCATATAAGTCCATTCTGTTCTAGTAAGGTTTCCTCTAAAATGGTAATCTTACAAAGTCTCCATACTCTCTCTGTTACTAGGCAGCTAAAGAAACAATGGTCTGTTTCCACCACCTGAACACAACTTGGGCAATACGAGGAGTCAATAATATGTCGTGGTGCAACACCTCCCAAACTGGAATGGCATTAAGAGCACTCTTTTAGAGAAGAAAGCAAATGTTAGCCAGAAGAGGCAATCTCCAAATCCACTTCTAGCTCGGAGCCTTTGAGGCTATTTCCTTCCTTGACAACCAAAGATACGTAAACTACACTGAATAAAAACTCGAGATGTCCAAATTCCAAATACAAAGGTCTGGAATTCTAGTTACTAGGTGTGGATTCAACACCCTAATTTGTTGGGCAATCTCCTTAGGAATCAAAGTGAAAAGCTGTGTGAGGTCCCAACTAGACCTATCCCACAAGTCTCTTACTTTCAACCCCACATCATGGATATCTACCCATGGAACCAGTATGGCCAACGGGATCTTTCCTGGCTAAGGTTCATACCACAAGCCACTATTTCCATCACCCAAATTCATTGCAAAACCTTCCTCTAAAACCTCCAAAGCTTTGATAATAGCATTCCATATAGGGGAGCCCTTATGAGACTTGAGTGATAAAATAGAACCTTGCCTAACATATTTATCTTGTAACACAACCACCCACAGGTGATCCCTAAGATGAAGGAGCTCCCAAATGAGCTATCCAAGCAGAGTTATGTTTTGGTTTCTAGCAGTTCAGATTCCAAGACCACCATGTCTATGAGGTTGAGTGACTTTCTCCCAACCTACAAGAGGGACACCTTGACCACCCTGGTTTTTCCAAACGAAAAAGCGGATAAACTTATCAATAAAGTCACACATGTTTTGAGGGAACCAATATAATTGCATCCCATATGTAGGAAGAGTTGAAATGACTGCATTAGATAGAGTGACTCTCCCTGCTTTATTGAGTAAGGAATGTTTCCATCTTGCCGATTTTGAGTTCACTTTATCAATAAGATCATGGAAACTTTGATGAGTTACTCTACCTTGTTGCATATTAAATCCAAGATCTTTCCCAATCTGGAGGGAAAACAGAATATTAGTTGTGAGCGTGATAGCTATTTTCCACTCCACAAGAATACCGACGAAAGAAAATATTCTAGACTTCTCTAAGCTAACCTTCATACCAAAAATCTTATAGAAATTATCCAAGAAATCAATGACAACCTTGCTTCAGATACATCAGCCTTTGTAAATAACAACACATCATCCACAAAGAAAATATTAGACAAATGTGACCCCCGAATGGTCAAATGAACAGGCTTCCAAGTTCCTTGCTCCACTTCTTGCTAAATCATGATTCCAAAGTGCTCCATACACAACACAAATAAATACGGAGAAAGTGGATCCCTTTGTCTGATGCCCCAGCTTAAAACCCTTTAACTGGTTGTCATTCCAAAGAAGAGAAATGAAGGGTGGAGTAACACCATGCATAACTAGTGAGACTATACGTGGAGGAAACCCAACTAAATACAAAGTTTGTCTCAGGAAATCCTAATCTAACTGATTGTAAGCTTTTTCTAGGTCCAATTTGAAGATCATATCTCCTCTCCTGCTCTTGGATTTACTCATGTGATGCATTGCCTCTTGTAGAACAATGCCCGTTATCCCTAGTACTATATCCTGGGATGAAACTACTTTGCCAAGGGTTAATCAGATCATTCAAGAAAGGTCACAACTGCCCAACCAACACTTTGGAGATAAGATTGTATAAGATGTTACACAAACTTATTGGACGAAAGTATTTAAATGTACGTTGCAGATCTCCATTAGAAATAAGTACCAACAACGTTCCATTCACACTCGCCTCAAAACTTCCCTCAGCAAATGCATTGGCAACAAACTTCCAAACCTCCTCAACCACCTTATTCCAAAACATTTTGTAGAAAATAGGCTGGAAGCTGTCAATCCTCGGAGCATTGTAAGACTTCATACTCATGAGAGCTTTGGAAACTTTAGCCTCAGTAACTGGGGTTGACAAAGCCTCACGAACCTCACTAGCTAGCACACTAGATGAAAAACCCTCCACAGGAGAAATTTGCCCCCCTCCTTGGAGCAAAAGAGCTACTTGAAGAAAGTCAACACCTCTGTCTTTAGGGTAACTTTATTCGTACACCATACCCCAGATGGAAACATGAGACCATGGATTTTATTTGTGCATGAAAAAATTCAATATTCTGGCTACCCAATCGAATCCATTTCTCCCTAAACTTTTGAAACCAGAGAGTTTCCTCCTAGAAAAAGAACAGATTCAAGTTCCATAAGCATATCACATTAAAGAACGAGATGACGAACTAAATCCACCCTCTTCAAAGCTCGTTGAATCCCTTGAAGTCGAGCCTCCAATACCCTTTCCTATTCATGATACTTCTAGAGACTTCTTTGTTAAAAATAACAGAATCATCTGCAACCCTTTCAGTGCCTTCACAACATCTTGCCCACCACATTTCTAAGCTTGCCTTACCACCACAACAAAACCATCATGTGTGCACCAAGCTGCTTGGAACCGAAAAGGGCGAAGTGAATGCTCTTTCATAACATGGGAGCACCTTACCCTCAAATGAGAATGATTTGAGGATCTTCGTAACAAATGTTCCATAGTTGCCTTCGAAAATGCTAAACACCAATTTGGTGTTGAAGATTCTCTCAAAGCTACAATGAAGACAAAACAAACATTGTAATAGAGTTTAGATTTTGATTATGAAAACACTTGGAATTTAGTAGCTTGTTTGTGCATAAAACATTTCATGCATTCATGTAGTTAGTTCTTAGCTTGATTCATAAATCTTAGTACATCATTGGTCTTGATGCATATTAAGCATAAATTAATTCAATCACGAGTGAGATTGATGGTCTCTAAAAAGTTTTAAAAAATCTAACCAAATCTCATTGATGTTTTAATTGAAGTTAGAAATTGAGCTATGAAGTTATTTAATTGATTAAACAACAATTGTCACTGTTTTAATCGATTAAACAACCTCATAATTGATTATCTACTTAATTTAATCAATTAAATGGTAAATCTAATTGATTAAATTGATCATGTTGACTTAGTTATTGTTGAAGAACAATTTAATCGATTAAGTACTAATGATAATCGATTAAATAGTTCTTATTTGTTCTAGGCTTGTGCGAAGAACAAATTAATCAATTAAAACTCGATTTAATCGATTAAACTAGAGGAAAATGCTTTTCATATAAAAAGAGAAACTCATTGTGAAAAACAACGATTTTTTTTTTGAAAAATCATTACTAGAATAAAAGATAGAGTTTCTAGAGAAAAAGGAAAAACACAAAAACTCTGCAACATCAAGCCTTAGACCAAGATTTGTGAAAGAACTTGTTGTTATCACATTTATTCATTGTGTTTAGTGCGAATTTGTCCAGGTGATATTGTTCTTTAACTTGATTTGTTATTTCGTATTATTAGGTATGCTTCTTAGGTAAGTGTTATCATGCATGGGTTTTTGCATGTGTTGAAACAATAGTCTTGAATAGGTTTTTCAAGGGTCCATTTGTGGGTTGCGCATGCATTTAAGTTTTGGTTGTAAACTCTTATTGTTTCTAGTGCTTGATTCTATTCAAGGTAGGTTTCCTTGAATTAGAACAACTGCATGTAGCCCAGGTTAAGGGTGAACCAGTATAAATTTGCTGTGTGTGATTATCTTTCAATCCTTACTCTTTTTACAAGTCTTTAATAGCTTTCGTTGCATGATATTATTTTGAAATTGAGATGAATGTTAATTTGAATTAAACTAGCTGAAATGATCGTGTAATCTTGTAAAGTAAAAAGAGTAATTGATGTAATTTTTAGTTGCAAACCAAATATGCAATAAGTCTTAGTCTCAATATAAAATCTTAGCTAAATCCTTCAAAATAGTTTTTAAATAAAGTTTTCAGAATCTATTTTCAATAGAAAATAAAAAAAACTTTTGATATTCAATTCACCCCTCTTGAATATTGTTTGTAATCATTAAAACCCTTTCTCATCTGGTCACACAAACCCCTATCCAATCTTTTGGACACCATTCACCCCTACACATTTCCGTTGCCACGTAAATCTTGAACAAAAACTATCTAGGTTTGGCAAATTACATGACTTTAGCCTATTCTCAAAAGATGTTGCTTGTAATTTGAAAATGAAGAAAGGAGAATGATGTAATCCCACCTAACAAGGACTCTTGGCTAAGAGGATTAGGAGAAGACATGGCTTGGAAGGATCTTCATGAAGACACTCAGGGTCATAGCTTAAAATTGTGTATAAATTTAGTGTAGTTAGTGTAGTATTTTTAGTGGGTGCTATTAGTATTTTTTGGGCCTTTGTATTTCATCCATAACCCCTTGTTTTCTCTTATTTTTTAGCATGAGGTGTCATTAGTTATTTGTGTGGGGTATGGTAAAAGGTGAGTCTTTTTGGAGCAAGAGGATGTGTGAATTTTAATTCCCACACCTCCTTGTTTGATTTCTACACCTCTTAAACATGCACATATGCATGAGTAACATATGGGACCCACATGTCCCCTTTAGTTGACGCCACCTTGCTTATCTCTCTAAGTTGGCATCTACTTGTCTTTTAATTCAAATTTGAATTTGAATTAAGGAAACTAGATCCACTAATTTAGGATCTAGGTGGCACATGAGGGAGCTAGATCCACTAATCTAGGGTCATGTTTGGATCTTCTATTTTTCCTAATCCCTAGTCTAGTTGGACGTCACACTTCATCCCCCACTCTATAAATAACACCTAACTCACTCATTGTAAACAAAAAAATTTGATCATTTTATGAAATTAACACTTTTGTGTGAGATACTTGTGAGTCTTCTTCTCTCTAAACTTTGAGAGTGCTTCTATGGAAATTTATCAAGGGTTCCTTCCTTTGTGACAAACTTCTACAAACCAAGACTTATCTCAACTAAGAGTGACGCCTCCACCACCACTTCTTTTCTCTCCAACTTCATCTTCTTCAACCATTGGAACCTCTAGAAGAAAGATTCTAGGAGGAGCAATACAAAATTGCATCAAGTGGTATCAGAGCCTACTTCTTGAGGTTCTTCTCCTTCACCTAATCTTATTCTAATTTCCGAATTGTATCTCCATTATCTTCTTCTACTTCATCTCATTCTTCTATTTTTTTAGTTGAATCCATGTTGTTCATTAATTCATTACATGTCTTGAGTTTAGTTGTCTTGTTGTTTTGTTCTATTGAATCCTATGCAATTTTTGTTGATTTTAATCGGTTCAATTTTGTTATTTCTTCTATTGAATCACGTGCTTTAGTGTTAGGATTTCTTTTCCACCATTAGCTTGTGTTTTGTGTTGAATTTCTGCATAATGAAGTTCCTAACAAACACGATACCTTAAGCCCACACCTCTGTTGCAAATTCCATAACGTCGTGGTTCAGGTGTTTTGGATTCATTTTTGCTTTCCATTAGCTGCTTTTGGTTTGGTTTTTGCTGTTGCTTTGTAGGTTTTTAATTTTCAGTTTTATAGTATCAAGTTTTGTTAATAGAAGTAACGTTTAGTCCTTTAATTTTGTCACATTAATTTCTCTAGGTTTTACCTATTTTATTTTTAAATTTTTGCTTTCAAAAAATTCTAACTTCTTGAAATTGAGCTTTTAAGAGGAATACTCCTCTTATTTAAATCTCTTAAGAAGTCTCTCATGCTTTTAGTTCAAGCATGTTCATAATTTTTTTTTCTCAAAAAAATTAGTAGCTCAATTTCATCTTGTGTTAGTTGTTCTTGTTTAAAATTTGGTAGCTCTTTTGTGCTAAAATTTTTAGGTGATAGTCTTTAAGGAATTCTTGAGAGAATCATTGTGACTATTTGAGTAAAAATTTGTGTAAACAAGAAGCTCTAATTCACAATACAAAGCTCTTGGTGCTTACTTAAAATCACTCTACATTTTAGTGCATTTTGAGTTGCTTCTAATTTTCATAGATTTCACTTTGAGTTGAAATTTTGTGTGCCTTGGCTAATTCTTTACCTCAAGTGTTTAGGACCAATAATTTCCTCACAAAATTTGCAAAACAAAAAGTGGTTAGGTGCATCAAGGAAAGGATTAAAAAAATAAAATAAAAAACAAATTTTGAGTTGTGTAAACAAGAAGCTCTATTTCACAATTCAAAACTCTTGGTGCATTACCTAAAAAAACTCTACATTTTAGAGCATTTTGCGTTGCTTCTAATTTTCATAGATTGCACTTTGAGTTAAAATTTTGTGTGCCTTGGCTAATTCTTTATCTCAAGTGTTTAGGACCAATTATTTCCTCACAAAATTTGCAAAACAAAAAGTGGTTAGGTGCATCTAGGAAAGGATAAAAAAAAGTTAAAAAAAAGAAATTTTGAGTTGTGCAAACAAGTAGCTCTAATTCATAATCCAAAGCTCTTGGTGCATTACCTAAAATCACTCTACATTTTAGAGCATTTTGAGTTGCTTCTAATTTTCATAGATTGCACTTTGAGTTGAAATTTTGCGTGCCTTGGCTAATTCTTTACCTCAAGCGTTTAGGACCAATAGTTTCCTCACAAAATTTGCAAAAGAAAAAAAGAGATTAGGTGCATCTAGGAAAGGATAAAAAAATTAAAAAAAGGAAATTTTGAGTTGTGCAAAAAAGAAACTCTAATTCATAATCCAAAGCTCTTGGCGCATTACCTAAAATCACTCTACATTTTAGAGCATTTTGAGTTGCTTCTAATTTTCATAAATTGTATTTTGAGTTGAAATTTTGTGTGCCTTGGCTAATTCTTTACCTCAAGCATTTAGGACTAATAGTTTCCTTACAAAATTTGCAAAACAAAAATTGGTTAGGTGCATCTATGAAAGGATAAAAAAAAGTAAAAAAAAAGAAATTTTGGGTTGTGCAAATAACAAAAGTGGAAAAGAAGTATAAAACAAAATAGTGTAAAATAGATATACCTAACAGTAAAATCAAAATCAAGAACAAACAATATATCTCCTACCCTTCTTTGAAAAAGACAATGTGGAAGCCTACCTTGATCGGGAGATGAAGGTAGAACAACTCTTCAAGTGTTTCAAAATAACTAAAGAGAGAAAAGTGCCATTAGCAACCCTTAGCTTCCGAAGGTAAGCTATGTATTGGTGGACCACTTTTGAGGAAGAGAGGTGCCACTATCATGATCCTCTTATTGAACATTGGAATGATCTTGAGAGGTCATGAGGCAGAGACACATTCCTTATTTTATGAAAGGGAATTCCTAGATAAGTTTTAAAGACTAAGACAAACACAACATGAGTGTTGAAGAATATAGACAACAAACGGAGCTTTTCATAATGAGAGCTGCAATAATTAAAGAGAATAGGTCTACTAAAGCTAGATTTCTCGGTGGCTTGAGTCTTGAAATAAGAGATAAGGTGGAGATATTTCTATATAGAGATCTAGATGATTTAGTTTATATTTGTATAAAGGTGGAGTAACAAATGTAGAGAAGAACTTCTTCCAAGAAGGACTACTCTAATAAATTCTCCCACTTTTATGCAAATAACGATCAAACCAAGGGGAGATCTTCCAAGAGTCACCCCAAAGATGAATCCACCACAAGCATGCATGAAAAGAAAATCCTTTACATAATAGAGATGAACCCCATACTAGTTCTAGAGCTAGTAGTATTAAGTGCTTCAAATGTCTTGGGAGAGGTCACATTGCTTCCCAATGCCCCAAAAAAAGATCATGATCATGAGGGGTCAAGACATTGAAAGTGAGCCATCTTCCTCTTCTAATGAGAGTAAAGAAGACGGGGGTAACAAACATGTTGAGGAAACTTTTGCTTGTGAGGAAGACTTGTTGATGGTTAGGAAGCTTCTTGGAAGCCAACCTTATAACCCTAGCCAATCTCAAAGAAATAACATCTTTCACACAAGATGTAAATTTTATGATCAAATATATTCTCTTATTGTAGATAGTGGCTTTTATTGTAATTGTTGCAACACTAGGTTGGTAGAGAAGTTGTCCTTGACTTCCATTCCTCACCCCAAGCCTTATAGACTTCAATGGTTGAATGAGAGTAAGGAGATGGAAGTCAATCAACAAGTAGAGGTGCCTTTTTCCATTAGGAACTACAAGAATGTTATCCTCTGTGATGTAGTACTAATGGAAGCAACCCATATCTTGTTAGGGAGGCCATGACAATATGATTGAAAAGCTCTTCATGATGGCTACTCTAATGAGATTAACCTCTCCCACTTGGGCACAAAGTTCAAGTTATGTTCTCTTACACCATCTCAAATGTTAGTTAGAGGACCAACTTATTATGAAAAAGAAAAAGGAAGAGGAAGGAAAAAAAAAACTTTGAAATTTGATGGGATGGAAGGGAGTGCCACTTCCAAGAAGAATGTACTTAAAGGAGAGCCATTTTTCTACAAAAGTAGATTTAAAACATAGCATCCTCATGGAACAACTTTTTTACCTTCAACTCATGGAGGCAATATTGCACACACTCCTAAGTGTTGAGCTTGAATCTTCATTTTTTGAGCTTGAACATGCATGTCAAGTTCAAGATTTGCGAGACTTGGAAGGGAAAAATGGCCTTAAAAAAGATTACCCTTTGGACCCCAAGAAGGATCTTATTGAAGATGATCTTCTTAATAAGGAAGTAGAAGTTGAGGTTGTGCCCATCACCATTGAGCACAATGCATCACAGCCTCAAACTCTAATTGAAGATGAGGCCATTGCATTTGAACATGAGATTGAGCCTAAGACTTTGGAGACTCAAAGCCAATCTCAAGTTCAAATCCAAGAGACCACGCAAGAATGGTCCACCCCTAGGCCTATCATTCTCTTTTGGGGTGAACAAAAGGACAAAACTTACTTAGCCTTCCTTAGTGAGTGCACTGATGCACCTAGTATAGTCTCTTCACGTATTTCTAACTATGTGACACTACTACTTAGTGCATTAGGCATAAGTTGGGGAACTACTGTGTGGAGGCCCCTACACTACCTCCACTACCCTAACCATGAAGGGCTATCTCATAGACCCCTCACTCTCCCAATCCTCTTGGGTTTACACCTGCTGACTACACTACTTATATTTTGTAAGAGTAGAAAAAGAACAAGAAGGACTTCAGGATTTGAGGTCAAATCCTTTTCAAGGGAGAGGAAATGATGCAATCCCACCTAGCAAGAACTCTTGGCTAGAAGGATTAGGAGAATACATGGCTTAGAAGGAGCTTCATAAAGACACTGAGGGGCATAGTCTTAAAATTGTGTATAAATTCAATGTAGTTTGTGTAGTATTTTTAGTGGGTGCTATTAGTATTTTTTGAGCCTTTGTATTTCGGCCATAACCTCTTGTTTTCTCTTATTTTTTAGCATGATGTGTCATTAGTTATTTGTGTGGGGTTTTTGGTAGAAATGAACCTTTTTGGAGCAAAAGGATGTATGAATTTTAATTCCTACACTCCCTTGTTTGATTTCCACACCTCCTAAACATATACATGTACATAAATAGCATATGGGACCTACATGTCGCCTCTAGTTGGTGCCACCTTGCTTCTCTCTCCTAAACATACTAATAACATCTTCTTTAATATATTTTTTTCAGCGCACATTTTTTTTTGGATGAAATTTAATAATATATGTAGAACACAACTAGCACACCTCATATTTAGAATGTAATATATGGATGAAAATTCTCTATCCCAAATTTGTGTATCATTCTCTGTCTCATCCAATCAATAAATGTCATGTCATTTAATGAATTTTTTTTATATTTTTTTATATCTTATATAACTCATAAATAACAAGAAATTTAACACGGGTAAATGAGACACAACTTTCCAAAAGGTTTTCATGTTCTAATGCTAATAGTTCTATTTATTAAAATAAATTTCATATTGTGCAAAAGTATTAATGTTGCCTAATAGCTAAAGCTGAAATAGTACGAAGTCTAGTAGACTCTCCACCATATATATTATCAACAATGGTGGAATGCAATTTTTTAACCTAGCACTAGCATTGTAGCACACACATTTTGGTTGAAAAAGGAAAAAGAAAAGGGCAATAATGGTACAGTTATCCGCGAGTAGTATTGTAACGGAATTGAATAGAGCATTAAAAGGAGGAAGCAGAGTGCGGGCTACTCAAGTAGAAGAAGAGATGAGGATGCACATGAAATGAAAGTCAGTTTTTTTACCAGTTCCACTTGAAAGCCCTTTGTCCTGTACTTAATACTTGCATTTCCATATCACAAAGGACAAAGATTGGGTTTGCTTGAAATGGCAAAAGTTGGAAGCTCAAAGCAACCGTATTATTTTTTCCAACTTGTTCATTCTATATGCCATTTCTGAGCAGTTCACCACTTCTATTTGGGATTCCTCAAAGCACACACAAACATAGAGATAAGGAGGAAGAGGAAGAAGAAAGAGAAAACAAGTTTGTTGTGTTTGTTTCCCAGTCCCACCACCTTTAATTTTCTCTCTTCTCTTCTCAAGTGGGTCATGCTTTGTGGCCCCTACCTTCTCCCACTTGCTCCTAGTCTCTGCTGTCATAGCCTCTGCCCTTTAATGTTGTCTTCACAACTCTCTTGTCTCTTCCATTTTTGTGCTCTTATTCCTTCCACATACAGAAACAAAGATCCATTCTTTCTCCATATGCTGGCTCACTGATTTTGGTTTCCCTGCTTCCTAAAGGTGGTGAATGGTATCAAACATCTGTTTGTGTTTCTTTTGGAATATTTCACTCTTGTCTGCTCAATAGGAGGCTGCTCCAGTTCAATTCAACCATCTGGATCGCCTTGATTTGGAAAGCCTGTTGCTTGGAACTGCTATTTCAATTTGATTCTCTTGGTTTAGGAGCTGTTTACCAAAAAGGGTTTCTTTCAATAGTTTTCTAGATGCCACAGACCATTCTTTGATACCGGAGATATTCATGCTCGGTCAAAGACCAAAATGGAGAGGTTTTCACTTCTTTAGCATACGGTACTCTGGTGAATAGATATGAAGAACATTCTTAAGAAGCTTCATATCATGTCCAATCAATCTGAAGATGCTCAAGGGGCTACTTCTTCAAAGAGCAACAAGTCCAGTGATGGTTCATCTTCGTCCACTGCTCCTAAGAAGCTTTCGACTTGGTTGCATTCAGTTTCTAATAGGCAGAGTCCCAGTCCTCCATCTCCCAATCTAGCTAGAGGAGAAAGAATGGAGCCGTCTGATTCAGTAAGCAGTGGTGGTTTGGATATTGTGTCTGATTCAGCAAGACGTGATTCTGAGTCTAGCACTTCGAGGGATCCTGAAGTGGAAGAAGAGTATCAGATACAACTGGCTTTGGAGCTGAGTGCAAAAGAGGATCCCGAAGCAGTACAGATTGAAGCTGTTAAGCAGATCAGTTTGGGATCTTGTGACCCTGATAATACACCAGCTGAAGTTGTGGCCTACCGTTACTGGGTAAGTCACTTATTTAATCCATTGACTTAAAGGTTGAAGTCATTCTTGTTGTTATACTTATGAGGGTGCCACCAAAACAAAAGTATCATCTATTACAAATAGAGATATACAAGGTTTGAAGAATTCTGATGCAGAGGTGGTTTTCCATTTTCATAAATTGAATCATGGAATTGTAATCTAATGAGTGTAAAGCCTGAAGAAGGAGGGGGATACGAAGGAAAGGATCTGGGACTCTATATTGCATTTGACCTCCCTCATGTAGTTCTTCTTTCTTCTTTTTTTTTTTTTTCTTTAAAACTTCCTTATTTGTGTGAAACAACTGCAAAAACGACTGTTAGTAGAATTTGTTGATATTAAATGAGAAATACTAACAACACACTCTATAACACTCTTTTGAAAACTCTACTGGAGACTAAAATTTATTTGAAATTGCAAATAATTGTGGGGCTCACTTCTTATTTGAGGAGTCTCACTCATGACTTTGTAGTTTCCAAAAAAAATTAACCAATAATAAAAAGTGCTTGCATTTTGAATGTATTGACATACTTCTAGGACATTAAACAACTTATGATTGTAAAAATATCTTCACATCTTGGTATGATATATGGGAAGCTAACTTTAGAGTTGTGATGCTGAATAGATTAGGATATTTATACATGAAAGCTAACTTCTTTCTTTATGTCACTTGGTTACTTAATTGTAATATGTCCTACTTTATATTCCTTTCTGACTTATCTCATATCGTAGATTTATCCGTGCTTCACAGAATTACAATGCTCTTGGTTATGATGACAAGATCTCTGATGGTTTCTATGATCTGTATGGAATCTTGACTGAGTCAACCTCTGCAAGAATGCCCTCTCTTGTAGATCTGCAAGGAACACCTACCTCAGATGATGTCACATGGGAAGCAGTCTTGGTCAATAGAGCTGCCGATTCCAATTTATTGAAACTTGAACAGAAAGCAATAGAGATGGCAGTCAATTCAAGAAAAGATATTGAAGTAGTAGTAGATAGTTATTTGGTACACAAGCTTGCAATAATAGTGTCTGACTATATGGGTGGATCAGTTGAAGATCCTGAAAGCATGTCAAGAGCATGGAGGAGTCTCAGTTACAGTTTAAAAGCAACCCTTGGTAGCATGGTTTTGCCCCTCGGTTCACTTACCATTGGGTTGGCTCGGCATCGTGCATTGTTATTCAAGGTACTTTTCCCAACATTCTTTCGGTTTACATTTCAATGAAGAATGGTCTAGTTGATGTAAACCTCTAGTATTATGCTTGGATTTAAATCCAAACGAAGTTATTAGATATCAGGAGAATGAGCAGTTGGGATCATTATGTGTTATGAGATTTTTTGTCACTCTTTTGAAAACTTCCATGATTCATGAACTAAAATTATATTCCTCTAAATGTAGGTTTTAGCTGACAGTTTGGGCATCCCATGCCGATTGGTGAAGGGACTACAGTATATAGGTTCTGATGATGTGGCAATGAACTTTGTCAAAATTGATGATGGAAGGTAAGTGCTGTTAAAAGTTGTATTTTGTAGTATAGGCAAGTGGGGCGGAATTATTTTGTTTATATATTGTTCTTTGAGGTAAGAACTAAGAATGCTTACAGATACCCTTTACATAGATTCTACTGAGTGGGAGCTCATGCACTAGTCCTCCCTTTCCATAGTTCTGTCCTCATGAACATTGAAACAAAACTTCTATCCTCATAAATCAATAGCTTTGCTGTTTTCTATTGCAGTATGTTTCCATAGTATAGTCATTTGTTTAGGTTAGCCTTTCCTATGGTAGCATGTTCATTTTTTCAGTTAATCATTTAATGTTGCCTGTAGCTGAATGTTCTCTGATTCTTTTTGTTACTTAACTAGGAGTTGCAAACCCTTTTTATTATATATCTGGAAGTTGTGATTAATATGAATTTCAGGGAGTACATTGTTGACCTAATGGCTGCTCCTGGAACACTTATTCCATCTGATGCTACTGGATCACGAGTTGAATGCGACGAATCTTCCTTTGCAGCCAGTACTTCTTCAAGAGAGCTTGATTCCTCTCATATAGCATCGTTCAGCAGTGGGGCTGGAAGTTCATCTGAAGAAGCTTCAGACTCTGGGACTCTGGAGAAAGAAAATAAATTAAAGCATTTTGCCATTGCAGGGAAAGAATCTGATTTAAGTGGACTTGCTATGGGTGCGGAAGAATCAAGGAAACCATCTAATGAATCTAAAAATACCTCCTATGAGGAGAAGATCATAGTGAGGGAATCCCCTAGTAGGCCTAGTTATCCATATATGCATGGAAGATCTCCTTCTTGGACTGAAGGGATCAGCTCCCCCGCAATGCGTAGAATGAAAGTCAAAGATGTTTCCCAATACATGATTGATGCTGCTAAGGAGAACCCTAACTTGGCTCAAAAACTTCATGATGTTTTACTTGAAAGTGGTGTTGTTGCACCTCCAAACTTATTTTCGGAAATTTATCATGGGCAGTTAGGTACCCCTCCAACTGAGGCCAACTTTTCAACTGAACAAAAAGATGAAAATAAACAAGGAAGTGTGCAGCAGCACCAGGAAACTAAGAATGATGACAATATAGTTCCTGCCCGATTTCTGCCTCCTTTGCCTCACCACCGAGTTCATCGCAAACCAACTCCTACCACTAACAGTCAGCTTGAACATTTTAAGCCTGTTGATGGCCTAGGAATTGGCCTTTCGCTCGATATAGGGGAAGCTGCTGGACAGCTCATACCATCTCAGGCAGAAGCTACTCAGGTAAAGTACGGAAAAAATGTCCCAGTTGCAGCGGCTGCAGCTGCTGCTGCTGCTGTTGTTGCATCTTCTATGGTGGTTGCTGTAACAAAGTCAAATGCTGACTCGAATCTTGAGATTCCTGTAGCAGCAGCTGCTACTGCTACTGCTGCAGCTGTTGTAGCTACCACTGCTGCTGTCAGTAAGCAGTATGAGCACAGCAGTCGAAGTGATGGGGATACAGAGGGTGCTGGTTATGAGCCAAAGGGTAGTGGTGATGGAGAGCATAATGCTGTAGGAGAAAACACAGAAGGCGAGAGAAAGTCTGATAGATCTGTAAGTAATGACAGCACAATATCTGATTCTGCACTAGATGATGTTGCCGAGTATGACATTCCATGGGAGGAAATCACGATGGGAGAGCGTATTGGACTTGGTATTAACTCTACAATGTTCTATATGACTGATGCATTTTTTCTGTTAGACAGTGCTGCTGTGTATAGAAGCACTTGTTTTTTCCTGGTGTTCCATACAAAAACTCAATTGATGCTGTGTGGCTTGTATTTGGCATGCAGGATCGTACGGTGAAGTTTACCGTGGTGAATGGCATGGAACTGTGAGTATCATATCTTCATGAACCTAATCAAGTACTATTCATTGACTACATATTTTTCATCTTTCTTTTATCACTCATTTAGTCATTTTTCTTTGCAATGAAATGTGAATCTTTTAAGGCTTCATTGCTGCAATTGCCCCTTTGTATAAGCAAGCACAACAATTTATAAAATGTAATTTTGTTACCATATTGATTACCTCTCATTTATGTTGTCACTTTTCAATATATATATATGAGTGATTTCCTATTGCATTGTAGATCATATATTTTTTTATATTTACAGTGTGTTCCCTATCTTTGCATTATATAGGAAGTTGCTGTAAAGAAGTTTCTATATCAAGATATCTCCGGTGAATTACTTGAAGAATTCAAAAGTGAGGTACAGATCACCTCCATTTCCCAACAGTTCCGTTCCTTTTCTTTTTCTACTTATTTATGATTCCAATTGATTAATGATCTCATTGAGAGCAAAGATATAGCTAGGTCCGGTAGAGGCTGTGTATTGGTGAGATAAGTGGATCAAATGGAAGATAGTTTGATTAAGCCATTTATTTTAATATTTCTAATCTTTTTCGATTAAAAATATTATCAGTAGTTTTGGCTCACTTCTGCAGAGGTTATGTAATATTGGTTATTTTTATTGTCCCACCATCTCATTTACATATTTATATGGTTCCTTGTTCAATGATGCAAGTGCTTATTTAATTTATATAAATTGCATTAGGTACAAATAATGAAAAGACTGAGGCATCCGAATGTTGTTCTGTTCATGGGAGCTGTAACTCGACCTCCAAATCTTTCAATTGTTTCGGAATTTCTTCCTAGGTAACTTGAATGTATTCATTTCCCGAGTTTAATGAGACTGATAATTGTGGATTTGCAATATTATGGAAGTTGATATTTGCTTGCTCTACGAACGTAAATATTGAAATAGACAAATAGTTGATGCTGTTTTGTGAGACAAAAAGAATAATGCTACATCTTCCAAAATAATATCAATAGAAAATATAAAAGAAATTGTTTTTTAAGGACCAAAAAGTTTATTACGCCTAAAAATATGTATGACTGTGCTCGATTCGATTCCATTTTCTAATTAATATACGGATTTCAACCCGACTTATACTAATATTTGTTAGATTAATAACTTAAGAATTCAGAAATTATATATAACCGTACTCTAGGAATTTATTTTAGTTGATTAATGTCTTTTTGAAGTTTGATTCTTTGAATACTGAGATGTGGATAAACTTTTTTGCAGAGGGAGTTTGTATAGATTAATTCACCGGCCTAACAATCAATTGGATGAGCGAAGGCGGTTGCGAATGGCCCTTGATGCCGTAGGGATTTTGTTGTCTTTAAGTGCAATGCCGTTTCATTCTGAAAATTATTTCTGTAATGATCAGTGGATCTCATGATATAATCTGTCTCTCTTTTGACTATTCAGGCTCGAGGAATGAACTATTTGCACAATTGCACTCCAGTGATAGTGCATCGCGATTTGAAGTCCCCAAATCTTCTCGTTGACAAAAATTGGGTTGTAAAGGTGCTAACTGAATCTTGTAGATTAATGTTCCATGATAGTGTTTGACTGCTATTTATTGATAGGCTCTCACTATTTTCCTGTTGAATAGGTATGTGATTTTGGCTTATCGCGAATGAAGCATAGTACATTCCTTTCTTCCAGATCAACAGCAGGAACAGTAAGCTATCATAATTTTTATTTCCTTAGTGCAAACATAAAATCTGTCCTTCATTAAAATCATTGTAATACGCATGTTCAAACTCAAATTCAGACACTTGGTATATATTAGTTAATAACTACTTTTGAAAGACTGATAGTTTTCTTCCCTATAAATTTTGAAATGAAATGAAAGACTTTTATTTTTGTGATTTTGAAGCCCCCAATTTGGGCATTGTTTATGACACCCTTTTCTTGCATTATCATTTTGTTATCTGCATTGATGAAATGAAAGACTGCCTAGAACTCATTGAAATTGGATATACTAAAATTTCATTTATGTGTATAATGTTTCAGGCTGAGTGGATGGCTCCAGAAGTGTTGAGAAATGAACTTTCAGATGAAAAGTAAGTTATTATTCTTGGTATTTGTTATTTTGCTTGAGGGACAGGAAGTTTTTTTCTTTGAAAACTCTAGCACATAGTGCTTGCTAATATTTTATGTAGATTTCATTAGCTTAATAAGTAGGCAGGACAACCAATTCTAATCAAAATAATATCAATAGAAAAATTACATGTCATACTTGACATTTGATTCTTATTAGTTATTATTCTTTGTGGATGCATGAATGTTGAACAAACTTGGATATATAACAACAGATGCTATGTGAAGGTTCTGCAATGTAAAGTTCAGAAGCTATGGTTTTTAGGGCTATAAATTGAGGAAGAATGTGTTTTATGGTTGGATCAATGAATCATGATATGGTATTTTAAAAGCAATTATTATTTTTCCTTGTCAGTTAACTGATTTCTTGTAGAAAAAAGCTGTTTGGTGTTCTTAGTGAATACGGGCTTGTACTTTCATTCTTCCTTGTTGCAATTTCTCATGACACGAGGCTTCTCAATAAAAAGAACCTAAAATTTAGTGGCATTGCATGGTTATGAGTACTGCTTGCATTTTCAAGAATGTTTCTTTGTCCCTTGAAATACAGGTCGGGACATTGTTTATGATCACTCTTTGCCTTTCTCCTTTTTTGTCCTTTTAAGATCATACTTTGGGAAGCTCTGTTTTTGGCAACTTTCAAGCTCCTTAGCTCTATTTTCCATAATTTTTTCCTAGGAGTGCTGCTTTATCCCTTTTTGTTCTCTGTAGTTAAGTTTCTTTTTTTTTTTCAATCAAAAGAGAAGCTTGGTTTACTTGCTGAATCCTCTGGAATCTATGTTTTACGGAAAACAAAACAGGGACTTTTCTTTTCATTTGTAATAAATACTGTTCTATCACTGGCTTCCTTATCTAAAACTAATCTTCTCATTGGCTCTGCCACTTTTCAAAACCCAATGTTTTTATGATGACATGTTGCAATTCATTTTCTAGGTGTGACGTTTTTAGCTACGGGGTCATATTATGGGAGCTCTCTACTTTGCAGCAACCCTGGGGAGGAATGAACCCAATGCAAGTAGTTGGTGCTGTGGGTTTCCAACATCGCCGTCTTGACATTCCAGATGATGTAGACCCTACAATTGCCGATATTATCAGACAATGCTGGCAGACGTGAGTGTATTTTTAATCACTTTGTCCTTCCATTCTGAGCTTTGAATCTAATATTTATACTGTTCTATTAAACCAGATATAATAGTGGCTTATTGTTGCCACAATCAGAGAAATTGTTCTTAATCTATTTAGGCTGTTTGATGTTCTACAGCAGTAAGATGATTTTCTGAATAAGTTTACAAGGTGGAACAGTTGGAGATATAACATGATCATATGTTTTCTTCGCATATATGCATAGCATATGAAATGTGGCCTTTTAAAGGGGGTATAAACGTGTTTTTGTGGTAGTGGATGAGTTTACAATAATGTATTTCTTAGTTATTGCAAGTAATGTAATACATATATGCTTGTGAAATAATTTCTTTTACAAGATGTATGACTGAATAATATGCTACGTTTCTGTATTATAGTGATCCAAAGTTGAGGCCCACATTTACTGAAATCATGGCTGCTCTGAAGCCATTGCAGAAGCCAATTACTGCTTCTCAAGTGCATAGACTTAGTGCTCAATCATCACGAGTTGCTGAAGACCCCGCAGGATAGGAGACAATTATACACCTAACATTTTGTTTTTCATTTTTTTTGCTAAAAATGTGAGGGCAAGTTGTAGAGTATTTACAGTTTGGGATTGACAAAATATGATTGGTTCAGCTAACTTACATTCAAGGTTTTCACTCCTCTAGTTACTTTTCTTTTGTTTTTGTCTGTTTCCTTGTCTCTTATGTAATCCACAGTGCCGTCATTGTCCAGGTTGTACCATTTGTTTGTACAAAATTCTTTGGAAAATGTTGTAATCAGTTTCTAAATTTTGTTGTCCATAAATAGTTTTAGAAAGTTGCAGCTGTAACTTGAACAGAAGAAAGGATTAACGATAATTGAAATTGCTTGCTGCTATAATTAGTGGCCATGTAAATTAGTTAAATGTATTAAATTTTATGTGAGCCTTGCAATTCTCTGTCGGACATGCACACCGTTGCAGGAAAAAAGTTAGATCTTATTTTCAGCTGTTTGGGGGAACATTCTAGACTTGATCGTTTAGATGAGATGAACTTGTAGAGATTGTGCAGTCATAACTGTTTATTTGAGTATAGTTGGTCTCGCTTTGCCCTTAACCTGTAAATAACACCGTTGTTGATTCATTAATATGTATAGTTTATATTTATAGAATATTAGGCAACTAGGTAGCATGTTTCTGGGCCTATGTTTAGATGTTGACTCAATTTTCAGAAGTTGGTGGAGTTTTTGATGATTCATGAGTGAGTTATGTACAAACTTCTATTGGACGAGAGTGTGTCTGGTGAGAGCACTTTGAAGAGGTGGAGATAAGCTGGTGGAAGCGTTTGGAACAGATCTTTTGATCCTTATGTGTTTCTAGTAGAAGTCAATTAGAAGGAGGATAAGAAGATCGTGGAGGTATGTTGACCATCAATTCAGACTTAAGGTGGAGATTCTTGATATTAATATAGAATCTTTAGAAGGTTGAAACTTCTAATGTTTTGTGAACATGTCAAGTGGAAGCTTATTTTGTTGAGATGAGAGTGCATATGATGAGAGCGTCATAGAAACATAAAATGGAAATCAATTGATATGAACATTTAAAGTAGGCTAGTTCATATTGGACCATTTGTAGTATGCTCTGAATATAAAAGCATTTACATTTTGCTTTTAGAAATCATATTGTGTTTTTCTCTCTTCTTTTGGTTCTCTTGATTCTTTCTTGTTCTTTATTGTATGATTTGTTTGACATTCTTATTGATTTTATGTTAGTTGTATGACAAACATAAATACTAAGTTTGAATAATAGGAAAATCATAATAGTAAGGACAGAGTATTCCCTGTTAAAAAATATAAAGAGCAAAACTTGATGTTTTGCTCTTTTAATTTGCTGAAAAGCATGTTAAGAATAAGTATATAAAAAAGTTAACAGTATATAGAAAGGGTATAAATAAATTATGTGTGCGTCAACGAATGTATCTCAATTAATTGAGTATGTTATGGTAATTGTTGTAAACTTCTCATAGTATTTTTGAGGACAACAAAAAATTCCGTAAAGTATAAAAAATTGATTTTATAAAATAAACGTGAATATAGATAATAAAATAGTTTAACGGCTAATTTTAAATTTAGTGTTAGAAAATTTAATGATCAATCTAGAGTAATTTAGAGGAGGTAGAATATTGTGGTGGTGATGGATGTATTGATTTATTTAATTAAAGTTAGACATTTAAATGATGAAAAATATTAACAATCTGAAATCCTTGTATTTAGTGCCGTGAATAGTTGCTGAATGATTATATTATTGTGACAAATCGAAAGACTATGCTTGAAATGGTGAAGGACAAAATAAAAGAGGAGGAATTGAGGAGATACCTCTACGTTGTCTTCATCTTATGAATCCTTGAGCCTTGATTAGCTCAAAAAATGTTTTTATCTCTCTGTTTCTTGCACTCAGCATTGTCAGTAGGATTGAGGAGCTTGATGCAAGCTGGGACCAGTCCATAGGATTGACAGAGGGAAATTATCTATCCTTGCAGAGAGTAACGAAAAAGCAACAGAGGCAAGGGTAGGTGGCAAGACCTGTCCCAGTCCCATTTTCAGCCAAGCATTTGGGAGTGGCTATTCAAAAGGAAGAGGAACAGGTTAGGTTATTCAGGGGGTTCAACATTAAGGGGACACCATGGCTATGTATCTACTCGTATGGTTAGCCTTAAGGGAGTTCCTTCTTGAATAATTCCGTACCTCAGTTCAGTTTTTTTAATTTGATTAAGGCACCATAGCCTTCTACTTTTCATTTTTTTTAGCATTTTATTTTCTTACCCATTTATCTAATGCATTGAAATTTATGCGTATTCTTTTATATGTTACACAAAAAAAGCTTGTTTTCATTTACCTGGGTTTATTCTGTTTGAAAGAGACTAACTAAGTTGAGTATTTAAATGCATTTGTTTACAAAACTCAAGATTTTAATAAAATAAATGGAGATAAGTGATAAGAGAAAGTAATTTTGTTAAATTTATTCTTTCAAGTCAATCTCTCATCCAAAGAGATAACAACTCTATGTGAAATAAGTATAAAAAACTATCTTGATTCTTATCTTTCAATTTTTTTAAATCTAATGATTAAGACTAGATATTTATTACAATAATTAATTATTAGATCAAATACAAAATATTATGTGGAGGGTTATAAGGTTGATTTAGTGACAAGTTCCACGTGTGAAGAGAAGGTGAAGGTGGAGAGAGAAGTTGTAAGTTCGAATTTTCTTACTAACAAAACTAACATATTAATCACTAACATTTACTTATTAAAAAAAATACAAAATATCATACCATTCAAAATATGTAAATATTCATGGTTAAATAGCATTTAAAAAATATGAAAATAAACATAATCATTAAGATAATATATTAATATCGTAAGATTCAACGGTTGAATTAGTCAAATTTTCATTATATATTAAATTATTAAAGGTGAAAGTTGACAAAATTTATCACCTAGTGTCAATGAATCTTGTTCCATATATATACTTAAAATGCTAATGCACATACATTCTATTTTTCTTTAGAGTGCATCACAACCAACAAAAAGAAACATTTGATAGAATAAGCGGTTAAAGATTAAAATACTTAAAATTAGAATAAAAATTTTGTTTAACTATCAAATATTTATAAAATGAAAATTAAATTTACAAAATAGTTCAACTATCACATCTTAAAATATCTCAACTATTGTATGCAGTGTACCACCACCACTACTTTAACTGACACCATTATCACCATGATTATTGCTACTATCATTAATATAGTTGCTAACTATTACTACCACGTGACAACAATGATCCTTGTGATGCGTTAGTGACAACAAAATGTAATAATGGTTGTGATAGTTATGGTGATAGTAGTGGTAATGGTAATGTAGGTCATGGTGGTGATGGTGATTATAGTAGTCATGATAATTGAAATATTTTAACATATGATAATACATTAAAAAAAATTTATTTGATAAAAATTTTTAAAGATTTTATGGTTAAATGATTTTTAATTTAGATTTTATGTATTTTAATTTTCTTTATTTTTAATCTTGATCTAAACTTTAATTGATTATTAAATGATTGTAATATTTTTAAATAAATTATTTAAATAAAGGATAATGATTTTTTGTTAAATAATTTTTATTGTTGGTTACTAATGCACTCAAAATGATTGTACCACTATAAGAGAAGAGAAATTCATTTACTTCAAGAGAAATATAAGATACTTATTCTTTATCCTAAAAATTTATTTTCATGAAATCTAATAGTTATAGTTAGTTATTCATTACCACCACCTTCATATGTCATAAAAATGAATGTTAAGAATGAAGAAGAAGCCTATTATAGTTATGGTTAGAATAAGTATATTATTTTCTCATTCATATATATATATATATATATATATATTTATTGTGTTTTTTCTCTTAACTATATACACAAAAAAGTTTCTTTAAGAATGTGTTAAATGTGCTCTTAATTTTGTAAATAAAATAAGAGTTTAATTAGTATGTACTATCACATTAATCACAACTCTTTATTTATACTAAGTTTGTTGATTTTACTAATTAATACTTTAAAAGTTATATAAATAAAAATTTGTGATTTAACATCAATTTAAAACTCTTGTCAATGCATACTAATTAAAATTATAAAATAAAATTATTTTTAATTTCTACAAAATAAATCAATCATAAAAATGTATTAAACATAAGAGATAATTACATATGCACCTCATCAGGTTTAGTGTAATTACAGATGTATTTTCTATTTTTTTTTTAAATTACACATACCCCTTACTTTTACTTACTCTTTATAGTTGTAACCTCTTTTCAAAACAATGTAATATCATGCGTAAATTTATTAAACATGTACCTCATAAGTTTTATATGATATTACACATTACTTCTTAAGTTTTGTATAATATTACATATATGCTTCCTATATTTCCAAACTTTATGGCCGACACAAAAAAATAAATTCATATAAAGTTCACATGAAATAAAACATAATAATACAAAAATAAATGAAAGTATGTATAGTTTGAAAAAAATGGTATAATTGTAATGAATATATAAAAGTAAGGGATCAGTGTATTAAAAAAAACTGAGGGTGCATCCGTAATTATCTCTAAACATAATTCATGCATGTTGTTTATAAAAGAAAAATTTGTTGGTTTATTGTTTCTTATTTATAGAAATAAAAACTACGTAAATGACCAGTTAATTATTTTTTAGAGACTAAAATTAAATGTTGATTAATTTAAAGAAATTAAAGTCATATTTAACGCTTTTAAAAGTTAATAATTTCCATTTTTATTTATAATTTATTTTTTCAATTAAACTCATAATTTTATTTTTATTTTTCATTTTTCTTATCAACTAATTTATTTATCCATTATTAATATTAGTCTTAAATATTAATTTAAACATTTAAAAATAGTCAATTTTATTAAAAGACATAGTTTATTAGACTTGTACATTTGATATAATAAATATTTTATTTTTAATAAAAATTATCATTTTGTATATTGAAGATTAGATCCGATGTTACTATCTCTCTTGTTTGTTTGGCAAAATTTTGAAAGAAATTATTCATTTCTTTTTTTATATAAAAGATATCAGTATTTCTATGTTTTAGTATTTGTGATTGGGATGAGTATTGAACTCTCTTGTAAAATAAAATTAATGAATTCCAAATGTAAATATATAAAAAAATAATAGTATTTGTTGTGATGAGACATAATGGTTAGGGCTGATAATAAGTAGGATTTGGATAAATACTATAATACTTGTTTCATATGAGATTTAAACAATGTACAGGTACTGATATTATACTGCGTAGGTAACAACTTTAATTTCATTACTGTACCAGTTTGGTATATATATACTCATACTCGTATTTTACTTTACTTATATGCAAAGACAATCAATCAATCTCTTTTACATATGGGTAAACATAATATAAAAAAAACAAGTTAAGATAATATTAAAAGAAAAAGAATCATGCACTATTAGTATAAACCGTTTTACACTAGTACTTAATCACACATTTTTATACTTTTAGTACATAATAATTAAACTCTAATATTAAACATAAAATAAATTATAAAATACTATCTGAAGTTTTATTATCATTATAAATTAACTTCTGTTTTTTTTACCTTAAAATTAAATAAGTTCATAAGAGTTATTTTATAAATAACTTAATTTTTTTATAAATTTGTTTTTGTTTATTAAATGTGTATAAAATATATTATATATATCTTTTTATTTTATAAGAATTTTAATTAATATGTAGTGTTAAAGAGTTTTAAACTAATATTAAATCATAATTTTTTTATATGAAATTGGATAAAAAGAAAAAAACCCTCTATAGTGGTCCGTACCATATCCATTTAGTATTTTGGCATCCATAGGTAGAACAAGTCCGTGCGTTATAGTTCACAGGAGACGCGTCTGTGACTTTTCTCAATTATCTTCTTTTCCATCGTCCAGAATTTGGAACTCCATGGGTACCGTCATCGACTCCCATTTCTTAGCCTTCACTGCCCTTATCACAGTAATTATTCTAAATTCTTTATTTTCATTCATATGATTATGATAATAATAACAATAATAAGCCTTTTATTTTGCAGATTGGGTATCAGTTTCTGTTCTTCGTCGTCACTGCTCTCCTCAAATTCGACAAAGTCACCGATTTTGCTGGTATGGTATCCTATCACAATTCTTTACTTCAAAATAATAACTAAAATTCTATTCTGTTTGAAGGAAGTACGAATTTCATTATAATTGGTGTATTGACCCTGGTGATCAAAGGGTCCTGGTATTTTCGACAGGTACGTTCCCTTTTCTTTTCACCCAAAATTACCGATTACTCATAATCTAATCACTCTTTCCAGATAATCCTCACTCTGTTTGTTGGCATATGGGGACTTCGTCTCGGACTTTTCCTCTTATTCAGGTACTTTATCATTTTGCTTTTTTAATATATATTTGCTCATGGGCTTTCAGTTTTCTCCACTCCACCCTAGTATTTAGTATCTGTTTTAAGGTGGTTTGTACAATACTTTCTTTTCTCTTTTATACTTGAGACGTAGTTATTATAGTTTTAATGGTATTGTGTTGCTTATTGATTGCTTCTTTAAACTATCTTATAACTGGTTCATGACGACTGTCATGAATCCTCACTTTTTGGGTATTCGAATTGCTTCTCTTGGGTTGGTTGATTTTTCTTGTGGAGCTCTTGTGGGTGAGCTCGTTGGATGGCCTTGTGGTATAGGGGTGACCTCTTGTGATGTGAGCCAATGAGGGAAGTGTTGAGGAGCGGTTGGCTAGTGTTGGCCGACCTTAAGGATGTGAGCAACCTTGGGTAACCTTTTTCTGTATTGTACATATAATATCCTACTAAGTTTGCTTAAAGAGTATTCACACAAACAATTAATTTTAATTGGATTCGATGGTTTCGGTTCGATTTTCAGAAAATTATAAAAAAATTATAAAATATTTTTTTATTAAATTGTAAAAAAACAATTTTATACCTAAACTTGTCAAATCATTAATCTACTAACTTTATAATTTTATAACAAAATATAAAATGTTTCATATATATTAAATTAATTAAATTAAACTATTAAAACAACTTAATACAAACAAAAAATTATATAAATTTAAAGTATAACATAAATATAAAATAAATTTATTAACTTAAAAATATAAAATAAGATCGAGTAAGAATTTTGAAATATGAAATACTAAACAAAATATTTTATTAAATTTTTTAACTTAAAAAATATAAAATAAATATATAATAATAATATAATATATATTTGTGTTGGTTCAAGTTGGGTTAGAATTTTAAAGAGTGAAAACCGTAAAATGAATAAGATATGATTGACTTTAGTCGATTTGCATCAAATTCATATCCAATCAAATAAAAAAACTGAATAAAATTAATTAGTTCAGACAGAAAAATATATGAATCTAAGTCATGTACTTTACCTATATCCTCCTAGACAAAAAATCATTCTTTATGCTTTGCTCTAAGTTTTAGTATTGCAGATAAGAAATATAAAAGATGAATCTCTCATACGATACACTCCCCATACCGCCCAACCCTGGCAAAGCTCACAATTTTAATGTTCTCTGATTTGTAATTTGAAACCTTCTTTTAATTATTTTTTTTTGTATAATTAAATTACTTTTTTACTATTTTAAATTAGGGATTTTTTAAAAAAGTCTCTAAATAATTTAATATTTTTTTTATTATTTTCAATATTTAAAATTAATATTCAATAAAAAGTTCTAAAAAGTTAAATAAATATTATTTTTTTTAAATAATACAGGGATGTGGCAAAGGCTCGTCGTTTGGGTTCGTTTAACTCATGGGCTAAACAAATTAAGTTAAAGTGTCCGCATTTTAAATGGACTCAAAAAATTGATTACATAAACATGCAAATTGCTAGTTAAATAGGTAGTTTATGAGTCCAAAGCCATTTTCGTTCTAGATAAATATAGCCTGTCAATCAAGTAGTAATTATTATTTCAACTTAATCAAAGATTTGAATTCGAATCGTGAGTATGCCGTGCATAATGGTTCTACATAACTTGAATTGGATTGCTTACCTTAAAAAAAAATATTGTAAGGATGAAAAAGTGTGCTATACTTATAAATAAAATAAAAGTGTAATTAAATAAATAAAAGTATTATTTACATTATAATCTATGTTAAGTAATATTATAAAAAAAAGTAATATACTTTATGCAAATTAAATAAAATTAAAATACAATTTAAGAGATTAAGTTATTTATAAAGAAAATCTAATAAAGTTATAATATTTAATAACTTTTTATGTAAATTATTCTAATAATTTAGATAACTCATATATTTATAATTATATAACTTTATTAAATCATATGTAACCTCATTCCATTTCATTTTCTTACGCTAACACTCAGGCACGGTAAAACAACGTTAAAAGTGCATGATACAAAACTTTAGAGAATCTAAAAGATATAGGTATCTAATAGGTACAAGATGAGATCAAAGTTATTACTGAGGAGTAGAACCTAGATATAGATATATGTTTTAGAGTTTAATCCCATACACTTATAGTATAATTTTTTTTTTACATAATCGCCTTTTTTTCTATTTAGATGTGAGTACGGGAACAAATATTATAATATCCTTTTTGATCCTATCCATTGTCGCTATCCATTGTGATACCTATGTATAATTCATTGTTAAGCCTAACATTCGGTTCAGTTACCAATTTGCGGTCAAACAAAGAATCACAACAAGGCACCATAGATTATCAAGAAAGCTATTTGTTTCTTTTTCTGTTAAACACGTTAGTTCTTCCCAATTTTTCACGCTCAACGTATATTACCTTCAACATTAGCATGCAGCTTAACTTCAAGACTATTAGTTATCACAGTGTCTTTGTCAATGTCTTGTAGTTGATCTAATTTCCAAATATGCTTGTCAGAATTTTGCAGTGGGGAGAGGACCGACGCTTTGATGAAATGCGCAATAATTTGGGTAGATTGGCCATATTTTGGATATTTCAGGTTTCTTAGATTTTAATCATTTTTGTTTTAAGATGTAGTACACTGATTTTTGTTTTTTTTTTGGTAAATCTTCTCTTTTGATGTCTAGCAGTGGAGGATTTAATTCAATTTTTTGCAGGCTGTCTGGGTGTGGGCTGTGAGTTTACCTGTCACAGTGGTTAATGCTAGCGACAGAAATCCCTTTCTACAGGCTGTTGATATAGTAGGGTGGATTTTGTGGTGTGTGGGTTTTATTGTGGAAGGTACAGCAGATCAACAGAAGCTGAATTTCAAAAGATCTTCAGAAAATAGAGGGAGGTGGTGTAATGTTGGACTCTGGAAATATTCTCGTCATCCTAACTATTTTGGTGAGGTTAGTGCTGCTGTTGCTTTCAAATGAAAATATTTTGGTATTGCAAGATGTATTGTATCCTATAAATATGCAAAATATGTATTTAAGATTTAGACTTTAGGATTAAAATAAAAATATATATTACCTATTGAATAAGAAAAAGTATTTTTATTAACTCATTGTTAAAGAAAATTATGAGGGTTGAGATGGCTTTGTGGACAAGGCAAAAGGTGCCCAACCATGCTAATTATTGTGTGTCTCTTCAGCCTGTGGGTGATTTTGTTGGTGTGAGAAAAAAATCTTGGAGGTACTCCTTTAAAACATAACAGGAAACAAAATAATAATGTGGAATTTAAGTAAATTTCCTTGTACAGTTCTGAGTTATCCCATGATATATGGAATTTCGTTTTTCAGATCCATGGTCAAATGACTTGGTAGATTGTATAGTAATTTCCGTGAAAATGTGCATATGGTTGCTGACATATGCCAGAATAAGCTATTTATTTACTTTCCTGCCTCTTTTATAGGATAAACTAAATTGGTTTTTGGTTGGTCTAATAAATGTTTCTATGTTCTAATAATATAAAAAATTAATGAAATGTCATGAATGCTTGATTTAGATATTGCTTTGGTGGGGAATTTTTGTTGCATCTACACCTGTACTGAAGGGTGCTGAATGGCTGGTGATCATTGGACCAATCTTTCTCACACTGTTGCTTCTTTTTGTCAGTGGCATTCCGATGCTTGAGGTTTGCTTCTTAATTTCATTAAAATTTTGCTATAATTTCATGGCTTTCATGATGATGAATTGCATGATGGAGACAGGATTCAGCAGATAAGAAGTTTGGCAATGTAGATGGATACAGGACATACAAAAGTAGAACCAGGTTAATTTCCCTCCAAATGTTATCATTTACAAAAGTAGTGTGTTTGGATGAGAAATTTTAAGAGGATAATTCATTTTATTTTTAAATTTTAAATGCTTTGCGATGAAATACTTTGTTTTTAAATGAGAGATTTTAAAAAAATTTAAAATTTTAGGCATTTTAAAAAGTAGTTTGGTTAGTTAAAATTGTAGAATTTCAAATTCCTTAAAAAAAGTAAGAATTTGAAATTCTTCAAACCTAGTTTTTTTCTACTAAAATCAACTGAAGTTATTTTTTACTTGATAGTAAAAGGTGGCAAAACAGGGTTGGCCAAGCGGGACAAACTAGTGTATTAAACTGCTTGTCGGTTTTAGTTTATCTCATCTAGCTCGCTAAATTAGTGGGCCAAAGGCAAGTGGGCTGACTTGTCAACCCACCAATATTATATTTTATATTTTAAAAATTTTAATATTTATATAAATTAATAAAATAATTATAATAATTAAAAAATAAAATTATTAAGTAGAATTTATAAAATGAATTTGCTAAGAAAATAAAATAAATTTTGTCATAAATTTATTTGTTATTTATTTTTTTAAAAGTATAATATTGTTAAAAAAATAAAACCAATTATGTAAGGTTTACTTTTGTGATTTTTCTATTTATTTATTGTAAAAGCATTATTTTTCTTAGAAACTAAAAAATTATTTTTAAAAAGAACAATTTTTTTTTCAAAATATTGTTTAGTAAAATAAATTTTTATTTTTAGTAGGAATTGAAATACTTTATCCAAACAAGAAAATTAAAATTCAATAATTTGAATTATCTTATTTAAACAAAACATTTGAAAAATAAGTCATTTGAATTGAAAAAAATTTAAATTTAATGTATTTTAAATTCTTGTAAAATTTTGTGTCCAAACACAGTGAAGGGTCTCATTAAGGAGAAATGTATTTTCACCTACTAGGATGAGGCTATTATTGTTGTTTTATCATTAATGAGAAATGATCAAGCCAAATCATTTTCAGCCCTTTAATCCCGTTGCCACGATCAATCTATGGGAACTTGCCCGCATGGTTCAAAAGATCTTTCCTCCTTGAGTTTCCATTCTACAGTCGTAACCTTCCACAACAAGAGAACTGGTGAGAAGTGATTTTAATTGCTATTGCATAATTTTTTGTGAGAATTGTACAATACCATTTTGGATATCATGAGTACTGAGTATTTTGTATTTATATGAATAAATATTCAAAACTGTGTTAATCTTTAACTATATACACTAAGGGAATGTTGAGTTTTGATGTACACATTTTTATGCCTACTTTACCCCTTGTAAGCTATAACTATATTCGTAAACCAATACAAGTAACTAACTACCTTTACAAACCACTCACCATTTTATAACTTTCATTATCATTTTTTATTTTTTAACATTGAGATAATGAAGCACGAGTTCCTTTTTTCTACTAGTGATTTATAAAGCATCGTTTGTTGGAAAGAAGAAAAAGAGTAACTTGAGATTTGCAGCTTGAATTTGACATGACTGCTCTGTGGATTAGAATGTCGTATCTCGTACGCCCTAGATTATATTGCAACTTGAGTTTTGAACTTGTTGGTTATTACATCCTAATGTCCCGGACCATCAACCTAAGTGCTGAATTTGACCGTGTGGATTATCTAAAATCTGGTAGTAAATTTACCATAACCCCACGATGATGTTCTGAGCCTTACAATCATGTCCCATCGCAGGCTTCTTCTCCAAAAGACATTCTTAAAAACAGGCCATCTAGATTTTCTGCTTAGTATTTTCGTACTCCCCATTCTTAAAAACAAATCAACGTGTCTGTCCAATACAGTATGAAGTTATTTAAAAGGGTTACATTTTGTTTTTTCTGAATGATCTTGAAAATGTTTGAAATTACTTACCGCATTTTTTAATTGTAGGTAAAATGGTATTAAATTATTTATTGTGTACTCAAGGTGTAGAGCAAGCACTGATGATCTGAAAATTGGCTAGCACTTGGTTATTTGAATTTTGATTGATTCCTTTCGTACGTCAGACTGAAGTTGCAGCTGCCATCGTCATCTGCCATGCTTATGGTTGTGGCCTTGTATTCTATTGCAGATTTCTTTCTAGATTCTATCTTTCTATCGTTTTCTCTTAGATATGTATAACTTATGTACTATATGTTGTGTGCAAGTAAATAATTCGTTTGGAAATATTTGAATCACCATCAGTGATCAGACCCTAACTTGAATTCTACTAATTTATTCTTGGCTATATATTTTTTTCTGGTTGTCTTGACAATCTAAAAATAGCTTTTTCGCATACCGGATGTGTTACAGAGATGAGATGATGCCATAATAATTTAATGCTAATCATGTCCAAGACAAATTATTTTCCTCTAAATCTTTTCTAATTGTTTTGCAAACAGTTGAGTAAATTATCCTCAGTTGATTTCTTTAAATTTTATTTGATACCTGTTTTTGTTTTTCTACAATAACCTCTTAATTGTTAAGAAGTATTATGCTAAAAGTTTAATGCTTATTAACTCTAGAGTAAAAAAATTTTACATTTACGTTTATGATCATTTGTTTATATAACTTTTAAAGTATTAATTAACTAGTAAAGTAAATAAAATGTTATATATGAAAAATTGTTATTAAATATCAGTATAAAATTTTTCATATTTACAATATAGAAGTATTTTTCTCTCATACCGATGTCTAATATTACCAGAAAAGAAAAACACTTATGCGATATGTTACTGTAAGTTTATAAGAGTTTAATTAGTATACACTTTCACTTTTACACTGATGTTGAATTATAAATTTTTATTTATGTGACTTCAAGTACTAACAACAAATTTATCATGAATGAAGGGTTATGATTGAATATCAGTGCAAAAATCTTTACATTAACAATATATACCAATTAAATTCTTATTATAAAAACTAAAAAAAATAGGTTGTCCTGTCAATTTTGAAGTTTCATGTATCTATATAATTTGTTAATAATTTCCATGTCTTACTTTGCCATGTATAACTTTAAAAATTAAAATGAGGTAGAAGAAAATATATGTAAAAAATAAATCTATAAAATTCTATATAATTATAGAAAATATTTAAAGATGCGTTTCTCACAATTATTAAAAAATTGTCTTTCAACCATCTCAAACTATTTTTTTAATCTTTATTTATATATTTATTCTTTATAACTAGTCTAGACAAAAACACACAAAAAATTACTTCTTTTAGAGAATAAATTTAAACAAACAAACAGATGATAATAAAGAATGAAAAATAAGGTGGGTTATTAGTACTTAACTGCTTAATATTCCGGTGAAAATGTAGCGGCATGTTGCAGAGCTGAGGAAGAAGCAGACATGTTATTAGCCATTGTATTGGTGAGAGATGGTGAATGGTGATGGCCTGGTGGGTATGTCCTTCTTCACATTCACATACTCCTTTTCTGTGGTAGGAACGAATAGATTTCCATTTTCCATCTATGAACTATCTATCTTTTTTTGTTAACTCGGTCTAGATAAGCTTTTTAAGCATATCCAACAAGAGTTAGTGTCACCACATGCAGTGAAGGCATGTGTGAACAAACAAAACTTACATCTTTTAACTTGATCTCTCTGATTTCTTTTGTTTACAACAAAAAAATGAAACGTACAATCCAGTTCTTTTTTGTTTAAATTAATGATTAGGTACATCTACTATTTGAGTTAGATTTCTAAACTAAAAAAATTATAATTTGTATTTGATTGTTATATTTTGTAGTTGGATATATGAAATTAGTTATTACCAGAAATTATAAGAGGTTCACAGATGGAATTATTTCAGACATAAACCTCAAATTAATTTTTTTTTAAAAAAAACCTAATGGCTTACATTCAATTATGCACCGTACAAAACCTATCTGGCTGGCTTATTTTTCACATTTAACGTGAAAGCAACAGAATAAACCTGTGCTTGAAATTCCTGTCATATTCCGTTGAATGTAAATAGTAAGTGGGGAGTTGAGTTAAACGTGCATTGAAAAGTAAAATTCAAGGAAAACAAACACTAACTGCTTTGAAATTTTACTTTAGAGTGATCGCCTTTCCAGTTCAACATGATTTGAATGATTTCTCAAACATTAACCACTGCTGATTTTCGTCAAGTTACTTCCCTTTAGGGTTTAGACCAAGACCACTGATTAACGGAGTTGATTAAATAACGTACTAAACCGATCAAGATGAATATCGATTGAATTAAATCCAAGGGTAGACCAAAACATGGATCAAGATGATATAATTATCATCTAGTAGGAGATTCCAATGCATTTACACATGAATAAATATTTATTAATAATTGTATACACCGAAAAATGGGTTTCTTTTTCTTTCTCTTACATGGGGCACTTTTGGGGTTGTTAATGCTAAGGTCACCACAAAACAGAGCTCACATCCAAGACTCTCAAGTCCACTCACTGATTAAAGGCTTATTATGTGATTACATCTGTTGCTACACTGTACATACAAAATACTTATTGCTCCTTAAACTTTGAAGTCCTCCAAGGCTACGGAAACTTCTGAGCATTAGAGCAGCACTCAACTCCAAATCCCATTTTGTCAATACAAAATAGCTCGGCTATGATGAAGAGCATCGGAGTAGGAAGCCATGCAGTCCTGTATTTTTCAGATCAGTAGTGGTACTTACCGGCATTCCTGCATGTCCACGGCAGGGAGTGCTTGACATACTCTGGCATAACAAAATATATCCAACGTAGTTAGGGCATCCTAAAAGCTGCGGTGAATATGCACAAGTAAACATACATCGCAACACAATCATATTCCTCCAGTGTTATTAATGTTCTCCAATGAAATCTGGGCACCAGATCTACCCTCATTTGACGGGCTAGAATGTGATAAAAGAATATAGAATACCCAGAAATGAAGGCAAACAAGATATATCAAAGCCCAAAATTTAGCCGTTGAGTTCCTTTTCAGAAAAAGTGCACCGATCACAAAAAGATAATCTAGTTGCTCAAGCAATGATCCAAGCTGTCTCTTGCCAGAATGAATTCTGGCTTTTAGCATAGGCTTCAACTTTGAATGGGAGAGCAGCCATAATCCTGCTTCTAAGTCACTTGATGAAGAGGCAGGATTCATATTTGCTGCACCTGATGCAGACATGTTCTCATCCAGCAATCTTGACACAGCCTGCCAAGTTGATTATGAAAATTGAAAATCAAGTAGATCATAATTTCAAGAATTAGTGTCATAACTTCAGTGGAAAGCATACCTCTATTCTGAATACAAGACTTGCCTTCTCTGAAGAGAGTGATTCAACCTGTTGACAATCAGAATAATTTGTTTGAAATTTGAATAGGTAAAGGGATCAAACACTCAAACAAGTTCAAATGCTGCAATTGAATTAAATTCTGAAATGTTTTCTGTTGGCCTTTAAATCTGAAGGATTCTGAAAACTGAGTCCAGTTAATTTGTTGGTCATTTTGGTTTGGCTGCACAAGAAGGATTTTTTAACAAACTACTAAGCATTCAGTCAGTCACCTGTTGGACTGACTGATCAGCCTGGCTGGTCCAGTATGAATTTAAAGTTTAATCCAGTGTTCTATGAGCATTCGTACACATTACAGCCAACTGGATACATGAAAGACACACCTTTGCTTGTTTCTGTATTAAATGGTCAGTCATTTGTTGAAGCCTTCGCTTGAGCTCAACTTCAACTTCTGTTGGCTCTTCTATCTCCTTCCTTGTCATTTCAATGTCAGCTTCTAGCTTCCTTGCCTTTGGTGTACAGATATATCAAATAATTTCACACAGGAAAATGATGTCATATTAACTTCACAAGCACAAAGCAAAACTTAATTAAAGTCCCAATGATGCACGTATAAAGAAAATTTAAATTTAATTTATGATACAACAACAAAGTCTTATTCCCCTATGAGAGACTAACTACATGAATCACACAATTAGGGATGACAACAGGTTTGACCTTCCTAAGAAGTGAGTATGAAATTTTAATCCCCATCCCTATTAAATATTTTTGGATTCAAGTATACCAGGTAGCCTGTTATATTATTTTTTAACAATCTAAATTTACTTATATATCAATTAATTGAAAGCCAGTAGAAATAATTTTATATTCAATGGTCAGCCGTTGAGATATGGTTCATGGGGCAGGTCTGTCCGACTACATATAAAAGACACCGAACACAATTCCTAATACAGAATGTGCCCAATGGCAGAAGGTTGATGCCCAACTTGTTGCTCTCCTATGGCAATCCATTGACTCCTCCCTTATGATTCATTTCTACAATTACAAGACATATTACACCATTTGGCACAAATCCCGTTATCTATACTCCAATGATGTCTAACCCCCTCTATGATGTCATCCACAACCTCACTACCTTAACCATGACAGATCTTGATCTTCCTTCCTATTGTGGTAGAGCACAATCTACCATCCATGCTAGAAAAGTTGGATAGTATGTGCAGGGTGTATGTGCTCCATGGTCTTCATAAAATCTTTGAATCAATTCGCAATCTAATTCTACCGTTCTTATTAGGAAGTCCTGGCTCATCTCCTTCGGGTTCCTTACGAGGAATCTTTGACAACCACTAGTTTTGATTCTTCAGCTTTTGTTGTAGGTCGTGAAAATCGCAGATGAGGTTGAGGTGCTCATAGTGGACGCGAGGGTGGTCATAGTGGTGGAGATAATCGCTTACAGTGTTCCTACTGTCACCACATGGGTTATACTCTAGATAAATGTTCCTATCAGATTGGCTTCCTTGATAAGTTTGTTGTCGTCGCCTCATCTCAGAATCTCACCCTAGATCCAATAGAGAGCAACACCCCCCACAACACTTTTTGATGCTGAATATCAAAGACTTATCTCCAATACAAGGCATTCTCCAAGCATTTGCTACAATTGCTCAGTCTGGTAATTCCACAGTTTGTTTCTCACAATCATCACCCGTTGGGTCTTGGATTCTAGACTTTGGTGCTTCTGATCACATAGCTGATAATCCTTCTCTTGTTTTCAATTTGTCCACACCTCAATAATCCCACCACATTAACCTAGATAACAGATCTAAGACCCCATCACAGTCATTGGCCAAGCCAACCCTACTCCATCTTTATCTTTAAAAACTATCTTTTTTGCTCCTAAATCTCCTTTTAACCTTGTCTCAGTTAGCCAACTTCTCTGTTAACAGTTCTTGTACAGGATCGGAGCATTGGATGGACGATTGCCATAGGCTATGAAGCACACGGTCTCTACTACTTTTGCTTACACCATTTCAAAGTCTCTACTTTTACTTCATTGTCGTTTAGGACATCCTCCTATTTGGTTGGTTCTCCAAGTGATTGTTGGTCAACCTGGGGGTATTGTGTCTTAATTAGAGGGAATATTATCTCTTGGAATAGCAAAATGTAGTGTATTATGTCCAAGTCTAGTGCAAAAGCATAATACCGGATTAGACGTGAGTTGATTGGACTAAAGCAACTCTTTAATGAGCTCAAGTTTTGCAAAGTTGAATCCATGAAGCTTATTTGTGACAACCAAACAGCCTTACATATAGCATCTAATTTCCATGAGGACTAAATATATTGAAATTGATTATTACTTCATATGGCAGAAAATTGTTTCTAGAGAAGTCAACATTGTCTTTGTTGAGTCCAATGATCAGCTAGCGAATATCTTCACCAAGTCTCTCAGCAGATAAAAAATATCTTACATTTGTTTCAAGTTAGATGCCTACGATCTATACACTCCAGCTTGAGAGAGAGTGTTGAAGATTTGATCTTGTTTTATATATCTTGACTATGTTTTTATATCTTGCTTAGTTACTACTTTTCCATTATATGATTTGATTTTACATTTATTGTAATTTATTATAATCATTATATATAAAAAGTTGAGGAACCCTTCTTCCTTAAGCATTCAAAACCACCAAGTACTTCTTCTAATTATTATCTATTATTAGATTGATCTTTAGAAATTATTAGAGAGATCCTGTATAATCAATATTGATCCTATTTGATCATATTGGCTCACTATAAATGAAGACAATACGTGGTCATCTAACACACACATTGACACATTTACAATAGGAAAGTAGGATTTCTAGGAAAGTCCAATCTGATTGAGGTAACAATATTCCCTCATTAGTGTTTATTGTTATCAACCTATAGAAACATTTCTGCTGTGTATTCAAATATCCAATTTCATTCCAATATTTCTCTTTTCTGATTTTAACATGGTATCAGAGCTAGTTGAAGGAATACTAGAAATAAAAGTCTCTCGTTGAAAGCCCATTGCCCTTGGTGGCATATTTTTGCTTATTGCTCCTATTTTGAAAAATAGCATTCAATATTGTTCATCTTTCCACTATTTTCCTTTTCAATAATGAGTTTCATCGACTCGTTTCTATTCTTATACACTAACCTCATCTTTGTCGTAGATGCACTGGCTTCTGCTTTTTCTCAAATGCACTTGCCTCGACTTCGTCCCAGATGCACTGACCTGTTTCTCCTTGTTGCACTAGTCTCAACTATGTCCCAGTAACAATGGTGTTTTCTAGCAATATTCCCCAACTTCTACAACATCCTTGAGTTGTCCTTTAAAATATTACTTTATGATAAAACTCAATTTTGATTTGTTTATTTTTCTACTTGCTACTTGTAGCAAACTGAATGCTTAGTAAGCTTGAGCGTTAAAAATCAGAATAAAATAATATATATTTATTATTAATAGGAAAATACAATTTCTGGGAAAGTATGATAAGATTTTGAGGTAACAAACTATTCCCTCCTTATTAGTATTTATTATTATTAACCTATATAAACATGTTTCCGCTATGTATTTAAATACACGATTTCATTCCAATACTCCTCTATTTCTTTGATTTTATCAGAAACTGGTAGTTTGCTTTTCCAATGCAAATTTGCATACAAACTACAGTTTGAGGTATATGCAGGGCTAGGATTTCAAATGGTCCTGCTTGCCACAGTGCAACAGCATTTCAAACAGCATTTGGATATTGTTGGGGAAGGCGTAGAGTAAAGGTTTGGGCAGTCGTATGGGTAGCCACACTTTGGTCAATATGGCTGCAAAGGAATAACATGGTATTTCAACAAACCCAACCTGATGAACAAGGTGTCGAGTGTAGACATTATCAAGATGAGATCATGGACTTGGCTGAAGGCAAAAAATTATTGCATTTAAGTGTTGTTTTTGTGAGTGGAAGTACAATTATCCCAATTCGGTTCTGCAAAATTTGGAAGCATAGACAATAGGAGCTGGTATTTGGTCACGGGAATGGACAGATGGAGGCATAAATGACTTGTTTTGCTAGTTCAACACATGGAGGGGTACATGGTAATGAAAAAAACAAGATGGGGGAACAATTCGGTGAAAAGAGAAGGCCAATAAAGTGAGGGGACAATTATGCATGAAAGAAGGGGCATGCACACTTGGAATCTTAATATATGCACAATTAGGAAGCATATAATAAGATTCTGAGATGGATTAATATACTGTATACAGGGCCATATATATTTCTTTGCTTTGATGTAATTATATACCATTGTTGCTCTTTACTCAACAACAGAACATTTTGTTTTGGTGCATGAATTGTGCTGTTAAATTAATATATTATTTTCCTTTGATTATAAAATAAAAGGATAAAGTATGTTTTAGATCCCTATAAAATATGAAAAATATTAATTTTGTCCCCCAAGATTTTTTCATGTTAATTTAGTCCCTCTAAAATTTAAACCTATTATTTTAAGTTCTCATTTGTAACTCCCTTGAACAATAATGTAATGTGGCAAACAGATGTAGCAATACCAATTGCTATAGTCTGAAACGGTTTATTTGAGACATTAAAATATGTTTCTTGACTTGGACTTATAGAATTCAATTAATTAGTAACAACAAATTCAAAACATTTGTACTTGATTTTGTTGCCATGGTGTATAATGTCATCCCTTAGATTACCATTTAACAAAGTTACAAATGAGGCCTTAAAAACAGGTTTAAATTTTAGACAGACCAAATTAAATTTGGGAGTCAAAATTAATATTTTGCATACTTTATAGGAAACTAAACATAGTTAACCCTGAAAAAAAAAAGAGCAGAAGATTATTATGCAGAATTTTCCAAAATGTTATCCGGTACTTTTACTCTTGGAGATAGTATGGTTCTCTTTATTGTGCCAACCTTTGCTAGCCAAATAGGACAAGGAAGAAGTCAGAAATTTTATATTTTTCAACCAGATTTTACTGTTCGTGGTGCTTTAACTCTTAAGGGACTGGACCATAATCATTAGTTAACAGGCACGTAGTTGGGTAAATTTTGAAAGCAAGAAAAAGGAGGCAGATAATGGAAAATTTTCAAAGACTTAGGGCTTGTTTGGATAAGCTTCTCTAGAAACACTTCTAGGAGAAGCAAATACATGTGAAACTTTTTATAAGCTAATTTTAGCTAATATGTAAAAAATCTCTAATATAAGTTTTCTAAAAGATGTGAGACTTTAAAAACTAACTTGTAAAAAGTCTCATTTTTAAAAAGCTTATGGAGAAGTTGTTTTAACTTATTTCTTTATATTTTTTTCTTCTAAAAGTGTTTCTAGAGAAACTCACCCAAATAGGTCCTTAGATACAACATAATAGAGAAACTCAAATACACAAGTATAATTAATAATTAATTAGGAGACTCAGGTTTTTTTGTGACATTAGGAGTCTAGTTTTGATCTGTCCAATATTTTCTTTCTAAAATGTAACTAGAAAACAAGGAAAATTCCTTTTTAATACAAAGAAAGAAAGAGACACAAAATTTTAAGATAGAAAATTCTATGCAAACTTATAAAATCTTGAAATATAAACCTCTTTGAGGAAAAAGATACACGTATAAATCCTACATTAAGTTAAAGTTTAAAACATTACCTTTTCCTGCAATTGCGCAACTTTATCATTAATTAAAGAATGCTCTGCCTCAAGAATTTCCCTTTCAAATTCAACGCCTTTTGAAGCTAGCTAAACAACATCAGCATAGAATAAACAAGTTTCAACAATACCCATCTAAAAGATAGTGAATATAGAAGTTTAAAAGGGCAATACAAGATCTAACGTGAAAGATACCAGAGATCTCCTCTGAAAGCCCCAACTCAGAAAAGGTATCAATGAAACAGTTGCAGCAAAAATCATAAATAACTTACTTGATTTTGTTTAGTTCCAGTATGATGAGGATTCTTTATTCTCCTGAGTTCTACAAAAGGTTAAAGGATCAACATCAACCTATTAACAGATTAACTCATTTCAACATAATTTCAACTACTCCCACACCCTGAATAACCCAACTTGCAAATAGCTATCATAATTCATAGCCATGAACTGCAGATAGAAAGACAGTGCACTACTACAAATTCTTTGTCAGAGGTATTCTTGGGCAGATAAAGGGGGCATCTTAGTTTATATGGTTCCCAAATCCCTATTTGCCAGTTTCTTGCATAATTGACTATGCCCTAACTAATCATTATTTCACTATGTAAAGTAGACTTAAAATTATCCTTATCTGACTATAATACACTCTTCCCATTTTTGTTAAAAACTCATTGACTAATCTTTAAGGTTAATGAATATTCAAACTTGAATGAGACAGGTATGAGATATAAACCTAGATAGTTAACGAGTCCTATGAAAAGACACCAATATCTGTCAGAATGAAATACTGTATCAAAGGATGTGTCAAATTGTCAATAACTTTGCAAAGGTGCAGTACCTTCATGAAACAACTCTTTTGATGTGATTTGCTGTCTGAGTTCTGCTACTTGTTTAACCTGATAAAAAAAAAGTATTAAAATTAATGCACCATAATTTAATATTCTTTCCTAGATATGAGAGTGAGTGATAACCCAAGAAGATCAGTGAAGGATGGGAATTGAAGCAAAGCACACTGTTTGGTTTATTCAATTTCAATATAGGGGACTTTTGCTAATCCTTCCAATATTGGTAGTGATGGTAAATAACCGCCATGACGGCAAAATATCGTCATGGCATGATGATTTTTTGCCAACTGCTACACAATTTGTGAAGGGATGTCAGCCATGGCAGCATCATAAGGCACAATGACATGTTTTTATGGCCAAACTCTGGCCTTCTGCTATATTCCGTCACTCTGTCCATTTAGTTTTCAGTTCCAGAATTAATTTGGAGATTTTCTAGACACTGTTGCAGTCAGTAACAGGAATAAGTTCCTGAGACTGTCCTTATCAGCTTCATTATGCTGTCAGATTGGTCATATTAAATTTTCAATAAGGGTAAACTATATTTTTTCTACATGAACTTTTCTAAATTAATGATTTTGTTACACAAACTTTTTGTTAACCGGTCAAAGTATACAAACACTTTTTTTTAATTCAACATTTTAGTCCTTCTGTCTATTTTAGTTGTTAAGTGATAACGTGTCATTGTGTCCATTATTATTTTATTAATCAAAATTTTTAACAGTTTTTATTATAAATTCTGACGGCTTTTAGCTGCCACAAATTAAAAAATAAAAAATGCAATGAAAATGCTGCTGCATTTGAATGGGATTAAGGGGTGTTCAGGGGAGGGGGAGGCAGGATAACGTTGTTTAGGGGGGCAGGATTGGGGGGTTTCGAGATGGGGAATTGTTAGGGAAGAGAAGGGAAGGGGGGTGAGGGAAGGGGATGGAATGGGTTGGGGGCAAGGAGGAAGGGATGGGATGTTGCAGTGGAGAACAACATGGGTTCGAGGGTAAGGAGGGCATGATTGGGAGTTCACAGGAGGGGGAAGGGAGGGGCAGGATTGGGGGGTTTCGAGATGGGGAATTGTTAGGGAAGAGAAGGGAACGAAGGGAGGGGGGGTGAGGGAAGGGGATGGAATGGGTTGGGGGCAAGGAGGAAGGGATGGGATGTTGCAGTGGAGAACAGCATGGGTTCGAGGGTAAGGAGGGCAGGATTGGGAGTTTATGGGAGGGGGAAGGGAAGAGGGCCGAGGAAAGGGGGAAGAGATGTGGGGGCAAGGATTCAAGGGGGATGAGATTGGGGGTTTTCAGGGAAGGGGGAACATGATGGGGAGTGCGGAGGAAGAATTTTAATTAAAACTGCCAAAATATAATAAAAACCGCCAAAATTGGGGGGAGGTGGGGTAAGGGGGGATGGGATAGGGGGTTCATGCGAGGGGGAACCAATGAGGGGTGAGTAAAGGAGGAAGAGATTTGGGGGCCGGGGAATCACGGGGACGAGATTGAGGGGTTTCAGGGAAGGGGGTACATGATGGGGAGTGCGGGGGGAAGAATTTTAATTAAAACTGCTAAAATATAATAAAAGCCACCAACATTTTTAATCAATATAATAATAATAATAATAAACACAGTGACACGTCCACACTTAATAGTTAAAATAAACAAAAGGATTAAAATGCTGGACAGAAAAAATGTTTGTATACCATGACCCTTCAACAAAAAGTTTGTATACCAAAACCATAAGCTTGAAAAACTTCATGTACTGAAAACATTTCTAATTAATTTTGCCATTGCTATTTTTAGTAAATCATATATCATCGCAAAATTAGGATTAAAGTCTAAATCCAAGAGAGGTAGTAGCAACTACATTTGATATCTCTATGGATCATGTTAAGTGGAGGCTAAGAATCCAAAATATACCTCTACTTCAAGGTTCCACTGCACAGCCGCAAGGGATCTTGCTAGATCAGCATTAGTAGTCTGCAATCATCCAAACATTTATCAACAAACTTACCAAATACATTGTGGTACAAACATTATAATTATATATTATTTACAGAAAGGTGTAGTAAGTTATACTATCATAATATATTTGGTATAAACAAAAGGCTTGAATAAGTTAAACTAACATACTTCCAGTTTAGCTAAACGTGTAAGAACTTCCATTCTAGTATTATTGTGTTTCTGCTTTTCTAACTCAACAGCTTCCATTGTTTCCATCATACTGCTCTGAAGCTGTGAAGCCTGAAGCAAGGAACAATGAGAGGTTTAGAAAAATAACCAACAGATCGTAAACAGTAAACTCCATTCAGAACTGTTCATCTAGACAACAGTTAACATTGAAGCAATTTCAGCTCATTACTTTCCTATACTATGGTATCATTTGGTAGACTTGTTAGAACAAGATAAAACATCAAATATGTTTATTTTATGTTTTGGTCCATTTTAGAAACAGAACAGAACAGGACATTAGATTAAAAACAGTGGTGCATTTTTATTCTAGTAAGAGGGTGAAACCAAAAAGAAGAAAAACAAAACATAAGCATTTCATTTGTTACGTTTGCAAACCAAAAACTATGGAATTTGGCATTTTAATTTGTCCTACAAATCACCAACAATATCAAGCAGGGGGGAAATCCAGAAATTTGTCCAACAATATCCATATACTACGTGAGACATTATGTTGAGCAAACCAGTACACCCCAAAAGTGAAAAAAAGAAAAAAAAAAGCAAACACCAAGATCAGTTCTTAAATTATCATGATGTTACCTCTTGTGCTTGTTGTTTAGCTCGTTCCTCAAGTATTTTCTCTAGACTTTCCTTCTCCCCCTCTAATTTGGCCACCATATTCTCCCTTTCCTTGATAGCATTTATCGCCTTAGCCGCTGCTTTCTCAGCTAGAATCCTTTCCCTCCTCTTTCTTCTTTCCTCCCTCTCATGTTCACTTTCAGAATCAGAAGTTGAACCAGAATCTGTATCTGAATCAGAACTTCCATAACTAGCCACAGGAGAACCCCTTTTCAAATCATCAGATATTGAATTTCCAGAGATTGAATGAAGCTCAGACCTCCCTTTTATCTCACTTCTCAATTGACTGCCGTCAACATCTTCCACAATTTTAGCTTCTTGGTCCTCATCAACCCCCCATGGTGGTAAAGTTTCAGCAGCCAGAGTTTTGTTGTCTTCCAGCAACGATTCTGGTAGAGAAATGTTCCTAGATTTAAAATGGTGCTCATTTTCTTCATTTCGCTTTTCCTCAAGCACAAGTTTCTCAGAACTGTCCTTGTCATTGTCAGCATACTTTGCTCCTTCGCCCCATTTACTATCAGATTCGGATTCAACAGTAGAATTCCTCTCCGTTGAAGTAGAAGAGGTAGATTCCTTCCAATCATCACTGGCTTTTCCGCTGAATTTAACTTGGTTGACTGAGTCCGACTTCTGCAAGGACATGGGATCACTGTGACCAATTCTAGGATTCCTCTTTACATCAGAGATCAACAAGCCTGAAGACAAACCCTTCTGCTTCCTACTATTACTTTTGCTCAAAGGCCGAGGACCATGATTGCCCCCAGAAACAGAAGCTATAGAGGGAGTAGGTGTAGGTGGGGGTGCAGATGCAGGTGCACTGAGGAGTTCGGTCCAATCATCATCGGTTAGGGTAGGTGCAGATTTGGGAGATAGTTTGGGTGCACTTGGTGTAGCTTTGAGCCCATTAAAATTGGGATCACTGCGCAATTTTCCGCGATATTCATTGCTATCCAAGGGTTTCTTCTTCAATTGATCTTTGAGAGACAAAGGGCTCCCTGATTTGGCAGGAGCATCAATGCTGGGTTCCTGGGATCGAAAACTCTCGTTCTTGCGAAGCGACTCAGCCGCTTGCTGATCGATCTGAAGCATCCGGTTACACAATTAAAATTAGGGATGAAAACCACAACTCCTACTGTTAGAGAGAGATAAGAAAACAATTAAAGCAAAAAGAGAAAAGAAAATGTGAAGTAGTGTTATATTTGGACTTGCCTGGTGGAGAATGTTCTCCGCGGCTTTAAGTTTGGACGAGATCCAATTGGCCATGGTTCCGGCTCCAGAGGAAAGGGTAGCAAAACGCAGCGTTTGGAGCAAGCTATGCGCGTCGTAATTTTCTGAGAGAAGGATCCATGACGAACGGGAACTGGAACTGGAACTGGAACAGGAGTGCCATGATGAATGATGAAATGCAAAGCAATGGAAAAGTTACATTACTTATGTTGAGTCAATATGAATCACACGGTTTCCGTTTGGATGTTCGGTCTTTTCAGCCCAGTAAACACAAGCCCATTTTATATTTATGGTTTTCTTAGGAATATCATAATGCCAATTTTTTTTTTTTTTTAACTCATTATGTTTTAGATATTAAACTGGTAGAAAAATTTTAACTATTTTAAAATTGGTTATCATAAGATTTTGTTCAAGTCAGTTGTTAAATAAACAATTAAACACAACTCATAGTACAATACTAAAATAAAAGTATATTACTTTGTAACAAATTAATGTCTTTATAATCTAATCCAAAACAAAATTAGTGATAATAATAAAACTTCGATAGAAAAATGAATCAATTTGATGTGATATCTCTTAATTCTATGATTTCAGAATTAAAATTTTGATTGTTTTTATTATAAAGCCTTTCTCTATTCATACGATAATATAATCGTATTATAAATAATGTATAGCTACTTATTATTACATTCTCTGCTCTAATAATTCAATGAAAAGTGACTATACATGATTGTGATATCTTCTTAATATTGAGTTTAAAGAGGCATAAGAATAAAATTCAGGTATTCTTCAATAAGCTTAACACTTTTATTTTTAAAATTGCTAACCAGTTACACTCATTAGGTGAGTGAGTTTGTTAAAGCTGAAAAATAAATAACTTCGAAAAAATTATTTATGTGATATTTTTATTAAAGCTAAATTCTTTTAAAAAGTATTTTTTTAATGTATTAGAGCAATTCTAATGATTTATGTGAAAAATAAATAACTTTGAAAAAATTATTTATGTTGAATCCAATTATAAAAAGTATTTTTTTAATGTATTAGAGCAATTCTAATAAGTGTTTTTGAAGGCTAATCTTAAACTTAAGATTTGATATTGGTAAGATTAATTATTGGAGAAAAAGACTTGTTCATGTTGGCAACATCAATCATTGGAGAAAAAAACTTCTCCAAGTAGAAATCTTGTTCTTGTACAAGAATAAGTAAGACTAACTTCACTATTCAAAAAATAATATTTTTTTATTGTCTCTTTCATCAACTCAATATTTAAGATAAAGGATTATGATGTTCACCAAAAGTGTTCTTCTAAAATCACAAAATGTGAAATTTCATTTGAGTAAAAAATAAAAAAGATGTTAAAATTATGGGTTTTACAAAAAAATGAATTAAGATAAAAAATTTTGATCTTCTACCGAGATGTTCTTAGTTTTTTTTTTTCCTAATCTTTATCATACAAATTCTATATCATCTTATTTTAAGAAGCTACTTTGAAGGAACTTCTTAAAATAAGTTGTTTCTAACTTTTTTTCAACTTGTTTTTTTTTAACCAAATTTCTAAAATATTACAACAAGTGTTTATTAATAAGTGATAGTTTCTATAAAAAGTTTAAACAAACTCACTCATTGACTTGAGATTCATCTATAATGTTTTAAAACTAAAATTATATTTCTATAGAATAAAAATAAATAATGACTAAAGTTTTTTTTATAAGTCAAATGAATATTATTAACGAAATAATAGAATAGCATAAGAGATGTCATCCAAGTAAATTACAATTTAAAGATGACCACACTTTTGACCAAAATAGGTCTTTGTATGACTATCAAGCTCAAATAAAGGAACAACTTCCATCCCTTATGCACAATAACTTGGATTTATTACTCACTCTGGAAAGTTATGTGATGTTACTGCTTCTGTCCTACTCCACTCCCAAAAGCTTTATTGGACTGCTAAAACAATAGCCTGAAACTCCACTCCCAAAAGTTTAATTGGACTGCTGAAACAATAGCCTGAACACTAGGAGGTTTTGATTTAAAAATTGAAGCAGTGTGTCTTCCAGAGTGTCACATACTTACAAACTACGCAAAAAAAAACTACACTTTCGAAACTTCAAGATTATCACTAACCAAACCCAGGAATTGAAGACCATGAGAATGATTGTTGATAATTGTGAAAGTTGTAATGATTTCCCACCTTGCATAGAACTCGTACCAAAAGAAAAAGATAGAAAAATAATGACCAAATTCTCCTTAAAATAAAATTATATTCCAAAGGATTCACTCGTGGTTACATTTCTGTCAATTTTATATGTTAGAATCTATGAACAAAACTGAGAGTTCAAAATCTTAATCTTAATAAAACTACAAATTGAAATTAAATAATATCTAGTAACAAACATTTGTAAAAAATTACAGAAACTCTTATTTTCTAATCTCCATTATACCTAAAGTTATGTAAGAATAAAAAATACACCTTGTCAAATATAAAACAATAAAAAATATATAAATAAAAATTTAAAAATATATAATATTTTTTAAAGTAATAAATTTGCTTCTTAATAATAAGTTTCATCTTGCTAACAATGTGTTAAGAATAAAAAAGTATTTTTATAATTATTTAATTTTGTATGTTTAATTAAAAATTTTAAGACAAGTATTTAATGAACTTTTAAATTCAAAATTTAATTTTAAAATTAAAAGTTTTTAAATTTTTTTCTTAATAAATATTGATAATATTTTTTTATTTTTAAATTATTTTCATCATTAACGTACATGTCGATGTAGATAGAAGGATATGATAATAAAAAAATATATATACACAAATATACATGAATAAAACCTATTAAAATATTCTTATGAATAGTCTAAAATACCATCATCTGGGTGTATAATTTTTTTTCTATCCACTCCTTATAAATTTTGTTTAATGAAAGATAGTTAGAGGAAATAACCCATTTTTATCAAAACTTATAAAAACTACTAATTTTAATAAAAAAAACTATCACGTATCCTATTATAATTATCTAAATAAAAATTGTCTCACGTAACATCTCAAAACAGAAGCAGTTGCAACAATTCTAAACACCAATATTACCTTTAATATATGCTATTTAAAAAGAAACTGCTACCCACCCACTCACTGCATCGTAATTCCTACACTTGGAATAGGATAGGGTATACGTTACCCAGCACTCACTGCAAATGCATCAATTTGTTTTTCATTTCCTTTTCGATGTGTATGCGTTACCTAAGTTCTTCCTTTTCATATGCTATGCTATCTTTCTTCTATTATTAATTGCTGCTTTCTTAATCTTTTATTCTGTTAACATCTAAATTGAGAAGAATCTCAATATATATACCCGTGTCAATTTATGTATGTGTTCTTTGATTTGTTGTAGGTCTATTAATTGGACTTTATCTTATGGTATGAACTCTGGCTTGCTTTCACCATGAAAAATCATCAGTTAGTGCAGGCAAATGAAACATGTTCTCTCTATTTTACTATTGCAGTTCTGCTATAATAAGGTATATAATTTTTTTTTTATATCAATTATGCAATCGGTTGAATTTTTTTTTATATTACAGCTGTTATCCTTGGAGCACAATAGGAAGGTCTTGCTAGGGTACGTCGTTGTATATCTTGAGTTTTATCCTTTTAAACTGCTCCTATAATTATTCCATAACAATTTAGTTTTTTGATTTACCTTAACTGTTCAACAACAATACACATACGTTACATTGCAAACAAAAAAAAAGTTGTCTTTGTAAGCGTTTGTGGCTTTGTGCATGAATGTAATCACTTTTTTTTAATGATGGTTACTCATAATAAATAAATAATAAATAAAGGTAGATAAACAAAATAAGAAATAAAGAAAAAAAATGTCATTGTTGTTAAAAAAATTATGCTTACTCATAAGCCATGCACATAAACTTCTTTAAAAAAATAAAGTTTTCAAATGCAATAATAAATTTCAAATTAGATAACAAATACTTTTTTTGCATGATGTGATCAAATATCATTATTGTGTACTGTTTTCGTTTTTAAATTTTACCAAAATATTAAATTAAAATTAAGGTACAAAATACTTTATTTAATAATTGTTGTATTTTTTAAATTTTTATTTCTATTTTTATATTTTACACTTTATACATTATAAAGTACAGAATTTGAGATGGACATATTCTTTTATCTTAAAGAAAAAATGTTATAGAATACATAATTTGAAAAATTATACCATCTAATTAATATGTCAGATTTTTTAGATAAAAAATTATTAATTATTATATTTTAATTAACGATTTTAAAAATTATAAAGTAAACAACACTTGGTTTTAACCTTAATGTCATTACAACACAATTTTAACTTTCAATGTTAGAATGATAATTGAAACAAAAAATTATTTTTTTATTGTCAACAATATAATTAAAAAAAAATTATCCATGGTTAAAAAGTAATTTTTAAAATTTGAAAAACAGGGATTTTAACTAACAAACGGTTCAATTGATATATAAAAAAATAAAACATTTAATTAATATGTAAATTTTAATTAAAATTAAGGTAAAATACTCCAACAAATATACCAACAAAAAGTATGATTTTAAATTCTAAAAAAAGTGTTTAACTAACAAATTATTGATGCATATATTATCAAAATATAAAATTACTATGTAAATTTTCATTAAAATTATTATTAAGTAAAAATAAGGTACGATAAGGAAAAAAAAAACTTGCTGTCTTAATATACGTCAAAATTCATTAAAAATAAGGTACGATAAGGAAAAAAAAACTTGGTGTCTTAATATAAGTCAATTTTTAATTAGGTGCTAAAAAAATTAGCCTTACTTGTCTCTTCTCTTTGAAGTCATCTCAGGCTTTCAGTTTTTTTCTCATATTTTATGGAAATTAATTTCTTTAATATATTATTTTATGATACAAAATTAGCGTTATTTGTCTCTTTTCTTCGAATATAAATAATTTTATACGATACAAAAAATGTTTTATTGTTAACGCATTAGGAAAAGTTCTGACATAAAAATAATCCTTCATGAGAAGAATCAAGCAGTAATTTTCTGACCAGTTATTGTTCCTACGAAATTATGTACGTTAATTTGTTGTTTATATCTATGGAACAATTAATTTTTGTGAGTTGAATGATATTTTTTTATAAGTACGAGATAACAAGTTAATAATTTAATAAAAAACACTTTTAAAATATTTTATATACAAAGGGAATAACCCTTTTCCACATTACTAAATACCAAAATTATCCCTAATTTATAATATTTATATGTAGTTATTCTTTATTTTGTTAACTCTCTTTTCTATCTTACATGCAGTTTTTATTTTGTTATAATTATCTTATGTGCTCAGTTTCAATCTTACATAAAAATTTATGTTAGTGATTATAAAATGATAGTTGTAAAGAGCTGTTTTTATTTAAATTTAAAAAGTAAATAAATGAATCTAATATATCTCTAATAGAGATAATTATGATAATTAAAAACAAAATAGATAGTTATGATAATGTTTTTTTGTGGAATCATCCCTTAACACATTAAGATTTTTTTTATGTTCTATACACATATACAAAGGGAATAACCCATTTCCACATTACTAAATACCAAAATTATCCCTAATTTATAATATTTATAAGTAGTTATTCTTTATTTTGTTAACTCTCTTTTGTATCTTACATGTAGTTTTTATTTTGTTATAATTATCTTATGTGCTCCGTTTCAATCTTAACATAAAAATATTTGAGTGGTTATAAAATGATAGTTGTAAAGAGCTGTTTTTATTTAAATTTAAAAAGTAAATAAATGAATCTAATATATCTCTAATAGAGATAATTGTGATAATTAAAAACAAAATGGATAGTTATAATAATATATATGAATGATTTTTATTTAAAAATGACAAAAACGATAACAGTTTTTTCTTTAAGAAAATAGGCAATTTTTATAAAAATAGGTACCATTGCAGGGTTAGTTTTGATATATATATATATATATATATATATATATATATATATATATATATATATATATATATATATATATAGATAGATAGATATATATAACCATGAATCTAACAACTAAAAGGAGAGAATAGGAGAGATGCTATGCATGCAACAGTTTAATCGGATTTACACAGAAACCTACGGATCTAACAACTAAAAGGAGAGAATAGGAGAGATGCTATGCATGCAACAGTTTAATCGGATTTACACGGCGGTAGTCTGCACAATACCGGGTGTTATGCAGAGATGCTATGAGAATGCATCAGATTATAATACAAAATAGTTGTATTGATTGAGGAGAATTACAAAGGTAGAGAGAAGGGGGAAGAAGAGAGAGAGGCTCTGGGTTTTCCGTTCGAGCTCCCCTCATCTGAACCCAACCTTACAATTTATAGAATTTTCAAAAGTTACTATTACAACAGTAAATTGTACTATTTCAACAGTAACTTAATTTTCCGCTACAGTAAACAGTGTACAGTGTACAGTGACTGGCGGCTCCGCTACAGTGCTCTGAGATGAACAGTAACTTTCCGCAAAATGCATGCGGGATTGGGGTTAGTCTTCGTCAGACTCTTCTATCTGGTAAAATGAACCGGAGGAAGAGGATGGAGATAGACTGTCTTTTTTCTTCATCTTGCCTTTGGATGAACTAGCTTCTGAGTCTGTCGAAAGAAGATTCAAGATTTGATGAAAATTTCTGGCCAAGGCTTCATCATCTGTGGATGCTGCAACGGCAGCTGTAATCTTGGTCTTACGATTGAGGAACTGGTAGGTCTCTGGGTCTGCCGCTTTGAGGCTTTTTGGGTTCTTCTCATAAAGCCACTCCTTGAGAATTGGCGTGGGAGGCATTGAACTGATCCCACCATTTGACTGAAGCTTGTTTCCCTAACATTGGCAGAAGCTTGGGATTTATTGCATTTTTCTGGTACTGACGGTGCCAGGCAAAAATTCATGCTAAGGAAAACATTGAGAAGAACCGAAGAGATGGGTGAAACGGATTGTTTCCTTCTTCAATTCTTGATTTAAACTGATTGAATCCTGTCTTGATCTCTTCAGGAAGGATGGATTGAATTGGTCCAAAAAAATCCCACCACTCAGCAAACCACTGAGGAAAGAAATATCGAACATTTTTCTTAAAATAAATTAGCCACGAGTGTCGATAATTTTTATTTTGAAACCAAAATACATTGGTCCAAGCATGAATATAATCCCAGTAGGTATAACCAATCGGGTCGAAAGGCTGGGAAAATTTCCTTACTTGGTTTGGTTTAGTTTCAAAATCTTTAAAAGTTAAAACTTTTAAAATTTGTAGTGTGGAATGGGTGATAATATTGTTATCATTTTTATCAAAATTATGTTTAATTGAAACAGATTTTGAGTCCACCAAAATAAATTCATAAAATCTTCTAGTCTTATTGAGACTAAGAGGTTTAAATAAAAAAGTTGGCGGAAAGATTTTTTCACAAACTTTATTCGGATTGAGATCCCAGAATTCGGGTTCCATTTGGATTGTTGGATAAAATCTTCCTTCTTTTGGCAGATAGGAAGAAGGCTGTTTTTGGGCAATTGGTTGAGGCACCTCCACCAATTCTTTTGGATGCAGGGTTATTTTGGATTGAGCAATTTCTGAAATAATAGATTTCAGGTTTTGATTCCAGAAGAGGTCATCAGATTCTTCTGAAAAGATTTGCTTCCAAGATTTTGATGGAAGATTAGTAAGCCCACAATCTTGAAGGGCTTGAAGAACTGGAAGGGTCATCGCATAGTCGGATGGTTTGGTTACTAGGGTAGAAGACCCCTTAGCTATTTGCGGGTTAGATGACCCCGTTTTGGTGATGGCCTGCTGAGTTGATGACTCAGACTTGATGATAGCCTGCTGGGTTGATGACCCAGTCTGGGTAGATGACCCTTAATTTCCAGTCTGTGACAAGACTTGGATAGATTGAACATCCTCTGTTGAGGAAGTGGATTGTTCCGCACGGGATGATCCCCGGGTTGATTTGTCACGGCCTCTAGAAGAGGCAAGTTTCATTCTCAATTTTGGGGGCATCTCACATTTGTCCGACCCTGAAGAAATTCATGAGTCAGATAGTCAGGAAGGGTGTTTGATGTACCTTTGATATATTCAATTTCGAAAAAAAAATACTTAAAATTGCTTGCCAACAGGCAAAAATTTGTTTTGATGCAAGATTTTTTACATCTTTTTGTAAAATTTCTTTGGCTGACTTACAATCAACCCGAACTAAAAATTTTTGATTTAGTAAATCATATTGGAATTTTGATATGCAAAGAACAATAGCCAAAACTTCCTTTTTAATAGTGGAATAATTTTGTTGGGCTTTGTTCCAATGTTTTGAAGTGAATGCAATACAATGCTCAGTATGATGCATGCGTTGTTTGAGGACACCACCATAACCTAGGTCAGAGACGTCTGTTTCAACAATCTTAAGGAGATTGGGATTAGGCAGATACAGACAGGGTAACACTTTGACCTGCTGTTTGATTTGTTTTACAAGATTGGTGTGGATATCAGTCCATGGAGAGGGAGACTTTTTGAGTCTGTCATGAAGAGGTTTTGAAATGATACTGAGCTGAGGGAAGAAATCAGCGACATAATTAAGACAACCGAAAAATCTTTGAAGTTGTGATTTTTCTACAATTTGATTGGGAAATTTGTCAGCAAACTCGATGACTCGACAAATCAGTTTAATGGTTCCCTGAAAGATATAATGGCCAAGGAACTTGATTTTTGTCTGAAAAAGACAGATTTTAGTTTTGGAGATGGCCAGACCATTTCGTTTGATAACTTTGAAAAAGATTTCAAGATGTTTGAAATGTTGGTCGACAGATTTGGAGAATATAAGAACACCATCTATATAGACAATGCAGAAATTGGAGTAGGGATTGAAGATATCATTCATGATATTTTGAAACTCCGAAGGAGCATTTTTGAGACCAAAGGGCATTACGTTCCATTCGTACTGCCCAAAGGAAACAGTGAAGGTCGTCTTGTAGCGATCACTTGGATTGATTTGGATTTGCCAGAATCCAGATTTCATATCGAATTTAGAAAAGATTTTAGCCGAATGTAATCGGGAAAGTAAATCTTTCTTGTTTGGAATTGGATACCTAATCCATTGAAGAGCTTGATGGAGAGGTTTGTAATTAATAACCAATCTTGGGGCGCCTCGCTCAATTTCAGAGGCTTTGTTAACATAGAAAGCTGTGCAAGACCAAGGGCTTTTGCTCTTTCTGATTAATCCTTTGGATAAAAGATCCTTGATTTCTTTTTGATAATGAGTGATAAGATCATGACTCATTTGGATAGGCCGAGCTTTGGTCGGGATTTTTCTATCGGTAAAATCCTTTTCATAAGGAAGATTGACCACATGTTTCTTCCTATCCCAAAAAGCATTAGGAAGGTCAGAACAGATGGTAGATTGGAAACGATCAGAAAGATTTTTGATACGTTGTTTGACATGAGGAAGAGAGAGTCGACTCTCGATTTGCTCTCAACTGGAAGCAGCCTTCTAAACTCTATTACAATCGAGCTACTACTCCTGATCTTCTCCTTGAGGAAAAGAATGATCAAAGTCTGAGATCTTTCAACGCTAATCAAATCTATGAATGGAACATAGATGGTCAAACTGAGTATAACATTCTTAATACTCTTCAACATATGACTATGGTCTCCACTGCATATCAGTCTGCTTTAGATAGCACTGATGAGACTATAGTAGAAATCCTGACCGCTGGCTTTTTTGGATTGTAATAGAGTTTAGAAGGCTGCTTCCAGTTGAGAGCAAATCGAGAGTCGACTCTCTCTTCCTCACGTCAAACAACGTATCAAAAATCTTTCTGATCGTTTCCAATCTACCATCTGTTCTGACCTTCCTAATGCTTTTTGGGATAGGAAGAAACATGTGGTCAATCTTCCTTATGAAAAGGATTTTACCGATAGACAAATCCCGACCAAAGCTCGGCCTATCCAAATGAGTCATGATCTTGTCACTCATTGTCAAAAAGAAATCAAGGATCTTTTATCCAAAGGATTAATCAGAAAGAGCAAAAACCCTTGGTCTTGCGTAGCGACAAATCCCGACCAAAGCTCGGCCTATCCAAATAAGTCATGATCTTGTCACTCATTGTTAAAAAGAAATCGAGGATCTTTTATCTAAAGGATTAATCAGAAAGAGCAAAAGCCCTTGGTCTTGCGCAACTTTCTATGTTACCAAAGCCTCTGAAATTGAGCGAGGCGCCCCAAGATTGGTTATCAATTACAAACCTCTCAATCAAGCTCTTCAATGGATTAGGTATCCAATTCCAAACAAGAAAGATTTACTTTCCCGATTACATTCGGCTAAAATCTTTTCTAAATTCGATATGAAATCTGGATTCTGGAAAATCCAAATCAATCCCAGTGATCGCTACAAGACAACCTTCACTGTTCCCTTTGGGCAGTACGAATGGAACGTAATGCCCTTTGGTCTAAAAAATACTCGTTCGGAGTTTCAAAATATCATGAATGATATCTTCAATCCCTACTCCAATTTCTGCATTGTTTATATAGATGATGTTCTTATATTCTCCAAATCTGTCGACCAACATTTCAAACATCTTGAAATCTTTTTCAAAGTTATCAAACGAAATGGTCTGGCCATCTCCAAAACTAAAATCTGTCTTTTTCAGACAAAAATCAAGTTCCTTGGCCATTATATCTTTCAGGGAACCATTAAACCGATTTGTCGAGTCATCGAGTTTGCTGACAAATTTCCCGATCAAATTTTAGAAAAATCACAGCTTCAAAGATTTTTCGGTTGTCTTAATTATGTCGCTGATTTCTTCCCTCAGCTCAGTATCATTTCAAAACCTCTTCATGACAGACTCAAAAAGTCTCCCCCTCCATGGACTGATATCCACACCAATCTTGTAAAACAAATCAAACAGCAGGTCAAAGTGTTACCCTCTCTGTATCTGCCTAATCCCAATCTCCTTAAGATTGTTGAAACAGACACCTCTGACCTAGGTTATGGTGGTGTCCTCAAACAACGCATGCATCATACTGAGAATTGTATTGCATTCACTTCAAAACATTGGAACAAAGCCCAACAAAATTATTCCACTATTAAAAAGGAAGTTTTGGCTATTGTTCTTTGCATATCAAAATTCCAATCTTATTTACTAAATAAAAATTTTTAGTTCGGGTTGATTGTAAGTCAGCCAAAGAAATTTTACAAAAAGATGTAAAAAATCTTGCATCAAAACAAATTTGTGCCTGTTGGCAAGCAATTTTAAGTATTTTTGATTTCGAAATTGAATATATCAAAGGTACATCAAACACCCTTCCTGACTATCTGACTCGTGAATTTCTTCAGGGTCGGACAAATGTGAGATGCCCCCAAAATTGAGAATGAAACTTGCCTCTTCTAGAGGCCGTGGCAAATCAACCCGGGGATCATCCCATGCAGAACAATCCACTTCCTCAACAGAGGATGTTCAATCTATCCAAGTCTTGTCACAAACTGGAAATCAAGGGTCATCTACCCAGACTGGGTCATCAACCCAGCAGGCTATCATCAAGTTTGAGTCATCAACCCAACAGGCCATCACCAAAACGGGGTCATCTAACCCACAAATAGCTAAGGGGTCTTCTACCCTAGTAACCAAACCGTCCGACTATGTGATGGCCCTTCCAGTTCTTCAAGCCCTTCAAGATTGTGGGCTTACTAATCTTCCATCAAAATCTTGGAAGCAAATCTTTTCAGAAGAATCTGATGACCTCTTCTGGAATCAAAACCTGAAATCTATTATTTCCGAAATTGCTCAATCCAAAATAACCCTACATCCAAAAGAATTGGTAGAGGTGCCTCAACCAATTGCCCAAAAACAGCCTTCTTCCTATCTGCCAAAAGAAGGAAGATTTTATCCAACAATCCAAATGGAACTCGAATTCTGGGATCTTAATCCGAATAAAGTTTGTGAAAAAATCTTTCCACCAAATTTTTTATTTAAACCTCTTAGTCTCAATAAGACTAGAAGATTTTATGAATTTATTTTGGTGGACTCAAAATCTGTTTCAATTAAACATAATTTTGACAAAAATGATAACAATGTTATCACCCATTCCACACTACAAATTTTAAAAGTTTTAACTTTTAAAGATTTTGAAACTAAACCAAACCAAGTAAGGAAATTTTCCCAGCCTTTCGACCCGATTGGTTATACCTACTGGGATTGTATTCATGCTTGAACCAATGTATTTTGGTTTCAAAATAAAAATTATCGGCACTCGTGGCTAATTTATTTTAATAAAAATGTTCGATATTTCTTTCCTCAGTGGTTTGCTGAGTGGTGGGATTTTGTCGGACCAATTCAATCCATCCTTCGTGAAGAGATCAAGGCAGGATTCAATCAGTTTAAATCAAGAATTGAAGAAGGAAACAATCCGTTTCACCCATCTCTTTGGTTCTTCTCAATGTTTTCCTTAGCATGGATTTTTGCGTGGCACCATCAGTACCAGAAAAATGCAACAAATCCCAAGCTTCTGCCAATGTTAGGGAAACAAGCTTCAGTCAAATGGTGGGATTAGTTCAATGCCTCCCACGCCAATTCCCAAGGAGTGGCTTTATGGTTCCAGAAGAACCCAAAAAGCCTCAATGATGTGACCATGCCTAGCCAAGGACCTATCACTAGGGCCATGGCTAGAAGGATTGAAGAAGACCTAGCCCTTGCAGACAAAGGAAGACTTCACCTCCTATGGAGAGTGAAGATATTAGGCTAGGGACTTTAGTTAATAAAATGTAATTTTCCTTTATTTTAATTTTGAGGAGCATTAAGAATTTAATTTGGGACATGTATTTAGTCCATTTTTTATTTTTAGGAGGTGTCTTAGGAATTTAGAGGGTGGATTTAGCTTTTTGGGTCTTTATGAAGGAAATAAGGGGTAGCCTTGATATCTACACCCCTCCTTTCTACATAAACCCCCTAAGCTAATAAGAAGGAATCTTGGCCCTTGGTTTGAGAAAATTGGGCACCAAGTTTGATGATCTATGGAGGGAATTGTTTCTCAATTCTCCTCCCATAGATCTCTCATTTTAATCCTAGCCCTTCTTTTTTAGGTTATCTTGTTCAAGAGGTTAGCTACCTCTATAAATAGGAGCTCCTCCCTCACTTGTATTTTTTACACTTGAATTTAATCCTAGAGACCATATTGGTTGAGGTTCTTACCTTTGAGTGTCCCCCTTTCTCCTTTGTGAGAGCTTCTAAGAGTTATCAAGGGACCCCTCCCTTGTGGCCTCTCCCCTTTGGCTTATCAAACCTAGTATTTGTGGCGCCTCACCTCATTCCTTTCCTCTCCATAAATCCATTTCCCTTCCAAGTGACTTTAGAAAGGATCCTTTGGGCACGTGATCATCAAAGATCACATCAAGTGGTATCAGAGCCACTTTCTAAAGGTCACGTTCTTTCTCAATTTTTTTTTTGCTTTGTTGTTTATTTTTTTTATCTCTTTATTTTAAAGTCCTTCATTTTTTGTCATCTCTATTTCCTTTATTGTCTAGTAGTATAGTTTTTTATTCTTGCTATTATATGCGCTTTTGTTTTCTATCTACGCGCCTATTTTCCATTTAATTTGATGCGATTTTATTTGTCCCTTTCTTTGCATCTTATTTTCGTGTTCAAGTTGCTTAATTTTCCCTTGGTTTTTTATGTTAAAGTGTGCCTAAGAAGTTGTGACCATTAAACCCACATGGTTGAGGATTTTTCCACACCATTGTGGTAATCAACTTTGGCCACTTTGTTGTGCCTTTTGTTTTGAGTCTCTTGCTGAAATTTTTGCTCTATTTTTAGGTGTGTTATTTTTTCTTAATCTTGTGTTTTGTCAAATACTAGTCATGTTAGTTTCCTATTTTGTCTCATTTAAATTTCATAGGTTTTAGCCTCTTAAAATTTTTACAAAAAAGCTTTCAAAAACATTTTGAATTGAGCTCCTAAGAGGTGAACCTCTTATTGAGTCTCTTAAGTCTTTTATGCTTTTAGTTCAAGCATATTAATCTCTTTGTTGTTCTTAAATATTTGCTCATTTCAATCTTTATATGTTTATTGTTTTATGTTGAATTATTAGTAGCTTTCCACTTGGTTTACCTTCACTATTGATGCCTCTTTATGGAATTTTAGCTTGGGTGAATTGTGTTAGTAATTTGAGCAATCAATTTAGTTCAAAATCAGCCCTAAATCATTCCTTAAGCACCATTAGTTCAGTGGTATTTGGAACTACTAAGTTGTTTTGCCTTTAGTTGCACGCATTGCTTGAAAATTGTGTTACCTTACTTTGTGCTTATTCACTCAAGCGTTATTATTTCAAGAATCCTCATTAAAATTTCAATTCAACAAGCTATTAGGTGCAGCAAAAAGATTAGAAAAATTTAAAAAAAAATAGAAAAAGTTCAAGTTAAAAAAAAAAGAGGAAGACAAAGAACTCAAAGGAAAGACAAATTTGAAGTTGTGTACCTAATAGTAGAAACATTTGATATGAGGAATCAATTGTGATTCAAAAAAAAATTACTTGAGTAAGCTTTTTAGTTTTGGTCACTTAAATATTATTAAGTGTGCAACTATTGATTTCATTTTTTTTTGTTTGAGTCTTTTTTCATCTCTACTCTTAGAGCTAATCTAGGAAAGTTATTTGTGTGCTACCTTCCTTTGTGAGCCTTATGTTTTCTTGCTTGTCTTTTTTACTTCTTTGAGTTTGTCATTGTTTAATCTATCCACTTGGATTTGTGAACCTTGTTTTGTTATTCACCTTTGTTTGTTGTCTTGTGTTGTATTCGGCCTTGGTAAGGAAAGGTTGGGAAAGGTTTCATATATAAAATTTTGGCAAGTCCAAACAAGAGGAAACAAGGGTAGCATTCTTGGGGTGAGTTGATGCAACTCAAAGGGGCTTGATCAAAAGGAGACAAACACCAAAAAGCTTGGAGTGAAGACTTTGTTTTATTTTTTTTTATTCTTTGTATTGTGTATAATTAATTTTAGATTGGGAGTTTGAGTGCCCTTAAGGCCCTCCCTTGGTTTGTAATAATTTTGGTTAATTTTAGCGTAGTTCCTCGTTAATTAGGTGAAGAAGGGAGAAGTGGTACACTTCCTTCAACACCTTAGGAGCACGATTAGAGCCCTTTCTCTTTTACATTCTTGCACTTTTATTTTATTTTATGTTATTTTGAAAAAACGTGTAGAGGCTAAGAGTTCCAAAGACTCATCAAGCCACCTTAGGTGAGAAAACAAAAAAAAAAAAAGTTTTTGGCCTACCCTTTAGTTTTTAGCATCCAAGCACCATGACTTCCCACACACATTCTAGTGCACATAGTTGTTCATCAAGTAAGAGTGTCAACCAAATAAAACCTTCTAAGGGAGACACTCTTGAAAACCTTAACTCAGAATTTAGGGAATGGATGGCTAAAGAACAAGAAAGGAGAGAAGAAAAAGAGAGAAAAAAAGAAATAAAAGAAAAGGAAAAACAAAAAGAGAAGGAAGAGTTAAAAAAAGAGATGTTGAAAATGAGAAAAGAGAAAAAAGAGCGAGAAGAGAGAAGGCAAAGAGAGAGAAGAGAGGATGAAGAAAGGAGAAGAAGGAAAGAACTAGAAAGAAAAAGAGAAAAAGAGGAGGAAGAGAGAAGGAGATGAGAAAAGAGTAAGAGGAGAGATGGGAGGGAGAGTGATAGAAAAAATAAAGGAATTCTCATAAGATCCCCATCTAGGCATTTTAGCTCTAGTGAAGAAGAATACTATAGAAATCAACATAAGCATCACTCTCATTCATCATACAATCATCATTCTCCTCAAGAGAACATAAATCATGCTAGGGAACCAAAGGTAGACCTACCCATTTTCATGGTAGGGAAGATGTTGAGACTTACCTAGATTGGGAAGTCAAAGTGGAACAACTCTTTCGATGCTATGAAATTAGGGAAGAAAGGAAAGTACCTTTGGCCTCCCTTAGTTTTCAAGGTTCTGCTTTGCATTGGTGGGATGGGTTAGTCAAGGATAGGGCCCGTAAACAAATGCCTGACATTCGCTACTGGAATGATTTAAAAACTTGTTTGCGAAGAAGGCACATTCCTTCATATTATGAGAGAGATCTTTTGGATAGGCTCCAAAGACTTAGGCAACATAACCTAAGTATTGAGGAGTATAGACAAAAGATGGAGCTTCTCATACTAAGGTTCAATATCATTGAGGAACCCAATGCCACCCTTGCTAGGTTTTTGTGTGGATTAAGCTCTGACATTAGAGATAAGGTAGAACTTCTTTCATACTCAAACCTTGATGAGTTGGTAGAACTTTGTGTAAGAGCTGAGAATCAACTCAAGAGAAAAAGCTTTAAAAAAGATTCTCCCTCTTACTCAAAGAGAGACCAACTTAAGGGAAACTCTTTCAAGGGTTTTCCCAAAGAGGAACCCAAGCATTTTCAAGATACAAAAGCACCTCATGTAGAGAGAAAAACCCCTACTACTAAGCCTACTGAGAGGCAAAGTAGTATTAAATGCTTCAAATGTCTTGGGAGAGGCCACATTGCCTCTCAATGCCCTAACAAGAAAACCATGATCATAAGGGGACAAGACATTTGTAGTGAGAATAACTCATCTTCCTCCTCTAGTGAGAGTGAGGAAGAAGGGGGACATACTTTTGAACAACAGTGTGAGGAAGCTTTTCCTTATGAGGGGGACCTCCTTATGGTTCAAAGGCTTCTTGGAAGCCAACCTCTAGAGCTTGGCCAGTCACAAAGAGAGAACATCTTCCATACAAGATGTAAAGTAAATGACAAAGTATGTTCTCTCCTTGTTGATAGTGGCTCCTGTTGTAACTGTTGTAGCTCTAGGTTGGTTGAAAAGCTAGCCTTGACTACCATGCCCCATCCCAAACCTTACAAATTGCAATGGCTCAATGAGCAAGGGGAGATGGTAGTCAATGAACAAGTTATGGTTCCAATTTCCATAGGATCTTATAATGATGAGATTCTTTGTGACATAGTTCCTATGGAGGCTGGTCATATCCTGTTGGGAAGACCATGGCAATTTGACAAAAAAGCTATTCACCATGGTCACTCAACCAAATAATTCTCACCCATAATGAAAAGCATTTCAAATTGTATCCTTTGTCACCTTCTCAAGTGGCTGAAGATCAATTTGCGATGAAAAAGAAAAGAGTTGAGGAAAAACAAAAACAAAAAAAAATAAAACAAGCTTTACCCTTAAAGCTTGAAAAGGGTAAAGAGAGAGAGTCGGAAGGTGATGCCCCTTCAAAAGGGAATATTAGTAAAAGGAGCCTATTTGCTACTAAATGTGATTTAAAAGAAGCTCCTTTGACTAACAAGCCCTTTTATCTCCTCTTTTGCAAAGAAGCATCAAATCCTTCTCCCATTTTGCATTCTTCTGCTGAGAGCACTGCCACAGCCCATGCACATGAGCACCTTCCTCAAGGGGTTCAAGATATTTTAAAAGAATTTGATGACATATTCCCCAATGAGGTTCCGAAAGGACTTCCTCCCATTAGGGGTATAGAACATCAAATTGATTTGGTGCCTGGCGCAAGTCTACCTAATAGACCTGCCTATAGGACCAACCCCATGGAGACCCAAGAGATTGAGTCTCAAGTGAATGAGCTGTTGGAGAAGGGTTGGGTTCAAAAGAGCCTAAGCCCTTGTGCTGTGCCAATCTTGTTGGTGCCCAAGAAGAATGGCCAATGGAGGATGTGTGTTGATTGTCGTGCAAGCAACAACATCACCATCAAATATAGGCACCCAATCCCCCGTCTTGATGACATGTTGGATGAATTGCATGGGGCAAAAATATTTTCAAAAATAGATCTTAGAAGTGGTTACCACCAAATAAGGATAAAAAAGGGTGATGAGTGGAAAACTGCTTTTAAGACTAAATTTGGTCTTTATGAGTGGTTGGTTATGCCTTTTGGGCTAACTAATTCCCCAAGCACATTCATGTGCTTAATGAATCATGTACTAAGGGATTGCCTTGGTAAATTTTGTGTAGTTTACTTTGATGACATTTTAGTTTACTCTAGGAACCTAGATGATCATTTAGGACATCTAAGGCATGTTTTTTCTCTTCTTAGGAGTAATCATCTTTTTGGTAACTTAGAAAAATGCACTTTTTGTGTAGATAGTGTAGTTTTCCTAGGTTTTGTAGTTAGCACAAAAGGGGTTCATGTTGACCCCGAAAAGATAAAAGCTATTCAAGAATGCCACCCCAAAGAGTGTGACAGAGATAAAAAGCTTTCATGGTCTTGCTGGATTTTATAGGCGCTTTGTGCCTAATTTCTCCACGCTCTTCACACCAATAAATGATTTGGTGAAAAAGGAAGTTTCTTTCCTTTGGGGTGAGAAACAAGAGAAAGCCTTCCAGCTAATTAAGCATAAACTGACCCATGCACCAGTCTTGGTATTACCTGACTTTTCTAAAACATTTGAACTTGAATGTGATGCCTCTGGTGTAGGTGTGGGGGCTGTCTTGTTGCAACGAGGGCACCCCATTGCGTATTTCAATGAAAAACTCAATGGTGCCCCCCTCAACTACCCCACCTATGATAAGGAGTTTTATGCTCTAATTAGGGCCCTTCAAACTTGGGATCATTACCTTGCTCCCAAGGAGTTTGTCATTCATAGTGACCATGAGGCACTAAAATATTTGAGGGGTCAAGGTAAATTGAACAAAAGGCATGCAACGTGGGTGGAATATCTTGAATCCTTCCCTTATGTCGTCAAGTACAAGAAAGGAAAACAAAATGTGGTGGCTGATGCTCTTTCTAGGCGTCATGCCCTTTATTCATCCTTGAGTGCAAAAATCTTGGGATTTAATGACATTCGGGCTATGTATCCGTCTGATAAGGATTTCGGCCCCATATTTGCTACCTCTGCATCTGCATTTGCATTAAAGGCCCATGATGGGTACTTCATCAGTGAGGGGTATCTTTACAAAGGGAGTAAGCTTTGTATACCCCAAGGATCAATTAGGAACTTACTTACAAAAGAGAGTCATGAAGGTGGGCTCATGGGGCATTTTGGGATTTCAAAAACCCTCATGCTTTTACAAGAGAAATTCTTTTGGCCCCATATGCGTAGAGATGTCCATAGACATTGCTCTAAATGTATAGCTTGCTTGCAAGCAAAGTCTAAAGCAATGCCTCATGGACTATACACACCTTTACCTGCTCCTTCTGCACCTTGGGAGGATATTAGCATGGATTTCATCCTTGGGCTCCCAAGAACCCAACGAGGTGCAGACTCCATGTTTGTGGTGGTGGACCGATTTTCAAAAATGGCCCATTTTATTCCCTGCCACAAAGTGGATGATGCGAGCAACATTGCAAGACTTTTCTTTAAAGAGGTTGTCTGATTGCATGGTATACCCTCTTCAATAGTGTCAGATAGGGATGTGAAGTTCCTTAGCCATTTTTGGAAAACTCTTTGGGCTAAGCTGGGAACTAAACTTCTTTTTTCCACTACCTGTCACCCTCAAACTGATGGGCAAACAGAAGTGGTGAATAGATCTTTATCCACTATGCTGAGGGCTCTCCTCAAAGGAAACCATAAGTCTTGGGATGAGTACCTTCCCCACATTGAATTTGCTTATAACCGGGTGGTTCATAGAACCACCAAACATTCTCCTTTTGAGGTGGTCTATGGCTTTAATCCTCGTACTCCTCTAGATCTTTTACCTCTTCCTCTTTCTGTTGCTGTGCATAAAGAAGGAGAGGCAAAAACCATTTTTGTAAAACAATTACATGAGAGGGTTAAAGTTAACATAGAGCACCAATCCTTGAGAGATGCTACTTTCGCCAATAGGGGGAGGAAAGAAGTCATCTTTGAAAAGGGCGACTGGGTATGGCTTCACTTGAGAAAGGATAGATTTCCTTCTCAAACGAAGTCCAAACTTAGCCCTAGAGGAGATGGACCTTTCCAAATCCTTGAGCGGATCGGTAATAATGCCTATGTTTTAGATCTGCCTGAGGGTTATGGGGTAAGCACCAGTTTTAATGTTTCTGATTTGTCTCCATTTGTAGGTGCTGAAAATGACGAAGACCCCATGGATTTGAGGTCAAATCCTCTTCAAGGGGGAGGAGATGATGTGACCATGCCTAGCCAAGGAACTATCACTAGGACCATGGCTAGAAGGATTCAAGAAGACCTAGCCCTTGCAGACAAAGGAAGACTTCACCTCCTATGGAGAGTGAAGATATTAGGCTAGGGACTTTAGTTAATAAAATGTAATTTTCCTTTATTTTAATTTTGAGGAGCATTAAGAATTTAATTTGGGACATGTATTTAGTCCATTTTTTATTTTTAGGAGGTGCCTTAGGAATTTAGAGGGTGGATTTAGCTTTTTGGGTCTTTATGAAGGAAATAAGGGGTAGCCTTGATATCTACACCCCTCTTTTCTACATAAACCCCCTAAGCTAATAAGAAGGAATCTTGGCCCTTGGTTTGAGAAACTTGGGCACCAAGTTTGATGATCTAAGGAGGGAATTGTTTCTCAATTCCCCTCCCTTAGATCTCTCATTTTAATCCTAGCCCTTCTTTTTTAGGTTATCTTGTTCAAGAGGTTAGCTACCTCTATAAGTAGGAGCTCCTCCCTCACTCGTATTTTTTACACTTGAATTTAATCCTAGAGACCATATTGGTTGAGGTTCTTACCTTTGAGTGTCCCCCTTTCTCCTTTGTGAGAGCTTCTAAGAGTTATCAAGGGACCCCTCCCTTGTGGCCTCTCCCCTTTGGCTTATCAAACCTAGTATTTGTGGCGCCTCACCCCATTCCTTTCCTCTCCATAAATCCATTTCCCTTCCAAGTGACTTTAGAAAGGATCCTTTGGGCACGTGATCATCAAAGATCACATCACTCAAAGCGCCAGACCCAGAGACCTGCCAGTTCCTCAATCGTAAGGCCAAGATTACAGTTGCCCTTGCAGCATCCACAGATGATGAAGCCTTGGCCAGAAATCTTCATCAAATCTTGAATCTCCTTTCGACAGACTCAGAAGCTAGTTCGTCCAAAGGCAAGATGAAGAAAGAAGACAGTCTGTCTCCATCCTCTTCCTCCGGTTGATTTTACCAGATAGAAGAGTCTAACAAAGACTGACCCCAATCCCGCATGCATTTTGCGGAAAGTTACTGTTCATCTCAGAGCACTGTAGCGGAGCCGGCAGTCACTGTACACTGTTCACTGTAGCGGAAAATTAAGTTACTGTTGAAATAGTACAATTTACTGTTGTAATAGTAACTTTTGAAAATTCTATAAATTGTAAGGTTGGGTTCAGATGAGGGGAGCTCGAACAGAAAACCCAGAGCCTCTCTCTCTTCTTCCCCCTTCTCTCTACCTTTGTAATTCTCCTCAATCAATACAACTATTTTGTATTATATTCTGCTGCATTCTCATAGCATCTCTAATTTTCTTCCAAATCAATCTCTTTCTCTTATTACCTGGGATGCTCACTTTCCAGATAAAGTTGAAGTGGTTAGTTTCCTATTTTTTATTATTATTGCCTTCAATTTTTATTTGCTGTTTATTGATAATTATTTTTCTATTCATTAGTGATTGCGCATTTTTTTCCTGTTTATTGATAATTTAAATACTATTAAATACTATTAATACTATGTGAGGGAAAATGTAGAGAGAGGATTAATAGTATTTAATTTTTATGATTTTAGGTTGTTATAAAATTTGTTAATATTTCCGCGTTAGTAAAATAGAATGATTTGTTGCAGTGTTTAGTTTTAGTAATTCTTTTAATTGAACGATGTTATCAATTAAATAATTAGATAATTTTTTTGGGATTTGTTTCTCAGATTGTGTTTTGATGTTTTCTTTGATTAGTATTATCTTTTTTTGGATAAGTCTAAGGAAACGAATGCATATGATATTTTTGAAATATATTTTGAACTGAGCATATTTTAATTTAATGAATGCATATGCGGTGCTCTGAATTTCTGGTTTAGTTGTATTTCAATGAGAATTTTGACTGTGACTCTGTTATCATTTATTTATGTCAAATTTTTAGTTCCAATTTGTAGCTATATGTTTCAACCAAAAGGTTATGTGTTGATGCTTTGAAGAAACGCTTATCAACTAAAACGTGTTTTAAATCTTTACACGGCGACATATTTTTATATTATTCACATATAAAATAAATAACATATAAAATAAAAATTAAGTTTATTTTTAATTTTTATATTAAGTATTGGTCAACTATTTATTTTTATATTATTAAGTTTTATACTATTTTTTAGGGATTACGAAAACCAATTTTTTATATTCTTTGTTTTCTTTTCAGGTTTTAAATTATTTTTTACATTTATAATTTATTTAGCAATTATGGTATTTTTTTTATTCTTTGTTTTCTTTCCATGTTTTACATTATTTTTTACATTTAGAAGATTTATAATATAATTTATTGTTTTATTTGCAAACATACCATTAATATATATATATATTATTTATTGGTATTCACAATCATAGGTAGTTATTTTACGTGCAATTTTTTTAGAAGATAGGTAGACTTTTTAAAAAGTATTAAAAAAATTTATGTCTATTTTGTTAACCTTCCTTCTTTATTATATGTGTAGGTTTTTTGAAAGATAGGTAGTTATTTTAGGTGCATTTTTTTAAAGAAGATAGAGGTAGTTTTTTTAATAACTTTAATAGTTTTTATAATTATATATATATATATATATATATATATATTAGATATAAATATATGGTTAGTTAAGAGTATATATTAGATTCAATGTGTAATTTACCTGAACACAACATGTTTATCAACAATTAATCATCTAATATAGATCCAATTGCATATACGAGGTACATTGAATCTAATATTTAATATAACAAAAAATTAATACAAGGTACAATAATAGAAATAGTATTCACATATAATGTATTCCTGTATATATTAGATATAAATAGGAACACACATGCGCTACTGCACCATTAATTTATTTAGTAATTATGGTATTTTTTTTATTTTTTGTTTTCTTTTCAGGTTTTACATTAATTTGCTTATCAACATACTCACTGTTAACTAACTTATTAAGCATTCGTCAACTAAAACGTGTTTTAAATCTTTATGTGGTGAGATATTTTTATATTATAACTTTATAATGGTGCATAACATATAAAATAAATAATACAAAATAAAAATTAAGTTTCTTTTTAAGTTTTATATTAAGTATTTGTCAACTATTTATTTATTATTGACTTTTATAAGACTTTGAGTTATTCTTTTTCGCAATTTTTTAAGACTTTCTATCATTATTGTTTTATTTGTCATTTATCATCAGGTGATATCTAAATATGGAAAATTTAAATAGTCAAAGACAACAACAAAGATATAGACAGAGACAACATGAAATAAATAAAAGAAACATAATGGCCATGGAACAACAACAAGATCACTTATCTATAGCATAGGCAAGTTACAGGCAAGGAAGAACTACAATGAGATTGTCATATGTGACGATTAGCTCGGACAATAAATTATCAGCAACCCATTCCATGTGTGCAATTTGTTATTACTAAACATATATATACCCTTCCTAATCTACACGATAATTACTTACTATTTTTAAATTACTTAATCATGTAGGTTGTCATCTTGCATCTCCAACTTCTCAAGGAACTAATTCCCATCTACCGACACCAAGTGATGTAGCAGGTTGTAATTTTCAATCAACAAGATTTTGGGGAACCAATGACCATGAGGCAGGACCAAGTAATAGGAATGTATCCAACCTTCCACAAGGTTAGTATTTAACCTCATGCAAAGGGACAATTTTTCATCTTACCAAAAGTAAATCTCAATATCAAAATTTGATAAAATATGTCTAAAATATTTTATGTTGACATTTAATTTCCATCTTCTTCTTCTTCTTCTTCTTCTTTTTAATTTAAATGCCCAAGTTAGTATAATAATAAAAAAACAAAATTTGAATTTCATAATATATTCAATGGAATAGGGTTATCCTGATTTAGGAAATACCCCATTTTGACATCCACTTTTTTTAGGTCACCTTTTCATATGGTATTACATTTTAAAATTATATTAGTAACTGGTTTTCTTAATCAAATGTTACATATGTAGTAGGTCGCAATTTTGAATGAACAAGATTTTCGGCCGCTAATGTCTATGAGGCAGGACCGAGTAATGTGCATGCATCCAACTTTTCATAAGATTAGTATGATACTTTCTACAACTATTATGATGACCTCATGCAAATGGACAATTTTTTATGTTACAAAAACCAATGACATAATGTACATTTTATATATATATATATATAGATATATATTATACTTAAAAAATACTTAAAAGAGATAAGGAATGTATGGTATAAATAGAAAGCATACATTCTTTATCAAAATAGTTATTAATTATAGTGACAAAATTGTATTTATCATGAATCTAAATTCTTTTATCCCTTCTGTAACTTTAATTTAAATAATGTATTTTTTTAATAATGCAGAAATCCAACGGACATTCAGACGAACACATAATTGTGCTCGGAATTTTCAAAACAACATGACAATGGTCACATTTCAATTACCTACCTCAACTACATGTACATGGTGTAATGCACGTTTATTTTACCATGAGTCACATGACACATGTTGTTCTGGTGGGAAAGTGTCATTTTCAAATGTTAGTGCTCCTATAGAGTTACTTGAAATATTCTCAGATACTTCATCTGAAGGGAGACATTTTAGACAACATACTAGAAGTTACAACCATGTACTTTCATTCACTTCACTTGGAGTTCATATTGATGAAAATGTGATTGCAACTGGACGTGGTATATATAGTTTTCGTGCTCAAGGTGCAATATATCATAACATACGAGGATTCTGATGCATGTCTCCCTTGATTTTTTTCTAGAGGTTTTCTTCTTTGGTGAAATGGTTTATGGAAAGGTAAGAAGTGAGGTGGTTTTAGGCGCCACTTAAGGTAAGATAAGCCTAAGAGGGAAAGTTTGCCACAAGGGATGGAACCCTTGATAAAAACCTAAGGAATTCTCAAAGAGAGAAGGGTGAACACTAAGAATTTTGGCCAACTCAAGGTTTTTCCATTCAATAAAGTGTCCACCCTTCTCTCTTTGAGAATTCCTTAGGTTTTTATCAAGGGTTCCATCCCTTGTGGCAAACTTTCCCTCTTAGGCTTATCTTACCTTAAGTGGCGCCTAAAACCACCTCACTTCTTACCTTTCCATAAACCATTTCACCAAAGAAGAAAACCTCTAGAAAAAGATCAAGGGAGACATGCATCATTTGGTATCTAGAGCATTGGTTCTAGAGGTCTAAACTCTATTCCTACCTCATTTATTTTTTCTTTCCGTTTTCCTATTTTATTTTATCTTTAATTTCCGCAATTTTTTTCTAGCTTTCCATTGTTGTTTATCATTTCCATTTATGTCTTGAGTTTATTGTTTTGAGTTATAGTTTATTTGCACCATTTATTTTTTGCTTGATACAATTTATATTGTTCTTTTCTTTGCATCCACGTCTCTCCCATATTCATTAATTTCCACTTAAGCTTTGAGTTGGGTGCTTTCTTACTTGAATTTTGGTTTTGAGAATTTCTTGCTAAAAATCCATGCCATTGTGGTGAATTTCACAACCTTGTGGTCAAGAAATTTAGACCAAATTCTTGTGTTTCCTTGCACCTAGTTGCCTTGTTTTTGCCTTATTTTTAGCTTTTATATTTCACTTTTATACTCTTGTGTAGTTGTCTATAAGTCATGTTTATAGTTTCCCATTTTGTCTATTAATTCCTTTTAAGTTTAGCCTCTTTTGTTTTTACAAACAAACTTTTGAAACTTCTTAAATTGAGCAACATAGAGGGTCATACCTCATGTCTAAGTCTCTTTAGAGGTTCATGTGCTTTAAGTTTCAAGCATATTCTTAAAAAAAAAATTCCAAAATAGTTGCTCAATTCCCTTTGTCTTTATTTTCCTTATACGTATAATTAGTAGCTCATTTGTTTGGTAAAGGTAGTTCTTGTTTGTGAGTGCTTTCACTTAAGCTATAAGTTTGGTATTTGTGTTCAACAAATTACTAAAAACTTAACAAAGCTTGAGTCCAGTGGCACACCAAACTACTAAACCATTAACACATCTATAGCTACTTTGCATTTTGAAGTCATTTCTAGTAGTACCTAAATTGTTGCTTTTAATTTTCTTTATTGTTCCAAGTGCATAAATCTTTGTTATTAAGCACTAAACTCACAATCAATTTAGGTGCATCTAGTAAATATTAAAAAAAAAAACAACAACAAGAGAACAAACTCTAAAATAAAATACAAAAAAAACAACAACAACGAAGGATTAAAAAAAAAAAAGAAAAAGAGAGAACAAACAAAAGAAAAGAAAGTTTGAAAAATTCATTTGATGTACCTAACCTAAAATTATCAAGTGCTTCAACTTTGAACTTGGAACCTTAAAAGAAATTTTATTACTTTTGGTACACTAGAACTTGATATTTGTGTCTTTCTACTCTTTAATCTAGTGCCATTCTTAGGTATTCCATTGTGTGCTCTCTTTCTTTTGTTTAACTTTTAGTTGTTGCTTGTCTTTTAAATCATCTTTCTAGTTTGTCTTATATAATTTTACCATTTGGTTAAGTGTCCTTTTGATTGTGTTATCTTTTATTGCTTTTTGAGTTTCTATTCGCACCTCCCCTTGCTACTTTTGGTTTCTTTGGTTTGTGTGTTAGTGCCACTTTTGGGAGAAAGCTTGAAAAAGGAGCTTACCACAAGGGTAGCATATTTTGGAAGGTTGGACTAAGAGCCTAAGGGATCACCTCAAAAGGAAACACACCTAGCCGTGAGGACTTTGATTTGAGGGAGCATTTGGAGAATCATTTTTTGAAGACTTTACTTTTTCTTTAATTTGGGTGTATTAATTTTGTATTTGGGAGTTTGAGTGCCCTTAAGGCCCTCCCTTTGGTTGTAATAAGATTTAGTTAATTTTTTTTAGTTTCTCGAAAATTAGGTGAAGAAGGAAGAAGTGGTACACTTTCTTCAACACTTTAGGAGCTCGATTTAGATCCCTTCTCTTTTGAATTTTTGCTTTAAAATTCTTGCTTTATTTTTCTTATTCAAAGCACTTATAAGGCTAAAGAGTTCCAAAGACTCATCAAACCATTTTAGGCAAGAAAACACAAAAAAAGAGAAGTATTTGTTTGTGAAAAGTTTTTAGCCACCTTTTTCCTCTTAGAAATTCAAGCACAATGACATCACACACCCACTCTAGTGCTCATAGTTATTCATCAAACAAGAGTGTAAACCAAAGAAATATTTCTAAAGATTACACTCAAGAAAACTTAAACATGGACTTTAGGGAGTGGATGACAAAAGAACAAGAGAGAAGAGAAGAAAAAAGGAGAGAAAAAGAGTCCATGGAGAAAATAAAAATAAAAGAAAGAGAGGAAGAAAAGAGAGAAAAAAGAGAGAAGGAAGAGAGAAGAATAAGAGAAAGGAGAGAAGATGAAGAAAGGAGAGAAAGAAAAGAAAGAGAAAGAAGAAAAGAGAAAGAAGAAGAAAAAAGAAAGCATGGGAATGGTGAGAATTACAAAATGAAAGGGATAGTCTTAGGTTCCCCATCTAGACATACCCATAGGAGTGAAAGTAAGGAAGAATACTACAATCATCATAGGAGAAACTCCCATTCATCCATGCATAATAATGGGGCCCCTCCAAGGGAGCCCAAAATTGATCTTCCCCCATTTCATGGGAGGGAAGATGTGGAAGCCTACCTTGATTGGGAAATCAAGGTAGAACAACTCTTCACTGGCCATGAGGTAAGAGAAGAGAGAAAGGTTCCAATGGAAACCCTTAGTTTCCAAGGGCATGCCATGCATTGGTGGGTTGGGTTAACCAATAAGAGAATCCGCACCAATATGCCTTCCATAAGATATTGGAATGATCTTAGAAGTGCTCTAAGAAGAAGGCATATTCCCTCTTGGTATGAAAGAGATCTTTTGGATAGACTCCAAAGACTAAGGCAAACCAACCTTAGTATAGAAGAGTATAGACAAAAGATGGAACTTTTTATCTTGAGGGCGGGTATCATTGAGGAACCCAAGGCCACTATGGCAAGGTTTTTGTATGGGTTGAGCCCCGAAATTCGTGATAAGGTGGAGCTCTTCTCATACAATTCCCTTGATGAGTTAGTTCAACTTTGCATCAAGGTGGAAAATCAACTTAGAAGGAAAACTTTTAAAAAGGATAACCCACCTTATGTAAAGAGGGACCAACCTAAGGGGAACTCTTTCAAGAGTTACCCCAAAGAGGAATATCCCAAGCACTTCAAAGAGCATAAAACATCACATATAGAGAGAAAGACCCCTACTACTAACTCTCATGAGAAAGTTAGTAGTATCAAATGCTTTAAATGTCTTGGGAGAGGCCACATTGCCTCTCAATGCCCTACTAAGAGAAAAATCATCATGAGGGCCCAAGATGTTTATAGTAGTGAGTCTAGCTCAAACTCTTCTAGTGAGAGCGAAGGAGAAGGGGTTCATGCATACCAATCTGATTGTGATGAAACCGCTTGTGCATGTGAGGGAGACCTCTTAATGATAAGAAGGCTTCTTGGAAGCCAACCTTTGAAAGTTTCCTCATCTCAAAGGGAGAACATATTCCACACTCGCTGTAAGGTGAATGACAAAATATGTTCTCTCATTGTGGATAGTGGGTCATGCTGCAATTGTTGTAGCTTAAGGTTGGTAGAAAAGCTAGCCTTGACCCCACTTCCCCACCCTAAGCCTTACAAGCTTCAATGGCTCAATGAGCAAGGGGAAATGGAGGTCAATGAGCAAGTCAAGGTTCCAATTTCCATTGGGTCTTATAAAGAAGAGATCCTATGTGACATAGTCCCAATGGAAGCTGGCCATATCTTGCTAGGAAGACCATGACAATTTGATAAGAAAGCCATACACCATGGTCATTCCAATAACATCATCCTCACTCATAAGGATAAGCGCATTAAGTTGTGTCCTCTAACACCTTTATAAGTGGCGGAGGACCAACTCATCATGAAACATAAGAGAGATGACGAGAAAAAAAAGCAAAGCTTTACCCCTAAAGCTTGAAAGGGGTAAGGAGGTTGAGTTGGAAGTTGGTGCCCCTTCTAAGAAAGTCATTAGTAAAGGGAGTTTATTTGCGACAAAATTGGATTTAAAGGAAGCCCCCTTAACTAACAGACCTTTCTATCTCCTCCTTTGCAAAGAGGCATCCCCCATTTCTTCCCCCTCCACTTTTTTCCCTTCTAGTTCTAGCACTGCCATAGAACTTGGACATGAGAACCTACCTCAAGAGGTTCAAGAGCTTTTAAAGGAGTTTGGTGATATATTCCCTAATGAAGTTCCCAATGGACTTCCTCCAATTAGGGGTATAGAACACCAAATAGACTTGGTACCTGGGGTTAGCCTGCCTAATAGGCCTGCTTATAGGACTAATCCCATGGAGACCAAGGAGATTGAATCTCAAGTCCAAGAACTATTGGAGAAGGGTTGGGTTCAAGAGAGCCTAAGCCCTTGTGCTGTGCCAGTCTTGTTGGTGCCTAAGAAGAATGGCCAATGGAGGATGTGCATTGATTGTCGAGTAATCAATAACATCACCATCAAATATAGGCACCCTATCCCTAGGCTTGATGAATTGCATGGGGCCCAATTATTTTCGAAAATTGATCTTAAGAGTGGTTATCACCAAATCCGCATCAAGGAAGGTGATGAGTGAAAAACCGTTTTTAAGACCAAGTTTGGGCTTTATGAGTGGTTGGTAATGCCCTTTGGGCTTACCAATGCCCCAAGCATCTTCATGAGGCTTATGAATCATGTACTTAGGGATTGCTTAGGAAAATTTTGTGTAGTTTACTTTTATGACATCTTAGTGTATAGCAAGAGCTTAGATGAACATGTAGGCCATCTTAGGCGCGTCTTTTGCATTCTTAGGTCACACCAAAAAGTGTGACTGAGATAAAGAGTTTTCATGGTCTCTCGAGCTTTTACAGGCGCTTTGTTCCTAACTTCTCCACACTTTTCTCACCAATCAATGATTTGGTGAAGAAGGATACTTCTTTCCTTTGGGTGAAAAACAACAAAAAGCCTTTGAACTTATCAAAGAGAAACTAACCCATGCACCAGTTTTAGCTCTTCCTGACTTTTCTAAAACTTTTAAGCTAGAGTGTGATGCATCGGGAGTGGGTGTGGGAGCTGTGTTGTTACAAGGTGGTCATCCCATGGCTTATTTTAGTGAAAAACTAAATGGAGCTGCCTTAAACTACCCCACCTATGATAAAGAGTTTTACTCTTTGATAAGGGCCCTTCAAACTTGGGAACATTATCTTGTACACAGGGAGTTCATCATTCATAGTGACCATGAGTCACTTAAGTATTTGAAGGGTCAAGGCAAGCTTAATAAAAGGCATGCTAAATGGGTAGAATTTCTTGAAACTTTCTGATAAGGATTTTGGATCCATTTATGATGCCTCTACATTTGCATGTAAAACCCAAAATGGGTTCTTTGTAAGTGAGGGGTACCTTTTCAAAGGTAGAAGACTTTGTGTACCCCAAGGATCTATGAGAAATCTGTTGACAAAAGAGAGCCATGAGGGTGGGTCATGGCGCATTTTGGAATTAACAAAACTCTTCTGATTTTACAAGAAAAATTCTTTTGGCCCCATATGAAGAAAGACATCTATAGACATTGTCGTAGATGCATTTCTTGCTTGCAAGCTAAGTCTAAGACAATGGCTCATGGATTGTACACACCCTTACCTGCTCCTTCTGCACCTTGGTTGGATATTAGTATGGATTTCATCCTTGGCCTGCCTCGAACCCAACGAGGTGCAGACTCTATCTTTGTGGTGGTAGATAGATTTTCAAAAATGGCTCACTTTATACCATGCCACAAGATAGATGATGTGAGCAACATCACGAGACTTTTCTTTAAAGAAGTTGTCCGTTTACATGGAATTCCCCAATCCATAGTCTCTGATAGAGATGTGAAGTTCCTTAGCCACTTTTGGAAAACATTGTGGGCAAGGCTAGGAACTAAACTCTTATTTTCTACCACATGTCACCCCCAAACTGATGGGCAGACTGAGGTAGTAAATAGATCTCTATCTACTATGCTTAGGACACTTCTTTGAGGAAATCACAAGTTTTGGGATGAATACCTACCCCATATTGAGTTTGCATACAACCGGGTGGTTCAAAGGACCACCAAGCATTAATCCATCTAGATATGGTGCCTAGTAGGGCCTGTTTGATGAAAATTTTCCTTTCATCAAGTGCATCGGTCATGTAGTATAGCCTAGGAAAATATACAAGGTCATATCCATAGAGACTTGATGATACTACAGAAATTTAAATACTCTCTACTTGTAATAAATAAAAGGAATTTTTTGCTACAAACTACTAAGACAATATTGAAATAAAAACATAAAAAAATAAATAAAATATGGTTACCAAAATGTAGATATAGTTAGGTTTTGACTTCACTAACCTTTACTCAAGTGTATAAATAAACTTAAAACCACAGTCTACCACTCATGTGTACATCACTCATAAAAATACCCTAACATCAATTCCTTACAAGTAGGGACTAAGCTATTTGAGATCTAAGTTATCAATTCCTTACATAACCTAAAGTTGAATAACTTGCATTAAGAAAAGGAGTTTAAGATGACGAATGAGTTTTGCTCTATTCCTAACAATAAACCTCATTGAGTATTCTTCTCATTTTACAAGTCAAAAGCCTTTTCCAAGCACATTCAAAATGTAAAATTCACTAACAATAAAGCATAGGGTAAAGAAGAGACGCAAACATTAAGCAATAAACTTTGATCAAAGAACAAAATATACACAACAATTCAGGTTATTTATATTAAACCCCTAACGATGAGTAGCTTAGCCAACCATGGTGGTGGGAAACATTTCTAGGATAAAGGAAATACAAAAATGGAAGCAAAAGGGGAGAAGAGACGAAGGAAAATTGATCTAGAATGTGTCCTAGGTCAGCAAGGTCAGGAACCCTATTTTTCTAGACAAAAAACACCTTTTATGCTTTACTGATTTGTCTACCATCGCTAAGCAATCACAGAATGAGTGTTGGGTGCTCTACAACTTGGGGCCCAAGTCACACCACATCTAGACACTCATTACATAAGCATTGGTGGTGGAACCCTAATCACTTCACCAAAAGTTCAAATTCTATCTACCTTACTTCAGTCCTTCTTAAAACCTGATTATGTATAAAAAAATAGAAAATAAAGGTAAATCTACACTAAATTAACTACGTAACTACTTTCCTAACTAAAATCTATTTTATATAACAAAATGAGAAAACAATGTTTTATATAACACTTGCATTCAATTACAATCCTTCATTTATATCACAATCTTTTATTTATGATAAGTTTGTTGATTTTATAATTAATACTTTAAAAATAATGTAAACAAAAAATTGTAATTGGACATGACTAGAACCAAACAGATCATTTGTATTAAAAGTATCATTTAGGATTTAACTATTGTTCAAAGCGTAGAGTTTTTTCTTTCTTTATACAAACACTTTTCTAACTTTATCATTACAATGGTACCTAACACAAACATCTATGATCATCAGTTGTAAAACTATATTTTCCAAAGAGTTGATGTAATCATCACCCTGTGCAAGTTTTTGACCGCCTTGAGATGATTATGATATAAACAATGTCATTCGATGACCAATGTGTTAAGTGATGTGCATAAAGTAGTGTTTGCCAATCCTGAAAGGCCACATAAACCTGAAAAAGCCAACTTTCATATTGAAAACATTTATGGGGACAGGTGGAAACAATACCATTGGACCTTCTTTGAAGATGGGCTGGCTTTTCTACATCCACAGGTCTGGACAACATCAAGGATTACTCATAATGTAATTTTCAATGGTTTCACATGTAAATACTCAATAGCCTCCAAAAATAATACCAAAGAATTGTGTAGTAGTACTGTAGAGTAGTGCCCCTTTGTTTTACAATCTAAAGCTTATTTTTACTAAAGAATGTGTAGCACTATAAATATGATCATGACCTTGCAACCTATTTTTACTCACTAGCTCACGATCAACATTTTCTTTGTCATTAAGTTTTGTGTCCTTCCCATCAATCTTGTTCCCTTTGAATTTCTTGTGTTGGGGGGTTAGGACTTAGGAGAAAAAGGGTTTGGTGTTAGAGGTAAAGGTATCTAGAGAGTAATAGATAAGGGTGATTTTTATGGCTGATGCATTTGACGAAGAGTGTGATTATCTGTTCAAGGCTGTTCTGATTGGAGACTCTGGAGTTGGGAAATCAAATCTGCTCTCAAGGTTTGCAAAAGATGAATTCCGGTTGGATTCCAAACCTACCATAGGAGTGGAATTTGCTTACCGGAACATCAAGGTCGGAGATAAACTCATCAAAGCCCAAATATGGGACACTGCCGGCCAAGAAAGGTAGGTATTCCTCTCTTTTTCTTTTTTCATCACTTCTAACGAATGAATCTTTGTTGTCTTGTCTCCTTAATTGTTCATCACTTTCAACCTTATTTATTTTTTCCTCTTGTTTGTTCATACTTACTTTGTTTAAATGGTGCACCCGCCCAAACTAACGTTTAAAGAAAATTCTTGAGTTTGCATATCAGAATTAATTCAGTTGCATGGTAGATCATACCACCACAGTAGGAATGGTTTTAATCAATTGGGTTGCTTAATCTAGAAGATTGTATTATGAATTAAACTAATTTGACTTAAGAGTTGTGTTTTGTTTGTCTTCCCTTGTGTGAACTAAGCAATAATAGTTGTGGGGTATTGGCCAAATTAAAGAGGGAAAATATTTTTCTTTAAACCGAAATAGAACTGTTCATCCGTGATGATATCGAAGATTTGGTGATTAAAAAAGAGTAACGGCTGCCAAAGGCGAACGCGAATTGAGTAGGGGTTTAATTATGTGTTGTGGGGGAATGAAATTAGAAAAAGTATAAGCAGAGTGGAACCAATATTACTATGATTGAACTCCCTGCTTGGATTTGGAATAATGAGTGAAGTGGTTCACGAAAGGGAATACGTACTCATTAAAAAATCCCTCCTCCAAGCTAGAAAGGAGTTGGAACCTAGCTCGCCGTAATTTCCTCCTTATTTATTCCAACCACAGTTGCTTTTGTTTGGCAATTGGCATAGCATAAAAAGAATTATAATTACTACATTGACCTGAAGGAAGGCATTAATTGACGTGAATGATAAATGGGCCCTCTGCCCTCTAGGTAGGGTAGGGGTAAGTGTAGAAACCAAGTTTTGTTGGTTTCATCATGCAATCTAAATAGCGTAACTATTAGGCCAGGCGTCAGGTTGTGTTAGAGAGAAAGGCAAATTCGCAATCAATGAGTCCGGTGACCAATCACATAATCAAATAATATTGCTAAGCACTCACTCCAAGATGATACAAATCTGCCTTTCACCTTTCACATAATGGAAGAAATGTGGTGTCTCATTAATTGATCCTAATTAATTAATTCTACAAAACCGATCTCTTATGGTTGCATTTTTTGTTCTTAATAAAATCTTTTGCTTATAAAAAAAACTCTACAAAACATGGATATAAATTTTGTGGCAGGTTTAGAGCAATCACTAGTTCATACTACCGAGGAGCCTTAGGGGCATTGCTAGTGTATGACATAACCATGAAATCAAGTTATGAGAATGTGAGCAAATGGTTACTGGAGCTGAGAGAGTTTGGAGGCGAGGACATGGTGGTTGTTCTGGTGGGAAACAAATGTGATCTGGATCAATCAAGAGAAGTTGAGAAAGAAGAAGGAAAAGGGTTTGCAGAAACAGAAGGATTATGTTTCATGGAAACCTCTGCTCTCAAGAATGTGAATGTTGAGCAAGTGTTCTTACAAATGATCACCAGGATCTATGACATCACAAACCACAAAAATTTGGCATCCAAAAGGGAGGACAAACCTGTTCATCTTTTCAATGGGAAACAGATCCACATCCACGTACATGATGAAGTCACTGCAACTAAACAACCTACTACTTGCTGTTCAAGATGACACTTTTTTAATTTCCTCCACCATTTTCCCACAATCTTATTTCCTCTCACCCCTTACAACCTCTTTTTCTTATTCTTCCTGTTTCTTAATTACATCGAAAACCTGGAGTTCATTTTTAAATTATACAAGTCATGACTTTTTGCTAGAGTGTAAATGCGGATTTTTTATATTATACATGGATTTTTTTTTTTTAATTCTTTGCATATTCTTAATTTAATTAACTGTAATACATTCAAGAAAACCTGTTACGTTATAAATTTATAATAATGTATGGCTATGATTGGGACTTTCCCCTAAGCGAAGGCACACGCACTCTATATAACTTTTGTTTTTATTAATAAAAATTTCTTTTGTTTATAAACAAATATAATAATGTGGATTTGAATTTCAAAATAAATCTTGATCCAATAAACCACCACTGTCACAGGGTTGGGTGTACTTACATGACTTAATAAATTTATAAATATCATATTTCAAATTCCATGGTTACTTGCTAATTATGTACAATATTTTATATTTTTTTATATCGACTGTCAATATTAACTATAAAAAAATTGTATTTATTTTTATGTTTAGATATTTTTCGAGTTTCTGATATAGTAAATAATTTTGTATTGGATCTTTAATAATTTTTAATTTTTACCTGTTCCTAATAAATTTTTAAAGTATTTTAAATTAGTTTTAAGTCTTATATAAAGTGTTTTAGGGATTCAAAATAAAATTAAAAAATTATAAAAATTCAACTAAAAAAATTTATTGGATATCCACCTAAAATTTGCTGACATACCAGAGATCCAAAACAAATTTAAATATTATTTTTATGATATTTTACAAGAATATAAAATATTCATCTATTCGTATTCCATTTATTCTTTGACGATAGAATTTGATAATTGAGATTTTGAATAATTATTTATATTAATCTAAATCGTGATTAAATAAAATAAAATTATATAAATTATTTATAGGTTTTATTCAATTGGTTGTATGTAATTGTTGTAATTTTTTATATTAAGTTCATTCTTCATGAAAAAAAAAATATTACCTAGATTATCTATATTTAAATATATTTTATAATAAAAGAGTTTAATTAGTATGTATTAATTTTTAATTACAAGTTTTTATTTATATAACTTTTAAAGTTTTTATCAATAAAATCAATAAATTTACCATAAATAAAAGTTATATAACTTAATTTATTTATTAAGTTAAAATGAAGGAAATCTAGAATCAAGTTTCCCTTGTGCTTTTTTCTGATTATTAGTGAACTCTTTAATTTGTGTAAAGTTACATATTATGTAGCATGTACATAATCTCTTTAATTAATAGAAATAATATAATTAAATGGTACTAAAAGATTAGTAAAACTATAATCTAGAAGATGGTATAACAATTCATACAATCCCTTTTAAAGGAAAAAAATTCAACTATTTCTCTTCATTATTACTATATAGTATTCACCTAATGAGAAGAGTATTCACCACCTAAGTGAGAGATAATGTTATGATATGAAGGGAGGAGTTTCATGTTTTCTAGTAATCCCTAAAAACCTTGACAAAAATGTAAGCATAAATGTGAACCACGTGAACATAGTTCCCATCTATTAACCAATTTTTTATAGATAATTCTAGAACACCATAGGGAAGATATACCAGAGTTGGTCTCTGATGCTTTCTCTTTAGGATTAATCGCTCTTAACCTTGCAGATACTCTCATTCTTCCTATATGATGTGATCTTTGATGATCACGTGCCCAAAGGATCCTTTCTAAGGTCACTTGGAAGGGAAATGGATTTATGGAGAGGAAAGGAATGGGGTGAGGCGCCACAAATACTAGGTTTGATAAGCCAAAAGGGAGAGGCCACAAGGGAGGGGTCCCTTGATAACTCTTAAAAGCTCTCACAAAGGAGAAAGGGGGATACTCAAAGGTAAGAATCTCAACTAATATGGTCTCTAGGATTAAATTCAAGTATAAAAATACAAGTGAGGGAGGAGCTCCTATTTATAGAGGTAGCTAACCTCTTGGACAAGATAACCTAAAAAAGAAGGGCTAGGATTAAAAGGAGAGATCTAAGGGAGAAGAATTGAGAAACAATTCCCTCCTTAGATCATCAAACTTGGTGCCCAAGTTTCTCAAACCAAGGGCCAACATTCCTTCTTATTAGCTTAGGGGATTTATGTAGGAAAAGAGGGGTGTGGATATCAAGGCTACCCCTTATTTCCTTCATAAAGACCCAAAAATCTAAAGCCACCTTCTAAATTCCTAAGACACCTCTTAAAAATAAAAAATGGACTAAATACATGTCCCAAATTAAATTCTTAATGCTCCTCAAAATTAAAATAAAGAAAAATTACATTTTATTAACTAAAGTCCCTAGCCTAATATCTTCACTCTCCATAGGAGGTGAAATCTTCCTTTGTCTGCAAGGGCTAGGTCTTCTTCAATCCTTCTAGCCATGACCCTAGTGATAGGTCCTTGGCTAGGCATGGTCACATCATCTCCTCCCCCTTGAAAAGGATTTGACCTCAAATCCATGGGGTCTTCATCATTTTCAGCACCTACAAATGGAGACAAATAAGAAACATTAAAACTAGTGCTTACCCCATAATCCTCAGGCAGATCTAAAACATAGGTATTATTATCGATCCGCTCAAGGATTTGGAAAGGTCCATCTCCTCTAGGGCTAAATTTGGACTTCCTTTGAGAAGGAAATCTATCCTTTCTCAAGTGAAGCCATACCCAGTCGCCCTTTTCAAAGATGACCTCTTTCCTCCCCCTATTGGCGAAAGTAGCATCTTTCAATGATTGGCGCTCTATGTTAGCTTTAACCCTCTCAAGTAATTGTTTTACAAAAATGGCTTTTTCCTCTTCTTCTTTATGCACAGCAACAGAAAGAGGAAGAGGTAAAAAATCTAGAGGAGTACGAGGATTAAAGCCATAGACCACCTCAAAAGGAGAATGCTTAGTGGTTCTATAAACCACCCGGTTATAAGCAAATTCAATGTGGGGAAGGTACTCATCCCAAGACTTATGGTTGCCTTTACGGAGAGCCCTCAGCATAGTGGATAAAGATCTATTCACCACTTCTGTTTGCCCATCAATTTGAGGGTGACAGGTAGTGGAAAAAGAAGTTTAGTTCCCAGCTTAGCCCAAAGAGTTTTCCAAAAATGGCTAAGGAACTTCACATCCCTATCTGACACTATTGAAGAGGGTATACCATGCAATCGGACAATCTCTTTAAAGAAAAGTCTTGTAATGTTTCTCGCATCATCCACTTTGTGGCAGGGAATAAAATGGGCCATTTTTGAAAATCGGTCCACCACCACAAATATGGAGTCTGCACCTCGTTGGGTTATTGAGAGCCCAAGGATGAAATCCATGCTAATATCCTCCCATGGTGCAGAAGGAGCAGGTAAAGGTGTGTATAGTCCATGAGGCATTGCTTTAGACTTTGCTTGCAAGCAAGCTATACATTTAGAGCAATGTCTATGGACATCTTTACGCATATGGGGCCAAAAGAATTTCTCTTGTAAAAGCATGAGGGTTTTTGAAATCCCAAAATGCCCCATGAGCCCACCTTCATGACTCTCTTTTGTAAGTAAGTTCCTAATTGATCCTTGGGGTATACAAAACTTACTCCCTTTGTAAATATACCCCTCACTGATGAAGTACCCATCATGGGCCTTTAATGCGAATGCAGATGCAGAGGTAGCAAATATGGGGCCGAAATCCTTATCAGACGGATACATAGCCCGAATGTCATCAAATCGCAAGATTTTTGCACTCAAGGATGAATAAGGGGCATGACGCCTAGAAAAAGCGTCAGCCACCACATTTTGTTTTCCTTTCTTGTACTTGATGACATAAGGGAATGATTCAAGATATTCCACCCACGTTGCATGCCTTTTGTTCAATTTACCTTGACCCCTCAAATATTTTAGTGACTCATGCTCACTATGAATGACAAACTCCTTGGGAGCAAGGTAATGCTCCCAAGTTTGAAGGGCCCTAATTAGAGCATAAAACTCCTTATCATAGGTGGGGTAGTTGAGGGGGGCACCATTGAGTTTTTCACTGAAATATGCAATGGGGTGCCCTCCTTGCAACAGGACAGCCCCCACACCTACACCAGAGGCATATCATTCAAGTTCAAATGTTTTAGAAAAGTCAGGTAATGCCAAGACTAGTGCATGGGTCAGTTTATGCTTAATTAGCTAGAAGGCTTTCTCTTGTTTCTCACCCCAAAGAAAAGGAACTTCCTTTTTCACCAAATCATTTATTAGTGCGAAGAGCATGGAGAAATTAGGCACAAAGCGCCTATAAAATCTAGCGAGACCATGAAAGCTTTTGATCTCTGTCACACTCTTTGGGGTCGGCCATTCTTGAATAGCTTTTATCTTTTCGGGGTCAACATGAACCCCTTTTGTGCTAACTACAAAACCTAGGAAAATTACACTATCTACACAAAAGGTGCATTTTTCTAAGTTACCAAAAAGACGATTACTCCTAAGAAGAGAAAAAACATGCCTTAGATGTCCTAAATGATCATCTAGGTTCCTAGAGTAAACTAAAATGTCATCAAAGTAAACTACACAAAATTTACCAAGGCAATCCCTCAGTACATGATTCATTAAGCGCATGAATGTGCTTGGGGCATTAGTTAGCCCAAAAGGCATAACCAACCACTCATAAAGACCAAATTTAGTCTTAAAAGCAGTTTTCCACTCATCACCCTCTTTGATCCTTATTTGGTGGTAACCACTTCTAAGATCTATTTTTGAAAATATTTTTGCCTCATGCAATTCATCCAACATGTCATCAAGACGGGGGATTGGGTGCCTATATTTGATGGTGATGTTGTTGATTGCACAACAATCAACACACATCCTCCATTGGCCATTCTTCTTGGGCACCAACAAGACTGGCACAACACAAGGGCTTAGGCTCTTTTGAACCCAACCCTTCTCCAACAGCTCATTTACTTGAGACTCAATCTTTTGGGTCTGCATGGGGTTGGTCCTATAGGCAGGTCTATTAGGTAGACTTGCGCCAGACACCAAATCAATTTGATGTTCTATACCGCTAATGGGAGGAAGTTCTTTCGGAACCTTATTAGGGAATATGTCATCAAATTCTTTTAAAATATCTTGAACCCCTTAAGGAAGGTGCTCATGTGCATGGGCTGTGGTAGTGCTCTCAGTAGAAGAATGCAAAATGGGAGAAGGATTTGATGCTTCTTTGCAAAAGAGGAGATAAAAGGGCTTGTTAGTCAAATGAGCTTCTTTTAAATCACATTTAGTAGCAAATAGGCTCCTTTTACTAATATTCCCTCAAAGGGGCATCACCTTCCGACTCTCTCTCTTTACCCTTTTCAAGCTTTAAGGGTAAAGCTTGTTGTGCTTTTTTGTTTTTGTTTTTCCTCAACTCTTTTCTTTTTCATCATAAATTGATCCTCATCCACTTGAGGAGGTGACAAAGGATACAATTTGAAGCGCTTTTCATTATGGGTGAGAATTATTTGGTTGGAGTGACCATGGTGAATAGATTTTTTGTCAAATTGCCATGGTCTCCCCAACAGGATATGACCAGCCTCCATAGGAACTATGTCACAAAGAATCTCATCATTATAAGATCCTATGGAAATTGGAACCATAACTTGTTCATTGACTACCATCTCCCCTTGCTTATTGAGCCATTGCAGTTTGTAAGGTTTGGGATGGGGCATGATAGTCAAGGCTAGCTTTTCAACCAACCTAGAGCTACAACAGTTACAACAGGAGCCACTATCAACAGGAGCCCTTGAAAGAGTTTCCCTTAAGTTGGTCTCTCTTTGAGTAAGAGGGAGAATCTTTTTTAAAGATTTTTCTCTTGAGTTGATTCTCAGCTCTTACACAAAGTTCTACCAACTCATCAAGGTTTGAGTATGAAAGAAGCTCTACCTTATCTCTAATGTCAGAGCTTAATCCACACAAAAACCTAGCAAGGGTGGCATTGGGTTCCTCATTGATATTGGCCCTTAGTATGAGAAGCTCCATCTTTTGTCTATACTCCTCAATACTTACGTTATGTTGCCTAAGTCTTTGGAGCCTATCCAAAAGATCCCTCTCATAATATGAAGGAATGTGCCTTCTTCGTAAACAAGTTTTTAAATCATTCCAGTAGCAAATGTCAGGCATTTGTTTACGGGCCCTATCTTTGACTAAACCATCCCACCAATGCAAAGCAGAAGCTTGAAAACTAAGGGAGGCCAAAGGTACTTTCCTTTCTTCCCTAATTTCATAGCATCGAAAGAGTTGTTCCACTTTGACTTCCCAATCTAGGTAAGTCTCAACATCTTCCCTACCATGAAAATGGGGTAGGTCTACCTTTGGTTCCCTAGCATGATTTATGTTCTCTTGAGGAGAATGATGATTGTATGATGAATGAGAGTGATGCTTATGTTGATTTCTATAGTATTCTTCTTCACTAGAGCTAAAATGCCTAGATGGGGATCTTATAAGAATTCCTTTATTTTTTCTATCACTTTCCCTCCCATCTCTCCTCTTACTCTCTTCTCCTCTCCTTCTCTCTTCTTCCTCTTTTACTCTTTTTCTTTCTAGTTCTTTCCTTCTTCTCCTTTCTTCATCCTCTCTTCTCTCTCTTTGCCTTCTCTCTTCTCGCTCTTTTTTTTCTTTTCTCATTTCCAACATCTCTTTTTTTAACTCTTCCTTCTCTTTGTGTTTTTCCTTTTCTTTTATTTCTTTTTTTCTCTCTTTTTCTTCTCTCCTTTCTTGTTCTTTAGCCATCCATTCCCTAAATTCTAAGTTAAGGTTTTCAAGAGTGTCTCCCTTAGAAGGTTTTATTTGGTTGACACTCTTACTTGATGAACAACTATGTGCACTAGAATGTGTGTGGGAAGTCATGGTGCCTTGATGCTAAAAACTAAAGGGTAGGCCAAAAACTTTTTTTTTTCAAGCAACACTCCTTTCTTTTTTTTTTCTCACCTAAAGGTGGCTTGATGAGTCTTTGGAACTCTTAGCCTCTACACGTTTGTTCAAAATAACATAAAATAAAATATAAGTGCAAGAATGTAAAAGAGAAAGGGCTCTAATCGTGCTCCTAAGGTGTTGAAGGAAGTGTACCACTTCTCCCTTCTTCACCTAATTAATGAGGAACTACGCTAAAATTAACCAAAATTATTACAAACCAAGGGAGGGCCTTAAGGGCACTCAAACTCCCAATCTAAAATTAAGAATACACAATACAAAGAATAAAAAAAATTAAGCAAAGTCTTCATTCCAAGCTTTTTGGTGTTTGTATCCTTTTGATCAAGCCCCTTTGAGTTGCATCAACTCACCCCAAGAATGCTACCCTTGTTTCCTCTTGTTTGGACTTGCCAAAATTTTATATATGGAACCTTTCCCAACCTTTCCTTACCAAGGCCGAATACAACACAAGACAACAAACAAAGGTGAATAACAAAACAAGGTTCACAAATCCAAGTGGATAGATTAAACAATGACAAACTCAAAGAAGTAAAGAAGACAAGCAAGAAAACATAAGGCTCACAAAGGAAGGTATCACACAAATAACTTTCCTAGATTAGCTCTAAGAGTAGAGATGAAAAAAGACTCAAACAAAAAAAATGAAACCAATAGTTGCACACTTAATAAAATTTAAGTGACCAAAAACTAAAAAGCTTACCCAAGTAATTTTTTTTTATCACAATTGGTTCCTCATATCAAATGTTTCTACTATTAGGTACACAATTTCAAATTTGTCTTTCTTTTGAGTTGTTTATCTTCTTTTTTTTTAACTTGAAATTTTTCTATTTTTTTAAACTTTTTCTAATCATTTTGCTGCACCTAATAGCTTGTTGAATTGAAATTTTAATGAGGATGCTTGAAATAATAACGCTTGAGTGAATAAGCACAAAGTAAGGTCACACAATTTGCAAGCAATGCATGCAACTAAAGGCAAAACAACTTAGTAGTTCCAAATACCACTGAATCAATGGTGCTTAAGGAATGATTTAGGGCTGATTTTGAAGTAAATTGATTGCTCAAATTACTAACACAATTCACCCAAGCTAAAATTCCATAAAGAGGCACCAATAGTGAAGGTAAACCAAGTGGAAAGCTACTAATAATTATCATAAAACAAGAAACATATAAAGATTGAATTGAGAAAATATTTAAGAACAACAAAGAGATTAATATGCTTGAACTAAAAGCATAAAAGACTTAAGAGACTCAACAAGAGGTTCACCTCTTAGGAGCTCAATTCAAAATGTTTTTGAAGACTCTTTTGTAAAAATTTTAAGAGGCTAAAACCTATGGAATTTAAATGAGACAAAATAGGAAACTAACATGACTAGTATTTGACAAAACACAAGATTAAGAAAAAATAACACACCTAAAAATAGAGCAAAAATTTCAGCAAGAGACTCAAAACAAAAGGCACAACAAAGTGGCCAAAGTTTATCACCACAATGGTGCGGAAAAATCCTCAACCATGTGGGTTTAATGGTCACAACTTCTTAGGCATACTTTAACATAAAAAACCAAGGGAAAATTAAGCAACTTGAACACGAAAATAAGATGCAAAGAAAGGGACAAATAAAATTGCATAAAATTAAATGGAACATAGGCGCGTAGATAGAAAACAAAAACGCATATAATAGCAAGAATTAAAAGCTATACTACTAGACAATAAAGGAAATAGAGATGACAAAAAAATGAAGGACTTTAAAATAAAAAGATCAAAGAGATAAACAACAAAGCAAAAAAAATTGAGAAAGAATGTGACCTTTAGAACTGGCTCTGATACCACTTGATGTGATCTTTGATGATCATGTGACCAAAGGATCCTTTCTAAGGTCACTTGGAAGGGAAATGGATTTATGTAAAGGAAAGGAATGGGGTGAGGCACCACAAATACTAGGTTTGATAAGTCAAAGGGGAGATGCCACAAGGGAGGCGTCCCTTGATAACTCTTAGAAGCTCTCACAAAGAAGAAAGGGGAACACTCAAAGGTAAGAACCTCAACCAATATGGTCTGTAGGATTAAATTCAAGTGTAAAAAATACAAGTGGGGGAGGAGCTCCTATTTATAGAGGTAGCTAACCTCTTGGACAAGATAACCTAAAAAAGAAGGGCTAGGATTAAAAGGAGAGATCTAAGGGAGGAGAATTGAGAAACAATTCCCTCCTTAGATCATCAAACTTGGTGCCCAAGTTTCTCAAACCAAGGGCCAAGATTCCTTCTTATTAGCTTAGGGGGTTTATGTAGGAAAAGAGGGGTGTAGATATCAAGGCTACCCCTTATTTCCTTCATAAAGACCCAAAAAGTTAAATCCACCCTCTAAATTCCTAGGACACCTCCTAAAAATAAAAAATGGACTAAATACATGTCCCAAATTAAATTCTTAATGCTCCTCAAAATTAAAATAAAGGAAAATTACATTTTATTAACTAAAGTCCCTAGCCTAATATCTTCACTCTCCATAGGAGGTGAAATCTTCCTTTGTCTGCAAGGGCTAGGTCTTCTTCAATCCTTCTAGCCATGGCCCTAGTGATAGGTCCTTGGCTAGGCATGGTCACATCACTATACCTAAGGTGGACTCCCTAGTGATGATGAAAAACTTTAGGCCTATTAGCTTGGGTGATCTCCGATTTAATATCATTACCAAATTGTTGGTAAACAGGATACTACCTTACTTAGATTCCTTTATTAGCCCCTTTTAAAGTAGTTTCATCCCTAATAAATGACTCATTGATAAATGTCCATTGTGCTTAGTATTTGAAGCATAATATTCATTTATTATATTCTATTTTAATACTTTTTACTTTAAATTTTCCAACATTTTATTTAGTTTTACACTTATAGGATAACAAGCTAACTTTTATATTTTTTGTTATACATCTAACTTTTGTGAATCCTTATTTGTTGGATTTTATAAAATATGGGACTTGGTGTTGTTGGAAGTTCTCAAGTTTGAATAAGAGCTAAACAAGCAAAGCATGATTGAAAGGTTATATCTAACAAGCTTCATTTTGTGCTTAGTCAACTCAATTTCATGCTCAACAAAACAAATGTTGTGCCCAACCAAACTTTTGGAGGAAAAACTACTTCTGAAGCAAAACAAGCTCAACCAGCTAGAAAAGATCCCTGTCTGATGAGATTTTCATACAAAGAGCATGATTTGATCTTCCTTAAAGCTTGATCGACAAGCTTGGACTCGTGCCAGGTGAGCTTCTCATTGAAAGAACCTAGTTTGACTCAAATTAAACCCTTTAAAAGGGATTTGGAGGAAACAAGAGGATTCTTTTCCTTTTGGACAAGTGGAATGAAAGAGCACAAATAAAGAAACCATTCATAGCTTTCATTAATTTCATCCCTTCATTTTCCTTTGTTAATTTATCATTGTTCATCATCATGGGTAGCTAAATCGTCTATTGTTACGGTTAGATGTAACTAATAAATTCTATTGTATAAGACATTGAAGAATATTTATGTCCTTGAACTAGGATAAGATAACCAATGACCCATTTGTATTGGAACAAAGAATGAGTCATTAGTCATCTTATAATCCTTGAACTTAATACGAGTTTATCTTATTTAATTAGTAAGGGATTGTGACTCTATAAGATTAACTTATAGTTAGCTCTAAGAAATTGAGGTTTAACTATTTTATTAAGGATTGATGGCAATGAGGGAAAGGGAGAGGGAGAGGAACTAATGTTATGAAACTTGAGTTAGATCGGCCATTTCGAATGGAAACCAACCATATAATTAGCATAAGTCGCCATTTGGGTCAGAAATGCAATAGAATCAAACTAATCTGAATAGACTTGGCTATACTTAGCATCAACCCAGTGACCCAACGAGTCTCATTGACTTGGGGGGTCATGTTTTTTCTTTTAACGAAAATCACATCATTTTCGAAGTGGAAAAAAACAAACGGGGTTGTGTTGTGCACTTGTGTAGTACGCATTTCACTTTCACATTTTTGTTTGCTCTTGCGATTCAGCGTTTCACTTTTTATTGTTCTTCTTCAACTTCAAATCACAACTTCATTGGTGGTTGTTGGCGGGGTGGTTTCTGGTTAGAGGCATGGTGGTTAATGGTTGAGGGCACGATGATTGGTGGCACAATAGTCACACACCTAGCTTCGTCTTTGTCTCTTCTCTCATCCAAATAGTGGGATAGACTGATTTCATGGCTTTGTGCTTTCGTCTTCATCTCTTATCTTAGCCATGGTTATCAAACTCTAGGGTCAACTTATAGACTCTTACGTGTTTGAGAGTCTACTTTGCCTTGACGAGTTAACTCAGAAGCAACCTTGTATTTGGAGTAGACTCATGCAGACTCACATCAAATTGTAAACTCGTGCAGACTATAGAGTTTGCTTAAGAGTCCAAAAGTTCACTTAAAATTTTAAAAATAAGAGGTTGCCATGTTTGTGTAATGCAAAAGCGAAAATTAGAAACCCAATTTCGGATTGAAGTTTCTCAAGCTTGAGTTTCTCCTCCGCTAATCTTCTTCTTTCTGACTACTATTGTTCGTCATCGTTGATCCTTCACTACCATTTGTTGCTTAGTTCTCACTACAAGTCCATGGCTCACTTACCACTGTTCGTACTCGTCGCACCACTGTTCATACTTGTAATGTTGTTGCTTGTTAGCTTATCAATTGTAGATTATAGTCGTGCCACCGTTCATTGCTTGCCATTACACTAATGCTTCTTGCTTGTCATCGCTCTACTCTTGCTCTGCTCATGCTCCCTATTTGTGCCTGCTACTGCTGGTTGGACGTTTGCCAGTTGCCATTGTTTTGTAGTCACTTGTTAGGTAATTCCTTTCCCTTGTACTTGTCTAAGGCTTGAAATTTGAATGTTGGTTGGATGAGTCCAATATTCTCCTATTCTTCTATAGTTTGTTCACTTTTGGTTGTGCCATATGAATGTGTGACTGTTTTCTGAGAGTTGGAATTTTAGTTGTTGATTTTACTATTATTGTGTTATTGTTCAGTTCAATTGGTTTGCTACTTGCTAAATTTATATAATGTCTGGAAGTGGGAGTGGATCAAATTCTGTTGATATCAATCCTCCTGTGTCCAATATTGGTAGACTAAGAAGTAAAAATGCATTTGGAAATAGGACAGACATTGGATGGAAACATGTCAAGATGTTTTGGGAAAAGGTAAAAAAGTTAAATGCAATTATTACCCAAAGATAAATAATGGGGGTATTTTCAGATTCAAACATCGCCTTTTTGGTACAAGCTATGATCTTGAACCTTGTATTTTAGTGCCCAAGGAAGTTAAACAGCTAATGCTGAAAGTTGTTACAGATGCTGTAGAGGCAACAATAAAGAAAAGAAGGTTTAATTTGATTGAAGAAGTTGATGAACAAAGTGAAGGGGTAAAAGAGACTTCCAATCTAAGTAAAAAGTAAAGAAAGCTTTCTTTTAAAGGGAAACTAAAACTTGTTACTTCTGGTAACAATGATGGAGTTCAATATACTATGAATCAAATATACAAGAAAGGTGAAAAAGAAAAAATTGATACTTTAGTTGCTGAATTTTTGTACACTAGTGCAATTGCTTGTAATGTCATTAGAAATCCACTATTTGCTTAATTGTGTGACAAGATTGGGAGATATGGAGTTGGATATAAACCTTTATCTTTTCATGATTTGAGGGGAAAACTATTAACAAATGCAATGGGGAAAGTTGATCAAATTCTTGAAGAGTTTAGGGATGAATGGAAGAGAACTGGTTGCACAATCATATCTAATGGGTGGACAGATAAAAAAAGGCGTTCAGTTTGTAATTATCTTGTAAACAATCCAAAAGGGCTTGTTTTTCTTTATTCATTGAATACCTCACACATCTCAAAAACAACTGATAAGGTGTTTAAAATGTTGGATGATGCAGTGAAATTTGTTAGAGGGAGAATGAAGTACAAGTTGTTACTGATAATGTTACTAATTTCAAAGTGGTCAAAGAATTATTGATGCAAAAGTAGGAACATTTATATTGGACTCCATGTGTAGCACACTACATTGGTTTGATATTTGAAGATTTTGATAAACATTTGAAGGTACATCAGACAACTATAAAAAAGTGAAGAAAGATCATCACCTACATTTATGGTAGAACAATATTGATTAGCATGTCGAAGAAGTTCACCAATTCGAGATATCTAATTAGGCCTCGTATGACTAGATTTGCCACGATTTATTTAACTTTAGCTTGTCTTCATGAATTAATAACATCATTGATGAGTATGTTTATCTCCAAAGAGTGGAAAACAAGAAAGTTTGGAACTTCTCAAGATGGAAGAAATGTAGCAAATGTGGTTTTGGATAGTTGATTTTGGAAAAATGTAACCATGAGCCTCAAAGTTATTGCTCCTCTTATGGTGGTAATTCGATTAGTGGATTCATATGAAAAACCAACCATGGGTTTCATTTATGAGGAGATGGTTAAAGCAAAAGAATGGATAAAAGGCAACTTTACTAACATTAAGAAAAGGTAAAATTCTAAACTTGGTGAATTTTAAATTTTCTTATTTATTTTTATAACCATTTCTAACATAGCATATTTGGTATTTATATAGCTATTAGCCTATTTGGAAAATCATTGATCAAAGGTGGAATCATCAACTTCATAAGCCTTTGCATACTGCTGCATATTATCTCAATCTCCATCTGCATTATGAACATGTATTTAGACATGATGATCTTGAGGTGAAAGAAGGGTTGCATACATGTATGAGAAGATTGTTGCAAGATGTAATAGAAAGGAAACAAATTAATTTGCAACTTGTTGAGTTTCATTTTGCTAGAAGGCTTTTCTCAATGGAAGATGCAAAAGACTCTAGGAAGGCAATGCAACATGCAGAATGGTGGAAGATGTTTGGGGATGGTACTCTAGATTTAAAGAGGTTTGCAATTTGTCTTTTGAGCTTGACATGTAGCTCTTCTGGGAGTGAGCGTAGTTGGAGCTACTTTAAAATGGTAATTCAAGTTTATTTTTTTATTTGTGTTATTATTTAGTCATTTTTTATTTAGTTTAGACTTTAGATAATAATTAAAGGTTTATTTTTTATTACAGGTTCATACAAAGAAAAGAAATTGCTTGCATAAAAATAAAATGAATGACTTGGTTATGTAATGTATAACTCGAAATTGAAAAACAAACAACGTAAGAAATCTATTGCTCTTCCATTTGAAGAGATTGAGTTTGATGATGAATGGATAACTGAAGAGGTAGATAATGTTGAAGTTGAGGCTGAAGATCCACAAGGTGAAGGTGATTGATGTGATATTTGATGATCACGTGCCCAAAGGATCTTTTCTAAGGTCACTTGGAAGGGAAATGAATTTATGGAAAGGAAAGGAATGAGGTGAGGTGCCATAAATACTAGGTTTGATAATCCAAAGGGGAGAGGCCACAAGCGACGGGTCCCTTGATAACTCTTAGAAGCTCTCACAAAGGAGAAGGACAAACATTCAAAGGTAAGAACCTCACAACCAATATAGTCTCCAGGATTAAATTCAAGTGTAAAAAATACAAGTGAGGGGAGGAACTCCTATTTATAGAGGTAGTTAACCTCTTGAACAAGATAACCTAAAAAAGAAGGGCTAGGATTAAAAGGAGAGATCTAAGGGAAGAGGATTAAGAAACAATTCCCTCCTTAGATCATCAAACTTGGTGCCCAAGTTTCTCAAACCAAGGGTCAAGATTCCTTCTTATTAGCTTAGGGGGTTTATGTAGGAAAAGAGGGGTGTAGATATCAAGGCTACCCCTTATTTCCTTCATAAAGACCCAAAAAGCTAAATCCACCATCTAAAATCCTAAGACACCTCCTAAAATAAAAATGGACTAAATACATGTCTCGAATTAAATTCCTAATGCTCCTCAAAATTAAAATAAAGGAAAATTACATTTTATTAACTAAAGTCCCTAGCCTAATATCTTCACTCTCCACAGGAGATGAAGTCTTCCTTTGTCTGCAAGGGCTAGGTCTTCTTCAATCCTTCTAGCCATGGTCCTAGTGATAGGTCCTTGTGATGTATGCCCCCCTTGATCTTTTTCTAGAGGTTTTCTTCTTTGGTGAAATGGTTTATTGAAAGGTAAGAAGTGAGGTGGTTTTAGGCGCCACTTAAGGTAAGATAAGCCTAAAAGGGAAAGTTTGCCACAAGGGATGGAACCCTTGATAAAAACCTAAGGAATTCTCAAAGAGAGAAGGGTGGACACTAAGAGAATTTTGGCCAACTCAAGGTTTTTCCATTCAATAAAGTGTAAAAAATACAAGAGTGTGAAGGAGCACCTTTTTCTAGAGGGAGCTAACCTCTTGGACAAGTCATGAAGGAAATGAAGGGCTAGGATTAAAAGGAGTCATCCAAGGGAGGAGGATTGAAGCCCAAAGTCCAATCAATACTGTCCTTTAGATGAGAATTGGTGCCCAAGCTACCTTATCCAAGGGCCAAGATTACTCCTTTATTAGTTTTGGGTTTTATTTAGCAAAAGAGGGTGTAGTTATCAAACTACCCCCTTATTTCCTAAATAAAGGCCCAAAAGCTAATCTTACCCCTTCTTATTACTAAGACACGTCCTAGAAAATTAAATGGACTAATACATGTCCAAAATAAAATCCTAGGTTCCTAAAATAAAAATTACAAGTAAATAAGTTATGGCTTGCATAACTTGATGGTCATATGGAGGTGAGATCTTCCTCCCTCTACTCTAGCCATGTCTTCTTCTATTCTCCTAGCCATGACCCTAGTGATAGGGCCCTTGCTTGGGGAGAATGCATCATCCCCTCCCCCTTGGGAAGGATTTGACCTCAAATCTGATAGGTCCTCCTCTTCTTCATCAGTACCTCATTGGGTTCGAGGCAGGCCAAGGATGAAATCCATACTAATATCCAGCCAAGGTGCAGAAGGAGCAGGTAAGGGTGTGTACAATCCATGAGCCATTGTCTTAGACTTAGCTTGCAAGCAAGCAATGCATCTACGACAATGTCTATAGACGTCTTTCTTCATATGGGAAAAAGAATTTTTCTTGTAAAAGCAGAAGAGTTTTGTTAATTCCAAAATGCCCCATGAACCCACCCTCATGGCTCTCTTTTGTCAACAGATTTCTCATAGATCCTTGGGGTACACAAAGTCTGCTACCTTTGAAAAGGTACCCCTCACTCACAAAGAACCCATTTTGGGTTTTACATGCAAATGTAGAGGCAGCATAAATGGATCCAAAATCCTTATCAGAAAGATACATTTCTCTAATATTATCAAATGCAAGAATCTTTGCACTTAAGGTAGTGTAAAGGGTATGTCTACGAGACAAAGCATCAGCCACCACATTATGTTTTCCTTTCTTGTATTTGATGATATAAGGGAAAGTCTCAAGAAATTCTACCCATTTAGCATGCCTTTTATTAAGCTTGCCTTGAACCTTCAAATACTTAAGTGACTCATGGTCACTGTGAATGATGAACTCCTTGGGTACAAGATAATGTTCCCAAGTTTGAAGGGCCCTTATCAAAGAGTAAAACTCTTTATCATAGGTGGGGTAGTTTAAGGCGGCTCTATTTAGTTTTTCACTAAAATAAGCCACGGGATGACCACCTTGTAACAACACAGCTCCCACACCCACTCCCGATGCATCACACTCTAGCTCAAAAGTTTTAGAAAAGTCAGGAAGAGCTAAAACTGGTGCATGGGTCAGTTTCTCTTTGATAAGTTCAAAGGCTTTTTGTTGTTTTTCACCCCAAAGGAAAGGAGTATCCTTCTTCACCAAATCATTGATTGGTGAGAAAAGTGTGGAGAAGTTAGGCACAAAGCGCTTGTAAAAGCTCGCAAGACCATGAAAACTCTTGATCTCAGTCACACTTTTTCGGGTGGGCCATTCTTGGATGGCTTTGATTTTGTCGGGGTCTACTTGAACCCCATTGTTATTAACTATAAAACCTAAGAAAACCACACTCTCCACACAAAAATTACATTTTTCAAGATTTCCATAGAGTTGGTGTGACCTAAGAATGCAAAAGACGCACCTAAGATGACCTACATGTTCATCTTGGCTCTTGCTATACACTAAGATGTCATCAAAATAAACAACACAAAATTTTACTAAGCAATCCCTAAGGACATGATTCATAAGCCTCATGAAGGTGCTTGGGGCATTGGTAAGCCCAAAGGGCATTACCAACCACTCGTACAGCCCAAACTTGGTCTTAAAAGCGGTTTTCCACTCATCACCTTCCTTGATGCGGATTTGGTGATAACCATTCTTAAGATCAATTTTTGAAAATAATTTGGCCCCATACAATTCATCAAGCCTAGGGATAGGGTGCCTATATTTGATGGTGATGTTATTGATTGCTCGATAATCAATGCACATCCTCCATTGGCCATTCTTCTTAGGCACCAACAAAACTGGCACAGCACAAAGGCTTAGGCTCTCTTGAACCCAACCCTTCTCCAATAGTTCTTGGACTTGAGATTCAATCTCCTTGGTCTCCATAGGATTAGTCCTATAAGCAGGCCTATTAAGCAGGCTAGCCCCAGGTACCAAGTCTATTTGGTGTTCTATACCCCTAATTGGAGGAAGTCCTTCGGGAACTTCATTAGGGAATATATCACCAAACTCCTTTAAAAGCTCTTGAACCTCTTGAGGTAGGTTCTCAGGTCCAAGTTCTATGGCAGTGCTAGAACTAGAAGGGAAAAAAGTGGAGGGGGAAGAAATGGGGGATGCCTCTTTGCAAAGGAGGAGATAGAAAGGTCTGTTAGTTAAGAGGGCTTCCTTTAAATCCAATTTTGTCGCAAATAAACTCCCTTTACTTTGGAAGAGGCACCAACTTCCAACTCAACCTCTTTACCCCTTTCAAGCTTTAGGGGTAAAGCTTTGCTTTTTTTTTCTCCTCATCTCTCTTATGTTTCATGATGAGTTGGTCCTCCGCCACTTGTGAAGGTGCTAGAGGACACAACTTAATGCGCTTATCCTTATGAGTGAGGATGATGTTATTAGAATGACCATGGTGTATGGCTTTCTTATCAAATTGCCATGGTCTTCCTAGCAAGATATGGCCAGCTTCCATTGGGACTATGTCACACAGGATCTCATCTTTATAAGACCCAATGGAAATTGGAACCTTGACTTGCTCATTGACCTCCATTTCCCCTTGCTCATTGAGCCATTGAAGCTTGTAAGGCTTAGGGTGGGGAAGTGGGGTCAAGGCTAGCTTTTCCACCAACCTTGAGCTACAACAATTGCAGCATGACCCACTATCCACAATGAGAGAACATATTTTGTCATTCACCTTATAGCGAGTGTGGAATATGTTCTCCCTTTGAGATGAGGACACTTTCAAAGGTTGGCTTCCAAGAAGTCTTCTTATCATTAAGAGGTCTCCCTCACATGCATAAACGGTTTCATCACAATCAGATTGGTATGCATGAACCCCTTCTCCTTCGCTCTCACTAGAGGAGTGTGAGCTAGAATCACTACTATAAACATCTTGGGCCCTCATGATGATGTTTCTCTTAGTAGGGCATTGAGAGGCAATGTGGCCTTTCCCAAGACATTTAAAGCATTTGATACTACTAACTTTCTCATGAGAGTTAGTAGTAGTGGTTTTTCTCTCTATATGTGATGTTTTATGCTCTTTGAAGTGCTTGGGATGTTCCTCTTTGAGGTAACTCTTGAAAGAGTTCCCCTTAGGTTGGTCCCTCTTTACATAAGGTGGGTTATCCTTTTTAAAAGTTTTCCTTCTAAGTTGATTTTCCACCTTGATGCAAAGTTGAACTAACTCGTCAAGGGAATTGTATGAGAAGAGCTCCACCTTATCATGAATTTCAGGGCTCAACCCACACAAAAACCTTGCCATTGTGGCCTTGGGTTCCTCAATAATACCTGCCCTCAAGATAAGAAGTTCCATCTTTTGTCTATGCTCTTCTATACTAAGGTTGGTTTGCCTTAGCCTTTGGAGTCTATCCAAAAGATCTCTTTCATACCAAGAGGGAATATGCCTTCTTCTTAGAGCATTTCTAAGATCATTCCAATATCTTATGGAAGGCATATTGGTGCGGATTCTCTCATTGGTTAACCCAACCCACCAATGCATGGCATGCCCTTGGAAGCTAAGGGTTGCCATTGGAACCTTTCTTTCTTCTCTTACCTCATGGCAAGTGAAGAGTTGTTCTACCTTGATTTCCCAATCAAGGTAGGCTTCCACATCTTCCCTCCCATGAAATGGGGGGAGATCAATTTTGGGATCCCTTGGAGAGGCCCCATTATTATGCATGGATGAATGTGAGTTTCTCCTAGGATGATTGTAGTATTCTTCCTCACTTTCACTCCTATGGGTATGTCTAGATGGGGAACCTAAGACTATCCCTTTCATTTTGTAATTCTCACCATTCCCATGCTTTGTTTTTTCTTCTTCTTTCTCTTTTATTCTTTCTCTTTCTTTTCTTTCTCTCCTTTCTTCATCTTCTCTCCTTTCTCTTATTCTTCTCTCTTCCTTCTCTCTTTTTTCTCTCTTTTCTTCCTCTCTTTCTTTTATTTTTCTTTTCTCCTTGGACTCTTTTTCTCTCCTTTTTTCTTCTCTTCTCTCTTGTTCTTTTGCCATCCACTCCCTAAAGTCCATGTTTAAGTTTTCTAAAGTGTAATCTTTAGAAATATTTCTTTGGTTTACACTCTTGTTTGATGAATAACTATGAGCACTAGAGTGGGTGTGTGATGTCATTGTGCTTGAATTTCTAAGAGGAAAAAGGTGGCTAAAAAATTTTCACAAACAAACACTCCTCTCTTTTTGTGTTTTCTTGCCTAAAATGGCTTGATGAGTCTTTAGAACTCTTTAGCCTTCTAAGCGCTTTGAATAAGAAAAATAAAGCAAGAATTTTAAAGCAAAAATTCAAAAGAGAAGGGATCTAAAGCGAGCTCCTAAGGTGTTGAAGGAAGTGTACCACTTCTTCCTTCTTCACCTAATTTTCGAGAAACTAAAAAATTGATTAAATTTTATTACAACCAAAGGGAGGGCCTTAAGGGCACTCAAACTCCCAACTAAAAAATTAATACACCCAAATTAAAGAAAAAGTAAAGTCTTCAAAAAATGATTCTCCAAATGCTCCCTCAAATCAAAGTCCTCACGGCTAGGTGTATTTCCTTTTGAGGTGATCCCTTAGGCTCTTAGTCCAACCTTCCAAAATATGCTACCCTTGTGGTAAGCTCCTTTTTCAAGCTTTCTCCCAAAAGTGACACTAACACACAAACCAAAGAAACCAAAAGTAGCAAGAGGAGGTGCGAATAGAAACTCAAAAAGCAATAAAAGATAACACAATCAAAAGGACACTTAACCAAATGGTAAGAGTATATAAGACAAACTAGAAAGATGATTTAAAAGACAAGCAACAACTAAAAGGTAAACAAAAGAAAGAGAGCACACAATGGAATACCTAAGAATGGCACTAGATTAAAGAGTAGAAGAACACAAATATCAAGTTCTAGTGTACCAAAAGTAATAAAATTTCTTTTATGGTTCCAAGTTCAAAGTTGAAGCAATTGCTAATTTTAGGTTAGGTACATCAAATGAATTTTTTTCAAACTTTCTTTTCTTTTGTTTGTTCGCTTTTTTTTTTAATCCTTCGTTGTTTTTTTGTATTTTATTTTAGACTTTGTTTTCTTGTTTTTTTTTTTTAATATTTACTAGATGCACCTAAATTGATTGTGAATTTAGTGCTTGATAACAAAGAGTTATGCACTTGGAACAATAAAGAAAATTAAAAGCAACAATTTAGGTACTACTAGAAATGACTTCAAAATGCAAAGTAGCTATAGATGTGTTAATGGTTTAGTAGTTTGGTGTGCCACTGGACTCAATCTTTGTTAAGTTTTTAGTAATTTGTTGAACACAAATACCAAACTTATAGCTTAAGTGAAAGCACCCACAAACAAGAACTACCTTTAGCACACAAATGAGCTACTAATTATACGTATAAGGAAAATAAAGACAAAGGAAATTGAGCAACTATTTTTGAATTTTTTTTTAAGAATATGCTTGAAACTAAAAGCACATGAACTTCTAAAGAGACTTAGACATGAGGTATGACCTTCTATGTTGCTCAATTTAAGAAGTTTCAAATTTTTTTTTGTAAAAACAAAAGAGGCTAAACTTAAAAGGAATTAATAGACAAAATGGGAAACTATAAACATGACTTATAGACAACTACACAAGAGTATAACAGTGAAAAATAAAAGCTAAAAATAAAGCAAAAACAAGGCAACTAGGTGCAAGGAAACACAAGAATTTGGTCTAAATTTCTTGACCACAAGGTTGTGGAATTCACCACAACGACATGGATTTTTAGCAAGAAATTCTCAAAAGCAAAATTCAAGCAAGAAAGCACCCAACTCAAAGCTTAAGCAGAAATTAATGAATATGGGAGAGACGTAGATGCAAAGAAAAGAACAATATAAATTGCATCAAGAAAAAAATAAATGGTGCAAATAAACTATAACTCAAAACAATAAACTCAAGACATAAATGGAAATGATAAACAACAATGGAAAGCTAGAAAAAATTTCAGAAATTAAAGATAAAATAAAATAGGAAAACGGAAAGAAAAAATAAATGAGATAGGAAGAGAGTTTATACCTCTAGAACCAATGCTCTAGATACCAAATGATGCATGCCTCCCTTGATCTTTTTCTAGAGGTTTTCTTCTTTGGTGAAATGGTTTGTGGAGAGGTAAGAAGTGAAGCGGTTTTAGGCGCCACTTAAGGTAAGATAAGCCTAAGAGGGAAAGTTTGCCACAAGGGATGGAACCCTTGATAAAACCTAAGGAATTCTCAAAGAGAGAAGGGTGGACACTAAGAGAATTTTGGCCAACTCAAGGTTTTTCCATTTAATAAAGTGTAAAAAATACAAGAGTGTGAAGGAGCACCTTTTTATAGAGGGAGCTAACCTCTTGGACAAGTCATGAAGGAAATGAAGGGCTAGGATTAAAAGGAGTCATACAAGGGAGGAGGATTGAAGCCCAAAGTCCAATCAATACCCTCTTTTAGATGAGAATTGGTGCCCAAGCTACCTCATCCAAGGGCCAAGATTACTCCTTTATTAGTTTTGGGTTTTATTTAGCAAAAGAGGGTGTAGTTATCAAACTACCCCCTTATTTCCTAAATAAAGGCCCAAAAGCTAATCTTACCCCTTCTTATTACTAAGACACCTCCTAGAAAATTAAATGGACTAATACATGTCCAAAATAAAATCCTAGGTTCCTAAAATAAAAATTACAAGTAAATAAGTCATGGCTTGCATAACTTGATGGTCATATGGAGGTGAGGTCTTCCTCCCTCTACTCTAGCCATGTCTTCTTCTATTCTCCTAGCCATGGCCCTAGTGATAGGGCCCTTGCTTGGGGAGAATGCATCAATTCTCCTTTTTTATCTCAACTTTGAAGGTATTTCACATTCTTTCTCTATTGTTGACTAATTATTGATTTTATTCTTGACTCATGAGGAAATTGATTATGCTTATTATGCTTTATATTGTTGTAAATTTGTAATGCTGATTAACTTTATTGCAATGTGTTGATTTTGTTCTTAAGACTTGAAGAATGCTGATGGTAATGTGTTAGATTGTTGATTGGTTGATTTTGTTGTTCAGTTTTTATTATTTATTGAATTTTTGTAGTTAAAGGATGTCAATTGCTTGGCTTATTTCAAATTTTAAATTACCTAGTAGGCCATTACATTACAACTTTAGAAATGGCATCTACTAAACAACCTTCTAAAATCGTTCAAGTTCAACAACCGTCATTTTTATAAGTTGAGACTCAAAGCTCAAGGTATTGGGGGAAAATGATCCACCTTAGGGTCATTGTAAACAATTAAAGGGCGGATGGTGACAAAATATTCTTAATGAGTTTACATTGTGACAAAACTATTAAAGGACGTGGAATTAATAGGTAGAAGTGTCATTTAGATGGAGAAAATTTTTTGTTAAGGCATGCAAGAAAGTGCTAATAGAGATACACTTGAAATTAAGCAAACCATTGAATAAACTAGAAGCAAGAAAAAAAAGTCCAAGAAGAACATGAAGATAGTTTTTTACTTGATGAAGTTTCAACCAAGATAGATGATGATCTTCCACCAAGATCTATAACTTAAAAGGGAAAGAATATTAGTTATATTGATGCTTATTGTCCTTCTAGAACTTCTCCTGAAGCTCAACAAACTTTTAAAAGTTTCTTGCAAAGTAAAAGTTTTATTGAAAAGTGTGATCTTGCCTTCTCAAAATGGATGATTGATGCTTTAGTGCCTTCAATGTATTCTTTCATCCCATGATTGATGCTTTTTGCAGCATGGGTCAAAGTTATAAAGGTTAAAACTTTCAAAGTCTTTGTGGTTATTTGTTGAACAAGTTGGTTGATAATGTAAAGCTACTTGTTGGGAGTTATTATGACATTTGGAAGGAAACTTGTTATAAACTTATGGTAGATGGATAGACTGATAAGTGTAGTCAAACTCTAATAAATTTTTTAGTTTATTCTTTTAAAGAAAATGTCTTTCTAAAGATAGTGGATGTTTCTCATGCTTATAAAATAATGAAAATTTGTACAAACTTCTAAGGGAGATAGTGTTATATGTGGGACATAAAAATATCATTAACGTTGTCATTGATAATGCTACATTATATTAATTTAATGTTGCACATCATTAAAAAATAAAGTAAAGTTAGTGGGACTATGCCATATGCTTATAAAATTACCAAACCTATAACAAATATATATATATATATATATATATATATATATATAATCATCATTATGCATTATATTTGTTGAGAAAGCATACAGATGGAAAGGAAATTCTTCGTCTTGCACCGACCCAATTCGCTATAAATTTTATTGCATTGTAAAGTATTTTGGCTAAAAAATATGTATTGATATGCATGGTTACTTCTAAAGAATGGACAAGTTCAACTTATCCTAGAGAAGTCAAGGTAAAAAGATTTGTGGAGCATGTTTTAGATTTAGGGTTTTTGGAAGACTTGTGCTAAAATTGTGAAACTTAGTGAGCTGTTAGTACATGTATTACGATATTGTTGACAATGAAGATAAATTAGCTATGGGATTTCTTTACCATCCTATCTATAAAGCTAGGGAGGAAATGGTGAAAATGTATCAGAGAAACAAAAAGAAAGTGGATTGTCTTTCTTTAAAATCTTAGTGATGTGATCTTTGATGATCACGTGGCCAAAGGATCCTTTCAAAGGTCACTTGTAAAGGAAATGGATTTATAGAGAGGAAAGGAATGGGATGAGGCGCTAGAAATACTAGGTTTGATAAGCCAAAGGGGAGAGGCCACAAGGGAGGGGTCCCTTGATAACTCTTAGAAGCTCTCACAAAGGAGAAAGGTGGACACTCAAAGGTAAGAACCTCAAAACCAATATGGTCTCTACGATTAAATTCAAGTGTAAAAAATACAAGTGAGGGGAGGAGCTCCTATTTATAGAGGTAGCTAACCTCTTGAACAAGATAACCTAAAAAAGAAGGGCTAGGATTAAAAGGAGAGATCTAAGGGAGGAGGATTGAGAAACAATTCCCTCCTTAGATCATCAAACTTGGTGCCCAAGTTTCTCAAACCAAGGGCCAAGATTCCTTCTTATTAGCTTAGGGGGTTTATATAGGAAAAGAGGGGTGTAGATATCAAAGTTACCCCTTATTTCCTTCACAAAGACCCAAAAAGCTAAATTCACCCTCTAAATTCCAACGACACATCCTAAAATAAAAAATGGACTAAATACATGTCCCAAATTAAATTCCTAATGTTCCTCAAAATTAAAATAAATGAAAATTAAATTTTATTAACTAAAGTCCCTAGCCTAATATCTTTACGCTCCACAGGAGGTGAAGTCTTCCTTTGTCTGCAAGGGCTAGGTCTTCTTCAATTCTTCTAGCCATGGCCCTAGTGATAGGTCCTTGGCTAGGTGATGTGATATTTGATGATCACATACCCAAAGGATCCTTTCTAGGGTCCTTGGAAGGGAAATGGATTTATGGAGAGCAAAGGAATGGGGTGAGGCGCCACAAATACTAGGTTTGATAAGCCAAAGGGGAGAGGCCACAAGGGAGGGGTCCCTTGATAACTCTTAGAAGCTCTAACAAAGGAGAAAGGGGGACACTCAAAGGTAAGAACCTCAACCAATATGGTCTCTAGCATTAAATTCAAGTGTAAAAAATACAAGTGAGGGAGGAGTTCCTATTTATAGAGCTAGCTAACCTCTTGAACAACATAACCTAAAAAAGAAGGGCTAGGATTAAAAGGAGAGATCTAAGGGAGGAGAATTGAGAAAAAATTCCCTTCTTAGATGATCAAACTTGGTGCCCAAGTTTCTCAAACCAAGGGCCAAGATTCCTTCTTATTAGCTTAGGGGGTTTATGTAGAAAAGAGGGGTGTAGATATCAAGGCTACCCCTTATTTCCTTCATAAAGACCTAAAAACTAAATGCACCCTCTAAATTCCTAAGACACCTCCTAAAAATAAAAAATGGACTAAATACATGTCCCAAATTAAATTCTTAATGCTCCTCAAAATTAAAATAAAGGAAAATTATATTTTACTAACTAAAGTCCCTAGCCTAATATCTTCACTCTCCATAGGAGGTGAAGTCTTCCCTTGTCTGCAAGGGCTAGGTCTTCTTCAATCCTTCTAGCCATGGCCCTAGTGATAGGTCCTTGGCTAGGCATGGTCACACCATCTCCTCCCCCTTGAAGAGGATTTGACCTCAAATCCATGGGGTCTTCGTCATTTTCAGCACCTACAAATGGAGACAAATCAGAAACATTAAAACTGGTCTCCCCAACTCTTTTCTTTTTCATCCCAAATTGATCCTCAGCCACTTGAGAAGGTGACAAAGGATACAATTTGAAGCGCTTTTCATTATGGGTGAGAATTATTTGGTTGGAGTGACCATGGTGAATAGCTTTTTTGTCAAATTGCCATGGTCTCCCCAACAGGATATGACCAACCTCCATAGGAACTATGTCACAAAGAATCTCATCATTATAAGATCCTATGGAAATTGGAACCATAACTTGTTCATTGACTACCATCTCCCCTTGCTCATTGAGCCATTGCAGTTTGCAAGGTTTGGGATGGGGCATGGTAGTCAAGGCTAGCTTTTCAACCAACCTAGAGCTACAACAGTTACAACAGGAGCCACTATCAACAAGGAGAGAACATACTTTGTCATTTACTTTACATCTTGTATGGAAGATGTTTTCTCTTTGTGACTGACCAAGCTCTGGAGGTTGGCTTCCAAGAAGCCTTTGAACCATAAGGAGGTCCCCCTCATAAGGAAAAGCTTCCTCACACTCTTGTTCAAAAGTATGTCCCTCTTCTTCCTCACTCTCACTAGAGAAGGAAGATGAGTTATTCCCACTACAAATATCTTGTCCCCTCATGATCATGGTTTTCTTGTTAGGGCATTGAGAGGCAATGCAGCCTCTCCCAAGACATTTGAAGCATTTGATACTACTTTGCCTCTCAGTAGGCTTAGTAGTAAGGGGTTTTCTCTCTACATGAGGTGTTTTTGTATCTTGAAAATGCTTGGGCTCCTCTTTGGGAAAACCCTTGAAAGAGTTTCCCTTCAGTTGGTCTCTCTTTGAGTAAGAGGGAGAATCTTTTTTAAGCTTTTTCTCTTGAGTTGATTCTCAGCTCTTACACAAAGTTCTACCAACTCATCAAGGTTTGAGTATGAAAGAAGCTCTACCTTATCTCTAATGTCAGAGCTTAATCCACCCAAAAACCTAGCAAGGGTGGCATTGGGTTCCTCAATGATATTGGCCCTTAGTATGAGAAGCTCCATCTTTTGTCTATACTCCTCAATACTTAGGTTATGTTGCCTAAGTCTTTGGAGCCTATCCAAAAGATCCCTCTCATAATATGAAGGAATGTGCCTTCTTCGCAAACAAGTTTTTAAATCATTCGAGTAGCGAATGTCAGGCATTTGTTTACAGGCCCTATCCTTGACTAACCCATCCCACCAATGCAAAACAGAACCTTGAAAACTAAGGGAGGCCAAAGGTACTTTCCTTTCTTCCCTAATTTCATAGCATCAAAAGAGTTGTTCCACTTTGACTTCCCAATCTAGGTAAGTGTCAACATCTTCCCTACCATGAAAATGGGGTAGGTCTATCTTTGGTTCCCTAGCATGATTTATGTTCTCTTGAGGAAAATGATGATTGTAGGATGAATGAGAGTGATGCTTATGTTGATTTCTATAGTATTCTTCTTCACTAGAGCTAAAATGCCTAGATGGGGATCTTGTGAGAATTCCTTTATTTTTTCTATCACTCTCCCTCCCATCTCTCTTCTTACTCTCTTCTCCTCTCCTTCTCTCTTCTTCCTCTTTTTCTCTTTTTTTTTCTAGTTCTTTCCTTCTTCTCCTTTATTCATCCTCTCTTCTCTCTCTTTGCCATCTCTCTTCTCACTCTTTTTTCTCTTTTTTCATTTCCAGCATCTCTTTTTTTAACTCTTCCTTCTCTTTTTGTTTTTCCTTTTCTTTTATTTCTTTTTTCCCCTCTTTTTCTTCTCTCCTTTCTTGTTCTTTAGCCATCCATTCCCTAAATTCTAAGTTAAGGATTTCAAGAGTGTCTCCCTTAGAAGGTTTTCTTTGGTTGACACTCTTACTTGATGAACAACTATGTGCACTAGAATGTGTGTGGGAAGTCATGGTGCTTGGATGCTAAAAACTAAAGGGTAGGCCAAAAACTTTTTTTTTCCAGGAACATTCCTCTCTTTTTTTTTGTTTTCTCACCTAAAGGTGGCTTGATGTGTCTTTGGAACTCTTAGCCTCTGCACGTTTTTTCAAAATAACATAAAATAAAATAAAAGTGCAAGAATGAAAAATAGAAAGGGCTCTAATCGTGCTACTAAGGTGTTGAAGGAAGTGTACCACTTCTCCCTTCTTCACCTAATTAACGAGGAACTACACTAAAATTAACCAAAATTATTACAAACCAAAGGAGGGCCTTAAGGGCACTCAAAATCCCAATCTATAATTAAGTATACACAATACAAAGAATAAAAAAAAATAAAACAAAGTCTTCACTCCAAGCTTTTTGGTGTTTGTCTCCTTTTGATCAAGTCCCTTTGAGTTGCATCAACTCACCCCAAGAATGCTACCCTTGTTTCCTCTTGTTTGGACTTGCCAAAATTTTATATATGGAACCTTTCCCAACCTTTCCTTACCAAGGACGAATACAACACAAGACAACAAACAAAGGTGAATAACAAAACAAGGTTCACAAATCCAAATGGATAGATTAAACAATGACAAACTCAAAGAAGTAAAGAAGACAAGCAAGAAAACATAAGGCTCACAAAGGAAGGTAGCACACAAATAACTTTCCTAGATTAGCTCTAAGAGTAGAGATGAAAAAAGACTCAAACAAAAAAAATGAAACCAATAGTTCCACACTTAATAAAATTTAAGTGACCAAAAACTAAAAAGCTTACTCAAGTAATTTTTTTTTGAATCACAATTGGTTCGTCATATCAAATGTTTCTACTATTAGGTACACAACTTCAAATTTGTCTTTCTTTTGAGTTCTTTATCTTCTTTTTTTTTTTAACTTCAAGTTTTTCTATTTTCTTTAACTTTTTCTAATCATTTTGCTGCACCTAATAGCTTGTTGAATTGAAATTTTAATGAGGATGCTTGAAATAATAACGCTTGAGTGAATAAGCACAAAGTAAGGTCACACAATTTTCAAGCAATGCATGCAACTAAAGGCAAAACAACTTAGTAGTTCCAAATACCACTGAACTAATGGTGCTTAAGGAATGATTTAGGGCTGATTTTGAAGTAAATTGATTGCTCAAATTACTAACACAATTCACCCAAGCTAAAATTCCATAAAAAGGCACCAATAGTGAAGGTAAACCAAGTAGAAAGCTACTAATAATTCAACATAAAACAAGAAACATATAAAGATTGAATTGAGCAAATATTTAAGAACAACAAAGAGATTAATATGCTTGAACTAAAAGCATAAAAGACTTAAGAGACTCAACAAGAGGTTCACCTCTTAGGAGCTCAATTCAAAATGTTTTTTAAGGCTTTTTTTGTAAAAAATTTTAAGAGGCTAAAACTTATGGAATTTAAATGAGACAAAATAGGAAACTAACATGACTAGTATTTGACAAAACACAAGATTAAGAAAAAATAACACACCTAAAAATAGAGCAAAAATTTCAGCAAGAGACTCAAAACAAAAGGCACAACAAAGTGGCCAAAGTTGATCACCACAATGGTGTTGAAAAATCCTCAACCATGTGGGTTTAATGGTCACAACTTCTTAGGCACACTTGAACATAAAAAACCAAGGGAAAATTAAGTAAGTTGAACATCGAAATAAGATGCAAAGAAAGGGACAAATTAAATCGCATAAAATTAAATGGAACATAGACGCGTAGATAGAAAACAAAAGCGCATATAATAGCAAGAATAAAAAGCTATACTACTAGACAATAAACGAAATAGAGATGAAAAAAATGAAGGACTTTAAAATAAAGAGATCAAAGAGATAAACAACAAAGCAAAAAAAAAATGAGAAAGAACGTGACCTTTAGAAAGTGGCTCTGATACCACTTGATGTGATATTTGATGATCACGTGCCCAATCGATCCTTTCTAGGGTCACTGGGAAGGGAAATGGATTTATGGAGAGGAAAGAAATAGGGTGAGGCGCCACAAATACTAGGTTTGATAAGCCAAAGGGGAGAGGCCACAAGGGAGGGGTCCCTTGATAACTCTTAGAAGCTCTCACAAAGGAGAAAGGGGGACACTCAAAGGTAAGAACCTCAACCAATATGGTCTCTAGGATTAAATTCAAGTGTAAAAAATACAAGTGAGAGAGGAGTTCCTATTTATAGAGGTAGCTAACCTCTTGAACAAGATAACCTAAAAAAGAAGGGCTAGGATTAAAAGGAGAGATCTAAGGGAGGAGAATTGAGAAACAATTCCCTCCTTAGATCATCAAACTTGGTGCCCAAGTTTCTCAAACCAAGGGCTAAGATTCCTTCTTATTAGCTTAGGGGGTTTATGTAGGAAAAGAGAGGTGTAGATATCAAGGTTACCCCTTATTTCCTTCATAAAGACCCAAAAAGCTAAATCCACCCTCTAAATTCTTAAGACACCTCCTAAAAATAAAAAATGGACTAAATACATGTCCCAAATTAGATTCTTAATGCTCCTCAAAATTAAAATCAAGGAAAATTATATTTTATTAACTAAAGTCCCTAGCCTAATATCTTCACTCTTCATAGGAGGTGAAGTCTTCCTTTGTCTGCAAGGGCTAGCTCTTCTTCTATCCTTGTAGCCATGGCCGTAGTGATAGGTCCTTGGCTAGGCATGGTCACATCATCTCCTCCCCCTTGAAGAGGATTTGACCTCAAATCCATGGGGTCTTCGTCATTTTCAGCACCTACAAATGGAGACAAATCAGAAACATTAAAACTGGTGCTTACCCCATAATCCTTAGGCAGATATAAAACATAGGCATTATTACCGATCCGCTCAAGGATTTGGAAAGGTCCATCTCCTCTAGGGCTAAGTTTGGACTTCCTGTGAGAAGGAAATCTATCCTTTCTCAAGTGAAGCCATACCCAGTCGCCCTTTTCAAAGATGACTTCTTTCCTCCCCCTATTGGCGAAAGTAGAATCTCTCAAGGATTGGCGCTCTATGTTAACTTTAACCCTCTCATGTAATTGTTTTACAAAAATGGCTTTTGCCTCTCCTTTTTTATGCACAGCAACAGAAAGAGGAAGAGGTAAAAGATCTAAAGGAGTACGAGGATTAAAGCCATAGACCACCTCAAAAGGAGAATGCTTGGTGGTTCTAGGAACCACCCGGTTATAAGCAAATTCAATGTGGGGAAGGTACTCTTCCCAAGACTTATGGTTGCCTTTAAGAAGAGCCCTCAGCATAGTGGATAAAGATCTGTTCACCACTTCTGTTTGCCCATCAGTTTGAGGGTGACAGGTAGTGGAAAAAAGAAGTTTAGTTCCCAGCTTAGCCCAAAGAGTTTTCCAAAAATGGCTAAGGAACTTCACATCCCTATCTGACACTATTGAAGAGGGTATGTGATGCAATTGGATAACCTCTTTAAAGAAAAGTCTTGCGATGTTGCTCGCATCATCCACGTTGTGGCAGGGAATAAAATGAGCCATTTTTGAAAATCGGTCCACCACCACAAATATGGAGTCTGCATCTCGTTGGGTTCTTGGGAGCCCAAGGATGAAATCCATGCTAATATCCTCCCATGGTGCAGAAGGAGTAGGTAAAGGTGTGTATAGTCCATGAGGCATTGCTTTAGACTTTTCTTGCAAGCAAGCGATACATCTAGAGCAATGTCTATGGACATATCTACGCATATAGGGCCAAAATAATTTCTCTTGTAAAAGCATCACGGTTTTTGAAATCCCAAAATACCCCATGAGCCCACCTTCATGACTCTCTTTTGTGAGTAAGTTCCTAATTGATCCTTGGGGTATACAAAGCTTACTCCCTTTATAGAGATACCCCTCACTAATGAAGTACCCATCATGGGCCTTTAATGTGAGTGCAGATGCAGAGGCAGCAAAGATGGGGCCGAAATCCTTGTTAGAAGGATACATAGCCCGAATGTCATCAAATCCCAAGATTTTTGCACTCAAGGATGAATAAAGGGCATGACGCCTAGAAAGAGCATCAACCAACATATTTTGTTTTCCTTTCTTGTACTTGATGACATAAGGGAAGGATTCAAGATATTCCACCCACGTTGCATACCTTTTGTTCAATTTACCTTGACCCCTCAAATATGTTAGTGACTCATGGTCACTATGAATGACAAACTCCTTGGGAGCAAGGTAATGCTCCCAAGTTTGAAGGGTCCTAATTAAAGCATGGGTTAGTTTATGCTTAATTAGCTGGAAGGCTTTCTCTTGTTTCTCACCCTAAAGGAAAGAAACTTCCTTTTTCACCAAATCATTTATTGGTGCGAAGAGCGTGGAGAAATTAGGCACAAAACGCCTATAAAATCCACCGAGACCATGAAAGCTTTTGATCTCTGTCACACTCGTTGGGGTGGGCCATTCTTGAATAGCTTTTATCTTTTCGGGGTCAACATGGACCCCTTTTGTGCTAACTACAAAACCTAGGAAAACTACACTATCTACACAAAAGGTGCATTTTTCTAAGTTACCAAAAAGATGATTACTCCTAAGAAGAGGAAAAACATGTCTTAGATGTCCTAAATGATTATCTAGGTTCCTAGAGTAAACTAAAATGTCATCAAAGTAAACTACACAAAATTTACCAAGGCAATCCCTCAGTACATGATTCATTAAGTGCATGAATGTGCTTGGGGCATTAGTTAGCCCAAAAGGCATAACCAACCACTCATAAAGACCAAATTTAGTCTTAAAAGCATCTTTCCACTCATCACCCTCTTTGATCCTTATTTGGTGGTAACCACTTCTAAGATCTATTTTTGAAAATATTTTTGCCCCATGCAATTCATCCAACATGTCATCAAGACGGGGGATTGGGTGCCGATATTTGATGGTGATGTTGTTGATTGCACGACAATCAACACACATCCTCCATTGGCCATTCTTCTTGGGCACCAACAAGATTGGCACAGCACAAAGGCTTAGGCTCTTTTGAACCCAACCCTTCTCTAACAGCTCATTCACTTGAGACTCAATCTCTTGGGTCTCCATGGGGTTGGTCATATAGGCAGGTCTATTAGGTAGACTTGCGCCAGGCACCAAATCAATTTGATGTTCTATACCCCTAATGGGAGGAAGTCCTTTCGGAACCTCATTAGGGAATATATCATCAAATTCTTTTAAAATATCTTGAACCCCTTGAGGAAGGTGCTCATTTGCATGGGCTGTGGCAGTGCTCTCAGCAGAAGAATAAAAAATGGGAGAAGGATTTGATGCCTCTTTGCAAAAAAGGAGATAAAAGGGCTTGTTAGTCAAAGGAGCTGCTTTTAAATCACGTTTAGTAGCAAATAGGCTCCTTTTACTAGTATTCCCTTTCGAAGGGGTATCACCTTCCGACTCTCTCTCTTTACCCTTTTCAAGCTTTAAGGGTGAAGCTTGTTGTGCCTTTTTTTGTTTTTGTTTTTCCTCAACTCTTTTCTTTTTCATCTCAAATTGATCCTCAGCCACTTGAGAAGGTGACAAAGGATACAATTTGAAGAGCTTTTCATTATGGGTGAGAATTATTTGGTTGGAGTGACCATGGTGAATAGCTTTCTTGTCAAATTGCCATGGTCTTCCCAATAGGATATGACCAACCTCCATAGGAAACTATGTCACAAAGAATCTCATCATTATAAGATCCTATGGAACTTGGAACCATAACTTGTTCATTGACTACCATCTCCCCTTGCTCATTGATCCATTGCAGTTTGTAAGGTTTGGGATGGGGCATGGTAGTCAAGGCTAGCTTTTCAACCAACCTAGAGCTACAATAGTTACAACAGGAGCCACTTTTAATAAGGAGAGAACATACTTTGTCATTTACTTTACATCTTGTATGGAAGATGTTCTCTCTTTGTGACTGGCCAAGCTCTAGAGGTTGGCTTCCAAGAAGACTTTGAACCATAAGGAGGTCACCCTCATAAGGAAAAGCTTCCTCACACTCTTGTTCAAAAGTATGTCCCCCTTCTTCCTCACTCTCATTAGAGGAGGAAGATGAGCTATTCTCACTACAAATGTCTTGTCCCCTCATGATCATGGTTTTCTTGTTGGGGCATTGAGAGGCAATGCAGCCTCTCCCAAGACATTTGAAGCATTTGATACTACTTTGCCTCTCAGTAGGCTTAGTAGTAGGGGGTTTTCTCTCTACATGAGGTGCCTTTGTATCTTGAAAATGCTTGGGTTCCTCTTTGGGAAAAGCCTTGAAAGAGTTTCCCTTAAGTTGGTCTCTCTTTGAGTAAGAGGGAGAATTTTTTTTAAAGCTTTTTCTCTTGAGTTGATTCTCAGCTGTTACACAAAGTTCTACAACCTCATCAAGGTTTGAGTATGAAAGAAGCTCTACCTTATATCTAATGTCAGAGCTTAGTCCACACAAAAACCTAGGAAGGGTGGCATTGGGTTTTTCAATGATATTGACCCTTAGTTTGAGAAGCTCCATCTTTTGTCTATACTCCTCGATACTTAGGTTATGTTGCCTAAGTCTTTGGAGCCTATCCAAAAGATCCCTCTCATAATATGAAGGAATGTGCCTTCTTTGCAAACAAGTTTTTAAATCATTCCATTAGCGAATGTCAGGCATTTGTTTACGGTGCCTATCCTTGACTAACCCATCCCACCAATGCAAAGCAGAACCTTGAAAACAAAGGGAGGCCAAAGGTACTTTCCTTTCTTCCCTTATTTCATAGCATCGAAAGAGTTGTTCCATTTTGACTTCCCAATCTAGGTAAGTCTCAACATCTTCCCTACCATAAAAATGGGGTAGTCTACCTTTGGCTCCCTAGCATGATTTATGTTCTCTTGAGGAGAATTATGATTGTATGATGAATGGGAGTGATGCTTATGTTGATTTCTATAGTATTCTTCTTCGCTAGAGCTAAAATGCCTAGATGGGGATCTTATGAGAATTCCTTTCTTTTTTCGATCACTCTCCCTCCCATCTCTCCTCTTACTTTCTTCTCCTATCCTTCTCTCTTCTTCCTCTTTTTCTCTTTTTCTTTCTAGTTCTTTCCTTCTTCTCCTTTATTCATCCTCTCTTCTGTGTCTTTGCCTTCTCTCTTCTTGCTCTTTTTTCTCTTTTCTCATTTCCAGCATCTCTTTTTTTAACTCTTCCTTCTCTTTTTGTTTTACCTTTTCTATTATTTCTTTTTTTATCTCTTTTTCTTCTCTCCTTTCTTGTTCTTTAGCCATCCATTCCCTAAATTCTAAGTTAAGGTTTTCAAGATTGTCTCCCTTAGAAGGTTTTCTTTCGTTGACACTCTTACTTGATGAACAACTATGTGCACTAGAATGTGTGTGGGAAGTCATGGTGCTTGGATGCTAAAAACTAAAGGTTAGGCCAAAAACTTTTTTTTTTCAAGCAACACTCCTCTATTTTTTTTTTGTTTTCTCACCTAAGGTGGCTTGATGAGTCTTTGGAACTTTTAGCCTCTGCACGCTTTTTAAAATAAAATAAAATAAAAGTGCAAGAATGTAAAAGAGAAAGGGCTCTAATCGTGCTCCTAAGGTGTTAAAGGAAGTGTACCACTTCTTCCTTCGTCACCTGATTAACAAGGAACTAAGCTAAAATTAACCAAAATTATTACAAACCAAGAGAGGGCCTTAAGGGCACTCAAACTCCCAATCTATAATTAAGTATACACAATACAAAGAATAAAAAAAATAAAATAAAGTCTTTACTCCAAACTTTTTGGTGTTTGTCTCCTTTTGATCAAGCCCCTTTGAGTTGCATCAACCCACCCCAAGAATGCTACCCTTGTTTCCTCTTGTTTCGACTTGCCAAAATTTTATATATGGAACCTTTCCCAAACTTTCCTTACCAAGGCCGAATACAACACAAGACAACAAACAAAGGTGAAAAACAAAACAAGGCTCACAAATCCAAATGGATATATTAAACAATGACAAACTCAAATGATGTGATCTTTGATGATCACGTGCCCAAAGGATCCTTTCTAAAGTCACTTGGAAGGGAAATGGATTTATGGAGAGGAAAGGAATGGGGTGAGGCTCCACAAATACTAGGTTTGATAAGCCAAAGGGGAGAGGCCATAAGGGAGGGGTCCCTTGATAACTCTTAGAAGCTCTCACAAAGGAGAAAGGGGGACACTCAAAGGTAAGAACCTCAACCAATATGGTCTCTAGGATTAAATTCAAGTGTAAAAAATACAAGTGAGGGAGGAGCTCCTATTTATAGAGGTAGCTAACCTCTTGAACAAGATAACCTAAAAAAGAAGGGCTAGGATTAAAAGGAGAGATCTAAGGGAGGAGAATTGAGAAACAATTCCCTCCTTAGATCATCAAACTTGGTGCCCAAGTTTCTCAAACCAAGGGCCAAGATTCCTTCTTATTAGCTTAGGGGGTTTATGTAGAAAAGAGGGGTGTGGATATCAAGGCTACCCCTTATTTCCTTCATAAAGACCCAAAAAGCTAAATCCACCCTCTAAATTCCTAAGACACCTCCTAAAAATAAAAAATGGACTAAATACATGTCCCAAATTAAATTCTTAATGCTCCTCAAACTTAAAATAAAGAAAAATTACATTTTATTAACTAAAGTCCCTAGCCTAATATCTTCACTCTCCATAGGAGGTGAAGTCTTCCTTTGTCTGCAAGGGCTAGCTCTTCTTCAATCCTTCTAGCCATGACCCTAGTGGTAGGTCCTTGGCTAGGCATGGTCACATCACTTAGACAAAATTTGGGATTCACAGCTTCACAAAGATATTCATGTTGTTAGTTTTTGGCTAAATCCATGTTATCAGTTTAAGACTCAAGAATTTTAAAAGCATAAAACCACAACATATGGAATTTTAGAGTCCATTGAACGATATTCTTGCTGAAATCCTAAGTTGAATACTAAGTTGACAAGTGAAATGAAAATGTTCAAGAATGTTAAGGTGACTTTGGAAAGCTTTATGCTCTACATGTGTTAAAAGATTATTATTTCCGTATTTATACTTAGATAGTAATGGCATATTTACTCCTTATTACCTATTATTAAGTTTATCTTTAGTCATTATTAGAGACATCTTGTGTAATTAATGTTGATTCTATTTGATCATATTAGTTCATTATAAATAATGACATCGTGTGGTCATCCAACACATATTTGACACAGTTTTACATGGTATCAGAGCCTACACTAATCCTAAAAGTTAGAGTGTCTTGAGTGCCTAAATTGTTTGTCAGTGGCCTATAGCCACAAGTGGACCCACTATCTAGTGACCCACTCATTACCACCATTGTCTTTCCGTGCTCATTTAACACCTCCAAATTCACACTAGATCCAAAAGCAACTTCGCCATGTCACGCCTCACGTACCGCATCGACTATCATGAGTTCCTTTAATTTTGGGCAACCTAGGAATCTGCTTCGCCTTTTACTATCTAGCTCAGTCCAATGAACCATTTAGGGTTTTCTTTTTTCACTATTTTTTTCTTTTTTTTCCAAGGTGAATAGTACCCACGAGGGCCAAAACCCTCCTAGCACCGCCAACTCTTACCAAAGTTGCCTTGCTTTAGTGACCAAGACCACTGAGTTGTTTCCCTTGTCATCATCGCACATGCCCTCATATGTCATTTCTCTTTCTAGCACATGACCCATTTTTCGGTGACCTACTCATTAGCGAGTCTCTCACCCTGTGAGTCTCACTTCGGTGCACCATTGTGAGCAATATTTGCCTATTTTTGGCTACGTTCCTAACCTGTTTGTCTCAATGTCTCTGGATTAGGATGCACCTTCTCTAGAGACCTTCCTGTTGTGCTCTACTACCTTGTGCGCCCTTGTTTGGGGGCTTTTTAGGGTTGTTGATGATGTTCAAGTCAGGTCTCTAATACATGTTTGACAAAAGCAGCATTAGGTTGATTATAGGCTTTGCAAGAAGTTGAGAACATCAGTTGTCATGCCTGCAAGCTATGATCTTGAAGTAGAATGAATAATCTGGACACACATTTGTTTGGGGACTGTATGGCAATCTGGGCACACCCTTGTTTGGGAACTATTGGGTTTGTTTCATTTTTTTATTTATTTTAGATTTACCCTATCTATAACAAGTTTGGTTCATATCACACATATGCTTTAGCTCGATAGAGGGTGTTAAAAAAATATTATTTCCTCATTTATGCTTGGATAGTAATGAGAGATTCACTCTTTATTACCTATTAGTAGGTTGATCTTTAATCATGAAAGTGTCCAAACCAAAAATTATTTTATACATACATTATGAAGAAAAACTAAGCAAACTCAAAGACGATCATTTGAGAGCCAAATGTGCCTAACACTTTATACACAAGATGCATATGTCGGTTGCAGTTTATTTAGGTCGCTTATACAATTTTGGGCTAAAGAACCAATTAAGGCATGTTTTCTAATTTTCATGTAATTTTAATGATGAGTTTCTAGAGAATAATCTCATTTTTTTTTATCTTTTCTAGTTTGTTTTGAATGTTTTGGGCTTCCCAAGTCATTATACATATAAGGGGAAATAAATGCTTAGTGTAAAATAAATAGGAAATGGATAAATTAGTTGAAACAACAAAAGTTAATGTGAAATTAAGTGCTAATGCTAGTGGGTTTGTTAGTAACATTTTATTTCTCTTGTTCTCAAGAGAGGTTAACAAAAGCAAAAAAGAACCCAACCCTAATCTTGATCTATCGGTAGAACCAAAATTATTATAGAAAACAGGATTCTAATCACGATTTGCAGGTAAAACTAACACTACAAAGTTTTTAACCCAATAACAAAGGGAAAGTTCTCACAATTGAGAAAAATACTTAATTTGATTGATTTGTATTTTGTATCTTAAAACCTTACAAAATTATTAAAAAAACATGATTCTAATCACGACTTGCAGGTAAAAGTAACACTACAAAGTTTTTAACCCAAGAACAAAGGGAAAGTTCTCACAATTGAGAAAAAATACTGAATTCGATTAATTTGTATTTTGTATCTTCAAAGCTTACAAAATATTCCTATTTGTAGGTTATGTAAGCGGTTCGTCCCAGGGGGGAATCTAGAAGGGGGGGGTTGAATAGATTCACCAAATTATTTTTCAAAAAATTTCTATTCAACAATATCAGAGTATTTTAAAAGACAACCTTTTTTTGAAATTTTTAAAATCTACCTTTTTTTACAAAAATGGGTTTTCAAGAATTCAACCTGATGCATTCCTCCCCAAGCCATGGTTGAACAATTCTCGAGGAAGAGAATGTCGCCTAGGATCTTGCTCATCGAGGTTCTAAGGTTGAAGAAACGGAGGTGGAAGACTAGGAGATGGATGTGAAGATTGGCGCCACTTCTTCAATGAAGGAGATAATCCACGGTGAAGCTAGTCACAAATGAAGGAACCCTTGATAATAGCATGAAGGACTCTCACAAGAGTGAAAAAACATGAACACTCTCTAAGAACAAAGAGTTCTCAAATTTAGAGAAAGGTTATTTTTATTCAAATGAGTGTTAAAAGTTACATGAAGGAGAGAATGCTTTATTTATAGAGCAAAACATGAACCATGGGCCTAAAGTACTAAAGGTGAACGTCCAACATGCTTAATCAAGAGTTAGTTGGCTTAATTTAGTGTTAATTTAGCATGTGCTCAATTAACACTAATTTAATCCAACTAAAGATCCAAACATGACCCTAAAAATATAGATCTGTGTTCCCTCTAGTTTGAATTTGAATTTTGGAGGGAAATGACATGGCACCTCCCAAATTCAAATTAAAATAAGAAGGAATAAGAATCAGCCATGTATGAGTGAGAAAGCACATATGGAGTGAAACAAGGGGACAAAGGGACTCATATGTCTCCTACATGTTTTATGTGTTAGTTAGAAGGGTGTGAAGAGGAATTAAGGGTGTAGAAACTAAATTCCACACGTCCAAATCCTCTTGGACTAGTCCAAACTAATTAACCCACTCCACAAGGATACTAATTACACCTCCTAAGGAAAATAGAACCTATAGGCCAAAATACAAGGCCGAAAATTAAACTAGTTACACCCCTAAAATCCTAATAAGTTAAGGGTGCTTATACAAGCCTAAAAATGGTTAAATGAATATAATTAAATGGAACATGTCCTAAACTAAGCTCCATGAAGCTTCATCCAAGTTATGCTCATTTCTTATTGGTCCTAGCTCAAGCCCATGCTAGGGGTGCGTGCATTACAACCCTTCAAGAAAAGCACCAATCAATTCAATTCCTTCAATAATGATTTCAAATAAAGTATTTGAGAAACTTGACAAGAATTATATTTAAAGTAATTCCGCACCTCGCTACAAGATTTTCCCACAATCTCAAGAACACCTCAAAAGATTGTAAACCTAGTGCAAAAACACAGATAAGGTACAAAACAATATCACCCGATGTGAAGAATACCCTAAAAGAAATATTAGAACTCAATGGAGTCTCTTTCTTGAATCTTGAATTGGAAGCACTTTCAAACCATAAAAAATGGGTATGAATCTTGCAGATAATTTTTAGAAATTGTATGTGAGAAGCAAACACTTGATTGGACTATTCAAAAGTGGTTAAATCTATTTTCAAAATGCTTTTATATTAGTTTTTATGCAGGGTAATTGATTACTCACTTGATTACCTGATATCCTACACAAAACTGGACCAAAATGTTTGTTCTCGAGAGTAATCGATTACTGAAATCAGGTAATCGATTACCTTGCCTAAAAACCCATTTTTGAAGCTTTTCCAGTATAACTCAGCCTATGTAATCTATCCAAAACTATCCTAAACACATTCTCAAGCCTATCTAAAACACACAATACAAGTACCACACCTATAAACGTGTTTGGTACCATAAAATTGATTTAAGAGCAAAACAAAGAGAGAAAAAAAAAACCAAAACTCTACAAGTCTTCAATGAGTTCCTTTGGTTCCAACATAGGCAACCTTGAAATATCGTTGAAAATTACATGCAACTTGACATTCACATTTGAGGTGAAGGCACAATAACATTTAAATATCCCAGTGTATCTCTATAATAATCGTTTATCTCACTGATTGCATTAGTACCAAAGCTTAATAATTTTCTTTCCTTATAGGTATTACTCGTATTGTTGTGCTAAGTAACAAGCAAGAACTTACTCACAGTTGTAAAATGAAATTTTAAAATAGAGATTAGGTAAGAAAAGAAATAGGAATGAAGAGATAAATGAGAGAGGGTTAACCATAACAAATAATTTTGCCTCTTTATTCTTTCGGCAGACTACACAAAAACATATTTCATTTCTCTTTTTTGACACACACACATGTTGTTTTAATTTTGTACCTAGGTTCCTTATATATAGCAAAAATAGAAGGACTATTTTACACAAAACCAAACTGAACTAATTGATAAAAATAATTGTTAGTTAGTTATGTAAGAAGAAAATAACTTATTGTATAAGAACCATATCCAACAATTCTCTACCATGGTTCAAACTATAATTTTTAGAGGAAATCTTAATCTCCTTGCAGATGGATTAGATTAATGCAGTGATATAACTTTGTACTGGGAACAACCTTTGTGATGATGTTAGCTGGGTTATGATTAGTGTGAATTTTCTTCAGAATAACAGACCCTCTACTAATGATTTCTATGAGAAAATGCAATTTGATGTCAATATGCTTGGTCCTCTCATGATGCACTGAGTTCCTGGACAAGTGGATGACACTTTGACTGTTGCTTTGAATTGTGATCACCTTGTCTTACAGCCTCAAGTCTCTAATAATGCCTTCAACCACATTGATTCCTTCACAACTTCAGTTAGGGCAATGTATTCAACGTTAGAAGTTGAAAGTGCTACCACCTTTTGCAAGCTGGATTTCCAACTCATTGTAGTCCCATATGCAATGAACACAAAACTTGTAAGAGATTTCCTAGAGTCTAGGCAGCTTGGATAATCAGAGTCAACAAAACCTTCAATTGCTTCTGTCTTGTTACCATATTTAGCTCTACCATAAATCAAACCTCTCCTAACTATAACCCTTATGTATCTCAGTATCCATTTGACTAGCTGTTAATATGCCCTGCCTAGTTTAGCCATAAACATGCTAATAATGTTGATTGCATATGCTATATCAGGTTTGGTACAAACCATAGTATACATGAGTGATCTGACCACACTTGCAAATGGAATCTTTTCCATGTAAGCGACCTCATCCTGATTCTTAGGTGATTGTTCCAAGCTTAGTTTGAACTGCTGTGAGATAGGATTGGCCACAGGTTTGAAATTTGACATTCCAAAATTTTCAAGCACGTTCCTTTGGTAAGCTTCCTGGGACAAGTACAACACTTTATTGACCCTGTCTTTATCGATTTCAATCCCCAAGATCTTCTTTACAAGCCCCTAATCTTTCATTTCAAACTCCTTGCACAAGTTTAGCTATCAAGATGACATCAACATAAAACGAAAGTATAACAAATACTGCATTGTCCACGAATTTAAAATAGACACATTTATCATAGTCACTTCTATTGAAACTTATCTTGGCCATAAATTCATCAAATCTCTTATTCCACTGTCTTGGGGATTTTTTTAATCCATACAGTGATCTATTCAACTTGTAGACATAATCTTCCTTGCCCTTTTCAACAAAACCTTCAAGTTGCTACATTAATATGATCTCATCCAGCTTCCCATAAAGAAAGGCTATTTTAACATCCATTTATTCTAGCTCTAGGTCTAGCACTGCCACCATTGATAGCAAAATTCTTATGGTTTTATTTCACAACTGGTGAAAACACTTCATTGAAATCAATTTCTTCCTTTTGGGTCAACCCTCGGGCTACAAGTTTGGCTTTGAATCTAGCTGTTCAGAACCTTAGATGTCTTTCTTCTTCTTGAAGAGCCATATGTAGCTAACCACTTTAGAATTAAGATGTTTCTTGATCATCTTCCATGTATTGTTATCATACATGGACTTCATTTCTTCCTCTATAAAACTAAGGCATTTTTCTTTCTCCTTGCTAACTAATACTAAATTAAAATCTTTAGGGTCTTCCTCCAGGAGTTCAGTGGTTGAAATTAAGGCAAAGGTAGTCAGTTTAACATATCCATACATCGTAGGTGGTTTGATATGTCTTCTGGTTCTATCTCTAGCCAGAAGGTAATCATGATCTTTATAGTTATCTTTAGGTTCTTCTTTATAAGAAAGTGTAACAACTCCTTAAGCTTCAGAAAACTTGATTTCATGCTCCACTTGAAAGTTGAGATTTTGATGGGTAAACGTCTTAGCTATGGAAGTGCTTTAAGTGGTCTTGTAAGTTATCTTTGCTTCATTGAATGTGACATCACGACTCACAAGTCATTTCTTGAATACAGCCTCTAAACACCACAATTTATACCCTTTTAGCCTTTCTAGATAGCCCAAAAAAATGCATTTAACAACTCTAGATTCCAACTTGTCTTGCTTAATGTGTGATGCATCCTTGGAATGCAACTCCCATGATCACTTCTTATAAGTTCCTTGAAGAATATGAAGATGGAGGTGAAAAGTGGAGGCACCAGTCACTAATGGAGATAAGCCTACAATAGAAGTTTACCGCAAGGGAAAGAGTCTTTGATAAAAGCCATAGTAGAACTCTCAAAAGGAAGAGAGAACAAGACACTCAAGAATAATATCACAAAAGTGTTGTATATTCAATCAAGTGTAAAAAACCTAAAAAGCATGGAAGTGCTTATTTAGAAGAAAATAATGGGCTTAAGAGAGAGCAAGGTGGACGTCCAACATTAGTAGGGATTAGGAAGAATTAATTAAATATTAATTGAGTTAGAGCCAATTAGCACTTAGTTAATTCTAGGAAGATCCAAACAAGGCCTACTAAAGTGGATCATGTTCCCTTGAAATTTAAATTTGAATTTGAGAGTGTCATGTAGACTCCCTGCAAATTGAAATTTGAATTTGAAAATGCCAACTAGGAAAAAGAGAGAAGTTGGCTTCATCTTAGAGGGAACCAAAGGGTCTCACTTGTCTCTCATGCTTCGTGTGTGACTTAGAAGGGTGTGGGACAAACTAGATAGGTGTGGTTATCAAACCACACATCCAAATGCTTCCTCGAAAAGGTCCAACTAATAAACACACTCCTCATAAGAGACTAGTTGCACCACCTAACTAATAAAAAGGAAAAATGGGCCAAAAGTCAAACTAAATAGTATTTCCCATTGATCCTGAAATCTAAAATTTACAAACTTTATATCTGTTACAAAGGTTGTCTTCAATGGATTTTCATAAGCTCTGTATCCTTTACAATAATTTGAAACACAAGGAACTTAGTTCTGCGGTTCAAAGATCAAGAAAATCTACCATTTAGAGTGGTTAATTTGAAAAAGTTAGATTTTAAAAAAAAAAGTAAAAACTTGTTTTCTCATAACTTTAGTTTTACGTAACCAATTAAAGTGAAGTTTATGGCTATACCTTCGTTTACAAACTTAACAAATTAGTTTTCAAATGTCTCAAATTGCAATTCCAACCCGAACCCAAATTGTACCAAAAACAGGGTATAAAAACACATTCCAAGATTCAAAACTTAATTTAGACATATCTTGATTTTTAAAACTCTAAATCAAATGAATTTTGTGGCTAATTCCATGTTTTTTAGATAAAAAAATCCATTCATACCATTAAAAACACTAGAAAAACATAGTATAAATGAATTTCAAAGATGAATAGTAACCACAAAAATCACACAAAAAAATAATCATTAACCACTCTCATTGTAGCTTTGCTTCAATCAAAGAAAAAGGAATATGATTCAAGGTTTGGAGAAACCCCCGTAACCTTTTGTAAAGCTTGAAACTTCTTTTAACCACAAAGAGAAGGAAACTTATAGAGTTTGAAAACCCTTATAAACTAAAGTCAAATACTCTTGGATAGAAGTAAGAAAAGAGAACTCCCTCCCCCTATCTTTCTCATGTTCAGGAATGCTTAAGAGAAAAGACTTCAAAGTCTTCTCTCTTAAGTAGTCAACCAAAATTTATGTGGGGCTACATGGGTCCCTTATCAAAAGATTTTTTGTAAGTAAATGTTCATTTTACTCCTCGTGTAAACGGATCTAACTTAATTTAATTCCTCCACTTCTTCGTAATTTTAAATACTCATATCCAGATGCATTATAAGTTTGGCTTAAGAGGCAAATAGACAAATTTACCAAGTTTGGTGCACCACATCCATAAGACTCCCACTATTGATCTATAATTTCAGATAAATTAAAATAGGAAAATGAAATCCAAATAATATACAATTAATACACCTGTGTAAGTTATCAACCACGAATATTACCTAACATCGCTATATTTCTTTCATGTTGTAAAAGTCTTATTAGTTAGACAATTAATACACCATGACTATGCTTTATAAAGTCTTATTAATTCTCACATATATTGCTTTCATCTTATGTCTTTTTGTGCAGTATAAAAGGGATTTTAAATAATTGGACCTTGACAAGATCATGGATCTTGATAATTTTAGTTGTTTTATTATTATAAATATAAAAAGATGAAAAAGGAAAAAGCATTAAAAAGTAAGAGAAAAGAAGTGTGTGTGTGGTGCTCATGTTGGGACCATCTATTTAATACTTTTAGGAGAATTTTTGTTATAATCTTAGTAATTTCTAACCTTAACATCAATTTCGTATATAGGATGTTTCGTAAAATTAATGATATCGTTTTTCTCTCACTCTCATTCTCGATTATCTATTTTGTTCTTGAGTATGTGATTCGCATGACCTTCTTATTATTCATGTATGAGTTGACAAACCTTATCAAGTAGCATCGTTGTGAGAGCTGGGGGAAACTCTCATATGGAGGACATTCATACTTGAGAGGGAGATTGTGGAGTTTAAGTGTGATTGGTAAGTCTCACATTGGGTAAGAATGGACAAATTGAATCCTATATAACTCATAGACCTAATATCTTAAGGTTTTGAGTTGAGTAGTAGTGTCAAGACTCACTTATAAGATGACTCAAGTTTGATGACTAAGATCTCTCCTTAGTAGTTACTGCATCGTGAATTCCAATATGCGTGAAAACCTCAACAATGTGTGATAATAATTAATAAAATTATAAAATTTAACACTTGGATCGATAAACTTTTTATTCTACTTAAAGTGATGATAAGTATTTTAATAAAAAAGTAGATTATTTTCTTTGTGTTTTACCTAAAATAATAAATATCTTAGAATATATGGGAGATGTGCACGGAGTAATAACTTCATAAAACATATTATATAAATACTAATGTGAATGAAAATTAAACCCTAAAAGATGTAAGGAAAACGAGTTGAAAAGAATTCATTTTCGAGATCGATCGAAAGTATCTTCTGCTACTCAAGCTGTAACTATGGAGTTTGTTCTTTGTTGTGTTTTATTTATTATGTTTTATGAAGTCTATCTTATATATCGAAATTTCACCTTCCTCTAACTGTTCTCATAGGTGATGGTATTGATCAATACCCAAATATATCAACCTGGAATTATCTATTTTAGACGTGAATTAGTCTAAACATACGTGAATAACTGGAATTATCTGTTCTTCATTTAAGATTGTAAAAGATATTCTATAATATATATTGAAAATAAACACAAAATAATTCTTATATTTATATAGTTTTGATTTATTTATGAAAGGAAAACTCCCAAAAATATATTAATATATAGGACCATCTTTCAACACATTTGTTTTCCAAGCTCCAGCTAATTCAACAAAACACAGAGAAAAAAAAATTTGTTAGTTAACCATAATTATTAAAATAGGATGAAAAAAAAAAATCTTGGACAGGTTGTTGATTTTTTAGTTTTTTTTACGAATCAATGATACTTTCATGCTGACTTATGAGTACTATATATAGAGAGAAAACGTTACATAAAAGTTGAAGGGGGGAGATTATCCAGAAAGTAAAAAACCAGATATGAATAAAAAAAAAAATAGTTACTAATATTTTTCAATTATATAAATCTCAAGATGAAATTTAAATTTACATTTGAATTGAAGATAGATAGCACAACATAACATAATATAATAGAATAGAATAAATTAAAAATATTATTTTATTTTTTAAGTAAGTATTTATTGTTAATATATTAGTTTTGTTACTAAAAGAATTCAAATTCATAACATTTTCTCCTTCTTCTCTTTACATTAGATTTTGGCATTAGACTAATTTTATAATTTAAGTATCATTTTATTGTTTGAAAAAAAGAACCGAGTGGAATAAATTGCAATTTTAGATTTTGCAAAAATTTATTATTTGGTTATAATAAAATATATTGTTGTAAAAAATTCCAAATAAAATAAAATTAATAATTGTAAATATTTTTTCAGTAATTTGTTAAATTTTATTGAAATTTACTTGTTATTAAATTATTTTCTCTTTTAAAATTAAAATTAGTGATTTGGATAGAAGTTTTAGCACCTCTTATTTGAAGAGAGGAGAAAATTCAACGGTAATTTGATGAATTGATGCATTTTCTGGCGTTGGCGTTGGACTCCAACCGAATAACCGGCCTCGGGGGGTTTGAAAAAATGTTCATAGCATTGCCTCATTTTGACTTTAATAAGCATTATTAATCAACTTATTATAATATCCATCCACACAATCTTTCCTTTTGAAACAGGAATAAAGATACTTGACCCTTCCATTTCCACCTCTCTCCATATGGAAACCCGTAATTCAAGACTTTCTTTGCATGTGCTCATCATTCATCAATACTTTGTGGTCTATACATAATAAATATATTTTATTAGAGAAAGAGGATCATGCCTCTAAAAAGTTTTCCACCACCCTTACCTTCAACTACCATACATTAATACCTATACATTGATTAAATATTAATATAATTTTTTTATGCTAATTAAACTCTTTTTATTAACTACTTTAATTACTTCTTATACTTTAATTTCCATAAATCATGTCTACAAATTTTAACATAACAGTTACAAATATTCACTTAAAAACAGAAAAATTACAAATAATTAAATCAAATTACCGACAACATATATATTAGATGATAATATAAATAACAAGCATTCCTATATTTTTTTATGAATAATTCCCATTATATTCTTACTTCCTATTGGAAGTTTACTTGCACAATTAAAAAAATATACTTAGATTGTAAATTAAATTATGTAAGAATATCATTTTTTCTGTTTTTAATTTCACAATCTCAATATACATGACTTTTATAATTTATCAAATTTTAATCATATCAAACTATTCTTTTTTTTATATTTAAATTTTTTCTTTAAATTTTCTATTTCTTCTGATTTATCATTTTCTATAGCGTTATCCAAATTAAATTTTAACAATATAAGTAAATAACAAGTGTATCAATTAATTATAAATTAAAATGTAGTTTATATATTTGAAGATATTTATTTAATCTTAATTTTTTTTAAAAAATTATTCTTTGAGATGCATTACCTAAAAATATTAGTATATAAAAAAGGACAGGAATCATCTCCTACAAAGGATTCGAGAGTCTCCGATTACAAAACTGTGAACCGTTTGTTAAAATTCAACGCTTGAGATCTAATGTAATTTGAAATGTCTTTTTTTCTTAGTAACAATGCGTTCCCTAAACGAACTGTTTATGCTCTTATTCCTTTTTCTGTTCTTAGATTACTTTTTTATGAAATCTCAATGTAACGTTACTTTTAAGATTTATTTTATTTTTTGTTTAATAGAAGATTATATTTACTCATCTTAAAATATTTTTTTTTAGACCCCATATTAAAAAAAGAAGAAGAAGAATGTTTATTTGTCAGAATATATGTTGATGCTTTAATGATGCTGTAGAAAATCACACCTCCACAGTGAAGATAAAGTCTTCAATTCTTTATCTTGGCAAAATCAAACTTGAAGAAATGCTATTAGATATGCTGAACATCTTCAATAAAAAAATTAAACTTTGTAATCTTATCTACTTTTTCAAAGTTTATCTCATTTTTTGTTTCACGAAGATAAAATTTTATGATTTTAAAATGTTTCTTGTAGACCACATTTAAGAAAAAAGAGAGTAAAAAATATTTACTTCTTGAAATATATGGTGATATTTAGTGATTCTATAATATAAAATCCAATTTTGAATTCAAATTCCAAAATCAACTATTTAAGAAGCTCTGAAAACAATATGCATGTGTTAACAAAAAAGATTATACTTATTCGTTTTCACTTTCTTAAAAGAAATTATAATAAAATTAATACTTATAATTTATTTTATAAACTATTAATTTTTATTTTATTATTCACTTTTAATAAATGTGGTGAGTTTTTGTATTTCAAAAATCATTTATAAATGTTATTTCTCACCAATGTAATACTATAATTTATAAATTTGAAGAATGTATTATTAAGTGAAGATACAATTGGTATGTTAGTGATATATTTTAAAAATAAATAAATTAACTAATATAATTATTTTTTGAGTTGGGACTAGCTAAAGACAAGCAACCCCCACGACACCATGATCATAACCCAGTATCCCACTATGACGACTATATTGTCATGATGTCTTACCTATAACCTAAACCCCATAGCGGTACATTATGTGGGGATCGTCCCACGCCTCTTGAAACTACGATCTATGTGAGCACAAATCCCGCCAAAGCCAAGGAAGAACCGTCATGGCCCCAAGTCTATATAAGGAGGATAGGGTGCCAACATGCAGATGGTCCAAAAAACATCAAGAGTACACCACATCCCTTAAACCTGACCTAGTGTTAGTTAGCTAGAACATTTGGCGACCATAGTGGGAGCCATAAAACTAAAGTCGACTGTAACACCCATAATTTCACTACTCAGTTAATAAGATAAAATGTTACAAATAAAGTTTATTAGGAAATTACTCTTTAAAGTTAACAGACAAGTGTTAGAAATGAGTTCTATATGTGCCTAGTTATAGGTTGCAAATTGATGTAGAATTGAGTTAAGTATGTAACCAACTATTGGAGTAGATTAAAAATGGATTATAGAAATTTTTTAGCAAAGTTTCTACGTGTTCCTTACTACCTAGGATCCGCTCAACAAAAATGAAATTCACCCAACGAATTTTAAGCGATGAAATGAAATGGTGCAAGAGGTGCAGAAGGAGCTAGAATCATGGGGTAGAGAATTCGCTCAACAAATTTTAAAGTGGTGTAGTGAAGCGGTGTGTGGTGCAAAACGGTGGGGGAAATCTAGAAATTCAGTTGAGGCAGAAAATCTGCCTAGTGAATTCAGATTCCCCTAACGAATCAAGGCCAACATTTCACCTATAAATAGACCTTGAAATCAATTGTAAAGACACACCAAATTTTAGTGAGAGGTTATGATGCATTCTCCCCAAGCAAGGGCCCTATCACTAGGGTCATGGCTAGGAGAATAGAAGAAGACATGGCTAGAGTAGAAGGAGGAAGATCTCACCTCCATATGACCATCAAGTTATGCAAGTCATGACTTATTTACTTGTAATTTTTATTTTAGGAACCTAGGATTTTATTTTGGACATGTATTAATCCATTTAATTTTCTAGGAGGTGTCTTAGTAATAAGAAGGGGTAAGATTAGCTTTTGGACCTTTATTTAGGAAATAAGGGGGTAGTTTGATAACTACACCCTCTTTTCCTAAATAAAACTCAAAACTAATAAAGGAGTAATCTTGGCCCTTGGATGAGGTAGCTTGGGCACCAATTCTCATCTAAAGGAGGGGATCGATTGGACTTTGGGCTTCAATCCTCCTCCCTTGGATGACTCCTTTTAATCCTAGCCTTTCCTTTCCTTCTTGACTTGTCCAAGAGGTTAGTTCCCTCTATAAAAAGGTGCTCCTTCATACTCTTGTATTTTTTACACTTTATTGAATGGAAAAACCTTGAGTTGGCCAAAATTCTCTTAGTCTCCACCCTTCTCTCTTTGAGAATTCCTTAGGTTTTTATCAAGGGTTCCATCCCTTGTGGCGAACTTTCCCTCTTAGGCTTATCTTACCTTAAGTGGCGCCTAAAACCACCTCATTTCTTACCTTTCCATAAACCATTTCACCAAAGAAAAAAACCTCTAGAAAGAGATCAAGGGAGGCATGCATCATTTGGTATCAGAGCATTGGTTCTAGAGGTCTAAACTCTCTTCCTACCTCATTTATTTTTTCTTTCCATTTTCCTATTTTATTTTATCTTTAATTTCCGCAATTTTTTCTAGCTTTCCATTGTTGTTTATCATTTCTATTTATGTCTTGAGTTTATTGTTTTGAGTTATAGTTTATTTGCGCCATTTATTTTTTGCTTGATGCAATTTATATTGTTCTTTTCTTTGCATCTACGCCTATCCCATATTCATTACGCTTAAGCTTTGAGTTGAGTGCTTTATTGCTTGAATTTTGGTTTTGAGAATTTCTTGCTAAAAATCCATGCCATTGTGGTGAATTCCACAACCTTGTGGTCAAGAAATTTAGACTAAATTCTTGTGTTTCCTTGCACCTAGTTGCCTTGTTTTTGCCTTATTTTTAGCTTTTATTTTTCACTTTTATACTCTTGTGTAGTTGTCTATAAGTCATGTTTATAGTTTCCCATTTTGTCTATTAATTCCTTTTAAGTTTAGCCTCTTTGTTTTTACAAAAAAGCTTTTGAAACTTCTTAAATTGAGCAACATAGAGGGTCATACCTCATGTCTAAGTCTCTTTAGAGGTTTGATGCAATCTCACCTAGCATGCATCATGGCTAGGAGGACTCAAGGAAGGCATGGCATGGACAAAAGCTCATTGAAGATTCGAAGCCATAGTCTTCGTTATTTTTAGCTTGTAAATATTTTATTTTAATTAGATAAATAGGAAAGTATTTTTAATTCCCTTAAGGCCATGTATTTTCGGCCATCTTCTTAGCTTATAAGGTATAGGTGTCTTTAGTTAAAAAGGAGGAGTAAGCTTATAATGGGTGCATAAGTTAAGACATGATTTTGGGCTAGCCCATTCACATTAAGATATGCTAATTGCACCCATAGGGGGTGAACTTAGGTGCCTCACTTAAGGCCTAAGACTTGGGTTAATTAGTTTTAATCCTAATTAAGCCCAAGTCCCACATTGCCTAGAAAAGTGTGCCCAAGCTCTCCCATTGGGCTATATATACTCATTCCCCCTCATTGTAAAATTTCACCTTTGAAGTTGAATGAAAATAGTCTCTTTGTGAGCACATTCTTAGTAAAAGGTCTTGAGGAACCTCTTCCTAGTTGGTTTTTATCAAGGGTTCCTTCCCTTGTGGCAAACCTAAACACTTTGGCTTATCTCTCTTTGAGAGTGGCGCCCCACCTCCATTTTCTTCCCCCTCCATCATCCATTTCATGGTGCTTGGAACCTCAAGGAAAAAGATCAAGGGAGGCATGCATCATTTGGTATCAGAGCCAACTCCATGAGGTTCTTTTCTAGTCTTAATTTTCTTTAATTTTTTTCAGCTTTTCTTCTTAGAGTTCTTGCTTTTTCCTTTATTTTTTCCAGCCTTTGATTCTTGTCATTTAATTCCTTTTATGTCTTGTTAGTTTATGTTTTTGTAGTTTTCATTTTATGCAATTTATTTCCTAGTTTTTATTGCTTTCTAGATTCAATTTATCTTGTTCTTTTCCATTGAATCTTTATATGTTTCCTTTAGGATTGTTTCTTTAATTTTCTGCCCAGCTTTTTATTTTTTCCTTATTCTTGTGCAAATCCTAAGAAGATCATTGTAATGACTTCACAAAATTTGTGAAGGAAGCCACACATTGTGGTCTTGATCTTTGGATGCACGTTGTTCTTCTTATTTGAATTTTTAATTCTATTTTCCTGCACCTATTTTTCTGTTTTTCCAGCCCTTTGTTCTCTGTTTTGGGCATATATTTCTGGTTATTTTGAGTCATTTAATTTCATTTTTTAATCTTCCAAGTTGTGTCTTAGTTGGTCATGTTGTAGCCCTTTTATTGTCTCTTAATTCTACATAGTTTTGCCTTTTTATTTTTACCATAAAAGTGTGTTATTTCTCTATTGGAAATTGAGCATCAAAGAGGCTTACTCTTGATCTCATGTCCTTAGAGTCTCACATGCTATTTAGATCTTAGCATGTTCTTAAAAAAAAATCTTCAAAAAAATTAATGCTCAATTTCTTCCAAATTTCATTCACTTGTTTAATAATTTTAGTATCTTAATTTTGTGCTAGTTTTTGTGGTGATTTTTGTTGATTGGCTTTGAGGGGTATGTTGGGTATGATTGGGATGATTATTGAGTAATCAAGTTGTCCTCAACTTCCATAAAACTCTCCTTGTGCCATTTATTTTTTATCACCTCAAATTACTAGTTCATATTAGGTTGCTTTGTTTCTTAATTTTGCACTTTTGTATATCAATTATGGTGGCCATTTCCTATCCTTTGTTCAAGCATTTATGATTCTTTGACTCCTCACTATATTTGCTACAAAATGTGTTAAGAGGTGTAGAAAAATTGTTTCAAAAAAAAAAGAAGAAGAAAAGAAATCAAAAGTGTAAAATAAGTAAAAAAAAAAAAAGAGTTAGTAAAAAGTGCTAAAAACAAGTAAAAAGAGTACAAAAAAATAAAATAAAAATTAGTGCACCTCAAAATTATTAAAAAATTCAAAGGAGTGTTAAATTTTATTGAAATTTGCTTGCATTTATTTGACTATGATTTAGCTACCTTGCTTTACAATTGTGCAAATCATTGAATTTGTTGAGTCTTTTTTGTTTTAAGTCCAATTCTGTTTTAGGCCCATTCTAGGAATTTTTTTTTGTGTGCCAACTTTCTTTCTACACCTTTTATTTCTTGCTTGTCCTTATTGGCTTTCTTTGTGTTTGTCAAATAAATTCTTTCCACTTGGATGTGTTCCTATTCTTGTTAAGTGCTTTTTATTGCTTTTTGGTTTCAAATTCTACTTCCCTTGGTCTCTTGCTTGGGCGCTTGTTTTCTCTTGGTAGGTAGCCAAATTGTTGAAATTTTCACAAGGGTAGCATCTTTAGGAAGTGTTGATTTAAAACCAAGGAAGAGGAGACTTGAAAAGGAGGCCAAGACTAGAGTGATACACTTGGTGAGGAGCACTTGAAGAAAGGAGCTACATTCAACTACTTTTAATTTTCTTTGTTTAATTTGGGTGTATTTTTAAAGGACATTTTAATTAGAGGTATTGGATGCCCATAAGGGTCACCTCTTTTGTGTGTAATAAACCTTAGTTTCTCGTTTTAGTGTGGATAAGGAATTGGTACCCCTTATTCATACTTAGGAGCACGTTAGAATCCTTTAGCTTTGCTTTAAATTTATTTATTTGCTTTCAACGTTTTAGAAAGTGTTAGAGTTCCAAAGACTCTTAACACTTTAGGAGAAAACAAAAAAGAGAGGAGTGTTTTGCATATTAGTTCCCTAGGTCTTACACTTTGACATGTTTTCACACACTTCTAGGAGTGTTAGGAGTAGTAATGAAACTAGGGAAAATAAAGGAGAAGAATGTGAGAATAGAATAAAAGAAAAGAATGAGAAGGGTGATAAACCATCATCCATTTCATGGTGCTTGGAACCTCAAGGAAAAAGATCAAGGGAGGCATGCATCAAGGTTCATGTGCTTTTAGTTTCAAGCATATTCTTAAAAAAAAAATTCTAAAATAGTTGCTCAATTCCCTTTGTCTTTATTTTCCTTATACGTATAATTAGTAGCTCATTTGTGTGGTAAAGGTAGTTCTTGTTTGTGGGTGCTTTCACTCAAGCTATAAGTTTGGTATTTGTGTTCAACAAATTACTAAAAACTTAACAAAGCTTGAGTCCAGTGGCACACCAAACTACTAAACCATGAACGCATCCATAACTACTTTGCATTTTGAAGTCATTTCTAGTAGTACCTAAATTGTTGCTTTTAATTTTCTTTATTGTTCCAAGCACATAATTCTTTGTTATTAAGCACTAAATTCACAATCAATTTAGGTACATCTAGTAAATATTCAAAAAAAAAAACAAGAGAACAAAGTCTAAAATAAAATACAAAAAAAAAAACTATGAAGGATTCAAAAAAAAAAAAAAAAAGAGAACAAACAAAAGAAAAGAAAGTTTGAAAAATTCATTTGATGTACCTAACCTAAAATTAGCAAGTGCTTTAACTTTGAACTTGGAACCTTAAAAGAAATTTTATTACTTTTGGTACACTAGAACTTGATATTTGTGTCTTTCTACTCTTTAATCTAGTGTCATTCTTAGGTATTCCATTGTGTGCTCTCTTTCTTTTGTTTACCTTTTAGTTGTTGCTTGTCTTTTAAATCATGTTTCTAGTTTGTCTTATATACTCTTACCATTTGGTTAAGTGTCCTTTTGATTGTGTTATCTTTTATTGCTTTTTGAGTTTCTATTCGCACCTCCCCTTGCTACTTTTGGTTTCTTTGGTTTGTGTGTTAGTGCCACTTTTGGGAGAAAGCTTGAAAAAAGGATCTTACCACAAGGTTAGCATATTTTGGAAGGTTGGACTAAGAGCCTAAGGGATCACCTCAAAAGGAAACACACCTAGCCTTGAGGACTTTGATCTGAGGGAGCATTTGGGGAATCATTTTTTGAAGACTTTACTTTTTCTTTAATTTGGGTGTATTAGTTTTGTAGTTAGGAGTTTGAGTGCCCTTAAGGCCCTCGCTTTCGTTGTAATAAGATTTAATTAATTATTTAGTTTCTCGAAAATTAGGTGAAGAAGGAAGAAGTGGTACACTTCCTTCAACACCTTAGGAGCTCGATTTAGATCCCTTCTCTTTTGAATTTTTGCTTTAAAATTATTGCTTTATTTTTCTTATTCAAAACACTTAGAAGGCTAAAGAGTTCCAAAGACTCATCAAGCCATTTTAGGCAAGAAAACACAAAAAGAGAGGAGTGTTTGTTTGTGAAAAGTTTTTAGCCACCTTTTTCCTCTTAGAAATTCAAGCACAATGATATCACACACCCACTCTAGTGCTCATAGTTATTCATCAAACAAGAGTGTAAACCAAAGAAATATTTCTAAAGATTACACTTTAGAAAACTTAAACATGGACTTTAGGGAGTGGATGGCAAAAGAACAAGAGAGAAGAGAAGAAAAAAGGAGAGAAAAAGAGTCCAAGGAGAAAAGAAAAATAAAAGAAAGAGAGGAAGAAAAGAGAGAAAAAAGAGAGAAGAAAGAGAGAAGAATAAGAGAAAGGAGAGAAGATGAAGAAAAGAGAGAAAGAAAAGAAAGAGAAAGAAGAAGAAAAAAGAAAGCATGGGAATGTGAGAATTACAAAATCAAAGGGATAGTCTTAGGTTCCCCATCTAGACATACCCATAGGAGTGAAAGTGAGGAAGAATACTACAATCATCCTAGGAGAAACTCCCATTCATCCATGCATAATAAAGGGGCCCCTCTAAGGGATCCCAAATTTGATCTCCCCCCATTTCATGGGAGGGAAGATGTGGAAGCCTACCTTGATTGGGAAATCAAGGTAGAACAACTCTTCACTTGCCATGAGGTAAGAGAAGAAAGAAAGGTTCCAATGGCAACCCTTAGCTTCCAAGGGCATGCCATGCATTGGTGGGTTGGGTTAACCAATGAGAGAATCCGCACCAATATGCCTTCCATAAGATATTGGAATGATCTTGGAAGTGCTCTAAGAAGAAGGCATATTTCCTCTTGGTATGAAAGAGATCTTTTGAATAGACTCCAAAGGCTAAGGCAAACCAACCTTAATATAAAAGAGTATAGACAAAAGATGGAACTTCTTATCTTGAGGGTGGGTATCATTGAGGAACCCAAGGCCACTATGGCAAGGTTTTTGTGTGGGTTGAGCCCCGAAATTCGTGATAAGGTGGAGCTCTTCTCATACAATTCCCTTGATGAGTTAGTTCAACTTTGCATCAAGGTGGAAAATCAACTTAGAAGGAAAACTTTTAAAAATGATAACCCACCTTATGTAAAGAGGGATAAACCTAAGGGGAACTCTTTCAAGAGTTACCCCAAAGAGGAACATCCCAAGCACTTCAAAGAGCATAAAACATCACATGTAGAGAGAAAAACCCCTACTACTAACTCTCATGAGAAAGTTAGTAGTATCAAATGCTTTAAATGTCTTGGGAGAGGCCACATTGCCTCTCAATGCCCTACTAAGAGAAACATCATCATGAGGGCCCAAGATGTTTATAGTAGTGAGTCTAGCTCACACTCCTCTAGTGAGAATGAAGGAGAAGGGGTTCATGCATACTAATCTTATTGTGATGAAGCCGCTTATGCATGTGAGGGAGACCTCTTAGTGATAAGAAGGCTTCTTGGAAGCCAACCTTTGAAAGTGTCCTCATCTCAAAGGGAGAACATATTCCACACTCGCTGTAAGGTGAATGACAAAATATGTTCTCTCATTGTGGATAGTGGGTCATGCTGCAATTGTTGTAGCTCAAGGTTGGTGGAAAAGCTAGCCTTGACCCCACTTCCCCACCTTAAGCCTTACAAGCTTCAATGGCTCAATGAGCAAGGGGAAATGGAGGTCAATGAGCAAGTCAAGGTTCCAATTTCCATTGGGTCTTATAAAGATGAGATCCTGTGTGACATAGTCCCAATGGAAGTTGGTCATATCTTGCTAGGAAGACCATGGCAATTTGATAAGAAAGTCATACACCATGGTCATTCCAATAACATCATCCTCACTCATAAGGATAAGCATATTAAGTTGTGTCCTCTAACACCTTCATAAGTGGCGGAGGACCAACTCATCATGAAATATAAGAGAGATGAGGAGAAAAAAAAAAGCAAAGCTTTACCCATAAAGCTTGAAAGGGGTAAGGAGGTTGAGTTGGAAGTTAGTGCCCCTTCCAAGAAAGTCATTAGTAAAGGGAGTTTATTTGAGACAAAATTGGATTTAAAGGAAGCCCCCTTAACTAACAGACCTTTCTATCTCCTCCTTTGCAAAGAGGCATCCCCAATTTCTTCCCCCTCCACTTTTTTACCTTCTAGTTCTAGCACTGCCATAGAACTTGGACATGAGAACCTACCTCAAGAGGTTCAAGAGCTTTTAAAGGAGTTTGGTGATATATTCCCTGATGAATTTCCCAAAGGACTTCCTCCAATTAGGGGTATAGAACACCAAATAGACTTGGTACCTGGGGCTAGCCTGCCTAATAGGCCTGCTTATAGGACTAATCCCATGGAGACCAAGGATATTGAATCTCAAGTACAAGAACTATTGGAGAAGGGTTGGGTTCAAGAGAGCCTAAGCCCTTGTGCTGTGTCAGTCTTGTTGGTGCCTAAGAAGAATGGCCAATGGAGGATGTGCATTGATTGTCGAGCAATCAATAACATCACCATCAAATATAGGCACCCTATCCCTAGGCACCATCAAGGAAGGTGATGAGTGGAAAACCGCTTTTAAGACCAAGTTTGGGCTTTATGAGTGGTTGGTAATGCCCTTTGGGCTTACCAATACCCTAAGCACCTTTATGAGGCTTATGAATATATCCTTAGGGATTGCTTAGGAAAATTTTGTGTAGTTTACTTTGATGACATATTAGTGTATAGCAAGAGCCTAGATGAACATGTAAGCCATCTTAGGCGCGTCTTTTGCATTCTTAGGTCACACCAACTCTATGGAAATCTTGAAAAATGTAATTTTTGTGTGGAGAGTATGGTGTTCTTAGGTTTTATAGTTAATAAAAATGGGGTTCAAGTGGACCCCGACAAAATCAAAGCCATCCAAGAATGGCCCACCCCAAAAAGTGTGACTAAGATCGAGAGTTTTCATGGTCTCGCGAGCTTTTACAGACGCTTTGTGCCTAACTTCTCCACACTTTTCTCACCAATCAATGATTTGGTGAAGAAGGATACTCCTTTCCTTTGGGGTGAAAAAAAACAAAAAGCCTTTGAACTTATCAAAGAGAAACTGACCCATGCACCAGTTTTAGCTCTTCCTGACTTTTCTAAAACTTTTGAGCTAGAGTGTGATGCATCGGGAGTGGGTGTGGGAGCTGTGTTGTTACAAGGTGGTCATCCCGTGGCTTATTTTAGTGAAAAACTAAATGGAGCTGCCTTAAACTACCCCACCTATGATAAAGAGTTTTACTCTTTGATAAGGGCCCTTCAAACTTGGGAACATTATCTTGTACCCAGGGAGTTCATCATTCATAGTGACCATGAGTCACTTAAGTATTTGAAGGGTCAAGGCAAGCTTAATAAAAGGCATGCTAAATGGGTAGAATTTCTTGAGACTTTCCCTTATATCATCAAATACAAGAAAGGAAAACATAATGTGGTGGCTGATGCTTTGTCTCGTAGACATACCCTTTACACCACCTTAAGTGCAAAGATTCTTGGATTTGATAATATTAGAGAAATGTATCTTTCTGATAAGGATTTTGGATCCATTTATGCTACCTCTACATTTGCATGTAAAACCCAAAATGGGTTCTTTGTGAGTGAGGGGTACCTTTTCAAAGGTAGCAGACTTTGTGTACCCCAAGGATCTATGAGAAATCTGTTGACAAAAGAGAGCCATGAGGGTGGGCTCATGGGCATTTTGGAATTAACAAAACTCTTCTGCTTTTACAAGAAAAATTCTTTTGGCCCCATATGAAGAAAGACATCTATAGACATTGTCGTAGATGCATTGCTTGCTTGCAAGCTAAGTCTAAGACAATGGCTCATGGATTGTACACACCCTTACCTGCTCCTTCTGCACCTTGGCTGGATATTAGTATGGATTTCATCCTTGGCCTGCCTCGAACCCAACGAGGTGAAGACTCTATCTTTGTGGTGGTAGATAGATTTTCAAAAATGGCTCACTTTATACCATGCCACAAGATAGATGATGCGAGCAACATCGCGAGACTTTTCTTTAAAGAAGTTGTCCGTTTACATGGAATTCCCCAATCCATAGTCTCTTATAGAGATGTGAAGTTCCTTAGCCACTTTTGGAAAACATTGTGGGCAAGGCTAGGAACTAAACTCTTATTTTCTACCACATGTCACCCCCAAACTGATGGGCAGACTGAGGTAGTAAATAGATCTCTATCTACTATGCTTAGGACACTTCTTCGAGGAAATCACAAGTCTTGGGATGAATACCTACCCCATATTGAGTTTGCATACAACCGGGTGGTTCAAAGGACCACCAAGCATTCTCCCTTTGAAGTTGTTGATGGCTTCAACCCCCTCACTCATCTTGATATCTTGCCCTTACCATTCCCTTCTTCTGTTCACAAAGAAGGAATAGTAAGAGCGGATTTTGTTAAAAAATTACATGAAAGGGTAAAGGCCAACATTGAACATCATTCAAAGGAGTATGCTAGTAAAGCCAATAGGGGTAGGAAAGAAATTATCTTCAATGAAGGGGATTGGGTATGGCTTCATTTGAGGAAGGATCGCTTCCCTACTCAAAAGAAGTCCAAGCTTAGCCCCCGAGGAGATGGTCCCTTTCAAGTCCTCAAGAGAGTGAACAACAATTCATACATATTAGATCTCCCTGAGGACTACGGTGTCAGTACTACCTTCAATGTTTGTAATTTGATCCCTTTTGTAGGTACTGATGAAGAAGAGGAGGACCTATCAGATTTGAGGTCAAATCCTTCCCAAGGGGGAAGAGATGATGCATTCTCCCCAAGCAAGGGCCCTATCACTAGGGCCATGGCTAGGAGAATAGAAGAAGACATGGCTAGAGTAGAAGGAGGAAGATCTCACCTCCATATGATCATCAAGTTATGCAAGTCATGACTTATTTACTTGTAATTTTTATTTTAGGAACCTAGGATTTTATTTTGGACATGTATTAGTCCATTTAATTTTCTAGGAGGTGTCTTAGTAATAAAAAGGGGTAAGATTAGCTTTTGGGCCTTTATTTAGGAAATAAGAGGGTAGTTTGATAACTACACCCTCTTTTCCTAAATAAAACCCAAAACTAATAAAGAAGTAATCTTGGCCCTTGGATGAGGTAGCTTGGGCACCAATTCTCATCTAAAGGAGGGGATTGATTGGACTTTGGGCTTCAATCCTCCTCCCTTGGATGACTCCTTTTAATCCTAGCCCTTCCTTTCCTTCTTGACTTGTCCAAGAGGTTAGCTCCCTCTATAAAAAGGTGCTCCTTCATAGTCTTTTATTTTTTACACTTTATTGAATGGAAAAACCTTGAGTTAGCCAAAATTCTCTTAGTGTCCACCCTTCTCTCTTTGAGAATTCCTTAGGTTTTTATCAAGGGTTCCATCCCTTGTGGCAAACTTTCCCTCTTAGGCTTATCTTACCTTAAGTGGCTCCTAAAACCACCTCACTTCTTACCTTTCCATAAATCATTTCACGAAAGAAGAAAACCTCTAGAAAAAGATCAAGGGAGGTATGCATCAGGTTAGAGAGAGGGTCTCAGTTCTAGTGAGAGAAAAAATGAATTTTGGAAGTAAGTTTGGAGAAAAATATCTCAAAGGTGATTGGAAGCTATGGGAGTTTTACACCATTCGTAGGCAAGCCTCTTATCAAGGTAAAGGTGGAGGGGGATTTTATAAGCCACGTGAGGTGTTAGTCTTAATAAGTTGTGAGTGTTATTGCTTTCAATGGATTGATGTTGTATTGTGATTTGAATGTTAAGTGTTTATTACTTTATGTTATTTACTTGACTTGTAAACGTTATTACTTTGATTATATAATTGTAACGTGTATTCAAAGGCAAACTAAGTATGCTCTGTGGTTGCGGTTCACCCGATCTTCCACATCAGAAAAGTTGTCTTTGGGTAATGTCTGATATTGTTAATGTATTGATATAATTTTGAGGAATGGTAAAGTTGTTAAGTTATGAATGAATGATATTAAGTGACATTTAATTGGTGAATAATGGATTAGTAGTGTGTGAGATTATAAGGTGAACTTAGTATAGATTTCTAGGTTCCCTAATGGAGAGATAATATTGGTGTCCGTATGAAATAGAATCAAAGAGTTGTACTTGTACACTTTACGAGGTAAATTGAGATCGTTAGAGTATATCTCTATTTGAAGGAAGGATTGCATTTGTGATTATTTGGCTAAAAGAATGCCTGTATATTTTAGATTATTGGGCTAAAAGACTGCCAAGATATTGTTGGCTGGAAGAATGTCGGGATATTATTGCTGAAAGACTGTTGGGATATTGTGGGCTAAAAAAGTGTCAGGATGTTGTGATAATTGGGTTGAAAGACTATTTGTGTGATTGTGCTACTTGGGCTGAAAGACTGTCTGTGTGAATGTGTCATTTGGGCTGAAAGACTACTTATGTGACTGTGATATTTAGATTAAAGGAATATTTATTTATATTAAAGTTTGAGCCATTAGGATTGTTGTGAACCCCTATGTTTACATAAGAACAAAATGAGTTTTGTAATTAGAAGAGTGAGATTTAATTGTATGATGAAGTAATGTGGAACTGAGTCCTAAGATAAACCTTAGGCCCTATAACGTGTTAATTTATTAAGATTAACATTTATGGTTTATAAATATCTCACTCATCTGTATGTTTTCTATATGTATTTCTGTTTCATATATGTTCGGGGTATGAAGATGATCTTGATCGAATAACTAAATATTTTCTTTTATGTATCCTGGTTAGTATATATATTGTTTGTACTAAGTTTAGTTTCTATTGTTGGGGATTCACTGTTCTGAATTAGATTAATTTGGGGTAGTGGTTATGATTGATATTTGATATACTCCAAACAAATATATAAAAGTTATTTTTATGAAATTAATATTGTTGTTCAATAATTATTATATATTGTTTTAAAGGAAATTATAGTTCTTTATGTAATGTTTAGTTTTGGAAAACTCGTCATAATTGGATAAATATATTTGATAATTTTTCCACAAATTAATAAATGAATTGGGTAGAAATTTTGGTCGTTACAATAATGGTATTAGAGTAGTTATTCCTGTCAAGCCAGTGGTATGGACTTGACTATTGCTTATTTATGTGTTCTTCCATTTTCTATTGAAAAACAAAAATGTAAGATAGATAAATTTGTTCTTGCATCCTCTATTGAGAAACAGACATGTAAAATAGAAACCAAGAAAGAATATAGAGCTAAGAGACAAATAGTTATAACTTATAAGCATATATTAGATACCATGAGGAAGTTGTTGCAAGAAAGGAACTTGGAATTTTATTTATATTGGTTGAGATACAGTAAAAGTAGGAAGTACAATTTTGAGAAAAGTTCTGGCTAAGGAAAGACTTGGTACTTAAGAATGTCCCTTGTGACTCACCTCTCTTTCCTAGGAACTGACTTGGGGATGTTCCAATTACTATATACAATATTTCTCTAATCAAAGTATTATTCTAAGGAAGACTAAATCAATGAATTCCCTTTCAGGAAAAGATACAGTCAGGCCAAATCATACACAAGAATTATTGGAATAAATGACAACAATGTTGGAAAATATAAATCAAGAACAAAACACTGAACCTGTAGACTATTGGAAAATAGAAATATTCTACAAAAACAATCCACCAAGGTTTAAAGGAGGCTTTGACCCTGATAATGCACAATGGTATGTCTTGATGTAGATAAGATTACATTTGCAACTTTTATACTTAGTGGGGAGGCTGAAATGGTGGAAATTCACTAAACAACAAATGCAAGTTGAAGAAAAACCCGTTATGTGGGAAATCTTAGGACAAAAATTTATAGAAAGGTATTTTCCCGAAGATCTCCAAAGGAGAAAGGAAGTTGAATTTCTGAATCTTCATCAAGGAAGTATGTCTATAGGTGAATACGTTGCAAAGTTTGATGAACTATCAAAATTTTGTCCTTACTTCAACGAAGCAGCTTGATGCATGCCTCCCTTGATCTTTTTCTAGAGGTTTTCTTCTTTGGTGAAATGGTTTATGGAAAGGTAAGAAATGAGGTGGTTTTAGGTGCCACTTAAGGTAAGATAAGCCTAAGAGGGAAAGTTTGCCACAAGGGATGGAACCCTTGATAAAAACCTAAGGAATTCTCAAAGAGAGAAGGGTGGACACTAAGAGAATTTTGGCCAACTCAAGGTTTTTCCATTCAATAAAGTGTAAAAAATACAAGAGTGCGAAGAAGCACCTTTTTATAGAGGGAGCTAACCTCTTGGACAAGTCAAGAAGGAAAGGAAGGGCTAGGATTAAAATGAGTCATCCAAGGGAGGAGGATTGAAGCCCAAAGTCCAATCAATCCCCTCCTTTAGATGAGAATTGGTGCCCAAGCTACCTCATCCAAGGGCCAAGATTACTCCTTTATTAGTTTTTGTTTTACTTAGGAAAAGAGGGTGTGGTTATCAAACTACCCTCTTATTTCCTAAATAAAGGCCCAAAAGCTAATCTTACCCCTTCTTATTACTAAGACACCTCCTAGAAAATTAAATGGACTAATACATGTCGAAAATAAAATCCTAGGTTCCTAAAATAAAAATTACAAGTAAATAAGTCATGGCTTGCATAACTTGATGGTCATATAGAGGTGAGATCTTCCTCCTTCTACTCTAGCCATGTCTTCTTCTATTCTCCTAGCCATGGCCCTAGTGATAGGGCCCTTGCTTGGGGAGAATGCATCAGAGCTGGTGAACAATCACGTTCAAAATTCAAAAATAGACTTCAATTAGATATCAAGCAAACAATCGGATAACTCGAAATGAACTTTTTTCCTATTCTTGTAAATCATTGTAGAATTTATGAGGATGATACCAAAGAAAAGAAAACTCAGTGGAGGCTAGAAGAACCACTAAAGCATAAAGGAAATAAGCATTTCAACAAGAGCAAACCCTATCAACATCCTTCATAGGAAACCCAGTATACTTTGAAATACAAAGTTTATATTCCTAACAAAATTTCCAATCTTGTAAACCCTATTAAATGTTTCTGTTATAAAAGGCCACATTCAGTAAAGAACTGTGATATTAGACATAACTTGCTATAATTATGGTAAAAAGGTCCATTACAACAGAGAATGTAAAAGACTCAAGAAGAAGCTTAACAATAATTACCATAATGAAACAAGGAAAAGCCAAAAAGAAGGAACTAAGACCCCAGACGAAATTTTTACTGTGAACGATAAGGAAGTTGTTCAAAATGAGGAACTTGATTGAGGAATGGAATGATTATCTATTATACATGACCCTCATGACAAAGACTTGACTTTTGAGACCATCCCTATCAACTAGTAAATTTTCGTATGATATAAATCATTTAGCTTTCTGTTATGAATATATCTAGTTTATCTTCGATGAAATGAAAGTTTTTCTCTTGGAATCTAAACTAAGTTTTATGATCATTACTTATAATAAATTATCTTTAGAGAATAGTAGAATTTAGAAGTCCACTAGAATAATCAATTAGTAAAGAATTTCATTAAGTATCATATTTTCCTAAGAAATATTTGAGGATTAGTACTATAGGTTTTAAGGAAGTTGTATAGAGAATTAGTCAAAATGTAAAATTTTTATAGAACATGCAATCTCATGAGATAGAATTATAATTAATCATCCAAGAATAAAAATTAAAATTAGAATATTATAGAGATATATAGTTCCTTAAGATTGACAGAAAATCATAGGAAATTCATTAAAATTAGTATTTCCTTCATTAAGTTAATCCTTTTGAATAGAATGTTGTATGAAAAAGTAGTTCTAATAGTATAAGAAAAACTGATAATGATTCTACTCGATCCTATTGAAGAAAATGAGGTATATTGTGATATCTTAGGACAAAAATTAAGATATGTGTTAATACAAGAAGAGAAAATGGTAGTTTATGTATCAAGTAGATTAGAAAAGATATGGTTGATTATCTTGATCATGATTTATAATTAGCTACAATGGTATCTATACTTAAGACCTAGAGATATTATTTGTATGAGGTAAAACTTAAAGTATTTAGCAATCCTAAGAACTTGAGATATCAATTTAATTAGAGAGAGCTAAACATAAGGTAACATACGTAGATAGAATTTCTTAAGGATTACAATATCACCTTGGAAAAGCCAACATAGCAATTAGTAAATCTCTGCGTGTATCTATGATGATGTTGAAGGAATTAAAATTATTTAAAGAAGTGAACTTATCCATAAGAAGTAAGACCCAAGGTTCTTTACTTAAAGGTGTTGATAATCTCTAGTGAATTTTAAAGCTAATTAAGAAAAGCATAAGTTAGAGATTAATAGTTGCAAAGGACAAAATTGATTAAGGGGTAGGAGAAAAGTAATAAGAAATTCCATAAGAATATAATAGAAATTATCAAGTTTAAGAATAGAATTTACCTACCTAAGAGAGAAGAGAATAAGAATACTAGTACTAGAGGATGATCATAGAAGTGGGCTAAATATTCACCTGAGAGCCACTAAAATATATCAAGATATGAAGAGTATGATCTGATGGTTTAGAATAAAGTACGATGTGATTAAGCATTGTTTAGTATGTTAAAAGACAAAGATAGAATAGTAGAAACCTTTTAGTAAGCTATGATCTTTTAAGACATTCCTGAATGGAAGCAGAAGAAACTATCTATGGACTTTATAATGCCAAAGACAATGTCTGGTTATGATATAATTTAGGTAATTGTGAATTTTTATACCCATTGATATTAAATTTCTGTAGAAAGATTAGCTTGAATAAAATTAATAGATTATCTAGTGTATCTTTTAACATAGTGTAAGATAAATATCTTCTAGATTTTAGCTTAAGTTACAGAAAGCCTTAGAACTAAAATTTAAATTCAGTATACCATACTCAAACAGGTAGATAATTTAAGAGAATCATCATATTTTTTGAATACTTGTTGAGAATATGAGTTTTTAGAACATACCGGGAATAAAAATAAATTCTTACTTATGATAGTAACTTTTACCAATTATAGTTACCATTCTAGTATAAAATCTTACTAATGATGAATTACCTATTGAATTTATGGATTTAAGGATAAAAAAACCTTAGATAAGATATATCTTTGATGAAAGTATTATGGAATTGATCAATGATCAAGAAGCCAGTATAATTAGAAGAAGAGAAAAAAGATGAGTATTTCACTTATTTTTAAGGCCACCGAATTTCGAGGACGAAATTACTAAAAATGGGGGAGAATTGTAACACCGGAATTTCAATACTCACTTAGTAAGATGAAATGTTATAAATAAAGTTTATTAGGAAATTACTCTTCAAAGTTAGTAGACAAGTGTTAGAAATAAGTTCTATATGTACCTAGTTATAGGTTGGAAATTGATGTAGAATTGAGTTTAATATGTAACCAATTGTTGGAGTAGATTAAGAATGAATTATAGAACAATTTTAGCAAACTTTCTAAGTGTTCCTTACTGCCTAAGATACGCTCAACGAATATTAAGTAGTGGAATAAAATGGTGTAAAAGGTGCAAACAATGCAGAAGGAGCTAGAATCATAGTGCAGAGAATTTCGCTTAGTAAATTTTGAAGTGGTACAGCGAAGCAGTGTGGTAGTGCAAAACGGTGAGAAAATTCAGGAGATTTAGTTGAGGGAGAAAATCCGCCCAATGAATTCAGATTTTCCCAACGAATTCAGATTCTTCCACCAAATCCAGGCCAACATTTCACCTATAAATAGCCATCGAAATCAGTTGTAAAGATAAACCCTAAACCCAAAATTTTAGTGAGAGATTAGAGATAGAGGATCTGAGTTCTAGTAAGAGAAAGAAGGAATTTTGGAGGAAAATATCTCAAAGGTAATTGGAAGCTGTGGGAGTTCTTCACCACTAGTAGGCAAGCCTCTTATCAGGGTAAGGGGGAAGTTAGATTTTATAAGCCGCGTGAGGTGTTAGTCCTAATAAGATATGGGTATTATTGCTTTCAATTGATTGATGTTGTATTGTGTATTTGAATATTAATTGTTTATTACTTTATGTTATTTACTTGACTTATAAATGTTATTACTTTGATTATATAATTGTAACATGTATTCAAAGGCAAACTAAGTATGCTCTATGGTTGCGATTTATGGCTCAAACATCCACACCAGAAAAGTTGTCTTTGGGTAATGCCTAATATTGTTAATGTATTGATATTATTTTGAGGAATTGTAAAGTTTTTGAGTTATGAATGAATGATAATGGATTAGTAGTGTGTGAGATTATAAGGTGAACTTAGAGATAATATTGGTATATGTATGAAATAAAATGAGAGAGTTGTGGTTGTACACTTTACGAGGTAAAGTGAGATCATTAGATTATATCTCTGTTCGAAGGAAGGATTGCATTTGTGATCATTAGGCTGAAAGACTACCTGTATATTTAAGATTATTAGGTTGAAAGACTGTCGAGATATTGTGGGCTAAAATATTGTCGAGATATTATGGGCTGAAAGAATGTTGTGATTTTGTGGACTAAAAGACTGTCAGGATGTTGTGATAATTGGGTTGAAAGATTATTTGTGTGATTGTACTACTTGGGATGAAAGACTGCCTATGTGAATGTGTTATTTGGGCTAAAAGATTGTCTGTGTGATTGTGATATTTAGATTGAAGGAATATTTGTTTATATTAAAGTTTAAGCCATTAGGATGGTTGTGAACCCCTATGTATACGTAAGAAGGAATTGAGTTTGGTAATGAGAAGAGTGAAATTTAGTTGTATAATGAAGTAACATAGAACTCAGTCCTAGGATAAAGCTTAGGCCCTATAATTTGTTAGTTTATTAAGACTAACATTTATTATTTATAAATATCTCACTCATCTGTTTGTTTTCTATATGTACTTTTGTTTCATGTATATTCGGGTATGAAGATTATCTTGATCGGATAACTGCGGTGAAGATTTGTATAAATTTTATTTTATGTATGATGGTTAATATATATATATATATATATATATATATATATATATATATATATATATTGTTTGTACCAAATTTAGTTTCTGTTGTCAAGGATTCGTTGTTCTGAATTAGATTAATTTGGGGTAGTGGTTATGATTGATATTTGATGTACTCCAAACAATTATATAAAAATTATATTTATAAGATCAATACTTTTGTTCCATAATTATTCCATATTATTGTAAAGGAGATTATAGTCCTTTATCTAATGCTTAGTTTTGGAAAATTCCTCATAATTAGATAAGTATCTTTGATAATTTTTCTGCAAACTAATAAATGAATTGGGTAGAAATTAGGATCGTTACATTGGTGATCTCTCTTTCTTTTTCCCCTCACTCGCAATGGTTTGAACACAGTGTGGAAAAACCTCCACCTCGAGGCTGGCAGTCGTAGATCAATTCCTAGAGGAGATGCATGAAATATGCCAGGAAGCATAGGAGGCTCGTGCTTGAGACACTAAGGCTAACGAGCGAAGCTGGGAAGCACGAGCGAATGCTCAATGCTAGGTTGAGGCTGCTCAATAGGAGCTTAGGGCTCAGATAGCCACCCTTTCGGCACACGAACCTTGACATCTATTCGGAACCTCATCCATTATTCCTAAAGATCGAGGCCGGATGAATTTCCCTTCATTTCCTCGATCCTAACTGCCATTTGAGAAAGTTTTGTTCACAAATTCTAATTAGTGGCGGAAATGACGCGATTAGGTGCAAAATGTTTGCGGGACCCTAAGCGGATCCACCCTAGATTGGTTCAGCACGCTACCTAATAGGGATATCACTCGATTTTAAGACTTCTCCACATTGTTCATAACTCAATTTGCAGCAAACAGACAAAAAATAGCATATCTGGCTGACCTCTTTGACATAAGGCAAAAGCTAGACAAGACTTTGAAAAAATACTTGCATGCTTCAGTGGGGCCACTATCAGAGTCTAGGACCCTAATGAGAGGATGTCCATTACTGCTTTTATCAAGGGTCTTTGAGCTAGCCCGTTTGACGAATCCTGGTTCATAAGGAACCCAAAAATATGGCAAACATCAAAGCTCGTGCTATCTGCCACATCAATGCAGAAGAAGTGATGATGTAGAAAACAGCTAGGAGAAAGACAAGATAACAAACAGACCTAAGTCCCCCAAGAAGGATGATAAGGTCAACCACCACTCAGAGGACAAGAGGAAAGACATCAACAACAAATCAGGTCGAGGATGATGCGAGTACAGTGAGGTCAATAAGCCCAATGGCTTACCCCATCCCAGACCACACTACTAAGAGTACGACACGCAGAACCTACCTCAATCACAATCCTGCAAAGGTAGGTTTTGCAGGATGACAACACCACGAGGATGATGTAGTTTCCCCCCTCGTTCGACTGACAGTTGGGAGCTAACTGTGACCCGTGATGTGAGTTCCACCACACCTACAATCACGACACTAAGAAGTGCTATGCTCTGATAAGGAAGATCAAGAAACTCATACGAGAAGGGCATCTGCGCCGCTTCCTTAAAGACCCTAGTCAAGGTCAAAAGTAGCAACCAAGGCTACCCCTACCTCCTCTAAAGCTAAAGTGAAATTGAAAGAATGAAAGCGATCACGAGTAGCCGATCCGCAGAGACATCAACACTATAGTTGGGGGATTTGCTGGAAAAGGTCCAACAATGTCAGCAAGAAAGAGATACACTTGGGCGGTCGTTAGCATCTCAACGAATGAAAAAATCATGCGGTTAGTAGCACCAATCATCTCCTTCAATGACAAGGACTACGAGGGAGTTATACCACACAACCATGACCCAATCGTGATCTTCGCCGGCATGATTGGTTACAATCTCCACCGTATCTTGGTGGACTAAGGAAGCTCCACCGAAGTCTTGTTTTGGAACACGTACCTCGGGTTAGGAATATCCCAAGACCTCTTGAGACCCCATAATGAAGTCTTGGTTAACTTCACGAGTGAATAGGTAGAACTAAGAGGCTATGCAGACCTTCGCACTATTATCGACTCTGAAGAATCAGCCAAAATAATCATGATTCATTATTTGGTGATAAACGTTCATCATCGTATAACATTTTGTTGGGACGATCAGTCCTTAATGCCTTAGGAGCAGTCGTCTCGACACCGCATTTAAAGATAAAGTACTCTCTCGAGGAGGGTCACGTGGGGGTCATTAAGATTGACCAAGAAGCAACCTAAAAATGCTATGAGGAAAGCCTAAAATGCAGGCACACCTACTTGGTTGGTGATAGCAGCCAAGTCCACCTACTCAACCTTGATCCATGGGGTGACCTCTTGCTTAATATACTAACATCGGTAGACTAACTGAAACCAATCGATATAGATAGAGGAAAAGTCTACATAGGAAGTGACCTAGAAGCCGAAGTAGAAGTTGTGATTATTAGGGTACTATGACGTAACGCCCACGTGTTTGCTTGGAGCTTGGCTGACATGCCAGGGATCGACCCTGACTTTGTTAGCCACTAGCTGACCATGACACCCAATGCCAAAGCGGTCATCCAAAAGCGTCGCAAATTTGGAGAGGAGAAGTGTCGGGGAAACCAGCAAGATGTTTTCAGCAGGTCATGTCTGGGAGATCCAATACCTAACCTGACTTGCCAATGTCGTTATGGTGAAAAACCAAAATAGAAAATGACACATGTGCGTCAACTTCACTGACTTGAATGAAGTCTACCCCAAAGACCTTTACCTTCTGCTAAGTATCGACAAACTAGTTGACATAACATCGGGCTACGACCTGCTGAGCTTTATGGACACTTACTCAAGCTATAACCAGATAGGCATACACCCCTCTAATAAGGATAAAACTGCCTTTATAACCGACCAGCAGAACTTATGTTACAAGGTGATGCCATTCGGCCTGAAAAACGTTGAGATCTATGTAGATGACATGATCATTAATTCGCTCATCGCCACCACATGAGAAGTGCTCACTCGGCGTCAAAGCGAGTAAGTTCTTGGAATGCATACTTTCGATCGACTTATGGACCGCATACTTTCGAGCATCATTGGAAGAAACATTGAGGTCTATATGGACAACATGGTCGCCAAGTCGCCCATCGCCACCACACACAAGAAGTGCTCATTCAGCGTCAAAGCAAGTAAGTTCTTGGGCTTCATGCTCAACAGCAGAGGAATAGAAGCGAACTTTGAAAAGTGCTCCATTATTCTAGAAATATGCTCACCCACATTTGTAAAGGAGATTCAGGCTCTAACAAGACACATCACCTTCTTTTCGAGATTCTTTTCTAAGTTAGATGACTAGGCCTTCCCATTTTTCCAATGCCTTTGCAAAAGTGATAATTTTTAGTGGACCACAGAATGCGACCAAGCTTTCATCGAGCTCAAAGACTACTTTTCCAAGCCCCCAATCTTATAGCGTCCCTGCCCTGACATGTCAATCTAAGTCTACCTCTCTGCATCTGCAAAAGACATCAACTCGGTCTTGGTTCAGGAGATCAACAATAGGCAAATCCCAGCATACTTTATTAGCCATGTGCTCCACTGCGCGACAATCAAATACCAACAGATAGAAAACTGATGCTAGCCTTACTAGTCACAGCCCATAAATTACATTATTGCTTCCATAGTTTCCAGACGATCGTATCCATCAATCAACCCATTTGAAGATACTCTACAAGCCTAACTTGGCAGAACGAATGATGAAATTGGCCATCAAGCTGTCCGAGTACAACATCTTATTCGAACAACGCAATTATGTAAAGGCCCAAGTTCTTTCAGACTTCCTGCTTGAGCTATCACCACCGCCCTCAAGTACAGTTGAATGTTTCACCTGGTTCTTGTTGATCAACGGCTCCTCCAATAAGAAAGGCAACAATGCAGGAATCATACTAGAAGGTTCTGATGGCGTAATGATAAAATAATCCCTATGTTTTTCCTTCCACGCCAGCAATAATCAAGCAAAGTACGAGGTCCTGATCGTTTGGATGTCGCTAGCAAGGGAAATGGGCATCAAAGAGCTATCAATTTGCAGCAACTCACAGTAGTTGACAGGGCAAGTAGTCGACACCTACTAGACAAAAGACCTTCAATTGATGAAATACCTCCACTGAGTCAGTGATACTCGTGTCTTCTTCACTCGCTTTAACATGCATCATGTTCCCCAAGACCAGAACAACTGAGTCAATTTGCTCTCAAAACTAGTCAGCACAAAGAAGCTTGTCCGCAATCAGTTTCGGTGTATTAGGAGTATCTGTATTTATATAAGCTTTCATATTCGTGCTTATCCTAATAGTTGGTTCAGTTTATGCATGGCTCAGTAATCTAGAAGACATTGTCAAGTCTAAGCATCTCATCACCAGAATCAGGCACTGTCTTCTTCGTCGCAGAGGAACTCAACTCTTGGATGAGACCCATTATTGAATACCTTGACGAGGGCATCCTTCTTCCAAAAAAGCAATCATCCAATAAACTAATTAGAGCAGCCACCCGCTATACGCTGATCAATGGTGTCCTTTACCAAAGAGGGCTGGCCACCGCCCTATTGTGTTGCCTGTCACCAATTCACGCTGACTTCGTCATGAAAGAAGTTTATAAAGGGTGGTGTAGGAGCCCCATCGGGGAGCACATCTTAGGAGACAAAATCCTAAGGGTTGGATACTACTAGCCCTGGCCCCCAAAGTCGCTGCACTCGATCTCATCCACCTGGCCATTCAACAAATAGGGCATTGACATTCTCGAGCCCTTCCAAGTGGCAACCTAGTAGCTAAAGTTCTTAATTATGGTTGTCGAATACTTCAACAAATGGATTGAGGCTGAACTTGTTGCCACCATCATAGTTGACCGAGTCTGATGTGATCTTTGATGATCACGTGCCTAAAGGATCCTTTCTAAGGTCACCTGGAAGGGAAATGGATTTATGGAAAGGAAAGGAATGGGGTGAGGCGCCACAAATACTAGGTTTGATAAGCCAAAGGGGAGAGGCCACAAGGGAGGGGTCCCTTGATAACTCTTAGAAGCTCTCACAAAGGAGAAAGGGGGACACTCAAAGGTAAGAACCTCAACCAATATGGTCTCTAGGATTAAATTCAAGTGTAAAAAATACAAGTGAGGGAGGAGCTCCTATTTATAGAGGTAGCTAACCTCTTGAACAAGATAACCTAAAAAAGAAGGGTTAGGATTAAAAGGAGAGATCTAAGGGAGAAGAATTGAGAAACAATTCCCTCCTTAGATCATCAAACTTGGTGCCCAAGTTTCTCAAACCAAGGGCCAAGATTCCTTCTTATTAGCTTAGGGGGTTTATGTAGAAAACAGGGGTGTAGATATCAAGGTTACCTCTTATTTCCTTCATAAAGACCCAAAAAGCTAAATCCACCCTCTAAATTCCTAAGACACCTCCTAAAAATAAAAAATGGACTAAATACATGTCCCAAATTAAATTCTTAATGCTCCTCAAAATTAAAATAAAGGAAAATTACATTTTATTAACTAAAGTCTCTAGCCTAATATCTTCACTCTCCATAGGAGGTGAAGTCTTCCTTTGTCTACAAGGGCTAGGTCTCCTTCAATCCTTCTAGCCATGGCCCTAGTGATAGGTCCTTGGCTAGGCATGGTCACATCATCTCCTCCCCCTTGAAGAGGATTTGACCTCAAATCCATGGGGTCTTCGTCATTTTCAGCACCTACAAATGGAGACAAATCAGAAACATTAAAACTGGTGCTTACCCCATAATCCTCTGGCAGATCTAAAACATAGGCATTATTACCGATCCGCTCAAGGATTTGGAAAGGTCCATCTCCTCTAGGGCTAAGTTTGGACTTCCTTTGAGAAGGAAATCTATCCTTTCTCAAGTGAAGCCATACCCAGTCGCCCTTTTCAAAGATGACTTCTTTCCTCCCCCTATTGGCGAAAGTAGCATCTCTCAAGGATTGGCGCTCTATGTTAACATTAACTCTCTCATGTAATTGTTTTACAAAAATGGCTTTTGCCTCTCCTTCTTTATGCACAGCAACAGAAAGAGGAAGAGGTAAAAGATCTAGAGGAGTACGAGGATTAAAGCCATAGACCACCTCAAAAGGAAAATGCTTGGTGGTTCTATGAAACACCCGGTTATAAGCAAATTCAATGTGGGGAAGGTACTCATCCCAAGACTTATGGTTGCCTTTAAGGAGAGCCCTCAGCATAGTGGATAAAGATCTATTCACCACTTCTGTTTGCCCATCAGTTTGAGGGTGACAGGTAGTGGAGAAAAGAAGTTTAGTTCCCAGCTTAGCCCAAAGAGTTTTCCAAAAATGGCTAAGGAACTTCACATCCCTATCTGACACTATTGAAGAGGGTATACCATGCAATCGGACAACCTCTTTAAAGAAAAGTCTTGCAATGTTGCTCGCATCATCCACTTTGTGGCAGGGAATAAAATGGGCCATTTTTGAAAATCGGTCCACCACCACAAATATGGAGTCTGCACCTCGTTGGGTTCTTGGGAGCCCAAGGATGAAATCCATGCTAATATCCTCCCAAGGTGCAGAAGGAGCAGGTAAAGGTGTGTATATTCCATGAGGCATTGCTTTAGACTTTGCTTGCAAGCAAGCTATACATTTAGAGCAATGTCTATGGACATCTCTACGCATATGGGGCCAAAAGAATTTCTCTTGTAAAAGCATGAGGGTTTTTGAAATCCCAAAATGCCCCATGAGCCCACCTTCATGACTCTCTTTTGTAAGTAAGTTCCTAATTGATCCTTGGGGTATACAAAGCTTACTCCCTTTTTAAAGATACCCCTCACTGATGAAGTACCCATCATGGGCCTTTAATGCAAATGCAGATGCAGAGGTACCAAATATGGGGCCGAAATCCTTATCAGACGGATACATAGCCTGAATGTCATCAAATCCCAAGATTTTTGCACTCAAGGATGAATAAAGGGCATGACGCCTAGAAAGAGCATCAGCCACCACATTTTGTTTTCCTTTCTTGTACTTGATGACATAAGGGAAGGATTCAAGATATTCCACCCACGTTGCATGCCTTTTGTTCAATTTACCTTGACCCGTCAAATATTTTAGTGACTCATGGTCACTATGAATGACAAACTCCTTGGAGCAAGGTAATGCTCCCAAGTTTGAAGGGCCCTAATTAGAGCATAAAACTCCTTATCATAGGTGGGGTAGTTGAGGGGGGCACCATTGAGTTTTTCACTGAAATACGCAATGGGGTGCCCTCCTTGCAACAAGACAGCCCCCACACCTACACCAGAGGCATCACATTCAAGTTCAAATGTTTTAGAAAAGTCAGGTAATGCCAAGACTGGTGCATGGGTCAGTTTATGCTTAATTAGCTGGAAGGCTTTCTCTTGTTTCTCACCCCAAAGGAAAGGAACTTCCTTTTTCACCAAATCATTTATTGGTGCGAAGAGCGTGGAGAAATTAGGCACAAAGCGCCTATAAAATCCAGCGAGACCATGAAAGCTTTTGATCTCTGTCACACTCTTTGGGGTGGGCCATTCTTGAATAGCTTTTATCTTTTCGGGGTGAACATGAACCCCTTTTGTGCTAACTAAAAGCCTAGGAAAACTACACTATCTACACAAAAAGTGCATTTTTCTAAGTTACCAAAAAGATGATTACTCCTAAGAAGAGGAAAAACATGCCTTAGATGTCCTAAATGATCATCTAGGTTCCTAGAGTAAACTAAAATGTCATCAAAGTAAACTACACAAAATTTACCAAGGCAATCCCTTAGTACATGATTCATTAAGCGCATGAATGTGCTTGGGGCATTAGTTAGCCCAAAAGGCATAACCAACCACTCATAAAGACCAAATTTAGTCTTAAAAGCCGTTTTCCACTCATCACCCTCTTTGATCCTTATTTGGTGGTAACCACTTCTAAGATCTATTTTTGAAAATATTTTTGCCCCATGCAATTCATCCAACATGTCATCAAGACGGGGGATTGGGTGCCTATATTTGATGGTGATGTTGTTGATTGCACGACAATCAACACACATCCTCCATTAGCCATTCTTCTTGGGCACCAATAAGACTGGCACAACACAAGGGCTTAGGCTCTTTTGAACCCAACCCTTCTCCAACAGCTCATTCACTTGAGACTTAATCTCTTGGGTCTCCATGGGGTTGGTCCTATAGGCAGGTCTATTAGGTAGACTTGCGCCAGGCACCAAATCAATTTGATGTTCTATACCCCTAATGGGAGGAAGTCCTTTCGGAACCTCATTAGGGAATATGTCATCAAATTCTTTTAAAATATCTTGAACCCCTTGAGGAAGGTGCTCATGTGCATGGGCTGTGGCAGTGCTCTCAGCAGAAGAATGCAAAATGAAAGAAGGATTTGATGCTTCTTTGCAAAAGAGGAGATAAAAGGGCTTGTTAGTCAAAGGAGCTTCTTTTAAATCACGTTTAGTAGCAAATAGGCTCCTTTTACTAATATTCCCTTTCGAAGGGGCATCACCTTCTGACTCTCTCTCTTTACCCTTTTCAAGCTTTAAGGGTAAAGCTTGTTGTGCTTTTTTTTGTTTTTGTTTTTTCTCAACTCTTTTCTTTTTCATCGCAAATTGATCCTCAGCCACTTGAGAAGGTGACAAATGATACAATTTGAAGCGCTTTTCATTATGGGTGAGAATTATTTGGTTGGAGTGGCCATGTTGAATAGCATTTTTGTCAAATTGCCATGGTCTCCCCAACAGGATATGACCAGCCTCCATAGGAACTATGTCACAAAGAATCTCATCATTATAAGATCCTATGGAAATTGGAACCATAACTTGTTCATTGACTACCATCTCCCCTTGCTCATTGAGCCATTGCAATTTGTAAGGTTTGGGATGGGGCATGGTAGTCAAGGCTAGTTTTTCAACCAACCTAGAGCTACAACAGTTACAACAGGATCCACTATCAACAAGGAGAGAACATGCTTTGTCATTTACTTTACATCTTGTATGGAAGATGTTCTCTCTTTGTGACTGGCCAAGCTTTAGAGGTTGGCTTCCAAGAAGCCTTTGAACCATAAGGAGGTCCCCCTCATAAGGAAAAGCTTTCTCACACTCTTGTTCAAAAGTATGTCCCCCTTCTGCCTCACTCTCACTAGAGGAGGAAGATGAGTTATTCTCACTACAAATGTCTTGTCCCCTCATGATCATGGTTTTCTTGTTAGGGCATTGAGAGGCAATGTGGTCTCTCCCAAGACATTTGAAGCATTTGATACTACTTTGCCTTTCAGTAGGCTTAGTAGTAGGGGGTTTTCTCTCTACATGAGGTGCTTTTGTATCTTGAAAATGCTTGGGTTCCTCTTTGGGAAAACCCTTGAAAGAGTTTCCCTTAAGTTGGTCTCTCTTTGAGTAAGAGGGAGAATCTTTTTTAAAACTTTTTCTCTTGAGTTGATTCTCAGCTCTTACACAAAGTTCTACCAACTCATCAAGGTTTGAGTATGAAAGAAGTTCTACCTTATCTCTAATGTCAGAGCTTAATCCACACAAAAACCTAGCAAGGGTGGCATTGGGTTCCTCAATGATATTGGCCCTTAGTATGAGAAGCTCCATCTTTTGTCTATACTCCTCAATACTTAGGTTATGTTGCCTAAGTCTTTGGAGCCTATCCAAAAGATCCCTCTCATAATATGAAGGAATGTGCCTTCTTCGCAAACAAGTTTTTAAATCATTCCAGTAGCGAATGCCAGGCATTTGTTTACCGGTTCTATCCTTGACTAACCCATCCCACCAATGCAAAGCAGAACCTTGAAAACTAAGGGAGGCCAAAGGTACTTTCCTTTCTTCCCTAATTTCATAGCATCGAAAGAGTTGTTCCACTTTGACTTCCCAATCTAGGTAAGTCTCAACATCTTCCCTACCATGAAAATGGGGTAGGTCTACCTTTGGTTCCCTAGCATGATTTATGTTCTCTTGAGGAGAATGATGATTATATGATGAATGAGAGTGATGCTTATGTTGATTTCTATAGTATTCTTCTTCACTAGAGCTAAAATGCCTAGATGGGGATCTTATGAGAATTCCTTTATTTTTTCTATCACTTTCCCTCCCATCTCTCCTCTTACTCTCTTCTCCTCTCCTTCTCTCTTCTTCCTCTTTTTCTCTTTTTCTTTCTAGTTCTTTCCTTCTTCTCCTTTCTTCATCCTCTCTTCTCTCTCTTTGCCTTCTCTCTTCTCGCTCTTTTTTCTCTTTTCTCATTTCCAACATCTCTTTTTTTAACTCTTCCTTCTCTTTTTGTTTTTCCTTTTCTTTTATTTCTCTTTTTCTTCTCTCCTTTCTTGTTCTTTAGCCATCCATTCCCTAAATTCTAAGTTAAGGTTTTCAAGAGTGTCTCCCTTAGAAGGTTTTCTTTGGTTGACACTCTTACTTGATGAAGAACTATGTGCACTAGAATGTGTGTGGGAAGTCATGGTGCTTAGATGCTAAAAACTAAAGGGTAGGCCAAAAACTTTTTTTTTTTTCAAGCAACACTCCTCTCTTTTTTTTTTCTCACCTAAGGTGGCTTGATGAGTCTTTGGAACTCTTAGCCTCTACACGTTTTTTCAAAATAACATAAAATAAAATAAAAGTGCAAGAATGTAAAAGAGAAAGGGCTCTAATCGTGCTCCTAAGGTGTTGAAGGAAGTGTACCACTTCTCCCTTCTTCACCTAATTAACGAGGAACTACGCTAAAATTAACCAAAATTATTACAAACCAAGGGAGGGCCTTAAGGGCACTCAAACTCCCAATCTAAAATTAAGTATACACAATACAAAGAATAAAAAAAAATAAAACAAAGTCTTCACTCCAAGCTTTTTTGGTGTTTGTCTCCTTTTGATCAAGCCCCTTTGAGTTGCATCAACTCACCCCAAGAATGCTACCCTTGTTTCCTCTTGTTTGGACTTGCCAAAATTTTATATATGGAACCTTTGCCAACCTTTCCTTACCAAGGTCGAATACAACACAAGACAACAAACAAAGCTGAATAACAAAACAAGGTTCACAAATCCAAGTGGATAGATTAAACAATGACAAACTCAAAGAAGTAAAGAAGACAAGCAAGAAAACATAAGGCTCATAAAGGAAGGTAGCACACAAATAACTTTCCTAGATTAGCTCTAAGAGTAGAGATGAAAAAAGACTCAAACAAAAAAAAATGAAACCAATAGTTGCACACTTAATAAAATTTAAGTGACCAAAAACTAAAAAGCTTACTCAAGTAATTTTTTTTTTTGAATCACAATTGGTTCCTCATATCAAATGTTTCTACTATTAGGTACACAACTTCAAATTTGTCTTTCTTTTGAGTTCTTTATCTTCTTTTTTTTTTTTTAACTTGAACTTTTTCTATTTTTTTTTTAACTTTTTCTAATCATTTTGCTGCACCTAATAGCTTGTTGAATTGAAATTTTAATGAGGATTCTTGAAATAATAACACTTGAGTGAATAAGCACAAAGTAAGGTCACACAATTTTCAAGCAATGCATGCAACTAAAGGCAAAACAACTTAGTAGTTCCAAATACCACTGAACTAATGGTGCTTAAGGAATGATTTAGGGCTGATTTTGAAGTAAATTGATTGCTCAAATTACTAACACAATTCACCCAAGCTAAAATTCCATAAAGAGGCACCAATAGTGAAGGTAAACCAAGTGGAAAGCTACTAATAATTCAACATAAAACAAGAAACATATAAAGATTGAATTGAGCAAATATTTAAGAACAACAAAGAGATTAATATGCTTGAACTAAAAGCATAAAAGACTTAAGAGACTCAACAAGAGGTTCACCTCTTAGGAGCTCAATTCAAATTGTTTTTGAAGGCTTTTTTGTAAAAAATTTAAGAGGCTAAAACCTATGAAATTTAAATGAGACAAAATAGGAAACTAACATGACTAGTATTTGACAAAACACAAGATTAAGAAAAAATAACACACCTAAAAATAGAGCAAAAATTTCAGCAAGAGACTTAAAACAAAAGGCACAACAAAGTGGCCAAAGTTGATCACCACAATGGTGTGGAAAAATCCTCAACCATGTGGGTTTAATGGTCACAACTTCTTAGGCACACTTTAACATAAAAAACCAAGGGAAAATTAAGCAACTTGAACACAAAAATAAGATGCAAAGAAAGGGACAAATAAAATCGCATCAAATTAAATGGAACATAGGCGCGTAGATAGAAAACAAAAGCGCATATAATAGCAAGAATAAAAAGCTATACTACTAGACAATAAAGGAAATAGAGATGACAAAAAATGAAGGACTTTAAAATAAAGAGATCAAAGAAATAAACAACAAAGCAAAAAAAAAAATTGAGAAAGAACGTGACCTTTAGAAAGTGACTCTAATACCACTTGATGTGATCTTTGATGATCACGTGCCCAAAGGATTCTTTCTAAGGTCACTTGGAAGGACAATGGATTTATGGAGAGGAAAGGAATGGGGTGAGGCGCCACAAATACTAGGTTTGATAAGCCAAAGGGGAGACGCCACAAGGGAGGGGTCCCTTGATAACTCTTAAAAGCTCTCACAAAGGAGAAAGGACGACACTCAAAGGTAAGAACATCAACCAATATGGTCTCTAGGATTAAATTCAAGTGTAAAAAATACAAGTGAGGGAGGAGCTCCTATTTATAGAGGTAGCTAACCTCTTGAACAAGATAACCTAAAAAAGAAGGGCTAGGATTAAAAGGAGAGATCTAAGGGAGGAGAATTGAGAAACAATTCCCTCCTTAGATCATCAAACTTGGTGCCCAAGTTTCTCAAACCAAGGGCCAAGATTCCTTCTTATTAGCTTAGGGGGTTTATGTAAAAAAGAGGGGTGTAGATATCAAGGCTACCCCTTATTTCCTTCATAAAGACCCAAAAAGCTAAATTCACCCTCTAAATTCCTAAGACACCTCCTAAAAATAAAAAATGGACTAAATACATGTCCCAAATTAAATTCTTAATGCTCCTCAAAATTAAAATAAAGGAAAATTACATTTTATTAACTAAAGTATCTAGCCTAATATCTTCACTCTCCATAGGAGGTGAAGTCTTCCTTTGTCTACAAGGGCTAGGTCTTCTTCAATCCTTCTAGCCATGGCCCTAGTGATAGGTCCTTGGCTAGGCATGGTCACATCAGAGTCACTCCTTCTTCTAGCGCTCTATTATCTGTTACTGCGGGGTCCTAAAGGTAATCATCACAGATAACGGAACTCAATTTGCCAGTCACAAGGTTCAACGACTCTGCACTGATTGTGACATCTAATAGGCAAGTCGAGGCTGCTAAGTGAGCCATCCTTTGAGGTTTACGCCACAGACTAGACGAAGCCAAGTCATTGTGGTTAGACGAACTCCCCATGGTCTTATGGCCTTATCACACGACCCTGTAATCCACCACCCGTAAAATGCCTTTTTGCCTCGTTTACGACTCAAACACCATAATCCTAGTAGATATCATCGAGGCTAGCTAGAGAGTCTTGGGACCATGACGTGCACCATGTTGATAGTGAGCACACGGTTAATCTGGACACAATTGATGAAGTCAGAGAGCTCGCCTACATGAAGGAGCAAGCCGCCAAACAACGAGTTGAGACCAAATACAACACTAAGGTACGTCCTCCCACTTTAGCAAGGGTGACCTTGTCCTAAAGAGAGTGCAGCCAAACCAAATACATAATAAGCTCTTGGCCAAATAGACAGGTCCCTACCTCATCGAAAAGGTTGTCAGCAAATGCACCTACCGACTCCAAACCTTGGACGGAGGTCGCATCCGCGCATGTGGAATGTTGCAACCATGTGCTTCTACTTTAGCTAACTTCCAGCCTCGCATTACTATTTATGTGTCTTTTTAGTTCCTTTTTTCCTTTCCTATTTCCCCGTTGTTATTGCTGCTTTTGTTTTTTTTTATTTATTGTCATGGACCCCCTTCAGGGACTAGTTTTGTATTTTCTTAAGAGGAAGAGAGGTGTCGTAAATGACTGTTAGGGGTAGCGTGCTAACATAGTTGGGATGTTGTCTCCTATTGTGATGTGTTTGGACCGCTATGTTTATCTTTCTGATCATCCCAACAAGACTCGATCCCAAAGTAGACCACGAGTCACCTTGCAAGTCATCCAAGAAACGCAATCCCTCATGGTAACCGTCAATAATGTGATCCTAAGGTAGACCACGAGTCACCTTGTAGGTCATCCAAGAAACACAATCCGAAGGTAACCATGAGTTATCTTACAGGTTGTCAATAATGTGACCCCAAGGTAACCATGAGTTACCTTGCAGGTCGTTAATTGCTCAATCCCAAGGTAACCATGAGTTACCTTGCAAATCGTTAAATACTCGACCCCAAGGTAGACCACAAGTCACCTTGTAGGTTGACCAAAAAACGTGATCCCAAGGTAAACCATGAGTTACCATGCAGGTCGTCAAGGACTTGACCCCAAGGTAGACCACGGGTCACCTTGATGGTCATTGACAAAGGTGATCCGAAGGTAACCACGAGCTACCTTGCAGGTTGTTAACAACTCGATCCCAAGATGATCATGAGTCACCCTGCAGATCGAGTTAAAAATCACCACAAACAAGACTTTAGCCCAAGTCTTTAATGTTAAGACATTAAAATTCTTACAACCTGTGAATCTTACAAAGCTCACTAGTCAACTTCTTACGATGTCTAAGTCCTTAAGGCTACTACAAATTTCATTTAACATATTTTGCGAAAACATCCAAGTACAAGTACAAGAGAAAACGTAAGTATAAGTATAGAGTGAGTAGTTATGTAATTATACTCGCAAATAAAAACATAAGAATCCAAATTTATCTAACATGATCTTACATTTTTTAAAACATGCAAACATAATTACAAACCAAAAACATTAAAACATGAGCTAACAAGCCCAAGCGAAAAGCCACAAAAAAACACAGATGAGGCATAGTCTTATCAAATATCCACAATTTTTTCGTCGACGATTGTCTTCAACTAGACTATCAGGGATAGATCGGTCGTCGGAAGCAAAGCTCGAACCTGTTTCTCAGCAGTATCAAAGTTGATAGCAAACTTGGTTGTGACATCTAGTTTCATCTCTTCCACCCTTGATGTTAGACGCGTCACCTCTTCTTCAAGCTGCACCTTAGTCATTGCAGCCTCGATAACTGTGGCATCTTTCTCCTTTTGAAGGGTTTCCAAATCCTACACAGCTTCTTCTTTTCCTCCCAAAAGGAATCCTTATCAAAGGCCACCTTCTCCATAAGCTTGTCCGAGTCGCTCAACTCCAACCTCAACTTCTTCACATTCTCTCTAGACTTGGCAAGTTTCTTCCTTTGCTGTTTCAGCTCCTTTAGCACCTCTCTAACCCGATCTTCGCCAGCAACAACTAGAAAGGGTAGCTTATTCACCAAGGCCTTCCATTCTTTGCAAATGCTCAGTGCACCCTTCTTCGACCACACCTCCCCGTCGGCCTATAGTGCAAGGTGCCTCTTAGCAAAAGCATGATGCTCAAAAGAATTGTCCCATAAAGACGCAGTAGTTCCTTATGCCACCTCCTTTATAGCGACTTCCCAATTCTCCCCTCACAACCTCGGAAAAGGGTGTCCTCACTTTCCTAATGGCCAACCACCTTCGGGCTGACTTTCTTCTCCTTTCCCTTGTCCAACCTCGCCGACCTCAGTCTCTTCCATGACACAGCATCCCCATTGGGAGGGGCTGACTTGACCCTGGGAGTAGTCTCGACTACAAAAAAGGTCAGCACGACCGCAAATTGTTACACTTTCTTAGCTTCCCATACCTTTTTCATCTCCTCCATAGACAATGCCATTTTTTTTTACAAAAGCATACATAAGGATCAAACACATCGACCAACGAAAAATCCCCAACAAATGTAAAGGCAAAGGTAAACATGGTTTAATACCCAACCGTTTCTTAAACTCGACACTTTTATGCTCTAGCCTGAGCATAGTCCTAATGGGAGGAAAGCTTGAAGCCTCTAACAACCTTACCACTCTTGTCTCCTCCTCTGACAACAATTCCAAATTGACCGCCCCCACCATAATTCGGCTTCTTGACCCAATAAAGAGGAAAGCCATCTAAGAGTTCATTGTCGGGGACAAAACCCCTAACCTTAAAATACCTATCTTTAAACTTTTAAGACAATGTGTACAAATCCAACAAAATGCTACCCTTCATGCCACTAAAGGACACCTAGCTAGATCAGTTGTTCTATTTTAACTCAAACAAAATAAAAGAACACATTTGGGATCGCCTCCACACTAACACCTTTATAAAGAATTTGGAAGACTCTAAAAAATGCCCAATTATTGGGATGGAATTGGGAAAGGACCACTTTGGCCCTGGTCAAGACACCTTTCTCAAAAGTTGACAGCGAAAGATGCAAGTCTAGTCTTGCGAAAAAAGTTTCAAACAAGACAGTGAAACACTCCTGATTCCCTTGAAGAGTCACGCAAGATGGCTCCTCGGGAAGACACGGCTCATAGACGACTAATCCCTCAATTTCATCCTTAGTAAAGGTTTGTCTACCTCTCAACGGATTAATCTCCCTCCAACTAGAGTATTTGGAAACATGCTTGAAAATGCTCGCCTTCACCTAAGGGTACGTTTCCTGCCAGTTCACTGTTAATGCCTTTGCCACCACTCGCACAACCATCATTATCTTCGTCTCGCAACCCATAACAGTAAGACCCCCATGTTTTGCCTAACACTACGACTAACTAAAAGGAGCAAAGGAAAGGGACACGTACCTCTAGAAAAAACAAAAATCATAGGAAAACCAGTCAAAGCATTGTCACTAACCACAGGGTCAGAATCTTCACAAACAAGAACTCCCAAATGTGTAGACACTCCTACCCGAGGATCAACGTGTTCTCTTTATAAAGGTAAGGAGAAGGTGAAGGCAAAAGCGCGAGACGCAGATTTGCGTCCCTTGATCTTCGTGACACCTCGATTCTCCACACGTACTCTCTTATAACTAGAAATGGCAACAGCTTAGGGTGGGCAGGGTAGTGGTTACCCGCCACCTGACTCGTTACAAAAACCTGCCACTCGTTACCCACTAAAAACCCGCCGGGTACCAGCTATAGAAATACCTGCGAATTTTTTAATATCCGTGGATATCCACAGGTACCCATGGATATTTTAAAAAAAATTAAAATTAAATATTTTTAATAAGAAGTTTTATCAAATAAATAATTTATTTTTTGAAAAATATAGAAATAAAATTATACCAGTTTCTACAAGATTAATTAGATCTAAAAGTAGATTAATATAATATATTATAAGAAAATATTTAATACAAATAAAATCTTTATTTTATATTATTGACATTTTTATAATAAATAATTTTATTAGCTATGAAGTTTTCATAAAAAAATAAGATTGATATCAATGAATTTTGATAATTAATATTTTAAATTGATTTATTTTTCAAAAATATTATCTTTTCTAACTTATATATATATATATATATATATATATATATATATATATATATGATCTTAGTTTAGCAGGTAACAAATATCTACTGGTACAAGTACTATGATACCCATATCTGCGCCCATTAAGGAGCGGATAGAAAAAAACTTGTACCCGCGGGTATTGGGTACCCATTTATCCACGGGTGTCCGCAGGCACGGATTTTTTTCTCATCCCTACTTATAACGAAGTGACACGTGGCTCCAACATCCCAAAAAGATGCTTCAACTAGTTAGGACGCTCACAGATGGCACTTTAGACAAAATGTCACGTCATTTAAGTAGAGTTGTCAAATAGACTCAAGAGGATTAGGCCACAATAAAGGGTGATGCACAAAATCAACTCGACACCGTAAACTGACCCACTAGAAGCCTCGTCGCTCGCACTCACACTCACAGCTTGAGGCTGAAAGGCTAGTGGACTTGGGACTAGCAAAAAATGACTCGACTGACACGATACCACAATCACAACCCAGTATCCCACTATGACGACCATATCGTCATGATGCCCCACCTATAACATAAACCATATAACGGCTCGTTATCTTGCGATCGTCCCATGCCTCTTGAAACCACGCTTGCATTATCTTTGCTCGCACTCACGCTCATGGCTCAAGGCTAAAAGGCTAGTGGACTCGCGACTAGCAAAAGATGACCTGACCCACACGACACCACATGCCTCCTGAAACCACGATCTACATGAGTACAAATCTCACCAAAGTAAGGAAGAATCACCATGGTCCCAGATCTATACAAAGAGGATATGGTGCCAACATCCACATCATCCAAAAAACATTAAAAGTACACCACATCCCATTAAAATCGAGCTAACATTAGTTAGGTAAAACAATTTTGATCATGTCTTATAGAAAAATTAAAAATAATAATGAATCATCACATAAAGTATAGCTTTCTTGTAATTTGTGTTGACATTCAAGTTTGCATCCGGTGGTTTCTTTTTACCAAATGGGTTAGTTTAAGAAAGTGGTAACTGTAAGAAAAAAAGACATATGAAGATGGTGCATTCCACCACGTTCTTAGGGCCCTGGCCCTCACACTTTCCTTTTCAGTATACAAATATGGAACAAAATTAATCTACCTTTTGTACAGCCACAATTTCTTATTGAAAGCAAAGAGAGGGAGGCTGGATGAATCCAATAAATTAACAAACCTAAATTAGAATTGACGATCCACTGAAACGGCAAGCATGGGAATAGTTATTATAATTCTAATCACCACTACTAACATAGAGTATATTATATGAAATAAAAAGAGGATAAAAGGCGTAGATCTATTAGTAAGAGATTGTAGAAAGAAGAAAGAAAGCGCCTGGCTACTAAGTTGCAAATCCTAATCTATTTTGTCTCCACCATTGCATGTATTTTCGCGGTTGTTGCTCATCATCCGCTTGAACTCCGCGAAGTTGACGTTGCCGTCGCCGTCGGAATCCACCGATTTGATCATGTTGTGGCATTCCTCCACGGAGCACTTCATTCCGAGTCGGTTAAGCACCTGACAGAGCTCCGAGGAGGAGATGAGGCCGTTCTTGTCCTGATCGTACAGGTTGAAGGCATCGTGGAGCTCGGTGTCGCCGCCGTCAGGGGTGTCGGAGCGGCAGAAGGCGGCGAATTCGGACAGGTTGATGAAGCCGTCGTGATCGGTGTCGAGGTCGTCCATGACGCGCTGGAGCTCATCCGCCGGGACGCTGGATCCGAGGCAGCGAAGGACGTTGTCCAACTCGGTCACGGAGATCTTCCCGTCGCCGTTGGCGTCGAAGCGGCTGAAGACTCGCTCCAGCTCGTCCATGTCTTGGAGGTAAACGGAGGATTTGGCATTCGGGTTAGGGTTTGTACCGGCTTCCCCGTTCTCTGCTGCGATTGGATTCGTGGCCATCGTTATCGATTCCTATTACTATAAAACGATTCGAATATATCGTGAACCAGAGAAGGAAATCGAAATTCGTGAACTGATTCCAACGGTGCTCTTTCGGCAATTATTTATACTCGTTAGGTTTGGATTAATCATCGTCTGCACTGGACCCACTCTTGAGGTTGAGGGAAAAAACGTTGATTTTTTCCAATAAATTCTTTCATTTTTTTATTCCAACAAATCAAGACTTGTTTCTTTTTTTTAAAATACGGTTTAAAAGTTTTACACTTATATTTAATTTAATTACGATTTTTGTGTATATAAATTTTTTAATATAAAATCTTATAATATCGCAAAAGATTGTCCTCTTTATTTGAAAAAATCAAGTTTGAAATTATTAAACTTTGAATGTCGTGCTGAGTAACTTAAATTTAAAATCAAAGATGCATCGAATGATATATGTTACAAAGAAAGTTTTGTTGTTTTTTTTTTATTTCATTTTACGTTAACACATATCTTTTTAACGATAATGTTATTTTTATATTATGTTTTCTATTGTTGAAATTATTTTTTGTGAATATTATAAATTATTATGTGATAACATTTTTGTTTTTTATTTCTCTTCTTATTTTCATGTTTCCTTTCTATATTTTTCTAATATATTTTCATACTTATAAACTATTATTTAATAATAATTTTAAATTCAACCACACATAATTTTTGAAAAATAATGTTTACTCAATATTATGATATAAATAAATTTAAATTTATTTACAATATAAATTATATTATTATTCATAAAAATTAATAACTCTCTTCTTAACAAATATGTTAAATTAAATTTATTATAATTTTTTATAATAAAAACTATAATAATAATCAATTTTATTTTACTTAAAAAATTTAATTAGACGAATAATAAACACCGTATAAAAATAAATGTATCATTAAATCAATAAATATAAAATTATAATATAAATAAAAAATAAATATAAAGTATGATGAAAGAAAAGTTGTGAAGTTGATTTCAGATTAATTCACAATATAAAATTACATTGTTAATATTATTAAATATCAATAATAATTATCTTAAAATTGTTATAACTTATTTATAATTTATAATTAAGAATTTAATTGGTATTAAATTTGATATTTATGGTGAATATCAATTAAATTTTATAATTAATTAATAATTTGATATTATTTTACATATATGACCGTTATTATTGTACCCGACAGGATTTCTATTTACTTTTAATTGCTTTCTACGGGGCATTACATGCCTCGCAATTCCCAAGGAAAAGATAATAAAGTACCTCAACCAAAAACGGGTTAATACTTGTAAAATTCGTATTTTAATTTTAGTGCTTAAATTTTATACTTTTATTTTAATATTTAATATTTTTATATTTTTGTTGATATGATATATGTCATTAAATATTTTTTTTAATTAGTTGTATAATTAATGAAAATATCACGTTATTAAATCTGTATAACTTTAAGTTATTAAGTCGTGATCATGCCATTTCATAAATTTTTTAAAATAAAAAATTTCAAATAAAAAAATTAAGATGTAAATTATGGTTATATACTTCAATTAAATTTATTTTATTTTATAGGTTTAAAAAATTATTTAAATCTAAAAAAACTAATTATCATTATAATTACATCAATTTTATATATATAATGAATTTTATATAATCAATTTTGCATTGAATCCTTATAAATTTTTTTCTAGGCTTCTATATAAAGAAAGAGCATATTATATGAGAGTAAAGTATTTCATATGAGTAAGAGGAACAAATCTCAGTCTTTGAAAAACAAAATTAATGGTTGAGATCAAACATACACATTCACTCATTTTCTTTTCTAATACATATTATTTGTCACTCTTTTTCTTTCTCTTCTCTCGGAGATATGTTTCAAATATTCTTTTATCTCCCATTTTAATGACTGAAATTTCTTCTTTCACTCTCTTCATGACTCAAAAAATCTCAATTATTAAGAGAGGAGAGAAAAAGAATGACAAACAATCAATTTTAAAAGAAAAAGAATGAATGATTAATTTCAACCATTAATTTTTATTTCAATGGTTCTCTTACTCTCATTATTTAACAATATCACTAGATATGCTTCCTATATATATAGGGGGGAATATCTATATTTACATAAGATTAGGAGAAACAAATCTTAGTCATTGAAATAAAAATAAATGACTCTTTCTTAACATTTATTATGTTTCACTTTTTTTCTCTCTCCTCTCTCAATGGCTTCTTGGATAGTCTTATCTCATAGTCTCTCATAGATTGAGATTTGTTCTTCTCACTCTTGTATAAATTTGACTTTTCTTATATATATATAATTGTTATTATGGGATTGTTAATATACTTTCACCTATTTTTTAGTTAGAGTATGTTAGCAGTCTCCACCAATTCTTTTTGACAAAATAATGAACATCTCATTTTTTAAAATAAATTAATGTGTGGGACATTCTAGTAAATAATAATTTCTCTTACACATTCACTTATTCTCTCTTTTCTAGCATTTATTGTTTGTCTTTTTTTTTATCTTTTCTCTCACACCAACATTATTTTTTCATATATTTTACTCTCTTCTCTCTTACTAATATTGAATATTAATATAATTATAATTTATATATTATAATTAATATAATTATAAATATTAATTATATAATAATAATTTATAAATTATAATTTACGTTAATATAATTTACATTTTATAAAAAAATTGACATATATTTAGTTGAAAATTATTTTTAATTGAAAATAAAATAATTTTAATTTGACATAAATTATTATATGAAAATTATTTTAAAATATTATTTACATAATTATTATTTATAATTATATTAATATTCTAAATTGATGATGAAACAGAAGAGGGAAGAAAGTTTGAAAAATTAATGCTCATGAGATACATAAGACAAAAGAAGTTATGATAATAAATGATACAAGAGAGAGAATGAGTGAATATGTAAGAGAAATATATTGACCTAAGTGAGTCTTTTTTTAAAAATAATGATCTAAATGGGTCTATTATAAAAAAATTTACCAGGATGGATCTGTTTTATAGTTTGACTTGATAAAACCGCAATTTGCAATTGAAATTTTAGTGTCACATCAATTGTATGCTTACAAGACACCTAAGGTGGCAAAAAATCTCTCCTAAAACGTAATTCCCAATTGCAATTTTATTATGTCAAAGACAATCTCTTTGGGACCATGCGAAAGTCATAATAGCTCCATTAAACCTGCAAATACGAGTTGTGGTTTGACTAGTATTTGCATAAAACCACAAATCCGAGTTGCAGTTTAACTAGTAATGGACCAGTGCCTCTCTTTTGTCCAATGATCAATAGCATGTGAAATTTCTAATTGCAATTTCATGATGGTCAAAGACAGACTCTTTAGGACCACGCGGAAGTCATAATAGCTTTATTAAACCCTTAAATACAAGTTGTGGTTTGACTGGTATATGCTTAAAACCGCAAATCAGAGTTGCAGTTTGACTGGTCATTGACCAGTGCCTCTCCTTTGTCCAGTGGTTAGTAATGACTCAAATTTCCATTTTTTAGGATTTGAGATGGAAAAAGATCGAAGAGGTGAGGGATTTTGAGTTCAAACTTCAGTCTCCTATATTTGTTGTTAATTTGCGTAGTGGGTATATTTAATTGTTTTTTATGTTTGGTTTTTCTAAGCTAGGGTTTTAAAAGGGAATTATGTTTCCCTTGGAGAAATCTTGTGTTTTTTGTGATGAAGAAGCTATTGGATAGTTTTGAAATTAGAGGGGTTAAGAGGATCGAAGAAAATTGAAAACTTGAGAAAGTTGGAAATTTCAAACGCGAAGTTTTTTACATAATCAGCCTTCAAATATTGAGATAAATTGAAGTTTAACTGTGGATTATGATAATAGACATTGCGAACTTAAAAATCATATGTCATTTACCTTTAAATTCCAAGAAATGAGATATGTGCATTAATTTGAAATTGTTATAGTTTTGTAAAACTGCAACTTAGATATGGGATTTTAAGCATATTAAAATTTGCGCTACTAACCATTGGGTAAACGAGAGACACTGGTCTATGACCAGTCAAATCACAACTCGGATTTGTGGTTTTAAGCAGATACCAATCAAACCACAACTTGAATTTGCAAGTTTAATCGAGCTATTCTAACTTTTGTGTGGTCCTAAGGAGGCTATCTTTGATATCATAACGCTGCAATTGAAAATTGTGATTTTAGGAGAGGTTTTTTTTCTACTTTGGATGCCATGTAAGCATACAATTGATGTGATACTAAAACTATAATTGAGAATTGTGATTTGACGAAGTCAAACTACAAAATAGACTCACCCTGGTAAATTTTTTTAAAATAAACTTATTTAGATAATTATTTTTAAAAAAGGACCAACTTAGGTTAATCAAACATGTTTATTTACCAAAATATTCCTAAATTTATTTTAACTAATGAGGTGATTGATTATTTTGTCAAAAAGAATTGGTGCAGGGGCTAACATACTCCTATTAAAAAATAGGTGGAAGTACAATAATTTCCATATATATGTGTGTGTGTGATATGATGATAATTATGATAATAATAAACTTTTAGGTTAAATATTTTGTTGGTACTATAGAATAAAATAATTTTTCTTTTGATACCTAATCTTTATTGATTTATATTTTGATTTTGGTACCTTAAAATTTTCTATCATGAAAATGATGTGATGTTACCTCACCAACTTTAAATTAAGTGGACTTTATGATATGACAATTTCATTAGTCAAGTAATAAGTTAATAAAAAATATTTAACGGCATGTATTAATATAAAACATTAAAAAAATGTAAGATACTAAAATAAAATTTAAAAATTTAGGAATTAAAATCAAAATGTTTATTTTGAGTTTAATTGGTATACACTGTCAGTGTAAAGATTTTTACACTGACACTCAATCACAACCATTCATTGATGGTAAATTTGTTGACTTTACTCATTACTACTTTAAAAGTCACATAAATGAAAAGTCATGATTGACTATCAGTGTAAAAATCTTTTACATTAACTGTGTATACCAATTAAACTCTTTTATTTTATATATTTTCTTTTCTGTTGACTGTACTACCTGGATACCACCCCTTTGAACTCTATCTACTCACCTCTGAGGTTGAAGTTCACAACCTCAACGTTGACCTCTACACCTACCTCAACACTTATCACAAATAGACGACCTCACCAAGGTGACTTCATCCAAATTACTTCACACACTTGGTCAAATCCTATAACACAAGACTCTATCAACCTCCTCTAAGGTAAGACAAACCGACGCAGACAAAAAACCAAACCCCCAATAATCACCCAAAAGGAATTATTGCAGTTGCCACGAACTAACGATTATAACACAATTAAGATAGTGATTAAGAAGTAATAAAAGCCTAAATTAAAGCCACATTGATAAGGTCTCAAGGATAAAAATATGAGAAAAGGTATTTGCACTTCACCACCTAAAACATAATATTGGACTACCTTGACTGACTTGAGTATTGGAATGATCTAGCAAATAACCCCGACGTCGTGCTTTTAAGGACTTGCCAGAGAATTCTCCTAATATTTTTTCGTAAGTACACTAACAATTTTAGCCTTTGTATTATCCAATTACCATGCAATAACATTTTTCAATAATTTGGATTGTTTTGTATGCGTTTATGGTATAATATACTTTTATTTAATGTTAGTTTTTGTTAGCGGCAGGGATCGAACATGTGAACTTCCCCACCTCCCTATTGGAACCAAAGACATTGAAGCATAAGTATAAGGCCCTTTGAAGTTTTGCTTTTGCTTTTTCTCTCTTTGTTTTTGCTCTTAAATCAATTTTATGGTATCAAACGCATTTATAGGTGTGGTACTTGTATTGTGTATTTAGATAGACTTGAGAATGTGTTTGGAATGGTTTTGGATAGATTATATAGGCTAGGTTGTGCTGGAAAAGCTACAAAAGTGGAATTTTGGGCAAGGTAATCAATTACTTAAAATGGTAATTGATTACCTTTCGAGAATTTTAGGTTTTGGAATTGTTGTTCTCTGTGGTAATCGATTACCTAAAAACAGTAATCGATTATTCTAGAGAACAAGCACTTTGGATCAGTTTTGAGCAAGATATCATGTAATCAAATGGGTAATCGATTACCTTACATCAAAACTTATATAAAAGGATTTTGAAGACTGATTTTAAAACCTTTTGAAAGGCCTATTAAGTACTTGCTTCTCTTGTACAATTAACATGATTCTCTCTAAGATTCATACTCACTTTTGATGTTTTGAAGGTGCTTCAATTTCAATAATCAAGGAAGAGACTCCATTGAGTTCTGATATTTCTGTTTGGGTATTCTTCACTTCAAGTGATATTGTTCTATACCCTTCTTTGTGTTTATGCACAAGTTTGACAATCTCTCGAGGTGTTCTTGAGATTGTTGAGAAATCTTGTAGTGAGGTGTTGCAAGTGAGGCGTTGTGAGTGATAGGGTATCACGCTTTAGCAAACTCTTGTGGGGTGCAAGAGGAAGCCTATTTTTTTGGGTGGTTTAAATCTTTTCGAGATTAAAATTTGTATGTGTGGTGTGCATGTATAAGATTTTAGTGGAAAGTAGATTAGCGGAAGAATAAGTTTGTAAACTGGATGTAGGTTAAGTTGACCAAACCAATATAAATCATTGTGTAAATTCTCTCTTCCTTACACTTTTTAAATTTCAGTTTTATTGAATTCTTGGAGCATCTTTAACTGAGTTTTTGCAAATGTAATTGATCTATCAAGTTGTCTTGTAGTGGATCTAATTCTTAATCCTCATTCACATGATATTAAATTTGGGTTTTAACCCAAGATTTGTGGGTTTGGGTTTTCACTATTTCTATCTTTTCTTTTTTATTCTAAATAACTTGTAAAAGCATTCATGTTAAGTTTTTCTTCAATTACACTTGAAATCATTATTAGAGAAATTAAGTTGATTGGTGCTTTGCCTAAAGAGTTAAATTCTTGAAAAACCCATTTTTGCAAAACAAGGTAGATTTTGGAAGTTTTCTTAAATGGGGCATTTTTTAACTATTATGATACAATTGACTAGAAAAATTTAGAAAAATATTTTTGGTGAATCTATTCAACTCTCCTTCTAGATTCCCCTTTGGGATCAACACTCCCTCTTTTCCTAATCGATTGAACTACCTTATATCTTCTATTATCTGTGCCATTTGTTATATGATAGTGATGATGCATTGTTAATCAAAATTATTTAAGTATTATGAAATTTATGGTTTATTATTTTGATTTTTTATGTTGTTTATATGTTTAATTTGTATATTATTTATCGATATTTTTTTTATAATTTTTATATAAAATAAACTCTTCCAAATTAATAACTTGAGTATATCAAACTTGCATATGAATATATAAACTCTCGAGTTTGATAATCTTAATCCTTTTAGAAAAATCAACATTTGTAAAAAATAAAATAAAATAATCAAGTTATACAAGAAAATAATAAAAATGAGTATCATTCTATATTCTTTTTAAAGATTTGTACATAGGTTATTTTCAAAAATGTATATTAGACTATGAACATGTTCCTTCTGTAACATTGTTATTTTTCAAAATGAGTACCATTCTATATTGTTTTATACAAATAAAAAAGATATTAAATAATCAGTACATGAAAGAAATTTATTACTAAACTAATCTTTATATTAATATTAATATTAATATTAATATTAATATTATATTAAAAATAAAATAACATTATTGAAAATATAAGTAAAGTAACAATTAATTTTATGTGAAAAAATAAATACAGAGATAATTTTTTAAATAAAATAATTATTTTAAGGAGAATGACATGAATGATTATTTTTGGCGTGTTTAAAGTTAGAAGCGCGTTGAAGCCGTGTTGTTATCCCGCGTGTCCCACTTGGTCGCAAATAATTACTAGGACGTCGAGCCACAAAAATAGTAAAATAAAACGTAGGTGCGCACATCACAAGATTGTTCAACACGTCACACGTCTAGAAACATTAATGCCCTCGTCTGCTATCTCTCAGTCTCTCGGTGTCTGCTTCTGCCCCTGCATTGACTTCTTAGTTACTTCATAATACAAAATCAAAATAAAACCAAGATAAAGCAGGATTTGGATTCAACCACTTTTTCGTATTTTTAAATTATTAGATCAATTTAATAATCTAAATTTTTTACTTATTTTAAATTTTTAAATAACATGTTATGAAAAGTTTTACTGTTTCAAGGTGTGGAAGATGGGGTTCAAATGAAGTTAAGAAGAGGAGATACAAATTTTTGTAAGGAGTTTGGGTAGCCTAGACTCTTTTGGTTTAGGTTGTACCTTATGTGAACATTTATCATATGGAGCTTGCAACCGAGGATATGTAGAATGGTTTTACTTTCGAGGCTACATGGTTTCTATAATTCGTTGTTAGAGGAGCTTGTGCATACAATATTATATGTGAAACCAATTCTGGTACCTAGGGTTAATGATGTATGGATTTAGGACCTCGGTATGTTAGGGACATATTCTACAAGGAATGCATACCGATGGTTGAAGGAAAAGAGATAATCTCTTGTGAGGGAAGACTTGTAGACGTGGATTTGGAAGTTGAAGATCCCAACAAATATACAAATTTTCTCGTGACATGTGTTTCATTTAGCCATTTCGGTTAGACAAATTCTATTTAATCGTAATATAGGCTTTAATGCTTGGTGCCCATGGTGCTCTGCGGTTACGAAAATTTTATTTCATTGCTTGTTTTCATGTCCACTTGTAATGTGTATTTGGTCTAGGTGTGGGTTCAAGTGTCAGATGTAGAGGAGGTTGAGTGTCTTCGTTAACTGAAAGGTTTTATTTTTCAGCATGGAAGTTTGGTGTCGATGGTGCTATGGTAGGTGTGATGTATTTGTAATTCTTTGATATTTGAAGGCTATGAGGTCCCTGAGATGGAAGTTTTCACAAAGGTGGTTTTGTTGCATGATTATATGAAGTGTGCCTATGGGCAAAACATGATGTGCCAATGGTCTCAGATCTTGGTTCAATGGATTATATGAAATGTGCCTATGGACAGAACATGATGTGCCAATGGTGTCAGATCTTGGATTGATGGATTGCCCCCTCGATGGATGGCATAACTTTGAACGTAGATGGTAATGCAGGGAGACTCGGGGTTGGTTGGGTTTGGTGGTTTAGGTCGTCACTAACAAGGCAGGATGGCCTTTGGATTTCAATGGAAGCTTAGGTGGGTCGATATTACATATGTAGAGATCATGACACTTTTGTATGGTCTGCAAATTTGTTGGGTTCATGGGTTTAGGAAAATTGTGTGTTACTAAGATTCGTTGACTGTAGTTCAATTGCTCAAAGGGCCCATAGGTAAGCATCACAAATTTGGGAATGAGTTGGCCTTGATACGTTTGCTCGAGTAAGAGTGGAGTGTCACTTGAAGCATCTTTTTCGAGAAGCAAATCGATATGCAGATATTTTGACCAAGGCAAAAGTTGTTGACTTGTTGCAAATACCACCTTGGGGGTGTTTGATGAAGTGCCCGTAGCACTCAGGAAGAATTTAAAGGATGATGTATTAGGAACTTACTTTCCTAGGACAAGTTAGATTTTGTTGTTTGCTTTTCTTTATTTTTCTTTCCTCAAGCATTGTTTATCATAATAATAAAAAAGTTATTTAGGATCGTTAATTAAATACTAATAATCTATATAATTATTATTAAATTATTTTTTTCTAAAATTTAAAATTAATCTTTTTAAATCCATAGAAGATAAAACCTATTTTTTAAGTGGCTTTGGTTTCCAAATTTGAAATTTATAAAAACAGAAACTAGTTTTGGTTTTAAGTTTTCAAAATTTTAAAAACATTATTTTGGTTTCCAAATTTAAAACATTATTTTCAAATCCTAACAAATAAAACTTTCCTCCATAGAGATAGAAAATTGACAGTTGATGACCAACTATTTGTGTTGGAGGTAGAGGTTAAAGGTGGCGATTAGTGACTGTTGATAGTAGGTGGTTGTCGATGATTGGTTGCCAATTAGAGCTAGCAGCCGGAGGAGACAGTCAGTGATTGCTGATCAGAAGAGGTTGCGTCTGGTGACTACCAGTCAAAGATGGTGGCTGATGATCAATTAATTAGATGTGGCAACCAATGACTGTCAATTGAAGGTGGCGTGCCAATGACTGTCAATCAAAGGTGGTGGTCAAATGGTGGTGAGTGATGTAAGTGATGAGTTTGAAACTTGTTTAAAGAGTGAAACTTGTTTAAAAAATAAGTAAAAAATGAAAACAAAAAAAAAACTTACCAAACACGTTTGTGTTTTCAAAACCAAAAATCAGAAACTCAGAACCACCCCAAACGAGGTTTTAAATTTATGGTAAAATCAAATATCGATCTTTATTTTAAATTTTAACCTAATTTATCTAAATCATTTTTTGATCATGATGCATTCCTCCCTAGCAAGGGTTCTATCACTAGGGCAATGGTTAGGAAGATATGGCTAGAGATGAAGGAAGGAAACCTCACCTCTTTATGTGTATAGAAATCAAGCCTTAGTCCTCATTTTGTACTTTTTTACCTTGTATTTTTTTCTAAGTGGAGTGGTCTATTTCCCTTGTCTTGCCGTGTATTATGGCCTTTATTTTTGTGATTTTAGGGCTTAGGGGGTGTGCCTAGTGTAAATGTGGAGTGTATTAGCTATTTGGGCCTTAAAGGGTGTTGGTAGCTGGTTTTATTAATCACACCCCTTTCTTTTCTAATTAAAACCCAAGTAGTTAGCACATGAAGCATGGAGGAGACAAGGTGGGGTCCTTGTTCCCTCCTAGAGGCGCCATTTTTTAATTAATACCACATGACATCCTACATGGAACTTAGTTAGATCTAAGATCCATGATTATAGGAGCATGTGCTCATTAGATCAAATTTGAGTTTCCCTCCTTCTTCTTTTAATTCTCACGACCTAAGTCCCGCTTCCCTCCTATATATAGACCTCACCACTCTCTTCTAAAGTTTACACATGAATTGGATGATAATTGAGAGCTTGATCATTGTTTAAGTGTCCCTTCTTCTCTTAATCCTTGAGACAATTCCTAGAGCTTTTATCAAGGGTTCTTTTCCTTGTGGTAAACAACCTTCCTAGGCTTATCTCTACTTGAGTGGTGCCTCCAATCTCTAACTTCTACCTCACCATCAGACCATTTCACCACATGGACCTCAAGGAGTTGATCTTGGAAAAGCATTCAAAGGAGGAATGTGGGTCTCATAAGAAGTGTAATGTTCTTTTAGATCTAGCATATTCTAAAAAAATTTTGCTCAATTTCATCTTCTACATTTTAGTGTCTTGTATCTCAATTTAGTAAGTCTTTATGTGTTAAGTTTGGAAGTGAAATCTTCCTAAATATTTGATTGAGTAAATGGCATGAATGTGGGAGTTGTAATCTTGTGCAAACAAGTAATTCCTACTCACAACAAACTACTCTTGGTGCATAATCTAGCTCACTCCTACTTTGATACATTTTGAGTTGCTTTTAGTATTTCCTTGAGTCGCACTTTATTTTGAGTAATTGTGTGCCTTTGCTTTGCTTATCCTCTCAAGCGATTATAACCATTGCATTCCTCATCAATTTGCAAATGAAAATACATATTAGGTGCATCTAAAGAAGTTAAAAAAAAAAGTTAAGAAAAACGTACATATCAAAAGTATCTAGAAAAGCAAAAATTGTTAAAAGAAGATCAAATAGTTAAAAAGGGGGAGGGGTAGAGAAAACATATTTGATGCACCTAATAGAAAGCCATTTAAAGTTGCAAAAAAGGACTTAAAACCACTTGTAATTGCTTGGGATTTGTGACTATTTCATTCAACTATATTACTCAATAGGTACAATTTTTGGAAATTTTTTAGTCCTTTTACTTTTAGTTATTCTATTCTACTCTAGGGCTTATCTAAGTCATCATTTGTGTGCTTCCTTCTTTCTTGCCTCTTTTTATTTGCTTGTCTTACTTCTAATCTTTGGTCTTGTCTTATAAACTCTTTCTATTTGGATAATGACCTTTCCTTTATTAGATTTTATTTGCCCTTTTGCTTCTACTCTTGCTTTCGTTCCTTTGGTTTGCTTGGTGTTTGTAGCGCCATTCTTGTAAAAGGCTTAAAGAAAGAGCTTGACACAAGGATTACCTCCTAGGAAGAGTTGATTAAAGCCAAAGGAATTTGAACAAAAAAAGAGAAGCAAGGGTGTGAGGTTTCATCATTGAGGGAGCTTGGACTTGAAGATAAAAAAAAAATCATTTTGATTTGTGTGTATTCATCTTAGGAGTGTTGATATCCTAAGAGATTACTCCATTTGATTGTAATAGTCTTTTTCTTTTATTAGTTTCTCGAAATTAAGGTGTGAAGGAGGAAATGGCACGCCACCTTCCGTACCTTTTAGGAACACGTTTTATAATCCCTTCACTCTTTCAATTTTTGCTTTTATCGTCTTGTCAAATTCGTGTAGTATAGGCTTGAGTTCCAAAGACTCATTTGGCCTAATAGGAGAAACTTAAAGAGAGGAGAGTCTTGCTAAAGTTCGGCCTATCCCTAGGAATTAGGACTCTAAGAACCATGTCTCATCATTCACACACTAGTACTTAGAGTAACAAGAGTGTTAACCATATAATAAATTCTAAGGATAACTCTCTTGAGAATCTCACTATGGACTTTACGGAATGGATGATGGGAGAGAGAATAAGGAGAGAAGAAAAGGAAGAGGAAAAGAGAACAAGGAAAGAAGAGAAAGAAAAAAAGAGAAGGATAGAGAGAGTTAGAAAAGAAAGAAAAAAAAATAAATGAGTCAAAGAGAGAGGAAAGAAGATGAAGAAAAAAGAAGAAGATAGAGAAAAGAGATAGAAGAATAGAGAAGAAAAAGAGAAGAAGAAGAGAGAAAGAGGAAAGAATGAGAGGAGAAGCAATGGGATAAAAAAAACAAGGGAATATGGATTAGGTCCCTATCCTATGTGAGGAGTGAAAGTGAAAAAGATTACTATGAAGAGAGACCTACAAGAAAAAAACTATTCTCATTCTTCCATGCATGAACATATGCCCCCTCCTAGAAAGCAAAAGGTTGACCTTCATACCTTTCTTGGGAGAGAAGATGTAGAAGCCTACCTTTATTAGGAAGTCAAGGTAGAACAACTTTTCAAATGTTATGAAGTTAGAGAAGAGAGAAAAGTTCCATTGGCGACCCTTAGCTTCCAAGGGCATGCATTTCATTGGTGGGATGGCTTGACCAAAGAAAGAGCCTGAACTCATATGCCTGAAATTAAATATTGGAATGACTTAACAAGTGCTATGAGAAGAAGGCACATTCCCTCTTACTATGAGAGATATCTTTTGGATAGACTCCAAAGGCTAAGGCAACAAAACCTAAGCATTGAGCAGTATAGAGAAAAGATGGAACTCCTCCTTCTAACAGCAAAGATTAGGGAAGAGCCAAATGCCACCATGGCTAGGTTCTTATGTGGGTTGATGATGCATGCCTCCCTTGATCTTTTTCCTTGAGGTTCCAAGCACCATGAAATGGATGATGGAGGGGAAAGAAAATGTAGGTGGGGCGCCACTCTCAAAGAGAGATAAGCCAAAGTGTTTAGATTTGCCACAAGGGAAGGAACCCTTGATAAAAACCAACTAGGAAGAGGTTCCTCAAGAAAGAGGATCCTCAAGACCTTTTACTAAGAATGTGCTCACAAAGAGACTATTTTCATTCAACTTCAAAGGTCTTGAGGATCCTCTCTCTTGAGGAACCTCTTCCTAGTTGGTTTTTATCAAGGGTTCCTTCCCTTGTGGCAAACCTAAACACTTTGACTTATCTCTCTTTGAGAGTGGCGCCCCACCTCCATTTTCTTTCCCCTCCATCATCCATTTCATGGTGCTTGGAACCTCAAGGAAAAAGATCAAGGGAGGCATGCATCATTTGGTATCAGAGCCAACTCCATGAGGTTCTTTTCTAGTCTTAATTTTCTTTAATTTTTTTCAGCTTTTCTTCTTAGAGTTCTTGCTTTTTCCTTTATTTTTTCCAGCCTTTGATTCTTGTCATTTAATTCCTTTTATGTCTTGTTAGTTTATGTTTTTGTAGTTTTCATTTTATGCAATTTATTTCCTAGTTTTTATTGCTTTCTAGATTCAATTTATCTTGTTCTTTTCCATTGAATCTTTATATGTTTCCTTTAGGATTGTTTCTTTAATTTTCTGCCCAGCTTTTTATTTTTTCCTTATTCTTGTGCAAATCCTAAGAAGATCATTGTAATGACTTCACAAAATTTGTGAAGGAAGCCACACATTGTGGTCTTGATCTTTGGATGCACGTTGTTCTTCTTATTTGAATTTTTAATTCTATTTTCCTGCACCTATTTTTCTGTTTTTCCAGCCCTTTGTTCTCTGTTTTGGGCATATATTTCTGGTTATTTTAAGTCATTTAATTTCATTTTTTAATCTTCCAAGTTGTGTCTTAGTTGGTCATGTTGTAGCCCTTTTATTGTCTCTTAATTTTACATAGTTTTGCCTTTTTATTTTTACCATAAAAGTGTGTTTATTTCTCTATTGGAAATTGAGCATCAAAGAGGCTTACTCTTGATCCCATGTCCTTAGAGTCTCACATGTTATTTAGATCTTAGCATGTTCTTAAAAAAAAAATCTTCAAAAAAATTAATGCTCAATTTCTTCCAAATTTCATTCACTTGTTCAATAATTTTAGTATCTTAATTTTGTGCTAGTTTTTGTGGTGATTTTTGTTGATTGGCTTTGAGAGGCATGTTGGGTATGATTGGGCTGATTATTGAGTAATCAAGTTGTCCTCAACTTCCATAAAACTCTCCTTGTGCCATTTATTTTTTATCACCTAAAATTACTAGTTCATATTAGGTTGCTTTGTTTCTTAATTTTGCACTTTTGTATATCAATTATGGTGGCCACTTCCTATCCTTTGTTCAAGCATTTATGATTCTTTGACTCCTCACTATATTTGCTACAAAATGTGTTAAGAGGTGTAGCAAAATTGTTTCAAAAAAAAAAAGAAGAAGAAAAGAAATCAAAAGTGTAAAATAAGTAAAAAAAAGAAAAAATAGTTAGTAAAAAGTGCTAAAAACAAGTAAAAAGAGTACAAAAAAATAAAATAAAAATTAGTGCACCTCAAAATTATTAAAAAATTCAAAGGAGTGTTAAATTTTATTGAAATTTGCTTGAATTTATTTGACTATGATTTAACCACCTTGCTTTACAATTGTGCAAATCATTGAATTTGTTGAGTCTTTTTTGTTTTAAGTCTAATTCTATTTTATGCCCATTCTAGGATTTTTTTTTTTGTGTGCCAACTTTCTTTCTACACCTTTTATTTCTTGCTTGTCCTTATTGGCTTTCTTTGTGTTTGTCAAATAAATTCTTTCCACTTGGATGTGTTCCTATACTTGTTAAGTGCTTTTTATTGCTTTTTGCTTTCAAATTCTACTTCCCTTGGTCTCTTGCTTGGGCGCTTGTTTTCTCTTGGTAGGTAGCCAAATTGTTGAAATTTTCACAAGGGTAGCATCCTTAGGAAGTGTTGATTTAAAACCAAGGAAGAGGAGACTTGAAAAGGAGGCCAAGACTAGAGTGATACACTTGGTGAGGAGCACTTGAAGAAAGGAGCTACATTCAACTACTTTTAATTTTCTTTGTTTAATTTGGGTGTATTTTTAAAGGACATTTTAATTAGAGGTATTGGATGCCCATAAGGGTCACCTCTTTTGTGTGTAATAAACCTTAGTTTCTCGTTTTAGTGTGGATAAGGAATTGGTACCCCTTATTCATACTTAGGAGCACGTTAGAATCCTTTAGCTTTGCTTTAAATTTCTTTATTTGCTTTCAACGTTTTAGAAAGTGTTAGAGTTCCAAAGACTCTTAACACTTTAGGAGAAAACAAAAAAGAGAGGAGTGTTTTGCATATTAGTTCCCTAGGCCTTACACTTTGACATGTTTTCACACACTTCTAGGAGTGTTAGGAGTAGTAATGAAACTAGGGAAAATAAAGGAGAAGAATGTGAGAATAGAATAAAAGAAAAGAATGAGAAGAGTGATAAACCAACCTTGCCCACATATCCATACTCTATTGATTGGGAAATATTAGAAAAACAACGTAGGGAATTTTGGAAAAATGAGAGAAAACAAAGAGAGATGAGGAAAAGAGAACAAGAGGAACTAGATAGAGAGGAGAGAAGAGAGAAAGAACAAAAAGAAAAGGAGAGACAAGAAAGAAAAGAAAAAATAGAAAAAGAGAGACAAATAGAGAGTACGGAAAATGAAAAGAAAGAAAGAGAAGCAAGAGAAAAAGAAAGAGAAGAGAGAAGAGGAGAAGAGAAAAGAGAAAAAGAAAGAGAAAAAGAAGAAAACAAAAGAAAAGAGTTAGAGAGAAAAGAGAGAAGAGAAAGGAGAGAAAAAGAGAAGAAAGAATTGGAAAAGAGAGAAAAGGAACAAAATAAGTTAGAAAGAAGGGAAGAAATGAAGATACAAAAAGAGAGAGATGCCTATAAGAGCTCTTGTGGTAACATTTACACACACTATAGAGACTTAGAGGAGCCTAAAATAATCCATGACATTCATGCTTCTTCTAGTAAGAAGGAAAACCCAAAGAGGCATCCTAAGAAAAAGACAAACCCTTCTATAATTAAACCCAAAAGAGAGTCATCCAAAAGAAAGCATATTGAGAGAAAACCCTTGAGTATGGGTGACACCCCTACCACTAGTTCGAGCACTCATTTTCGAAGTCCTGAATGTTTTAAGTGTTTAGAAAAAGGGCATATTGCTTTGTTTTGCCCCAAAAGAAAAAGGACTTTAAAGGGAACATCAAATGAAAAGGGTATTCATTCATGTGATGATCTCTTCAAAGTGAAACAACTTCTTTGAAGCCATCCTTGTAAGGAAACCCAAACACAAAGAGAGAATGTTTTTCAAACAAGATGCAAAATTTTGGGCAAAACTTGTTCTCTTATTGTGGATGGTGGATCATGTTTTAATTTTTGTAGCACGAGGATGGTGGAAAAGCTATCACTTGCTACTACTCCTCATCCTTCACCTTATTCTTTGCATGGACTTAATTATGAAGATGGTGTAGTAGTAAGAGAGCAAGTGGAGATTAGCTTCTTCATAGGGAAGTATCATGACAAAGTGTTATGTGATGTAGTCCCTATGGAAGCTAGTCACATGTTGCTGGGAAGGCCATGGCAACATGATAAGGAAACTTTGCACAATGGCCTCACTAATAAAATCACTCTCTCTCATAAAGGGAAAAAGCTCACCTTACTTCCTCTTACCCCTACCGAGGCTATGGAGGATAGAAGGATCATGAAGCTTAAGAGAGAAAGGGATAAAAATGAAAATAAGGTTGTTGGTAGGAAGACCGAGTCTAAGGAAGATCTGCCTTTGCCTTCAAAGGAGGTTCTCTACATAGAAAAATTTTCCTGCCAACTCTTACAAAAAGAACAAGTTGAATTTGAGGATGTGCCTATATCTTTTGAGCACCTTGATCCACACCCTCAGATCCAACTTGATGAGTGCTCCATTCCACTTAGACTAGTCTCGCCAACTATTTCAAAACCTTTGAGGCTAGTATCTAGTGCAATTGGAGGAGGATGGGGGGCTGTTGTGTGGAGGCACATGCACACTAAAATATTTTCAAACTTTAGTGCCAACCTCCACTACCCCATTCTTAAAAGGCCTCCTTATAGACCTCTCACTTCCCCCAAAATCATTTGTCTGCATATACTTACTGCTTTCCTTATTTTCTTGCAGACTTTGAAAAAGCGGAAGAAAGACCTCAGGATTTGAGGTCAAATCCTCTCCAAGGGAGAGGAGATGATGCAATCTCACCTAGCATGCATCATGGCTAGGAGGACTCAAGGAAGGAATGGCATGGACAAAAGCTCATTGAAGATTCGAAGCCATAGTCTTCGTTATTTTTAGCTTGTAAATATTTTATTTTAATTAGATAAATAGGAAAGTATTTTTAATTCCCTTAAGGCCATGTATTTCCGGCCATCTTCTTAGTTTATAAGGTATAGGTGTCTTTAGTTAAAAAGGAGGAGTAAGCTTATAATGGGTGCATAAGTTAAGACATGATTTTGGGCTAGCCCATTCACATTAAGATATGCTAATTGCACCCATAGGGGGTGAACTTAGGTGCCTCACTTAAGGCCTAAGACTTGGGTTAATTAGTTTTAATCCTAATTAAGCCCAAGTCCCACACTGCCTAGAAAAGTGTGCCCAAGCTCTCCCATTGGGCTATATATACTCATTCCCCCTCATTGTAAAATTTCACCTTTGAAGTTGAATGAAAATAGTCTCTTTGTGAGCACATTCTTAGTAAAAGGTCTTGAGGATCCTCTCTCTTGGGGAACCTCTTCCTAGTTGGTTTTTATCAAGGGTTCCTTCCCTTGTGGCAAACCTAAACACTTTGGCTTATCTCTCTTTGAGAGTGGCGCCCCACCTCCATTTTATTTCCCCTCCATCATCCATTTCATGGTGCTTGGAACCTCAAGGAAAAAGATCAAGGGAGGCATGCATCAGTTGAACACTAAAATAAGAGATAAAGTTGAGCTTTTCTCATATTCGAGCCTAGATGAGCTAGTCCAACTTTGTATTAAGGATGATAATCAATTAAAAAGAAAGGGAATGAAAAGAATTTTCAACCCTACTAAGAGGGACCAACTCAAGGGAAATTCTTCCAAGAGTTTCCCTAAAGAGGAACCCAAACATCACAAAGAACATAAAACATCCCATATAGAAAAGAAGCCCCCCTAGTACTAGCTCTCATGAGAGACAAACTAGTATCAAGTGCTTTAAGTGTCTTGGTAGAGGCCACATTACCTGTCAGTGCCCTAACAAAAAGACCATGATCATGAGGGGCCAAAATATTTACAGTAGTGAGAGTAGCTTACCTTACTCCTCCAATAAGAGTGAGGAAGAGGGGGACCATGCATCATTGTATAAATGTTAGGATGTTTATGCATATAGAGAGATCTCTTGATTATTAAAAGGCTTCTTGGAAGCCAATCTTCAGAGCTAATCAGTCTCAAAGGGAGAACATTTTCCACACAAGGTGCAAAGCGAATGAAAAAATATGTTCTCTTATTGTAGACAGTAGATCATGTTGTAAATTTTGTAGCTCCCAGTTGGTTAAAAAGCTGGCCTTGACTCCACTTCCCCATCCAAAACCTTGCAAACTTCAATGGCCCAATGAGCAAGGGGAGATGGTAGTCAATGAGCAAGTTAAGGTTCAATCTCAACAGGGATATATAATAATGAGATTCTTTGTGACATAGTCCTTATGGAGGTTGGCCATATCTTGCTTGGAAGACCATGACAGTATGATAAGAAATCCATTCGCCATGGCCATTCCAACCAAATTTTCCTCACTCATATGAATAAACACATCAAGTTGTATCCTTTGACACCTGCTCAGGTAGTTGAGAATCAACTTATCATGAAAAACAAGAGAGATTAGGAGTATAAGAAAAAAACATAAAAAGAAGTTTCACTCTTAAAGCTTGAAAGGGGTAAAGAGAGATAGATGGAAGTGATGTCCATTCCAAGACAGTTGTAACTATTTGCAACAAAAAAGGATTTAAAGGAAGCTCCCTTAACTAACAAACATTTCTATCTTCTCCTTTGCAAAGAGACATTTTCCCCTTCTCCCTTTATTTCTTTTGCTGAAAGCACTGCTATACAAATTTAACATGGGAATCTTCCTCAAAGGGTTAAAGATATTTTAAAGGAATTTAGTGATATATTTCCTAGTGAAGTTCCAAAAAGGCTTCCTCCTGTTAGGGGTATAGAACATCAAATTGATTGGTTGCTAGGGCTAGCCTTCCTGATAGGCCTGCCTATAGGACCAACCCCATGGAAAGAAAGGAGCTGGAGTCCTAAGTTCAAGAGCTATTGGAGAAAGTTTGGGTTCAAAAGAGCCTCAACCCTTGTGTTGTACTAGTCTTGTTGGTGCCCAAGAAGAATGGCCAATATAGGATGTGTATAGACTGTAGAGCTATCAATAACATCACTGTCAAGATTATATGTTGTATGAATTGCATGGGGAAAAATATTTTCAAAAATTGATCATAGAAGTGGCTATCACGAAATAAGGATTGATGAGTGGAAAACTACTTTTAATACCAAATTCAGTCTTTATGAATGGTTGGTCATGCCTTTGACCTAACAAATGTCCCTAACACTTGAGATTAATGAATCATGTTCTAAGGTATTGTTTAGGAAAATTTTGTGTTGTTTATTTTGATGACATCTTAGTGTAAATAGGAGTCTAGATGATGATAAAGGACATTTCACTTAAGTGTTTTGCATTCTTAAGGCAAACCACCCCTTCAGAATCCTTGAAATATGTACTTTTTGTGTGGAGAGTCTGTTCTTTTAAGGTTTGTAGTTAGCTCACAAGGGGTCCATGTGGATCCCTAAAAGATCAAAGCCATCCAAGAATGACTCACCCTAAAAGGTGTGACAGATATAAGAGCTTTCATGGTCTCACTAGATTCTACAGGCACTTTGTGCCTAATTTCTCCATACTTTTTGCACCAATAAATGAGTTGGTGAAGAAGAAATTTCCTTTCCTTTGGGGTGATAAACAAGAAAAAGCCTTTACACTTATCAAGCATAAACTCACTCAGGCACCAATTCTGGAATTACTTAATTTCTCAAAGACTTTTGAACTAGAATGTGATGCCTCTGGTGTGGGTGTGAGAGTTGTTCTATTGTAGGATGGATACCCTATTGCTTACTTCAGTGAAAAACTTAATGAAACCCTCCTCAACTACCTCACCTATGATAAGGAGCTTTATGCTCTGATAAAAGCCATTTAGGCTTGGGAGCATTATCTTGCTCCTAAGGAGTTTGTCATTCATAGTGACATGAGTCACTTAAGTATCTGAGGGGCCAAGGCAAATTAAATAAAAGGCATGCAAAATGGGTGGAATACCTTGAATCTTTCTCTTATGTCATCAAATGCAAAAAAGGAAAACAAAATGTTGAGGTTGATGCCCTTTTAAGGCGCCATTTTCTCTATGCCACTCTGAGTGCTAAAATTTTGGGGTTTGATGACATTCGGGTTATATATCTCTCTAATAAGGATTTCAATCCTATTTTTGCAGCCTCTGCATCTGCATCCAAAACCTTTTATGAGTTCTTCGTTAGTGAAGGGTACCTTTTCAAAGGTGGTAGACTTTGTATACCCCAATAATCTATGAGAAATCTCCTAACAATAGAGAGCCATGAAGGTGGGCTCATGGGGCATTTTGGGATTAACAAAACTCTTATGCTTTTTTACAAGAAAAATTATTTTGGCCCCATATGAAAAGAGATGTTCATGGACATTACTCTAGATGCATATCTTGCTTATAGGCTGAGTTTAAGGCAATGCCTCATGGACTATACACACCTTTACTTGCTCCTTCTGCACCTTAGCTGGACATCAGTATGGACTTTGTCCTAGGCCTTCCTCGTAGCCAACAAGGTGTAGACTCTATTTTTGTGGTAGTGGATAAATTTTCTAAAATGGCCCATTTCATACCCTACCACAAAGTAGATAATGCGAACAATATTGCAAGACTTTTCTTTAGAGAGGTTGTCCGTTTGCATGGAATACCCTCTACCATAGTGTTAGATAAGGATGTGAAGTTCCTCAGCCATTTCTAGAAACTTTATGGACTAAGATGGAAACTAAACTCCTGTTTTCCACTACTTTTTACCCTCAGATTGATGGACAAACAGAAGTGGTAAAGAAATCCTTGTTGACTATACTGAGGATCTTTCTTAGAGGCAACACAAGTCTTGGGATGAGTACCTTCCCCACATTGAGTTTGCTTATAACTGGGTGGTTCAAAGAACCACCAAGCATTCCCCGTTTGAGGTTGTATATAGCTTCAACCCTTTCACACCTTTGGATTTCCTACCTTTCCCCCTTTCTCATTCTTTTCATAAAGATTGGGAGGCAAGAACAAATTTTGTTAAGAAAATACATGAAGGTCAAGGATAATATTGAGCAATAGCCTAAGGGGTACACTTCTACTACTAATAGGGGAAGGAAGAAAATAATCTTCAATGAAGGGGACTCGGTATGACTTCACCTGAGAAAAGATCACTTTCCTACTCAGAGGAGGTACAAACATAGCCCTAGAGGAGATGGGCCTTCCAGATCCTTGAGCGAGTCAATAACAATGCATATATTTTAGATCTCCCTTAGGATTATGGTGTCAACACTACTAATGTTTGCAATATGTCTCCCTTTGCAGGTGCTAATGATGAAGAAGACCGTACAAATTTGAGGTCAAATCCTTCCCTAGGGGGAGGAGATGATGCATTCCTCCCTAGCAAGGGCCCTATTACTAAGACAATGGCTAAGAGGATACAGGAGGATATGGTGAGAGATGAAGGAAGGAAACTTCACCTCTTTATGCGTATAGAAATCAGGCCTTAGTCCTCATTTTGTATTCTTTTTACCTTGTATTTTTTCCTAAGTGGAGTGGTCTATTTCCCTTATCTTGGCCATGTATTTTGGCCTTTATTTTCATGATTTTAGAGCTTAGAGGTGTGCCTAGTGTAAATGTGGGATGTATTAGCTATTTGGGCCTTAAAGGGTGTTGGTAGGTGGTTTTATTAACCACACCCCCTTCTTTTCTAATTACAACCCAAGTAGTTAGAACATAAAGCGTGGAGGAAACAAGGTGGGGCCCTTGTTCCCTCCTAGAAGGACCATTTTTTAATTAATTCCACATGGCATCCTATATGACAGTTAGTTAGATCTAAGATCCATGATTTTATGAGCATGTGCTCATTACAAATTTGAGTTTCCCTCATTCTTCTTTTAATTCTCACAGTCCAAGCCCCCCTCCCCTCCTATATATAGACCTCACCACTCTCTTGTAAATTTTACACTTGAATTGGATGATGATTGAGAGCTTGATCATTGTTTGAGTGTCTCTTCTTGTCTTAGTCCTTGAGAGAATTCCTAGAGCTTTTATCAAGGGTTCATTCTCTTGTGACAAACAACCTTCCTAGGCTTATCTGTACTTGAGTGGCGCCTCCAATCTCCAACTTCTTCCTCACCACCAAACCATTTCACCACATGGACCTCAAGGAGTTGATCTTGGAGAAGCATTCAAAGGAGGAATGCATCATATCAACTTCTTCGTATCTAGGGAAAAATGTCAAAACAAGTCATTAATACGTTTTTCTTAATGTAACATTTTTATAAACTTATTTGTAAAAAGGCCATATTTATTAAAAAATTTACAGGAAAGAATTTTTGCATATTAGTTGATGATAAGTTAATTTTAATTTATAAACAATTATTTTTACCTTTTTTATATATTTTATAAGTGATTTTAGAGAAATTTACTAAATCCAATTTGTGATATTAAATTGTAATATTTTTAAAATGAAGAAAAAAATTAATTTTAAAAAGAAAACGTTTGATTTATTTTTAAAGACTTTTTTTTGGTAGAATTAATTATAAGAAAAAATATTTATATTTTCTTCTGGTATTTAAAAAAGAATAAAAAATATATAATTTATTTAGTTACTAAAGTGAAATTTCTTTTACAATTTAAATATAATGCTAAAACTTTTTAGTTAGACACCGAAGTCAATTCTAGCGCATAGAAATTTATTATAAATTTATTTTTTTCCTAAAATTATATTACTCCTTAATTACTACTCTTTTTTGAACCTAAAATTAATACCACTTACTACTTTCTTTGTTACAAAACTATAACGATTATATATTACATTTGTTCCTAAATATAATACACAATTTACAGTTTTTCTCTCTTTTATAAGATTGTTTTAAAGTTGTCTTGTATATTAATTTTAAAAAAACATCCTTAATTACTTTATAATAAATGGACTTTCTCTCTTATGAAAATGGAATGATATCATTAAAATAAATCAATTAATTAGGTAAAAATATATTAACTAAATAGCAAAAGGTATGTTTTTCAATAAAATTAAGGAATTTGGGAAAGTTACTATAAATATAAGAATAAGTTTTAGCAACTCCTTGAAATTTAGCATAATTATATATGTATTTTTACTTTTTAATCTTGTACTTTGGCACCGCTACGGGATGCTAATGAAAGTTTGAAAGAGTTGCTAGTATAATGTTTTCGAACATATTGGAGTTGAAGTGTAATATTTTTAGGTTTAAAGGGAGGTTAGTGTAAAAGGATAAAGAATATTGAACTGTAATTTGATAAAAATTGAGAGACTATTTATTTAATTTTCTCTAGTTGTAATGTTTCTAAATGTGGAGGGACAATGGTAGTTGTACTTGTATCATGAATGGTGATCTACAATATACCTTCTTTTATAGTGTTGTTAACAATGTTAAATTTTGTTAACAGTGAGAATCGCAATATACCATCTTTGTTAATCCATCTAGTCCACACATATAGTTCCAAGTTCCAACGACTTCTATAGAGGATATAATCTCTAATTTTAATTATCCTCTGAAATGGTTCCCATTATTTTGAAACTGACAACGACTCCCCATTCCTCCACAAAACATTCTAGGAAACCTCATGAATAATGAAATCTCAAAGGCCATTGGCCATGCTGAAACTTCCTCATCCCCAAGAATAGGCGTCCTTGTCCAATGAAAGCATGAAGATTTATGAGAAACTAACATGTAATTTCAAGCCTATCATTACCCATCTTCCCATGATTGTCAAATAACTAAAGTCATTGATGTAGTTTGTGCTTAGATTGTTAAGCTCCACCTCTATTGCCATTCAAACTTATTTTACCTTTCCATATTTATACAATATGATGGAATCATTTTCTTTGTTTTCCTTATAATTAATTTTCCTTTTCTTGTTTCAATTTTTTCAATTTGAGTCATTGTTTTGGATTAAATGGTGTTTTTGTGGCAATGATGGCAAAGCATCATACTTGCTAGACTCATGAGGTATTTGAGAGGGACCATGGACTATGATATTGAATACATTGCATTTTCCTTTGTACTAAAAAGGTACAATGATGTTAACTAGATATCAAATTCAGATGAGACAGAATTTACTAGTGGTTATGTGTTTACACTTGAAGGTGATGTTTTTGCATGAAGATCAACCAGGTAAACCATTTTAGCTAGATCAACAATGGAGTCAAAGTTTGTTGCTCTAGCAATGACTAATAGTGAGGCTAAGTGGTTGAAAAACTTCGTAGTAAACATTCCTCTAGGAATGAAACCAACATTACCAGTGCCTATGCATTGTGATTCGCAATTAGCAATAGCTGTAGTGAAAAAATAAAACCTACAATGGAAAGAATGGACACATAAAACTGAGATAGAATGTGATAAAACAACTGCTAAAAATGGAATAATTTCCATAAATTTTATGAAGTCAAAAGGAAACTTAGAAGATTTTCACAAGCCCCCTAGAGATGATAAGATTTTGGAAACATCTAGGGGTGAGACTTAAGACACTTGAAAAAGCAAACAATCGTGGTAACCCAAAATTTGTGATTGGAGACCCATGAAGAACGTTCAAATAGGTAAGAACAAGTCATTTGTTAGTTTCTGCTAGCACTAGAATTGATATAAATCAATTTTCTTTTTCAGTTTCTTCCCAAGAATGTGAGAAAGTGCTAAATACTATATTAATGAGAGATTAAACTTTATAATTTAGTTTTATGAGAAAGCTTAGCATCTTTTTAATGGAATTTCATATCCCTTGTGGATGGTGTATGATTTGTAGCATGCACTTGATGAAACCACCTATATCAGTGTCAAGTGGGGCCGTTTGAATAAAATCTTGGGAAAATTCTAGAACACTCATGAATACTAGGTACGCGCACAACGTAAAACGGCAACACAACGAAAATGACAAAGTTGTGCGTGTATCGTGATTAGTAGATCACTATCATAAACCAAGTGTTTTTAGTTCATAAAGTTTGCTACACCAACTACACTGTGTGATAAGTCCTACTAGTTTAGGTCTGATTTATATAACTAGCTACACTAGATTTGACATAGTACATTTCATGTGAGAATCCAATACTTCTCTTGGATACAATTTTCTTTGTCTTTCTAATATGTGGTGACTTGTTGAAAAATTTGAGTATTGCAATAGGAAAATTAATATGTGAGGTGTGATTTTAAAAACATATTAAAATATTTATAGTTATTGGTAAGTTTTATTACATATCAAATGTAATATTCAGTCTTTATTATGTGTTGAATGCCATTAATTCATAATCACGTAATGAATTACTGTAATAGTTTTTTATTACAATTAAATTTTTACAATTTTTATATTCATTTTGAGGTGCTCGATGTGCAAACCAAGAGCATTATATATTGTGTCTATAATTTAAGCTTAGTACACATCAAAGACATTTTATATATTTCTTTGTTTCTCCTTCTCTTTGGGTTCTCCAATGTCAGTTTTTGTAACCTTAGTTATCTGAAAAATTTTTGTTTAATCCTGGGTGACCTTTTAGAAAACCAGTCACCATCATTTGAAGGTCAACATTTAATCATTTCCCTTCCTTAAAATTTCAGGATCCATCTGTTTTTACAATATACCATTTTTTGTTTACCCATCTAGTCCTCACATATTCCAAGTTCCAACAACTTATGCAGTGGATATAATCTCTAATCTTAATTCTCATATGGAAACTGGAAAGAATCTCTATAATTTGAAATTAACAATGGGTCCTCCTTCCTCAAAATTTCTAGGAAACCTCACAAGTAATGAAATCTCAATGGCCACGATGAAACTTCTTCATCCTCAAGCACATGTGACCCTATCTGATGAAAGCATGAAGATTTATGAGAAGCTAACATGGAATTTCAAGCCTATCATCACTAATCTTACCATCATTGTCAATTAAACAACTGAAGGGAATCATTGATGGGGTTTGTGCTCGTGTTCTCGAGCTCCACCTTTGTTGCCATCAAAGTTTCTTAGACCTTCCTGTTTAATGTTATTCTTTCTTGTTTACAATTTCCTTCCTTTTTATATAAATTTTCAATGGTTTATTTTAATAATATTTTTTTGCTTTTTTTCAATTCTTGCATTTACACTGATAAATTAAAATTTTACTACGTGGATGGACCTAAATAGAATTATAATTTTCTTGACTTCTGAAGAACTTTATTTTAGCTTTCTACATACTTTTGCAAAAAAAAAATAAAAAAAAAATTGTACATGAATGAATAACAAACCCTTTATATGCATCATAATTTTTTTATCGTTTTAGAAGGGAAAGAAGGATTTCTTATATTCCTATAGATCATCCATCTAACAACAAGCAACATGTTATTCAATCCTGTATATCATTGATTTAAATAACCCTACACAAGTTCCTTTTCTTATCAATGTCTAAATGGTGAATAGATAAAATATTTGTGTGGAAAGGGAATGACAATTTAAAGTACCACTATATTTGAATATATGAAATTAGAACGCTTATCATTATCCTTTTATTTTTCTATTGTAGTTGAGAATATGTACTACTACATGTGAATTCTATTGGATAATGAACATTTTGTCTCTCCAATTTTTTTCCATCCTTCTCATCAAAACTTATTGAAGCAACATTTGACCCAAAGATTTAGTAATCTTTGTCTAATTTATGTGTATTCCATCCTTTCAAAAGTTTCTAGATAATTTTTTTTACAAGTTTCTTGCTATTATATGTACCAAACTGGTAAATTTGTCGTATTAACTTAACATACTTGGTTGGAACATTTGATTGTTAATTTCGTATAGGTTTCACATTTCACGACTTAGCACTGTGTTTTCTTCCTCCTTCTTCAACTAGGCAATTTGGTGAGAATCTCTTTAAGCATAACTCTACAAAAAAAAATATAAATATTTTCATTAAGATACTTGCGTTTTCACATTAATATTATTCTTTTTCTTGAAGTGATTTTTGTCACAACATCTAGACAAATTGAGTTTAATCTTTATGTTTGTGAGTATTGAAAAAAAATTGTTATATTATTTAATAGGTTTATTGCATATTTTGTATATTTGACTTTTTGAATTTTTTTATCTCTTATTAAAATTTAAAAATTATATTTCAATATTTAAAATTTGGAAAATTTTATCCAAACAATAATCAATTTTGGTTTTAAGTTTCTAAATTTATAAGTTAAATTTTTTTGTTACTAATTTACAAAATTGTTGTTAAACTTTAGCTACTAGAATCCATTATTTGTAGAGATCGATAACGTTTAATAGTCAACAATCAAAACTAATAATTGATGATTAATAGTGGTAACCAACAACGAATATTGATGATTAATGACCAACGAATGATCACCTATCATCGAAAATGGTGGTTAATGATCAACAAACAAAGTTGGTGACCAATTATTGTGGTCAACAACTAATGGTCGAAGATAATGACTGATAATTAGTGGTAAGAGGCAATGGTCGACAATCAATGATTAAAGGTTGTGATCGATGCCCAATGGCAATGATCAATGATCGATAACCAATGATTGGTGACCAAAAATTAATGATAAATGACTAAAAGTGGATGACCTATCACTAGAAATGGTATCCAATGATCGACAATCAACAAAGGAGGTCGTAGGTAGCATATGGTGATCGACGATTGAAGGTACAGGTCGATACTCGATAATCAGATATAAAGGTCATTGAGCAACAATAAAAGGTAACAGTCAGTGGTTGGCATACAGAGACCGACGACAAATAATTGGAGATGATAATTGATGATTGATAACCAAATGTAGCATCTAGGAATGACGAGTTGGACTAGGTATGGGTAAGAGTGTTGGCTACCTACTATATGACTAAAGTTGGCAACTAGGGGGTCATCCTAGCCCAGCCGACTCATTGAGCTTTTACAACAAAATGGATCAGACCCATATTTTATTCGAGTTATAAATTTATAAGTCCAACATGACCCTATATTGGGCCACCTATAACAGCCTGGATTTTCATATAATAAGAATTCAAATATTTTTAGTTTTATTTATTGGCTTAATAAAATTTGATACTTTTATTAACTAAAATATGTTGGAAGTGAATTATTATTATTATTATTATTATTATTATTATTATTATTATTATTATTATTAAGATTGTTACTATTATTACTTCATTATAATAAGAGTGGGTTAAAAAAGTTAGGTATGTTGGGCCTGATTCACAAGAGTTAGTAATTAAAAGGAGTTAGGGGTTTTGGCATTCTGTTCATTTTGTACACAAACCTTATCCCAACATGTGAAATAAGAGGAAGTGAACTCAAAGAGAGAACAAAGGAGAACTCAGATAGAGACAATCTCTGTTAAGGATCTTAAAGAATCATTCCCTTCTATGTTCTTCATCTGTTTGAGGTAAGAAGGAGTAGGATTAACTTATACATAAGCATATAAGAAATAAGGTAGTGGAGGCGAACCCTAAGCCTCCGTAGGGAATAAGTTTTATGCAATAGACTTATTCATTTATTTTTATGAATGAACATTATGAATGATTACAAATTAATAACTCTGATTATATGATCACTTAATGTGATGATTGGTGGACTCATATGTTATTTGAAATGTTTTATAAAAAGGATTAGGTGTTAGAAGTTTCCTTCCATTGATGATATTGATGAAAAAATTTATGATTATAACTGAAATTATAGAGTGTGATGATAATCAAGTATTATAGATAGAGAAATAGAATGTTTTAGAATTTAAAGTTAGAATTATATTTTGAGAACCTTATGTAAGTTAAATACTTGCTATCTTAAAATTTTCGTATGAACATACCTTAGTATTTATGTCATATCATTATGTGTTGCTAACCAAATCAAGTTATGTTTATTGTTTTAGAAACTAAAAATTTGGGGCTACAATTTAGACTCAACAATCATGTAAAAATGTTAAAAATAGAAGAGTTATGTGAGTTATAAGTTGAGTCTCCAATCCAGTGCGCAAAACATAGTTTGTGTGTTGTAAGCCCTGTGAGGTGACCGAGATGACCTCATTAGGTTTCATGTTCTTTATGAAAGTTATAACCATGGATGTTATCTTTACAAGGATATATATAACTTGAGTTATGAATAAAATAATGAGTAAATTCAAGCTGTCAGATTTGGGTTTAGTGGTTGCTAAAATAGTGGATGATAAAATCAAGTCTAGACCTCAACATAAAAGTTTCATGTAATTGCACTATCTTTGTAATAAAATTTACATCACCCATATATCATTAACATAACTACGAATATGGTATCTAGGTTACATAATGTAATAGAAGGGTAAGATAAGAATAAATAGTTTGTGAATTGTGATGATTTGGATTATTGTGGTGCAAAATACTGTGATGTACCTTATAAATTGTGTTGGTGGTGAATGAATGAATGTTTATAAGTTATTAAGGTGTAAGATAAGAATAAATAGTTTGTGAATTGTGATTATTTTAATTGTTGTAGTATGAAATATTGTGATATACCTTGTAAATTGTGTTGTGATGACTAAATGGATGTTTATAAGTTATTGAGGTGCACGAATTGGGAATTTTTCCCACTACATGAAAGTCATGTGAATTATAATTGGATGCATTATGTATTGATAATGATGGTCAGGGAGTGCTTGACGAGTTGTCATCCCAACTGCAGTTGGGGGTGGATTGTAATGACATAATTAAATATTGATATCGTGAATTATGGTGTTGCATGACATGATACATGAATATGTCAGTCTAAGAAGCTTGTAAGGATCACCTATTGTGTGGCACTTTGTAGCAGGTCTTTTTTAGGTTATGTTGCATTGCACAGTTGTACCTATGTGCTCACTTCGAGTGGACCTATGGTGAGATGGTTGTACCTACGTATTACTGGCGTAGAAGAGGACCGCTTCTGGTGTGTACTTGAGAGAACATACATGAGTTGCATTACATGAGCATCATTAGCATGACTTGAATTTAATATAGTTGTGTGGCTTCTTATGATATACTGTGGGTGGTAATATTTCTTATTTATGTTGCTAAATTATGTATAAGTAAATGTCTCACTCCCTATTTATGTGTGTTGCTTGGGGTTAAACACCCATAGGTTTGGACAAAGTTGAGGAAGTAGAGGAGAGTAATGTTTGAGATTGATGTGGGATTCCATGTTCTGATAGATATGACATTAGGGCTTTACAACTATATTAGATGTTCAAATTATTTCCTTATTTTAGAAATTTATTTCAACTGTCTCAAGTTCTTTTCTTTCCTTTAAGTTTTTATTTGTAAAGACTTATCATTTGGTCAAAGATGAGGTTGTGTTCGAAGGATTTTTGTGAACTTTTTTACCCAATTAAAAAACTTTTATTTAATCAAGTTGTATTTATTTACTTCAGATAAAAGAGTGTCACGGGGTTCATAGTTTTGTATTGCATGATCTTGACAATTTATTTTCTATTTATATAATGCTTACAACTTTAATAGTAAGTCAACTCGGTTTAATGGATCTATAAGAACTAGTAGTTTAACTCATGTGGACATAAATTATTTTCTCTTTCATGACTTGTTTAGTAATAATCAATTCATGGTGTCACAATGTGAATCATTTTACCCAAGTGTCAAGTCTAATTATTTAAATGAACAAATTTCTACATTATTTTGTAAATTAAATAATAAAGCGTTTGAGGGTAGAAGGATGTCAGACCATCGGGCCAAAACTAGCTTTTTTTTAAATCAAAATTCAAAATTTTATTAAAAAATAAAATTTATTTTAAAATACAAGCTCAAGCCAATTAAAAATCACACAATAAATAAATCAAAAACACATCCTAAATAAGTCTAAAATAACACCAAAATATATTTATACGTATATTTTAATTTAGTATACATTTTAGAATAACATAACTTTCATTTGTTGGTTAAATTTAAAGTAACAAGGATAGTTTATAATTTTAATATGTGAATTATTAACAGGTTCTTGCTAACCCGTGTCATTGGAGTACTAGTTAAGAATAATTAATAAAAATTAAATTTTACAAAAGTCCATAATTAACTCTATTGATAAATGAATTTTGATTTTAATAATTATGAATGCATTTTTACTTTATTTGAAGGGAAAAATTGTCTCCTGAATGTTATACAATTTTAATCGATATTTTATTTTTTTGTGAATGATAAGGTTGCATGCCACCATAAACTAAAAAAATTAAATATAAAATCATTTTAACATTGTTTTACTACTTTCTTTTCATTTTAATACTGCTGATTAAAAATAATTTTAATTTCATTTTATTTCTTTTATTAAATTTTTAAATAGAAATTAATAGTAAAATAATGTTAAAATTATTTTTATTTTAATTTTTTAAGTTTTTGGGTTGCATCAAATTTATAATTAATATATATATATATATATATATATATATATACTTTACTTATTTTTATATAACTTAAAAGTAAGAAAAATAAATACCAATGTACGCTAGCCAGCCCGTGCACGCACGCCATTTTATATTTTCGAAGTCATTGTATGTTTTCTGCAACATCTATTATTCCATTCTAAGCTTACTTTTTCTTCTCTCATTTTTCGTCGCATTTTACATTTTCAGCTTATTCCCTTTCGAATTGTGTTTTTTCTCCTCTCGTATTAATTTTGTGTACAAGGTTCCCTTAATGCGTGTTATGAGGGCATTTTCTCCATGTTTCTAAGGCATCTTCTACGTTTACTTCCTGACAATGTTGATATTCCCTTTATTTGTCTCTTAAGAGAATCTTCGTCAATGAAATCTTAAGTTTTGTTCAATACACGTTGGGCAATGCTATGTTACTGTTTGATCCTATAAAAGCATTAGACCGTATATATGTTATCCGACGCCTTTGAACCACTTCATATAAGAAGCCTTCTATTTTCTGTCAATGTGTGGGTTTTAGTTGTGCGTGATTTTACAGTGTTAAAAAATGTTTGATTCAGTTGAATATATTTGTTCTATCCGCCAAACATGAAAATGAAAAGTTCCAGTTATCCGCGTTGGGAAATTTTATAAGTTTGGATCATCTGACACAACTGTTTCTATTGATATGGTGTCATAGACAACGATGTATGATAATATTGAGTTCCTATTTTTAAATTTTTTTTTTTGCATGATCCTATATTATTACATAATTTTTTTTTGTTTAAAGGGTACAAAAGTTCAGGCCACTATACGTAGGCTATGCTCCGAAAGTTGGGTTCTTTCTATACATGAGAAATTGTATACAAAATGTTTTTTTTAGTGTTGTTCCAAATACTGGTTCATTTAGAGCTATCACTCATTAGTATAGGTTACTTTTTCATCACAAATCACAATAATATCATGTGATAAATTCTTATGAATGCATTTTATTTCCATAGTGTAAAAGAGATTCAAAAAACTAATAGTCAATCTGACTATTTAATGGATGAGTTAATTTTATTTTTATTTTAATGTTTCACAAAAATATATTTCATAGAAATATTTGTGTTCACTTATTTTTGTGTTAGCTTACAAATGTAATGAAATTACTGAGTGCTATATGTGACAAGAGAGTATCTGTAAAGGACAGAAAGACTATTAGACTCATTCAATTTGAGTTGATTGATGAAAAATTATTATTTACATTTGTTTTAACATAATTTAATGTTATTATGCTTTATGTTATGTTTGTATTGTTATTTTAAATTTTAAGTTTCTAAACATTATTAATTTCTTTACAGGAAAAGATTAACTATTTGGGAATTATGTCGATGTTGTTACTGAGCATCTTATCTCAATGGAAAATGAACTATTTGTCATTGTAATTCAATTTATGCGTGTTAAGATATATAAAAATGCAATTTATGTCACATTTTAAATTAGAAATATGCTACCAAATAAAATTATTTATTTGAACTTGAATAGAAATTTTTAATTTTTGGTAGGGGTTGTTGTTTTGCAAAATTTAATGTCAAGTACTTGAGTAATATGGGATCGATAGACTCATGAGTCTGTTAATTTTAAAAATAGGTGTGACATTAGATAAAATGATTGTATTTTTTCTTTATTAATTTTTTATTTTTTTAATATGGTCCTTCCTTTAACATTTTTAGGATGGTTGTTGTCTTCACACGACAGTAAATTTATTGTTTTAAAAGAAGAATTCCTCCAACTATTTTTAAGAAAGAGTATCATACAGTTACACATAGTTGAGGATCTCCAATAAAAATTACATTTATTTTTTAAAATGTTGCTCTTTTAATTTATTTAAATTATTTTTTGTTGAATCCATCTATTTGTATGTAACTCAAGAAGGAATTTTTGTTGTTCTTACAAAGATTGTTAATGCAACTGGTGAAAATCGTCAAGGTTTTGTAACGTACATTAAAGCTAAAATCGACAACGGTTATAATGAAACCGTTGTTAAAACTGCTGCAAATAGTTAAAACTCACTCGAGTTTAGGTACATGTTAACGTATCCAATAGGTGGGGGAGCACCGTTGATTTCAAAACATGCAACATCCGTTAAGAACATAACCGATGTTGAATGTCTATTCTTTTTAATAAAACTTTCGGTTTTGAATACAAATGCACATATAAATTAAATAAATAAGATTTAAAAATGTATTTTACCGTCAATCATTCTAAAAACAAATAATTGTTTAAACACTTTATATATACAATCCTTATTAAACATATAAAACTAACGAGACATTGTTATTCTTTTCTTCTTTTTTTTCAGTTGATAGAAAAAATATGTCCTATTACGATTAAACTGACTAAATTAAAGCAACACATGCTTTCCTGTACCTATTGATATATAGTTCCTCTAACACTGGAAACTTTAGTATGCATGTACACTCAAGCAGTGCATTGTAAAAACATAAAGCAAAATACAAAATAAAAGGTGAACAAAACAATGGAAAAGAAACGAAGTTTTAGTAAGTTAATATTGTATGTACTTGATAAAAGCTGTTGGCCTTACAAGGGATACAAATTTATCTAGATTAGGCTGTCACAGAGATAATACAATCAGACCAAAGATTCTTGCTTCCAATACCAACAACGTAATATTAAAAAATAAATTGTTGCATGCTAACAAATAAATTGTTACCCATCACTGTTGTCTTCCCCACTACTACTCCAGTGGCATGGTCGAACAGAATTCCTTTCCCAATCCTTGCTGCTAGTGAATGTCCAGTGTGAACATGTCTTGATCCAAGAGTGCAGTGCCAACGCCAACGGCCGCTGCCTCCATACCACGTGAGCCAGACGGTGCACCTGGAAATCACAATCACACAACAAGCTCAAGTAATAACAATTTCCAAAAGGTGGGGAACAGTGACTAGGGGCATATGTTCCTCTCATAGTCAAAAAGTGCAAACAAATTTGGTTCATTGTTGGTTGTCCAGTATTTAACCCTGTCTCTGAAGCTCTTAAAAACAAACTTTAACAAAATAAACAAAATCTCTCCTACAACGAAGTATATAGTTATAAAAGTTCCACAGTTCTCTCAGCTTAAACTTTTGGACTATGATTATGCGGGACAATTTATCAGCTTATAGGATAGGTCCTTGAAGACTTGATAAAATTCCAATTCCTTTAGCATTATATTTATATATTTGAGTAAACAAAAATGAGAACTAATGATTTAGTATATTAGGGGACTAATCCAGCCACCATATCTTTCTTCCGGTTCTTGGGGCAAGTCATAATGATGAATTGTCACAAATGGCTTAATCCCTTGATTAAGTACATTGTGTTCAGATTTAGGAACAGTTTAGGACATTGTCATGTTATTATAAATATAATTCGAGAAATGTTAGTACCACCCTTCTGATATTTGCCTAATTGGTGAAATTCATGAGAATCTATACGTGGGTCCCATTTTGCACTTGATAGGTCTTATTCTCAAACTAGTAGGACACATAAATTTAACTACTAGTAGAAAGTGTGTTGTAATAGTTTTAAAAGAAAGTTTTGCTAGCCCTACTCATATAATATTAAACTGTTTATGATGTTTCTCTTTTAGGTGAGTTATTTCTGATGTCTCAACCCTTACAACACCATACCAAGACTGAATATAATGAATCCAGCGGACATTGACATTGTTAGTTCACCTCTATGCAGCAGATTGTCTATAATCTTGTTGTAAACACTATCCCACTTAGATTTATGTCTCCATATACCCCTCCTGTTATGGCTCATGAAGATCAAATTAAGCAGAAAAAATTGATAGATTACAGTAACTTGTATGTAAATTATAAATACTTGGTAGAATTCTTCTCCATGAAATACAAAATCGATATACATTTGCCCCTAGAGTTGACATCAACTCAATGTCTTCCTGTGCAATGTCAAGGACAATGATTAAGTCATAAGTGAGTGAATGACACTAGTAATTCAGTGTATATGATAAAGGCAGGTAAAATACGAAGCTGTTATATACCAAATAGCAATGATAATGATAATCTGCAACGTCACCATTCTCATTATTTTTATCTTCCCTGAAGATAGATAAAATTTCTTAGTGATTATTATTATTATGTCCATCATTATAATTTTATAACTGTATGAAGCACAAGAAATTAAGATTGACTGAAATGAGAGCAATAGTCACCACTGACCTGGTGTATGACTAAAAGCCCAATTGCTTAAACCCTTACCATCTTAAAATATGCTCCTTCAATCTGTTGTTCCAGAAAATTCCATGGAGGTGTGCCGCAATTCCAAAAGTTTATATATTTTTTTAGGATAAAAATAAAAGTACTACAACGTATTTGAAAGCAGAGAAAGGAAAAATAAAGAAGTACCTGGTAAGAGGAAGTGCCAGTTCCTAAGAGGAACCCTTCTTGGAATTGAGATCTGCTGATTCCATCTTCAACTTGAGCAAAACTTTGGACATGCAATGGAACACAGAACAGCAGCATCATTACAAAACTTCGCTGCATCTCCAGCATTTTCATGAGTGCCAGAAAAACATGCTCAAATATTTTATGTTAGTTCTAAATTATTCAACTCTACAGTATATTCTATTATAGGTTTAATTACATAAGATTTAATTCTTAATTTTTAACAATGTATTAATGTATTTTTCTAATTTTAAAAAATTATAAGAGATAAATAGTCACAATGATTATAATTCTGTAACTTAAAAAAAACGTTATAATTAGAATAAATAGTCCGTACACTATCGTCTAATCAAGTAAATTGTCATCCTTCCCAGATACTGTTATCTAGAAGTCACAACCTAACAGCCACCATTTTTTATTGGATACGGTCATTAACTTAATTAATCAGGTAAACTCAATTAATTAACCAAAAAATTAAGGTTCACAGTATATAAATTAAACTCAAAAATGGTATACGGTCATCCCAGAAAGTGGAGTTGATTAGATAAACTTATGGAAAAGTATTTATAGAAAAAAGAAAATATAAAACAGACTTTTTTATAAGCTTATATATGAGTTAAAAGTAAACTTTTGAAGAAGTGAATATGATATTAAAAAAACTTTAAACTAATGTATGAATAAGTTAATTTTAGATTTCCGAGAAATTCATTATATTTTTCTATACCGCTTTCTTATGCCGTATAGAGAAAATTCATCCAAAAGTCTATTGTCATGGAGTAAAAGTGCATATATAAATCAGTACCATGAATTTTAATTGGTTGACACTTGACGGTATGTAAAAATTAAAGTGAATTAATTGGGAAAAACCCAAGTATTGAGGGAATTGGAAACCCTAGTAATGAGGAAGCGAGAAATTAGACCTGACAGGCGAGGAAGCCTTTGCAATTGAGGAGGCAGTGAGAGTGGGAGACGCAGGCAAGGTCGTGCGGCGCGGAGGGAGGGATCAGTAGCGAACGCGTTGAGGAACAGGTCGTAGAGGAGCGTTGACGAACAGAGTTTATTTCCAAGGTGGAACGAGAGAGAACGCTCCAGAGATGATGGTGGAGTAGAGGTAACCGACGAACGCGGGCTCGGACTCCGCGTCGCGGCGCGCCTCCGCCTTGTTCCTATAGCATTTAATCACGATGGCTGTCGTCGTCGTGGCCGGCGGAGGAGTTCGCCGTGGGCATCCCCGTTAGCATTGTTCGGTGATTTGCAGTGACACCGTTGGATTTAGACACGATTAAGAAAACTAATACAAGAAAGAGGCAGCAGAAGAGACACACTCAAAATCCTAGTTGTCTTTGCTAGATTAAACGCAAATCGCAAATCGCAAATCACAAATCCCTAAACCCTAAATTAAAAATTATATTTATACATGCACGTTAATTAAAAACCATTGCCGTTAGCGTTTTATACTGTACGCGGTGACGGGGTAATTAAAAATTAATAATTACTGATTAAAAAAATTAAACATTCAAAACTAAAAAATATAATTTAACTTAAATATAAAAAATAAAAAATTACATAAAAATAAATAACTAAAATTAATAAAATCAAATTTAAAATTATAAATTAGCAATTAAAAATTAAAATTAACATTAAAATTAAAAACTAAAATTAAATTAAAAAATTAAACTAAAAATAAATTAAAAATTTAGAACAAAATTATAAATAATAAATTCAAAATTACAAAGTAAAACTAAAATTAAAAACAAAAGAACTAAAAATTATAAAATAAATTAAAAATTTTAAAATTAACTTAAAAATTAAAAATTAAATTCAAAAATAAAAGCTAAATTAATAATACAAAGCTAAAAAATCAAAATTATAAATTAAAAAGTAAAATCTAAAATTAAAATTAAAATTTAAAATCTAAAAATTAAAATTGAAAATTAAAAATTTAAAATTCAAAGAAAAAATAAAAATTAATAAAGTAAAATTTAGAAATTAAAATAAAAAAATTAAAAATTAAAAACTAAAAATTAAAAATTAAAAATTAGAAATAAAAAATTAATAATTAAAATTTAAAAATTAAAAATTAAAAACTAAACATTAAAAAATAAAAAAATTAATAAGTAAAAATTAGAATGTAAAAATTAAAAATTAAAAATGAAAATTTAACACTAAATTAAAAATAAAAAATAAAAATTAAAGTATTAAACACTAAAAAAATAAAAATAAAAATAATAATTAAAAACTAAAAATCAAAATTTAAAAATTCTAAATTCGAAATTAAAAACTAACAACTAAAATTTCAAAAATTAAAATTGATCTTTGCAGTTATTTATGTATATCACTATTGATATTGTGTAAACAATTGAAGTTCCCGTCACAAAGATGTTAAGTTGGGTATTAAATTGGCCAACACATCATATACAACATCAGTTGTTGCTAAAATCGATGTTAACAAAGGCATATTAATCAACACATCAGATTTACCAAACTTGTGTTTGATGGTTAACCAAGAGGGGGAGGAGAATGAGTGGAGTCGTCCTCTCATTCTTACCTTAGGACATCATTTGCCTAACAAGTTTTCTCTAAGATGTGTCAAACACTAAGCCAGGTCTACCAACCTTTAAGTCTTTACTCTCAAGGCTCAACCAAATAAAACTTCAAACATTTCAGAAAAAGGGAGAAGTCCAAAGGGAATATCTCTAAAATTATTTCTAATTTAAAGAAAGGGGAAGTTGAAGGCATGGTGAACATGGACCATGAAACAAGGGAGCAAGAATCTATAGGGAAGATGAACCCTTTGGCCTCCCTTGCAAAAATTGTTATATAGGGATATTTTATTGACTTGCAGAAATATGTGGTGAACCAGGGGAAGATGATGGAGATAGTTGGAAAAGATGACATACCTCTAGAGGAGGGAGAACCTTGATGAAGGTTTGTTTCTCTTTCCCTGCTTTTCTTATAGATTTTAAATTCTAAGTTGGAATGTGAGAGGAGCAAGTGCTGCTAGTCTCCTTTCTCTTATTAGAGACCTTAGGCAAAAATTTAGATTTTAGGCTTTGTTGACTAGTAAGCCTAGAATTAGTGGCTATCATGGGGAAACTATCAGGCGTAAATTGGGTTTCAGGAGAAGATTTGTTATGGAGGTCCATGGTTTCTCTAGAGGATTATGGCTACTCTGGGATAATGATAATGTCCAATGCATTGTTAGTAAGTCTTCTAGGCAATTCATTCATGTTGAAATTCAGCCTAGGAATAACTAGAACAATTGGTGCCTCACAAGGGTGTGTATGGGTCCCCTAGGCCAAATGAGTGTAGACAATTGTGGGCTAATATAGAGGAGATTGGAAGATCTATGATTCACCCTTGGTTAATTGTCGGGGATTTTAATGCCTTTCTCTCATGAGAAGCATGGAGGTTGGGAGCCTAACCACTATTCCATGCAACAGTTCCAACAATGTGTTTCTACTAATAGGCTCATGGATTTATCTTTTATTGGTCCTAAGTTTACTTGGGAAGGAAGAGGACTGGAGGAAAGAATTGACAGAGCCTTTTGTAATAGTGAGTGGAGGTTAGTCTATCCTAATACTTTGGTGAAGCACCTTCCTTTTTTCAGCTCTGACCACTAACCCATCTTGGTGACTTGGAGAACCAAAGGCAGCAAGGAACTAGCAGACCAAGACAATTTCGTTTCCTAGCTAGCTAATTGGTTGGCTGGAGAGTCTTTCCACCAAGTTATTCATAATGCTTGGGGAAATAATGCTCTTTGGGATGAGGGAGTGGAAAATTTTAAGGAGTATGTTATTGCTTGGAATTCTAATATTTTTGGGAATATTTTCCACCAAAAAAAGGAGATTATTGATGAGAATGGAGGGTGTGAATAGAAGCATTGACAGAAGTTGGAATCCTATTTCGCTAATCGACGGGATCAATTGTGGAAGGAGTATTAGAGAATTTTGAATCATGAGGAGTTGTTTTAGGTGCAGATGGCTAAGTAAGACTATATCCATTTTGGAGATAGGAATACCCATTTTTACCACTTGGTTGCGCTTTTTAGGAAGAAAAGAAACTCAATCAGGTGTGTTAAGCTTGATAATAGAGATGTGTTGGAAGACCACTAATTGATCTAGGAGCATGCTAGAAATTTCTTTCTTGACATCTTTCATGAGAATTATCTGTTAGTTGACTGACCCTTTAAGGGTCTTTTCCCTAGTCTTAACCATGATGAAATCCAACTAATCCAAATTGAACCTCAGGATTATGAACACAAGAGTGTTATTTCTAGCATGGGCCCTTTAAAGGCGTCTGGCTTGGATGGCCTCTACCCTTTATTTTATCAATCTCAATGGGATGTTGTGGGGTATGTTGTTTGTAATAAGTTTTCAACAACCCGAATCTAATTACAGGCTTAAATGAAACTAACTTGCTGTTAATCCCCAAATTAGAGAACTTGTTCTCTCTTAGGCAGATGCATGCTCCCCAAGCAAGGGCCCTGTCATTAGGGTCATGACTATGAGAATAGAAGAAGACATGGCTAGAGTAGATGGAGGAAGATCTCACCTCCATATGACCATCAAGTTGTGCAAGTCATGACTTATCTACTTGTAATTTTTCTTTCAGGAACCTAGGATTTTATTTTGGACATGTATTAGTCCATTTAATTTTCTAGGAGCTGTCTTAGTAATAAGAAGGGATAAGATTAGCTTTTGAGCCTTTATTTAGGAAATAAAGGGGTAGTTTGATAACTACACCCTCTTTTCCTAAATAAAACCCAAAACTAATAAAGGAGTAATCTTGACCCTTGGATGAGGTAGCTTGGGCACCAATTCTCATCTAAAGGAGAGGATTGATTGGACTTTGGGCTTCAATCCTCCTCCCTTGGATGACTCCTGTTAATCCTAACCCTTCCTTTCCTTCTTGACTTGTCCAAGAGGTTAGCTCTCTCTATAAAAAGGTGCTCCTTCACACTCTAGTATTTTTTTACACTTTATTGAATGGAAAAACCTTGAGTTAGCCAAAATTCTCTTAGTGTCCACGTTTCTCTCTTTGAGAATTCCTTAGGTTTTTATCAAGGGTTCCATCCCTTGTGGCAAACTTTCCCTCTTAGGCTTATCTTACCTTAAGTGGCACCTAAAACCACCTCACTTCTTACCTCTCCACAAACCATTTCACCAAAGAAGAAAACCTCTAGAAAAAGATCAAGGGAGGCATGCATCATTTGGTATCTAGAGCATTGGTTCTAGAGGTCTAAATTTTCTTCCTACCTCATTTATTCTTTGTGTTTTTTTTTATTGTTCTTGCCTTTAATTTCCATAATTTCTTTCTAGCTTTCATTGTTGTTTATCATTTCCATTTATGTCTTGAGTTTATTGTTTTTAGTTGTAGTTTACTTTGTTTCTCCTTGCCCCATTTATTTTTTGCTTGATGCAACTTATATTGTTCTTTTCTTTGCATCTACGTTTCTCCCATATTAGTTAATTTTAGCTTAAGCTTTGAGTTGGGTGCTTTCTTGCTTGAATTTTGGTTTTGAGAATTTCTTGCTAAAAATCCATGCCATTGTGGTGAATTCCACAACATTGTGGTCAAGAAATTTAAACCAAATTCTTGTGTTTCCTTGCACCTAGTTGTCTTGTTTTTGCCTTATTTTTAGCTTTTATTTTTCACTTTTATACTCTTGTGTAGTTGTCTATAAGTCATGTTTATAGTTTCCCATTTTGTCTATTAATTCCTTTTAAGTTTAGCCTCTTTTGTTTTTACAAAAAAGCTTTTGAAACTTCTTAAATTGAGCACTATAGAGGGTCATACATCATGTCTAAGTCTCTTTAGAGATTCATGTGCTTTTAGTTTCAAGCATATTCTTAAAAAAAAATTCCAAAATAGTTGCTCAATTCCCTTTGTCTTTGTTTTCCTTATATGCATAATTAGTAGTTCATTTGTGTGGTAAAAGTAGTTCTTGTTTGTGGGTGTTTTCACTTAAGCTATAAGTTTGGTATTTGTGTTCAACAAATTACTAAAAACTTAACAAAGCTTGAGTCTAGTGACACACCACACTACTAAACCATTAACAAATCTATATCTACTTTGCATTTTGAAGTCATTTCTAGTAGTACCTAAATTGTTGCTTTTAATTTTCTTTATTGTTCCAAGCGCATAACTCTTTGTTATTAGGCACTAAATTCACAATCAAGTTAGGTGCATCTAGTAAATATTCAAAAAAAAAACAAGAGAACAAAGTCTAAAACAAAATATAAAAAAACAACGAAGGATTCAAAAAAAAAAAAAGAGAAAAGAGAACAAACAAAAGAAAAGAAAATTTGAAAAATTTATTTGATGTACCTAACCTAAAATTAGCAAGTGCTTCAACTTTGAACATGGAAACTTAAAAGAAATTTTATTACTTTTGGAACACTAGAACTTGATATTTGTGTCTTTCTACTCTTTAATCTAGTGTCATTCTTAGGTATTTCATTGTGTGCTCTCTTTCTTTTGTTTACCTTTTAGTTGTTGCTTGTCTTTTAAATCATCTTTCTAGTTTGTCTTATATACTCTTACCATTTGGTTAAGTGTCCTTTTGATTGTGTTATCTTTTATTACTTTTTTAGTTTCTATTCGCACCTCTCCTTGCTACTTTTGGTTTCTTTGGTTTGTGTGTTAGTGCCACTTTTGGGGGAAAGCTTGAAGAAGGAGCTTACCACAAGGGTATCATATTTTGGAAGGTTGGACTAAAAGCCTAAGGGATCACCTCAAAAGGAAACACACCTAGCCGTGAGGACTTTGATTTGAGGGAGCATTTGGACATTCATTTTTTTGAAGACTTTACTTTTTCTTTAATTTGGGTGTATTAATTTTTTTAGTTGGGAGTTTGAGTGCCCTTAAGGCCCCCCATTTGATTGTAACAAGATTTAGTCAATTTTTTTAGTTTCTCGCAAATTTGGTGAAGACGGAAGAAGTGGTACACTTCCTTCAACATCTTAGGAGCTCGCTTTAGATCCCTTCTCTTTTGAATTTTTGCTTTAAAATTCTTGCTTTATTTTTCTTGTTCAAAGCGCTTAGAAGGCTAAAGAGTCCCAAAGACTCATCAAGCCATTTTAGGTAAGAAAATACATAAAGAGAGGAGTGTTTGTTTGAAAGAAGTTTTTTTGGCCTACCTTAGTCTCTTAGCATCCAAGCACGATAACATCACACACTCACTCTAGTGCTTGTGATAGCCAATCATCAAACAAGAGTGTAAACCAAAGAAGAGTTTCTAAGGATTACACTCTAGAAAACTTAAACATGGATTTTAGAGAGTGGATGGCAAAAGAGCAAGAGAGGAGAGAAGAAAAAAGGAGAGAAAAGGAAGCTAAGGAGAAAATAAAACCAAAAGAAAAAGAAGAAGAGAAAAGAGAAAAAAAAGAGAAAGAGGAGAGAAGATTAAGAGAAAGGAGAGAAGACCAAGAAAGAAAAGAAAGAAAGGAAAGAGAAAGAAAAAAAGAAAAAGAAGAGGAAAAAAGGAAGCATGAGAGTGGTAAGGATTATAAAATGAAAGGAATAGTCATAGGTTCATCCTCAAGACGCAATAATACAAGTGAAAGTGAGGAAGGATATTATAACCATTCTAGAAGACATTCCCATTCATCCATGCATAATAATGGGGCCCCTCCAATGGAGCCCAAAGTTGATCTCCCCCCATTTCATGGGAGGGAGGATGTGGAAGCCTACCTTGATTGGGAAATCAAGGTAGAACAACTCTTTACCTGCCATGAGGTAAGAGAAGAAAGGAAAGTTCCTATGGCAACCCTTAGCTTCCAAGGGCATGCCATGCATTGGTGGGTTGGGTTAACCAATGAAAGAATGAACACTAATATGCGTTCAATAAAATATTGGAATTATCTTAAAAGTGCTTTAAGGAGAAGACATATACCCTCTTGGTATGAAAGAGATCTTTTGGAAAGACTCCAAAGACTAAGGCAAACCAACCTTAGTGTAGAGGAGTATAGACAAAGGATGGAACTTCTTATCTTAAGGGCGGGTATCATTGAAGAACCCAAGGCCACTATGGCAAGGTTTTTGTGTGGGTTAAGCACTGAAATTCGTGACAAAGTTGAGCTCTTCTCATACAATAACCTTAATGAGTTGGTTCAACTTTGCATCAAGGTGGAAAATCAATTGCAAAGAAAAAGCTTTAAAAAAGACCATCTTCCTTATGTAAAGAGGGACCAACCAAGGGGGAGTTCTTCCAAGAGCTACCACAAAGAGGGACACTCAAAGCATCACAAAGAGCATCAAGAATCATATTTACAAAAAATGCCCCCTACTACTAACTCTCGAGCGAAAGTTAGTAGTATTAAATGCTTTAAGTGTCTTGGGAGAGACCACATTTCCTCTCAATGACCTACTAAGAGAAACATCATCACGAGGGCCCAAGACGTTTATAGTAGTGAGTCTAGCTCACCTTCCTCCTCTAGTGAGAGTGAGGAAGAGGGGGTCTATGCATACAATTCTGACTGTGATGAGACTATTTATGCATATGAGGGAGACCTCTTGATGATAAGAAGGCTTCTTGGAAGCCAACCTTTGAAATTATCCTCATCTCAAAAGGAGAACATATTTCACACCCACTGCAAGGTGAATGATAAAATATGCTCTCTCATTGTAGATAGTGGGTCATGCTGCAACTGTTGTAGCTCAAGGTTGGTGGAAAAACTATCCTTGACCTCACTTCCCTACCCTAAGCCTTACAAGCTTTAATGGCTCAATGAGCAAGGGGAATGGAGGTCAATGAGCAAGTAAAGGTTCCAATTTCCATTGGGTCTTATAAAGATGAGATCCTATGTCACATAGTCCCAATGGAAGTTGGCCATATCTTGCCAGGAAGACCATGGCAATTTGATAAACAAGTCATACACTATAGTCATTCCAATAATATCATCCTCACTCATAAGGATAAGCGTATCAAATTGTATCCTCTGACACCTTCCCAAGTGGCAGAGGACCAACTCATCATGAGGCATAAGAGAGATGAATAAAAAAAACAAAAATAGGAAAAACAAAGAAAAAGTTTTACCCCTAAAGCTTGAAAGGGGTAAGGAGAATGAGTTGGAAGTTGGTGCCCCTTCTAAGAAGGTAATTAGCAAAGGGAGTCTATTTGCTACAAAATTGGATTTAAAGGAAACTCCCTTAACTAATAAATCTTTCTATCTCCTCCTTTATAAAGAGGCATCACCCATTTGTTCCCCCTCTAGTTCTAGCACTGCCATAGAACTTGGACATGAGAACCTACCTCAAGAGGTTCAAGAGCTTTTAAAAGAATTTGGTGATATATTCCCTAACGAAGTTCCCAAAGGACTTCCTCCAATTAGAGGTATAGAACACCAAATAGACTTGGTACCTGGGGCTAGCCTGCCTAATAGGCATGCTTATAGGACTAACCCCATGGAAACCAAAGAAATTGAGTCTCAAGTCCAAGAACTATTGGAGAAGGGTTGGGTTCAAGAGAGCCTCAGCTCTTGTGTTGTACCAGTCTTGTTGGTGCCCAAGAAGAATGGACAATGGAGGATGTGCATTGATTGCCGAGCAATCAATAACATCACATCAAATATAGGCACTCTATCCCTAGACTTGACGACATGCTTGATGAGTTTCATGGGGCTCAATTGTTTTCAAAAATTGACCTTAGAAGTGGTTATCACCAAATCCGCATCAGGGTGATGAGTGAAAAACCGCTTTTAAGACCAAATTTGGGCTTTATGAGAGGTTAGTAATGCCCTTTGGGCTTACTAATGCCCCAAGCACCTTCATGAGGCTTATGAATCATGTCCTTAGGGATTGCTTAGGTAGGTTTTGTGTTGTTTATTTTGATGACATCTTAGTGTATAGCAAGAGCCTAGATGAACATGTAGGTCATCTTAGGCATGTCTTTTGCATTCTTAGGTCACACCAACTTTATGGAAATCTTGAAAAATGTAATTTTTGTGTGGAGAGTGTGGTGTTCTTAGGTTTTATAGTTAATAAAAATGGGGTTCAGGAGGACCCTGAAAAAATCAAAGCCATCCAAGAATGACCACCCTAAAAAGTGTGACTGAGATCAAGAGTTTTCATGGTCTCGCGAGCTTCTACAGGCGCTTTATGCCTAACTTCTCCACACTTTTCTCACCAATCAATTATTTGGTGAAGAAGGATAATCTTTTCCTTTAAGGTGAAAAACAACAAAAAGCCTTTGAACTTATCAAAGAGAAACTGACTCATGCACTAGTTTTAGCTCTTCCTGACTTCTCTAAAACTTTTGAGCTAGAGTGTGATGCATCGGGAGTGGGTGTGGGAGCTGTGTTGTTACAAGGTGGTCATCCCGTGGCTTATTTTCGTGAAAAACTAAATGGAGTCGCCTTGAACTACCCCACGTATGATAAAGAGTTTTACTCTCTAATAAGGGTCCTTCAAACTTGGGAACATTATCTTGTACCCAAAGAGTTCGTCATTCATAGTGACCATGAGTCACTTAAGTATTTGAACGGTCAAGGCAAGCTTAATAAAAGGCATGCTAAATGGTTAGAATTTCTTAAGACTTTCCCTTATATCATCAAATACAAGAAAGGAAAACATAATGTGGTGGCTGATGCTTTGTCTCGTAGACATACCCTTTACACCACCTTAAGTGCAAAGATTCTTGGATTTGATAATATTAGAGAAATGTACCTTTCTGATAAGGATTTTCGATCCATTTATGTTGCCTCTGCATTTGCATGTAAAACCCAAAATGGGTTCTTTGTGAGTGAGGGGTACCTTTTCAAAGGTAGCAGACTTTGTGTACCCCAAAGATTTATGAGAAATCTGTTGACAAAAGAGAGCCATGAGGGTGCGCTCATAGGACATTTTGGAATTAATAAAACTCTTCTGCTTTTACAAGAAAAATTCTTTTGGCCCCATATGAAAAAAGACATCTATAGACATTGTCGTAGATGCATTGCTTGCTTGCAAGCTAAGTCTAAGACAATGGCTCATGAATTGTACACACCCTTACCTGCTCCTTCTGCACCTTGGCTGGATATTAGTATGGATTTCATCCTTGGCCTGCCTCGAACCCAATGAGGTGCAGACTCTATCTTTGTGGTGGTAGATAGATTTTCAAAAATGGCTCACTTTATACCATTACACAAGATAGATGATGCGAGCAATATCGCAAGACTTTTCTTTAAAGAAGTTGTCTGTTTACATGGAATTCCCTAGTCCATAGTCTCTAATAGAGATGTGAAGTTCCTTAGCCACTTCTGGAAAACATTGTGGGCAAGGTTAGGAACTAAACTCTTATTTTCTACCACATGTCACCCCCAAACTGATGGGCAGACTAAGGTAGTAAATAGATCTCTATCTACTATGCTTAGGGCACTTCTTCGAGGAAATCACAACTCTTGGGATGAATACCTACCCCATATTGAGTTTGCATACAACTGGGTGGTTCAAAGGATCACCAAGCATTCTCCCTTTGAAGTTGTTTATGGCTTCAACCCCCTCACTCCTCTTGATATCTTGCCTTTATCATTCCCTTCTTCTGTTCACAAAGAAGGATAACAAGAGCGGATTTTGTTAAAAAATTACATGAGAGGGTAAAGGTCAATATTAAATATCATTCAAAGGAGTATGCTAGTAAAGCCAGTAGGGGCAGGAAAGAAATTATCTTCAATGAAGGGGATTGGGTATGGCTTCATTTAAGGAAGGATCACTTCTCTACTCAAAGGAAGTCCAAGCTTAGCCCCCGAGGAGATGGTCCCTTTCTAGTCCTCAAGAGAGTAAACAACAATGCATACATATTAGATCTCCCTGAGGACTATGGTGTCAGTACTACCTTTAATGTTTGTGATTTGATCCCTTTTGTAGGTACTGATGAAGAAGAGGAGGATCTATCAGATTTGAGGTCAAATCCTTCCCAAGGGGGAGGAGATGATGCATGCTACCCAAGCAAGGGCCCTATCACTAGGGCCATGGCTAGGAGAATAGAAGAAGACATGGCTAGAGTAGATGGAGGAAGATCCCACCTCCATATGACCATCAAGTTGTGCAAGCCATGACTTATTTACTTGTAATTTTTCTTTTAGGAACCTAGGATTTTTTTATGGACATGTATTAGTCCATTTAATTTTCTAGGAGGTGTCTTAGTAATAAGAAAGGGTAAGATTAGCTTTTGGGCCTTTATTTAGGAAATAAGGGGGTAGTTTGATAACTACACCCTCTTTTCCTAAATAAAACCCAAAACTAATAAAGGAGTCATCTTGACCTTTGGATGAGGTAGCTTGGACACCAATTCTCATCTAAAGTAAGGGATTGATTGCACTTTGGGCTTTAATCCTCCTCCCTTGGATGACTCTTTTTAATCCTAGCCCTTCCTTTCCTTCTTGACTTGTCCACCCTTCTCTCTTTGAGAATTCCTTAGGTTTTTATCAAGGGTTCCATTCCTTGTGGCAAACTTTCCCTCTTAGGCTTATCTTACCTTAAGTGGCGCCTAAAACCACCTCACTTCTTACCTCTCCACAAACCATTTCACCAAAGAAGAAAACCTCTAGAAAAAGATCAAGGGAGGCATGCATCATATGCAATGCAAACCTATAAGCTTGTGTAATGTCCTCTATAAAATTCTCACTAAGGTTATCACCTCAAGGCTAAAACCTCTTGATGTGATCTTTGATGATCACATGCCCAAAGGATCCTTTCTAAGGTCACTTGGAAGGGAAATGGATTTATGGAGAGGAAAGCAATGGGGTGAGGCGCCACAAATACTACGTTTGATAAGCCAAAGGGGAGAGGCCACAAGGGAGGGGTCCCTGTTGACCCCGAAAAGATAAAAGCTATTTAAGAATGGCTCACCCCAAAGAGTGTGATAGAGATCAAAAGCTTTCATGGTCTTGCTGGATTTTATAGGCGCTTTGTGCCTAATTTCTTCACGCTCTTTGCACCAATAAATGATTTGGTGAAAAAGGAAGTTCCTTTCCTTTGGGGTGAGAAACAAGAGAAACCCTTCCAGCTAATTAAGCATAAATTGACCCATGCACTAGTCTTGGCATTACTTGACTTTTCTAAAACATTTGAACTTGAATGTGATGCCTCTAGTGTAGGTGTGGGAGTTGTCTTGTTGCAAGGAGGGAACCCCATTGCGTATTTCAGTGAAAAACTCAAGGGTGCCCCCCTCAACTACCCCACCTATGATAAGGAGTTTTATGCTCTAATTAGGGCCCTTCAAACTTGGGAGCATTACCTTGCTCCCAAGGAGTTTGTCATTCATAGTGACCATGAGTCACTAAAATATTTGAGGGTTCAAGGTAAATTGAACAAAAGGCATGCAACGTGGGTGGAATATCTTGAATCCTTCCCTTATGTCATCAAGTACAAGAAAGGAAAACAAAATGTGGTGGTTGATGCTCTTTCTAAGCGTCATGCCCTTTATTCATCCTTGAGTGCAAAAATCTTGGGATTTGATGACATTCGGGCTATGTATCCTTCTAACAAGGATTTCGGCCCCATCTTTGCTGCCTCTGCATCTGCATTCACATTAAAGACCCATGATGGGTACTTCATTAGTGAGGGGTATCTCTACAAAGGGAGTAAGCTTTGTATACCCCAAGGATCAATTAGGAACTTACTCACGGGACATTAAAGGCTCTCATAAAAGAGAGTAATGAAGGTGGGCTCATGGGGCATTTTGGGATTTCAAAAACCCTCCTGCTTTTACAAGAGAAATTATTTTGGCCCCATATGCGTAGACATGTCCATAGACATTGCTCTAGATGTATAGCTTACTTGCAAGCAAAGTCTAAAGCAATGTCTCATGGACTATACACACCTCTACCTGCTCCTTCTGCACCTTGGAAGGATATTAGTATGGATTTCATCCTTGGGCTCCCAAGAACCCAACGAGGTGCAGACTCCATATTTGTGGTGGTGGACTGATTTTAAAAAATGACCCATTTTATTCCCTGCCACAAAGTGGATGATGCGAGCAACATCGCAAGACTTTTCTTTAAAGAGGTTGTCTGATTGCATGGCATACCCTCTTCAATAGTTTCAGATAGGGATGTGAAGTTCCTTAGCCATTTTTGGAAAACTCTTTGGGCTAAGCTAGGAACTAAATTTCTTTTTTTCACTACCTGTCACCCTCAAACTGATGGGCAAACAGAAGTGGTGAATAGGTCTTTATCCACTATGCTGAGGGCTCTCCTTAAAGGCAACCATAAGTCTTGGGATGAGTACCTTCCCCACATTGAATTTGCTTATAACCGGGTGGTTCATAGAACCACCAAGCATTCTCTATTTAAGGTGGTCTATGGCTTTTTCCTCGTACTCCTCTAGATCTTTTACCTCTTCCTCTTTCTGTTGTTGTGCATAAAGAAGGAGAGGCAAAATCCATTTTTGTAAAATAATTACATGAGAGGGTTAAAGCTAACATCGAGCGCCAATCCTTGAGAGATGCTACTTTCGCCAATAGGGGGAGGAAAGAGGTCATCTTTGAAAAGGGCGACTGGGTATGGCTTCACTTAAGAAAGGATAGATTTCCTTCTCAAAGGAAGTCCAAACTTAGCCCTAAAGGAGATGGACCTTTCCAAATCCTTGAACGGATTGGTAATAATGCCTATGTTTTATATCTGCCTGAGGATTATGGGGTAAGCACCAGTTTTAATGTTTCTGATTTGTCTCCATTTGTAGGTGCTGAAAATGATGAAGACGCCATGGATTTGAGGCCAAATCCTCTCCAAGGGGGAGGAGATGATGTGACCATGCCTAGCCAAGGACCTATCACTAGGGCCATGGCTAGAAGGATTGAAGAAGACCTAGCCCTTGTAGACAAAGGAAGACTTCACCTCCTATGGAGAGTGAGGATATTAGGCTAGGGACTTTAGTTAATAAAATGTAATTTTCCTTTATTTTAATTTTGAGGAGCATTAGGAATTTAATTTGGGACATGTATTTAGTCCATTTTTTATTTTAGGAGGTGTCTTAGGAATTTAGAGGGTGGATTTAGCTTTTTGGGTCTTTATGAAGGAAATAAAGGGTAGCCTTGATATCTACACCCCTCTTTTCCTACATAAACCTCCTAAGCTAATAAGAAGGATTCTTGGCCCTTGGTTTGAGAAACTTGGGCACCAAGTTTGATGATCTAAGGAGGGAATTGTTTCTTAATCCTCCTCCCTTAGATCTCTCCTTTTAATCCTAGCCCTTTTTCTTAGGTTATCTTGTTCAAGAGGTTAGCTACCTCTATAAATAGGAGCTCGTCCCCTCACTTATTTTTTTTACACTTGAATTTAATCCTAGAGACCATATTGGTTGTGAGGTTCTTACCTTTGAGTGTCCCCCCTTCTCCTTTGTGAGAGCTTCTAAGAGTTATCAAGGGACCCCTCCCTTGTGGCCTCTCCCCTTTGGCTTATCAAACCTAGTATTTGTGGCGCCTCACCCCATTCCTTTCCTCTCCATAAATCCATTTCCCTTCCAAGTGATCTTAGAAAGGATCCTTTGGGCATGTGATCATCAAAGATCACATCACCTTTTTTCCACAAGTCAATCTTTCCTCATCAAATGAGTTTCATCCTAGGTAGACATAGGAAAGATAATGTTATTTTAGCCCAAGAGGTTTGTCATACCATGAGAAGATCCATGAAGAAAGCTGGAACTATGGTAGTGAAGGTGGATTTGGAGAAGGCGTATGATAATCCCAGGTGGTCTATCATGACTATACTCTGATCAACCTGGGTTTGATGATGTGTTTACCAACCTGGTTTATCAATGCATTTCTTTTGTGTCCTTTCAAGTTCTAGTGAATGGTAGTAAGATTGGTAGTTTCAACCTTAGCAAAAGGATTAGGCAAGGAGATCCTATCTCCCTCTATATTTTTGTCATCTGTGTGGAAAGACTCTCTCAGCTCATCTTGAATGAGGTAGATGAAATGAGATGGAAGACTTTCAAGATGGCTAAATGAGGCCTACTTATTTCTTATCTCTTCTTTGTGGATGACCTCATTTTGTTTGGTGAGGCTACTCTAGGTTAGATGGAGGTTATGAAGAAGTGTCTTGATCTTTTTTCTGATTGTTTTGGAACTTTAGTTAGTAAAGACAAAACTAGAATTTTTTTTTATTAAAAGGTGTCAATCACAGTATTTCTGCACAGATTCGGGATGCTTTGATGATGCATTCTTGGAATGTTCTTTCTAGGATTTTGCTTCAAGAGGCTGCTTTGTTGAAGAAGATGGTGATGAGTAAGAGAGAAACGGTTGATGGAGGTGCCACTCTTCTAGGAGATAAGCGTTGGATGTAGAAGCTTGCCACAAGGGAAGGAACCCTTAATAAAAGTCATAGAAGCACTCTCAAGGTTTAAGAGAAGAAGACACTCTTAAGAGTCTCACAAAGTCTAATTTGTATAAAATGTTCAAAATATCCTTACAAGAGTGAGTAAGGTAGTTATTTATAGAGGGGAAAGCGAGTGTTGGACGTTCAAGCTAAGGGATAAGGCACAAAAGAGAAAGATTCAAACAAGTCCCTAAAAAATAAGATCTATGTTCCCTCTAATTTGAATTTGAATTTTATAAGGAAGTGACATGGCACTTCTAAAATTTAAATTCAAATAAGAAGCAACAAGAAAATTCATGTAGGAGAGAGAGTGTGATGTGGTGCCATTCTAAGGGGAACATGGGGCCCCACATGTCTCCTACAGGTTTCATGTGTTGGTTAGATGAGTTTTGAAAGTAATTAAGGGTGTGGAAAGGAGAAACCACACGTCCAAATCCTTCTAGGCCAAGCCCAAGTAATTAAAACACTCCTCTAAAGGGGCTAAACACACCTCCTAGAGAAAATAAAATCTATAGGCCAAAATACAAGGCCTAAAATTACTAAAATACACTTACTCAAAATACTACATAAACTACATAATTTATTTACATAGTTTTTAGACTATGGTCCTAAATTCTTCATAAAGCTCCTTCCTAGCCATGTCCTCTCTCTAATCCTCCTAGCTAAGGTCCCTTGCTAGGGAGGAATGCAGCATCTCCTCTCCTTTGGAAAGGATTTGACCTCAAATCTGGAGATCCTTTTCCTTTTTTTCCAATCCTGCAAAGAGATCACCAAAGTGATTAGCAGGTGTAGACCCTTTTGAGTAAGGGGTTTATGAGATAGCCCCTTAAAGTTGGGGTAATGGAGGTAGTGTATAGGCCTCCACCCAGCAGCTCCCCAACCTAGGTGAAATGCACTAAGTATAAATCTCACTTGAGTAGAAGTGAATAAGACTATACCAAGTGCACTAGAGCACTCATCAAGGAAGGCTAAGTAACCCTTAATCTTTTGTTCACCTCAGGAAAGCATCATGAGCATAGGGGTGGACCATTCTTTCATGGTCTCTTTAGGTTGAACTTGAGATTGGCTTTGAGTCTCCAATGTCATGTGCTCAATCTCATGTTTAACTATAGTGGCCTCATCTACAAGTAGAGTTTGAGGTTGTAATGTTTTATGCTCAATGGTAATAGGCATAACCTCAACATTTACTTCCTTATGAGAAAAATCTTCTTCAATAAGATCCTTCTTAGGAACCAAGGCATAATCTTCCTGAAGGTCATCCCCCTCCTTCATGTCTCCCAAATCTTGAACTTGATATGCATGATCAAGCTCAAAAGATAAAGGTTCAAGCTCAACACTTAGGAGTGTATGCAATGGTGCCTTCTCAAGTTGAAGGTAGAGAGGTTGTTGTATAAGAAGGCTATGTTTTAAGTCCACTTTTGTAGAAAAATGGCTCTCCCTTAGAACAACCTTCTTGGAAGTGACACTTCCTTTCAATTCATTAACCAGCAATGCTTGCTTTTTTTTATTTTCTCTTTCTGTTTCCTTTTTTTTCATGATAAGTTGGTCCTCCAACACTTGGCCAGGTGTAAGAGAACACAAATTGAACTTTGTACCTAAGTAGGAAAGGGTAATCTCATTAGTGTGGCCATCTTGAAGAGCTTTTCTATCATATTTCCATGGCCACCCTAACAAGATATGAGTTGTTTCCATTGGTACTACATCCCAAAGGGTGACATCCTTGTAGTTCCCAATGGAAAAAACACCTCAACATGTTGATTGACTTCCACCTCCTTACTTTCATTCAACATTGAAGTCTGTAAGGCTTGGGGTGAGGAGTGGAAGTCAAGGATAGCTTCTCAACCAACCTTGTGCTACAACAATTACAGCAGGTGTCACTATCTACAATGAGAGAACATATTTGAACATAAACTTTACATCTTGTGTGAAAGATGTTCTCTCTTTGAGATGTGCTAGGGTTATAAGGTTGGCTACCCAAAAGCCTCCTTACCATCAACAACTCTCCCTTACAAGCATAAATGTCCTCTACATGCATGCTACCCCATTCTTCCTCACTCTCACTAGAAGAGAAAGATGGTTCATTCAATGGCTTGACCCTTCATGATCATGGTTTTTTTGTTGAGGTATTGGAAAGCAATGTGGCCTCTCCCCAGACACTTGAAGCATTTAATACTACTAGTTCTAGAACTAGTAAGTGGGTCATCTTTATGCAAAGGTTGTTTCTCTTTATGCATGTTTGTGGTTTGATCATCTTAGAGGTGGCTCTTGGAATAGCTCCCCTTGACTTGGTCCCTATTTGTATAAGAGTGGGAAGAGTTATTAGAGTAGTCCTTCCTAGAGGAAGACCTTCTCTTTAGTTGGTTCTCTACTTTGATAAAAATTTGAACCAAATCATCTAGATCCCTATATGGTAAGAGTTCAACCATATCCCTTATCTCAAGGCTTAAACCACTAAGGAACCTAGCTTTAGTGGACCTAGACTCTTCATTTATTCCAGCTCTTATTATGAAAAGCTTCTTTTGCTGCATGTATTCCTTAACACCCATATTATGTTGCCTTAATCTTTGTAGCTTATCAAGGAGTTCCTTTCACAATAAGAAGGAATATGCATCCGCCTCATGGCCTTCTTAAGTTCATTCCAATGTTTGATAGGAGGATCATGATGGCAGTTCCTATCATCCTCAAAAGAGGTCCACCAATACATAGCATACCTTTGGAAGCTACGGGTTGCTAAAGAAACTTTTCGCTCTTCATTAATTTTAAAACATTTGAAGAGTTGTTTTACCTTCATCTCCCAATCAAGGTAGGCTTCCACATTGTCTTTTCCATGGGAGATCTATTTTTTGCTCTCTTTGTTCATTATTTTGATTTCCCCTCACCCTAGGTCTAGATATCCCATTGATTCATTCCTCCTCACTAGTTAATTCACTCCTAAAGTAGCTATTCCCTCTTCTTATTCTTCTTTCTTCTTCTTCTTTTTGCTCTCTTTTCTTCCCTTATTCTTTCCTCCCTCTCTTCTCTTTCTAGTCTTTCTCTTTTTTATCTTTGCTCCCTCTCTTGTCTTTCTCTTCTTTCTCTTTCAAGTCTTTCTTTTCTTTTCCTCTCATCGTTTTCTCTCTTTTCTTTTTCTTTCTCTTCTTTCCTTCTTTGCTCTGTTTCCTCCCTTTCTTTTCTCTCTCTTTTCTCCCTCCTTAACTCTCTTTTTTCTTCCTTCTTTTTCTCTTCTCTTTCCTCTCTCTATTTTCTTGCCTCACTCTCTCCCACATGCCACTCTTTAAATTCATGCAAAAAATTGTCAAAAGTGTTGGCCTTGGGTGAACCCCCTTGGTTCACACTCTTGTTGCTAAAGTTGTGTTATTCCATAATGGTGTTTAGAGTGAAATCAATTATAGGCATTCCTCTCCCTTGAATGGTTCTCTTTCCAATGAAGACAAGAGTCTTGGGAACTCTAGCCTTCACACTTAAAAACAAATTAACTTAAGCAAACTATCCTAAAACGAATTCCTAATGGTGTAAGAACCTTTAGAGTTCAAGATACCTCTACACAATTTGAGCAAGATAAGCAAGAAAATAAAAAGTGTAGGGACTAAAACGTGCACCTAAAGGTATGGAAAGTGGTGTACCACTTCCTCCTTCACACCATATTTGCGAGAAACTAAGTAAATAAAACTAAGCTATTACAATCAAATGAGGTGATCCCTTAGGATATCAACACTCCTAAAATGAATACACACAAATAAAAGCAAGAAAGTAAAATGATAAGTCTTCCTCCTAGCTCCCTTAAGTGTATACACTCTTGTCTTGCTTCCTCCACCTCTTTGATTCCTTCTTGGCTTAAACAATCCTTCCTTAATAAGCTACCCTTGTGGAAGGCTCCCAAACAAGCATGGCTCTACAAGAAAGTGGCACCACAACCAAGCAATTCCAAGAAAACAAGAATAGAAGCTAAAAGAAAAAAAAAAGGCTAAAACAAAGAAAAGGCACACAATCCAAATGGAAATATTATTATGAACAAAACTAGGAAGAGTAAGAATTTGAAGACAAACTAGAATTAAGGAAAAGATAGAAAGCTAGCACAACTAAAGAAATTTCCTAAGAATGGCACTTGAATAAAAGTAAGGACTAAAAGTAAAAGACACCAAAATTTTTCAAAAATTGCACTAGGTGAAAATATGTATGGCCATGAGCTATAAGAGAAGTTCTCAAGCAAATACAACCAAATTTAATTACTCATTTGCAATTTTGAATTGACTTTTAGGTACATCTAATTTGTACTATTTTTTTTTTTGGTATTTTCTTTTCACTTTTACTATTTTCTTTCAATTTCTTTTTTACTTCTTTTTTTTTATATTCTCCTAGATGAACCTAACATATTTTTGGATTGCAAATTTTATGAGGAATTTAGAAGTAGTAAATGCTTGAGAAGAAGTACAAGCTAAGGCACAAAATTTTCAAAACAAAGTGCAATCAATGAAAATACAAGCAACTCAAAATGCACCAAAAACTTAGACTGATATAGGAGATGCACCAAGAGCTATAAATTGTGAGTTAGAGATTCTTGTTTTACACAAGTTTTGGCTCACTTAGGTCACAATAATTTGATCAAGCAAATCTCAATGCAATCACTAAAAAATTTAGTACAAAAGAGTCACTAAATTTGAACATGAACAATGACATAGGAGAAATTGAGCTATTAAATTTTTTGAGAAGTTTTTTTTAATAGAACATGCTTGAACTAAAAGCATGGATAACTTCTTAGAGACTTAGACAAGAGGTGAAACCTCTTTGAATATCAATTTCAAGAAGTTGACCATACTTTTTTGAAGCAAAAAATTCAAAACAAAAAAGGTATAACCTAAGGAACTTGATATGACAAAATTAATGACTAAACAAGACTTTAAATAAAAAATACCTGAGATTATTAAAACTGAAAATAAATCCTAAAATAAGCAACAGCCAAAAATTCACAAAAAACAAGCAAGGAAATGCAAAATTGAAGCCACAACACCTTGCCACAAAGCATGGTTTTTCGCCACAAAGGTGTGGTTTTAGTATAAGGTGCTTCTTAGGAACTTCAACATGCACCAAACCACCACAAAATGAAAACTAACGAATAACATGAATTCCTAATAGACAAAATAGTGGTTCAATGGAGGATTTAACAAATTTGAACTGGTTAAAATCAACAAAAAATGCATAAGAAGAAAAGACATCGATTAAATTGAATAACAAAGGCTTAGAAACAAAATGCACTGAACACAATCACAAACAAACAAAAGACAAGCAAGAATAATATGAATAAAACAAATTAAAACTAAAAAAATGGAGAATAGATGGAGAAGAAGAAGATGACAATTCGAAATTTAAAAAACAATTGATCATAGGAGAAGAACCTCTAGAAGAAGGCTCTTGATACCACTTGATGCATTCTTGGAATGCTCTCCCTAGGATCTTGCTTCAAGAGACCCATTTGTTGAATAAGAGAGTGATAAGTAGGAGAGAAAAGGTTGATGGAGGTGCCATTCTTCTAGGAGATAAGCCTTGGATGTAGAAGTTTGCCACAAGGTAAGGAACCCTTGATAAAAGCCATAGAAGCACTCTCAAGGTTTGAGAGAAGAAGACACTCTTAAAAGTATCACAAAGTCTAATTTGTATAAAATGTTCAAAAGATCCTTACAAGAGTCAATGAGTGGGTTATTTATAGAGGGGAAAGGGAGTGTTGGATGTTCAAGCTAAGGACTAAGGCACAAAAGAGAAAGATTCAAACAAGTCCCTAAAAAAATAAGATCTATGCTCCTTCTAATTTGAATTTGAATTTTGGAGGGAAGTGACATGACACTTCTAGAATTAAATTCAAATAAGAAGCAACAAGAAAATCCATGTAGGAGAGAGAGTGTGATATGGCACCACTTTAAGGGGAACAAGGGACCCCACATGTCTCCTACATATTTCATGTGTTGGTTAGATGAGTTTTAAAAGTAATTAAGGGTGTGGAAAGGAGAAACCATATGTCCAAATCCTTTTAGTCCATGTCCAACTAATTAAAACACTCCTCTAAAGGTACTAAACACATCTCTTAGATAAAATAAAATCTATAGGCCAAAATACAAAGCCTAAAATTACTAAAATACACCCACTCAAAATACTATATAAACTACACAATTTATTTACATAGTTTTGAGACTATGGACCTAAAGTATTCATGAAGCTCCTTGCTAGTCATGTCTTCTCTGTAATAATCCTAGCCAAGGTCCCTTGCTAGGAGGAATGCATCATTTGAGCTTTAGCCTAATTACTGATCTTCGGTGGTATTTGGGAATTCCTCTACTTCATGGGAGGAAATTTGTCACCTAGCACGGGCATATTATTGATAGGGCTAAGCAGATACTTGCTTCTTGGAAAGCTAATCATAGGCCTTAGCAGGCAAAGTAACTCTAGCTCAAAGTGTTATCCAAGCTCTCCCTATGTATACTATGCAATCAACCATGCTTTTTAAAACTGTTTGTAACAAGTTAAAGAAACTGCAGCATGATTTCATCTTATTTCACTTTAACAGGGGAAGAGTTTGGTATACTGTGGCTTAGGAAAATTTGTGTAAGTTTAAGAAGGATGGAGGTTTGAGGCTCAAAAATCTGCAATGGATGAATAAGGCTTTCATGCTTAAAATAGCTGAGGATATGATTACCAAACTTGATGAGTTGTGGGTCAAAGTAATCAAAGCACAGTATGGTTGTGGTAATGATGTTTTGCTTATTGTGAGAAGTAGAGTCTATGACTCTCAAACTTGGAAAGGAGTAGCTTCTATTTGGGAGGTTTTGATGCAAATTGTTAAATGGGTGTTGGGGAATGGGAATCGAGTTAGATTTTGGGGTAATATTTGGTTTCCTTCTGGTATTAGGCTTAGAGATCTAGTCCAAGACCAATGTTCTGATTTTGAGTTACTGCAACATGTCACAGATTTTGTTGGGGAATCTAGGAGGTTGAATTATGAGATGTTTTGGCATAGAGTGCCTCTTAGGGTGGTTGATGAAATTTTGGCCTATCCTCCCCCTACGGGCTTGATGGGGTCAATAAACCTGTTTGTTGTGGAACTGCTAATGGTCTTTTCTTCTGTTAAATCCACTTATAATCTTTTTGAATGGAATCGTGATGGTTTACATCCGAGCTGGATGAAAATATGGAACTGGAAAGGGCCTCTTAGAATTAAAAATTTTCTTTAGATGGTTATGCACAATGGCTTTAAAGTTAACCTTAAGAGGCAACAATATGGTTTGACTCAGGACAATATGGTTTGACTCAGGACAACTTTTGGAATTGCTTGTTGGGCTATTTGGCAAGCGAGAAATGATCACATTTTCAAGAGTATAGTTTGGAATAACACAACTATCTTACGAAAAGTTACCTTCACAACTTTGGAAGTTGAACAAAGTGCTAATTTCAATTGGCATAGACAAGTGATGAAAGAGACTAGATTTGTTTATTAGAAAGCTGCCCCCATGGGTTGTTTAAATACAATATTGATGGCTCTGTTAAGGTACAGAATAATCACATTGGATGTGATGGTGTGTTGCGTGATATTGTGAGAACTTGGATTGCAGCCTTTTCAAGGAAACTAGGTTCATGTACCATTATGGCAACAGAGGTTATGACTATTATAACTGTTCTTGAGCCTGCTTAGGAGGTGGGAGTTAGATTGCTCATGATTGAGTCTGATTTGTTTTCTTCCTGCAACTTTTTCAACGTTGTGTTTATGCTGATCATCCTTATGCAAAGGTTTATAGAAAAGGGAAATACCTCATGAACAGGTCATGGACTGTTAAGATAACTTATGCGTATAGAGAACAAAATGCAGTTGCTAACTGGTTTGCTGATAGGGCTCATTCGTTGGTGGAGTATGTTTGATTTTTTTCAAATCCTCTTTTGGATTGTATGTCTTTGCTTGGGCAAGACTTTATAGGAGTTTCTCATTCTAGAGTTGTAATTTTTTAGCTGTCTCTTATGACCTATGCATAAAAAAAAATAAGTATATATATTAGTATTAAGTATCAGTATATACATCATTTACTTTCTCTTTGCCTTTTGTGTGTTTGTTCAATGAGTGTTTCCTTATAATAGCATTGTCTTTCTTGCCATTAGTGGTTATCATCAACATTGCTTCAACTGAGAACATCTCAAAAAGTAACGTAATACTTAGAGTTAAAGTGTTGAGGTTATGGAAGGAGGTTAATCATAAAGATGTGCTTGGGGAGAAATTGGAGAGAAAGAGAATGTTAAACATGTATTGGTTGACCACCAGGTTTTTTTATTGTTTTTTTTATTATTATTGGTGCAATATAGCAGTTACACTCATGCATTACATAGTAACAACTATTTGCAATACAATTTTTGCATAAGAAATTAATTATTTTGTTGATAAAAACTTGTTTTAACGTTCTATTAAAATATGTCAGATTATTGTTAAAAACTTAAAATAATTAAATTAAAAAACTAAAACAAAGTAATGTTTGTAATAGAAGGAAACCGTAACTAATTATGTAGTATTGAATTTATGAGAACCAAAATAATCATGTAGTATTTGAAATTAACTCATACCAATTGTACCTAATTAATTACTAGTAATTTTAAGAGTAAAAAAACCATAATTAAAAGATAAATTAAATGAAATAAATAATTTTTGTAACACTTTAAATAAGATTCTATTAATTTTAAATTGGCTACCATAAAAAAAATATTGTAACTGAACAATTGATGTGATAAAAAAATTAAAGTGATAATTAGAAATATATGAATTTTTAGGATTGAAGGTTATTTATTAACAGTCATCAAAATATTAAATTTGAACAATTAGTATGATAAAAATTAGAATAGTAATTATAATATATGGATTTATTGGATTACATCTTATTTATTAATGGTGAACAACCATTTTACATCCAGACTTTTTCAATGTTATTATTTTATACAATTATGAGTTAAATCACATTATAAAGTCCAACCATCTTATTTATTAATGGTGTAAAGGTATTCTAGTCACATTACAAAAGTTATGGAGAAGAAATTATTATACGGAGACAGATAAAATATATTCCTAAAAAGTGTGTGTAGACTAATTATAATTTGAATTATACGCATGAGTTTCAGATCTCATAACTTATTTGTCTTTTATATTTTTTTTTCTATTTATGTTTCCTATTGTAAAATATCTTACAAAAATTATAAGTAATATTTATACATGAATAAAATCTTTCATGCAGGATCCAAGAATTATGTACATTAACTTCTAAACTTTATTTTTTATAAAATTTTTAGTTTTAAATTTTTATATTGAGCTACTAATGTGTAATATTTATGGATATTGATAACTTTAAAGTTATTTCAATGTTATGGGTTATATTTATACTTAGATTTTTTAATATACATTGGCACAAATATATCACCATGTAGGACACAAGTACATACTAGTAAAATATAGATTAAAAATATTGATGGACATTTTTGTCTAATAAATAAAGTAAAAATGCATTAATAATTGTTAAAATAAAAATTTATTTAATAAAAAACTTAACTATCAATTTTGTTAAATTTAATGTTCATTAATTATTCTCACTGCCTATCTCTAGTAGGTTTGTTTTTTTTTTTTTGTTTGTTTTCTTCAACTCAAACAATAGTTGTTTACCCTATGTGACGAAATCAGTTTTTTCAACCCAAACAATTATTTCTTTATACTAAAATAATATATTTAACACGATATCAAGTAACTCAATTAACGAGTGAAAATAACTTTCTATTAAAATAATATAAATTAAATTATGAATGCACCCTTATATTTAGCGAATTATAGATGTATCCCTTTTTTTAAATTACATATACCATCCTTTATATTTAGCGAAATTACACAAAACAACTTTCCATTAAAATAATATAGAATAAATTATGTGTTCATTACACTTGTACCCTTGTATGTTTAAAAATATTACACTAACACCTCTCTTAAACCTTACACTAAGACTTCATTAGGAGGTGCACAAGTGATGAATAAATAAGCACAGAGTGTATGTATAATTACACTAAACTTGTTAATATTGCTATAATTTACTCAATAATATATTTGATATGAAAATTACCTAACATCATTAATGAATGAAAATAAAAAAATATAAAAAGTGAATTTCTTATAGTTTTTTATCATTGGAGTGAATTTCTTAAAGTTTTTCATCATTGGAGTAAATTTATATTTTAGTTGATAACATTAACATAACACTACGAGGACTACTTAAAATACTATAGCTAACATTAATTTTGAGATGATTTAATTTATGTTTGAATAATCTATACTATTAATAAAAAGAATTTCCTCGTTTGTTGTCCACTTTTTAAAATATTTATTTTATCATTATATCTATTTTACCCCAAATTTCTCCTCACTAAAACTTTGTCACTAGATCAATCTTATAACTTTAAGAAAAAAATTACTTTAAAACATTTATATCCAACATACTTAATTGTTCTACTATATTTTTTGTTGATCTTTCTTATAGGAGTTGAAGACAGTGTCAAAGGGTTACAATAACTCAAGCACCTTGCTCAACCAATTAAACTAGACCCTTTTTGACAATTGTCCTACTATCTATAATTTATATGTATGATCAATAATATATATATATATATATATATATATATTGTATTTTATATTATATATTACTTATACTATTAATAAAGGGAATTCTTCCTTTTTATGTCTACTTTTCAAAATACATATTCTACCCTTATATCTATTTGAAAATTAAAAAATAAACTATTTTGTCATAGAGGGATTCAAACCCACAACTTTTCCCTCACCAAATGTAAATTTTTTCACTAGATCAATCTTACAGGCATAAAAAAAATTACTTTAAAACATTTATATCCAACATACTTAATTGTCCTACTATCTGTAATCTATATGTATAATCAATAATCTATAATATTATATTTTATATTTTATATAATATATTATTATATCATGGGAATAAAGTCTTTTGATGTGCACATTTTATGACTATTTTACCCTTCTAAACATTTTATTACTTCTTCTAGTATCATGAATATAAGTTTTGTTGATAGATGTCGTATTTTTCATAAAAATGCAAATACACAGACAAAACAACATTTTGAATTTTATTCAAATTCTTTTCCCTTCCAATTTTTTCAAATTCATTGCAAATCTATTATATTCATTGATGATCTGACATGTTTCTATCATGTAATCATAAACAAAGAAATATATAAATTAACAAAATATATTATATTATGTTATACGCAAAATAACACAATAAATTATTCATATTCTATTATGTTATTACAAAACATATTAAATTAAAATCCTAAATCTATTATAACAAATCAAAATAGAAATGTGAATACAAAGACGCGATAGTGCTTGTGTTTTTGCTAATTTTATTTTAAAAGCAAATCAAAAATAAAATTTAGTATAAATTTTTTTATCCAAAGCAAAAATCACTTTAAATTACTTCATTCTAGAATCAATTTTGAATTTTTCTCCCACATAAAGTCAAATATATCAAAATTTTGATTCAAATATATTACAATTCTTAAGCAACTCATAGATTCTTTTCTGGTTATTTTCGTTTAGATTTGATTAGAGAAAAACGTTTGTAACGTTGAATATATATATATATATATATATATATATATATATATATATATATTAGATTAGTTTTATTTCAAGTAATCTGGTTATAATTTCTTTTGTAAGTTTGACTTTTACTTAACTCTAAAAAGTAGAGATATTTCTTGATACTTTAAAGAATATAGTTTTGAAGTCTTAAGTTAAGTTTGTTTTGTAATTTTTTGTTTTAATTTTCAGAGAAAAAAAAAAGTAGTGAAAACATGTTTGATTACAATTTAGAAAATATTTTTGCTGAAAACATTTTAAAAAATAACTGAAAACAAAAAATAGAAAAAAATTATTTTTAGTGTTTTAAAAAGTTAACACTATGAGAAAACTTAATAACAATATTGTAATTATATAAAAAACAATATATAAATATATTTTAAACTATATAAATAATTTATAATTTTTTTCTAAAATTGATTAAATTTAATAATATTATTTTTTGAAAATAGAAAATATCAAACAAAAACAAACATAGTTTCTAAATGTTAAAAACTTGAAAATGAAAATAGTTTTCAGAAAATGAAAACAGAAAATATTTTCTCAAATCAAACACTACCTTAGTCTTTTCTAAGAAGAGTAGTCTATTAAATCCTTGGAGATTTTTGTGCTCACACAAATAAATTCTTAAGGATAGTATGTTAACACAAGCATCAAATTCTAATTGTTTATATATGTTTGATTTTTTTATTACTCAAACTTTATTATAATTGTGGGATAAAATATAAGTTGCGTGTTGTGTGCATATATACATATAGCCTCTATGATAGATGTTTGGGCACATTGTCAATTTTTGTTGACATGTAAGTTTTCAACAAGTAAATAGTATGATATTTCATTGATTTTTTTTATAAGATAAGAAATTTTATTAAGAGGCATGTGGAAGCACAAGAAGTGCACTCCACACACAACAACAAAAAAGTTCATACATATGGGAAGTAGTCGTATTAAACAATACAAAAGTCGGATTCATGACCCATTCTGCGTGAGTGTGAGAGGTCAAAGATTCTGCTTTACACCATTCCCATGAGATTAATTGGATAGCTTGGATAAGTGCTTGGATGTCACCCTACTGAGCTCTAAATACTACCGCGTTTCTGGACCTCAATATTTGCCAAATCCCTGCGAACCACACGAAGGATCATGCTTTACTAATCATCTGTGACCCTTCCACTGACCCCATAAATTGGAAATAATGCATCCTAACTTCCAATGACAGGGCTATAGATATCTCTACCACTTACAGAGGGATTTCCAAACTCGACCCAAAACACCACAGTTGAAAAAGAGTGAACTCTAGTCTCCTCTAAGGCCCCACATAGTCTACATACTGCTTCACCTTATTGGATGATACCTCTTCGTGAAAAATTACTCCTAGTTGGGAGTCGATCCATATCCAATTGTCATACCAACACTTGAACCTTTGGTGGAAATGTGTTCCCCACAGTAGTTTGAAGAAATACTAAGACTGAATTGGATGTCCTCTTGATAGTGCCCTATAAGCTTAAGCAATTGTGTAATGACCAGAGTCATCCTTGGTGATCCATTTATCCATGTCTCCCTCCCTCACTACCATTCCTTATAAACTCACTAACAATCTTCCCACCAAATCCTCCTCCCAAGCAAACAACCTACGTCTCCATGACTATCTCCATCCTGTCCTGATGCCTCGCATATCTTTGATAGACATTAATTGGCACTCTGCTAACCCATACAATTGTTCAAATTTCGTACTTAACAATTGATCCCCTAAACACCTATCCTCTCAAAACAATACCTAACTACCATCCTCAACCCTATGTTTTACATCTTCTAACCACCAACTCCCTCTTGCCAGCCTTCCCTGTTCTATTGTATGTAAGTCTTGCCACCTCCTAGAGCAATAACTACCGCCTCCACTCCAGCTTCCACTATTTGTCACATACTTAGCCTGTAAAAGTTTATCCCACACACTCTGACTTTTAGTCTGCATCCTCCACTTCCACTTCCCAAGTAATGCTAGATTGAATGCCCTAAAGTCCTTCACCCCTAACCCTCCATTCTCTTTATCCCAACACACTTTCTCCCAAGACACCCATATAACCCTCTTTCTACCCCCAGAATCTCCCACAAGAAATTCGAAAATTGACTCAATTTGAGAGATAATACCTTTGGGCACCTTGAAGAAAGAAAGATAGTATATTGGAATAGCAAACAAAACGGATTTCAAGAGAACCAACCTCCCTGCAGTGAAAATGTGTTTACTATCCCAGGAAACAAGTCTTTTCTTCACTAATTTTATCACTGGAGACCATGTAGCAAGTCGGGATGGATCAGCTCCAATAGGCAACCTCAAGTACTTCATTGGTAATGTCCCTATCTTGCAATTCAGTAAACCTTACACTTTTGTTAACCAACCTTCTTCCACATTTACTCCAATAAGTTTACTCTTGTGAAATTTCACCTTTAGCCCTAAAATCAGCTCAAAATTTTGAAGAATCGCCTTCATGCTCTCCATAGACCTCTAATCCATTTTTGCATTCAAGAAGGTATCATCAGCAAATTGCAAATGTGTAAATTGTTGATCACAACCTCTTACCCCATATCCCTTCCATATGTCTTTGCTTTCAGCCTCTCGAATCATTAGACTTATCCCTTCAGTTGCTAAGAGGAATAGAAAGGGAGATAATGGATCCCCTTATCAGAGGCCCCTACCTACACTAAATTCCTCAGTAGAACTTCCATTGAGTAACACGGAGATTTGTGTTGTGCCAATACATTCCATAATCCATTTTGTCCATCTCCCACCAAACCCCATCCTTTCCATTACATACTTCAAGTATCGCCAACTCACGGAATCATAAGTTTTTTCGAAGTCAACCTTCATACACACAAAATCTGACTTCCTTCTTTTTGCCTCATCCACCAATTCATTCATAATTAAGACACCATCTAATATTTTCCTCCTTTTTACAAATGTCGACTGACTAATAGATATGACAGAGTGAATGAATCGTCTCAATCTTGATGCCAACACCTTCGCAAGCACCTTGTACATGCACCCAATAAGTGAAATTGGATGAAAGTCTTCAATCTTCAGCGGATTAGATGACTTAGGTATCAACGTGATAAAAGAAGAAGTCAAACCTTAGACAAGCTTCCCAGAGAAGTAAAAGATATTATTGATTTTATAACGCCTAAGAATTTAAAAATTTAAATATATTTGTTTTATTGCTTTTGAGAAACATTGAAGGATAAAAAGCCGTAGGATTCTCCCATATGATCACGTCACTATGTTACCAACATAGAGGTGTGGAATAATCATAAAAACAATAATGTTTTAGTTAAAAAAAAGGTAAAAGATTGTTTATTTGGATACTTTTATTAAGAGTGTATAAGACATATATTTATGAATTTTCTTGATGTGTTTTGATATATGAGTCTTCATATTTGCTTTTAAAGTCATTGTCATTTTTTATGTAAGTTATGAGCACTATGTCAATTATTAAAAAGGAAATAGTTTGAATATTTTTTATGTTGCTATATGTCAAGTGTAATGTTACACATATTACAAATTTGTGTAACATAAAATACTTGAGAGATACTATAAATAAAGTTATGGAGCATAATGGATTTTCATTCTATTAGTCTGATGTGTGTTGAATTTTCAATCAAATTAAACTAGACAAAATTGACTAATAGTTGTGTTATTATACTTCATTGTGATATTAGATCAACCATACAAATGATAATTAAATTTGAGTATTTTACTCTAGCTAGAGATGGTTGATTAAGAGGCTTAGTGATTAAAATAACTCACTTAAAGCAATTATTCATTTGGAATATGTATGTATGTATGTATATGTGAGTGTGTATAATTTGAGAAATAACATGTGGTAGAACAATTGTTTAAAAAATATAATGTTTTGTGAAGTCAATATTAATGGTTTCTATCGATCATTTTTACATAAAGCCCTAAGAAAGAAGAAGAGAAATTTTATTTATAAAACGTTGAAAGGAATGAGATTGAAGGCAATTTGAAATTAACAGTCATGATAATCCAACCTTTATGAGTGGAAATCCCATGAAAAATGTTCATATGGGTAAAAACAAGTTACTAGTTAATTTGCTAGCACATTTTATTTTGTCACACACTTGATGAAATTACTTATATAAGTATCAACGTGTCCGCTTGTATGAGATTTTGTCATATCTCTAGAGTACTCATGAATTACCTACATGACCTATTAATGCAAAACAACGCCAACAACGAGAATTGTGGGAGTGTAGTGTGATTGATATACACCAAAGTGTTTTGATTCATAGAAGTTTATTTCACCAACTCACTTGTATATTATGTTTCATCATTCTAGGTTTAGTTCATAGTCCAAAAGATACCAGACTCGTGCACTTACACTCATAATAAGTTAACCCAAAATTATTCTTGTTTTATTTTTTTAATTTATTCAAATGTGTTAAATAATAGTTTTAAAATATGTGAGAGATTGTTGGATTATATATTAAAAGAGATATATATTTCATGAGTAATATTATTCTTTTTAAATTTTTTTATTAGTTATAAAATTATTTTATTCAATTAAGTTATCTTTTATCTATATGTGCCTCCTTTTGATTTTTATTTTGTTATTTTATATTAAATGAGTTAGAAAAACTGTTTGTTAATTTTAAGTCTTATTTGATTGAGTCTTACTTTAACTTCCTTTACTAAGTGCCTTTTAATAATTAAAGTGGTGCACGTTCGTAAACTAATTTTATTGTAAGTTGTTATTTTAGTTTAGTACAACTCCTATTTCAATTGAATTGAGAAAAACTAATTTGTGGATATTTTTTTAAAGAATATAGTTCTAAAATGTCATTCTTGTCTTGAAAAGGGTATGTTAAATCTGGAGATTTTTGTACTCACGTGAAGAAGAAGGAGTGATTGTTTATCTCTTCTCAAACTTTTCCAACATAAAGAAGATGTTAGTATTTTAAAAAGAAGACGTAAATGAATAAGTTGAAATAAAAAAAAGAACAAGTTGATGTATAAATAAATAACATATTAGAGGGTATTGTTGGATGAGTTGGGTAATTGGTATTAAAGCGACGGATCCCTGGGTGGGTTGGATTTTTGTTTCTGCGACTGTGGAGTAGAGGCTGTAGGGACTAACAGAGTACCAAATAGGTAGGTGAGCAAAAGCAGCTTGGAAATATCAATCTTGTTACACCACCCGTGAACGTGAGTGTGATCACTTCTCAAAACTTGCTCATCCATCATTGGTTAATCAATACAAACAAAACACATCACCCCTTTCCATTTTACTCTCACCCTCACCCTCACCCTCACCAAACAACACCTCATAAGTTGTTTACAAAATTGCTTGTGCTATTGCTAGCTAAATCTAAATAAATCCCAGTCTTGTGATTCATAAACATAAAGCTATCTATCAAATATCAATTAGCTATGCAAATGTATATGAAGTATGGTCCATACTATATGAGACTAGTTGTTGTGCATGCATATTGTTTGAATTATATATGGTCCCCCCACTCACGGCTGCAGAGGGAATATTTTGGCCTTCTTTTTACCCTGGTGATGCTTGACGCCTCTTGAGTGACACGTCCTAATCTTAGCCCTTTAACATTTTTGAAAGGTGGATCATACCCTAATAATAATATAATAAACCCTACCCCTACCTTTCTGATACAGCTAGCTTCTCCAAGGAGCCAGGCATATGTGACAGGTTTTGCCATACAGATTGGTGATCAAACAATGATCAGGACTTGGACTTGTATACTACACTACATACATATTCCACTTTTTTATTCTATATATATTATTGAAACTCTTTTATTTTTTCATAAATAAACAAAACGAATAATTAACTGTGTCGGTCTCGTATGCATCCAACTACGTTCAACAAATGTTTCTTAGCTTAGATGGTTGGTCGCCTTAGGAGTTAGGAGAGTTTTGGAATATAGACGATCGATTCAATTCAGCACTTTCTTATATATTAAAATTAATATCCTTACAAGCTGATTCATGATAAACTATGTATGTCTCAAATCTCAATTCTCGCATTTAATATATTGTCGCTGTTGAAGGATGATACGTGGATATTCTCTTCGTAAAACTCAAATTCTATTCTGACTATAACAGGATTATTTAATTAGCTAGGAAAATCATTTAAACATCTTTCAATTGAATTCATGAACGTTACTTTAAATGCACCCGCTCTGTTCCCTTTTGGTGCATTGATGTGATTTCTTTATTGTCATAAATTGGACTACAGACTTCGCTCCATCAGAACATTGATGGTAATGTACAGCATTGTTTTCCAAGTATGCAACAAAACAACAAAATAATTCTCCAACCCATGCTCATAGTTACTTCAACATCCTAATCTGTCACATCTTATTCCCATTTCAGATACTATGTCTCAAATGAAACCCTCACATCAAATTCCTTATACATTCTTTATTCACGTCCATCCCTCCCTTCCCCCACCATCTTTCCTGTTTCTCTCTTCGGTCTTCATATCACAGAAGCAAAGCAACATGTATACATACATATCTAGTTACTCAATATAAGGCCTATAAACACTAAGCCCCTTAGACTTAAATACAATATACTGTTTTTGAATTTGATTCAATCAACATAGTCCAAATGCATTTTATGGTAAAATACCTATTCGAACTCAGTGTCCTATTACAGCACCAATTTCTTGAAAGATAGCATCCATAACAATAAAAACAGTGCTATTTTCTAATAAAATACAATATATAAACGTAGTCCCATAATTTTACATACACATCAAGTATTTCTAACGAGTTCAGTTCTTCAATGGAAGAAACTCGAAAAACTGGCTGGGTGCATTCATTGCTGAGACTGATACCTCTGTCTCTTTTTGCTGGTTAACGTTATCACTGCTTTCATCCACGTTCCTTATGGGGAAAAGTTGAAGGGTTTGGGATTCCACACAGTTATCATCCTGGGTGTTGATACTACTTAAGTGGATAATACCGTTTTCTCTGTTAGGTGAAATAAAGAAGCTGAGATCATGAGTCTTAATAAGCTTTGGGTCCATTACGCTTGCTGTTACTGTAGAAGTGGTGGCCATGCTAGCAGTAGAGGCAGGAGGAGGTGTGTTTATGAGGTGAGATGAAACTGTAGGAGGGGGAGGACAAGATAACTGCATCATATGCCACGTGGCATTCCTCTCCAAAAAGTTTCTTCTATGTTGTAACTCTCCTTCATCGAATTGGAGCCATCCATCTGTTCTACACTCTGCAATCGCTGCTTTTGCTGCCCTTCGTATTGAAACAGATTCCTGTAGATTTTAAATATAGACATGCAATGCAAACAAACTCGTGAAAACATCAACATGTGCGGTAAAAAACCAAAGAGCACAGGTAAAAAAAGTTATTGGACAGCACAGATTTCAAATTGGCATGCACTCCTAGTTGGTTTTTTCAAATAAAGTTGCATGGTCTATGAGAAGTCAAATTAAAGTAGGGTGAGAGTTGTCTTTTCCGTCATCAATATGGGTGCTCAATTCCATAGAATATTGTATGGAGTGTCCAAAAGCTACTGGCCTAAATGACATGAATAAGCACAAGCCCCAAAAGCCCAGCTAAGTTTCATAACAGCAGCCCCGACAGAAAGGAAGGAATGCAGCTTTTAGGCCCTTTTCATTTCCCAACAAACAAAGCTTTTGTTAGGGTCCTTTCCCTAGCTAGTGCATATCTTTCTATAACGTTTCCAACATCAACTTCATTCATATTCTCTAGTAACTAGTAATCATATGCCAATAATTAATTAAATCCTGCTTAATGGACCCTTTAGTTCCCTAAAGACATTTGAGGATTGTGTAGCGAAAATCCCAAGTTGAGAAAGAGAGAAAAAGGGTTACTCCATGAACAAGGACAAAGACAAAGGAGGGTATAGAATAATAGACCTCTGCAAGAGTACTGCAGTTTGTAGAGGGTGCCCAGTTCTTGGTCTGTTCAACTTCAAACACTGTCCTACTTGCGCCTGTAGACAAAAAGAAAAACAAAAAAGAATATAACTTCACATCTCAAGCAACAATTCGAATGAGAAAAGAAAAGCAAACACATACAATAAAAAACAAAACTGAATTGGAAAAAATGAAAAGAAACAGAAGAAGCTATCGGCCATGCATTGCAAAACAATGCATGAGAGCCTCTCATTATTTGTCAGTTTTATGCAAAGAAACAAGGATGGAGGTAATTGTGTTGTTTGGTTTTTACCTAAGTCTTTCTTTTCAAGAGTACTATCAAAGTCACGGGTGTGATGACCCTCAGCAGCTGACTCCATTTGACGGCGGCGTTTCTGTCTTTCTCTTGCTTTGTGATTCTGAAACCAATAGAAAACATTCTTCCCTTCAATTTTTCCAAACCTTCTAAGCTGTGCTGTGATTTGTTGGATTTGCTCCGCCGATGGTGTTCTGGTCCCTCTTCTATACAATTCCTCCAATGCTCTCAGTTGCTCCGGGGTTGGATTCCACCTTGAACTCACCACTACTGGTGGAGGATTGAATTCTCTCTTTCCCTGATCTGCCACCGATGCTAATGAAACAAGCAAACTCTTTATACATGTGCATATAGACACTCATGCATAGAGACGACAAGAACATGCAAAGCAGAGAGGGTGAAGAAGGAGGGTCCGGAGTAAATTAATTAACAATAATACTAATAAAAAAAAAAAAAGCATACCCAGATTGTGATATTGTGAAAAGAAGTCGTTGCCATGATGAACGCGAGTGAGGCATGGTGAGTTTGTGTTTGAAGTGTTGTTGGGAGAAGTCACTGGCCTTGGCATGAGGGGCCTTAGTTTTCTTCCATTAAATGCATAATCAGGCATGTTGAAGTCACCGCCTTCATTGTAACCAACCATCCACATTGTTAGTGGCTAGGGTTTGTGGAAGTGGTAGATGGAAAAGGTTTATAAAATAGGAGAATGAAGGTAGAAGGTGTATTTATGTATATAGTATATATAAAAAGAAGGAGGTGCAATAATTAGGAGGAATGGAATGGAAAGGAAAAGTGGGAGCGGTTTGGTGATGGAAATTGAAAGTGGTGGAGTGGGAGTTGAAGTTGAGAAAATAAAAAGGCATGAAAGGTAGTGAGTGAAGGAGGGCGAGAAAATGGTAATAGGTAGCTAGTTGAAATGAAAAGTAGAGAAGGGTTATATATGGCATGAAGAGAAGGTGAAGGGCAGGGTTGAAGATGAGAGTGAGTAGTTAGTTGAAGAAGGTGAAAGGAGTGTGTCTGAGAGATTCAGAGATGGGGATTGATCACTCTCTCTCTAGCAAATAGCAATAAGATATGGGGAGAGAGAGAAAGGGGGTGTTGGTTTAATATGGGACAAAGTGAGGGGGACATGAGGTTGACTAGCTAGGGTATTTAGAGAGAGAAAGTGGGAGAGAGGACAAAGGCAAAAAAGAAAAGCAAAGAAGGGAGTCAGTGAGGAAGAAGAGGAGGAAGCGTGGAATTCTGGGAGATTTTTGGGAGTAGCGAATGAAAAACGACGTGACGATCATGAGGGTTATCATGAGCCTCATCACCCCTCTCTCATTTATTGTTCCCTTCACGTCCCGTGCCTTTCACACTAATTCTCAATCCGAACTGCCCCTCTCTCCCTCTCTGCGCACTCCTTAACCTTTTCTTTGTCTATTATGCTGTCCATGCACACCAACACTCACACTCTCTTTCCTCCACCATTCCACTCCCACTGTACGGATTGCATTTTCAATTTCACCACCTCAAAATTTAAATCAACATCATGAATTACTGCATCTCTTCTCATTTCATCTTTTATATATATATATATATATATATATGTTGCCCATTTGGATTTTGTAATGGTCCAGATCTATATATTGTATTTTATAAATTCTATTTCTTCTCTCTGTTTGACTCTTAGGTATAACCCCTTGGTCATTATGACTCAATTCTCGAGTTAGTGAGCAACACTGTCAAGGCTGATATAGAATTTGAAAGCTATAATTGATTAATTATTTGTAGCTTTTCGTAGGGTGGAGGGCCTACATCCTGCAAATTCTGAATAGCTACTATTTGTATGTCTGTTATTTATGAGATGTGCATGCAAAATATGTAATGAGAGTACCATGCAACTACAGCACAATGTATCCATATCCACTATCTACTGTGGTTCTGTAATGTTGTGCATTTTCCTACTACTGCACTGCCAATAAAAGCCCTAATCAGTTGTCATTTCTGGCTAGGGAGGTATTGCTTTGCTAGCTAGGGTGGCCCCCTAAACTGTTCTCTAAGCCCTTCACCTGCAAATCAAATTAGTCAATGGCGTAACCTTGTGTGTGGGAATGTTTTCCTCTCAGTCAATTAAACAACAATAAAACAAACCCAAAACTAGAATACTATCAATCAACCCAACCAGTCAACTCATATTTAATGTAATCTATATAGATAAGATATATAACGGAATGCCAAACATAATGTTACCCGTGAATCTTCATGATTCACATTCATATACATACATATGCAACTAGCTTCCTGCATGCGTACCTAACTAGCCTTGGAGTATGCCAATTTTCGACAATGTGCAGGATTAATTCATTCTTGCTTCGGCTGCTCACTATTTTTTTACCCAGTTATTCCAAACTGCATACCCTGCCGTTTGTTTGAGATTTAAAACAAATAACGATTAAATGTTTGATACATGTGTCAAAAAAAAGGACAGAAAGGTTTCAGTGAAGAAAGGTCAAAGACAAAACAACTGTGTTATTTACTATATTAGTAGTATATATATAAACTCGGAACCAACAAATGACGTGGAGTTAACAAAAACAATCTATTTCTTCGACAATTAGACGTGAACATGGGTTGCTTTTTATCACTTATTCAATTCAATGATATGATAGATACTTCTATGATATCATAGTTATCTTTTTTTTATATATATATATATAAGTTTAATTGATATATATAGTTACGGTAAATCTTTTATATTATATTTAATTATGACTTTTTTTTTATATGATTTTTAAAGTATTAATATTAAAATCAACAAATTTACGATAAACAAAGAATTATGATTGAATATTAGTGTAAAAATATTTACACTGACAGTGTATACTAATTAAAATATATATATATATATATATAATTTTTTAATTACTTAAAATTAACAATACAATAATATTATTAAAAACATAATTGAGTACCACACAATATATAATTAAATTTATATAATAATTTTATATTTTAAACTTTTGAATTACTAGGTAATTTTTTTAATAAAGGCCAACATAATTTATAATTTGGAAGGGTCAATTTTATATTTTCTTCCTTTTTCATGATTTTTTTGCTATTTTTTTGTTATCAAACTAAAAAATATTATTTTTTTTTTCAATATTCTAAACAAGTAACTTTTCACTTCCATTTTCCTGGATAGGAGTTAAAAATATTATTTGTAAATAATAAATTTATTTTATCAAGTAACAATAAAATGTTAGTTCTATAAATTTGTATCTTGAAATAAGTCAATTTGTAAGGGGTTGCCACCCTAAATGTTCGGTTGTTCCAAAAAGAAAGTTATTGTGAATTTGTGATGTAGGGCATGTGGTGTGATGTTAAAAAAATGGTGAAATGGTTAGTGTAGGTATAACAATATAAGATGTGAATCACATTAAAACATATTATTAGTAGAGTTTAATTAGTATACAAGATTAATATAAAATTTTTACACTAACATTTAATCACATATTTTAATTTATGGTAAGTTTGTTGATTTACTAATTAATATTTTAAAAGTTATATAAATGAAAAGATGTAATTAGATGTTAGTGTAATATTTTTTTATACTATTAGTGTATCTAATTAAACTTTTATTAATATTTATTTTACTTAAGGTAGCTACATTGTTAATTATATTTTTTTCCATTGCATCGCCGGTCAAACTATGTTAGGATTACTATCAATAGAAAAAGTAAATTTTTATTATTATTCAAAATAACTAGAAATTTACCCTTTAAATTTAAAAGAAAATTATATTAGCATTTGTTGAAGTTTAATTTTTTAAAAAAAAAATTATATTTACAGTCTTATTTTTTCAAAAGTAAAAATTATATTTACGTACATTCCTACTTTTTTTATAAAAAAAAAAAAACTATAGGATGTATACATAATATGAAAAAAATATTTTTAAAACTTAAGAACTGTTTGAGTAAGATTTTTAAAAAGTTGAAATGTAGTAAAATTTGAAGAAAAAAAAATCATGGAGTATGAATGTAATTTCTTCTAAAATTAATATTATTAGTTAAGGGGAAAGAGTTCTCATTAATTGATTTACGTGTTTGGTTATGTCATTTTGTTTGGTTAAGTTTATGCAAAAGAATTATAGAAGAAGAAAGTTACAATGTGAAAAAGTTATTTTTAAACAAGCTACTTTAGTATTTGAATTATACATATACAACTGCTTATTTAAAATAACTTATAGAAAGTGGTATTTGGATAAAATTATACTAGTATTTTATATTACTAAAATTAGTAAAAATATTATATAGAAATGAAATAATTTAAAGGATTTTGTCAAATCGAATTAAATATGATAAACTATTTTTTATTTTATTATCAAAAAATATTTTGAATTAAATATGTTTTAGTACTCAATTTTTAGAATTACAATTCAGAGGTCCTCCCTCAAATTAAAAAAATTACTTTTTTAATCCTCCCAATTTAAAAATATTGAGTCTTCAAATCTAAAGTTTATTTTTAATTCCTTAATTTTATAATAACTTATTTTAGTCTTTTAATTTTGAAATAGCTTGATTTGATCATTGGATTTCTAATTTTTTTTATACATAATGAATTAATGTTTTTCATCATCATAATAAATATCTTTAAATGAGAAAACCCTTTAAAAATGTGTGAACTATGATAAAATATTTCTAAATTAAGAGTACTAAAAATATTTTTTAACTACAAGCACTTAAAAATTATTTTTTAAATTTTATTTTAAAGTTTCACAAACTAAAATATCATTTTTAACGTTGGAGGACTAAAAAGTGGTTTTTAAATTTTAATAGCTAAAGTAATTTACTTAAAAATCCTGACTTAACTTTAGATGACTAAAAAGAAAAATTAGAATAACTAGGTGAGAAGCTTAAAACTTAAGTTTGAAGAGAAGTTTTACAGAGATTATGGCTTTTCTAAAAATTTGAAACTATTTTATCCACAAACTTCTTAGATTGAAACAGGTAGAAAAGCATTTAAAAGGTCTTATAATATGCAGCATCCAAAGACGTTGTAAATGTTCTTAATATATTTTATTTAGAAATTTGTATTTTCACCTTAAAGCTAATGACCAAAGTTAAATTTGAGATTACATTGTTGTGTAAACGTCTACATACAGACGCATTGTTTTCACAAAATTTCAGGTGACACTGGACTTAGTCTAACTCAAGAATTTCTGTATTTCCCAAGAGTATGGTAAAACTCTCAAACTTGCAACGAACAAAACATGATGAAAGCAATCACACTGTAATGGACAAGAGTTCAGAGGGAACAGCTAGAGCTTTTCCCCCATAAAGGAAAAAGGACTGTAAGAAAATATTAAAAACTAAATATGACAGAAGCAATTTTTCTTTTTCAGTACGTACCACCAAGTTTTCTATCCCCTTAGGAATAGTATATATAGTTTCTGTTCCCCTCTTATTATCAATAATTCAAATCTGAGTCTTAATTTGTTGATATTTATGCTAAGTATTTATCAACTTAACCATGTCTAATTTTCGATACAAAACCCAATTGACTACCTCTAACCTCGGATCTTCCCTCTAATAATGTTTTTTCATTCATCTATATTTACTTTAATAAAGTGTTTGGAGCAACACTGTCTTGCAACATATGGGCATCATTGAATGAGTTTATCTAAAAATATTTTTAAGAGAAAAATTTAAAAATTCTATAAAATTTTAAATGATGTGGCGATATTTTTTTACAATCTAATTTATAAAATGCTTCATATGTTTTATAAAAATTATTAGAAATAGATTTTACATAAGATAATTTTAAGTTATGAATTTTTGTTTTACTTTTTTTATACTTTATTTTCTAAGAAAACTTCTAAATAAGATTATCATCAAAATCTTCTAAAGAAGATTATCAAAATAAAATTCAACATATTGTCTATTTAATAAGACATGTTAAAATTAACTATAATTGTAGATTTCTCTGTTTAATTTAGGAGCATTGTTATATTTAGTGCCAATAGCAAATTCCAACACCATTTAAAAAAAATAAATAAATAAAGAAAATGTAAAATATGTTTTGACGAAAATCGAGATTCGGTGTATTTAACGAACAAACTATTCGTACCAAATAGTATTTTTCTTAATTTAAACTAAACTATATCTAGTAAGATAATTTAGTTTAGTTTACAAAACCGCCTTGTTTTTTTTTTTATCAAAGCAAAACGACTTATAAAATTAAGTTTGTGTCTGACTAATATATTATAATTTAATAATTTAAACCATATCTTGGTTGGTCTAGGATTACTAACATAGGGATTAAAAGAGATAAAATTTACTCTTTAAGTATAGAGAGTAAAAAGTAAATTTTATACAACTACAAACACTAATTAAATGAGTAATTTTTTTTTCCAAAGAGAAATTTTTATTGAGTATCAAAATTAAAATATAAATTTATTTAATATAATAATTTAAAATAAATTAAATATGAAATAATAATTATTTGAAAATATATAGTTAGCAAAATTTAAGTTATAATTAAATAAGTACATTCTACTATATATTTTAGTCATGCCAATAAATTTATCTCATAATTTCCCCATATCTTTTCAATTTAATGTAGATTATCTGACATTAAATATCACTAGTATATATTGGATAATATGTGTCATCGTGCATCAGAATTGTTTGGTTTAGTTATGAACCAATAATTTAAATACATTTAAATCTCGTTAATTTGTTAGGAAAACAAATTCAAGATGATTTTTAACTAGTATTGAAAACTAAAATTAAATATTTTAAGTCTGATTTCAATTTTTATTTAATATTCAAAATTAAAAAAATGAAATCATCAATATTATATTTATAAAATAAAATTATAACTACGTCAATTAATTATAATTTTTGTTAACTATAAGTAAATCAATTAATTATAAGTATATCAATTAATAAACTAAAAAATATTAATTTTGGATGATTAAAATTTTTATTATCTAACTCGTTTAACTTTTTTGGATGATTAAAATAAAATAAAATATATTTTTGAATGACAAAAATCATAGCTAATTATTTGGATAATTATAAAGGATTATAATTTCTTTTATATTATAATTTGTTCAAAAAATAAGTTAAGTTATTGAAAAACACACTTAAATATATAAAAAAAATTATTTTTGGAAACCATTTTGAGAAGTTAAAATTTTTTAATTTACGGTTATTTTTTATTATCTATAATCTTCTATAATATATAACTAGACTTTTTTTGGAATACTCCATTTTGATGTCCACATTTACTTAGACTTTTTTTGTCCTTTAAGTAACTATTAAAATTATATTTAACTTCTCTTATTTGATGTAACTTTTTTTTCTCTTTTCAGATTTTATGTTTTATATTTTCTTTTTTTATTTTTTATTTAATAATATAAAGAGAGACACCTATTACTATTTATACTTTTCCATACTATTAATAAAGGAAATTCCTCCTTTTGATGTCCCATTTTCCTATCCTACCTTTTTTTTTAAAAAAAAAAATATTTTGTTAAAAAAGTGATATGAACACATGACCTCTCTCTCCTACTTTACCACAAGTTCAACCTTATAACTTTAAAAACAAACTACTTCAAAACATTTATATCCAACACATATAAAGATCCCATTACCTATAATCTATAATATATAACATTATATTATATATTATATTTATACTATTAATAAAGAGAATTTCTCATTTTGATGTACACTTTTTAAAATACTTATTCTACCATTTATAAAAAAAACTATTTTATTAAAAAATATATTCAAACACACGACATCTTTCTCCCTTATATAAGGACTTTGCCACTAAATCAACTTTATAATCTTAAAAAAATTACTTTAAAATATTTATATCCAACATACATAATTATCCTACTATCTAATATTATATTATTTTTTGTGGTGAAATTCATTTAGGCACTTGTGTGTGGCATCTAGTCTTAGTTTGCTTGAATTGATTTAGGTAATCATCTATACTTTCAGAATGGTGTCTCTTTACATTTGTTAGGTCAATTAGGCTAACCTTAGTTTCTCCTCTAAAGAATTGTTCATGGAAAGTCCTTTCCAATTGCCCCTAGGTGTATATCAAAACTGGGGAAGGGTTGTGAACATGTAAAAGCATTTTAGTTAGAGAACTTGGTAAATGTTTCATTTTCAAATCTATCCCCACTCTTGATCAAATATTGAGCAAATTATTAGCCCTCACCTAAGGCTAATTTTCAATATTTTGTCTTGTTGGATATAATTGTTATCTTGGGTCCCCCCATAATCTTTTGTTCCCATGCCCCCGGTGTAACCCATGGTTTGACTAGCGTTTTGGTCCATGCATGTCGAGACTACCTTTGATCATTCTGAGAATTTTGATTTTCACTCATGACAATCCTACCACTCCTAAGTTTCATTCATGATTTGAATTTTGAAAACCAATCATGTGAAAGAAAAAACCTCTATGTATTTCAAAAGTCCCACTAGGTGTGTCAATTTGTTTGTGGTGAAATTCATTTGTGATAAAAATAAATATTTAAAATCAACAAATTACAAATTTATATTTATTTGAGGAACTTTTAGAATACAAGGGTGTATGCGTGTGTAAATTATTTTTAGTCAAGTTTGTTGTAATTAATGAAGCCCAGAAACATGAATGTTCACGGGCTAGAAATTTGATGAAAACATGATTTTGTTCATTCAAGTTCAAAGTTGTTCACAAAAGAATTGATTTTAAAGGTAATTAAATGTGCAATAAAAGTATATGAAATTCTATGTAAATCCTGAAAGAAAAACTCAAAGTTTTAATGCTAATGAAAGTAATAAATGCAGAAATGTAAACCTCAAAAGAAAAAAAAAACCCTCAAAGATCTAACACTAACAAAAGCAATAAATGCATGAATGTAAAGGAAGAACAATAAAGGAATTTTGTAGAATGAATTGCTCTCAAAGTGGTAAGAACATACATCTTAATCTTTTCACTTGTTATCATGTCCTAGGTGTCTTAAGTTTACAATATTTTGTGTGTAAATGTTCCAATCCCGATTTTGATGTGATTCAAATTATAGGGATTTCTACAACAGGCATTTATCTTTAAAATTTTGAAAGAAAATAATATTTTATTTCCGATGGAAATAAACTACTGATAAACTTTCTAACTTCCAATAATTGCATCTACGGATAGTAACTTCCAATTTGACTTTTGATACATATCTGTTGATCTATTATGACTCTTGATCTCTTTATAGTTTTTTATCTTGACAAATGTTTTTATTCTTCAGAATTTCTCAAACTTTGGTTGTCGATCTCTCCTCTTAGGCATTACTCGATATCCTTGACTTCAATGTCCCTATCTTGAGTAGAGTTTTGACTTTGAAGAGTTCCTTTTGGCTATTTGGTTCAAATAAACAACCCGTGTTTAGCCTCTTGAGATCAAGCCTTTAGTTGATAGTCAACCTTTTACTCAGAAGCACATTGTCTCGATCTCGAGATCCTTCCTTTATTTTCCCCCTTTATTGTTGTCTTCCTCGATCTCAACGTACTTGGCATTCTTCGTCATTATTAAACTTGACTTCCGTTTTCCTAGCATTATAATGCCTTAAGTCATACAAAAACATATAGACAGAAAATTCCCTAATTACACAAAAATTATTTTCTTCTGCCTAAATTTTATATATTATATATATACTATTAATCAAGGGAATTCTTTTTTTTAATGTTCACTTTTCAAAATACCTATTTTACCCTTTTTAAAAAAACTATTTTGTTAAAAGAGATATTCAAATATACAACTTCTCCATCCTCCATGTAAGGACTTCACAACTAGATCAACCTTATAACATTCAGAAAAAACTAATTTAAATGTTTATATCCAACATATATAATTGTCCTGCTATCTATAATATATTATATATTTACACTATTAATAAATGCAATTCCTCTTTTGATGTTCATTTTTCAAAATACATATTCTACCCTTATACCTATTTAAAAATTAAAAAATAAACTACTTTGTCAAAGGAGAGATTCAAACCACAACCTTTGTCTCACCAAACATAAACTTTTCCACTAGGTTAACCTTATAACCTTATTAATAAAGGGAATTTCCCTTTTGATGTCCACTTTTCAAAATACCTATTTTACCTTATACCTATTTGAAAATTAAAAAATAAACTATTTTCTCAAATGAGGGATTCAAACCCACAACCTTTACCTCCTCAAACATAAATTTGTCACTAGGTCAACCTTATAACCTTATGAAAAATATTACTATAAAATATTTATATCCAACATTCATAATTGTTCTCCTATCAATAACTACAATCTATAATTTGTAATATTATATATATATATATATATATATATATATATATATATATATTATTAATAAATGAAATTTTCGTTTTGATGTTCACTTTTCAAACTACCTATTCTAACCTTATACCTATTTAAAAATTAAATAATAAACTACTTTGTCAAAGGGGGGATTCGAACCCGCAATCTCTACCTCCCTAAATGTAAATTTTGCCACTAGGTCAATCTTATATAACCTTATAAAAAATATTACTTTAAAACATTTATATCCAACATCTATAATTGTTCTACTATAATTAATCTATAATATTATATATATATATATATATATATATTATCTATACTGTTAATAAAGGAAATTTCTCTTTTATGTCCACTTTTCAAAATACCTATTATACTCTTATACTTATTTGAAAATTTAAAAATAAACTACTTTGTCAAATGAGGTATTTGAACCCACAACCTCTACCTCTCACACCATAAACTTTGCAATAAGGTCAATCTTATAACCTTACGAAAAAAATTATTTTGAAACATTGATATCCAACATATATATATGTTATCTATAATCTATACTATTAATAAAAGGAATACCCCCTGATGTCTACTTTTCAAAATACCTATTCTACCCTTACACCTATTTTAAAATTAAAAAAATAAATTAAAATTTGCCATAAGAGGGACTTGAACCCATAACATCTTATTTCCCAAACATATACTTTACCACAAGACAAACCTTATAACTTTAAGCAAAAAATTACTTTAAAATATTGATATCCAACATACATAATTCTCCAATTATATTTATAATGTATAATATATGATTTATATTATATAGTATATATATACTTCTATATCTATACTATTAATAAAGGCAATACCCCCTTTTGATATCCAATTTTCAAAATACCTATTATTAACTTCTCCCTATTAATATATGCGTACATTTCATGATAAATATTTTTAATAAACATGCAAATACATAGGTACGACAATATTTTGAGTTCTATTCAAACTCTCCTCTTTCCATTTTTTATATTCATTGCATATTTGACATATCTATTGATGATCTGACATGTTTTTATCATGTTATCATAAACAAAAAATATAAAATTAACAAAATATATTTCAAAACATGTCACATAACAATTTATATTTCAAAATATAAAATTTAAGAAAGATATTAAAATAGAAATACGAATACACAAGGGTTTTGCGCCTGTGTTTTCGCTAGTATTAATAAAGGGAACTCCCCTTTTAATGTCCATTTTTCAAAATACCTATTCTATCATTATACTTGTTTGAAAATTAAAAAATAAACTACTCTGTCAAAGGAGAGATTCAAACCCACAATCTCTACCTCCACAAATATAAATTTTGTCACTAGGTCAACCTTATAACTTATTAAAAATTAAAAAATTAGTTTAAAACATTTATATCTAACATCTATACTTGTTCTACTATCAATAATCTATAATATTATATATATATAGACACACACTCATTATCTATACTATTAATGAAGGAAATTCTCTTTTTTATATCCACTTTTCAAAATAAATTCTACCCTTACACCTATTTGAAAATTAAAAAATAAATTACTTTGTCAAAGGATGAATTTGAATCCACAACTTTCACTTTGTCACTAGTCAACCTTATAACCTTATGAAAAAACTTACTTTAAATAATTTATATCCAACATCCATTATTGTTCTACTATCAAGAATTTATAATTCATGATATATATATATATATATATATATATATATATATACACACACATTATCTATACTATAAATAAAGGGAATTCTCCTTTTGATGTCCATGTTTCAAAATACTTATTCTACCCTTATATCTATTTAAAAATTAAAAATAAACTACTTTGTTAGAGGAGGAATTCAAACTCATGATTTAAAAATACCTATTCTACCATTGTTAAAAAACAAAACAAAAAAAAAGCTTATTTGTTAAAAGAGAAATTCAAACACATGACATCTCTCTCCCTTATATAAGGACTTTCCCACTAGATCAACTTTATAATCTTAAAAAAATTACTTTAAAAGATATATATCAAATATACATAATTGTCCTACTATCTATAATCTATAATATATAATATTATATTATATTATATATTATATATTATATATTATATATTATATTATATTTATACTATTAATAAAGGGAATTCTCCCTTTTGATTTCCAGCTTTTAAAATAATTATTGTACCCTTTTTAAGAAAAAAACTATTTTGTTAAAAGAAAGATTCAAACATACAACTTCTTCCTCTCCCATATATGGATTTTGTAAGTAGATTATAACATTTAGAAAAAAACTACTTTAAAACATTTATATTATATATTATATCTACATTATTAATAAAGAGATTTTCCCTTCTGATGTCCATCTTTCAAAATAAATATTCTATTTTTAAAAAAAAAAAAAATTTCTTTTAAAAGATAGATTTTCCACTAGATCAGACATATAACCTTCAGAAAAAAACTACTTTAAAACATTTATATGCAACACACATCATTATCCTATTATATATAATCTATATTATATAATTTTATATTCTACTGTTATGTCTATACATAAAGGGAATTCTCTGTTTTGATGTCCACTTTTGAAAATAATTATTCTACCTTTTTTAAAAAAAGAAAAAAAACTATTGTTTTTAAAAGAAAGACTCGAATATATAACTTCTCTATGTCCCATATAAAGACTTTATCACTAGCTTAACCTTATAACCTTCAGAAGAAAACTACTTTAAACATTTATATCTAGCATCCATAATTATGTATGTATGTGTGTGTGTATATATATATATTATCAATACTTTTAATAAAGGGTGTTCCCCTTTTGACGTCAACTTTTCAAAATAAAAGTTCTATCTTTATACTTATTTGAAAATTAAAAAATAAACTACTTTGTCAAAGGAGGGATTTCAACTTACAACTTTTACTCCTCAAACGTAAATTTTGCCACTATTAACCTTATAACCTTATAAAATAAATTGTTTGAAAATATTTATATACACACACAGACACATTACCTATACTATTAATAAAGGGAATTTCCATTTCGATGTCCACTTTTAAAAATACATATTATACTCTTATATCTATTTGAAATTAAAAATAAATTACTTTGTCAAATGAGGCATTTGAACCCACAACCTCTACCTCCCCAAACACAAACTATGTCACTAGGTCAACCTTAATAAAGGGAATTTCTCCTTTTGATGTCCACTTTTCAAAATACCTTTTCTATCCTTTTTTTTTAAAAAAAAGAAAAAACTATTTTGTTAAAAGAGAAATTTCAACACACAACCTCTCCATCCCCATATAAAGACTTTCCCACTAGATTAATCTTATAAATTTCAGAAAAAAAAAAACTACTTCAAAATATTTATATCCAACACACATAATTGTTCTACTATCTATAATCTATAATATATAAAGACTTTGCTATTAGATCAACCTTATAACCTTTAGAAAAAAACTATTTCAAAACATATATATCCAACACACGCAATTGTCCTACTATCTATAATCTATAATATATAACATTATATTATATATTATATCTATACTATGAATAACGAAATTACCCCTTTTGATATTCACTATTCAAAAATACCTATTCAACCATTTCAAAAAATTGTTAAAAAAAATTCAAGCACACTACATCTTCCCCCCCCCCTATATAAGCACTTTTCTACTAGATCAACTTTATAATCTTAAAAAAATTACGTTAAAATATATATATCCAACATACATAATTGTCCTACTATCTATAATCTATAATATATTATATTATATTAATAATGAAAAATCTCCCTTTTGATTTCCACTTTTCAAAATACCTATTCTACCATTTTTTTTAAAACAAAAAGAAAAAATTATTTTGTCAAAAGAAACATTCAAACACACGAGCTCCCATTCCCTCATATATGGACTTTGCTACTAGATCATGTTGGAGTGCAAGTGTGAATTGAAGTCCCATATTGGTTAGAAATTGGGAAGTTGAGTAATATATAAGTGAGAAAGACCCATAACCTAATGTCTTAAGTTTTGGGTTGAAGGTGGTGTCATGTTCTCTTATATATAGGCTCGTGTCTCATGGTTGTACATCTCCCCGATGTTTAACCCCCTCAGTCTGTCCCAACAAATGGTATCAGAGCCGATGGTTGTGATTGGCAGGTTGACGGTGGATTCCCTTCATCGAAAGTCCTCCTGATAAGGGTTTCAGGAGGCGTGTCCCCTTGTGTTTAAGAGCGGTGTGAATAAGGGGTTGTCATTAAAATGTATGCTTCCGCTCGAGGGGGAGTTTACAATGTGGAAGGGACTCACACTTGAGGGGGAGATTGTTGGAGTGCAAGTGTGATTTGAAGTCCCACATTGGTTAGAAATTGGGAAGTTGAGTAATATATAAGTGAGAAAGGGGGAGTTTACAATGTGGAAGGGACTCACACTTGAGGGGGAGATTGTTGGAGTGCAAGTGTGAGTTGAAGTCCCATCATTAAAATGTATGCTTCCGCTCGAGGGGGAGTTTACAATGTGGAAGGGACTCACACTTGAGGGGGAGATTGTTGGAGTGCAAGTGTGAGTTGAAGTCCCACATTGGTTAGAAATTGGGAAGTTGAGTAATATATAAGTGAGAAAGGGGGAGTTTACAATGTGGAAGGGACTCACACTTGAGGGGGAAATTGTTGGAGTGCAAGTGTGAGTTGAAGTCCCACATTGGTTAGAAATTGGGAAGTTGAGTAATATATAAGTGAGAAAGACCCATAACCTAATGCCTTAAGGTTTTAGGTTGAAGGTGGTGTCATGTTCTCTTATATATATATAGGCTCGTGTCCCATGGTTGTACATCTCCCCGGTGTTTAACCCACTGGGTCTGTCCCAACAAATCAACTATATAACCTTTTGAAAAAAGCTATTTTAAAACATTTTAATATATATTATATCGATACTATTAATAAAGGGAATTATCCCTTTTTATGTCTACCTTTCAAAATACATATTTTACCTTTTTGAAAAAACAAAGAGAAAAAACTATTTTTTTTAAAGCGAGTTTCGAACACACAATATTTCCCTCCCTTATGTAAAGACTTTGCCACTAGATCAACCTTATAACCATAAAAAAAAATCAAAACATTTATATCCAACACACATAATTGTCCTGCTATCTATAATCTATATGCTATAATATTATATTATATATCATATCTATACCATTAATAAAGAGAATTCTCCCTTTTGATGTCCACTCTTCAAATATCTATTCTACCATTTTTGAAAAACTAAAAAAGAAACTATTTTGTTAAAAGAGAAATTCTAGTACACAACCCCTCCCTCCCCCGTATAGGGACTTTACCATTAGATCAACCTTATAATCTTTAGAAAAAACTACTTTAAAACATTTATATCCAACAAAGATAATTGTCCTACTATCGATAATCTATAATATATAACATTATCTTGTATATTATATTTATGCTATTATTAAAGAGAATTCCTCATTTTCATATCCACTTTTCAAAATCTCTATTTTAACATTTTGAAAAAAACAAAAAAAAAACTATTTTGTTAAAAGAAAGATTCAAACACACAACATCTCCTTCCACCATATATGGACTTTGTCATTGGATCAACCTTATAACCTTTTGAAAGAAACTACTTTAAAATATTTATATTATATATTATATCTATATTATTAATAAAGAAAATTCTCCTTTTTTATGTTCACTTTTCAAAATAACTATTTCACTTCTTTAAAAAACTAAAAGAAAAAACTATTTGCTTTTAAAAGAGAGATTTGAACACACAACCTTTCCTTCCCCTAGATAAGAACATTGTTACTAGATCAACCGTATAACTTTACAAAAAAAATACTTCAAAACATTTATATCCAACACACACAATTGTCTTATTATTTATAATCTATAATCTATAAAGGGAATTTATCTTTTTGATGTCCACTTTTCAAAATACCTTTTCTACCCTTTTAAAAAAAAGAAAAAACTATTTTGTTAAAAGAGAGATTCAACACAATGTCTCCCTCCTCCATATAAAGACTTTGTCACTAGATTAATCTTATAAATTTCAGAAAAAAACTACTTCAAAACATTTATGTCCAACATACATAATTGTTCTACTATCTATAATCTATAATATATAAAATTTTGTCACTAGATCAACCTTATAACCTTGAAAAAAGACTATTTCAAAACATATATATCCAACACATGCAATTGCCCTACTATCTATATTATATAACATTATATTATATATTATATCTATACTATTAATAAATAGAATTCCCCCTTTTGATATTGACTTTTCAAAATACATATTCTACCATTTTTTTAAAAAAATTGTTAAAAAAGAGATTCAAGCACACAACATCTCCCCCCTATATAAGGACTTTGCTACTAGATTAACTTTATAATCTTAAAAAAAATTACTTTAAAATATATATATCTAACATACATAATTGTCTTATTATCTATAATCTATAATATATTATAAATAATATTATATCTATACCATTAATAATGGAAATTCTCCTTTTTGATGTTCACTTTTTAAAATACCTATTCTACCCTTTTAAAAAACAAAAAGAAAAAATTATTTTGTCAAAAGAAACATTCAAACACGTGACCTCTCTCTCCCCCATATATGGACTTTGCTACTAGATCAACCATATAACCTTTTGAAAAAAACTATTTTAAAAAATTTATATTATATATTATATCTATCCTATTAATAAACTGAATTCTCCCTTTCGATGTTCGCCTTTCAAAATACTTATTCTACCTTTTTAAAAAAACAAAAGGAAAAAACTACTTTTTTGAAAAGGAGATTCGAACACACAACATTTCCCTCCCTTATGTAAGGACTTTGTCACTAGATCAATTTTATAACCGTAAAAAAAAACTTTAAAGCATTTATATTCAACACACATAATTGTCCTACTATCTATAATCTATATGTTATAATATTATATTATATTATATATCATATATGTACCATTAATAAAGGGAATTTCCCCTTTTGAAGTCCACTCTTCAAATATCTATTCTACCATTTTGAAAAAATAAAAAATAAACTATTTTGTTAAAAGAGAGATTTGAATACACAACCTCTCCCTTTTGAAGTCCACTTTTGAAAATAACTATTCCACTTTTTTAAGAAACTAAAAGAAAAAAAACTATTTGCTTTTAAAAGAGAGATTTGAATACATGACCTTTCCTTCTCCCAGATAATAATATTGGCACTAGATCAATCGTATAACCTTACCAAAAAAAAAATTTCAAAACATTTATATCCAACACACATAATTGTCCTATTATCTATAATCTATAATATATAATATTATATTATATATTTATCTATACTATTGATAAAGGGAATTTCTTCTTTTGATGTCCACTTTTCAAAATACCTATTCTACCCTTATACCTATTTAAAAATTAAAAAATAAACTACTTTGTCAAAAGAGAGCTTCGAATGCACAACCTCAACCTAACCAAACATAGACTTTTCCACTAGGTCAACCTTATAACCTTATTAAAAAATACTTTAGAACATTTATATTCAACATCTATAATTATGTCTACACACACACACACAACATATATATATATATATATATATATATATATATATTATCTATACTATTAATAAAGGATATTCCCTTTTTTATATCTCCTTTTGAAAATGCTTATTCTACCCTTATACCTATGTGAAAATTAAAAAATAAAATATTTTGTCAAAGGAGGTATTCGAACCCAAAACTTCCACTCCCCAAAAGAAACTTTGTTACTAGTCAACCTTATAACCTTTTAACAAAATTACTTTAAAAGATTTATATCAAATATCCATAATTGCTCTACTATCAATAAACAATAATCTATAATATATTTATATATATATATATACACACACACACATTATCTATACTATTAATAAAGGAAATTTCTCTTTTGATGTTCACTTTTCAAAATACCTATTCTACCCTTATATCATTTTGAAAATTAAAAATAAACTACTTTGTCAAAGGAGAAATTTGAAGTCACAACCTCTACCTCCCCTGACGTAAACTTTACTACTAGGTCAATCTTATAACTTAGCTACATCCATAATTGTTCTACTCTCACTACTCTATAATATATTTATATATTATCTATTTATACTATTACTAAAGGGAATTGCTCCTTTTGATGTACACTTTTCAAAATATTTATTCTACCCTTTTATAAAACAAAATATAAAAAACTATTTTATTAAAAGAGAGATTCAAACACACAACCTGTTCCTCCCCCATACAAAGACTTTGTCACTAGATTAACCTTATAACCTTAAGAAAAAAACGACTTCAAAACATTTATATCCAACACACATAATTGTCCTACTATCTATAATCTATAATATAAAAGGACTTTGCCCCTAGATCAACCTTATAGCCTTCACAAAAAACTACTTCAAAACATATATATCCAACTCACGCAATTGTTCTACTATCTATAATCTATAATATATAACATTAGATTATATATCATATATATATACTATTAATAAAGGAAATTCCCTTTTTTATGTTCACTTTTCAAAATACCTATTCTACTATTTAAAAAAAATTGCTAAAAGATAGATTCAAACACACTACATCTCCCTCTCCTGTATAAGGACTTTGCCACTAAATCAACCTTATAACCTTCAAAAAATAACCACTTGAAAATATTTAGATCCAACACACATAATTGTTCTACTATCTATAACATATAATATTATATTATATTATATATAATATCTAGACTATTAACAAAGGGAATTCCCCATTTTGATGTTCACATTTCAAAATATCTATTCTACCTTTTTCAAAAACAAATAAAAAAACTATTTTGTCAACAAAGAGATTGACAAAACCTTTCCCTCCCCCATATAAAGACTTTGCCATTAGATCAACCTTATAACCTTAAAAAAAACTACTTTAAAACATTTGTATCCAACATAGATAATTGTCCTACTATCTATAATTTATAATATTATATTATATATTATATCTATACTATTAATAAAGGAGATTCTACTTTCTGAAGTCAACTTTTCAAAATACCTATTCTACCTTTTTTAAAAAATAAAAAAAACATTATTTTGTTAAAAGAGAATATACAACTTCTCCCTCTCCCATATAAGAACTTTGTCACTAAATCAACTTTATAACCTTCAGAAAAAAAAAACTACTTTAAACATTTATATCCAACATAGATAATCGTCCTACTATGTATAATTTATCATATATATATATATAATATTAATATGACATTTTGGTTTCCATATTTTATGACTATTTTACCCTTCTAAATATTTTATGACTTATGTTACTTTTTCAAATATAACTAACTTCTCTCATATTAATATATGCACATTTTCACAAGTTCTACCTTACCATAAATTAATATTCATTAAACACCGTTGATATATGTGGACATTTGATCATAAATATTTTTAATAAAAATACAAATATGTAGATGCAACAACATTTTGAGTTCTAGTCAAACTTTTTCCTTTCTTTTTTTCAAATTCATTGTAAATTTGACATATTCATTGATGATGTGATATGTTTCTATCAAGCTATCATAAACAAAAAATATAAAAATTAACAAAATATATTTTAAAATATATTAAACTAAAATTATTATATGCAAAATGTATTTTAAGTTATCAAAGTCTTGTTTAGAGTTTCAACTCGGTGATGATTATGCTCTAGAGATCCCAATGTATTTTAAGTTATTGGGGTTGTAAATGGGTAGCTGTTGAGGAGAAACCGAATAGGCTAGAGGCTACCACAAAAGGATAAGTACTGAGATGGTCGACCTCAATAGTTAGTTGGCAAAGCTGAATATCTATTTTTAGGCAACAGTTGTGGCATTCATACAAGGGATGGCTGCTTATCAGGCCATGTGTGAGTGTTTAAGCGATTTTGTTGCCAAGGCTGCTAAGAAAAGGGAACTGGCGACCTTACGCATTGCCAATTTGGAGGAGAGGTCAACTTCTATAGAAAAATAATTGGAGGAGTTGTAGAAGTAGTTATCAAAGTCCAGGGAGAGGGAAAAATATTGGGGAATGAGTTGAAGGATGCTCAGTAGCAAGTGTACCTCGAGCATACTAATGGGTTTAATAAAGTTGCGCAACATGCTATTTTGTTCAGCAACATCAGTGAGTCCTTGTTTGACATCAATAAGGAAGTAAGAGATGGCGTCCTTGTGGACAAGAAGGAGGAAAAGGAATAAGCTACAAAGGTTGAAGATGTGTAGATTGTTGTTTTTGTGTTTTTGTGTAATACCTTTTTGTTGAAGAGCTCGTTGTTTGATGGCTTATTGTCTATAATGAACTTATTTTCTACAATGGACATATTGAACTTGCTATGAATTTTTTGCTCGTTGAAGTCGTGATGCTTGTTGTTAAAAAGAAAATTGGTTTTGACATCGTGGTTGTTCAACTTGATGAGTTTGCTTTTGATTTGTCAACAGCCTTATGTTTAGACGAGCTTGTGTTGCGAAAAAATTTTTCTTGACAAGCTCATGTTCGACTTGTTAAGAGACTTCTTGACTCGTTGGAAAGAGGCTCATGTTTGGCCTTCACGAGTTCATGTTTGACTCGTTGGAAAAGAGGCTCGCATTCAACCTTGACGAGTTTGCATTCGACTCGTTGGAAAGAGACTCGTGTTCGACTTTGATGAGTTCGTGTTTGACTCATTTGAAAAGAAGTTTGCGTTCAGCCTTGACGATCTTGTGAGTTATTCATTTAAGTAGGAGAGAGAAAAAGGTTAAAGCATAAATATTAAGAAGCTAAATGGTTGTATTTTATTAGTATTTTAGCTTTGGTAATCTCCTTTCACCTGCCTCGTGACTAATTACGAGTCGCTTTTTCATTTTAGCTTTGTCACTCCAACCTCGAGGGCTAGCTTTAAACCTACAATAATGACTTCGTACTCGGCTTGGTTGTTCGAGGTTAAGGATTCAAACCTCATTGATTGCTCAATGGTAAGGTTGCCCGGTCCTTCTAGAAGGATTCCTACTTCATTTCCCCTCTTGTTGGATGAACCATCCACGAATAAGGTCTATTCATCTACCCCTGGTCTTCAAGATGTGAGGTGAGTTCGGTAATGAAGTCGTTGAGGTATTGTGATTTGATTGGGCCACAAGGTTCGTATCGTAGCCCATATTCTGATAGCTCTACTAACCATGCTATCATTCTTTCAGCCAGCTTGAGCTTCCTCAGAATCTTTTAGATGGGGTGATCGGTCTAGACGATCACTTAGTTGTTCTAGAAGTAAGGTCATAGATAGCGAGCTATGATGACGAGTGCAAGGGCAAGCTTTTCAATAAGTTGGTATCATTTTTCTGCCCCTTGTAGTACCCTATTTATAAAATAAATAAGTTGTTGCGCCTCTCTTCATGTGCCAAGGTTACACTATTGGTGTCTTCAGCCATTAAGAGGTATAGAAGAAGATTAGCTCCTAGGAAAGGTCGAGATAAGATTGGTGGTATTGCAAAGAAAGTCTTGAACTCTTCAAAACGGGCTTTACATTCCTCAATCCACATGAAGTCTTTTGTCTTTTTCACTAGTTGGAAAAATATTCTGGCCTTGCTTACCATGCAAGGTAAAAATCTTGACAGGGATGCTAGGCGTCCTGTCACTCTTTGTACCTCTGTTTTCAAAGTTGGACTACGCATGTTGATTACAGCCTCTCATTTGTCTGGGTTGGCTTTATACCTTTGCTGGAGAGGATGAAACCTAGGAACTTGCCACCTTCAATTCCAAACACACACTTCTCAGGGTTAACTCACATATTATGTTTGTTCAGTTGCCAAAAGACTTCAGCCAGGTCCTCTACGTGGCGTGATGGTTCCTCCAACTTTACAACCATGTTGTCCACATATACTTCCATTATGCAACCTATTTGGTCCCTGAAAACCTTGTCCATGAGTCTTTGATAAGTTGCCCTGCGTTTTTCAGTCCAAACAACATCACTTTGTAATAGTAATTTGCGTTGTCTGTGATAAAATCCATTTTTTCTTAGTCCGAAGGATACATCATTATCTAGTTGTACCCCGAATAGGCATCTAGGAAACTAAGTGTCATGTGCCTTGAGGCACCATTAACAAGTCGGTCTATGCTAAGGAGGGGGTAAGCATCCTTCGGGCAGCCTTTATTCAAATTAGTGTAATTCACACATATTTATCATTTGCCTGACAACTTCTGTACTAAGATGACATTTTCCAACCAAGTCGTATAATCCTCATCTCTGATGAAATTTGCTGCTTTGAGCTTTTCAGCCTCTTGCTTGGCTGCTAGTTTTTTTTCTTCACCAAGATTCCTCCATCTTGGGCTATAGGCTTTGTGTGGGGGTACACTACTAGCATGTGGAAAATAAAATCTGGATCTATACTAGGCATATCTGAGTTACTCTAAGTGAATAGGTTGGTGTTAGTGGTGATCACATTTCTAACCTGACGTTGTGCATCTTCGTTAAGTCGACTTCCCATCTTAGTTATCTGATTTAGGTGGGGATCGAGCTGGCAATCTATAAGGTTTTTCATGGGTACAGGATGTGAGTCTTCGAAGTTGATTTTGGGGTCCAAGTCAGCATGCTCTATGACATTCACATTAGCCTCGTTGAGGGGCAGTTTGTGCTCATAGGTCTTGTTCAGGGAAGCTATAGCCATCCTCAGGCTATGAATGTCACATTGTCTAGCTTCCTGCTAGTTGGCCTTTACTGTGACAACGTTTCCACTAGATGATGGAAACTTCATCACCAAGTGTGGTGTTGGAATGATTGCTCCCAACTTATTGAGAGTTAGTCGCCTTATGAGGATGTTGTATGAGGAAAAGGCATCTACTAATAGATAGCATATTGTGACTTATTTGCTCTTATTAGCTTTCCCAAACATGGTTGGAGGTCAACATACCCTCTTGCTTGCACACTACATCCTGCAAACCTATACAAGAGCTCGTCATATGGGTATGTGAAAGATTCAGGCAGCCTGAGTTGTCTAAAGGTGGACCAGAATAGGACATCAGTTGAGCTTCCTAGGTCGATTAGAGTTTTATTGATTTGTCAATTCACCACTACTACAGAGATAAGCATAGGGTCATCCTAGTCTGGATGGATGCCCTCGAAATCCTCCTTAGAAAAAGTCATTTTAGGGTAAGGATAGGGCATACTACTTCTTCTCGAGTCCAGGTTATATAATACTCGGAGGTGCCACTTTCAAGTTGAATTGGTGTGTCCTCCACCTGCAAAGCTGCCAGCTATGGTATTTATTATTCCTTTGAGGTCTTCTTCCTTCTCTGACCTCTACCTTAGGCGACCTTCTAGAGATCGTGGTTCATGACTCTTGGATTGGTGGCCTTTATGAGGGCGGGACGAGTTATGGTACTTGTTGTTCCTTTCTTCTTTTCGAAGAGTGGTAGATGACTTACCTTGCATGTACTTGGAGAAATGGCCAACTCTTATCAGCTCTTCTATCTTGTTTTTTAGGTTTCGACATTCATCGGTGTCGTGCCCCATTGTTCTATGGTACCGGCAATGTTTGTTAGGGTTATCCTTAGTAGAGGATTGTCCTGGAAGGGGTAGTGTGAGGAGGTTAGTTCCCTTAGCTTCTTCCATAATGTGTACTCTGGCGACATTCAGGGAAGTGTAATGATCATACTGAAGTTCCCTCTTGTGCTTCTTTTTTAAGCTTTCATCTTGCTGATAGTGAGGTTTGAATTCTTTAGGAAATGTGCTAGTGATTTGTTCTGAAGTTGCCAACACCTTTGCTTTGTACGAGGTATGCTTATCCATGTGGATATAGGTTGCCACCCTGGTCTTAATCTCGTTCATATCATAAGGGCCCCTCTTGCAAAGACTGCTCATAAGAGGTCCAGGTCACAGTCCATTGAGCAAATAATGAAGGGCGACTTCAAGATGAAGTCGCTTGATCTTTACAAAGGTTGTAAAGAACTTGTCAATGAACCCATGCAGGGGTTTTTTTTCTCCTTACTACAGGCTAGCCAGAGAGGTCGTGCCAACTTTGTAAGGTCGGCTAGTTGCGTAATGGGCTTTGAATCTTTTGACTAGCTCGCGGAAGCTTCATACCGAGTTTGATGGGAGTTGGGTGAATAAATCTAAAGCAACCCCCTTTAGAGTAATAGGGAAGACTCGACATCTTACGACATCGCTAATAGAGTTGAGATTGAGCTAAAACAAATATTCATCAATGTGGGCGTTGGGATCGGTTGTTCCATTGTACCTCTCCAAGATCAATGGTTTCCAGTTGCAGGGAAAATCTCCTTTTATAATTTTTGGGATAAAAGGATGACGTTTGAAGTCATCATCATTATGGTCATGGCTTCGTATGCACTTGTTACTCAAAACATGGTTAATATGATAGTTAATGATGTTTATTGCTCATTTAAGTTGTCTGATAACTACCAATTTGTGATGGCTGTATTAAGTTGTCTTGAATGTCTTGAGGTACTAACATTGAGTTATCTTGTTTGTGTCTATTGAGTTACCCTGAAGAATTACCTAGCGCAAGAGGTGCCTTCTGAGTGAGGTCAAGCTCTAGCGGCGAGCATTTGGGCTAATTCCGAGTTCCTTGCATGTGCATAAGTCCCACGAGCTCTAAGCCTCGTGAATAGCGAGATGCTAAAGCTTTGGTGGACGATCTTGAGGATTTTAAGGAATTCAGCAACATTCTTATATACTCGCAGCGTAATTTTCTCTATGACATTTAAAACAATCTCTTGTGACCCCTCTATGTATACAGAAGAGGTTTGTAATGGCTTTTAACTTAACACTAGAAAATAATTTTTCCAACTAATTACTAGTTCTATGATTGAAACTCTCATTTTCACTTCATCAAAACTATCGGCGGATATATTGACATGTATCTCTTCATAAATGCACTGGCTATTATTTCCTAGTTTACTTTCATGCTTCTGTACCAAGTTTTGTGAGTTTTTATCTTCAATCCAACTTTTTCCTAGTTTGTTTGGTTAAGTTGGTTTAATATTTTTGTTAGAATGGTATTTTACTGATTTCCCATATCAAGAATCCCTCATCTGGAATTTGCCTACTTTTTACTTTCTTTAGTTTTAGGATTAAATTAAAGAGTAATTTTCCATTGGAGGGAGATAAATAATGTCAGCCTGTATGTAACAGTGGTGGAATGAGGGGACGACTATAATGTCAAAAGAGGCATTTAAAAAAAAATTAGAAAAAGGACATTCTATGGAAGTGACAATTCTTTTTCTGGTGATATTTAAGAGATATTTAAACGGAATCCTAACTTCACATAATTTTATAATTTCAGGTTGAACCATGTGATTTACAAGATTCGACTGTCATTAATGCTGTTGTGAAGGTGAAGTTTAACTCTTCAAAAAATTTGGCTGGGTCATACTTCATGTCCTTGTTAATTTCATATAGTATTGTTGTGCTATACCTTTTTTGCATTGCTCATGTATGCATTTTCTCTTTGTTAAAATATTTTGTTCCTATATCATCTTTAACTGCACCCGTACTGCCCCGATTTAGAAAACCTTCATTATAGAATAGTAAATTCTGAATTATATTAAATTCTAAATTATATTAACAGGACGGAATTTGAAATGAACACAGCATTGATCATCGGTTAAATGAACACTGTATTGGGTTGAATGTTGGGGTGATCTGGTATTGGTCTGAAAATATTGGATGTACCTTAAATGTTAAATCCGCCTAAATTCAAAAGCAATTCATTGTGAATTTGTGATGATATCCTTAGTTACGTAGTTATGATGCAGAAGGAAAATAGAAAGTAGTTTTTCATAATTTTAAATAAATAGTTAGTTTTAAAATTTTTAAAACTGTTTTTTTAATTATTCAATTTTTCCCTATTTTTTTGTGGGTTTACCTTTATATGTAATCCACTAACATGTGCTTAGTTAGACTCGGCCGTAAGCAATTCTAAGAAGTTGGACATCATTGTGGCGTTATTACTATTGTAACGGTGATGGTTAAGTAAATGGAAAGGTAACTATGAAAATTGATGCAAATTCTAGAATAATGTAGATAATTATGTATAAATAGAATATTCTAAAATAATGCATGATAGCTTTATAATTAGATATAGAAAAAACATTTTAAAATAATTAATGCATGATAGTTCTAGAATTACATGTAGATAGAAAACTCTAGAATAATGTATAATATCTCTAGAATGATTGTGTTGAAGCTTATAAATAAGTCATGTACTCAATATTTGTAATCAACAAAAAAACTAGCTCATTTCCGTTCAAAGTTATTCTAATTATTTCTCTAAGTTGATTTTCCTTTCAACTAAGCCTATACCACAAATTGTCCTCCTTATCTTATCTACCAATCAAAGAAGGTTTAATTATTTCATAATTCTGAAACTATCAGTGACATTAGAGTTACATTCAGTCATCTACTAGGTGTAGAAATATTACTCGACTATCTCCAAAAATTCTCCCAATATCCTACCCACTTCCAAAAATTTCTAATCCATGACTAGCACCATTCAACCATCATCCATCCCTATTCCCACTTTTAATGGTGAAAATTATGATTTCTGGAGTACAAAAATGAAGACATATTTCACTTCCCAAGATTTGTGGGATACAATGGAACAAAGATTTTATGCTCCAAATGACACCTCAACTTTTACTGTGGCTCAAAAAGAGGAGCTCAAGGAGAATAAACAAAAGAATTCAAAGATACTATTTGTTTTGCAACAAGGCGTGATCGATATAATTTTTCTAAGAATAATGGGTACTAAAACAGCAAAACAAGCATGGACTACGTTGCAGGAGGAGTTTGAAGGAAGTGAAAAGGTAAGTACTATAAAACTTCAAACTCTACGACATGACTTTGAATTATTAAAATTGAAGGAATTTGAGACGGTAAAGGAATACTATTCTAAAGATAAAAGAAATAGTTAATCAAATGAGAGCCTACGGGGAAAATATTTTTGACAAGAAAATTGTCGAGAAAATTCTAATTACTATTCTCCATAAATATGATTCAATCGTGACAACGATTGAGCAAACAAAAGATTTATTTACCTTGTCAGTGACAGAATTGATAGGGTCACTTGAAGCTTATGAGCAAAGGTTGAATAGGCATGATGAAGACTAAGTAGAAAATGTCTTTCAATCAAAGCTTAAATTACAGTCTCAAAATAAAGGGAATATAAAAAAAAGGAATAATGGAGAAACTTCTAGAAATAAAGAGAACTCTAGAAATTTCTCCATAAATTATCAAAATTAATATCATCCTTGCGACATTTGCAAGAGAACAAATCATGTTGAGAAAGATTATTGATATAGTGGAAAGTCACAATGTCATCACTATAATAAATTCGAACATGTGGAGAAGTATTGTCGCAACAAAAATAAGCATCAAGCCAATTTTGCTGAAGAGCATGATCGATAGCAGAATATTTTTTTATGCTACCCAAGATTCCAGTAGTGAGACAAGTGGAAGTTGGTACTCGGATAGCGGTTGTAGCAATCATATGGCCAAAGATGCAAGCATCTTCAAGGATATTGACGAATCTGTCAAAGTGAAATTTTGAATGGGGAATGGTACTGTCGTTGAATCAAAAGGAAAAGGCACTGTTATAGTGGACACAAAGAAAGTATGAAACTTATTACTAACATCTTACTAGTTCTCAACCTCAAAGAAAACTTCTTAAGCATTGGCCAAGTGATGGAGAAAAACTACACTCTCTACTTTGAATGAGACAAATGTAGAATATATGATAATAAAAGGCTAGAGATTGGTCATGTAAAAATGGAGAAGAGGAACAGAAGTTTCCCAATAACCTTGAGACAAAGCTCTAACATTGCCATGAAAGCAAAAACTGATGACTTATAGGTTTGGCATCGAAGATTTGGCCACTTCAATACCTATGACTTTAAGTTATTATATCAAAAGAATATGATGAGAGATTTCCTATGCTTAACAAATAATAGTGAAGCATGTGAAGGATGTCTCCTCAGCAAGCAACATTAACTACCATTTCAACAAGAAAGGCATGGAGAGCAAAAGACTTATTGGAGCTAATCCATATAGATATTTATGGACCAATGCAGACATTGTCACTCCATAATAATAGGTTTTCATTCTTTTCATATATGATTTTTCTAGAATGACTTAGATCTACTTCATAAAAGCAAAATCAGAAGTCTTTGGATTTTTTAACAACTTTAAGGCCCTTGTCAAAAAACAAATTGGGAAACAGATAAAAGTACTTAGAAGTAATTGTGGTAAATAATACACATCCCACGAGTTTGATAAATCCTATTAAGATGAAGGCATTGAGCGACAACTTACAGTTGCATATTCTACGCAACAAAATGGAGTATCTAAGAGGAAAAACCGCACAGTAATAGAGATGGCTAGATCGATGTTGAAAAAGAAAGGATTACCAAACACCTTTTGGGCTGAAGCAGTCTATACTGCTGTCTACATACTTAATGGATGTCCGACCAAAGCATTCCAACATAAGATTCCAATTGAAGCTTGGAGTGGGAAAAACCATCAGTAAAGCACCTAAGAGTATTTGGGTCTATTTGCTACATACACATTCTAGAAAATAAGAGGCATAATCTAGAAGACAAAATTGTATGAGGCATCTTCATGTGGTATAGCACACAGTCAAAAGGTTACCGAGTCTACAACTTGCAAACCAAGAAGCTCACTATTAGCCGGGATGTTGAAGTCGATGAAAATGCTACTTGGAATTAGAATGACAAGAAAATACAGAGAAACATTTTTATACCAAAGTGACAACCTCAAGGAGTTGAAGAAACTACAGAAGTCCCAGATGAGCCCTATTCTCCTCAAGAACAACAAACTTCATCATTAGAGTCTACTCCAAGACGAGTTAGATCTTTGGTGGACATATATGAAGCCTATAGCTTCGCCATACTTGAACCAGAAAACTTTGAAGGATCAAAGAAACAAGTATGGGTCAAGGCTATGGAATAAGAGATAAAAATGATTGAGAAAAATGACACATGAGAGTTAGTAAATTGTCCAAAAGACGAGGATGTTATTGGGATAAAATAGGTTTATAAGACAAAGCTCAATCTCGATGACACCATACAAAAGCACAAAGCTAGGTTGGTAGCTAAGAGCTATTCACAACAACTAGGAATAGACTAAAAAGAGACATTTTCCCCATTAGCTCACTTAGATACAATTAAAACTCTAATAGCTTTTGCTGCACAAAAAGGATGGAACATCTACCAGCTAGATGTCAAGTCTATTTTTCTCAATGGAGTACTACAAGAAAATATCTAAATGGAGAAACCACAAGGTTTTGTGAGTAGAGGCAATAAAAACAAAATGTTACGATTAAGAAAAGCTTTATATGGTTTGAAGACAACTCCTTGGGCATGGTACAGTAGAATAGATAAGTACTTTACTGATCAAGGATTCAAGAGGAGCAAGAGTGAGCCGACACTATACAATAAGACCCAAGGTCAATGTGACACTTTCATTGTCTCCTTGTATGTAGATGATCTTATCTACACTGGGAACAATATAATAATGATGACAGAATTCAAAGAAGTCATGATGAAGACATTCAAAATTACCAATCTTGGCTTGATGAACTACTTTCTTGGTATTGAAGTAAGTCAAGAGGAAGAAGGGATATTCATTTTTCAAAAGAAATATATAAAAGCTCTACTCAAGAAGTTCAACATGAATGGTTGCAAAACTATCACTACTCAGCTTGTGACAAACGAAAAGCTACAAAAAGATGATGGAGCACCAGAAGCTAATGCATCTCGCTACAGAAGTTTGATTGGGAGCTTACTATATTTAACAACTACACGACCAGACATCATGCATGTTGTAAGTCTTCTATCAAGATTTATGCAAAGCCAAAGCCAAATTTACTTTGGAGTAGCTAAAAGACTCCTTAGATATTTAAAAGGCACAAAGGAGTTTGGTATAAGGTATAAAACCATGAGCAACTCAAGTTTTCTCGGGTACACCGACAGTGTTTTACAGGTTCGGTAGATGACATGGAGAGTAGCTTCGGTTATGCCTTTTCACTCGAATCAAGAATATTTTCTTGGGCATCAAAGAAACAAGACACAGTTACATAATCAACCGCAGAGGCAGAATACATGGTAACAACTAAGGCTACAGAGAATACTTACATAAATGGGAGAACAACAAGATGGTTATTACAATCTACTACAACAATTAATCAGCAATAGCAATGACAAAAAATTCAATGCATTATAGTAGCACAAAACACATAGCAAATCAAATACTACTTCATTAAAGAAGTAGTAGCTACTCAAGAAGTCAAGTTAGAATATTGCAAGAGTGAAGATCAAGTTGTTGACATATTCACAAAGGCATTACCAAAAAAAGATTCAAACAGTTTCACACTATGCTTGGAGTTACTCAAATTTGCATCAAGAAGGAGTAATGAAAATTGATGCAAATTCTAGAATAATGTAGACAATTACATATAGATAGACCATTCTAAAATAATGCATGATAGCTCTAGAATTACATGTAGATAGAAAACTCTAAAATAATGTATGACATCTTTAGAATGATTATGTTGAAGTCTATAAATAGGTCATGTACTCAACATTTGTAATCAACAAAAAAACTAGCAAGTCATTTCCATTCAAAGTTATTCCAACTATTTCTCTAAGTTGACTTTCCTTTCAAACTAAGCTTATACTACAAATTGGTCCTCTTATATTGTCTACCAATTAAAGAAGGTTTAATTATTTCATAATTCTAAAACTACTAGGAACAAAGGAAAAGTAGGGTTTTGTGGAGATAAATTGGGGTTAAATGTAAATGTGGTTGGTGGGTGAGGCGTTATAAGAAGGAAGAAGGTTGTGTTATGTGGTAGTAGTACTACAAACACAAGTAAGAGTTAACACTACTAGAAGAATGGAGCACGAATATATGGATGATGAGGCAATGTTTGTTTGCTTTTTTTATTGAACAGAGAAGACGGGTGTTGTTCCTGAGGAGAATGGGTGGGAAAAAGAGTGTCAGTGTGGGAGAAAGGGTCAAGATGGAGAAGAAAATTAATTAAATATTATTATTTTTAATTATAATTTGATTATTTTTAGTGACTAAAATTCACAACAAATGTTTTTAATTTATAACTTGATCAATATTAACGGAGAGATTAATATATGGTAGAAGAATTCAAGGACTCAAGTCTCTTAAAATCTTTTAGGATCATCTGTCACCACTTCATAATTTCAAAAATCAAAATAATTTTTCACTCATTATATTTAATAAAGTATTTTTAAAAGTATAAAATATTATTTTAAAAATACTTTTCGAAATATTAAAAAAATATTCGAGGAAGTAATTTTTGGAACATTAAGGGTTTGATTGGTTTTATTTTGTTTTTTAATTTTTGAAAAAAAATTCAAAAACTATTTTTAAGGAAAAGAAAAAAAAAACTTATTTAATAAATGTTTAGAGTTTAGGATTTATTTATTAAAATTTAGTATATTTATTAAAATTTCATTAATAAAAAATAAAAAATAATATATTTTTATTTATTTTAAATTTTTAAAATAAAAATAAAAAACTAAAAAATAAAACTATTTCAATCATTTTTATTTATTAGTTTTTAAAAACTAAAAAATAAAACTATTCAATTTCCAATAAGTTCAATTTTATAAAAAAGTCGTAAAACAAGAGCTACAAACTTTAAAAGCTTTTATCCAATTCAATGTGGTGTTATGTAATACTGCCTAGGTTTTTGGATTAAAAAGAATTGAGTCCACATGATTTCTTGTACTTTTTATGATGATGTTTGGGTGTGGTGAGATTGAATACAAGAATTTAACGAAGGTGTTGATGTAAAGTTCTAATAGCAAGGATTAAAGAGAATGAAAAAGAAATAGGATTTACATTGCTATGGTTGCAGTCCCTCATGCGCAGAATCAGAATTTCCAAGCTTCATGAACTTCTCCGAAACCTTGTTCCTTCTCCTTCCACGAAACCCATGCATTCCCTTTGTGGACAACATCAAAGCAAACGAAAAAAGAAAGCCATTACTCCATTTAGCAGCAACCACTTGAAGAAACCTGAGAAATTGAGGAAGGATGAGCCAGGAGAGTATATGAGGAACATAATTGGGAAAGTTTACAACACGCTAAAGTATTCAACCTGGGAAACAGCGGAGCAAGAGCTTAATAATGTCCCTTTGAAATGGGACTCATACACGGTGAACCTGGTTCTGAAGTGCCACCCTCCAATGGAGAAAGCGTGGTTGTTCTTCAACTGGGCCTCTGGGCTCAGAGGCTTCAAGCACGACCAGTACACTTACACTACCATGCTTGATATTTTCGGAGAAGCTGGGAGAGTCTCTTCCATGAAGCACGTTTTCCAGCAGATGCAAGAGAAGGGGATCAAGGTCGACTCAGTTACTTACACTTCCATGATGCATTGGCTTTCCAGTTCTGGGAACTTGTTTGAGGCTATTCAAATGTGGGAGCAAATGAAATCCATGGGGTGTCACCCCACTGTTGTCTCTTACACGGCTTATATCAAGATTCTTCTTGATAATAAAAGAGTCAAAGAGGCCACTCGTGTTTACAAGGACATGATTAGCTCTGGTGTGGCTCCAAATTGCCACACTTACACCGTTCTAATGGACTATCTTATTGGGACTGGTTAGTGTGCCTTCAACCTGTTTGTTGTATGGTCTAGAACAGCAATCACTACTCCTCTATTCTTGTTATAGAACGGGTTCTTTGGTAACCGCTAGTTTTAGATTGGTGACTGTTAAAAATTATATAAAAGTATAATTTCACACTGTTAATTTTCATATATTGCAAATGTAAAATTTGATATTAGGTATTGAGCTTGTTTTTTGTTTATAACCATGTTATTGTTGTGAAATATTCACTACTTTTATCGATAATTAATTTCAGTCATAAAATTTGACTGCCCAAGTTTAGTGGAGTGTCCCTTCCCAGCTATGTTTTTTTCATTCACAACTCACATGACTCAAACCAAGGACTTTGTTTAAGGATCTGAGTCTTCCTTTACTTGAACCAACCAGAAATTCTAGGTGAAAGTGTAAAAACATTTACAGTGTCAACCAATTAGAAAACAAATTTTTACAGTAAATATTACAAAAGTCAGCAATCTCAAAATACATAACCCGTGATTGAGTGACTGTAAAAGTTTAGTGTATTCTAATTTCTAATTATTTTTATTTATTTTATCTTGTGGGTGGCGCCATCATTTTATAGCTAAATGAACTTAAACTCTAGCTGAACTTGTCCTCATTGACAGAAGGATTAATTTACTTGCAGAAAGCTCAAGTGCACGTAATCACTAACATTTACATTCATATTTTCTCCTAGGGAATTGAGAAAACCATATGATCTCTCAGTCTTAATGGAAAGATTTGTTTACTTTGGTTGCATATTTATATAGTAAAACTGTAAAAGGCATATTGCATGAGTTTGCAAAATTCTGCAGATCAGACACAAATTCATTATGAAACCTTTAAATGCTTCTACTTGCCACCATTTCTGACTTTCACTGTCTTTTGTTTATTATGAAGTTGAAGGAAGTAATGTTTATTTTGTTTGTGTATTTTAGGAAAATGCAAAGAGGCCCAAGAGATTTTTGAAAATATGCAAGAGGCTGGGGCACAACCTGATAAAGCTGCATGTAATATTTTGATCGAGAGATGTTCTAAAGTTGGTGGGACTGAGTTCATGACCTATATCCTTCAGTACATGAAAGAAAATCGTCTTGTTCTTCGTTACCCTGTTTTTGTTGAGGCATTGGAAGTTTTAAAATTTGCTGGTGAGAGTGATGCTCTTCTAAGGCAAGTCAATCCACAATTTTATATTGAATGTAGCATAAGGAAGAACACAAATGATAGTAGCTCGGTTGCTGCAGATTCTCTGACTAATACGGATAATGAACTTCTATCTATTCTCCTGAAAAATAGAAATGTTGTTGGTATTGACCATTTACTTACAGGGATGATGGATAAAAAAATATCTTTAGATCATAACATTGTCTCAACCATTATTGAGGTAAACTGTAGTCATCGCCGACCTGGAGGTGCTTTGTTGGCTTTCAAGTACTGTGTTACAATGGGAATAAGTATCGAGAGAACAGGATATCTTTCCTTATTGGGCTTGCTGATCAGATCAAGTATGTTTTCAAAACTGGTGGAAATTGTTGAGCAAATGACTAGAGCTGGGCATTCTCTTGGAATCTATCTGGCTTCACTTTTGATCTTTAGGCTTGGTTGTGCTAGGAAGTACACTTATGCCGCAAAGATTTTCAACTTATTACCTGATAACCATAAGTGCACTGCCACATATACTGCTTTAATTAGTGTTTACTTCTCTGTTAGAAGAGTTAACAAGGCACTTGAGATTTACAAAACCATGTGCAGCGAAGGATTTTGTCCTGTGTTAGGTACTTTTAATGTATTAATAACCGGTTTGGAAGGAAATGGTAGATATGCTGAAGCAGAACACTATAGGAAGGCAAAGAAAAGCCTACATCCCAATAGTAGTTCTCAGGAAAGTGTTTCCATAGAGGGAAAGATTTGCAATCTTCTGTTTTCGGTGGATGCAGTACTATAATTTTGATACACCGGTAGTTTTCATTTGAGTAAATTACAAAAACATTCCTTGAAGTTTAGTGTAATTACTAGGGGTGGATATATGGACCCAAGTTTACGGACCATTTCTTGGATCTTTCAAGCTTCTGCAGGTTTTAGACTTATTTTTAAAAGAAATACAATTGTAGGAAAATTTTGCAAACTTGGCCTGTAGTTCGTTTAAAGAGACAAGTTTTTTATTTTAATTATTAATTTGTGTTAATATTGCGACCTTTTTATTGTAAATTGTGATATTTTAGACTTTTAGTATTAAAAATATTTAGTATTTTAGATTATAATTTTTAGTATGATATATTATAATTTAGTTAGTTTAAAAAATATTATATTTTTTAATTATTATATGTATATGTGTGTGTATGTGGGCTCGTGGATTGGTTCGTTAAGTCTTGAGTTTCGCAAGCCAAATATGAACTCTTAAAGAAAGTACATTTTTTTATCAGACTTTTTCGGTTTATTTAAAATGTGAGTTTCACGAGTTAGGTTTAAACGGGTTGGATTGGTCTGTTTTTCCACCTTAGTAATTACACATGCACTCCATACTTTTTTAACCATGACTTTTGCACCTCCTAAGGAGGTGTTAGTGTAAGGTTTGAGCTGGATACTAGTGTATTGTTTTTAAATATATAATGGTGTTAGTATAATATTTTTAAATTTAAAAAGAGATTAACACAAAAAAAATAAAAGAGTGAAATTATGTATAATTAGATAAAAGTTGAGACAGTGTTGTTGTAATTTCCCTTTTTCATTTTTATTCAAGTGGAGAGTATGCTGAGTAATTGCTTTTGAAGAGTGGAGGTATACTAGTTATGCTTCAGTAGATATGCAAACAAGATCTAAGTGTCATATGCGATGTATCTGTGTATATGCAACAACTTGCAAACAATGTTAGCAACTACATGTATAAAATAAGAACCTTTATTAAGCTATGTTTTGAAAACTGAACTAAACCGACTAGTTCAACTGAAAAATCGGTGAACCAATTACCAAACAATGTTAATAGAGTGAAAGGGATGAACTCTAGTGTTTTTAAGACAACTATATGTATAAAACAAGAACCTTTGTTAAGGTATGTTTCAAAAATTGGATCGAACTAGCCAGTTCAATTGAAAAATTGGCAACCTGGTCTAATAACCGGTTCAATTAATACTAAAAATCGATTAGGTAAAGAATCAATTTTAAAATTGAAAAATTAATTATGATCTAGTAAAATTGGTGAAAGTAAGTAGTTCAACTAGTTCATTCTTTTTAAAATTTTTGGATTTTGCAAAATGTATCTCTCAGTTTTCTTAAGTCAACTCCTTTTTAATTCAAAAATGAATGAAAATAGGGTTAACTTAGCAATATGAAGGTGTATTTAATAAAATTGTTTTTTTTTCTTTTATAATTACATCCTTAATACATTTTTTTATAATCTTAATTATTGTAATACATTAATGATAAAAAAAACTATTTTATCAAGATCAGTTTAACCATAGTTCAACAACGATTAAACCAATGAATCAGTACTTTTACTAGTTTGATCATCAGTCCGATTTTAAAAACATAGTTGTCAAGTGTTAACATGCACAAATAGTCAAGACTTTTTTGTCCTAAGCAAAAACCGACAAGAACAGGATGTGAGATGACAAATGACATTTATATACACATTCTGAAAAGTCCCTAAATTAAACATATAGTGGTAACTCATAAACTCGTATGAATTTACAAAGACAAAATGTGTTAAAATGTATATAAGCTTGTTTTATTCTAAACTTGATAAAATTAATTATTAATAATTTTGAGATTGTGTAATATATATTATTATACTTATGTTACATTAATATTTTATTATTTTATAATAGTATTTTGCTACTTTGTTCCTTATAAATGATGTTTATTTAAGAAAATTATCATATTTTGTTACTATGACGATTACAAATAATATTTACTTACAAATAATATGAAGTTTTTTATTACTTTAATACCTATGGATAGGTTTAGGATTTGATCAGAATAATAATTTTTATCTAAACTCTTAAGTTTATCAATCTTGTGCATAATCATGTTTCTTTTCCTTCTTAAGTTTTTTGGGTGATCTAAGGACGAAGTCTAAGTTATATTTTATATAAGAGAAATTATTTAGCGTTCTTGTCACATAAATTTTATATTGATGAGTGGGTACCATTGGTGGCAATGTTACAACTTAGTTAAAAACAGGTGGATATAGAAAGTAGCAAAATTTTAACTTTTGCTCGCATAAGCAGCAATAAATAAGATCTACTACTGTTTAGCATATTTGAACAAAGAGATTGGAAGAGAGGAACTTTTTTCAAAGGGAATTTTGCAAACCGAATAAGATTTTATTGGTTTCGTTTATAGATGGGTGATGCTAACAAGTTGTTGAAAAATTTATTGCAAATAGTTACCACATAGTTGAACAGAACTTCTGCTGGCCTATGAAACTCACATCCCCCACCTTGTTTTTTAGTTGCCGTCACTTTCGAATATAAAGACAACAAAAAAAAAGGTCATTTGGGCGTCCCAAATGGCCTAACCCTTCATATTGTAAAAATAGATGCTGATGTTATTGTATTAATAAAACCAAAACTGAAAAGAGTGAGTCCTGAGTTCTAACTTACTATATGGTGGCTTTCAGGTTATGTGCTGCCTGCACATGACATTGGTATATATGATAAATAAAAGATGAAGTTGATGAGAGTAACATCGGAAGCCGGCAGCTTATAAATGACACATTAATCCAAAGCCCAACTTAACCAAAAAATTATAAGATAATCTCCAACCTTTACGTCATCCATAGCCCAACAACAATAAATAAGCATGCAATATATAATTAATTAATTAATTAATTTATCTTGTAAATTATATTAATTAAATAATTATATATTGTAACTGATTAGTTAGGATCATGGATAATGTGGTGATTTGAGACCATCTAATAATTGTTTTCCATTCATTTTCAAAAGACACTTATGTAGTGAACTTCATTTAGGCTGCTCTATAAATGTAACTAACTAACCTTTGCTTCTTCATTCAGTGCAGAGACAGTTGAAAAAAGAGGTAGTTTCGTTCCCATAAAATGCGTGAGATTCTACACATTCAGGGAGGACAATGTGGGAACCAAATAGGAACCAAGTTCTGGGAAGTGGTGTGTGATGAGCATGGGATTGACCCTACAGGACAGTACGTAGGCAACAACGAACTTCAGCTTGAAAGAGTGAATGTTTATTACAATGAGGGCAGCAATGGACGATACGTGCCACGAGCAGTGCTAATGGACCTTGAGCCTGGCACCATGGATGCTGCCCGGACCAGCCCTTATGGCCAGATTTTCCGGCCCGACAATTTTGTTTTCGGCCACTCTGGCGCCGGAAACAACTTCGCAAAGGGCCATTACACTGAGGGTGCTGAGCTTATTGACTCCGTCCTTGATGTTGTTAGGAAGGAGGTTGAGAATTGTGACTGCTTACAAGGTAAGTAACCAAACATCATGGGATACTGTCCCAAAAAAAAAAAATACACTTACAGGAGTGCACAGGTTGAATTTTATGAGATATTTAATTCATTTTATCTTTTTATTTTTCTTATCTTATTCTAAGTACTTGGGTCTTCGAATTCATGGCTATGTTGCTTGCACTGAATATGAAACAATTTTTTATTCATATTTAATAAAAAAAAATTATTCATAGAATATGAAATATGTTTGAGCAACTATGAATCTATTTAATTTCAAAATATTTGATTTGGAGAGAATTATTAAGTAATAACTTAATTTACAACAAAAGAATTTTTTTTTGTTATGATTTGGAGAGAATTATTAAGCAATAACTTAAATTACAACAAAACGAGGTACTTAGTTATTTTATGGTTTTGATTTTGATTTAGGATTTCAAGTGTGCCACTCCTTGGGAGGGGGAACAGGTTCTGGAATGGGAACTCTGCTGATTTCGAAGATCAGGGAGGAATACCCTGACCGAATGATGCTTACATTTTCTGTGTTTCCATCTCCAAAGGTGTCAGACACGGTTGTTGAGCCTTATAATGCTACACTTTCTGTTCACCAGTTGCTGGAGAATGCAGATGAGTGTATGGTCCTTGATAATGAAGCATTATATGACATCAGCTTTAGGACCCTCAAGCTCACTACACCAAGCTGTAAGCATAATTGTAGATATTAATGACCACCTAGATTAATGAAGTTGTTTTTTTACTTGATGTCTATTTTGTCAATTAATTCTTTACAGTTGGAGATTTGAATCATCTAATATCAGCAACAATGAGTGGAGTTACTTGTTGTTTAAGATTCCCGGGTCAGCTCAACTCAGACCTGAGGAAGCTAGCAGTGAACTTGATCCCATTTCCACGACTTCACTTCTTCATGGTGGGTTTTGCTCCCTTGACATCTCGAGGATCACAGAACTATCGTGCACTTTCTGTTCCAGAACTGACACAACAAATGTGGGATGCCAAGAACATGATGTGTGCAGCTGATCCACGTCATGGTCGTTACTTGACAGCCTCTGCGATGTTCAGAGGTAAAATGAGCACAAAAGAGGTAGATGAACAGATTTTGAGCGTGCAGTACAAAAACTCTTCCTACTTTGTTGAGTGGATTCCCAACAATGTCAAGTCTAGTGTCTGTGACATCGCTCCTAGAGGTCTTTCCATGGCTTCAACTTTTGTTGGTAACTCAACTTCTATACAGGAGATGTTCAGGAGAGTGAGTGAGCATTTCACAGCCATGTTCAGAAGGAAAGCATTCTTGCACTGGTACACTGGAGAAGGAATGGATGAGATGGAGTTCACTGAAGCAGAGAGTAACATGAATGATCTAGTTGCTGAGTATCAACAGTACCAGGATGCCCCTGTTGATGAAGATGATGATTCTGAAGAAGATGAGGGGGTGAAGAGCTGAAGGTGTTCGACCAACTTGATGCTTCACATTTTACAAGCAGTATTTATTCGAGAATGTTCAGCTCTTTGACTTTTGAAGTTTGTGTTTAGCTGCAGTGATAGCAGTGCCACATGTTCCTGGTAACCTTTATAGAAAGGGCACTCTTCAATAACAGTTTCCTTTCCTTGATATGTTCATCCAAAGACTTGAATTACCGAAAAATGATTATTTTATAAGATCATTTATTAAAATCTTATAATATCAGAGATACGTAGGCCATCAATTTGGATGATAACACATGTATGGTTAAGACTCACGGCCACTCATCAGGATATTGGACACTACCTATTGTGCAAGCATGCAAGTTAAGTTTTTGCAACAAGAATATTCATAAATCATTCTAATTCAATGTAAATTGTAGAATTTATCTTTATAACAAGTAATAAATAGATAAGTGCTTTGAAATCGTATATCACAGCAGAAAGAAGTAAATGACCTAAAATACTAATAAGTTATGCATCTTCTAGGCAAATTCCAGATATAACATCTGTGCAATAATAATAAAATAATTGAAGCTGGAGATGTAAACTATATATTGTAACTTCATATATACAGCATTGATAGAAACAGACAGGTGGGTTGACTGCCTTTGCAGTCTTGAAACATTTCCAATATCCTTTCCCCACATTTCATAGCCCCCGTCCCAGCTTTTTTTTTAAATGGGAGAGTCAAATTTACAATAAGGCAGTAGAGTATACCAATTCTAAAAATTCACCACTAAAAAAGGGAGGATTTGATTTAAGGACAAAAAAATCAAGTTTACCATGTTCAAAGATCAAACTATAGTTTGGTTTATGGAAAAATGCCTTTGGCCGTCAATGTCCAAAAGTTTGTTTATTGTGTTATGGTCCTTGAGACCAAACTTTTGAAATGAACAGCCATATTATTCATTCAAAATGATAAATATAACTTTTAAGGTCCCAAAAAACAATACTCCCTTGAAAAAACTCCATACTTTTTTGGACATTTAAATAAGATTATTTATTGAACCAGAGTTTGGTTTATAATTAATAGAAGAAATACCTTCCACTATCATGTCCAAAATTTTGTTTATTGTGTTATGGTCCTCCAGACCAAACTTTTGAAATGAACAGGCATAATATTCACTCTAAGTTATGAATATGCCTTTTTAAGGTTATGCATTTCTACCTTACTCCATTCATTTCAAAACTCTTTGGTTTGTCTCATTGTAGTGACTGTGTCTAGATGAGATGTGGTTCAGCTGATCGTATCCCGCAAGCACCCCAGCTCCTGCCATGCCAAGAAGCATATTTGCGGTAACTCCTCGAAAGAGGGCTCGGAAACCCTCTTGTCGAACAATCTCTTGAAATGCATGTATTGCATTACAGTACTTGTTTGGTTGTCCAGAGGTAAGCATCATTCGCCGGCGCAATGTGTCGAAAGGGTATGCACAGACCCCTGAGAATGTTGTGATGCTCCAACCTAAGAAGAAACTAGCAAGAAAGTTCCCCTGCAGAAAATAAATTAAGTGACCCACATTGGAATGCCGGGCATAAGAGAACAGAATCAAGGTTCTGAATTTGTGGAAGTGCTACACAATTAAGAGATGCATCTACCAAAAGTTAACTTCAACAAAACTTGTGCATTTTTTTCTGAAATAATGTTACTTGACTTATGTCTTGAAGATGGATATTCAAACTCTCAAGGGTTCAATTATCAATGTAAATTTGTAGAATCTAGGTGAATTTCAACATTTGGCCAACATACCACTGTGAACAGACCAGAGTGATTATTGATCCAGTGGCAATAGATGGCAAAAATTCTCAGTTAAAATTATCAAGTATCAACTATATATTTCTCCATTGACTGAAGAGTAAATGCCTGTTTGCTTACCTCAAATGGCCCAACTAAAACAATAGGCTTCATGGTGTCATAGATCCCAAAGTACATCCCTCGATACAAGGTAATTCCCCATATTGAAATCCCAAAGCCCCTGTACAATCCAACAATTCCATCACTTGATAAGGTCTTCTGGTATACATCAACTAGTCCTTTAAACTGGCGTTGACTGGTAACACGGCACTCTATCGCATCAGTGCCCAATCGTGTACGTGCATAATCTAAATGATACAGAAGCAGTGAAGTAGTCGCTCCAGCAGCACTGCCTGAAGCCACATTCCCAGCAAACCACTTAATGTACCCGTCTCCCTCTTTGGAATACCCAAAAATGCTTTTGAAGTAACCTTTGAATGCAAAATTGAAAGCCTATAGACCAATTAACTGTTTGCTCAAACATTAATTTAATAAAAAAAATTATCATTTGAGACACATGACTCCAGGAATTGACGGGAGCACTGATTAAAAACAAACTGAAGGATTCTCTTCCAGATGTGTAATTCCTTATATTTTATGTAAGTGCCAAAACCCAGCTAATAATATTTGACATGCATTCACAGTTTGACAGGAAAATCACAAAAGCTCGCTCAAAGGGAACCACAAGTTACATAACAAAGAACAAACTGGACATGATCATATGTCAATGAGATTGCATGCACAGTGTAAATGATGCATCATGCCATGAAACAATTTTGGATAAGCAATGAGATTACTCAAGGCTCTAAGATACCACATTTCAATTTAATTGAGAATAGAGAATAAATGGTGGTGGGGATACAGGTCTTTAACACCAATCAGGATGTCTGTGAAGTGATGAAGTGAGCAACTCACCTGTGTGGGGAAATATCGGATAATATTGGCCTGGTGACCTCTCCAAAAGGCAATCAAACCCTCTTCCATGAAGACCCTCTTAAAGCCATCAGACACACCCAAGTATGGTTTTTTGAGTTGTCCTCTTTTAATCATTTCACCTTGGTTTTGCAATAAGAGCTTCACTCTTTCAATTGGTGCTGCTGCAGTCTTTGATATGATTGCTGCCACTCCTCCCATTACAAAATCCTTTGAAAATCTTTCATATGTTGATTTTACCATTTTGGTCTCTTCACTCTAATACTAACAGGTGGCGTATTGAAAACTTGGTTAAAAAGACATGAACGTCAATTTCCGAAGCTTTCAATGAAAATGTGTGGTTCAGATCAATTTATGATGCATGCAATAATATTCAACAGTTAAAAATGAATGTCACTCAGGAGTTCAAACCATACAAGAATATGCTCGCTAGCTGCGACAGTTCAGGTCAGGCCACACCTAAGCAAACTATGGGAGAAATATCCCTTCTCAAATCTTGAAATGAAGATCTAAAAAAGATAAATCCGATGCAGCAGACACCATAAATCAAAAATTCAAATCAGTAGGATTCTAAATTTCTTGGAAAAATTGAAGATGGTTAGTTGCCGGCAGCATAAAAGTTTCAAAAAGGCGAATGAAAGAAGATACGACAAGAAAAGCAGTGGATTCGAATAAATGTGGTAACGTGCAGAGAAGAGATTCATTCAATCAAATCTTGAGATGATAAGGAAAGGATACCTCTACTCAATGGAAAAGAAGATGTCTTATGTCTGTATTTCAGAAGAGAAGAGCGATACTATATCATCCCCAGATTTTCCCCAACCATACAAATTACACACTTACATCATTGAAAAGCCCTTGTTCATTTTAATTCTTTTGTTCATTAAACAATGTTGTTTTAAAGCTAATCCCATTTGTACAAAAGTTTACCTACAAAGGTAGTCTTCTACCTTTGTTAAATATTTTCATATTTTAATTTAAATCTTATCATAATTTTGATACTCTCCCTTCAAACTACCATATATAAGTAAAGTTATTCTTTTATAAGAAAATAATTTTTAAATATTTTTTTTATCCTCGTAAATGAGTTGAAGACACCATCACAAAACTTAGTTTACAGTTACAACAAGAACTTATGCACTCTCCTTAAGTAAGTTAGACTCTTTTGACTTTTAAATAAATAATTATTAATATTAATATAATTACATTTTTAATAATATTGTTATTTTAGATTTAGTTGTTTTAATAATTAGTAATTCATTTTATTATGAAGCTTTATAGATATTACATGTCAATATTCATTTTAAAATATTTTAATTTATATATATATATATATATTAATATAATAATAATAATAATAATATATTATACATGAGTTTTAATAAAAACAACACAAAAAGATTTTAAATTCATATATTATAATTATTGCTCTGTTAATTTTAATATGTGTATTTGTTTTTAAAGAATATGTATTGGATTAAACACGGATTTTGATTGAGTAAAATTATTTTATTTATTTAGACTAAATATTTAGAATATTGGTTTTAAATTTTCAATAGAATATTAATACATAAATTCAAAATATTATATTTAAAGATAAATATATTAGTTGTCTTTAACATAAATTTACATTAACAAATAAAGATTTGAAAAATAAATAATAAATAATAAATAAATTAAAAAATCATAATATATTTTGGTAATATAAAATAAAATAATATATATTAATAGAAAATTTACAATTTAATATTTGATAGATTGATATAAAAATAAATACTTGGCGCAAGTAAAATAATAGTTTCTTGAATTCTAAACAGTGAGAGATTGAAGAATGATGGCCTAACTGATAATACAAGATTTTTTCTTTCACTTTGTTCATCCATCCCATAAAAAACATCAATGGTTTGATCAATATGTTTCTCTATCTATAATCTTCATTGGTTTAAAAGCATCATTTTTGTTGGAGATGGTGTTGTTAGATGAAGATGTAATATGTTTTTCTACCGAGTTATCTTTAGTAAAATGTTAAATGTTATATTTGAGTTGTAATATTGTCTAACTTTGAGTTATATTTCCAGAGTTTTAGAATTCATGCTTCTATTAGAAAAAGCATTGACTTATATGTTTGAATCTTTGTTATGTGAAAGAAAAATCTATATAAGTAACATTGGGATAGGCGGTGGTGCTTGTAGAATTACCAGGATTACAAACTAAATTTTCAATTTCAACACCGAAGTGTAACTTTTTTTTTAATAATACACTGCATTGGAAAGTTCTTATAGCTTTGTACCTTTTATTGACTTGATTGGAAATGACACTAAATATAATGGTTGTTTGGTTGGTTAGTATATTAATTATTTTTCCTTCTTTAAGTGGTTTACTTTGGATAATTTATGGATTTTTTATATGTGCAAATGTTATTGGTATTCTTTTAGGAGTTGGTACTGAAAAAAAAAAAGCATATGAAGGATGGTAAGAAAACAAGAATGAATGTTATTGAGTTGGACCAACAAGAGTAAGTATGTTAACTATTGAAAGTTTATGCTATGATATTTATATGATAGAATAACTATTTTTATTTTATCAAAAATTGATAATTTCAAGATGAAATTAATATACTCTTTTTTGTCTTGATGTTGATGAACTCAATAATTTTCTAGCTTTGGGAAAAACTAACAACGTAGTAGTTATTCAATTTGCAAAGGTTATTGTTTTGCAAATTATTGAAAGTTGTGTTTTACATTTCTTTATGTTTTTTTTCAATAATGCATGGAAGATTAGATTACAAAATGTTTTACAATCACAAGAGTGATATATAATTCCCAAATTGAAGAAACTGACATGATTAAAAAGAGTTTGTAAAAATTGTATATATGTGGTAACCAAGTTTAAAATCAAAACTTTAATCATCTGCTCTCTTTTTTAACTTAGTTGACTGGAAATGATAATTGTTCTCAATCTTTGAGTCATATAATTGATTCTCCACCCGTGTTTGTTGAGGGTAATTTTTTAAAAACTACTCTTCAAAAACTATTGAAGAGTTAAACGATTGCAATGATAATGGTTTGTTTATAGCATTTAGAATAATTAAGCTTATTCATGAAGAAGATTAGTGGTACTTAGCATGTAAATGGAACAAGTTTGTTTTTCCTAATTCAAAGAGATATTTTTGTGAAAGTTTCAATCAACATGTTGTTGATGTTTACTTAAGGTAAATAAATATTTTCTTAAATCATCATTTGAAATATTAATAAGCAACTTTCACAATGTGATATTAAATATTTTTTTCTATTTAAGGTATCATATCAAATTGAGGGTTATTGATGGACAGATAGTGCTACATTTGTTATTTTCTATCGTGAGCCAACATATTTGCTAGAAAAACTTATGTTGACTTGTTTGAAGCTGCAGAAAAGGTAGTGATAACTAAAAACTTAAAATTAAAAATTTTTGTAACAATATTGTTGTTAACATGTGTTTTATTATGACGTGTTCCAACAATAAAATAATTCTCTTATTTCTATTGAAATTCGTTCTTTGATGAACAAAGAATTTTTTTTCAAAGTTGTTGTTAAAATCCTTTTTCGGACTCGAGTAATTAGACTTTGTCACGATGCTAATATAATTCAACAATATATTGAGATAAAACAAAAAAAGTAATATCAATTTTTGTTATCTTTATATTATTTTTAATGTATAAGGTATATAATATGGTGTATAAGTAAAAAATAACCTTGATGGTTCCATTTGTTGTAGCTAGAATCATGTGGTGCACCAATTAGTGGGATTGAGCAATGAAAAAAGGAAGAAGTTAAATTGTGAATTTATTTCTCTTGATGATGAAGAGGATGATACAACCTCATTAAAACTTTCTGGTTGTGTTGACCCTAATATATATGCAAATAGTACCAATTCAAAGTTAATAAAATTGATAAAAAAATGAGAATATTGAAAAATTTGAAGAACTTGATTTGGGTTACATGTAGTTTTCTGAACGATGATTTCATTTTAATTATTTTGATGTTTTAATTAATATCATGTTCATGGTTGTATATATTTTGTTATGATTTTATTTTGTATTTCTATTTATCTTTAATTTTGAATTTGAAATTTAAATGGTATTATCATTTATGATTTGTTTTTCCTTCATTTATATTTAGTTATTATTTTTATTCCTTGGCTTTAAAAACTGAAAATATGTCATCTAGGGCTCCATTAGTTTTGTCTTAAATAGCATATAAGAATTGTCTTACAAAGCTTCAAAGTAATAAGTTTTTATTTTTTATCTAAAGATTGGTTTAACATTAACTATTAACTAAAATATAACATAAAGAACTAAAACAAAGTATGATTTGTAATGGAAGGAAAAGCATAACTAATTATGTAGTCTTGAACTTATGATAACCAAAATAAATAAATAAACCGCAGTGTTTGAAATTAACTCATATTAGTTGTACTTAATTTATTAGTAGTAATCTCAAGTGTAAAAAACTCATAATTGAAAGATAAATTAAATGAAAAAAATATTTCTATAACACTTTAGATAGGATTCTATTAATTTAAATTGTCTGATATAAAAAAGCGTATTAGAACTGAGCAATTGGTATCATAAAAAATTAAAATAGTAATTAGAAACATATGGACTTTTAGGATTCAATGTTACTTATTAATTGTGAGCACAATATTAAATTTGAACAATTGGTATAATAAAAATTAAAATAGCAATTATATATGTGTGTGTTTGCAGACTTATTAGATTATATCTTATTTATTAATGGTGAGCAACTATTTTTCTTTCAGACTATGAGTTGAATTACATTATGAAAGTATACAATATCTTATTTATTAATAATGGTGAGTAATCATTTTGCATCGAGAGTTTTAGGACTAATTGAATTAGATTATAAAGGTATCATTATAGTATATAAAACATCATACACGAATTAAACAATATTTTATTCAATTTAATGTGTCTTAAAAATAAAATATAATCAATACATTGTTTTATTTCAAGTAGTCATAGTACAAAAATTCAGAATTTTGTGATCACCTTATATTGATGTGGAAAAGAAATTATGATGTGGAGACAAAGATGATATATTCCTACATGTAGACACCCAATTTTGTCCATATAAGACTTTCACCCAAAAAAAAAATAGGAAGATAAAACAACATAAAAGTTGGGAGTCGTGATAAGTGTCTGTTTTGTACAAAAATATATATCCTTGTGACACTTATCTAATCAAAAAATTAAAGAAAACATTCTGCATAACTCATCTTTATAATTGGTAAAATACCCCCTTGAAACAAGCAAGAAACAAGGAATATAAAAGGAGTGGCATGGTGCTAAAGAACGAATCCCAATGTTGGTGCATGTGAATTGTAGGAAAAAGAGATGACGTTGGTTCATATGAATCATAGAGCAATAACACAAACCTTAACCAAAGGAATCAATGGCCCAAGAGAGGATGTTGTTTCATGTGAATCTAAGAACTAAAGCCCAAACCTCATCCAACGATGCCTTTAAACCAAGAAGGGATGTGGATTCACATGGCATCTAACAACTAAGAGGTAGGAATATTAGTCATTCCTTAAGCAAGTACGCCCATAATAAGAGGAGTGAGCATAACACATGCTCATACCTCAGAAACTCTATCATGATGACTGTAGTACCTTTCAAGAAAATAAAAGATAACCTAAAAACTAAGAGGTGACCTAAATACAGTGGTCAAAAGGGAAAGTTGACTTTAAGAGTCAACCCACTAAAAAGTCAAAGTGAACAAAATTATAAAAAGTCTTAAATTCTAATTTATACAATTGCATAAAGTTTCTTCATGTATCCTTTAAGAGTCTTGGACCGGATTGCATCAGTTAGAGAGATTTGCCAACCTGATGCACCTAGAGGAGATATGCCCCCTGACTCCCCAAGATGGGCAAGCGAAGTGGATGGCTCCTTTTCCACTAAGTCTATCTATCACAATATAGTGAGCCAGCATCTGGCATAGAGTAAGCCTATTTTCAAGTTTCAGTGGAAGTGGAAAGGCCAAAATGGAGATGACTCTTTCTTTGGAAAGGCAGCCAACGTTATTCTCCCTATGAACGAGTTGAGATTTAATAGGCACATGACCCCTAATTCCAAGTGTCTTCTACGTGGCCACAATATGGAAACCCAGATGCATGCACTTCGAAGATTGTATCCATGCACGTATGGTCTGGAGAAAGATTGGTTTGAATAAATTTCCCAACTTCTTTACTCAAAATAATTTTTGACATGTGGTTGTTATCAAATTTAAAATCTAACCACCATTAAGATATTTACATGTGGAGCCAAACTTTTGGCATTGTGCTTAACCGATTGTGGTGGAAAAGGAATGAGTTTATTTTTCAAGAACGATGGCAATCTAAGAACCTGGTTGTTTTCTTTGTGAAACCCCTCCTTGGCGATCTCACAAATATTCAACAATTGTGATCAACATTGAAGATCAACAATGCATAATATATGGATCAGTAATAGAGATTTACTTGGCAGCCTTCGAGGAAAGTCATTCTCATAATCAATTGTGATGCGACAGCTCACCAAGATTGTCGGGAGGCGGCTGTTGGGGTGTTGTACGTGATTACATAGGTACTTTCCTTGTGAGTTTCACTCACAACATAACCTATTGTGATGTAAGGAAGACTAAACTTTTGGCTATTGTTAAAGCTCTCATAATATTCTATGACCATGGTTTTCGTAACTTGATGGTGGAATTTGATTCGCTCAATGCAATTAAAATGCTAGAGAAGGGATGCGATATTGGAAATAAGTTTTTCCAAATTGTTGACCAAATTTACAAGAGAAGTGGTAAAACTTTGTTGTGCAACTTTAGTTATGCCTCCCGTGAGGTAAATCTATTGGCTGATGGATTTGCAAAACTAGGTTTGTCTATGAACCAGAAGACATGTAGATGTACAACTGTTCTAGACTATTTGTCTGAAATGTATCAAAGAGACTTGAGTTGTATGCCGATAACAATTATTAATGAATTTTGGTTGGACTCTGTCCATACCGTTCATAAAAAAAAAGAATGATAGAGCAATAAAGAAGATAGAGGTTGTGACACATGAGGAGGGAGAATTAGTAGGGGTAATTTGTTAATTAATGAAGGATAAAATAAAATTATAAGAGAAAATAAGCTATAATAAAGGATAAAATAAAATTGCAAGAGAAAATAAGCTATAAGTTAAAAATAGGAATTTTTTTGAAAAAACTAAATGAAATAACTTTTTAGAAAAAAGTTACTAGTTTTTTTAATCAAACGGAACTAAAATCATTTTAGCTTTTAGATTGTTGAAAGAGAAACCAAACACACTTTGTGACTAGCTAATGATTTTGCCATAACAAGCATTTATAACATGTTTTTACAAAAAAAAAAAATATTACACTTTCGTTTCTCTTTTTCTTTACATCCGAAAAAGAGTTTCACATATCATATAATATATATAAATATATATATATAAATATATATATATATATATATAAATATATATATATATATATATTATTTTTATTTTATGATATAAATTATTTAGTTAGAACGATAGTTTTTTTAATTATTACTACAAATAAAACAATGTGATAGATACATAAATATGATAGTTTGAAAATTGAATTTTAGTATTACTATAAATAAATCAATTAATGTATTGATTAATAGAATTAAGAATCATAATTATCATTATGGCTGGTAACCTAAAAAAAATAGGTCATCTCATTCTTATGGTTGCTCAAGTCTAAAATACATGATGGTAAAGAAAATTGTCATCGGAGACAAGACAAATTGAAGTGTAGAGGAAACCCATCTGCCATAATCACATTTGTTGGTCCTAATTTTTTAAAGAACCCTTCCAACCACCAAACTTTTTCATCTCGTTGTAACCCTGCACAGGCTGCAGCTGGTCCTGCAGTTAAACAGAGCTATCAATGTTTGTTATAACCCATCTCGCAAGGGGTAAGCGTCGACAAATGTGGGTGATTTGCCTAGCCTGATGAACCATTGAAGCGATAATACTGTTGGAGTCAAACTGCTCCTTATTAAACACAAAATTATTACTAGCCTTCCAAATCATGTGAATTGTAATGGAAATGTTACATTTCACATGATTTCGTTGGTCAATGTAGTGTCCCCACTGTTATTAGTAATTCAGTCACCAAGATCAATAACAACAAATTTCTGAGTCAAGTGAGGGTTTATTTATTACTAAACAACCTTGGGCATAGGGCATTCTCTTAAAAATGCAGTTTTGTATCCACCACACAAAGAGGGTATAATGGACAGTCAGCAATACCTCTATAGTGGCAGAACCATTCGTGACTAAGCCCCCACACAAACACTTCCACATAAACATCTTCTCCCTCCTATGCACAGATAGGCCCAAGAGTCACGTCTAAATTGGGTTTACTGGCTCGTGTATAATGTGTTTGATCAACTCATAAGCTAACCTAGTAGAGAAGCTTCCATCTGAACTTCCTGCTCAGTTTGGAATCAAATACTGAAATAGATGGGAGGATCACCTATTTCCTACAATGACAAATTGAGCTACTACTATAATGTTATTACTAATAGAATCTTTATCTTTAGCAACTTGGCCAATGATTACTCGTGAAGGAAACCGTTTATCTCACTAGAATTTAACTTGCTGACCATTCCGCATCAACTAGCTACACCTTTCAATACCCCACTTCCATACTTTACTTATCCCTTTCCATAAATCAGAGACATTAGTATTATAGGATATGATAAGGATTAAATCTATTCCACATTTGTATTTATTGCGCAGGACACTACTCAAAGAGCTTGTGGTTCATTCATGAGACCCTAACCCAGTTTCATTACCAATGCGTAGTTGAACCGAGGCATATCTTTAAAGCTTAGGCCACCTTTGGAAGGCGCACAAAAGTGGTTCTAGGCTATCAAATGACACTTATTCACATAATTAGTACCTCCCCACACAAACTTGCTTATCATAGTTTCAATCTTTATGCACACTTGCTTAGGCAATAAAATCGTCTGCACTGTATAGGTTGGGAGAGTGGCGATGATTATTTGTGCCAAAGTACATCTCCTAGCAAATGACAAACAATTTGCTTGCTAGTTACTCAACCTTTGTTGGGCTTTCTCCAAAAGGAAGTTGTTTAGGACTCACTTTTTCCTATGGTGGATCATTGAGACACCCAAATACTTGCCAAGATCATTTGTTAGTTGGTAGCCTGGCATGTTGCTGAGGAAACCTACTTGTACATGGGAAACATTTCTTGACACAACAATGTGAGTTTTGGAAGGAGAAACACGCTGCTAAAAAATGTTACAAAATGCATCTAGGAACCTTATCACAATTTACAATTGACTTCCTATAGCCTCTGCCAAAAGCAATGGATTGTTTGCAAAAAACAGATGAGAGATGCGTGGACTATCTTTGCTCAACCTAACTGGATCCAATTCCTATGGTGGACTTCATATTCAATAAAATGGCCCAATCTCTCAATGCAAAGAACAAACAACTAAGGGGAGAGAGGGTCCTTTTTAATGATGTCTCATGAGTTTTGGAACCCATAAGAAAGGTTTCCATTAACTAGCATTTGTATATGCACAAAAGAGATAAAAAGAGAATAATATTGCAAAAATGATCATTAAACCTTATATCCCTCAGGGTATCCATTAAAAAATTCCAATTCAGATGGATGGTCATAGACTTTCTCCAGATCCGCTATCAGAGCCATAACATCAGTTTTGCCCTTCTTGATTTGCATGGAATGAAATATTTCCTGAGTAATGACTACATTATTAATATCGTGTCTACAAGGGACAAAATTGCACTGGTTAGAACTTATTAAGGATGACATAACACTCTTCAAGTGGTTACAATAACTTTAGTAATTGTCTTGTAAATGATGTTACATAGGCTGATTGGTATGAATTGAGACATAAGAGTTGGGGCGTCGCATTTTGGAATAAGAACCAATAGGGTTTGATTAATGTCCCTAATTTTAGTAGGTCATGCTAGTAAACACAAATCATTCCATATACAGAGTGTCCAATTTTATCCCAATTTGATTAGAAAAAAATTGGATGCAGACCATTAGAATTATAGCTTTAAAGGTTCCATAGTAAAAATTGCAGTCTGAATTTCAACATCTAAAAACAGATCTTGAATCGTAATATATCCAGAGATATCTTAGGGAAGCATTTGGTAAGGTCTCAACATTGGTTCATACACTCCTCTGTGAATAGAGATTGGAAATACCTTTTTGCAATTTCTTTAATGTTAGTGTCCTCTATAGTAAGCTAACCTTCAACATGCATCAAGGCATCTACTTTATTCCTTCCTATCCTTATTATAGTGTTGGTATGTAAGGATTTGGTATTACAATCTCTAAATCAGAACAAGTTACACCTTGCTTTCTAATACGATATAACTCCACTTAATGAATAATAGACTCATTTAGTCTAAAGTTTCTTATGAATCTTCTTCAAATAAGCATCATCCCTAAGAGTCAAACTATTATTTATTCCCTTCAACCTTACCAAGGGCCTTGTTTTCCTATGAAATATGTTCCCAAAGCAACAACAATTCCAATGCACAATTGAAAGTTAAAATTTGTTTACAGATTCCAACCAAGTCAAGCTTGGCTACTAAGCATTTTTAACCACATCTTGGAAAGAGGCATTTGCATGCCACCCTGCAAAGAAATGAAACGGTTTTGGACGGGGTAAATGTAGTTGAAGGGCCTGTAAATGAAGCAAAATAACCTTATGGTCAGATTTGAAAGATGATAGATGAGTCATAGAAGCTTCAAGGAACATTTTGATCCAATCTAAGCCCCCACCACACGATCAAGTCTCTCCTTAACACCCTTACCTTCCCATGTAAAGGGAGGGTCCCTTAAACCCCAAATCATGCAGGCCACAATTCATGGGACAATTACTAAATTGTGCCATAGAAGCTCTATTAGGTAGGCCTCCCTTAGATTTCTTAGATGGACATAAATATGTGTTGAAGTCTCTGATCACCACCCAAGACTAAACAAAGAAACCAATAATATGCCCAAACTCCTCCTAGAGTAGGCTCCTAATCGATGGTGTAGGATGATCATACATAAAGGACACAAAAAAGAAGGAGACTTGTTCGTATGATGACAAATAATTTGGATAGAATACACTGATTGTGTGTCCTCAAAATCTTCACATCAACAAGTGTGGAGTCCTATAGGACCCAAATACCATCAGAAAAGTCATGAGCATCTTCATAGAATCATGAATCAAATACCATCGGAAAAGTCGTGAACATCTTCATAGAGTCGTGACACCCTTACCATTTACTCTAGTCTCTAATGGTGAGAAGATACATAATTGGTTTTTAGAATAAGCAACATGAACCAGACTAGGAACCGTTCTAGCTATAGCCCTGCATATATTCCAAGCGATAATATTCATTAAAGACGGATAGTAAAAGAGGGTGGGTGAACTCACTAACCTTGTCAAGATTATATAAGAGCTTCCATCTCCATCTTCTTTGGCACCCATTTTGGTGTAGTAACAACAAGGCGAGCTTGTGGCACCAGGACATATAGATCATTTAGGTTTGCATTCGAGAGCTCCGATGCAACTTTGGCATAAAACATTTGTCTCAATTTCTGAGTGACAAAGGTCGCGATTTGGTTATCAACAAATGCACATGTAATAGGGATTATTTCCACACTCTTCATAGCTTTCCATAGCTCGATTGTCATACCTTTAGACGGATCATGCGAGGGGAGCATAAATTTAATATATTAAAGCATCTACAATGACAAAATCATCTATAAGTTTTTAGAGCATTTTTTATAGGTCTCTAATGATTGAAGAATTGTTATAAATTTTTACTCTAATGATTTTACAATATCCTCATTTAAGTTTTTAATTTATTTAATTATCTCATTAGGGATCTACATTCTATATTAAAAACCCTTTATTTGGGAAGAACAATTCTTCCATAATGTAGAGTTGATGTCATCTTGATTATTGTAAAGAAAACAATTGATGTAATTATTAAAATTCCCGTTAGAGAAAAAAAATTGTGTACTATTAGTGTAAAATTTTTTATATTAAATTACAACTCTTCACGGTAAGTTTATTAAATTCATCGATTAATACTTAAAAATCATATAAATGAAGAATTATAATTAAATATAAGTGTAAAAACTCTTTTATAAATATATACTAATTAAACTCTTATAATTGGTCTGTAACCCAACAAAATATTTATGAAACAAGGTTTTATGTCAAAGTGTCTTTTAAACTCTATTTGAGGGCACCGTGTGTTATTTGAAACTAGTCTTAGGATTTGTGCATTTAACAGTTGGAGATACCCTGATGAAGCACCCTTTTATGCACATATCATTTGAACTTCAATACTGTGACATATAAGATGAGATATGAACCTTAAATTTCTATCTAATTTTAATCTTGTTTTAAGGGATCGCACATTTAATATGTTAAGCTAAGATTAAGACAAGATGTCCAGATAGAATTGTAGTGTTAGTCTCGAGCTTGTCTAGGCTCCAAAAAAAGACGATAAGATGAATTCACCCGTTAGTGAGGTGACATGCTAAATTTGAGAATTTTTTATTGTATACTGTTATTTTTAAAAATAATATAAAGCTTAATTTTATTTTGTTAAAAAAATTAATATATTGAAACAATAGTATTTTAAAAAATATTGTGATCCTTGGGAGCAGCAGCAAGAAGTCCCAGTCCGAGAAGCTAGATGGGTGAGGCATAAGGAATGAATGGGATGGGGGCCGAGAAGGAAAAAAAGAAGAAGAGAAAAGGGATGGAGTTATGTTGTGGGTTAAGAGGCATGAATAGAAGAATAGAAGAATAGAAGAATAGAAAATAGTAAAAAGAAAAGAAAAGAAAGGATGTTGTGGTTATATAATAATAAAAGATATTGAGGGGATAATAAGATTGAATAGAAGGCGGCGAGAGGAGTGAAGAGTGAAGAGTGAAGAGTGAAGAGTGAAGAGAGAAGAGAGAATAGAGAATAGAGGAGATGAGGAGTGAATCGGCGAACCTATGGGTTCTGTTGGGGCTGGGTATAGCTGGAATACTTCTTATAACGAGAAAGATGAAGAAGTGTGTGAGAGAGGATTTTGGCGCTTTCATTCAGAAACTGAACCTGCTTCCACCTCCCCAGCCTCCTCCTCCCAAGGCCCCTCATCCCCTCACCGCTCTCTCTTTCGCGCTTTCCGACCTGTATGTACTACCACTCTATTACTCTCTTTCTTTTTTCTCTTTTTAATTCATTCATTCTCTCTCCTTTTGCAGATTCCACATCGAAGGTCATGTTTCCACGTTTGGGCATCCCGACTGGGCCAGGACTCACCAACCCGCTTCTTCCACTTCTCCCCCTGTCTCCGCTCTCCTCGAAGGAGGCGCTACCTGCGTTGCAACTACTGTTCTCGATCACTTTGCTCTAGGGTTCCCTTCCTTTCCTTTCCTTTCCTTTCCTTTCCTTTCCTTTCCTTTTCTTTTCCTTTTCCTTTCTAAACCCCCTTCCCTCATTCTATTTTCTTTCTTTTTTCCAGTATCTCTGGTCTAAATAACCATTATGGAACACCTACTAATCCTGCCGTGCCTTCTCGACTCCCGGGTGGCTCCTCTAGTGGTGCTGCTGTCGCTGTTGCTGCCAATTTCGTTGATTTTTCCTTGGGTCTGCTTCTCATTCATCTCACTATAATCTAAACCTTCATCTCCTATTCATCTCACTATAATTCACTCCACACTAATACAATCAATAAATATTACCTTCCTCCTTCCAAATCCTATTCATCCTCACCTTTCTTCTTCACACCATATACTAAAAAACAAAGCTAAGTTTCTTTTTTAAGTTCTTGACATGCTCAATTTGATCATCAAAGATCGAATGGATGCTTGCCAAAGATGAAAAGACATTGTCTCTTCTTTTCTCAACAACTTTTACCACCAACAGTGTTGTCTGGTACATGCCCCCGTTTCTTAATTTCTCTTTACAATAAAGTACAGCCATGATCTCACTTTGCAGTTTAAATTAATTCATACCTTAACATATAAAGGTGTTTAAAGCATATTTAAAATTAATTCAACCATGTCAACAGAACACTTTTATTCATGGGAAGTAGAAGTACAATATCCTAGTTTTGCATGTTCTGTGGATTAAGATATTAATGAAGCTATATCTGTAACTTTATAACATTGTTTTACTTTTTATGTACACTTGTGACGTCTTGCCACATCAATGTAAAATATTTCAATTTTAATGACCATAGTTTTATGTTAATTATATATACACACCCCCACACACATATTTACATATTAATGATTTGTTTTATTATCACCACCCACTGATATGTGAAAATGTATCTGATACTATCGCACCATCATCTACAACAGGTATTGATACTATTGGTGGCGTGAGACTACCTGCGGGGTATTGTGGCATTCTTGGATTTCGACCTTCATATGGCGCTGTTTCTCATATGGGAATCATACCTATTTCAACAAGTCTGGACACTGTTGGTATGAATAATTCAATCATTCACTGTGGCTTGATTTATGAGTTTGTGGGTTCAAGTGGCTGTTTATATGTTTATTTGAATGATTAGTAAATTTATGTGGTATAATGATCTTAATTATAAACGGCTGGGTTTCATTTGCTAATTATTTATGGTCTTTTTGTTTTCTAAATATTTCTCAGAAAGATATTATAAGTTATTCTGAACACAAATTAAGTTAATCCAAATGCACTCCTAGAAGAGGAAAAATACATGTTCTCTTCCAACTGTCTTACATTCAGGCAATTTTTTGTATGGTTGCTGGCACTGTCTAAGTTTTTGTAAAAAAAAAAAAAACTTAACCATCTGCTGTATTTTAAAATTTTAATTAACTCTGAAATTCCTTTTCAGGTTGGTTTGCAAAGGATCCCAATGTATTGCGTCGAGTTGGCCATATACTTTTACAAGCACCATTTGTAATTCAACGCAGTCCCCGGCAAATAATTATTGCTGATGATTGTTTTCAACATATAAATGTTCCTCTTGACAGGAGTTCTCAAGTGGTGGTCAAAGCCACTGAGAAGCTTTTGGGAAGTATGTCTGTTTTCTGTGTTTTTTTGTACTTATAATATGATTCCTCTTGTAGTCTTGTTTCCATTATTATTTAAAGCCCTTTCCTTATTATGAACATGTTTGGGAAAACAACCATTTAAGATGGTTTTACACAATTTTAGCTGTTTTGTTAAAAAGCAGACGTTTGGGAATCTAGTTCAAATTTGGAAAAAACTTTTTTTTTCCTTCTAAAATAAGCTGTTTTTATTAAGTAAAAAATCTGCAGCTTATGATTATTTTTTAACGATTTATTTTTTCTTTTCAACTATTTTCACTCTTTTATTATGTAAAAGTTAAGTATTTGTTAGATCCAAACAAAATTATTTTCAAACTACTTTTCAAGAAACTTATCCAAACAAAAAAATGATTTTGATTATAACCGATTAGAACAATAATTGATTGTACATATATAACCAATTATTGAAATAATCTAATTTTCACAGCTATCCCAAACACACCTTGTGTGTGTGTGTGTGTCTTGGAAACTGCGCTCCATTAATTTTGTTCAACATCAATTGTCTTCAGGGCAAGTATTGAAGCATATAAATCTTGGGGACTATATAAGTTCTAGAGTTCCAAGCTTGAAGAGGTGCTCTGGTCACAAAACAAATGGTGAACTGAAAGCTTCTCCATTAAAATTGCTTGCCGACATTATGCAATTCCTTCAAAGGTTAGTTAGATTATGTGCTATGGAAATACTATCGTATCATAATTTGCAAAGTGTTGTTAACGTTGGTTTGGAAAGAATACATTGCTCTCCAATCTATCTTTCAGTGGCCTTTTCTTTGAAATTGTTTTACGTACACAGCAGCTTTGCTACTCATGTTTGATCTACCCACAGCAAAAATGTCATAACTTCTCTTTTCAATTATTTTTCCTCATTTTGGGTGGTCATAATTAATATTTGTTGTGTTGCAAACATCTAAGGAAGTTTTGAATTATATAGTGATTATTTTCTGAATCTATTTATGCAGGCATGAATTCAGACTTGAGCATGATGAGTGGATGAACACTGTAAAACCTGATCTTCATCCTGCAGTTTTGGCTCTATTGCATGAAAAATTTGAGGTATCTGATGTAGAGATTGAAAACTCTAAAGCTGTTAGAAGTGAGATGCGTGCAGCTATAAATTCGCTTTTGAAGGTAATGATTTGACACCATTCTGCATCCTACTTATTCAAGTCCTTATATAATGACAATATTTGTGCTGTCTCATTTCAATTTGAGTTGCATCTTCTAAAGCATTTAATCTTAACTTGAAGGTGTTTTATAGTATAATTAAATTGTTAAGATGGAGTTTCAATATTTTTTGCTCAATAAAAATATTAAATAATATATTCACAGATCAAGAGAGTGCATACTTGGAGGATTTTAAATTTTTTAATGTGTTGCTTAAGAATTATCATCTGTGCTGAAAATTAACCAACTTATGGTGAAGGGAACATTGGTATCCAATGGGTAGAAATGTTAAACAGGTTGCTGAAAAATATACTTCCATAAAATTTGCTTATATATGTGTGTGTGTGTGTGTGTGGAAACCATATTCTGAGTTTCTGATAAACACAGCATAGTTGCGCTGAATTTAATATTTTTTTACACTTTCAAGGATGAAGGAATTTTGGTGATCCCCACTGTAGCTGACGCCCCTCCAAAATTAGGTGGGAAGGAGATCCTATCAGAGGATTATCAGAGCCGGGCATTTAGTCTGTTAAGTATTGCTAGCATATCGGGTTGTTGTCAGGTAAAATTCTTTCCTTCATGAAAATTGCATAATGTTATCAGGTTATATCTTGATTTTTTTTAACAGAAAATTGTTTCCTAAATCAATATTACACTTAGGCTGTTTGATTTTTATTGGTACAGAATATAGGAAAAAGCTTTGGTTGTGTTGTTGTTATGCATCATTCATTCACATTTTCTTGATTTATCCTTTCAGGTCTCAATACCATTAGGATTTTATGACAAGTATCCTGTTTCAGTGTCCTTGATAGCTAGGCATGGTGGTGACCGATTTTTACTTGACACACTACATACTATGTATACAACTCTCCAAGAACAGGCTGATATTGCTTCCAAAAGCAAATCCTCTGGAAATATTGTCAGTAAGGAGGAGTCTGCTGAAATTGCCAAAGAGAAGGTATGACATTAAATAGATTATACACTTAACCTGCTTTTGATTGTAATTGTGCAATATAAATGGCTTGGTTTTAATTCTAAAGCACCATTGGTTTTGAAAACTAATTGTTACAAAACTCATGATTTTCATTTATATTATTTAAACTTCTCAACATATATGTTGGATTCAGGCATCAAGTTGCTTTTCCTTTCTTTGATCAATTTTTGTATTTCAATCTAATATTGATGCATATTATACGGATGGATTTCTTACAACTCTCAGTTGATGTCTGCATTACTACTGCTATAGATAAATGCCAAGCAAATATTATCTCCTGTGTTTTACATCTCATGCCTGGGGACAGTAACATCGCAAGTAAATAATTAATTTTAGTGTAGGTGCTTTTAGTTTTTACATGTAGGACATTTCCTTGTATCTGGGTCAACCAGCATTAGTTCATCTCAAATATAGATTTGACCTTTCATGGGAAATTATTATTTTCCCTTGATTGTCCCCAATACTGTATTTTGTTTGAGGTTTAACTATCTATTCTTCTAACAGAGGTAGAATTTAGTTGATGTATCCTTTGCTAAACTATTACTGGTGAAGCTGTTGCCATCATAAAACTAGTATATCTTATGTCCATGTCTTTATCTTTTACTGGTTCTCTGTTTTTAATTAAACGAATAAACCAACAATATTGACCCTCTAGTATTACCCTTTCTCTTAAGTAGCTCCTGAAGTAATAAAACTAAGTAATCCTGCAAATATTAAATATCCACCAGTTTAGTCATCAAGTAGATATATTTCAGTAAAGTTCGCTGATCAATTTTAAGGGTTTATTATTATTATTTTTTATAAATATTTGGTAGACTACTTAGCTTGATTTTTAATACTTTGTGGATTACTTACGTATATAGAGACCATTAGGAGCAAGTGTAATGCTTCAATGATGAACTTGATGGTTAATTCTTTTATTAAACTGCATTCAGTAATTTTGGTTGTCTATTTCTCAGTTTTGCATGTGCTTTTCTCCTCTACCCTCCCTTTTTGTTTTTTCTATTTGTTTGTCACAATGATTCAGGGTAATCAAGCCTATAAAGATAAGCAGTGGCAGAAAGCCATTGGATTTTATACAGAAGCTATCAAACTCTGTGGTGATAATGCAACATACTACAGCAACAGGGCTCAAGCGTATCTAGAACTTGGAAGGTAGTGTTTCATTCTTGCTACTTGTCAAAAGTGTCTTGCAAACATCTGATTTGTTCTCTGTTGATACAGTTACCTTCAAGCTGAGGCGGATTGTACAAAAGCAATTAATCTTGACAAAAAGGTGACTTCTTTCTTCAAAGAACTTTCTTGTCAGAAGTTTATGGATTTTGCCATCAAAGACAGACTGACAAAAGCTTGTCTTCGTTCCAAATTTGCATGGATGTTTAAAATCAAGGCTTTGTAGTTGAATTACTAAGTAATAATCTTTGCACACTAAAATAAAGTTGTTATTTAAAACATTGAGTTGTATAGTTAAGTGCATCACTTTACATTCTTGGATTATAAACCTTCTCTACTTAGCTCTTGTCAGAATAATAAAATAAGGAGAAAAAGAGAAAGAGGGCCTTAATAGGATGAATTTAACAGATGTTCTATCTAACTTGTTCATGTTCCTGATATTGTATTTGTTGTATATTTCCTTGAATGGGATAGTCATGAGCATTTTACAGTAACATCCCTCTGTTTTCTGTTTTGCCCAGAATGTGAAGGCCTTTTTTCGTAGAGGTACAGCTAGAGAGATGTTGGGCTACTTCAAGGAAGCAATTGATGGTAAGATCATTTCATTCTTCCAGAAATTTGTATCTTATGATTTCCTTAGGAACAGTTAAGGAGCTATCAACCACTAGTGTGGTAAATGAACACATTTCCATTTTGTTAGAATGATGCACATATCATCTTTTCTCTAAGCTATTCACAATAAAAATGACTTGAAGTGACATAGGGGTCTATTGTTTCCTATTTTTGAAAATAAAAACCACAAACTTATTTGATAAAGTAGTTTTTGAAAACTATTTAAAAAAAAAAAAAATCTTTTTTTTCTGTTTTTTAAATTAAAAAACCAGAATATCTGTAAATTGTTATATCTTTCCGCTTTCCGTTTTTTAGTACTCATGGTCTTTGCAATTTCTCATCTATTAGATATCAAAATTTCCCAAAGTGTTTACTAAGAAGGGTTTTGCTCTGCAGATTTTAAACATGCCCTTGTACTTGAGCCAACCAACAAAAGAGCAGCTTCAGCTGCTGAAAGGTTGAGGAAGCTATTCCAGTAGGTACATAATTGTTGCACGAGATATAAGGGCATGAATGGTATTCGTTGGTGGTGATGTGGTGACATAAACGCACTGAGACGATGAATGAGTTTCTAGTTACAATAATTATACAAGAGTAATCCGACATGTGATTTCTGCAAAATGATAACGATTCTTTAGTTCTTCGAGGCATAGCAATTTTTAGACTTGGAAAGCATGTATTGTACCAATCTTTTTTCAGGTTCTGTGACAAAAATTAGTGTTATTGCCAGAATGGGTCCCAATTTTGCTTTAGGTAAAATATATTCGGATTGTAATGTCAGTCAAGTGAGGCGGTGCCAGTTCTTACGACTATAGCACGGAATTCAACTGTTTTTCTTTTAAAAGAAGATTGTACTTGATAGTTTTATAATCTCTGGTGCTTAAAGTCTAGTGAGGCATATACTTATGACTTCAGCCGTGCATTCTTTTTAAAAGTGGTTGTGGATCGTATCCCCAGTGGTTTAAAAAGGGAAGAACTACCTTTCAAGAATAAAACGAAGAAGTTAAATTGTGACAACTACAGAAGCAAACGCCTTCCAATAGTTAGCGTTGCAATTGTCAGAAATGAATTGATAAGAAAATGCGGTTCCTCACTTTGCATCTAAGTTTTACCCGCCATGACTTCTAGTTCTCTTGCGTGCGCATACATACTCTTGTTGATGGGAACGTCTAGCACGTAGCACAAAACTGGAATGAACAAGAATAACCACTTATATTTAGTTGAGTCAATTTAATGAGTAAAATATAGGAATAGGGACACGAAGTGGAGTAGCAATAAGTGGTGGGTAGAAATGCATTTTTAAAAGTTCTGTGGGATCCACATAAAAGAAAAATCATACGGAGGAAAAATTTGTGTCGAAATGTGGTGTGTTGCCAAAAGTAGTAATCACTCACCTAAATTTGTTTTGAATTTTTTGTGGAGGTCAACTGTCCTTGTAAAATACTTGTATATGAAGAAGACTACAAGAATAGAGCAACACTATTGCCTGTTTGGATAGCATTATATATCAATTTGTTTTTCCAATCTAAGTTTCTCATCTTTAATGTGAATTTGAGATCATTGGACATCAATCCTGATCTATTTTAAAATTGAACTAGTGAAAATGTTGATTCAAAATTGAATGGTTGAATTAAAACCCCCGAGCCGGAAGGTGCTCCTCTGGCCAAGGTGGAATTGATGGAGTTTAAGAGGGCTTTGAAGCAGAGCAGCATTATCCAGAGTATGAATGCCCCTAATAAAAAGAATGAAGTTGATTGGTTTAGACCTGTGAGTGTGACTGTTGAGTGAGTTGAAGTGGGTGATATCGCGGAGGAATTGTAAATAATTGAGTTGTTCTTTTGTTGCTGCACGTGACATGTTGATATATCAAAGTTGCAAATGTCCTTAATTCTATAATAAATGTAAGCATTTTACTCCTTTTTTAACAATTTACAGCTACGCCGAATGCTATATTATTTTATTTTTCTCACCACTTTGAAATTAAACTCAATATATTTATCCTACTAAGATTCAATTATGTATTACAATTTTGGAACCACAAATATCCAACTTACATACATATTAGTTTGGGAGGTGGCTGCTAATCCCACAGCCAATCAAGGAAGGAGCTCCTTAATAAGTGGGGGAATAAAAATAGAGAGGGGGAGAACGGGTCATGGGGAATTGGAGGGTGAAGAATATTATGAGGGGAGAGTAGAAAGGAGGATCGTAGATGTGATTATACAAAATAGAGGGTTGGGAAGGTGAAAAATACGCAAGCGAATTGGGATTGGGATTGGGATTGGGATTGGGATTGGGATGGAAGACTTACTGGGGCTTTTAAGGATTCACATCAAGCGCGGTGTGAACCTGGCTGTTCGTGATGTCAATACCAGTGATCCTTATGTTGTTGTTAAGATGGGGAAGCAGGTCATTCATATTTTTCCATTCTCTTCTTTTCTTTTTCTTTTTCTTTTATAGTCCTCTTAATTCTTGTTTGTGTGTGTTTCCACAACAGAAGCTCAAGACTCGTGTGATTAAAAAGGATATTAATCCGGAGTGGAACGAAGAACTTACGCTTTCTGTTACAGATCCAATTACGCCATTTATATTGGTAAGCAAGGAAGCAAGCATTATAATATAATTTGATATTTGATTAGTTGGCTGTGAGTGAATGGGTGAATTGCAGACAGTGTACGACCATGACACATTCAGCAAGGATGACAAAATGGGAGATGCAGAAATAGACATAGCACCATACATAGAAGCTATAAAGATGAACATAGAAGAACAAGGGTTGCCAAGCGGGACAATAATCACAAGAATACAACCAAGCAGACAAAATTGCCTTGCCGAGGAAAGTTGTATCCTTTACAGCGATGGCAAAATTGTCCAAGATGTTGTCCTCAGATTGCGACACGTGGAATGCGGTGAACTCGAAATCCAACTCCAATGGATTCATCTTCCTGGTGGTTCTTTATGAACCACCCCCCATCTCCACCCTTACTATTTATTTATTTATTTATTTATTTATTTATTTACATATATATATATATATACACACACGCACACACACTTTATCTTATCAATAATAATACCCCTATTCCCGCTTTAATCAACCCTCTTTCCTCTTGTACATGCTAATTATACCTACAATACAATTCCAATTTATTACTAAATAATATTATGAATAAGAAAATTGTAACAAATACTATAATTATCGTTTAAGGAAACAATCTTATTAGACACAGTTACAAACAAAAGTATTATAGGTCTTTGGGGTTTAACAATTTCTTTCTCAATATTTAACTAATTTCATACCAAGAATCTAATAATATTTCTTATTAAATGCTATAAAATTATTTTAATTTTTTTATATACAATAATATTCAATTATGTAACAAATTATACTTATAAAATGTACAACATATCGTTATATATACATATTTTTGTTCAATTATGTGATTGGAATTTAAATTTAGAAGAAAAATTTAATTTACATTTACATAGATAATATAGTTATTATAAAATAATTTTTGAAATTATAATTTTAAAATAATGTACTAAAATTTTGTTAATTATATCCATAGAATAATATTAATATTTTAACCTAAATAACTCACTGTATGATAAATAATGTTTTTAATTAAATTAGCTTTAATTCCATGCCAGACAATCCTACAAAAACCATTATGAAGAGTAAAATTTTTATGTAAATAATTAACATGGTTACATATAGTAATATGTTTAATAATTTGATACTCTCAAATTGATTATAGTAAAAATTAATTTATATATAATAAATAATATATTTACTACAAAATAAATTTTATTCATATTTAAAAAATAATACTAAAATTTATTGATCGATTATATTTATATAATAATTTTAATTTTTTTACATATATAACTTAATATATGATAAAATATTATAATTATTTTTTTAAAATTTCAAGAAGAACTTAACACCATTATGATAAAAGAATTCTAAAAATATTTAACATAGTTGCACATCAATGACCTAATAATGTATAATTTATTGTTACAAAATAATATATATTTTTTACGTCTATCAATCAAAATAATATATGAACAAAAGTGGAAAAAATTTTAAATTGATATATTAAATCACAACTCTTTATTTACAGTAAATTTTTTAACTCTATAACTTAATACTTTAAAAATTATATAAATAAAAAAATTATAATTAAACGTTAAAGTAAAATTTACACTATTAATGCATATTAATTAAACTCATAATATATTTAATTTATCTTTAATAATTTAATATACATCAAATTAAAATTTTATACTAAAAATTCATTTAAAGCTAATTAGTTAATATATTTATAAAAAATATCTTTTGACTTTAACTTTTTTTAAAATTATATTGAAATTTTTTAATTAATATTTATATTATAATATTGATTTTTATATATGAGTTTAATTAATATACACTCACAATGTAAAAGATTTCTACAACGTTCAATAATATATATTTATTTACATGACTTTTAAAGTATTAATTGGTAAAGTCAACAAACTTATCATAAATTAAAGATTATAATTGGATGTTAGTGTAAAATTCTTTACACTATTAATGCATACTAATTAATATATATATATATATAACTCAATATACAATATACAATAAAGTAGGCTATAAATTAAATTAGCTCTAATTTTATTGAAGAAAATTATAGTCAACATTAGTTCGAATGATAAAACTTTTTCTTGCAAGATTTCGTATGGCTGCATTTTAAAGACACATCAATATATAATTTATTATTACCAATAATATATTAAATTTATATTTGATAAAAGTTAATTGCATGCATTTTATTTATAAAATAATTAATTATTTTTCATAAATATATTACACATACATTAAAATTAAATAAAAAAATATTTGATGACAAAAACATTAAATTAGTAATTTAATAATATTATAAAGTAAATTATTTTTAATTTTTAATGATAAACACTTCAGGTATCATTTACCGAAACATTTTTAATTAAGACAAAAAACTATTGCCAAAGTCAAAGTATTTTGTTTTAGTATTTTATAATATTTTTTATATTTTGAAATCCTGTAATACTATTTTATTTTATTAAATATAAAGATAATGTTTTGTTAAATATCTCTATGCAAGGATTATTTAAAATTAAATATTTATATTTAAATATATTTGACGGAATATTTTGTGACAAAATAATATTATTAAATCTTATATAAATTCTTATAAAATATTATTGATCCAAATTTATGCAATTTAGCACATAGGCACCAATTAATAAAATAATTTTTATATAATTTTTATTTCTTAATATTTATATAATAATGCTAATTATTTTTTCATAAATACATTATACATATATCAAATTTAGTCTAATAAAATATTTTTATGAAAAAATATTAAAATACAAATGCAAATCCTAAAGTTTCGTGTAATTACACATCTCTCTTACTTTTTTAACTATTTTTTGGTACCCTGTGAGGAGGTATTAGTGTAAGGTTTGAAAATGATGCTAATATAATAACAGATTTGGATTCTTTGACTTTAAGATTTGGTAAATTTAGTGAGTTTAGTTTATTTTAAAGTATTATAAAAGGGTTCTATGTTTGTTTAAAGTCTTGATATTATATTCCCGAAAATTTCATTCTTAGGAATAATAAAACTGAAAATATTATGTCTGAGTAAATTCAAAATTATATTTGGTTATTTTCTATATTTTTTGGAATGTTTTTAAATTTTAAAATAATTTAAGTACAAAAGAAAGAAAAAAAAAAGACTTTCAATATTCCTGCACGAATATAACTTTCTCACCCCTTTATCATGGACATAAAAGCCAGAAACATGGAAAGTTAAAACATTCTCAATAATAAAAGATGTCAATGAATGAAATTTCAAAATTTTTAATGGACATGAAGATATTACATTCTCATGTTTACATTTTGAGGAATGATGTTTTAAGTCATGAAACAAACGCCTCCATATATTTAAAAAAAAAAAGGTGTATCTGTAATTTTATTAAACATGAGAGATGTATTCATAATTTTTTCTAATTAATAAATAATATCATAAATTAAATGTGTCCTTTATGAGATAAATTTGACATTATTATAAAAAAAATCATTATGGATGTTAAAGTTCCTCATTTGAGTATTTAATAAAATTATATATTAAATATTTAACAATATTTATTTATATTTTGAATTCTTATAAAATTATTTTAATTTTTAATTAAAATATTTTACTTTAAAATGTATAATGTCATATAATATTTTATTAAATAGTATTCAACTGTGTGCTTAATTTTTTTATACTAAAAACTAATTTAAAATCTAATTATGAAATATATTTATTACAAAATATTTTTAACATACATTTAAAAGATGTACTAAAATTTTATTAATTAATATTTATATAATAATGTTGACTTTTTGTATAAATAACTCAATGTATGATAATTAAATTAGTTTTAATTTTTTTATGATAAAGACAATAAGTTTTGTTTTGAATCTTATTTTATCACTCTCTATCACAAACTAAATTATGATAAATTTTGGTTTTCGCAACTCTAATATATAAATTATGATAATTATAATTTTGTGTGTATATTATATTTTATTCAAAGAATTATTAGTTATATGTTGAATATTCATTGTAAAATATATCTTATAAAATGTTCAAAGGATCATGTGTAAAGTTTAGTTAAGAAAATTTCATTGTAAATATGATATTTCTTAAAATCATAAAAGACAATCTAAGTATTCTATATGGTTACAATCTAACCTGATCATCCACATAAGAAATATATCCTTTAGTATTAAAAATGTATTAATGTTATGACTATTGTTACTATTGATGAAATAGAAATTGGAGATGAGAAATTAATTTATATATTTTCTATGATCTTTTAATTCTTTGAGGATAATTCATAAATGATTTTTTGAATGATATTGAAATATAAGTACTACGTGATTTGTGAATGTCAACTCTAGTGACCTTTGGGACTGTGTTGAGATATTATGAAATGAATTTACTAAAGTCCTAGGTTCCCTCGTAAGGGTACCATGCAGGTGCATGAGTGTCGTGTTTTGTGAAGTCACAACTCGGTACATTGTGAGATGAAAGGTAAGACTAAAGTGAGTTCTTAGATGGTATTAATAGATGAATATTTGGGTTAGTCCATGTTGGCATTTGTGATAAAATATTCATAGATCTAAAACCTTCCATAAATGTTTCACATCTCAAGATTGGTAGGATATATCATTCTCGGGTTGAAAAAGGTGTTCATTTGTGTTTTGTGATGAAAGGGTGTTCATTTGTGTTTTGTGATGAAAGGGTGTTCGTTTGTGTTCTGTGATGGGCTGAGTGCCCAATTGGCGAGGAACTAGAATGTTGTGATTAGCAAGATAGCCAAAATTGTGTTATAGGCAAATGACTCGCTTTTTCAAAAAAATTATTGAACAAAACTAGAGAAAGATGTACAACTATCAATCACTTCCCAAATAGATCATTGATGATTGGGGTGAATCATTGTGGATTTTTTATGGGTCCATACACAAAATCAAGTGGGACCGAGTTAATCATCGAGATGAGTAAGGTTGTATCCATATATTGAGACAAGTGAGATTGAGTCATAGGTTAAACCTTAGGCCCCCCCATTGTTTGTTAAGTTTATTAAGATTAACAGTGATTATTTATAAAAATCTCACTCCTTTGTGTGTTTTCTTTCATGTGTTTCTTTTCACATATGTTCATGGTACGAATAGAATATGAACCTAATCTGCAAGTTATGACGAAGGATTCAGAAGAGTCCCTCTTAATATGTTGAATTCATAACAAGTTACTCTTTAATGATCAAGTAAATTTAGTTTTGTAAGAAATTAACTGCTCTAAATTAGGACTTTTAAAAAGGTAGCTATAACAACTAATGTATTTACGTTTCAAATGAAGTTTGTAATAAATTATATTTTGGCTCACAATGTCTACAAGAAGATTATGGTTTTTTATGAAAGATTATATTTTGAAAATTTCTCATATTTTTATAAATACTTTTAGTTAAGGATTAAGAGCGTCACAGGCCAGACTGACCCCTTTTTACATATTTAGCGTTTTCCTTATAGACATGAATAAAGAGACTTCATTGGTTTTTTTAATTTTTTTGTTTCAATAAATAATTGGTATCAGAGTTTGTTGATCTTACAGTCAGATGCCAAAAAGATTATTAAAGAAGTTTGGTGAAAGTAAATTAAAGTCAAGTGTTATATTCCAATTTGATATCACATAGAGTACGGGAAAAAATATATACCAAATTTTCAAGAGAGCATTATCTTTAGGATTTGTTTAGATTTTACAGATATTAATTATAGAATAGAAATTCGCTTATTCATGATGCCCATAAATAGGATTTATGAGATGAGAAGAATCACTACTTTCAAAAGAATTATCACCCTAAGTAAGAGGAGAAGTTATGATGTGAAGAAAAAATTCCAGATTTTCAATTTTCAGAACTCACTATGAATATAAATATGGAATGTAAACTATGCAAAAAGAAGACGGGAAGGATTTACAAATTTTTTAAATAGTCTAAAATAACTTAACATAGATGTAAGAATAAAGTTAGCAACTTAGAGCATCTCCAACCACAAATCCTTGTCAAGTTCCTTAACCTAGGCAATTGGTTCTTGAAGAAATTGACCATTGGAGGAATCCTATGTGGCACGAAAGTTGCTTTAAAAAACTTTTGGGTTGCTTGTTCAAGCAACAATTACTTGAATACAATATTATTACTTTGCAACTAAAAATAGAGGGAAGGGAAAGAGAAGACAATGGGAGAAGAGAAGAGAATAAAGGTGCGACTGATAGAGGAGGCGCGACTTGGGGAAGAAAAGGAGAAGAAAAGAGGGGTGCGACAACGGAGGGAAGAAGAAGGGGACAAAAGAAGAGTGGGGCGACGACGGAAGGGGCATGAAGGGGGAAAAAAGAAGGGGACAACAAAAGGGTGAAGGAAGAAGAAGCAGAAGTAGCCATTAGAGAAGAAGAGAAGAAAGAAAAAGGAAAGTGAGAGAGAAAGGAAGGGGGAAAGGAGATGTTGGAGAAGAAAATAAGAGGAAGCAAGAGAAAGTGAAGAAAAATTGAAAGGAAGGAGGAAGAAAGAGAAAATGGAGAAAAAATTTTAAAAAATTGTAACACAAACCCAAAATTTTTCTTGTGATTGTTGGGGGAAAAATTAAAAAAAATAATTTCATTTAAGTATAAAATACTACTACAATGAGACCAAAATTTTTGCCCACATCTTCTTAATCTTGAATTTTGTTTCTCACATTTTCAGTCAAATTGTCCAATTTTTTTGCGTTATGGATCTCAACCAGTATAATTATCACTATTAGTATTATTATAATCTTTTGCGAAATCAATCACCTCGTACTAACAATAATTCTCAAAATCCCCAAAATTTTATGTATCCACCACTATGTCCTAACAGTGAAAATTCTCATAACCTACAATTTCCTATATTTTCACCACTCCACCCATCCTAAACATTAGTCCTATGGTTTCTTTATCCAACTTAGACCTTTTTAATAGTGAATCTGAATCACCTATTGGAATCAATATTATCCAACTCGATGGGAGCGGTGAAAATATGTTGCAGAAAAAATCTTGTGTGTCATTCACCGCCCTAGAGGATATAATTTTAATTCGATTGTGGTTGAATGTTTCAAAGGATCCAATTGTTCGAGTTGATTAGTTATTATATCAATATTACGAGCAAAGAAAAGAAGCAAACAACAATGATGACGATCACGACCGATTCACAACCAGAACTATCACTCAATTAAAGTCTCGATGGAGCAAAATTTACCATGCAGTTCAAAAGTTTATTGGTTGCTATAAACAAGTAGTGAATCAAAGAAAAAACAGATGGGAAGAGAAGGAAATTATGGTTTTTACATATAGAATTTTCACTGAAGATTCAAAAGGTAAAAAATTTGAATTTGAGCATGCTTGGATGTTTTTGAAGGATAAACCAAAATGACATGCATAATTTATGGAAAAACTCTTAAAAAAGGAGCAAGATATCTGCATCAGATGCATACTCATCATTGCCTAACCCAGAGATGCACGTTAAAGTTGAAGAATGTGAGAGAGCTTCGCCAATGTATCGACGATAGGACAAAAAGCCGCAAAGAGAAGATAAAAAGAAAAGGACATGGAACTGCTTTGGCCAATATTGATCTAGATGGAATGGAAACTCAATTGAAAGGATAACTAAGCAAAACTTTTTTACTTAAAGAAGACATAGAAAAGGCGTTTGCAGAACCAAAAGAAATGTTTAGAATATGAAATCATAATGAAGGACACAACTGGCATGTTTGAAGAGCAACTTCAATGTCCCAAAAAACATTATGTCTATCTTAAGCAAAAACATGAATTTTATAAATTGTATTAGTTATTTAAGTTTATTTGTTTTGTTTGTGTAATGTAGACGCTGGAAACTAGCTTTTAGAAACCAGTCGCTGTAAAAGTAGTCGTTGGAAAATAGTTGTTGTAAAAGTAGTCGTTATGAATCATGCTATATATTTGTGTAATGTTTTATCATCATCACATCTTCTCTTAAGATTACACAATATTGTTCTCTCACTCAAATACTCTAGTTATCGATAGAATGGACTTCGAAGTCAACTTGGACGCACTATTAGATTAAGTCTTAGATGAGGAACTTGAAGACAACACCGAGGAAGAAGGGATAAGGTTGATACTTCAATCAATAGGAGGCGACAACATTAATCGTCATTCAAAAATAAGAAAGACGATACATCATAATCGTGAGGAAGGTCATGATCAATTATTAAATGACTATTTCTCTAACAATCCAACGTATACATAAACTCGATTTAAAAGAAGGTGTGAAGACATGTGTTTTTGAGAATCATAACGACCCTGACCAATCACGATGAGTACTTCTGAATGAGGGCAGCTGCAACACATAGAAGAGACCTATCACCATTACGAAAGTGCATTGCTGCTCTTCGTATTTCAACTTATGACTCACTACTGATAATGTAGATGAATATATTCGAATTGGTGAAAGCACTGCTCTGGAATACTTGCAACAATTTGTATCAACTATTTGTGCAATATTCGGGGATGAGTACCTAAGGGGGCCCAATAACGAAGACATAGAACGACTTCTACAAATGGGAGCAGTGTGTGGCTTTTCAGGTATGCTAGGCTCAATTGATTGTATACACTAGGAATGGAAAAAATTGTCATGTTGCGTGGAAATGTCAATTTTGTTAAGGTGATCATGCTAGTCTGACAATCATTCTTGAAGCAGTTGCATCATAAGATTTGTGGATTTGACATACATGTTTTGGTACTATAGGGTCAAACGATGACATTACTATGTTAAATGCATCTAATGTGTTTAACAAAGTTATGTTGGGTCGTGCACCTGCTGTGAATTTCACCATCAACGGAACTTAATATGATATGAGATACTAGTTAACAGATGACATTTATCTATAGTTTGCCACATTTGTGAAGACCATTTCAATGTTACAAGGAGAAAAGAGAAAATTATTTGCACAATGTGCATCTGGAGTGTTTCAATTGTGATTCACAATTATTTGTGGTCCAACAAGGTTTTGGGATGCTCCTACAATAAAGAATATAATCTATGCATGTATCATATTGTATAATATGATCGTCGAGGATGAATGACACACTTATCAAAATCATGTTGATCATGATATTGTTGAGAATGAAATGTCTACATTGGATGTATCTTCAGGTGCCCATCCTAATCTCAGATCTACATACTTTGAGAGGAGAATGGTGGTTCAAAACAGAGATACACATCGCCAACTTCAGGCGGATTTAGTCGAGTATATTTGGTAACGATTTGGAGTAGAATATAACGAAAATTAATTTATAATATAAAATATTATTTTTTTATTATCATATATTATTTTTTAATGTTATTGTGTTTAATTTTTATATTAGTATGTATTTCAATTGTTATGTTTTTTATTTATATGTCATTTAATTGTCATTGTTTTTAAATGAAAACTTATTAAATATTGTGAATATTAATTTTTTTTTTTTGCAAAATTAACAAAAACATTTTAGCTGATTTATAATAATTAAAAATAAATATATAATTTTAAGGTACCAGAATTTTATAGGGGTGGGAATCCAGACCGACCTGACCCGTTTAGGCTTGATCTACAAAGCCCGCATTTTATCTGATCCGCTAAAGTAAATAAACTTTTTCAGAGTCTGCCTCACACATACACATATATTTTTTTTATAAATAATTTTAAGAAATGTCTAATATTTTTTAATCTAACTAAATTATAATATATCATACTAAAAATTATATCATTATTTATAATAATCTAAAACTTAAATATTTTGAATATTAAAAGTACAAAATATTACAATTTACAAAAAAAAAAATCACAACATTAAAATAAACTAATAACCTAAATGATAATTTTGTCCATTTAAATGGGTTACGATCCAAGCCTGTGAATCTACAGATTTAGCCCATAAAATCTGCAAGTTTTGCAAACCAGACTCAAATTTTTCTGTAATTATGATTTTTTAAAAGACTTGAGTTCATATACCACCCTATAATTTTAATAAAATTCAAAATTAAAAAACTATAAAATTACAATTGGTTTAAAAAACTCACCATTAAAATAAAAATAAAATAAAATTATTTAACGCGATGTGAGAGAATAAAAAACATCATAGCCACTTTTTTATACATGTAGCAACTTTAGGACAGTCTCACAAAAATAAAAATAAAGAGAAAGAACGTGACGCGAGACAGTAGGCACGAAGTGGATGGTCCGAATCTTAAGACAAAATTATGTTTGGTGCAAGGCGCATTGTATTGCATGCTCTTAATTTGAATTCCTTGTCGTTCTTTAAAATGAAAATATAGTACTTCTATATAATAACAAATCTCTCAATTGATTTTAACACTTTTCTTTGCCGCAAGTGCGCATTCTATATTGCATGTCATGCATAGCATATATTATTTACCGGATCTCAATTCCTTCTCGTTTCTGTCAAAATATAATTTCAATAATAAAATATTCTATAAGAACCTCTCAACAAAATAACACTTCAATTTTGTTTAATACAAAAGGTTTAGCCATTTTAGCTTATAAAAAAATATGATCGTTAAATAAAAACTGAAGCTCACAAAATATTTATTTTTTTAATACATTCGATATTAAACAGTGTTAACAATTCCGGATAAAAAATAGTATATTAAAAATGTATTCATAACATTTCTTTTATACACTATGTTTAAAGTTTTATTTTTTATTTATAAAGAATAAAATAGTAGTCCAAAATATACAAAGTTATTTATTTTGTTGTTTCAAGTGATTTGTACGGGTTTTTCAATTTCACAAGGTTAATTTGAACTAATCCTCTAAATAAAATTAGGTAAAATTGTTTTCAAACAAAAATTCTCGTACAATTAAAACGGGACAATCTTTATTTTATTTTAATTTTAAATAAATATTTTTTAGGATGTGTCTATACAAATAAATATATATATATATATATATATATATATATATATGGGAATGCTAATATGATCTCACTTACTTTTTTTAGTTGGATCATGTTAACTGCTGCACAATAATTTTGAATAAAATAATCAATAACATAATTTATTAAAATAAACTAATTTAGGGATATTTTAATAAATAATAATTTTTCTTAAACATTTACTCATTGTTTCTTCTAGTATTTATTATTTGTCATTTTTTTTCTCTTTCTACTATCATTAATTTTTGAGACATTATTCTCTTTCCTCTTTCACATAATGTCAATATAATTATAAATAGTAATATTAATTATTTATAGTAATAATTTATAGATTATAATATGTCTTAATATAATTTATATATTGATGTAATTTATATTTTATAAGAAAATCAACATAAATTTATATTTAGTTGAAATTTATTTTTTAATTGAAAATAAAATAAATTTAATTTGAAGTAAATTATTAATGAAATATATTTTTAAAATTATCATACATAATTATATTTATAATTATGTTAATAATTCTACATTGATGGGAGAGGAGGGGAGAGGAGAAATAGGAAAGTTTAAAAAATTAATGTTAATAAGATAAGAATGAAAAAAAAAAGAGTCATGATAATAAACGATAGAAAAGAGAATGAGTGAATATATAAGAGAAATAATTATTTACTAAAACATTATTTTGTCCTTAGTATTATTATAATAATAATAATAATAATAATAATAATAATAATAATAATAATAATAATAATAATAATAATAATAATAATAAATCAATCAATCACCTGATTTGTTAAAATAAATAGATTTAGGGATATTTTAGTAAATAAATATTTCATAATATATATTTAGAGAGTTTAATTGGTATACAATGTCAGTGTAAACGATTTTTACACTAAGATTTCATCATGACTTTTCATTTCATTTATATGACTCTTGAAGTAGTAATGAGTAAAGTAAAAAAATTTACCATAAATGAAGCATTGTGATTGAATGTATTAATGGGTAAATTCAACAAACTTATCATAAATTAAGGGATATGATTGGACGTCACTGCTCTCTCTCTATATATATATATATATATAAAAGGGAGTGTATCACATGAGAATGGTGTTTTTATGTGAGAATGGTAAAAATATTTTATAGTCATACAAATTTAAATAAAGAATTCAGATTGAAACAACTTACTTACATATATCATGTGCATCATCCATCATATTACCCCACCAATAAGTAATATTCTCCTCCCACCACCATCGTCACTGTCACAGATGGTGGTGGTGGTGGTGTGAGAAGAATATTACTTATTGGTAGGGTGATACGGTTGATGATGCACATGATATCTTTAAGTGAACTATTTTAATCTAAAAACCCTTTATTTAAATTTGAATAATTACAAAATATTCTTATTATTTTCACCTAAGAACATCATTCTCATGTGATACACCTCTTTTATATATATATATATATATATATATATATATATATATAAATAAAGAAGATATTCACTTATTCCAATAGTAAGTTTAAGAAACATACTCTTCATCCTAACTATTTATTTTCTTAAAACTTAATGTTTAAGACTACTTATTCATTACAATCATTATATTTTAGGAAAAGGAAGATGAAATAGTCTCTTAAACTTACTCTGAGAGTGTGATTGATTTGCTATTTCAACTAGTTGAAAGCTGAAATGATAGCTATGTTACGATAGCAAAAACGTATAAGCTTTCTTAAGAGCCAAAATATCTCTTATTTTCAATTATTAGCTTATTTTATTTTTACATATTTACCCTTCATTAATTGATGCATTGTCTCCTACTAATTATCTCTCATCATATTGTACAACATTTCGCCTTCACTGATGTAATTATAGTAATTTATAATATAAATATATAATTATAGAAAATTATATTTAAATATGTAATTTAAAATTTATATATTTAATTATAAAAATTATAATTTAAATATTAATTATAGTAATTTATTATTTAAATATGTAATTACATAAATTTATAATTTAAATATGTAATTAAAATTTAAATATGTTATTATAGAAATTTATAATTAAAATATATAATTATAATAATTTATAATTTAAATATATAATTAATTTATATTATTAAAATATATTATAATTATTTTAAATACATAATTCTTTATCTAATACTTAATAATGTCTTTGTCCATTGCTTTACAACTTTCAACTAGTTGATCGGTTAGTTTTATAAAAAAAAAAAAACTTACAATTAACTTTTAGCTTTTAAGTAGTTTTATTAAACACACCCTTAGAATAAGTGGATTCTCCTCCATATGTTTCTATCTATGAATTTTCCATTCTTTTTCATGGTTAAGTGTGTGCTTGATTTTGGGAGAGAAAATATGATTATTGATTGCGATTTTAATAAAAAAAAGAGATATTTAGTTATGGTTGAGTAAAATTAATTTTTCTTTCAAGATTTATTTTTACAAAAAATAATAAAAAAAGTTATTTCTTATATCATATTAGTTTTTTAAGTAAAGGAATCAGATTTATTTTTTTAAGTAAATACATTGAAACATAAATCATTTCACTTTAAAATTAATTTTGCATACATCTAACTATACAAAAGCTAAAAAAGTGTCCATCTTGGCTAGTTTTGTTGATTTTTTTTTATTCTTAAAAATCAATCATATTAAAAAATTTATAATAACTTACACGTTCTCTTATCCAGTTTTATTGAATAGTAGTAATTAATAGTAAACAAAAGCACTTGAACTTAATATATCATGCAATTAATTGAGGATTATTGTGCAATAATAATCTGGCTTTTCTTTCACTGAAGAATATTTTACTTAATGTTTTCATTAACACTTGGATGTATATTGTTTGAAGCAAAGTTTGGCACAAAATATTATATGCAACACTGGAAAAACGTGACGTACTTGTTTTGCTGGCCAGTGAGTGCTCTGCAATACTCGACAAAACCGAATAATTAGACGGAAACAGCTGGGTTTGATTTGGTGTTTAAAATACTTTATTATACCAATGTTGATTTTTGTAAGTGTTGGTGATTCTGGCTCAAATAGTTTGAATTCATTTTATGTGTGACATCTTAATATTAAGAATAAATTAATTACAGAGATTTTGATTTGACTATATTATATGTGCTATCCTTTTTTTAATCCCAAATAAACTTCCCTAATTTGTTGCACTCCCTGACAAGTGATCCTTGCCCATTCACGACGTCGGTAACATGAAGTTTAGGTGCTCACATGATGTGCACATGGTCTTTAATTTTTTTTTCTTACAAAATTGTCCATCTTCTTCTTCTTTTTAAGTTTAAACCGTGTGCGTCTATGCACGTTAAGAAAATGAGGCGCGTCAATTCAAAAAGATGAAACAATCACTTTGAATTGAGACAAAATTAGGTTCGATTTGTTTCTTTTTAATTAATTGCCATATTTAAATGTTGTAACCATTGTAGTGCTCATTGTTGATGTTCATTTTTTTCTGACGCAACCACTGTTGGTTTTTTATTTTTTTGTGTGTGTTTTGAGCTTTTGGGGTTCTATTTGCATTTGTTGAAGTACCCTAGATTTGGATTGAATATGTTTTGTTTCTTGTGTTGCATGCAGGTTGTTTGTTCAAATGTCTCAATAAAGATAAAACGTGAGTTGCTTAATTGCATATAGCAGACCAAATGTACAAGTCTACACCGCTAAAAACAGCTTTTGAGAGCAACAAGTGTACATCGCTTTGAACCCCACGCGCATTTATAGTATAAAATAAGAATTAATTAATTAATACAAATTGAGTAATAAAACAAAGACAGGTAAGCCTAGAATTTGAGTAATAAACTTTTATTATTAAAGCTAAATAGATAATTAATTATTATTCCTCTTGGCCCAAAATTAGTGCTTATAGCTTTAGGTGCACGAGGAATTAAACTTAAGGCATGTTCGGGTTGAATTCTGGTTGTTAAATTTATAATTTTTTTTTAATTTTAAAAATTGTTATCAAATTTTAACTTTACTTCATGTACCACAGTTGAGAGTGATGTGATTCACATACAATAATCGATACCGATGATTGACTATCATTGATAATTAACAAACAATTGAAGAGTAATAATCCGAGAATAATATTCAATTTTCACAATCAAAGATAACAATATTTGCTGATGACAAACATATAAGTTTAAGAAAAAACATAAATAAAAATTTTAATATCATAATATTTTGTCAAATATATTTTTATTTTCAATATACATTTTCAAATACATTTTTATTGTCAATATATATTTTTAAATATATCTTTATTTTCAATATACAACTTACAAATCAAAATTGATCTCAAGGATAAAAAAAAACAAAATATAACAGCAATTTAAAGTAAAAAAAAAAGAGTGAAATCTTTATGTTGTTCGGATATTATTGTTTATGAGTTAGACGGAAAACTTTATTTTAGTTCTTTAAAGATTAAAATGATGACATCAAGGTTCTTCAAATATTTTTAGAAGTATTTAGGTTTTTTAAAGATTTTTAGAAGTATGCATGTCCTTAAAAGATTTTTAGAAACATCTCATTCTTGAATTTTTTTTGTTACTAATGACACTAGACAACTATATAATTAACTACTTGTTGTTAATCCTTCTTTCTTGTAAGTAAGTCTAACTATTTATGTGACATCTACTTTTCTTTTTCTTTATTTTTTAAATTAAAAATATTTGTGGATTGTTGTGTTGTAAAAAACATTGTGGGATATATAGTAGTTTAGTATTTCACTATAAGTATGAAACTTTAAACAATCAAACTATTGTAATATAATGAAGTTTTTTTTATATTAATTTGAAATTTTAAATCGAGACTAATAATACAACTTGAAAATTCATTTGATATTATTTTTTGTGTTTATCTTTTGTTGATTTTACACTAACACTTGATATTATTTTCCATTAAAAAATTTCACAAATATTTTTTAATTTTAAAAAAAAAGTGTGTGTGATATTATTTTCATGGAGTTTTTTTGTATTTCACTAAAAAAAAAAAAGAAAAGAAAATGTTAAGAAGGAAATGGGGATATAAAGGGAGGAAGAGGAGAAGAAGGAAGAGATGCGATTGCGAAGGTAAATGCAGCAAAGAGGGAGAGGTAACAACCGAAGATCGAGGAGTTTCTCAAGGTGTCGTCTCGCTATTGAAGGAACTTAGCAAACGGTTTATTCTCTCTGTTATGTGAGTTCATCTTCTCTTCTCTTCTCTTTCTCGATTTAATTGCATCTCATAACTCATTGGAGGATTGCTTAGGTATTGCAGTATGGATGAACGCGACATTCAGAAATCTTACTGGGTTCAGCATTCTGCTGATTTGTCCGTTGAGGCAATGATGCTCGATTCCAAGGCCGCTGATCTCGACAAAGAAGAGAGGCCCGAGGTCTCTCTCTCTCTCTCTCTCTCTCTCTCTCTCTCTTATCTCTTCTTCTTCTTCTTCTTCCCCTTTTCCAACTCTTCTTTTATCTGCATAGGTGCTTTCACTTTTACCTCCATGTGAAGGAAAATCAATTGTAGAGCTTGGAGCTGGCATTGGAAGGTTTACTGGTCAATTGGCTCAGAAAGCTGGTCAGTTGCTTGCTGTTGATTTCATTCAGACTGCAATCAACAAGGTCTTCCTCTGTTTAATCATTCTCAAGATTAATTCATACATTTTCAACTACTCCCAATCACTCCCCTTTCGCCTTTCATAACTCTTTTTTGCAGAATGAAAGCGTCAATGGACACCACAAGAATGTCAAATTTTTGTGTGCCGATGTTACATCTCCTAACATGTCAAATACCATTTCTCAAGGATCAGTTGATGTTATTTTCTCAAATTGGTTACTTATGTATCTTTCAGATAATGAGGTCAGTTTTGTTTATTTTAGACAATATGACTTTGCTAAATTTTCATCCTTGTATTCTCAATTCAGCCTTGCTTTTTTCCTTTGATGCTTTAGGTTGAAACTTTGGCAGCAAGGATGATTACTTGGTTAAAAGATGATGGCTATATATTCTTCAGAGAATCTTGTTTCCACCAATCTGGAGATTCAAAGAGAAAGTACAACCCTACTCACTACAGGGAACCTAGATTCTATACCAAGGTTTGTTCTTTCAAGTCTAGCTACGTCTCTCCCATAGTCTGTGCCACATAATTGTTTGAATAAAAATGAGCTGGACATCAAATTTTTGGGGTCATTTGAAGTGTATGATTTCTATTTTATGGAGATAGTGCCTTCAGATTCAATAAAGCATCTCCGAAGCATATTGAAATCATTTAATGGGAGTGTTTTGTGGTTGGAAATATGGACCAAGAGTCATGGGTTCCTTTCCAAAATTTTAGTGTCTGTTCCATGTTAAATTCTTTTCAAGCTTAAGTTTCTTTTTGACAGTGCTTGGTTGATTACTCATTAATAAGAAGTGCCGTGTTGATGTGAGTTGCAACAATTCTGTTTAATTAACGGGACTTTTTACTGAAAAATAAATAAAATTGTACATGGTAGCAACTTAAATTGAACACAGCTGAAAATTGTCTTAATAGATGCAATTCCTATTTGAAGCAAAAAGTCTTTGACCCTTTATCATGATTTTACTGTTCTATTATATATAACATCTATAAAGAACTGTCTGTAATTACACAAAACAACACCTTCATCTAAAACCTTGGTTATGGTGACTTTGATCTCAAAAACCCCTTTTCTAATTCAGGTATTTAAAGAATGCCATATGATTGATGACACTGGAAATTCCTTTGAACTTTCTCTTGTGGGCTGTAAATGCATTGGAGCTTATGTTCGAAATAAGAAGAATCAAAACCAGGTATTAAAATTGGGTTTCCATTTCCTGTAAATATTATCATTAATTTCTGTTTTCCCAATTGGCTGACAATATTTGTGTACAATTTGTTGCTCAGATTTGCTGGATATGGCAGAAAGTTAGGTCACAAGACGATAGGGGTTTCCAGCGGTTTTTGGATAGAGTTGAATATAGCCATAAGAGTATTTTACGATATGAGCAGATGTATGGCCCAGGCTTTGTGAGCACTGGTGGACTTGGTATGTCTTCATATTTTTCTTTCTCTGCTTCTACCTTGCTATCATATAGATCTTTCCTTTTTTCTTAAAACTGACATGGTAGTATGATGTTCCTTGACTGTCCACGAGTGATTTTCTCTGTTCATTACCCGCAATACATAACTAGCTGACTTGCTCCATGACTAGTAGATCTTAATAATATGGTTTGCTAGTATTGATTTGGATTTCTAAGATGGAGCATGTGTAGGCGAATATGTTGTGGCTGTTGAATACTTCCTACCTTTTCATTCTGAAAATATAGTTTCTATCAGCCGTCGAATATGTTGTGGCTGGACAGCTACAATATTTTGTAGTTTTAATTTTTGAGTATTTCATAAACGTTGGCAATGTGGCATTTCATCATTCTTTTTAATGTGATATAATTTATATTTACTCTAACTTTTTGTAGAAATATGTAATTATACACAATTTTATTAATAAATTCAATTGTGATGAACTTATTTATTGATATTCATATCATCATATGTTTAATTACTTTTCTCCAGTGGTGTATAGGGAGTGTAGTCTTTTTTCTAGTAAAATTTATTTGAAGATCCAACACTTAACATTGTTGTAGGTACGATAATATGTTATTCTTAGACTGCTTAATATACCATATAATCCTTTTGGGATTTTTTTCTTTTTTATTCTGAAATTTGTGATGTCAGAATCGTCAACCTTAGATTCTGCGTGTTTATCATAGTTGTCTGTATGTATCTAACCTTATGATGTTACTTACGCCTATTGCTTGGGCAGAAACAACAAAGGAATTTGTAGCAAAGCTGGGACTGAAACCTGGACAGAAAGTTCTGGATGTGGGTTGTGGTGTAGGGGGAGGTGATTTTTACATGGCTGGAAATTTTGATGTTGAAGTTGTTGGCATTGACCTCTCCATAAATATGATTTCCATTGCTATTGAACGTGCTATTGGACTGAAATACGCTGTTGAATTTGATTGCGCGGATTGCTATAAGAAAACATATCCTGAGAATACATTTGATATAATCTACTCTCGGGACACCATGTTGCACGTCAAAGTAAGGAACTAGCCTTTGTTTCTTTTTTTTTCTTGTTGATTTTAGTAAGGGCTATGCTTTATACCATCAAATGTGATGCTGAGGAGAAACCATCATAACTCTGGATAAATACAGGATAAACCAACATTATTCAGATCATTTTACAAGTGGTTGAAGCCTGGAGGAAAAGTTCTGATTACGGATTACTGCAAAAGTGCTGGAAGCCTGTCTTTAGAATTTGCCGAGTACGTTAAAAAAGGGGGATATTATCTCGATGAGATGAGAGCGTATAGGCAGGTACGATAGCCTGTTCGATTAGTGACGTCATCTGGCTTCTCTTGCACCCATTTGGTTTTAACTTTCAATTTTCAACTGAAATCTTATGAATTGGCATTCTGTTTGGCAATCTCATTGTATTCTAAATCATCTACAGATGCTTGAGGGTGCTGGATTTGATGATGTCATTGCTGAGGATCGAACTGATCAGGTTTGTCTCGCTAAGTATCTGCTTTTTTCATTTGGTTTTAGAGTACTAATAACTCAATTACTTGTGTGGTTTAGTTCGTGAAAACACTACATCAGGAGTTAGATGCCCTTGAGAACAAAAAGGATGATTTTATTCGTGACTTCAGCGAGGTTGGTTTCTAATTCTGATTATGTTTTGTGACATTTTTTATTTGTTAAACATATTCACGGCTAGATTCGTTGCTTTCAGGAAGACTACAATGAAATTGTGGAAAGATGGAAAGCAAAGCAGAGCAGGGGTGCATCTAGAGAGCAGATGTGGGGCCTGTTCATTGCCAAGAAAAAATGACATCCTTTATTGCTATATTCAGTTCCTCTGTGATCTTCGCAGACGAGATTGGTCTTCCATTTGAATAAAATGCTAACTTGTCATTGGCTTCCATGCTAAAACATAATTTCAATGTCTTGTTTTTGGTTTGAATATTTGGTAAATTTGCCTCCAATTAAAAGGATTCGAGACACTTTCCCTTTCAGTTCCTTTTTCCTTCCTTTCAATGTCTTCCCTCTATATAGTTATCAGCATGCCAAAAGATAATTCGGAGACTAAGTAGAAAAATAAGTATTATTCAGATAGACTGCAATAAGGATAAAAAAGTAGAGAAAATTCTCTTTTCTTATTTAAAAAATTAAAAAATAGAGGAAATTGAAGGAAATTAAGATGTTATATAAAACTATACTAGTTAAAAATAAATTTAACCTAAAAGATTAAACTTATATTATTTTACCTTAACATAAAACAACTTTTTATTGCTATAAATAATTGCTGAATTTTATAAAAAAGAAAATAATTATAAAAGAAACTTGCTTTTTTTTTATTTAAAAAAAAATGTAACAGTCAACATATGTTGTTGCGGTGACAACAGTCTCATAATTGGTGGTGGTAATGCCGTGGTTAAGTGATAATGGTAATTTTATATAGTGTTAATGCATGTTTGATTAGGTGTGGGTAAAATTGATTTTGAATGAAATTGTTTTTATACATGTGCATGTTAAGTTAGAGAAGAAATTAACTTTTTGGGGCTATAACTGATTCTGAATTGAATAAACTTAGATAAATTTTTGTATTAGATAAGTATTTAATAGTACACTGAAATTATTTTTATAATAAAAACATTAAAATATAAATCACATTGTATCAAAATCAATTTTAATTATATTCAATTATGCAAGCTAATTATATTAAAAACAATTTTGTCAATTTTGTTAACATTAATCAAAACACACTGATTAAAATTGATTTTAAGATGACTTAAGTTATGTTTAAATGTTTCTATTATAAAAACAAGTTCAAAATAAAATCTAATATAAAATTTTTATCAAACGTAAAACTTACATTAAGTTGTTTCAACCCTAAATCAATTCAGAATTTTTATTTAATGCAAAACCAAACATTTCAAAGTTTGTTTGAAATCAATTTTGATTTCATCATCAATCTTCCAACGCAAAACTAAACAAGCATATAGTAGTTAGTAGTAGGAGTCCAATAGTGTTGCGATAGAGTTGTCAAAATGAATTATAACTTGTAGGCCAACTTAAATAAGCACGGTTTGAAAAGGGAAAATTTTTTAATGCGTTGAATCTAGTAATTTTGGTTAACAATAATATCCTTTATTTGAATTAAAACCTACCTTGTTAAAAAAAATTCCTAAATACTCATTTTATCCCTAATTCTCTCTCTTATCTCTCTTACATAATTTTCTCCACCCGCATTCTCTCCTCTCTCCTCACCTCTTGGTTAATATATATATGCAGTATAGTTATTCAATTTCTTATTTTTTTAGTATAGTAATTTAATTTCTTATTATTTTTTTAGTATAGTAAGTATAGTTATTTAAGTTATTATTTTTTATAATGATTACATGTTTATTATATTAATTTACTTAATGAATTGCATATTTAGTATAGTTATTTAATTAAATATTTGGTTAGTGTAGTTAATTACATGTAGTATAGTTATTTAATCTTTTTTTAGTATAGTAATTTAATTAATTTTTAGTGTACTTAATTTATTATTTTTAGTATAGTTATTTAATTTATTATCCTTTATTATAATAATTACATTGTATTATATTAATTTACTTAATGAATTACGTGTTTAGTATAATTATTTAATTAAATATTTGGTTAGTGTAGTGTAATATAGTTATTTAATTTCTTATTTTTAGTAGAGTAATTTAATTTCTTATTTTTTAGTAGAGTAATTTAATTTCTTATTTTTTAGTAGAGTAATTTAATTTCTTAATGAACTAGATTTTTAATATACTTATTATTTTTTTTATCTCTCCTATTACTCTCCGACAATTATAAAAAAAAAAATTATCTCTCCTATTACCATTAGGTTGTAACTCATCCAACCTATCGAAAACTAAATTTTTAGACTTTTTACTTTATATAATGTTTTATGATTGATTACTTGATTGTGACTTGTAAATATTAAATAAATTTTCCTTTTAAAAAAATTTACTATTGAAAAAACATCCAAATTTTTTCTTCCTTATATATTTAGTTGGAATTTTGAAATTGATCTTACTTAGTATTTGTGAATATGAAATATTATTATAGATTTATTTTAGTACTTTTATTTGTTAAATAAACAATTATATTTTTTATGTTATTTTTCTTTTTAATAAAAGTCATTCAAAAAATTAGGGAAAAACTTAAGCAAACTTGTCGACCCATTTAGGTGTGGTTTGAGATAGGATGGGTCCAACAAGCTGAATTAACCCACTTTGACAATTCTGTGGCAATGGAGATTCTTGAAACTAAGGCGAAAAAATAAAGAAAAGAGTCTTACAAAATCTCAAAAATTTAGGTGAGACTTTAATAATGATTTTTTGACCTTTTATGACTATTTTTCCTTCTAAAAATTTTATGAATGTTTCTACTTTTGCAAATATAACTTTTCTCTATTAATGTATGCATATTTTTACAAGTTATACCTTATCACAAATTAATCTTGCTTAAATATGATTAATATATGTATATATTTTATGATAAATATTCTTAATAAATAAGTAAATACACAAGTGTTATATATTGAGTTCTATTGAAATTTTCTCCTTTTTCCATTTTTTTATATTCATTACATATTTGATGTCCATTAATAAAATGATAATCTGACATATTTTTATTATATTATTATAAACAAAAAATATAAAATTAACAAAATATATTTTAAAATATGTCATAATTATTTATATTTCAAAATATAAAAATTTACAAAAATATTAAATTAAAACCCTATAATTATTATAATATTAAAATATAAATATGAATACACTAGAAGCGGCAATGTTTTCACTAGTCAAAATAATACTTTTTAAAATCCTAAACACAAATAAATATCTTCATTTCAACTCACAAAGTTTGGATCTTTCCAATTTTCACTTGCAGACATACAGCGGCCATTTAGTTGCTTAGTAATAGATTGATAATTTTTTATTTTATTTTTATGTGAAACTGTGTATTGTAAGCCACTGTTATTCCATATTTTTATTTATCACTCATTCCTTTTCATTTTTTCAAACAATGTTTGATTATTTTGTATTATTAGCTTTTGTTTTTACTAGTAAACGTAATCACACCTAAAATATAAATAAGGAACAAAATTTTTATTTTAACTCAATTTTTATTAATATTTATTATGTTCAGAGGCATCTTTTCTGTAGGTTAGAAGTATGTCCAAATTAGTAGCATGTGATACAATTGTTTACCCTGTATAAAAAAAAACTGCTTCACTGTTGCTCCTTAAGAATAATTGATTAAACACCTTATCAAACCATATTTATTAATATTTTTGCTGAAAATGCAAAAAAATCTTCCTCTTATTGTTGTTATTGGGGTTGTAATTCAACTGTCACATTATAGTGTGTATACGCCTCGTGTCTCAGAAAATTATGTACATAAAATGCAACAAACATCTCTACATACATAACTTTCAACTCGAGAATACCACATGACAAAATTACATCCCAAGAGCATAAAGATGAATACTTTACATATTTTCAACAGAAAAATTAATAGATATGCTGGCTTGATGGCATATTTCATCAATTATACTTAGATAACAGTAATGAGCAAAAGTTTTTTTTATACTGATAAACAATAGTATGAGACCAAGGGGAAAAAAAGTATTTTAACATAAATATTAATAAAATTTGGGCTTAAAAATTTGGTTAAGGATAGAAGGTTGAGAAAGGTTCTGGATTTGATTTATAAAAGGATCAAAGTAAGACCTTTGAGATGAGGACCAATCTGAAATCTAAAATGTAAAAGCACCAAAATTCTATTTTACCCAAAAAAAAAAAGAAACTAGGAAACGCAGAAATAACAAAATGTTAAAACATTATTTTAAAAATTAAAACGAAATGAATGAAAGATTTAAAAATGTAATGACACTGGCTCAGAACACACTTTCACCGAAAAGTTCGTCAATCTACTACCAAGGAAGTAAATGGCAGCCATAAGTCCGGCCTTTTAATCATCATTGCCAGCGAAATTTGAAAGATCTAAACTTTGTGGATTGAAATGAAAAAATTTAGAGAAATTTGGAATTTGCAGGTGCCTTTTGTTGACTTTAGAAGATTGAAGTAAAAAATAACGCCAATCAAGTTCACTTTCTTGGCCCACACATACTGGGGCATCCACAGTCCAGACATTCTCTCTTTATCAACTAGGATTTTGAGTTTTGTCATAGCATATAAAAAAAAATACTTTTCAGGATTTCTTTGTACATAAGCACATTCTTTCTCAAAGCAAAACAAACCAAATATAGTTGCATTTCTCTAGGGAAACTATAAACACACAACACTGCGACGTATAGCTGTTCAAAATGAGATGAGTGAAGTCCATGATATAAGATACAAAATCTTACAACAATGTATGCATCTTCAGCTCCTGTAATTTTTGGGGGTTAAATGTGCAGGTGTTAATGGTGTGTTTCTACCTTACATATCTACAAAATGCACTTATTTCCACCGCTATAAGTTTCCCTATAGTACAATTTAGCCTATAGCTAAAAAACTGTTTCTACCTAAATTGGAAGGAAAGCTGAGACCTTGAAATTAGATGGGTGCGACAGGTACACCTAGCTCGTTGGGGCGATTTTGCTGAGCCACCTCTCCAGCTGCAACAACAGCTTGCCTTCGTTGCCTCTCCCGAAGATAGAGCACGGTTAGGAGGCATACAAAGAGGGTAAGAATTGTAGCATTTCCCTCCTCCAAAAGCACATTCTCCACCCAAGCTTCTAATTTAGGATACAGATCTGGCAATGAATCAATCACGTGGACCTAATAAAAAACAATAATCACACTGCAATCAAGATCTCGAACTGTGAGAAATTTGAAATATTGGTGGAAAAATGTAAAAACCAGGCTACAGATTACAGATATTAGTTTAAAATAATGAAATGATATAATAATAATAATAACAAGTCCACTGAAGGAGGACAGATTAATGACAAAAATTCAGAAAATTAACAATTTATTCTCTTTAATAAGCGAAAAATACCAACAACCCAAGCACTCCAGCATTAAATATATAATAATAACTGTTGTGTTGTTGAAACTTAACGCCATACATCCAACAAAAAAGTGTAAGTGATTGAATAACTCTACACAACATTAACCAAATTACACCCCACATACAGTGACATAAATAAAAGGCAAAAGTCTAAGCTTTATTGAAGAAATACAAACTGCTCGATTGGCCATTTATGATTCTTGAGTAATTAGTGATAACATACTATCTTAATACTTGTCCTAATTGAAGACAAACTATAACAGGCGACTGAGCTAGCAGGAAAATTATCAATTTGTTTATAACTAATATGCAGTGTAGCAATAGGTCAATGAAAAAAACTCACCATGAGACTGTCAGCATAATTCTTACGAACCCACAAGCTTGAAAGAGCCAGTGTGACAGGCAACTTCGCTGCAGGATCATGCTCTAGAGCTTCATCATAGTAACGCTTAGCAAGATGAAGGTCAAATGGTAGCCCTTGGCCATGTTCATGCATGTATCCAAGATTGAACATGGCTTGTGCATTAGATTGCGATTTAGCATGCATGTATGCCTCAGCAGCTCGCTCGTAATCCCTGGCAGTACCCTGAGACAAGGAAAAAGGGAAACACAAGAAAGTGAAAGGATGCAGGGAAAGGGACCACAATAGCTTAAATTGAATTCATTGCATTGCACATGCCCAATTCATTCCTAAACCACATACCCGACCATAGTAATACGCATCTCCAATGAGTAAAGCAGCATGTTCATTACCCTGCTCAGAAGCTTGCCACCACAGAGAATGTGCCCGCTGGTGCCTTTCTGCATCAGTGCAAAATCCAGATTCACCCATGCACATGCTACGTTCCCCATATTTGTCAAGAATCCAAGCAGCATTGCTTTGTGCCACCTCATACCCCATCTCAGCCATTCTAGAATACAACATAAATGCCTTGCCAACATCACCTTTTAAATATGATTCTAGAGCCCATCTAGACAAAGAACTCCATGGACCCCGCTCTGCAACTAGTTTGTACAGTGCAGTAGCCTAAAAAAACTAGAACAGTTAGTATTAGCACATAAATATTGGCAGACATTTTTGCTGATAGAATATTCACCAAGAAATAAAAAATGTAACATTTCACAAACTTAATTCTAGGCTAGTACTAGTACTCACAGATTAAGTTTCCCTAATAATCATTGTACTTGAATGCTAATGATTTATGCATATGTGTGTGTGTGTGTGTGTGTATGAATATGAGCCCTTGATGTACAAATAGCTGCTTCCAAGTAATGTATTAGTGAACACAAAAACTACCTTTAGATTATCACTTATCAGTTATGTCGTCATTAATCAATATGCACCACTTGACACAGACTTGCAAGAACTATGTAAAACAAATTTCAAGAATTCAAAATATCACTACCCAATACACATCAATCAACACGAAAGGAAGCAAACTATATTTAAAAAACTAATTTGAAAAATAATAAAATAATCAAGCACCCAAACATCACTAGTGGTGTCCCTTTTGGACTGTTGGTAGATAAAAAAGGTTTGCATCTTGAATATGCACCACTCGATAATAAAATCATCAAGCACCCAAACATCACTGGTTGTGTCCCTTTTGGATTGTTGGTAGCTATAAAAGGTTTGCATGCTGAATCAATTACGAATTTCAATCAAGCTTTTTGACCATTTTATTCTTCCATTTAAAGCTTCAAGAGACATTAAAGCAATATTCAGTAACATTGAACTATTGCGGAATATTTATGTGACTATAATTTTTGGTACTGCATAACAATGCAGCACGTATAGATCTACCAATTCCAGAACAGCGGAACAAAAGATTGGATCATCAGCATAAAGTTGTAGTTATCGTAAACATTATATGATATGATTACACAAACATTAGGTAATACACAGTTAAATATTCTCTTAATTTAAGAATCATACAGACAACAATATCTCTTGCATACATGACTCCGATAGTTTTCACCGCACTGGCATAATAGAAAGAAGAGTCAATCAAACTTACCATGGGAATATTCTTTTTGAACCCGACACCAAGATGAAAAATCTTAGCCAGCTGATAGAATGCCTTTGGTTGCCCATGGTTAGCAGCCACAACAAAGAACTTACATGCCAGCTTAACATCCCTTTTGACTCCAATGCCTTTGAGATACATGACACCGAGGTTGTAGTGGCCCCCAACCTCCTCATTCTCTGCAGCCTTTTCAAAATACTCTTTGGCCTGTAATCCACAAAAGACATGATAAATAAAGAATAAGAGCTGACACACACGCAAGGGAATCTAAAAAGGAGAAGGTGGGTAAATAAAAAGACCCTACTTTAGTATAATTCTTCTTGTCAACTCCATAGCCTTTGACATACAAATAGCCCATTCCATTATAGGCAGAATAGAGATGGTGCCTGGAAGCAAGCGTGAGCCACTCAAATGCTTTGGTGTAGTTTCTCTCAACACCGGCTCCTCTAGCATAGATCTCTCCGAGAAGCTCCATAGAGCGTGGCTCACCCTTCTCGACGGCCTTCAAAAACCAGGAGAGGGCCTTGGAATGATCGCGCCTTAATCCCCTGAGGCCAAAGTAGTAAAAGAGGCCAACTTTGTACATGGCAGCAGCATTACCCTTCTGAGCTTGATACTCCAAAATCTGAAAGTCCTCGTCCTCTTCGCCCTTGGATCTTCTGAGAGCGTCCTTGTTCTCCTCAGCCCCATTGTGGAGCCTAACAGGTTCAATAACAGGGGAGTCTTTGGAAATGAGAAAGCTATTAACGGCAACTTCGGCCAATTCAGCATACAGGTCAACAGCTTTATCAAACATCTGTCAACACAATAAGAACAGAGAGAAAAGAGAAATGAAAAAGAGAAATGAGAAGGGGAAGAGAGAGAGAGACTAACATCTTGGCGAGTGTAGCTGTAAGCCAAAGCCATTTTAGATTGCATGTTGCCACCCTCGGCGGCGAAGTGGTGGTATAGAAACGCCTTCCCTTTGCTGCGTTCTCGCAAAAGGCCCATTCCCCACAGAAACCCTAGCACAGATTGGGCGGAAGGGTGGCCGGTGGCAGCCGCGGCGGAGATCGCGGCAGCGGCGTCCTCGAAGAGGGCGGGATCGCCGGACATGAGCTTGTGGACGGCGGAGTAGTAGGAGGAGTCGGATTCCGGGAGGGGTTCGGCGGCGGGGGGCTCGAAGAGGGGGCGCCAAGAGCCGGGGTCGAGGTCTTCATCAGATTTGTGGCCGTCGCCGTCGGCGAACTCATCCCACTCGGCGGAGGAGTCGGGCTCGGCGGGGGGGTCGTCCTTGTAGTCTTCCTGGGAGAGGACAAGAACGAAGTGGCGGGCGGCGACGGAGAGAGAGAGTGTGAGGAGAGAGAGAGAAACAAGGAGGGAGAGAAACAAGGAATTGGGGAGAGCCATATTGTGTAGATCAATTCACAATTCTCAATTCACAATTCACAATTCACAATTCACAATTCAAAATGTTATTTGGGAAATGCAACCAATATCAAACCCTTCAACTTAGCATGCCACGTTTTCCCTGCACTTCTATCCGCTACCAAATTGCCATGTCACCCTTCCTACACTCTCTCATTCTGTTTTTCTCATTTACTCATTTAAATTATCTAATCCACACATTCTATCCAAATTTCAATTCAATAATAATTTCTTTTTTCTTTTAACATTTTATAATATTTTATAATATGAGTTTAATTGATATATACCATAATTGAAAAAAGATTTTAACATTCGGTCACAAACATTTATTCATGATAATTTGTTGACTTTATTCGTTACTACTTTAAAAGTCACATAAATGAAAAGTCATGATTAAATATCAATGTAATAATCTTTTACACTAACCGTATGTACTAATTAAACTCTTATAATATTTAGAAATCCTTTCGTTATATTTTCAAAATATGAAACCTTTAAATTAAAATAATTTTGTTTTTACTTTAAAATAATTTAATTTTTAAAAAAAATATTTATTTTTTACGATATAGAAACTAAACATTTTTATTTAAAAATGATTTTAAAATTTAAATAAATTGGTTTAGGATTTTATTTTAAAATAGAAAATTATTATTATTTAAATAATTATTTTATACAAACACATAAAAAGTAAAAAATACTTATTTACTAAAATAATTTTTAACAAATAAATTTAAACTAAATGAAAATCTATCTTGTAAATCCTTTTTCATTATCATCCACTTGGAGTCTCTACCTCAATTTTTTTAAACATGTTTATTTATAAAGTTTAAGATACTCACTTTTACATATTTTTAAGTATATTAAATTATTTTTATGGTTCTCACAATATCATGTTAATTTTAAGATATTTATGAAAATTTTTATTTTAATGATAAAAAAAGTCAAGAAACACATTTTTTTATTTTTAATTTGTTGAATTTGAAATAAAACTAAAAAATAAATTTTAACTCTAAGAAATCATATCCTTAAAAAATATGTATTTTAATTTTTAAAAATCCTCTTTGTCTCGTAAATCCTCTCTAATAAATAATAGCTTAAAAAAAGTGATAGAATTAGGTAACCTTTATAAACATTAAAATGTTTTTAAGAGAAATATCTTCTATCAACACTTCAATTACAAGTTAAATTACTTTCAAGATTCTTAATAAATCAAAATTTTTTAAAAATATTTTTTTATTATGACCTAACGTACTTTCTTTCTTTTATTAGATATCTTATTTCCTTTTTGTTATATTATTTTTTTAAATTACTCAATTTGATACAATATAGACTCAAATACAATTAGTGTCCTGAAATTTTATAAAATTTAGATACTATGCTCTCATATTTTAAAAATATGATGTTCTACTCCCATATTAAAAAGATTTTGAATTTAGATCTCTTCATCACACTACGCCTAGTTGTTAATTTTTAACTCTTCCTTCACTATGGGCGTTCAACATTTGATGGAAGGACATTAATTATTTTTTTTTAATTTAGAAACACGATATCACATTCTCAAAATAAAAGGTATACAATATTTAAATTTTTGGTAAACTATATTTTTCGTATATGAACTTTTTTAAATTTATAGTTTTCGTATATAAATTTTTTGTCACTAGTCAATATATATAAACATTTTTCCCATCCAATATTTTAGTTATTCCATTTATTTTAGTTGTTAAGTAGACATGTCACTTTAATTTTTATTATTTTATGGATAAAATATGTTTTTGGTACATGAACTTTTTCAAATTTATGGTTTTTGTATACAAATTTTTTGTTAACAGATCAAGATATACAAACATTTTTTGCTTTGAAAATATTTGAGAAAAATAATATATTTCGTAATAATCTTCAAAAAAAATATTTTAAAGTTAATAAGAAAATAACATTGTGTTTAAAAAATATTATGAAAGAAAAATTTAAATTGAGAAATGTAATTTCATTCCTTAAATATAAAATATTATGAAACAGAGGTGGGGGATGGCGAAAGGAGAAAGGGTAGTAGGCAAAGGGGGAAGGGTTATTAAGCCATGGAAGGGGGAGTGGACTTTATATGAGGTGAAGATGTGAGGACATGTGAGAATGAGGTAGCGGAGTAAGAAGAGGAAGTGGGAATGGAAAGTCAATAATTTTTCTTTTTTTGTGAATAAAAGTCAACAGAAATAAGATGAATAATATTTTTTTAATTTGTGACGACAAAAAACTACAACAAAATGTAATAAAAATTGCAAAAAAAATTAATTAATAAATAATGATAAATGGAGTGACATGTCATCATGTAATAGCAAAAAGAAACAGAAAAACTAATGTTTGACAGAAAAAAAAAAATTTTATATTTTGACTAATCAATAAAAAGTTTGTGTACTAAAATCATAAATTTAAAAATGTTTATATACAAAAAAACATAATTTACTCTTATTTTATTGATTAAATTTTTTGGAAACATAGGCTAAAATAAACGGAATGACTAAAATGTTGAACGAAAAAAATGTTTGTATACTTTAACTAATCAACAAAATTTTATATACCAAAATCATATATTTGAAAAAGTTCATATACCAGTTTATCCTTAAGTTATACATTTGGGAACATCAATCCTATAAACCTTACTCTACTGTGTATAAAACAATATTTAAATATTTTCCTATAAACCTTATATTTTTCACATTTATGCTTATAAGACAACAAAAGTTATGATTTTATTTACTAATAATCTATATTATTATTATTATTATTATTATTATTATTATTACTATTACATACTAAATTAAAATAAAAAAATTGTAAGACTGTATCTCTACAATATTCATAACAAAATTACAATGATGGAGTAAATTTAATTATTGTACAACATCTGTACATAATTATATTAATAATATATGAATTGTACCTCTATAATATATAAATATATAGTAACTAACTAACACCTAAAATTTGGTGTAAAAATAAAATAATATATAAAGCATATTATACGTTTAACACCTAAAAATTTAATAGAAAAAAAGGACATACACAATTAAAAAATATATGGTTTACAAATACATACATATATATATATATATATATATAGGAGAAATATCTAGTGAGAATAAAATTATAAATGAGAAAGAAATAAAAATATGGAAATATTAATTATGTATACAATTATTTCCTCTTATCCCTTAACCGAGATACACTTATTTGTCTTTATCCCACCTCCCCAAACAACCATTTAACCCCACAACAGTATCACAATTGCTTGGTTTGTTTTAATTTTTAATTTGGGCACATATGCTATCATTGAATAACTATTTCTCACATGTAGTGCACTATATGAGGTTTTGCTACAGCAAGTAGGAATGAAATAAGAAGGTCCAACAATTTTAGAGTTCATACTTAAAAGAGCAATCCAAACATCACTATTTCTTTCCATTTGCGTCATTGTGTGATATAATCCTACGGCTAAGAAATTATATCCATCAAATTGAGTTTGCATGACTGTGCAACTGATTACTTAGCTAACAATTATATTCAACATCTAACAATCAGCTCGAGGGGAAATATGGTCTATTGGGCAAATCCAATGCATGTCTCAATAGGATATGAAAACACAATTAAAACACAAATAAATTTCCAGAAAAGAGTATGATAGCATGTGTTTGCCTTGTTGACAAGAACAGTTTTATTAAGCAAGGAGTATCATATCATATTTGACCAACTCCAAATAGTCCAGACATTGACAACAATACTCTAATGCAAAAACGAATTTACTTAAGAGTAACATACTAACATCACTACAAAAAAGCATGGCTACCATGGAAAAATCTTGCATTACAACATCATATAAAGGTTATCCTCCCGCATTAATCATGATCAAAGATGAAGTACAGAGGCTACCCACAATGCATAAAACATAAAAATAAGAATAACAAATAGCACTCAGTCTCTCAACATATAACAGTTTTAAAACACATTACAATGTCAAGTTTTGGGATTACTACAAGCACAACGCCACAACAATTGCATCTGCTAAGGTTTTAAAAATCAATCAACAACCACGATTTCAGTGCATAAAAAAATTTAAGTTTGGGCCCTCAACATAACAGTGTGACCACAACTTCACATGTATGCTGATACCTGCCTCATAGCTAGCTGATAAGGCTACTTAGAAAGTAACAGCTACAACTCTTAACAAGAACTCTACAACAAAGGAGAGAAAACAATTAGGATATTGTGAGAGAAAGGCTTTAAGGGACTCTCATAATAGTTTATGGACTTTCATAACAATCTTTAAGACTATTCAAGTCCTCTGAATTAAATTTTACTATCTAACAAATTATAGATGCAGAACACTTGATTGTTAAGATAATTAATTGTTATCCTTATTCTTTCATAACAAACAAATAATAATGAACAATAAAGAATATGAATCAGTTTCACTTTTTTAAGTTCGTTTTTCAATCGCAAGTATAATGTAAATGCAATACCTATTACCTAGTAAGTAAACAATTAGAATAAAAAGAGTCCACAAACAACTAATTGCAACATCACAAGATATAGACAACTTCCTTAAGCTTATATGTAGACACAAAGAGAAATATTCATCAAAGCATTTATAAACTTACTCAAGCATAGCCCTTGAACATTAATCTCTATTAAACAACTAATAAAAAAAGATAGTAAATTGAATTAGAATAAATAACCACTCAAACATATAACAATTGAACTTTATTTTTTGTAAAGAACCAATTAGAACAATTATAGTAAAAAATGAGGACACAATCATGAGAAGGGAAACCTTTATGTGATTGGTAAACCCAAAATAAATCATTTGTACCAATCCTTTTAACTTTTACTACTTTTTCCTATAGAAGCAAAACCATCACTAGAAAACTAAATTATTATACTATGATAAGAAAAATACCAATACCAAGATGTATATGCACTGTACCAAATCTACCAAATAACAATACAACAAAGATGCATCCATATATTCAAATTTACATAGTAGAATATAAATCATTTACCTCCCCACATTCTTCAGAAACTTCATCTCTGAAAAGAGTTCTTGAGTTAGACTCCGGTGACTCATAAACATAGCTTGAGAACCAATTTTTTATGTCTGGAAGCTTTGAAATAGAAAAAAACAAAAATAGTTGAAATAGTTTAGAGAAGTTCTTTTGACACCTAAATCATAACTACAATTTGTGAAAAATTTATAAAAGTATGGAAAAATATAAACCAGAAAAGAGTGAGCATGAGCTGAACGGCTCCAGATCCTGTAAGAAAAAAAAATTAGATATAAAATTTATATAACCATAAATACCAATAAACTGAATTTCTTTCTACTTTTAATTCAGAAAAAAAAAATTGACTAGAGGTTTCACTTTGCTCAAATGATGATGTTCGTTGTGATGATCCTCTTTAATAGAAGCTTCCCGGACAACCTTTTCACCTCTAACCCTAATGCAATAAATAATAGTTATGTAAATTTCAAAGACATTGTAATATAGTAAATATCCAAGAAAGAATAAAGGTCAAAAGTAATTATACAATAACTAACATTAAAAGATACTATGTTTATATTAACTAACTACAAAATCTTACATTTTGCAATTAATGAATAAGATATCAAATATCATCATCTTCACTAGTATCATTGGTCTCATCATTTTCATTCATATGTTGGGGTGATGGGAGTGAATGAGAAGAAGAAGCAACAAACCCTAAATGTCGCATTAGATAGGCTACTTGATCTTTAGTCTCATTCAACTCTTTTCTTATTTGGAGTTTATCATGTTATTTTCTCTTCAATTCTTGCTTCATTTCAAAATTTTCTTGTTCTCTTTTCTATAGTGATTAATTTAATTCTTGAATTTGACTCCTTAAAGCATCAACATCTTCAGAAGATGATTATTTACTTGAAGAAGTAGCAATCATTTTGCCTACAGATCCAAGACCAACTATCTTTCCCTTCTTTTTCCCAACTAAATCAATCCATATATCCCAATCAGATGGGATTTGATCTAGGAATGATTGGCTATTTGTTGCTTCTTCCTTAGAACATTGAGATATTAACTCATTTTTCTTTCTTCAAATTTATCCTACAAAAAACGCAATCAACTATTTAGATTTCTCTTTTATTAAAAAAATTAAAAATCAAAATCTACAATTTAAAACTTACAAAAGCAACTTTTGCATGAGGTCCCACCCAATTTTATCAATATGATACTCAATTATTTCATTGTTAGCTTATCACAACCAAGCAGCAAAACAAAAATATGGTGTCTCATCTTGCTTTTTTCTTCTTGTTACAGACCTTGCTTCCTACCAAGCTCCTATTCACACATTTTGATAAAGTAATGCTTGGTGCAAATTAAGGGATTCCATGCTATGTGTCCCTACATTGGTGCAAATTTTATATATTTGTATTAAATCTTCTATGTCTCTAGACAAAGTTGAGAATGAACATTCGTCCTTCCTTTCCTTACTCTAAATTAAATTCAATATGAAAGAGTGAGAGGTAAAGCAAGAAAATTGAAGGAAGCTCTATCTCTGGTGGACCTACCAGAGCCTATTTCTTCATCTGATTTGGAATCACAAATAAATTGGCTTATGGATTCTTTTCTCAGGGTCAGTCACAACATGCATACTCTGTAGAAAGAAATTTCCACAATCAAGGAGGCATCCTATAACTATATTGATCAGTTGAGTGTCTCTTTCTGCTAGAATTGCAGGAAAAAGATTACCTTTTGTCAGAATTAAGTGATTTGAGGTTCAAATATGATGAGCTTGTTGGCAAGAATCATCATATTTCTTTGGAAAAGGATCAGATAGTGAATATATTAGGCGATCTTTGTGAGCTGAACAAGGAAGATGAAGGAAATGATCAAATCTCTTGCAACACTTCTGCAATCATTGATTTATGCTTTCATATTATAAAAGGGCAAAATAGACCCTATTCTAGAGCATCCAATGTTGATGTTGAGATGTTTGAAAGGATTCAAAGTCTCTTGTATGTTAGAGATCAGGGATTAATACTCTATGAAGATATGCTTAAAGAGGAACTGCTAATTAGATCATATATAAGTAAGCTTTCAAATGAGCTGAAAGTGGTATCTAAGGAAATTGTAGCACTAAAAGAAGAAAGGAGTTCTCTGCTACAAGATATTGAACGATCAGAGGAAAAGACTGCCATGCTTAGGGATAAGTTGTCCATGGCAGTTAAGAAAGGAAAGGGGTTGGTTCAAGATAGGGACAACCTGAAAGGTCTTCTAAATGAAAAAAACTCAAAGATTGAGCACTGAAGGTTGATTTGCAGAAGGCAACAAAAACAATCAAATCCATGTTCAAGGAACTCAAATAAGTTAAAATCAAAGTCTAATGTTGGGCAAGGAATCAGTGATCCTTGTCATAAAACTAAGCATGATTAGTAGGAAATGTTCAGCAGTTAGATAGTGCAGAGGGAAGTTCAACTCAACCTGATAAACTTGTAAAGTACATGTATAATTTAACTTCTTGTTAATTTAATTTATGATCCCCTTTCAATCATAGTAATCATGAACAACTGTGTCAGACACACTGCACACCACTTATACAAAAACCAGTAGATATCATAGTAAGCAATTTACGTTAATACTCATTGAAAACATCATGCAAAACAACTCATAACAACATTAACTAAAAATTCTAGATTCTACACTATCTTTGACAACAAAAAATAATTTAATAGCATCAATTTCCCATGCAATGAAAAAAATTGAACTTCTAAGAACAAATTTGCAACTATCACCAGAGAAATCTATAGATTTGAAAAGAAAATCAAAACATAGTAAGCCAACCAATTCCTAAAGGAGATTGTACCTCGTTGATAGTAAGCACCTGAAGATTGCTCTTCTTGACCTTCTTTAATTTCCTCATAAAATACCTAACTACATTAAAAACAAAAAAATACAGAATAAATGATCACAAGAAAATTTAATAGCTTCAATTTCCCATGCAATAAAAAAAAATTGAATAAACAATCAAATCCTAAAACCCAAAATAAAAAATTCATAAACAAAATCTATAAAAGTGACGCGTGAAGCTAAAAAACATAAAATCAAATATCTAAGAAGAAAAACAGAGATAATGTAGATAGATGGAAGAACAAAAAGACAAATGAGCTTACTAGAATTTGGACTTTTGATTTCATAGAAACAAATAACACTCTCTCCCTCTCAGTTTAGTGCTACGATGAAGGGTTTTCTTAAGAGGCTCGAAACCCTTAAACTCTAACTCCATAAAATTGCACTTCTGGTTACTCGGCGTGAGTGTTGAAATTGAAACAATTTCCTCAAAGTGTAGTGAAGACATTAAAAAGTGTCAAAATATGCAGTTCCTTTGATTCAAGGTTTTGTCCTCAATCTCTAACTTATATATATTGTGAAACATACAAAAGTTGAATAATGAGCATCAACCAGTTTGGATTTTCTTTCAATTTTTAGTAGTAGTAGCAGCTAGTAGTAGGAGTGCGAGCATCCGGTTAACACGAGTTTAGGGTTTTGAGCACTCACAGAATAGAAGTTAATTGTGAAGAATTAATCTCCTTTCATTGCCTAGCAATCCAGAATGAAGAGGAATTAATGAGTTGCAAGATTGATACTAAACAACAAATTGAAGAATGAGTGAATTGCGAGAACGAGTGAGTTAAGGAATGACTGAGTGAATGAGGGAATAAGAGAGACAGTATGAGAAATAAAAAACGAGAGTGATTTATACCATGAAAAAAACTTCGCCATCGGAGTGAAAATGGAAGACCTGCTAGCTAGGGTTCTTGTGCGAGAGCAGAAGAAAGCCCGAACGTGTGAGAGGAGAAGAAAAATGTAACATCCCCCGTTACAATAACACTCAAAGAATAATAATTAAGTAATTATTGAAAATAATAAAAAAATCAAACAATAAATAAATATTTATTGTCCGTACAAAATATCATTCTCAAATGTGGACATCTCAAAATTTAAACAACAACGTTCACAAGAAGGAAAAATCTTCTAAATCATAATAACAATGTTAATAAAAAAGAAAATCTAAACTATGACTAAGTCTTCACGCATCCTTAGCCTTCTTAACTTCCTTATCTTTTGACTTTGAAAACAACACTTTTTAATGAGATGAAAATCTCAGTGAACAAATCAAGTTAAAAAAAGTTTGCAAATAACTCAGCCGGTGCCGAATCCGGAAAAACAACCATGGTACCTGCAAAAAGATGTTTTTAACGACAAAATATAGTTTGCTTCAAATAATTAATTTATAATATAAATGAATTAATAAACACAAAACAGAATAGTGTTTCATTAACACCCTCATGATGCACACAAAGTGATACTCAAGATCACTCGCTCTCATCTTATGGTTCCCAGAACCAATGTTTTTAATAGAATCTTCAAAAAGGCCTATGAGCTCATATTCCATACAATGATATCCCACTGCCTTTCCCACGCTATTATGAAGGTATCTAGAATCTCTTCTTCATCCCAAATGGAGTATCTAAAACCTCTTTCCTGTATGAAACGAAAGTATCTTATACAACCATTCCAAATGAATGTATATCAAATTTCATCCCCATTCCAAATGGAGATATCTCACTCAATTGGCGCAACATAAACAATATAAATTCATACTATTAAAATGGTAAGTAATACTATTTCATGATTAAAACACACACACACACATATATATCTATATATATATATATATATATATATATTCACATTTTTTAAAAATCATACCATAGAGAGTTTTAAAAATAATTTTACCCACCTCTTGAAGCGAGATCCCACTACTTCAATCCTTCTACTCCTATGTCCCTCTTTCTCAACCCTAGAATAATAATCAACTAATCTATAATATTATGAGGGAACTAGTTAACCTTATATATAGTAGTTTAGGATTGGTTTTCCTCTTTGTAGGTTTTTCTATAAAAGATTGATTTTACCCTATTTAAATCCAAAATTTTATCAAATCCTTAATTATTTTATCTTATTTCAATTTTAAGGGAATATTATTTGAATCTTGTTATACAAATTGATATCAAATATTTTATTTTGTTTTATCTTATATCTATTTTAAAGTAAATATTATCTTAATCTTGTTTATTCAAAATTCCTTGTTTATTCAAAATTCCTAACAGCTTAATCTTTTAATTGATTTTTTTTAACAACTTAGTCTATCTTCTATTAAGTGAATGCTTATTGGAATATTTGTATTTTAAATTCTCAGATGTTACAAAAAAAATGTGCATAAGAAGAAGAAACGAGAAACATAACGACTTGTAGGAGTGTTTTTAATTTTAAATTTTAACTTTCAAATTTTATATTTAAAACTTATTTTTAATTTTTTATTTTATATTTCAGCTTTTAGTTTTTAACTTTTTGTTTTAGCTTTTATTTTAATTTTTAATTTTCAGCTTTTAATTTAAATTTTCATCTTTATTTTAATTGCTACCTTTATTTTTAATTTTAATTTTAGTTTTATTTTTCATTTAATTTTAATTTATATTTTTAGTACTTAGTTTATATCATTTAATTAGTTTTAATTTTAAATTTAAAGTTTATATTTAAAATTTATAATTTATAATTTTTAGTTTTAAATTTGTACTCTTTAATTTTTAGCTTTCACTTTTAATGTTTACTTTTTTATTATTAAATTTTAATATTTAATTTTGAATTTTTAAATTTTAGTTTTTAAATTTTAATTTTCAATGTTTAGTTTTATATTTAAATTTTTTATTTTTTTTATTTAATTTTTAGTTTTAGCTTATATTTTAATCTATAATTTTTAGCTTTTAATTTAAATTTTAATCTTTATTTTAATTGCTATATTTATTTTTTTTTAAATTTTAGTTTTGTTTTTTCATTTATTTTTAATTTGTATTTTTAGTACTTAATTTATATATATTAATTTGTTTTAAATTTGAATTTAAAGTTTATATTTAAACTTTATAATTTTTCATTTTTGGTTTTAAATTTTGAATTTTGATTTTTTATTTTTTAATTTTAAATTTGACTTTTATTATTAAATTTTAATATTTAATTTTGAATTATTAGCTTTTAAATTTTATTTATCAATGTTTAATTTGATATTTTAGTTTATATTTTTTTATATTTTTAATTTGAACAAAACACGATTGAACAACAATGCGCACTCATGATGCGAATTAAAACGCATAAATTTCAATAAATTCAAGTTAAATAGAAAATAGAGACTAACTGAGTTTGACTTCATTTTTGACTTTAGTAAATAAGAAAGGTAACCTTCAGGATAAAATGGAGAGAAGAGAGAATACAGAGTTTTAACGTAGGTTTCTTTAACTTTTATTTTCATTTTAAATATTTAATTTCAAATTTTATATTTCATTTTTAATTTTTAGATTTTGCTTTTAATTTTCAATTTTTAATTTTATATTTTAGTTTTTATTTCAATTTATAATTTTGGCTTTTATTTTAATTTATAATTTTCAACTTTTAATTTTAAATTTTAATTCTTTATTTTTATTTCTGTCTTTATTTTTAATTTTAATTTTAGTTTTTAATTTTAAATTTATATTTTAAATTTTTAATGTCTAGTTTAAAGTTGATATTTACAATTTATAATTTTAACTTTTAATTTTAAATTTTACTTTTAATTTATATCTTTTAATTAGTTTTAACTTTAAATCTAAATTTTATCTTTAAAATTTATAATTTTTCATATTTAGTTGTAAATTTTTACTTTTTAATAATTTAAATTTCTATGTTTATTTTTAATTTTAATTTTAGTTTTTAATTTTTATTTTCATTTATAATTTTCAAATTTAAATTTCTATATCATTTTCAATTTTCATTTTAGTTTCAAGTTTTATTTTTCATTTAATTTCATGTTTTAGGTTTTATTTTAATTTAAAATTTTCACCTTTAATTTAAAATTCTATCATTAATTTTAGTTTTAATTTTAATTTTAGTGTTTATTTTTATTTATTATTTTAAAATTTAAATTTCTATATTATTTTCAATTTTAATTTTAGTTTAACTTTTATTTTTCATCTAATTTTATGTTTTAGTTTTTTTAATTTTCACCTTTTAATTTAAACTTCTATCTTTAATTTTTAATTTTAGTTTTTAGTTTTATTTGTAATTTTCAACTTTTAATTTAAATTTGTACCTTTTTTTAATTGTAATTTTAGTTTTTGGTTTTATTTTTACATCTAATTTTAGGTTTTAGTTTTTATTTTAATTTATAATTTTCAAATTTTTATTTAAATATTTATATTTATTTTTAATTTTAATTTTAGTTTATAGTTGTATTTTGTAATATATATTTAGTTCTTAATTTATATTTTTTAATTAGTTTAAATTTTTAATTTATAATCCTTAGTAATTATTGAATATTAAATTTAAAATTATTAATAAATATATAAATTAAATTCATAATTAGTAATTTATAATTTTAATTTAGTTTTAATTTTAAAATTTAAATTCACAACTTATATTTTTTTATTTTTTTATTTTTAAATTTTTGATTCAGTTTTAATTTTTAGTTTTAAATTTTTACTTTTTATTTTTAATTTTAGTTTAATTTTATATATTTATACATATATATTAATAATTATATATATGCATATATATATATATATATTTAATTTATAATTGTTACTCATATTCCTAATATTGTAATTTATATATTTCTAATAATTATAATTTATATATTTACTAATAATTTTAAATTAAATTTTTATAAATCAATTTCTCTAGGAAAAGCCACAGGTAATTCTTGCGATTTTGAAGACAGTAGGTAATTCCTACAGATAGAGACATGACAGTTATTTCATGCAGATTCGAAAATCGCAGGTAATTCTTGCAGAAAGGAGCCCAGGTACCTCTTTCCTACCTACGATAATTTTTTCTGCAGGAATTTTCTACGGATTTTAAAAGTCACAGGAAACTTTTCTACTACCTATTTTCTGTATAAAAAGCTACACAAATTACCTAAAGATTATTTTTCGCAAGAAAAAGGGCAGGAAATCAACATTATTCTAGTAGTGTATTATGTATATTATAATATAAATATAAATATTTTATAAATTTTTAAAAACTATATATATATTACTAATATTTAAATATAACATAATTTGCTAATACTTTAAAAAATATTTAACTTGGTCTTAATTTCATTTTACTATTTTAATTTATATAAAATAAGTTATAAAAAGAAAATATACATATTTCATTCACGTTTCATTTTTCTTTTGGAGAAATTATTTGACCATAATTCTTAATTTAATAATTTATTATCTAATTGGTTTTAAATTTACAATAAAAATATAAATTAAAAAAATTATTAAATATATGTCTATTGTTTTTTATTTTAAATATATTTAATACTAACATGAATATTAAAATTATTATTTTAATTTAAAATTCAAAATGTTATATTTGATTATATAATTCTTAAATCAATGGTTGTTGTTAAAATATTATATTTGATTATACAATTTTAATTTAATGGTTGTTGTAAAAATTAAAAATATTAAAATCAATGGTAGTTGTTAATTTTAAAAGGTTGATTGAAGGATAAAGTTTGCTTAACATAAATTGATTTAAAAAATGGTTGATGTGTAAATTAAAAAGATTTAATACTTATACACTAACAATGTGAAAGTGTTTTGACATTACCGTTCAATCATAATTAAAATTCATATATATAAAGTATATGTTATGATTGAGAGATAATCCGCGCATGTTCTTGAAAATTGGTGTTGAAGTCAAAATATGATTTTGACAAGACCAATCATTAGAAAAAAATAGTTGATATACATGTGTAGATCTTGTTTTTCTACAAAAACAAACAAAATCAGTCAAATATTGAAAAAAAATAATGTTTCTCTTCTCAACCCAATTTTTTAAAACATTTGAGGACCAAAAGTGTTATAAAATCACCACAAGATGTGATATTTCATTTGAGTAAAAATTTGAATAAATCTTTAAAATGATATAGCATTGTGGGATCCATACAAAAATTATCTAAGATCTAAATCCTACTAGAGATACTAATATAAAACTCTTCTACACTATTTATATATGAACTTCTTTTTCTCAAAATTTCAACTACTTTTTATATATATATATATATTCAATAATCACAAATTTTTCGTCATTCTTTGTCATCACAAAATTCTCTTTCCTTCTTGCATATTTTTTTTTGAACTTGTGAGCATAGTTCTTCCTATAATAGCATATGCTGGGAAACAAATAATATAAAAAAAATAGAATAAATAATTTAGTATGTAAATTAATATTGTTAATTAAAAAATAATATAAAAATTGAAACTTCTTCATTGATCAACACCATTTCTATGCTAATTAAATCTTTCCCCCACTTGATGTTGTTAAGAGTATCCTATATTTCCGAAACTTAGACTCTAATCATGTGTTCTTTAGATGGAGAAGAAATTTGTTTGAGCAAAATATACCTACAAATATTTTGATAATTAAAAATATATTAAAGTGGAACAAAGATAATTTAAAATTACTACAATAACATTAAATAAAAAATATATACCTGATTATGATTTTTAAAAAAATGTTTTAAATGTGTATAAAGGTTGATTGACCTAAGGTGTTCATTTTTTTTAAATAACTTAAATTAGTCTGTTTTAAAAAAATTTACTAGGGTGAGTCTATTTTGTGGTTTGACTTGGTCAAACCTCAATTCACAATTGCAGTTTTAGTGTCATGTCACCGTGTACTTACATGGTGTCCAGAGGTACAAACGTTGCATTAAAAATGCAACTAACAGTTATGGTTTGGTTTGACCAGTCAGCCATAAAATCGCAACTAGCAATTGCGGTTTGACTGGTCTTGGACCCATGCCTCATCTCTATCCAATGCTTACTTACAAATTGGCACGCATTCTTAATGCATATAAATCGTAAGAGTGAGTTGCGATTTACTAATTTTTTTTCTAGTCCCCTACTTTACTCAATGGGTGTTTGACATAGATTTTTGCATACGTAAAATCCCAACTACAAGTTGCAGTTTGTGTGGATATTAACTAGTCGTTACCAATAACCAACAAATATGAAGGGATACAAATTTTCAGGGATAGTTACTCGCTACTTTTCCCTACTTTTTGACTTGAGAGTTCAAGTTGTCTTTTGTAATTTCTCACCCTTTGTAGGAAAAATACATTTTGGTAAGATAAATATTTAAAGGTAAGTCTTTTACAATCAAAGATTTCTTTACAGAATAAGCCTTCTAAATATTTTTCAGGTAAGGTTTAAAAAATGAGCCATGTAAAATACTTAGACGAGGGTGTGTTTGAATTGATTTTGTGCTTGTTTGTTTTCAGCGAATTCCACTTTTTCTTGCACGTTGAATAATGTTAATCCTATACAAACACAACTCTTGTTGAGTTCCAATCCTATGTAATACATGTTTTCAATCCAATAACACTCAATCATTACTTTTTCGTTTCCAACTTTGAAAAGTTAAATTTATCATTGTAAGGATCCAAAGCTAATAGCTTTAGAAAAACTGACCCAGCTGCAGTTTGTTTTGAGTATATGGCATTGTGGCCAGGTTAACCTTCCCTGAAGTAGTTCTACCTTCTTATCTATGGTTTGAAGAAATATGAATTACCTCAACTGCACGACTAATTGACACATGTTAAGTTTGGTTTAAGATCTCTGCAAATCTCTTTTACAATAATTACGGACTAATTGTAATTTCTAAAGTAACGTATGCTTAAAAAAAGAAAACCAAGAAGTTGTAGCCAAGATCTTTAAAGGGGCTTCATAGAGTTTCATCAATGGTCTCCAGTGCCGGTCTCCAAGATCTGTGGTTGGAGTATCTTTGGACAGGTTGTGGCTCCCTTAGCACTAGATTATCAGCTTCTAATATCTTTAGCTGAGAAGGGAACATACAAAATTCACTAAAGACTGGAAAAATCTTTGCCAAGTTGTTAAAACTTGCGTGCTTGGTTGCCCTGGACGCTTTGTAATTAAGAGAGGTCATTTCTTCATGGGTTAGCACAGAGTAGAGGAGCTCCATTGGTAGAAGGAAGTAAAGTTTGCGCCTTTCAAGTTGTTCATCTGCGAGGAGCCCTTGAATGCGGTGTCCCACTTTGAGGTAGCTAGAGTCACAAAGAAACTGTCCAGGGTATTCTAGCATCAGTTCTGCAGCTCTCATTGGCTTTGTGTAGGACTCTAACCTCCCGTCTAAGAATAGCACCTTGAAGACCCCATTAGCTATCAAGGAAGGAGTGCATGAAGATGCATTGCCCATTTCTGAGATTTCAAAATGGGTATTTGGACTTGAGTAGCTGGCTAGGCTGTCAGAGCTTCTTCCAATGTGACTGTATATATTTATCAGCCAAGCTCCCTGGTAGTTAAGATACAAAAATACCTCTTTGTCGTTTTCTGCCTCAAGGTTAGCATATCTTTATAGAGATATTTTTATTTTATTTTTTTTAATACTCAACTTTGTCGTAAGTGGTAAGTGTTGTTATATCTTTATAACTAAGTTTCCCATCTGACAGCACAGCAGTTTAGTTTTTATGCAGATATGAAATTAGAGAAAATGGGTGTGTCTGGGCATGCATACAATTAATCTATGTGCCTCTGCCCTCTTGGGTCACTTTAAAGATCATCTTTTTAATTAAAGGTTAGAAAAGCCACAAACAAAGGAAGTAGACCAACCTGGCAAATTTGGCCTATTTTGACTTCAATGTATGGAAAGTATATCCATGCACATAACTTTCCATTCTTCCCACTGTCTACTGGTTAAAAGAATAGGAGACTAGTTTATTGGAGTGCACATGGGGAGGGATGTAGAAAAGACTACGGGATATACATAACCTCACTTAAGGACATTACCAAACTAATGATTGGATATGGTACCACGTAATTTCTTTGATTTTATACCATTAACAAATGATTCACCTGATATCTTCAAATGTTTACACATCCACTTTGTTTTGTATGATTTGAAAGGAATGGGAAATGTCAAATCTCTTGGATCAGCTTGCACTGTATTCCCAGGAACTCATCATATTAATTGCGTGAATATTTCTGTTTTACTTTCTATTTTGCATCTATAGGGTCTACCAGTTGTCATCAGCTCTCCCATTAATATTTTTAACACAATTGCTCAAATACACAGCTAATTATATAAGCAGCCTCTACTTTGTCAAATCTTTAAGAATAATTGAGAGAAAATCAGACACTTTGGCATTTAATACGTTCCTTTCCTCCATTTTAATTGGTAAGTAATAGATTTTTCAGAAGAGTTGTTGGCTAAAGCCAAAGTCATTGGGTATATAATTTAATTGAAAAAAGTTGGTATAGCACAGCGAGAAGTATTAAATTTGCTTACTCAATTAAAAAAATGAAGAATCTTAAGTAGGACAACTAAATGATTGGCGTTTCGTTTTGGACTTAGCCTATTATTAGTTGTCAAAGAGATTGAATTATTAATGTGCACTGAATGTTTGATTTGATGGGTTTTCTGCTTTGTTTCCTATCAAACAGAAGGAATGATTGACGAACAGAGGCTTGGTTGTTGCTTAGATGGTTGACATCAACAAGGACAAACGTGGACACACAATTCAGAAACTGATAAACTACTTGCTGTCCTTCCTCAGTTGTAGAAGCCAATAGTTGTTTATGATCAGAACGAACATATCTAATCCCAAATATATTGGATTGCAACATGAAACGGGAAATAAGATAAAGAAAAGTAAGTTTTGAAGCCAAATTGATCGAGAACTACACCTAGCTCCATGAAAGCTACTAGTGTTTCCCTTTTGGAAAAATCACTTCTAAACTTTTGGAATTAAAATATGATGTGCTTAAATTAAATAAATTATAAATATAGTTCTATTCTTGCACTTTAATAGGGACTGAATATCTGTTCGTGCCCAGGCAAATTGGTGACGTCTCTGGCCAGTGGCCAATTAAGAGTTAAGATCAACTCTTTGCTTTTTCTTTCTTTTTGGTGTATCCAGCTGTTTGCTTTGCACCAAAAGAAAATCAACAACAATAATAAAAGACCCGCTGTGTCATAGCTATCATCACATCTATAAAATATTAGCTAATTTATTTTTTTGTTTGATGGTATTAGGGTCATAGAAAATATAACATAATGTCGTAATACCTTAAATAAAATTCCATGACATTAGGCTGAGCATTAAAAAAGAAAAAGAAAAAAAGAATCTTTTATAAGTTAGTTAGTTTGTGGCGGTGATGGGGCGAAACCAATGACTAAAGGACACGTATGGGCGAAACCAAAGAAGTGGAACAACCTCATCTGCACTCAGTTAACGTTCTCCACTCATTCCTTGTTCTGCTCCTTCCACAGGTAAATGTTTGTTGTTATCGCTTCCTTAGGACGCTTCTATGTTTTGAAAGCTCGCTAGTTGCTATGTCTGCCGATTTCTCTTTTCCTCAGGGATGGCGTATGTTCCACATGGAAATGCAAATTGCAACTCTTTGTTCCAGAATTTTGCTATTTCTGCTTTGCCTTTCTTGCAACCAGGAGTAAAATCTTGTACACTTTTTAACAGAGGTCCGTTAATTACTGCTCTATTTCTATAATTTTTGTTTCCTTCATAATTGCAATTGGTGTTTAATGTAGTTTGCTGTTCTGTCAATTGACTGTTTCTGTTATTCATTCATTTTGTTTTCATTTCTTGTGACACTCCTGTTCCTATTTCTGAGGGGCTCCTTTCCTGCTAAATTTTCAGGAACACTCATTCCCCACTTCTTCAATGGAAATACGAGTTTTCCTTTATCAGAGAAGAGATTTAATTGCAAGTTTTCAAAGAAAGCCAGGTTCTCTATCCCTAGAAGTAATAGTTCTTCCAATTCTAGTGGAAGTACGGATGAACCCTCTAACGAGACACAGGTATCCTAATTTGACGATATTGTCATTTTTAGATACCATTAGGCTATTAACCCTGAAACTTGAAATCTTTATAAGTTAATGAAAAAACATGGTTGCAAACCCCAAATGTACGTGCTAGGTTTTCACCTTTTTGTACGGGGAACTGCTTATTTTATGCTAATATGCTTAATGCCATGTTCAATATCAAATTTACAGTTTAAAGACTGTAAACCAATAGAATAATTATCACTTTTCTAGACAGAAGGAATACAAGGAAGATTTTCCTCCATTTTCAGATGGATGGAAATGAGGTTATAATTATTCTCTTCAGAGATTTCGCTCCTTGGTAACTATATATATGTTTAACAAAGTTTAATTTGATGCATTCACTTCCTTATTGTTTGATATTTTATGATTTTGTCTTCTGAAAATTATGACCAGTCAAGTGGTAATAAATTAAGATTGAGTGTTTTAGTTGTGGAAATAGATTCAATAAATGGAGAATAGAATGGCTGCTTGTTGTCCTCGTCTGATTTTTACTTTACTCTGAAATCTTCAACTTGCTTTATCAGCCTTGACATCTCAAGCATGTAACAAATATGAGACGCTTGATGCTTATTCTTTTTTGGATGTTACAGAAGACACCATTTGGATATACAAGGAAAGATGTCCTATTAATTGGACTTGGAGTTACTTTACTTGGCATTGGCTTAAAAAGTGGCTTAGAGGTAACCTTGCCTTTTGCTCTTGCGTGATCATTGGAACATGTCTCCTTTTTGTTTTCACACACACACACATACATAAATATATATATAGCTTATTCCAATTCATCAGTGAGACTGTACATAGTCTGAACTCTGAAGATTATCAACAAATGATTTAGTTGCCTTATTAATAAAGAAAGCAGTCAGTGTACCTTCTTATAATTGTTGTTTCCCATGATGAGGTGGATACCATATAGTTACTTATGCACTGGGATTAATTCATGCAGCTGTTCTTGGATGTTTTTGCAGTTTATTGGAGTTGATTCACTACAAGCAGGAAATGTGGTTCAGCTAGTGCTTGTTTTGGGCCTCACTGTTGGGTGGATCTCAACATATGTCTTCAGAGTATCAAACAAGGAAATGACATATGCACAACAATTACGTGACTATGAAAACAAAGTGATGGAGGTACAATAATACTAACAGGATTGTTTTCCACTTTAGAGGAGTCAACTCCATGAAAATAATTGTTTTTTGTTGACCACAAGAATTGGAAATACATGTTTGGGTACTGAGTATGATATTTCTTGGTTAAATTTGTCCTTTTTCTAATTTTTTTACGATCTTGTAAATTGGTTAAAGACATAATATCTAGTGCTATGATATCATACTTTTTTCCTTTAAAAAGTATGAATGAAGTAAAAAAACCATCGGTTCTTACATTTTTGGAATAGGGTGGGTTAAAAATACGTGTAATGACAATATATTGGTGCTACCACACGAGCTGCCTATAAAGTACAAACAACATGATATCTTAAATATTTACAGTGATATGAGGTGGCCAAATTTCAGAATATTTGGATGTAAACGAGAAGATATAACTCATCAATTGTTCATGCTTCTTATACAACATTTTATGAAGCACGTTACTTTTTATAGTTACTTCTTGTTAAACAGCTGCTCTCTACTTGCTCCGGTTATTATGTATTTTCATTGTTAGTTATGCTGTTCTTTATAATGTCTAGGATTATGACTTGAATAAATGTACAACTTTATTCTATAAACATTTCACATTTTTCTTTGATATGTCAAGTGAAAAAGTTGATTGCTTAATACTAGTGGCTGTAGTTGTCTAGTTGTAAATCCTCAAATTGGGAGCAGCTTCCCCGCAAATAATAAAATATTACTTGTAAAAAATTTATGGTGCTCTTGAGAGAATGAGTCTGTACAACATTAACATTCAGATATCCCAAAAAGTGATGTACAGTAACATATATGGCTGTAGCTTGAAAATTGGGCTTGCAGCAGGTTTTTGTGTTCGCATTGTTTCTGAATATAACACACCATGGAATAATGTTGCCTGTATTGAATCTGCAGAAGCGGTTAGAGTCTCTAACAGAAGCGGAGCTACAAGCACTGCTTGAAGAGGTTGAGGAAGAGAAGAGTCGCTAACTAGTGTTGCACTGGTGAATTGAAGTAGCTTGTTTGTATATATAAACGCTGAAGTTTTGCCAAAGTAATTGAAACAGAAATTTCAATTTATATGGAACCAATTCAGAAAAGTTTTAGCTACCCATTATTCAGTTTACTTGTAGACAAAAGGACGAGACTTCAAAACCATTAATTTTCTGTTCACAAAAAATTCCAGATAGAAGCAACTCTGTAAGATAGTTTGATAATGCTTTTAAGTTCATAACCTGAATAATGGTATTATTCACAAAAGTGAAATATATATATATATATATGTATGTATATATGTTTGTCACTTTTCTTGGAGCCGTTCACCACAGCACCTCATGCTGTGATGGATAATGTTGAAGGTGATGTTGGAACTTGTCCTAGAACCATTTTCCTCATAACCTGAATTTTTAAATAGCTGACTTATTGGTCTTATGTTCCCTAGCTCCCACACAAGCGAGTTGCATGTCAGTTAGATAAACAATTACCAACAACTCATTGTGATAATTTTTTTGGTCATTTGTGAATCTTTGCAATTTGTGATAATTTCTTCCTGTGTACTTTGTTCCCCATTTTGGAGATCGTTGTTCAGAATACGAGTCATAATCATAAACGAGGAAGGTTCTTTCTAATGCTAAATGAGAAATGGACCCGGTCTCCTGATATGTTGTATGCCGGGAAAGGAAAGGGTATGTAGGAAGTTCAAAAGCTGACAATTTTGTGCTGGGGTAAAGGTATCATATGATGTTTCTTAATCACTTGTGCTATGAGAAATGACTACATGCCAACCACATATTGATATCAAAATGCCTAGGCCAAAATTTTTGTTATATATCAAAGTCCAGAACCACTCACGTGCAAGGGTCACCTATAACCCATATGTCCCTTACCCGTTATGGGGGGAATTTTAACCTCGAACTAACAGGAAGCTAAAGCTAACAGGGAATGCAGAACAAATTGGATATTGATTTCCAAATCAAAGCGACAATACCATTATTGTTTTCTTCTTGAATTTGCGAGCTTAGAAAGCATCCCCTTTTCATTTGTGCTTAAATCTGGTCTCCGGCGAACTTCTTTTTTTTTTGAGTAATCTCCCGGCGAACTTAAGAAAGTTCATTATGCAGATATTTCTCATAACCTTCAGGGATGGAATAAACTACTTATCTTTACAACGGATGGATGCAATGTAACCAATGCTAATACAGTAAGACTGATTAAATTAAACTTGCTCAAAATAAACACAACATTAACTTGTTTAATAACAAATCCTAATATGACACTTAGCACAATAAACACAACATTAACTTTTAGATGGAGCCTTGCAATAAGAATGATATTAGAAACTATAACGGATAAAATTAGAAAACTTTAACAAAAAATAAAATAAGAAAGAACAGAGGAAAAAAAAATCTTATTTATTTTCTTTTTAATTATGAAAACTTGACCTCTAATAGTTATTATAGTATTAAGTTAGCACGAGATGGTTATATAATTAAGGATTACCTTTTTTCATTTATTTTTAATTTTTGAATATATTTTTGTATTATCATAAAAGTTAAAAAAGTAGTAGTATGCTCATGTTACAGGAATATTAGATTGGATATACGTGGAATCTAAATTGTCTCTTTTCTTAAAAGTATAACAATACATTAAATAAAATATTTTAGTCTAAATAAAGTATAACAATTTTAAGTAATAATACATAGCTAATAATTGGTGTGATGGGGGAGTGGAAACAGTTATCCACCACGTTAAGGAGGATAATTAGGTAACTGAAAAGATACAGTTGATTGAAAGCAAGAAATTAATACATTGTGATATTTGGAGACTTAAAAAGTTAAAACAGGACAGGTGAGTAGATGAAGGGCACGTGTAATTATGATTTTCACAGCTCAAGGCTGAAGGGTGAAGTGAAGGCTAAAGTACAAGTAGTAGTAAAAACTAAAAAATTAAATTAAAGGAAACGTGACACGTTATGTTTCTCTCACATCCGTTCTGGCCAATCCAAATCAGAAACCAAATCTCTGGCTCGTCTGAATTTGTATCAGTTTAGGGTTATTCAGGATGGGGAGGAGGGGAGGCATGGGTGGGCTCCAAAAACCCTAATTGGGGGGGTGAAATAGGGGAAGAATGGCGATTGTGACAGGAGATCGGTACCTAGAGAAGCTGGTGGAGTTCGTGGAGAACCAGGCAGGTGCTCTGATAGAAGGAGCCTTGGTGCTGAAGCTAAATCCGGCGGGTCTCCACTACGTCCAGTCGAGGCTTGAAGCGCTGAACGAGCTAGAAAGCCTCCTGGCCGGTGCTCCGGTGGATTACCTCCGAGCCTACGTGTCGGACCTCGGCGATCACCGCGCCTTGGAGCAGCTCCGGCGGATCCTCCGCCTGCTGACCTCTCTGAAAATCGTTTCGGTGCTGCCTCATCCCATCAGGGACCCCACGCCCTTGTCTTTCTTGCCCTTTGGCTGCTTGAAGGTTCTTGAACTCAGGGGCTGCGACTTGTCTACTTCCGCCGCCAAAGCCTTGCTCGACCTCCGACACACACTCGAGAAGATCATTTGTCACAACTCTACCGTCTGTCCTCTTTCTTCCTTCTTCCTTCTTCCTTTTTCCTTTTTCCTTTTTCCTTCCCATTTTACCCTCTCTTGTTTTCCCCTCAGGATGCTCTGCGCCATGTTTTCGCTAGCAGGATTACCGAGGTCAAGAATTCTCCCCACTGGAACCGCTTGTCCTTTGTTTCATGTGCTTGTAATGGCTTGGTTCTCATGGACGAGTCTCTCCAGCTTCTTCCTGCCGTTGAAACTCTTGACCTTAGTAGGAACAAATTTGCAAAGGTGGATAATCTGCATAACTGTACCAAATTGAAGCATTTGGACCTTGGTTTCAATCACTTGAGAACTTTTGCCCCCTTCACCCAGGTATATCTTACAATATTCTTTATTTTCTTATCCGCTCTTCATCATTTCATTCAGAGTTCTGTGCTGTACCTAATATGTCTGGGATCACTATCTGTTGCTGCATATATTACTTGTTTGAAAACTACAGTTTTCGATTTAGTTCACTCTATCAGTTTTGTTGGAAAACTCGAGTTTCCTTTTTTTCTCTTGTCTTGGTTTTTTCCTGAATCTGAACTCATCTTTCAAATGCTGGTCTACAAATTTGTACAAGTTTTGGTTTGAAAGCTCCAAGGGCATTTGAGAATAAACCAACTAAAGTAAAATTTTATTCCTATTATTCTAGTAACTTACATTAGGCTTTCAACAGTTAACAAAATATGGCAGTGTGGGATTTTCAAGATTGTGAATGTGAATATAAATCATTTTATTCTTCTGTTGTTAGCGGTGATAAGATCTTTCCTCTGGCTACCTTGATTGAGAATATTGGTGCTTGTTTGTTAACGATTTTATAAAACTGTTTTGATGTTTTCAGGATTTAAAAACTAAAAAACTTGTTTGGTTAGTGTTTTCTTAAAACAGTTTTCGAAAACAGTTCTGATTTTTAGTTTTTAAAAACTCAAAATACAGTAAGAATATGTTGTTTTTTGCTTTCCATTAATGGATTTTTCCTAAATATAAACAAGGTTTTTCATTTTCACATCTTTGAAATAGTTTTTAAATAACCTTTATCAAACAAGTTTTTTTTCCTCTTCTTCCAGAAAACAATTTTTGAAAACTATTTTTAAAAGCTCATTTCAAAAACTAAAAAACAAAAACAAAACCAAACCCTTAATGCTTGTTTGGCAAAAGTTTTATAAAACTTTTTCTAGTATTTTAGTATTTAAAAACTAAAAAACTCGTTTGGATAGTGTTTTCTGAAAACAGTTCTGGTTTTTTAGTTTTTAAAACTAAAAAATAAGAACAACTAAAAGTAGTTTTGCTTTTCAGTTTTCTATTTTTGTTTTGAATATGTTGTTTTTTGCTTTTCATTAATGAAATTTTAATAAATTGCACAAGTTTTTCTATTTTTACATCTTCAAAATAGTTTTCAAATAACACTTACCAAATAAGTTTTTTTTTTTCATTCCCGAAAACAGTTTTTGAAAACTATTCTTGAAAACTCTTCTAAAAACTTAAAAACAAAACCAAACCAATCAAGCCCTTAATCACTAGTCACCTTGGATACCGTTTTCATTTCTGTAAGATGTTAAGGATCAAACCTGCCCAAAACCTAAGCTATTCAGTTCAGTGTGAAGAATGTGTTTGTCTCAAATAGAGCACCTGTTATTTTCTAGTGAGGGGATCCTAACTGGAGTTGATTTGGTTTGATTTTCAAAATTCTAGCTGACTTCATGTAATTACTGTGATTGAGAAAATGCAGTATTAAGCTTGTGCTGATCTTATGATGAGCAATCTAGTAACAATTTAAGTTGAAACTAGAATGGTGTGGGGTCAGCCAAGCTACGACCATTGTTGGATGGACTAGCCATCCTTTGATTACTATTATACTATTTTTGTGGTTGTCTTTGGATACAGCAAAAATGTTTTTAGTGTGCTTTGACACATTTCTATTTTGAGTATTTAAGGGCTAGTCTGCATGTTCCTAGCACAATCATGTCCAAACTATAGAGTATTGACTAGGTGGAATTCTTCTTTGAGTGAAACTAACCTGGTGATTTTTTTTCTTCATTAAATTGCATCGACTCTATTCAGACTTAGTGTTTGGGAGAGTTGTTGAAGGGGTGGAATTCAAATCTTGCTGAATTGTTCAATATATAAGTTGTAAATATAGGTGTAGGATATGTTGCTAATTGCACATTGGTTTTATTGATGGTGGTTATCCAAAAACCAGTCATATAAATATGGTGGATGGTGCTGCTGAAAATGGTGGAAGCCATGGCGGACCAAAAAATAATAACACATGTGCATATAAACAATAATAAAACAGTAAATGTAAGTTAAAAAACTAAAAAACAGAACATAGATATAACTGTAAAAATATAAATAAGAAGCTATAGAAACAGCATAAGTATGTAAAAAAAGTTGGTATGAAGCATAATCTTCTTCATCAAATTAACCAAGAGTAGGTAATGGGTGCATTTGGGTAATTTCCTTTTTTTAAAAAAAGAAGCTTTTTTTAATCAAATAAGCAACTTTCTATTATTTTAGTGTGTTTGGTTAAACTGCTTTTGTTTAAAGTAAGCAATTTTATGCTGCTTATTTTAAGAAGTAATTCTATCTGCTTATTAGAAAAACATTTATTTTAAAATGTTAATTTCATAATTGCTATTTTAAGTTTACAAATGTGCCAAAACCATTCAAATTAACAAAATGATTAAACATAAGGCTAAGAAAAAATAAAGTCTTTATTCTCCAGACTGTCATTTGCATGTTGATCAACCATGCAGAAACATATAAGTAGTAAATCCTTACGTGCAACACTTGCTAGGGTTGATCCATAGAAATAGTTTATGTTCCCAACCTCAACGTGCAACACTTTATCATAATTTATTTGCTGTGCTGACTTTTATGATTCATGGAATATGGATTGATATTTCAGGATTGAAAGTTGAATGACAGGATACTTAAATGCAAGTATGCAACGAAAGCATATTTGTGGAGAAGTTATTGATATCTTTTGTTTTAGTTGTATGCCTTTCATTTAGGGATTTGCTCTGGAGACCCATACACAATTTTGTTGGACCACGCAGGTTTCCTGTCATATTGTTAAACTAGTTTTGAGGAACAATGCTCTAACTACTTTGCGGGGGATTGAGAATTTGAAGTCACTTGAAGGACTTGATGTTTCCTACAATATTATTTCCAACTTTTCAGAGCTAGAGTTTGTTGCAGGGCTTCCATATCTTCAAAACTTATGGTTGGAGGGAAATCCTCTATGTTGTGCTCGATGGTATAGAGCACAAGTATTCAGCTTTTTTTCCTACCCAGAAAGGGTAAGTTATAATACTGTTTATTTTCACACCCTCCCTGTTCTAACTATCTGTCTCCATCTTTGTCTATTTGTTTGGATTTTTTACTTTCTTTTTCTAAACTGACATCTGGCCTTCTGTTTTAATCAGTTGAAGTTGGATGAGAAAGAAATTAACACTAGTGATTTTTGGAAGAGACAAATAATTATTGCCAGTATGCATAAGAGACCAGCCAGTTTTGGAGTTTATGTGCCTGCAAGGGATGAAGATGTAGTTGATGGTGGCCATATCAGAAGGGTATGGAATTAGTGAAATTAAAATGTGTTTGTATAAATGAAAAACATTAAATTATTTATTCTTCACATTAAGTTTGTTGCTAATTATTCTCATATCTGAAAATGGAATTTGATCTTCACCCTGTGCATTTTAATCTAAATGGAGATTAACATCATACTATTCTTGTTTTCTCATGCAGAGAAAGGTCTCTCGTCTTGTCAGTATAAAAAATGAAGAGACCACTAGCATGTGTTCTGATGAAGACTCTGTCTCTTGTGCAAATGATATTCAAAATAGAGAAGATCCTGATTTATCAGATAATGAAGCTGAAATAGTAGATTTAATAAATAGAGTTGAACATATGAAGAAAGAGCGTTCTATTCATTGGTTGAGGGAATTTAAAGACTGGATGGATATTGCTTCTGATAAATCAGTAGAAACTAGGAAAGCAGGCAGTGCTACACTGCTTCATCAGAAAGAAAATTACATCAGAAACAAGACAAATCAGGACCAGTGTAGTAACATGTCAAGATATGCTTCTGACTCTGTTCTTGCCTCAGGAGATGACAGTAGCATGAATATTTTAGAATCTGATAGTTCTTTTGTAGATATGTCTGCTAGTTTTCATAGACAGCAGCACTTTGACTATAGAAGTTCACTTGGTAATTCTAGTAGGGCCTCACCTTTTGACTCAGGAGGAGTGGACATGGAGCGCCTTAAATCCTCACTTGAGGGAATTAATAGTTCTCTCTCACAAACTAGAAGTTCTTATTCTGACATCATTACCACCCAGGGAGCACAAAGACTGGCTGAAAATATCAGCATCTCACCATTGACTACCATTCATGATATATCTGGGTCTCAGTCATCTGCTTGCCCTACGTCTCCTCCCCATTTTCAAGAAGACCTTCTTCATCGGCGGCAACATTTGGTGGAGGAAATTTTGCAGCTGTCAGCAGATTCCTTTTCAGTGGCATCTTCTGATAGTAACACAAGCTGTAGTGAAATTGATTGCAGTGAATTTGAACCATCAGTGCCTAATGTTGATAATTTCCCATGCAAAAATTATGTGAATGGCAGTATTGATGGTCGTTTATGTCAAAATCAGCTGAAGGAAAAATTTTACAACTCAAGACAAGGAATTGTCAATGCTAGAGAAAATGAATTTTCTTTATCCGGTTCCACCTGTGACCAAACTTCTAAGCAGCATTCAATTGATTTTTCTGCTGGTGCTGACAATGCTGAGAGTTCATTTTGTGCTGGCCAAGACATTGGTTTGTTGGAGAAAAGAAAATTCAGAAAAAAAGCTAAGAAGAGAATTATTTCAATATTAGAAGAGAATTTAGATGGTGATGCATCTGATCATACAAAAGAGCAGAATAGTCAAAGACAGGTTTCTCCAAATTTAAAGCAAGAATTGGACATTGACGATTATACTGAATTTTCTGGGTGTAATTACTCTACCCAAGAGCATGATGATATGATTGTGACGTATTTCAATACAAGCATAGCTGATTCTGAAGCCAGTGAGGTCTGTAGTCATTGTATGCGCTGTAATTGTCTCCTTCGAAGTGAGACAAACCATGAAGAAAGGTAATTAATTATTGATTTAATTGACCAGCATTTATGTGAATTTCCTAGGAGGAATCAAATAGATAATAACTTCATCTTAAGCAGTTTTGTTTGCTTGAGTCTCTTCTGTTATTTCCATATTTTTTTTTTTCAGAATTACTAGCTGATTATTGTTTAGATTTTCTATTCTTAATGTTTTAATCTTTTGACATCTTTTCTCACGGGAAGTTTCTCATCTGCAAAATGAATTAGGAGCCATTTCACTGGATTCTGAGTTTTGTTTCCCCTAATTACCAAATGCTTATTTAACCTTGCACAAAATAACATTTATTGCATCTATATGATCCTTCCATATCTAATCTTTCCAATACATCAACCAATAGGTAGTTTCCTATTGTTTACTGTTGATTACATCTGACATTGTCTGTAAGTTGTAAAATATCTGGATTTGTGTAAGTGGTGTCCTTGCCTCGAGTGTTTCAGTCAAAACCTCCTATCTGTGATGTACTTTGCTTATGCATAAGAGGAAAATGGATGCAACCAAGGTTATTAAACTCAAGAGTCAATGTAAACTTATGGAGCTTTTGTAGATTTTACTAGTAACTCATAAACTCATAAGAGGGAGTTTACCTGATGTAAAAATACTATCATAAACTCCATGAATGGCGTCTGTATATATGCATATTACTCTTAACATTCAACATTTCGATTCCATAATAAAGCAGAGTAACAAAACAACTGACTTAAAGCACCATGGTTTAGGTATTAATGCTTAAGAGGTTTGGTGTACCCAAAAAAAAATGATTCTCAAACTGACTTAAAGCACCATCCTTTAGGTATTAATGCTCAAGAGGTTTGGTGTACCCAAAAAAAAATGATTCTCTCAAATTCTGTTTAATTTGAAAGGAATGGTGGATAGTTATTTAAGATAACCCATATTTTTATAACAATAATATTGTAATAATAATAATATTGTAATAATAATAATAATAATAATAATAATAATCATGTAAAATTAATTATGATTTAGAATGGAATCAACAAGTAAAACTTAGTCCTTTTTAATTTTGAATAAGTTTAAAAGTAGTGACTTTGTGGTTGATGTTGTTAAATATCCGTTAGTTTTGTTCTTTTTCATCACTAAACAGAATTAAATGTGTAAAAATGATTGTAAAAAATTTTAACACATTTCCTAATGGATGTCTTTTATAGTTTAAGCGTATGTCATGATAAAGACGTCATTAGTTAATTTTGGTATTAAAATATTCTATACTTTCTTTCTGGTTCTCTTCTTATGTTCCCTTCACCTCCCAAAAGTTATAGATCTATTACTGGTATCTACCTTATAGATAATATGATTCTTTCCATAATGAACACTTTCTAGATTATTATTTAAAGTATCCCTTTCTACATTGTTCTGCGATGGTTATAGTTTGTATACTTATGTTTTTGCACATTTGTGAAATGGAACATTTAATCTTTTCCCCCCTTTGTAGCGAAGTTGCAGTATTGCTGAGCAGCCATAAGAAGCTCTATTTCCTACTAATGAACGTAGCTTCTGATGGGTCAGGTTAGGCCATAACCTTTCATTTCAATTCACTTGTCTCCTTTAATCCATGCCTATCATGTTAACTTTTGTAAAATTGTAAACCTCCCTTTCTGCTGTAGGAGTTATCATTTGTCTTCTCTTTCATGGCAGTTATCATGTTTGCATCAGTTAAAATTAATTCATGATGGCAACACCAGGGAACCTTAACTTTTGTACTGTTCAAACGTGCATTGATAATTTAGCACAATACAATTCTATTTCTCTGTTTATTTTATTGTTTCTTTTAAGTTCATATAAAATTCCTTCTGTTAATTTTATATCCAAAGATGATTTCACTTTATCTTATGCAAACAAAATCAATTCTTTTAAGCTAATTTTTAAATAATCTCAAATCTATTCTTTAAAAATTGGTGCTTTTAATATTAATTCTTTTTTAAATCAATTCTACAAAAATCTAAACCAAATGACCCCTTAAATTTATTTTTCATATCCTCTGAATGTGAATAGTGGCATTTCTTGCTTGTTAAGTTGCCAATATTTTTTATCCATGTTTTGCAGCTTGAAAAATGAACACCCCTTTTAACCCTACCTGTTTAATTCCACAAACTAGAGAAACACATCAATACAACAAATAGATCTATAAAGCTCTGTTCATTGCTTGCTTTTTATGTACCTACTAAAACCCTCTTGAATATGCCTTCCAGGAACACTTTTCAGTGTATTGAGTTGCCACAAGATTGAAGAAGTTTGCGAGGTGCTAGTAGGAATGGGACTTCAGGTGTTAAGGTTAGTGAACTTATATACTTACATCAACTAAAGAATCAGTAGCTTCCTAAGAGCACCTGCAGCACAGTGTGCTTATATGCAGGTCATTCTTATAAGCTCTGATTCTTTTTAGAATCTTCCGATGGTCGTATAAGCTCTGATTCTTCTTAGAATCTCCCAATGGAGCATAGTGATGTGGCAAAGCTTTTAAAAATAAGAATGAATTCTTATATAAGAACCAGGTTTTTATGATAAAAAAACATTTTTCTAAATCTGATTGCCTCGCATTTATTGTCACAGTTCATAAATTTTTGTTGTTGATTTTATCATTAATTTTTTATGTATGTTAAAATATTATTTATCATATTAAAAATATTTTTATCCACATTAAATTCATATTTAATTATAATAGTTAAATTATTTTTTTAAGTTGTCAAGAATTAAGTGCAAATAAATAACTATAAAATTTTGAGTTGCTTATCAGATCTCCCCATTGGAAAAATAAGATTTGTTAAAAAGTGTCGTGAGTTGCTTAAGTGTGATGTGGCATGGTAGGATTCATTTAAAGAGAATAAGAACCTTGCTAAGTTGCTTATAAGAAACTTGCATTGAAGATGCTCTAAGTGTAATTTTTTTGGTTCATTAGGGTGAATTTTGAGAATGGGGAAACATACCTTTTTGTAACAAGAAGCATTGAGAAATCAAGAGAATTACTTTGTACCATGGATGTGCTGGATTCATGTGGTGAAAATGGTAGATGTTCAATAAGAAGGTGATTTACCTTTTACCTTACATATCCACATATTAAAAGTTGTGTGCATGTTAAGTAATGATATTATTAGTCATATTACTAATGCTCTATAGATATGATTATGAATATATTTTATTTTCTTTTATTTTCAATTCCTCCTGTTATTATTAATTGCTCTGTAGATATGATCTATGGATATATTTTATATCCTTTTTATTTTCAATTCTTCCTGTTATAATAGACGGATTGTGGAAATTTAAATGGCAGTTTGGAGCAGGTCCAGGTTGAGTTGTTTGACAATCAAATATGTGGTGGTTCAAATATGAGCATATATCAGTATGCAATGGTGCTCGCCTTATTTAAAAGTAGCAGTGGTAAGCTTTTCTAGTCATCTTATACAGCTACTTTTCCTTTATATTCTTTTCTAATGTGAATGACAGTGATTTTTTTTTTCTTTTGTCACAAACCTTTGAGATTAATTTACTGATATTAATTTTAAAAGATGATATGATATAAAAGATCCCCCAGAACTATATGTGAAATGCTTTATTGCAAGAGATTATTTGCTTAGATGGTAGGAAGTAGGAAGAATGCGTTACTCATTTGGTTGGATGATCGTGTGAACCCACTTTTGGTGGGACTTTTCTTCAATTGGAGGTTTCAGAAATGATCTTTTATTTTTACTGGACAAAAATCTTCTTACAATATCGTCAAACTGTATTATTAATGATTAATTTACAGACATTAAGTTGTCCATAGTTTTAAACTTACAGAGGAATCATGGCTCTCGAGATCACTGTTTGTGCTCGGAGGGTATGTGCTTTTATGCACTGAAGATGTTAAGCAAATGTACTCATTTTCATCAGATGCGTCTGTCTCTCCATATTTCAGAATTGATTCATGTTGCTCCATTGCTGACATTACTGAGATGGTAAGTATGTTTTTGGGGCTAAGTGACGTAGGAAATGTCTGATATTTGAAACCAACAAAATCAGTGGATTTTGAACTTTTGATGTCATCCCAACATCCTCCTCATAAGCACAATTCATGATAATCAACATGGAAGATGTGAAGAACACATCCCTTTTCCTGACTCCTGAGTAAATATGTTCCAGATTAAAATGTATATAGTTCCTATATGATTATATTTGGTTTTAAAGTCCTCCAAAAAAATTGTTTGAAATGATGCAGCCAAGTAGATGACATGTCACCACTAAGTCATGATAGAAAACATTTAAAATAAATAAATAATTTAAAATTAAAAATTAGAGAATTTAATCTTATTTTTGGCTCCTGAAAACACATTTGAGCATAATTTTCACACACACAAAAAAAAAAAAAAAATCTCACTTGGTGTAATATGTAAGATAGGCTGTTCCTCCTCTCTCATCCAACTATTCTTAATTTTTTTTTTCTTGGCTAAATTGTTAATCTTATTCTGTCTAGATTATTGAGGTTAGAGGCAGCTGCTGTGTGACTCTAGGTCTGACCTGTCCACAGGCAGAACTCCATCCATCTACGCAAATGAACATTCAATCTGCCAATCATGAAAGTACTGCTCCCGGCTCTCTTAAATTGAAGCTTAAGTGGTTCTCTAAAAATGACCTTGTGAAGTTTGTGTCATTGTTGAAGGCAATCCATGAAAAAGAATCGGTGTCACCTTTGGTAGTAAAATGTATATCATAAATCGTTTTTGCCTTGTGTCAGTTCATATTAATTTCATTCATTTGATTTTGGTTTTCATATTCTTTTTATTTTTAATTAGTTTGCTTGCTTGGTGTGTTGAGTTTGTAATAATTTCCTTTTATTCTTTGATTTATATCCACCCCGTGGTTGGTTATTATTCTGTGTATAGAATTGTACAGTATCAGTACACGTTATTACCTATTTGTCTTGCTCCTCCCCACGATGGAAGAAAAGTGATTAAGAAATTTCAGTTTAAACGTTTTAGCTGTTTCTTTTCCCTAGATGCCTGCCTAGCCATGAAACTTAGATATTGTCTGATAGGATGAAATTTGTATATTAAGTATGACCAAGTGAAGTCACTTGCCATTTTCCCACTTGTGAATATTGGATCTTGGAATCTTGCGAGCAATTTTTGTAATGTTATCACTTGAAAAATATTCATAATATCCCATCTTTGCTGCGTTTGAGAGTATGGAAATAGTCATTACTCATTTTTTCGTTTTACTCGCAATATCCAAAAGTATTCATTTATTGGAATGGGGGCTTCGTTTTACAACCATTTTTTCGCAGTTTCTTTTCCTGTTCTATCATACCGTCAACGTCATTCCCTCCCAGCAACCCGCTTTGCTTTCTCTCACTTGTTTCCTTTTCCTCTTTTCTTCAATCCATCATACGGTAGTTGCACCTGTCTTTCAAAACTGTCTAAATTACCCTTACAATTTTATTTTATTTTTTTGAAAAAAGGACAGGTCTGATTACGTTTTGGAACACGCACTTTGAAATGAATATAATATACATTTCGGAATATTTTGGAATGAGTGTTCTGGAATGTAAAAATATCCCACCCACCCTATCTTGCCTTTGACGAATTGCCTTTCTAAACTAGACCCAAATATACACTCATAGACTTGCTAATTTCATAGGAAAGGTAATCAGATATTTCCAAGAAGGAAACGAAAGCATGATCGCAACCATTTCGAAATTGTCTCTTCATTTTCCAAGAAAATCACTATCTATTTCATTTAAATGAATCCAATTTAACACCTATTCTTCTGCCACTGAATCCCCTTTCTGTGAATCTGAAGTCTATTTGTGGGGCTTCACATTTATTCATTCTTGTATGCAAATAAGAGTTGACTTAGTTGGTTTAGTGGTTTACCGACTCTATTTATGGGTATTTTTCAAAATTCCGAAACAATAATTCCAGGTTGTACATTTTAGGTGGTATTTGTTTTAAATGTTTTTTGTTTTAATTTTCAAAGAAAATAAAAAACAGTAGTGAAAATATGTTTAGTTGTAATTTAGAAAATATTTTTTCTAAAAATATTTTTAAAAAACAATTGAAAATAGAAAACAGAAAAAAAATTATTTTTAGTATTTGCAAAAACTATAACTATATAAAATTTAGAGATAATTATAGATACACCTTCTCAAATTTAATACAATTATAGATGGCTTCTCTTTTTTTTTTTTTTAAATTACATAGACATCTCTTATTCATCAGAGTAATATCTTATCTTTTTTAAACTATACATACCTTTGTTTATTTTTTCATTATTACGTTTTATTTCGTGTGAAAGTGATATGAATAATTTTTTTTAGCTTCATAACATAATAATGTGACAATAGAGGTGAGAGGGGTGTCAACTGTTAAAGTTTGAAAAATATAAAGGGTGCATGTGTAATATCATACAAAACTTAAAAGGTACATATGTAATATCATACAAAACTTAAGGAATACATGTGTAATAAATTTATGTATGATATGAAAAAAGGTAAATAGGAAATAAAATTCCCTTTTTGGATTTTTGTCCAATCCTTGGTAAATTAACATTGATTGTTAAGTGACAAACATTATCTTACATGTGATCGTACTTTGTTAATATTTAATATAATAGGCCCTAATTCTATAATTTAAAGACGACTTGGATAATGACAAAATAATTGTAATTAATTGAATTACTTTTAAATCATAGAATGAATACTTATCATGTCATTAAATTACTTTATTGTGTCCAATTTTGTTGAATCACTCATGTTATGATTTTTTGCATCATAAGTCTTCCTGCTTCTTCGTTTGGCTTATATTCTTCATGTAGCATTCAAAATTAATGACTATATAAAATTATGTCACTACTTCCATATAGTAGGAGTAATGTAGGAGACATCTCTCTTTTTTCTCAAGGGATCCTTAGACTTACCACGGTTTAGCTTTCAATTTACTTTTGACCACAAATGAAATGTCAAGAACTCATGCTCCTCTCTTTGAAACAAAGGGGTGATTGGATTTTGTGGGTGCTTGAAACAATTTTTGTCTTCTCCATATTACTTAAACTCTAAAATTTTTTAATACTAAAACTCTAAAACTAAAATTAAAAGTTAAGCATATCACATTTCACAACAATTAAAAGTATAAAACTAATAATAAAGATTTCCTTTTAATTGTTTGCATGCTTCACGATCTTGATTTAAATTTTTTATAATAATGCAAATTTAAAAAAGGTCCAAGACCGAGATGAACTTGTAGACTTGCCAAACAACTTCACAAATCTTGATGTATATAGTCACCTTACCATGTGTTAGGATGGGCTATGGGTCTAAAAAAAATAAAATTAAATTGTTGAAAAATTATATAAGTTAGTCTTTGTCAAGGCGTGAAATCTAGACAGGACAGCGAAAAAACGATTTAAAAATTAGAAGAAGTCATTATCAATATTTATTAAGGAAAATATTGGAAAACCTTTAAGCATAAAAAAAAATGGTATGTGAAACCAAATTTTAAGTTTGGGAGTCGATTACGTATAGGGAAGATATTAACACCCCACATGTCTGTCATAAAGACGGTTACCTCTAATTAAACATGAAACCAAAATTATTTTTATTTTATTGATTTTAATATTTTTTAACAAGGATTTTTATTATTGAAATATTTATTTTTTTAAAAGATTATTAATTTTTTTTGCATTTTTGGGCTCGACATGAGAGGACTCTTGCTCTTACGTATTCGAAAGTGTTTTGGAGAATAAGAGTTTATGTAGTTCTTACTTAAATTTGGATATTATAGGTTTTTTTTATTAAAATATAGGATTTCCGAACTGTCATAGTTCATGTGTCCTGAAACTTTAAAATTGACAAGGGTGTACACCGAAATCAATTTATTAGAAAATTATATTTTTTAGAGTAAAAAAAGAAAAAAAAATTATTATTATTTATCATATATTTTAGAGATGAGATTTTAAAATAAAAGTTGTTACAGCTTATATCTCAATATCTTGAGAATAGAAAAATTTCACATCTAATTATTCCTTTAATCTCTATGAACAAATATTACAAATAAAAGTGTTGAAAAGAAAACTTAGATGTCATTGTATATATTATATATTATTTATAAGTAACAATTACGATGAAAGTTAAATGAGTTAGAGTACACTAAACTATTACAGTATATGTCCTCAAATTCAGTAAAAAAATATCACATGTAATGAACCTTATTTTCTTTTAATATGAAAAAATTCAACTTTTAATCTAATATATGATTTTAAATCTTGGGAATAAAAAGATATCATACTTAATCGACCATTTAATTTCCATTATTAAAGATATTTACAAATAAAAATAATAAGAAGGAAAAGTTTAGATGTCACATAATTATTATAAATTATTTATAAAAATGGAATATTATCAATTATAAAATCAAACAAATTTGAGTACACTAAATTGTCACAGTATATGTCCTCAAATTCTATAAGGTTAAAAAATATCACATTTAATAAAATTTATTATTATTTTTTAATATAAAATTATTCAAATCCAACTCTTGATTTAATATATAAAAAGGATACCACATTTAATTGACCATTTGATTTTTGTTAAAAATATTACAAATAAAATGATAGAAAAAGAAAGTTTAGGTGTTATTGTATATATTATTATGTATTATTTAAAAGAAAATATTAAATATACTTGAGTACACTAAATTATCACAGTATATGTCTTCAAATTCTATAAAGTAAAAAAATGTCACATTTAATAGATCTTATACGAAATTATTCAAATCTTAATACTTTAAAATTAATCATGCAATTTTAAATATTTTTATTAAAAATGCTTAATACTTATTAGTAAATTCAATTTACATTATTTTTCATTATTATTATTATCTTCTTTTATTATTATTATTATAATTATATAAGGAAAGTAAGTATATACAGTGCTTAAAATATAAAAAGATCACGTGTATTAACATAATAAGTAATGCTCCCATTCTAGAGTTAAAAAGGAAAATATAAAACACACATACACATACATATATATAATATGTCTAAAATAACGTGTGAGAAGAGGTTGAAACAAAAAGGACTCGTGTACCTTCGTCAAACAGTGAATTGTAACGAAAACTTGAGCAAATTAAAATCAAATACCAATTTGAAATGCCAAAGCAAAGCTGCTGGAGATGTTTGGGAATTTTGTTTTTTTGGAAAGGTGATGCGAGCGGCTTGCTTTCCGTACTATCGCACATCATAGCCATGGAATTTTTTTATTGCGATCTGAGTATAAGGAGAAGGAAGAGGGTCATCCAATGGGGCCATATCAACCTCCGAAATTGCTTCCTCGGAGGTGATTTGGCAAAAATTCCAACTTGCATGTGGGGAGGAACAGAGAGGAAAATTTTGTGGTGCCTCTGATGCCATGGTTGATAGTAATGGGCGCCGTGAAAGTCTAAATGAGAGCAACAGAGCATGACAAGTTGTATTTTGCAGAGCAAATTGCTTTGTGTCTTTATTTTATTATTATTTATCATTATATTTTCTGCTTTTATATTTTTTAATTCTTCATCTTATATTTCTTTGCTCTTCCCCTTTTTTTCATTTTGTGTATTGAGAATTTTAGACTAAGAACCCTTATTTTAAATTAAAGATTGAAAGTATAAAAAAATAAAATAAAATTGGGTGTCAACAGTTTTAAATAATCGGATTTTTATATTTATTTTTTAATATTTTTATTTTAATTCCTTAAGATGATGACATGTGTATGATTGTCATTGAATTAGGTTTAGTCTGATGTATTTTAAAATATGAAAAAATAAATCTTTTTATAGGATTCTCTTCTATGCTCTTTACTATATTTTTAGGTCAATTGAAATAACTCTAGTTTTTAGCTTTTCTTCAGCGTGTTGGAGTAAATCCTCTAGAATAATTTGAGCAAATACGCTTGTCCTTTGTAGATTTTATTCATTTGGATTCCTTTGATCTCATTTTTCATGTTTTGGGAATTTTTTCAACAAATGCTACGGTGAACCTATCTCCCAAATGTTCCATCAATAGCAAGTACGAAAATTGTGAACAAAAATAAAAATAATGTTTTAAATATCATTTAATATTATTAATAATTAAGTTAAAAAAATATTAAACAAGTTTTAATAATGATTTGTTAATGTTTTCCTTAGGCAACTTTTGATCTTTCTCTTTGTTTGTTGACGGGCAAGAACAAAGCCACTGGCTACTACAATGATATTGCTAACAATGAGATAGCCAAAGCCTTCGCCACAATCGTGTTTATGCTGCTTTCTCTTTCCAAAACATGCTCCTGTTCATCGTCATATTATTACATTAATTATATTTAATTAGTATTAATCTCTTAATTAATTCATAAAAATAATTATAAATCTTATATTATTTTAAATTTGAGCCGTTAATTTTTTTATATGACACTAATTAACTTAGTATATGTTAAGGGGATTAATCTCTTAAGGGAATTTTTTCAACAAATGCTACGGTGAACCTCCGGACGGTCTTTAACTCCGACAAAGAAGATAAAAAAAAAATTAACTTGGTAGATGTTTACCATACAAATATATTATTATATACTAGGACATGCTTGGCACATACAAATTCATAAAGACATAGAAAGAATGATTAATATATATATATATTTATTTGAAAGGGAAAAATAAGAAGGGTAATTACTAATTAGAATTTAAAGAAATGAATGGGGAAAAAAGAAAAAGGGAAGGTGTATGTAATAAAAAGATGGTATAGAAATAGAGAGGTTGGACCGACCCAAAGGAAAGGTAGTTAGGGGATGTATATAAGAAGAGAGGAGAGTGGAGAGTGCAGAGTGCAGAGTGCAGAGTGCAGATCATAGATATTAGGGTTTAGGGTTAAGAGAGTTGAATACCTTTTCTTTCACTTAGGGATGGCAATGAATTAGCGTCACTGAAGCGCTTTGTATGATAAATAGCGTATTCAGCCCTAATCGTTGCCGAAAGTGATGATGGAGCTCATATGCTTGCGCGTTCCGTTCTTTCAATACGATTCGTGCATTCAGATGCTCTCACATTTCTTTTCTTTCTTTCATAATTTTGCAACACTAACTTTCTCTATCAATCTCACATTCTCGTCACTTATTGCCAAACCCTGCCATCGGTGACGCTCGATTCTCTTTATCAACTTTTTCTCTTTTAACAAGGATTGCAATTTTAGTTAATAATAATTAAAATTTAAAATTACTTAATTAATTTTTCACTCTTTCATTTCTTTGCGTTAAAAGTTTGTAACTCTCTTTAAATTTTATTTTTGAAGAAAATAATTCTTTTTAAGAAAAATTATGTATTTGGGAGGTTCAACAAAATAGACTTAACTAACGATTTTTTTTATAAATGCTAGGGACTATTTTTAAAATAAAATTTAAAATTATTAAGAACGAAAAATATTTCAACAAGAACCAAAATTAAATACAAATAATATTGAGAACAAAAAATTTAAATTAGCTTGTTAATTATTAAAAAGTTTAATCATGTCTTGTAATAGTTTAAAAATTATTAAAAAGTTTAATATTTTTTAATTATTTAAAAACGAGTGAAGTAATATTTTAACCTAAGTCATAATCAAAGTAAATCAATCTTTTAGGAATAATTTGGAAGAACTAAAATTATATTTTTGTCTGAGATTTTTTTTAAGAATCTAAGTGCAAGAACTAAAATGATATTTTACTTGTTTAAAATATTTTAATTGATCTTTTGATTATTATTTTTTTATAAAAATTATACATAGACATTTTTACTTGAAAACAATTTTAAAATATTTGTTTTTTATTAAATTTGTAGTTATAACTCTGATAATTTACTCATTTTAAAAGTGAGAATGTATATTACTAAATTTTTAGTGTATTTAAAAGAAATATATTATGTTAGAATTTTGACGTAAGTCTGTAGCACTACTATTTTCTAATTTTTATACTTATATTTTTCATTTTGATATTATGAATAAAAAAGATTATTAAAAATAGAGTTTTCATTATTTGAAAAATAATATTATTTAATGGATAGATAGTTAAAATTTGTTTATATTTAATTCTAAAAGAATTGTTTTGTTGTATATAATTGATTTTAGACGAAGTTGATAGGTTAAATGACGAAAATGTAAGTTTAAAGTTTATCAACTCTACTCTCAAACAATGTGAATGATAAAAAGAGAGAATTGAGTAGAGAAATCATGGGATATTTATATAGAAACTTCAATCTTCTACCTATCAGACAAACAAACATAGAAAGAGTAGACATAAGTTTAATTTATTGTGAACATTCTCAGCAAAGTGGACAAAGTTCATATTTTTAAACCGGAAGAATGTTATCACAATGACTATTTTCTAAAGTCATTGAGATTAATTTTAACGGAGTCTGCCACTAAAAGCATAATCAAATATTATGGTCAAGTTTAACTTAAATTAAAATAGTTAGAAGAAAAGACACACGGAATATCTACTCCATGATAAGTGGCCACTAAAACTCCATAAATATCCTTGTATTAATTTAACTGACCTAATAATTATTTTTCACTATATTAAAAATTTAAATATAATTCTAATATAAAAAAATCGGTTTGATGCACTCAAAACTGAAGAAAATAATTCAGAGACCAAATTATAGGTTTATTGGAATAATGTACACTACAAAATAAAAATAAAGAATTTATGAATATTTTCTTTTTAAAATTTACTATACCAAACATATAATGCACTTTTACTCTAGCGTAGCTTTCATGCATTTGCTGTAAGTGTCACATAATTACACTTTCTCTACCAAAGTGACTTCCACAAATCGTTATGAAAAAATCTTAAATACACTTTCTCTTATATAGGTCTCTCACACTATGTGCTCCATTGGTCTAGAACAATCAATGTTTTAAATAGGAGAAAAGGGAACACATAATTATACTTTTTGCCTTGTATTTTTCAAATTTTAACATTTTATCTCCTATTTTTTCAATTTTTTATATTTTGTTTCTCTATTAAAATCATGACACTGTACTCTCAATTTTTAAAATTGTCAAATTGTGCATTTGTAAATTAACATTAATTATTAAATGAAAATCATATTGAATGACATGTAACAGTGTTTTAAAGACATGTTAGATCCTAATTTTGTAATTTGAGGGCATCACCAACCTTGAAATTTGTAGCGCTTAGGTGAGAAATATAGTATTATTACCATACTACAATGATGTTACATAAACACCTAGTATAGCTGACTGACAAACATGCTAGCTGCCATGCAAGCTCTAAAATAGATGTTAAAGTTTGTAAAGTGTAGAGTGAAACAAAAATAACATGTCATTGTAATCGGTACAACCAAAGCATATTTATCGGCAAACCCAAAGAGAAACAGAAATGGCTCCAAAGTTAGCCGGCTTCCCGATTATTCTCAAGTCACAACCCTCCATTGCATGGAAAGGCTTTCATTTTCACCGTCCCCCTTTGTCTGTATTTCATACCTTCGAACCCTTTTATTTATTTATACCATTCACAGCTCAACCTTAGCGCTTAAAGGTCCCTTAACAGCAGCAGTCAAAGAAGGCCAAAAGTGGTTGCACTGCAATGGCGAGGTCAGAAAGGATAGGTAGAAATAAAAGCCTAGAGACTCTTATGGACTCCGACAAAGCAGGAATAGGAAGAAATGTGAACCAACTGAGGCCCCAGAAGTCCATTCCTGGCTATGGCCTTGAATTCAGTAACCTCTCGTATAGTATAATCAAGAAGCAGAAAAAGGATGGAGTTTGGATCAAGAAAGAAACATATCTTCTTCATGATATCTCTGGCCAGGCAATTAAAGGTGAAATTATGGCAATCATGGGGCCAAGTGGTGCTGGCAAATCCACCTTTCTTGATGCATTGGCCGGGCGAATTGCAAAAGGGAGTCTAGAAGGATCAGTTAGAATTGATGGAAAACCAGTAAAAATGAACTCCTTTGTTTCATTCTTTTATTGTTTACTTTTCACCCAAAAAAAGAGATATTTTCAGGTTTAATTTAATAATGCTATGTTATCATGCAGGTTACTACAAGCTACATGAAAATGGTGTCATCATATGTGATGCAAGATGACCAGCTCTTCCCTATGTTGACAGTTTTTGAAACATTTATGTTTGCAGCTGAAGTTAGGCTTCCTCCTTCCATTTCCAGGACCGAAAAGAAGAAGAGAGTTTATGAGCTCCTTGACCAACTGGGTTTACAGGTATAATCATTTGTCTCTGTCACTCACCTAAACAAAAATGACAGATTAATGACTTCGTAATCGTTCAGAGTGCTACACATACCTATATTGGTGACGAAGGAAGGAGAGGAGTATCAGGAGGGGAACGACGCAGGGTATCTATTGGCATAGACATCATTCATAAGCCATCACTTCTGTTTCTAGACGAACCTACATCAGGCCTTGATTCTACAAGTGCTTACAGTGTTGTAGAAAAGGTTAAAGACATTGCTCGAGGTGGAAGCATTGTCCTTATGACCATACACCAACCTTCATTTAGAATTCAAATGCTCCTGGACCAGATCACCGTCCTTGCAAGGTGACAATTTCAGAGCCTATATATTCTGTAGTTGATAAGCTTTATATAATTATTATCTGACTATCTAAAGAGCCAGATAAGGAGATGTATACAAGCTTCATTATACAGACCATCTGAAACTGATAGGTACACCAAAAAATATACTCTCCGCCTAATTAAATATAAGCAAATTTAATTAACTTCATGAGAATAAAAAAATAGTTAAGATAGTTTAATTTGACTAAACTTAATGATAAAATAAAGCTACTTTTAAAATATCCTTCCTAACTTAACAAATAAAAAATAGTTATTGAGAATAGAACCTGAGTGTTTTTGGAATAATATCATTAAATAAGGGGGAGGGAGTTAATATTTGTTTATATTTAGGTGCAGAGGCAGTATTGAACACATTTATCACAAGAAGTTAAAACTATATGTGAAACTTGTAGGAATACAGTTTCTGGAACTTTTGGCTTGCTGCTATGATTGAAGTAAAATAGATCTCAGCTTGAACAAAGAGAAACTCTATTTATTACTTTACGCTGTTGAACTAGAAAAATATATTCATAACATGCACTTGGGTGAATTGAAAATAACTGTAGCCTGACCAGATCTGCTACTGTATTTAATGGTGTTACAGGGGAAGACTGATATACATGGGAAAGCCAGATGCAGTTCAAGCTCACATGTCAAGATTTGGAAGGCCTGTACCAGATGGAGAAAACAGCATTGAGTATCTGCTAGATGTTATAAGTGAGTATGATCAAGCAACGGTTGGGCTGGACCCCCTTGTCCAATTCCAACGTGATGGTCTAAAACCTGACCCAGCAGTCATGACACCTGTTCCAAGAACAACACCTTACAGAAGGAACAACCCTACATCTAAACACATGATTAGCCTACGCAGCCAAGGATTTACTGCTGGAACACAACAGCCTGATTCTGCACAGTTTAGTTATCATGATGAGGATGAGGATGAGGATGAGGATGATGAAAGTTTTGATAACTCCCTTGAGAGGAAAAGTTTTACAACGTCAAGGAATATGACTAGTGGTGTTCACCCACGTTTGGCTTCTCATTTCTACAAAGATTTCTCAGCCAAAGATTTCTCTGTCTGGCTTTACCATGGTGTAGTAGGAACCCCGCATCGTCGCCAACCATCATGGACTCCAGCAAGAACTCCAGGATGGACACCTGGGAAAACACCCATGTCAGGAGCAAGAAGTGCAGTTTCCAACCAATATTCTGCAGCTTCTCGGGATCCTTATCGCCCCAAAACTCCTGCAGTGGTTGACCACCAGTCTATGGACTACTCAGAAACTTCATATGAAGGATTTGAGATTGAGGAAGTGATTGATGAGCCAAACTTTGGATCCAAGTATGCAAACCCATGGTTGCGTGAGGTTGCAGTGCTTTCATGGCGAACAGCACTAAATGTAATTCGTACCCCAGAACTCTTCCTCTCCCGTGAGATTGTGTTAACTGTTATGGCACTTATCCTGTCCAGCATTTTTGGAAATCTGAGTCATCCTTCTTTCAAAGACATCAATAGGCTCCTCAATTTCTACATCTTTGCAGTGTGCCTCGTTTTCTTTTCTTCCAATGATGCAGTCCCATCTTTTATCATGGAGAGGTTCATCTTCATTCGGGAGACTTCCCATAATGCTTACCGTGCTTCTTCATATGTCATTTCTTCCCTCATTGTTTACCTCCCTTTTTTTGCTGTTCAAGGCCTCACATTTGCTGCCATAACCAGAGAGATGCTCCGCTTGAAAAGCAGTCTCTTATATTTTTGGCTAATACTTTATGCCTCACTTATTACAACCAATGCATATGTGATGCTTGTTAGCGCACTTGTGCCTAGTTACATTACAGGGTATGCCGTAGTCATAGCCACAACAGCACTCTTCTTTTTGACCTGTGGTTTCTTCCTCAAGCGAACTCATATCCCTTTATACTGGAGGTGGCTCCACTATATTTCTGCAATCAAATATCCATTTGAGGCATTACTCACAAATGAATTCAAGAACCTCGACTGCTATTCAGGAAACATAGCAGAATTGTCCCCTGGACCATTAGGAGACTTGAAGTACAGCAAACATCATAACTCCAGTTTGCCTGCTAACTGCATATTAGGGGAAGATATCTTGTCCTCAATGGATATTAAAATGCAAAACATATGGTATGACATTTTAATCCTGCTAGCTTGGGGTGTTCTTTACAGGTTGTTCTTCTATTTGGTTTTGAGATTTTACTCCAAGAATGAGAGAAAATGAATCATTATTTTCTTTGGATGTCCTGTTAGTTTATAGATGTCCCAACCTGCTAAAACTCTTTAGACCATAACAACACGTAATTTTTTGTATTATCGCGGTCTTATTCATGAGGCATCATAACATTCTGTTAAAGAACCATGCGCCTTTTCTGCTTTCTGTCCCTAACGTGCTAATGGCAGTGCTTATATTTGTGGAATAATAGTTATTTGCTTTTTGAAGAACCAAAAGACATCATAAATGAACGTATTATAACAGGAAGCTGTATATAGCACCACCACTTGCCGAAAAATCCTAAACCCTAAAATAGACTCTTATCCATTACCAAACTTTGCATCCTCTAGTCACATACAAGAATAAAGCTTCGGAGTGGCCTGCCATAAAAAATTATTAGGAGAGAGAAACCTGACCCACCCACGACTTTCCAAAAAAGTAACAGTCTCATATGTTCTGTGCTTTGGCTACTTTTGAAATTTTGAAACTTATCCCAAATCAATACTAACATTTTCTACATGCATACTGAAGGAAACGGCAAGCCATAATACATTGAAACTCAATTAATCTTTGCCTTCGAAATTTGAATGACACTATGGACATATAAACAAAACAAACAAGGAAATGTTAATTTTCTCGGGGTTTACAAGGTAAGTCACTCAGAGAGCCAGCATGCTGTGCAATCTTGCTTTCAAGTGTACTTTTGTCTGCTCCCACCACACTGTCAACCTCTTTCCTATTCTTGACAAAGAAAAATGTCGGAACACTGCTAATGTTCCAGCTTGCAGCAACATCCCTGGCCTCATCTATGTCAACTTTCAAAAACACCACCTTGGAGTACTTTTCAGCCAAGCTTGTATAAATAGGAGAAATGAAGCGACAAGGGCCACACCATGTTGCAGTAAAATACAGGATCGCCAAACGTGATGTCTTTGATGCAGCACTTAGCTTCTTTTCCAATTCACCAGTAGAGTGAATACCAATAACTTGCCCTTTTGAACGCAACAAATGTAATAGGTAGTTGAATTAATATAAATCGAAGGAAAATATAGATAATTGCAACAAGTTAAATTTTAGGAACAAAATGAAATATCAAAATCAAATATGCTGACAAATTACCCTAAAAAATAGTTTTCTATACATTGTTAGGATCATTTATTTAATGCACGTAAATTTAGTTTAATTAGGAAATGTAACATCTTGCCACTCTACATCCTATAGCCATAAAGTTAGGTCCAATGTGCAAAGTAGTCTTCAATCAGACAACCAAGAACAGTTTGTGCCATAACAAAATTCAATCCAATATTCATGTACTTCCATCAAACTTTAAGCCTGTCCTATATCAGGTGAGCAATTATGACAAAGATATGCATACTAAAGCTTTTATCAAGGCCACAGGGACAGTATGATAACGGAACCAGACAATTGAATATTATGTACAGTTTCTATTTTCCACAATAACCAAAAGATAAGGAAGTCAACAAAAAAGATTTTGTGAATTTTATTATCATCAGGAAAATAGAAATACAAAGACTCACCATCTTTTAAAGCAGATAATGCTTCTTGAACCTGAAAAAAAGTAAAACAAATTCAGCTATAACTAGATCATCTCATAGCATTGTTATTAATATGCATGCAGAGAGCCAACAACTTCCCACTCCTATATATTGCATTCTAATCAAGATGAAAGGAGAACTTAATTGGGCAACTAAAGTAGATACATTCCCAGAAAATTAGGGATCTCCATAGGTTATATCTCAATGTTATCAAGAACAGTAGCTTATAGAAAAGAAACCCATTTTAGCCTTCAATGATAATGATACAACGTAAAAAATCAACTATAAGAAGACTATAGGATCAGGCAGGAGTTAAGATTGTAAAACATGGAGCTTCATAAGTTTTTAAGTCTCTATAATACATGTATACAATAAAGAGCAGCCAAAAATGGCTTAATCTTGAGATCTGATTGATCCCATGAGATATCAATCCTTATGCTTATCAGTCTGTTACTTGGATTACAAATTACAATCAAGTTATTTTTTAGCATTTTGTGTCTAACTGTATTTTAAGATCATGTTGGAAACCTGGGATATGCCCATAGAGAAACCTAGATTATTAGCATGTTGGCAGGATATAACAAGGAATACAGCTTCCTCATTAGAGGAAGGGTCAGTCATCAGTACTGATTCTGGCATTCTGCTACTGCTGGTAACCCTAACTAACGAGAATTAACCAAGTCATATGGCCTCTGTTCTTTTCCCATTTTTAACTCATTTCCTAATATTTTGTTTGGGAAATCTCATTAACCACACACAATCTATACAGACATGTTTCATAGTGGTTAATACTTAATAGCACGTGATAGTGCCGCTACTGCGGTGAAGCAGAATGGAGCAACCACCTTCCACTCCAGAAGATGCCATCACGTTGTGCTTGGGAGTTATGGCCTTCGCACCACCTTTTGCAGCGAATTGCAGCTTCTTGCAGCACATCAGGCCCACGATTAGATTTGCAGGTTTGGGACAACATGGATGCTCCAAAAAATGGCATCATTTTTGTCTTCTTTTTTTTTTTAAGGAAAAAAAGGTTTTTAAGTTATATGGTGTGTTTTAGAGGGTCTACGATGATTTTTAAAAAAGGGTAAAAAGGTAAAAGCTTACCTTTTTATCACCTTCCTCTTGGCTTTATTGCAAGTTTCATCCATCATAAGTTCAGCCTTCTCCTTCCCATGCACAAGACACCGTAGAGAAAAATCATCACCTACCATTGACGACCCTCCCAAAAACATCCCAGCCCGACACCTTTTTTCTTCTTTTGTACAACTTTCTTCTCCCCTTCATATATGCAAACAATAGGACTAGGAATATGTCTCATGTTTGTTTTATATATGCAAATTGCAACTATAGAAAAGCATGTTTTATCATTGAGAAAAAAGATTGCGCATTATCAGTGTAAAAAGTGTTATACTGGTATTCAATTACAACCTTTCATTTATGGTAACTTTATTGATTTTACCGCTTAATACTTTTTTTTATAGACAAATGTTAGTTGTTAATATATCAATTTTGTTAGTGGGGGGATTCGAACTCACGACCTCTCCCTCCCACCTTCTCCCCATAATTAAAAGTCATATAAATGAAAACTTCTGATTGAACGTTAGTATAAAACTCTTTTACACTATCACTAATTATTAATTAAACTCTCTATCATTTCCCTCAAACAATGTTTATATAACAAATAATAATTTATGACAATTGTTAGGAACACACTTTTTAATAAGTTAAAATTTATTAAAAACTATAAAATTAGAAGAAAGAATCATTAAGTATGACATGAGACCCACAAAATTTTATCATTTTTAATAAAATTCAACCAATAAGAGAATATACGTTCAAAAGAATGCATCTAAAAGTGTATTCGTAGAATTTCTCATAATTTATATAGTTAATAGTAGCTGCACCACCCCTTCATTCCATAGGTGACTTTCCATCATACCAATAGTGATCTAGAAATACAAATAGTGAGAACAACAAACCAATGTATTTTGCAGGTTTACAAATGCAAACTAGACCATTTTGTTTTATATGATGTTGGGTGGACGATACTTACATGTAATATTAGTAGATGGATTTGTAGAATTAATAACAAATTAAACCCTTCAGCTATAGTTGGAAGCAAAAGATAATCAATTTAAGATAATCTTTCAAATAACATTTATCTAAAATAGTTTACAAGTTATCCAAATTATGATTTATAAGAATTCCAAAATCGATAACCCTAAATTTTTTATATAAAAAACATGAAAAAAAAAAAGAAAATAACTACTCATTTTTTTAGCACCTACACACATGTTGGATACAATTAAAAAACAACTAGACCACATACCTCATCTGGCAAGAAAGTTGTAACGATTCGATAATATGTCTTCAAAATACTATATATAGTTAATCTTCATATTTTCTGTTTGATATATAAGTTTACTGATTAGCTACCTGTGTTTCAATACTATATATAGTTAATCTTCATATTTTCTGTTTGATATATAAGTTTACTGATTAGCTACCTCTGTTGAAACACATCGACATTGTACGCATCCAATTTCTAGATCGAACTCAATTCTCATTGCAATAAAATATATTACAAAGGTATCATCTCTGAAAATTTGATTTAACTCCATTAAATAACAATGATAAATTATCCTTATTAAACTCTATTTATCCTTGCTACTCTTGGAATAGCCTAACATAATTTACGAATGTTATTTGATGGAGTTCAATAAAATTTTTAAATATAATGCCTCTATCGAAGTTATTTATCTCGCAATGAGAATTGACATCAACACAAAAATTGGATGCATGCAATTTGATGTATTTAGACAAAAGTAGCCCTTTAGTAAACTTAAAATACAAATGAATCATTACTTCTTCGCTAAAACAACTATATTGACTACATATCCTTTAATTGTAATTTATAACCAACATATTTGTAAGTGTTAAGAAAAGTCTGCATCATTATTGTTTGCTTTCATTTTGCAGGTTCTTTCATGTAAGAAAATCCAGGTTACTATCCTTAGAATTCTCATAAGATCATAATACGGATAAGTTTCCAACTACTTTAGACAAAGAATGTATGAAAGATTTTCTTGAGTATCCCCGGCTTCCAACTAAAGCTAAAGGGAAAAAACATGTTGCTAATTAGTTAGTTTTTAATTCAGTAAATTCATCAAAATATTACATGTAAAACTATTCACCCAAAATGTGGAGAAGAAATTATTAGTTTGCACTCGTAAATTTTAAAATGCATTGATTTGTACTTCCCACTATAATTAAGATTTATTTCTATATTATTACTAGTATAGTGAAATAAGAATTGGATGGAAACTCACCTAAGTTTAATTATTTTCATTCTGTACCATCTTCTCTTTCTGTAGACAACTAAACATTATTTCCTGGTTATCATTATCATCACCAATCATGCATGCACATCGTGTACATGTTGTTCTTTAATTTAGTATTCAAAGGCTTGAGAATTTTGTACATCTCTTGCTTGAAAGCATCTCCAATTATCAACATATATGCAAGGCAAGAAGTGCTACTCTCAGTTAAGTTGGTAAAGTTGAAGATGAAAAGAGGGTGGCTAGCTTTGCTTTGTCCTATTGGGTTCAGTGTTGTTAAATATTCTCTATAGTGGCACTACAACACTATGCATAGCACAATTTCTCAGATTCGCAATTGACTCTGGCCACTATCAATGTTGTGGTTTTGGCACGCATCAACATCCTCTCGTTATCTTTTGAGTCTTCAACCAATTGAACTTTTAAGTTAATATTATACCATGTTATATATATATATATATATCCTATTTTTATTTGCTTACAAATTTTTTATATATACTTTTAAATTGATTTATATCATATATTTCAACTCTTATGTTATTTGAAAATAATCTTGAGATCAATTATCTTTTGCTTCACAGTTCCAACTATAATTAAAGGGCAAAAATTAATTGTTAATTGGTCAGTTTAATTACGTAAATCCATCTAATATTACATATAAGCATCACCGACCTGATAACATGTGGACAAAAAAATGGTTGCATTTGCATTTGGAAATTGCAAAATACATCCATAAGCCACAATACATCGCAAAACCTAACTATCAAAAAGATTGTTCAATCACAGAAACTATGCACTATACTTACTTGGGATTCAGTCTCTCGCTCCTTCTTAACAGGAGCTTCAGTCTTAATAGGTTCTCTTTTCTGCTCCTTTTGCTTTCTTAGGCGTTCATATTTTCTTCTATGCTCCTCAATTTTATGGGCATTGGGTTGAACCTGTCCAGCCAAAAGATGCAATTACAAAAACAAAAAGGATTTCTTCTGCAGGTTCCATCTGGCATAAGTATTACCTTTTTAAGTGCCATACCAATCTCTTCATCGTAATCTAACTTTGAAGCCACATGAAGGTCACTAGCTGCTTCTTCCCAAAATCCCAACATAGCTCTGGACATTCCTCGTATTTTGTATCCTTTGGCTGAGTCCGGATTAATCTGGAAAAATTAATATAGCTGAGGACAGAGACTCGTGGAACAGAAAATTATTTTATACCATGTTTTCTATGCAATAAGTAACCTTCAAGGCAGTGTCAGCGTCACGTATAGCAGCATTTGGTTTCTTCAATTTCATAAAGACACTAGCTGAAAACAAGAAATTGAGATTTAGAAATGAGGCAGAAAGTAAAAGAAACAAAAAAAGCTCGGGGGGAAAAACAATATGGAAAGGAAGCATTTGATAGCTGTAGGAAGACAGAAAGAGAGAGTACCTCTAGTAGCATAAAGTATAGCTGATTGGGGATTCAACAAAATGGCTTGTGTCAGTTGGTGCAGGGCTTCATCCAAGTTACCTGGAAAAATCATTGAAGAGAGAGATTTTGAAAAAGAAAAGCAGAATGGACTAGTGTGTAAGTAATAATGAATTGAAAGGCATTTGCCTTGTGACATGGCATCGAGTGCTTTTGATTTGGCTAGTTGTGCAGCATCCCTCTGTTGTTCCGTTACTGGAGCAGAAGAATCTCCCATCTGCAATTAAATTACACAATTGATGAGAAGTGGGAAGGTAAGACATAGACATAGACATAGACATAGAAATACATACCTTCTGAGGAAGGTCATTATCGGCTTCAACAACATCAGCATCATCCAACTCAACATCGGATTCTATAATGTCATCTTGGGGGGATAAAGGATGATCTGGCTTCTTCTCATAAAAATCACCCGGTTCCTGCAATATGATGTATGCAATGTGAGGGTGGAAAGGAAACCCTAATTTGATGTTAAGAAGAACAAAATAGTCGTATCAATCACCGTTTTGGGTTGGGGAGGGATGCGAGCACCCAGGCTACAGCAACAGCAGACAGTGAATATCGATCGCAATTACAAAAAAAGTAATGACAAGTGAGAAGAAGTGGAAACCTCAGAAGATAAGCCTTGAAGAATGAAAGAGAGGGATTGTAGAGAAGTGATGGATTCGACTTGCATGTCTCTATGAATTGCTTCAGCTCTCTCAATTTTCCCTCCTCCATCGCCACTCTATAGGGTTCGCATCTTCTCACTCCCACTTCTACTTCCTCATTTATAATTTACCTTCTTTTCACCAAATTATTTGGTTTAATTTTTTATTATCAACAAACAATTTTAATCTACCTTCCATTGTAACACTTATTAAATATAATGTAAACTTTACACTTTTTTATAATAATTTTTCTCTTGTAGTATTCCACTCATTCATCATACACTTCAATGTAATTCTTACAAGTAATTGTAAAAAAAAAATAAAAAATTATGTAATCTGAGTATAACAAGTTTTGAAACTCATATTCAATAATTACCACCTTTCATTTTATAATGAGATAATAATTTTACATGTAAACAACAAATTCTAATTAAATAATTCTTTTATATTAGTATTACATAAGTATTAAATTCATTTTAAAAATTAGAAAAAAAAATTATTAAACTAAGTGCCATAAAATTAACCTAAGAGTGAAAACAAAGATTATGATATTTTTGCAACAATTTTGTTTCAAACATACTAATTCACTGTCTTTCCAAACATTTACTCAAAGAGATGTTAAGACATTTTTTGGATGCAATGATGTTTGGGTAAGAAAAAACTAGGATAACGGGACTTTAAAGTGCATTTGTCCATCCCAACTTACTTGAGGGATCTTTTTATTACTTAAATAATGTCAACACTTTAATTGAAGGTGATGTTTAATTATTTTCTTTTTATTGTTGTTTTTATAATTATTTTAAGTTAATTTGAACTTTGAATTTTTACTTTTATAACATTAGTTCTAAAATGATTAATTCTAATCATTAATAATATTTTCACACATTAACTATTATTATTATTATTAATTAGTTGTCTTTTCATAATAATAAACAACTTCAAATCCAACTTTTTTTACACACTTATATCATCATTTTGTATAGAATTTTCTTCTCTCTTCATAGAGATTGAATACAATTTTTAGAGATTTATAATAACTTAAACATCTTATTTAACCAAGTGAGTTATATCATCTTAATACTTTCTATAGAAAATTTTTATGATATAGTATCATACCTTTTTTCTTAAAAAATCATAATTCTTATAGTTGTTTTGTTAATTTTTTTGAAAATCATAGAGAAATTAATATTTTATTTTTATACACTTTTTTTATAAACTATATTTTTTATAAGCTAAATGTTAGTCATTAGTGTGTTAGTTTTATTAGGAAAATGATTCAAATTCACGCTCTTTTCCTCCCTATTTCTCTACTTTACCAAAAAATTAAAAATAAATTTTGTAAGTTTTTCATTAGCATAAGATGGTATACAAGGATAAAAAAATATGAAGGTATAGAAGTTATTAAAATATTAAGTGTTATTAATAAAACAAATAGTATAATTAATATTTAAATAATATAAATAGTTTAATAGTGTTATTAATTAAAAATTAATTAATATTTAAATAGTATAATTAAAAAATGTAAAAATTCTAAACCCTAAACCTAAACCCTAAACACAATATTCAATTATTTTATATTAACACTTTTCAATTTAAATTTAAGCTTTTTAATTAGTTTCACACTTATAATTTCTTGTTAATACATCTAAAAAAAGACTTGGAGAAGGGGTGAAAATGGTTCAAGAAAGATATTAAGTCAATTATAGCAAGATTCTTGCTTGTTCAAACAAATTTCTCATCTAGAAAGACATGCATCCAAGGAGTGTCAACTTCTAAGTGGAAGTCTCGCTCAACTAATATGATTTGTAGCTTAGCCAATAATTTGTTTAGACAAGTCTACCCAACAATATTTCATTAGAAAGCATGAAAATTTGCCTTTTGCAAGGAAATTTTAGAGATAAATAGGGTATTTTTCTCCACTTGAAAAAGGAAAATGAATGATTTATTGAAAAGGAGTTTTATCCATTGCTTCCACCTTCATCTCTTTATCTTTCTTTGTTATTTTGATGTTGCTCATGACAATGACTAGTTAAATCCTCCATTAAGTAAAATTATTTCGTATTCAAACCAATGACATTGCTACTCAAATTTTCATTCCGAGTTATCCCTCTTCCACTCCTTCATATTTTCAACCATAGCTTATGGTTGATTTGAGTTGAGAAATAACTTCTTGTTTTTGAAAACATAACTTTGATTGTCATTTTATCTAACTATCCAAAATTTAATCTTTACATCGTTCTCCACTTCCCATTAAGTCATCCTATAAAATTACTCACCTCGTTACTCTGTACCATTGACTTTTTCTAAATCCTTCCACTATAGTAAAGGTGGGTATACAAGCTTGAGAAATTACATGTTAAGTCTGCAAGCTTGTATAAAATGTTGGCTTTACAAACTGGGTTTTAATCATATCATTCTAGTCGGTGTAACCATTCAGATTTTCTATATTTAAGTGAATATTTATATTTATATTTTTTTATTATTATTCAATTCATTTATCATATTTCCATAGCCTAAAAATGAAAGAAAGATAAACATTTTTTCCATGTTTTAATATTATTTTATTTAAATAAAAGACATGATATATATTAGTTGTGAATGTTGTATATTTTAGTTTAATAGATTTTAGCTTAAAAATGAAAGGAAAAAAAAATTCTAATTAAATTGATAGATTTTTAGTTTTTCTTAATTGAACTCCTATTTGAGATAATAAGATATGGATCTAAAAAATCATTTTTATAGTTCAAATGTTTAAACTATAGAATTTGTAATTGTTAAAAAAAATAAAAAATGCTTACGTAATTATATAAAATTTCAGCAGATGTTGATGTAATTTGATCAAGTAAAAATGATAAATGTTTAATGAAAAAAAGAAAAGAAAATGAGTAGAAATAAATTAAAAAACGTCCAAATCCTCTAAAGTAAAATGATTAGTATTTAGTAAGCAGTAAATATTATCAAGTCATATAAGACTTAAACTATAGAATCTACCACACTAGATTCATTTTCTATATACTTTGTTTCCTTTTAAGTAAAATATAACTTTAAATTTATCTAAATTCTTATAGTATAAATTCCAATTTTTATTTTAAAAATAAGATAAATTCTTCATTAGTCATACGTAGAAAATTATGAAAATTTAATTGATTGTATCAAAATCATGTGTAATTTCGTGTATGTGTAAGCTTTGGTATTTGTTTTAAAGTTATAAGAACTAAATTGTTTTATTTTATGAGTAATGCATAGTTGTTTTTTTTTTTGGGTGAATGAATGCAGAATTTAATATAACTATGCATGTACTTTATCATTAAACTTATTAAATGACTTGTTTTGTGAAGATTAAATGACTTAAAATTAGTTCTACTTATCACATGCATGTGATTTTTTTATTAGAAAACCTTAGGCTGAAGTGAATTGAATTATAATACCGCAGAGTATAATTTTATTGTTTTAATAAAGTTTTATAAGTATTTTATTATAATTTCCATTGATTGAATAAATTTAAATATCAATAGAATTATTAAAAATTAAATATATTAATTTTATAATTAGATAATAATTAATAGAAAAAATAATTTGATATAAAGTTTAATAAAATACATGACTAGAAAAGTAATATGACTATATAAGTTAAACTTATTTAATTTTAAAATACTTATAAATCGAATTAATGAGTAGTCATAAGATTTATTCAATCATAAAAAATAATATGCCTATTAAAACAGAAAATATGAAGAATTAATCTTTTTTAAAATAAAATTTAATTATAATATAAGAATTTAAATAAATTTAGAGTTAAATGAAAGCGAAATGGAAGTATATGATAATATGAAGCATGGAGTCCGTGTGATAGGTTCGATAGCTTAAGTCCAAAAAATCATTTTAAAATAAATTTAATTTATAAATAAGAATTTAAACAAATTTAGAATTATGTTTTAATTAAATGAAATAAAAACAAAATAGAAATATATAAAGAATAGATCTAATGTGGTAAGTTTTATAGTTTAAACCTTTTATTAGTCAATTTAGAATTATGTTTTACTCTTATTAAATTCTGCAGAATTTTATTTCAAATTATTCATACTCGAATAAGTATAACAGATGCACTTTTTTTAATTTTATTTTCACTTAAATTCAGTGAATTCAGGAAAATTATTTGTAGTTGAATTTTTTAAATTTAGAAATGTACCTGCAAAAATTAGTAAGGTACTAATGTCTTAATAAAATGTACCTTTTGGACATGAGATTATCTCTTTCGATTTACATGTTAATCTTTTTAGTGGACTAAGTTGGTATATTAGTTGATTTCCTGTTGAATTTATGGTTTGTCGGCTTTCGATCCTAGCAAAAGTCTAGATCGGTTGGTCTGGTAGGCACAAGTGGGTATCTATAATAACAAACACTCTAACACTCAAATCAGTGTGAGCTCGACCTTGGGTTAGGTAAAAAATATTGTCAAGTGTCAGTAAAAGTAATATAATAATAAGTTGTCAAACTTGTACTTGTTACCCTTTATTTATGATTTTTACCTTTCTTTGTTTGGGTCCGTAAATAATGACTTTGATTTATCTTTATTTGTAAAAGATAATTAGGGTTGTTTATCTTTATCTTAGACAGAATGTTAAGCCGTGTTAACGGTAGACTTGGTCTTGAATGGAGATCCGACTAAGGGTGGGGCATTCCTCCAATACAATAAAGATACTATTTTAATTTTAAATCTTAATCACGTTATGATCTTTCTTTTCTAGGACTGAATATTAGTGATAGTTGGAGCTGGGGGACCAATGATGATAGTCGGTGACTGATAGCTGGAAATGAAAATCAATTACCACTTATCGACGAAAATCATTGGTCAGTGACCAATTTATGATTCATAACTAGTGTAATCAAAAGTGACAGTTGGTGATAAGTAAGTGACAACTAACCACCGGTGAATGGAGGTGGTGGCTAATGGTGGTTGATGACGTCAGTCAGAGGCAGCAACCAATGATCGATAGTCAGAGATGGTGACTATTAACATCAAGTGACGAACTTGAGTAAAAATAAAAAAAATCTCAAAATAAAAATTTATTAATTTTAAAATTTGATAAAAATTGTTTTGCAAATAATTAAAATTAAATCACTAACATGTTTTAAAACATTTTAAAACTCAATTGGAGACATAACTTATTGGATGATTCACGGGTGGTATGTTGCCATCATGATAAACTTAATAATTAAGGAGATTGCTAAAGTGTTGATAGGAAGTGATTAAAAATATAGGTATCTATCTCTTGCGCGAAGGGTGATGTTCATCAAATCTGTCTTGTCAACGTTGGCTATCTATTTTTAGTCGTTCTTTAAGGCTCCAAAGATTATTATCTCTAAACTTAAACATATTTTTAAAACCTTCTTGTGGGGTTATGGTCAAGGAATTAGAAAGGTAAATTGGGTATCTTGAGAGAAAATGTGTATGGAAAGGAAGGAATGGGATTTGGGGTCGAGGACATGTGCAAGTTCAATATGACTCTGTTAGGTAAATGAAAGTGGAGACTAAAGGTTGACAATCAACATATGTGGGTATGAATCCTAAAGTCTAAGTATGGGAAGGGCGATAAGGAGTAGCTGGTACACAGTATGGTGTGTTCATGGTGGTGGGTTGATTTACATTCCTCAGAGTCTTAAGGGTGAGGGCAAAGGGTTGGTGGTCGGCAAATGTTAGCAAACAACTAAGGGGTGGAAAATATATTTTGTTTTGGGGGATGATTGGTTTGGGGAGCAGAGATTATGTGATGAGTATTGTAGATTATTTAGGTTAACAACCAATAAGAACATAACACTTAAGGATATGAAAGGTGAAGGGTCAAGATGGAAGTGAAGTAGAAGGCTACAATTATTTGCATGGAAGGGGGAGGAACTAGAGGAGTTAAGGGTAAGGCTGAAGGTTATAAGTTTGACAGAGGGGCCTCGAGACAAGTGGGTTTGGTTAGCTTATGGGCCTAGGGAGTATATAATCAATTCTGCTTATAAGATATTGTCCTCTGACTCGTTAAGTCAAAACAATATGTTTTATGATCGGGTCTGGGTCAAGGGGGTTCCACCAAATGACCAATTCTTAGTTTGGAGGCTAGATGCAAATAGGTTGTCAACAAGAGATAATTTGCGAGAGCAGGGAATTCTATCATCGATTGATGTTGGTTGTGCGCTATGTGGAGGGTCAATGGAATTTAGGCTTCACTTGTTTGTGGATTGCAATATCTCCTCACTCGTTTGGGTCAAACTATGTGTCTAGTAGGGAATTGGTACAATATTGTAGATCGAGTTTCGTGGTCATTGTTACCAATTCTGAGGTATGGTCAATGGAGTTAATGCGTTGGATAGGACTTGGTCGTTTGTATGGTTTGTTGGAATTTGACACATATGGGAGACGACGGATATGCTTATTTTCAAATCAAGCACTGGATGTAGATGGACTTATATTAGTTATGCAGTTGAGCCTGAGCTCTTGAGAATGGTGCTACGCAGAAAATGTCACCACTTATTCTGTTGAAGATGAATAATTTGTTTTGCATTCAACATTAGGCATGAAATGTTTTATTTTGTTCCTTGTAACTCTCCTTTAATGTTGTAATTGAAATAGATTTATTTAATGATATGAATGAGGTATAACTCCGAGTGAGTTATTGTAAACTCCTTCCATCATAGTCAAGAAAGATTTGTTTTATATTTATTCAGAAATAAATAAAAATAAATGAACCATCATAATATTTGAACACAATAATGAGTTAAGTTGGTGTACATAATATTTGATATATTAAGAATATATAAAAATAAATAATATTTTATTTAAAAAGATGAAGTATTCTTGGTAGATTTTCATATTGCACGTGTTTTTTAAGAAGATATTGTTTGAAAAAAATATTATTTTATCATTAATATAATAAAGAAGAGAATATTGTAGAAGTATGACGAAGGTAAATTAAAGTCAAATGACATATTTTAGTAAAGGTATCATAAATAATAACATGCTCCAAATTTGCAGCAGAACATATGTGTGATTTAAGATGAAATAAAAAAAATAATCAAGAGAGGGATAGTTGAAAAAACAATTCAAATTATTTTAATTTCAAATATCTAGATATTATTTAGAAAAAAAAACTATTATTTTATATTTAGGATATATTTAAATTTAAAAGATATTATCAATGAGTTAGAGTATTATGAGAAGAATATTTGAAAAATGTTATCTTTAGGATATATTTAAATTTCAAAGATATTATTATTTAATATTAGAACATTGTGTTTATATATAATTGTGCCAATATGAGAGGATTAGAAGAATCACCTCAAGTAAGTGAGAGAGGGAGTCATGTGAAGGGAGAATTTACAAGTTTTTGAATAGCCTCAAATAGTGGATGTAGGTATATGAAGGAATGAGAGACAAATCACATGAATAAAAAGTAGGGAAGATTTATAAGTTTTCAATAATCTCAAAAACTTGTTTATGTAAGCATAAGATGCAAACCATATGATCAAATAATGTATCTTTGTTTTTTTTTAAGGTGTTTTCTTTTATTTATGGTGTATTTTTCTTATGTGTTTTTATCCCAATAAAATGTTTAATAACCTCTAATTTCACTCAACGCGTCTAATAACTTGAAATAATATTCACTAGTAATCTAAATTAAAATAAGAATTTAATATATTTAAAATAATTTTTTTTATAATTCACCTAATTTACTTAATGTGGATGAAAATGAAAAAGAATGGAAGCTAACTTAAGCCAACACAATAGTGTGTGCGTTGCTCATGTATTTTTATTTTAGCATCTATTTCACATCTCTATGAATTGTAAAATTGCATCATACTCTTGCAGACAAATGTCTTATGCTCATTCTCTTTCGATGTATCTCTCAAATCTTTGTAGTTGTGTCTAGGAATAACAATGGGTTGAAGACAAGTATGAGTAGTGATTACCTGATACAAAATATTCACACCTATCACCCGCTTAAAACCTGTTGGGTACAGTTATAAAAATACCCTGGTTTTTTTAATACCCACATATATTTAAAATTTTTTAAAAAATATTATTTTTTTACATGAAGTTTTATCAAGACAATCATTTATTTGTCAAAAAATCTGGAAATAAAATTATATTATTTTCTACAAGATTAATTAAATCTAAAAAAATATATAAATATATATATACACACAAAATATTTGCTTATAAAAAAGACATATACACAAAAATTTAATATAAATAAAATCTTCAATTTACATTACCAACATTTTTATAAAAAAATTGTTAATGATGCTCTTTTTAATAAAAAAATAACATTGATAATAATTAACTTTTAAGTTGATTTATTTCACAAAAGTATTATCTTCTTCAAATTAAATGTGTAGTATTTTTAATTTAGCGGGTATGAGTACTATGATACCCGTATCCATTATGGAGCAAGCAAAAGAAGATAAAAAAATGGTTCCCATGTGTGATGGGTATCCATTTAAATCATCCATAAATATATTTTCATGGATTTATCCGCGAGCACAAATTTTTTGTCATCTCTAATTATTTATTAGAAGTGCCTTTGAACCTCACCTCTTACATTAGTTATTTTTGGCATACTTTTAAAGGGTTATTGTTTTTGTATTCTGTTAAACCTTATATAAATAAGCCACCCTTGCTTTCTTGTTCTAGAGGTGTGGTGTTTTGTATTGATTCTCCAATAATAAGAAGACTGGTGTGTTGCTCGTGGATGTAGCTCAAGTCTCCTCTTTGGGTAAACCACATTAATCCCTTCATGTACTTCTCTTCTCTCATCTCTAGATCTCTGTTTTTCATTTGGTTTCTTTTCTGCAATCTATCCCTCTTTTCTTGGTCTGTTTTTTTGTTTTCTCTTCACAGGTTATAACAAACTAGTATCAAGAGCTCATCTTTCTATCAAAGGGGAACTTTTTCAGTTTTAGTTCTGCTCTAGATCACTCACTATCTTTATTTGCACCTATGAAATACCACTCAAGAATAGATGTCCAACACCATCAGAAGTGAGAAGTTCAATGGGAATAATAGTTCAATTTATGGCACATTAAAATGCGAGCCCTGTTGAAGGGATAAAGGGTTTGGGGTCTTTTTACTTTTGTCTACACGAAGGAAACCACCGCTAAATAGGGAAAGGCCAACTTCTACGACAAAGGAGGATCTTGCAAAATAAGAAGAGGAGAAAGCTCACTCACTAATCCTACTCTCTCTATCAGACAAATCTCTCTATGAAGTAGTTGATCAAGAAACAGCTAAGGGCTTATGGTTGAAGTTGGAGAAGCTTTACTTAACAAAGTCAATTTGTAATAAGTTGTTGCTGAAACGTCAGTTGTTCGATCTCCACGTGAAGGAAGGTACACCCCTGAATGACCACTTGGATGAACTAAATTCAATCTTGATGGAACTTAGAGATATAAATGTCAAGATTGAAGACGAAGATGCCACCATGATTCTGTTAGCCTCGCTTCCACCCTCATATGAGAGTTTTGTAAGTTCCCTTAGTGTTGGGAAGGAATGCATCACGATGAAAAGTTAAAATCAAGTTTGCACCCAAGGGAGCTTCGACTTAAAGCATCTTAAAATATTGAGGAAATAAATGGAGCAGAAATTTTTGCTTCAAATTCCACCAAAAATGGTAAAAAGAAGAAAGACAAAGGCAAAAAGAAATTCAAAATTGATCCAAAGGACATGTGTAATTACTGTAAAGAACCAGACCATTGGAAGAAAGATTTTCCAAAGAAAAACAACAAGAAACTTGTAGCTGCCACTGTCCAAAAAGGTTCCTCATCTGAAAATGAGCTTATACTCTCGGTTGTTGATAATCACTCAAATTCAGCAGATTAATGGATTCTTGACTCGACCTGTTCCTATCATATGTTCCTAAATATGAGCAAGTTTATCATGTATGAGAACAAATCTGGAGGTAATGTCTTCATGAGAAACGATATGGCATGCAAGATAATCGGTATTGGAACAATTTAGATCAAGATGCATGATGGTGCAATATAGGTATGGCAAAAATACCCATACCCATGGGTACTTGTCCGAACCTGCCTCGATTTTGACGAGTATTACCTGGTTTGACCAGGTATGGGTACGAGTACGGGTATTACCTGATGTGTTAAACCGAGTACGGGTACGAGTATGGGTTTGTAACTACCCGCCCCGTACCCGAACTCATACCCGCCCCGTTATAATTTTATTGATTATATAATAAATTTAAATTTATATATTTGATTAAAAAATTTAATTCTTAAACTTTAATTTATAATTTTTTTTATTAATTATTCTTTATATACTTTTTAAATTAAAATATAATTAATACATTAATATATATAATTTATTTAATAATAAATACGTAAATTTAAATTGTGAAAAATAATATGATGGGTACCCACGGGTATACACGAACCCGAAAATACCTGACGGGGATGAGGATTAAGATTTCACACCCACTCTTTTTATACTGAACTCGAACCCACCCCGCACTTTGCGAGGATGGGGAGGGTCAAACCTGCACCCATCCCGCCCTGTTGCCATCCCTAGTGCAATAAGAACCTTTACTGAAGTTAGACACATACCTGATTTAAAGAAAAATATGATATCTGTCAAAGTCCTGGATTCAAAAAGATTCAAATGTAATGCACAAGGTGGAGTAATGGAAATTAATAAGGGCGCAATTGTTGTTATGAGAGGCATCAAGAAAGGAAACCTATACATGCTCTGAGTATCAACCAACTCAGTTTCTAAATCAACATCAGTGGCTGATAAGCATATACCAGATTTGACATATCTTTGGCACATGCGTCTTGGTCACATGAGCGAGAGAGAAATGATGATACTAAGCAAGCAACAACTTTTAGGCGATAATGTTGTGAAAGAACTCAAGTTTTGTGATAATTGTATTTTAGAAAGCAACATAGGATTAAATTTCCAAAAGCCCAACACACCACCAAATCCACTTTGGACTATGTTCACTCAAATTGTTGGGGCCTTTCCCAAATACCCTCTTTAGGAGGAGGCAGGTATTTTCTCTCCATCATAGATGATTATTCTAGGATGACTTAAGTGTTCATTATGCAGCATAAAAATCAAGCTTTTAAACACTTCAAAGAGTGGAAGACCTTGATTGAAAATCAACCTAGAAAAAAGGATAAAGAGGCTCAGAACGGACAATGGTTTGGAGTTCTACTCTGCCAAGTTTAATGAATACTGCAAAAGGGATGGCATTGTCAAGCAATACACCGTTGTGTTGGAACCAAAGGCTTTGAAGCATAAGTATAAGACACTTTGAAGTTTTGACTTTGCTTTTTCTCTCCTTGTTTTTGCTTTTAAATCAATTTTATGGTACCAAACATATTTATAGGTGTGGTACTTGTATTGTATGTTTAGATATGCTTGAGAATGTGTTTGAGATGGTTTTGGATAGATTATATAGGTTGGGTTGTGCTGGAAAAACTTCAAAAGTGGAATTTTGGGCAAGGTAATCGATTACTTGAAAATGGTAATCGATTACCCTTCGAGAATTTTGGGTTCAGGAATTTTTGCTCTTTGTGATAATCGATTACCTGAAAACAATAATTGATTATTCCAGAGAACAAACACTTTGGATCAGTTTTAAGCAGGATATCAGGTAATCAAATGAGTAATCAATTGTCCTGCATCAAAACTGATATAAAAGCATTTTGAAAATTGATTTTTACAACTTTTGAAAGGTTCATCAAGTGTTTGCTTCTCTTGTATGATTTACACAATTCTCTCCAAGATTCATACCCATTTTTTTATGGTTTGAAAGTGCTTCAATTTCAAGATTCAAGGAATAGACTCCATTAGTTTTGATCTTTCTATTTGGGTATTCTTCACTTCAAGTGATATTTTTCTATACACTTCTTTATGTTTTTGCACAAGTTTGACAATCTCTTGAAGTATTCTTGGGATTGTTGGAAAATCTTGTAGCGGGGTGTTGCAAGTAAGGTGTTGTGAGTGACGGAGTGTCGCGGTGTAACAAACTCTTGTGGTGTGCAAGAGGAAGCCTCTCTTTGCGTGATTTAAATCTTTTTGGGATTAAAATATGTATGTGTGATGTGCATGTATTGAGATTTTAGTGGAAACTAGATTAGCGGGAGACTAAGTCTATAAACTAGATATAGGTTAGGTTGACCGAACCTGTATAAATCATTGTGCAAATTCTCTCTTCCTTACACTCTTTAAATTTTAGTTTTATAGAATTCTTTTAGCATCACTGACTGGGTCTTTGCAGTTGTCATTGATCTATCAAGTTTTCTTGTAGTGAATCTAATTCTTTCTCATCATTTACTTGATATTAAATTTGGATTTTGATCCAAGATTTGTGGTTTGGTTTTTCACTCTCTCTACCTTTTTTTTTTTATTCTGAATAACTTGTATAAGTGTTCTTGCTAATTTTCTCTTCAGTTACACTTGAAACCATTATTAGAGGAATTGAGTTGATTGATGCTTTGTCAAAAGGGTTAAATTCTTGAAAAACCCATTTTGTGAAACAAGATAGATTTTGAAAATTTCTGAAAGGGTTCATTTTTTAACTACTCGAATACAGTTGAATAGAAAAATTTTGAAAGATATTTTTGGTGAATCTATTCAACCCTCCCCTCTAGATTCCCCTTGGGACCAACATGTCAAGAATAATCCTCAACAGAATGGAATAGCTAAACAGATGAACAAAACCTTGTTGGAAAGAGCAAGATGTTTGTTGTTCAATGCTGGCCTAACCAAAAATTTTTTGGGCAGAGGCTGTAAACATCACATGCTACCTAGTAAATAGATCGTTCTCCATTGCTATAGGTTGTAAGACACATATTCAAGTATGGTCCATTAAACCTGCATACTATTCAATTCTTAGAACCTTTGGTGTCATGCATACTATCATGTAAATGAAGAAAAGCTTGAACCTAGATCTAGGAAAGTTTGTTCATGGGTTATGGAGATAGGATGAAAGGGTATAGAATCTGGTCACCTTCTGAAAGGAAGATTACTGTCGATAGGGATGTTGTTTTTTATGAATCCCACATGTTTCACCTGAGATTGAGTTTTCTGTTTCGACAAAGCATGAGAATGTTGTCAAACAAGTGGAAGTTGAAATCACTTCAAGTACAACTCAGGCGAAGGAATTAAATGATGAAGCTTTTGAAAACTCTGAAGAGGAACAAAATAAAGACTATAATATTGATCTATCTCATCATAAAAAGACACCTGAATAGACTCAATCTGAATATGGAACTAGGTAAAGACCCTCAAGACAAATAAAACCCCCCTCTCAGATACAGTTTTGAAGACATGGTTACCTATGCCTTAAATGTAGTAGAAGAAGTAAATTCACCCAAGCCTACCACATAAAAGGAAACACTTAATCATGAAAAAGCATATAAGTGGATCCTTGCCATGGGTGAGGAAATGGAATCACTTAAGAAGAATCAAACATGGAGATTAGTCAAGCTACCTAAAGGAAGACATGTTGTAGGATGCAAATGGACATTCAAAAGAAAATATGGAATTCCCAGTATTTAAGCAATAAGGTACAAAGCATGTCTCGTAGTAAAAAGGTTCAGTCAAAAAGAAGGTGCAGACTTCAATGAAATCTTCTCACCAGTTGTGAGACACACTTCCATAAGAGTCATGTTGGCTCTTGTAGCCTCTCAAAACCTAGAACTTGAACAATTGGATGTGAAGACAACCTTGTTACATGGAAAGCTAGAAGAAGATATCTTAATGCAACAACCAGAAGGTTTTGTAGTCAAAGGAAAAGAAGATCATGTTTGTCAACTACAAAAGTCACTCTATGAGTTAAAGAAATCACCAAGACAATGGTATAATAGGTTTGATGACTTTATGATCAGCTAAGGTTTCTAAAGATGTCTCTATGACTGCTAAAAATACCACAATAAGGTGGAGAATGGTTCTTTGATATATCTTCTACTCTATGTAGATGATATGCTTATAGTTACCCGATATGACATCTATATAGGATCTGAAAAATCTCCTAAACAAAGAATTTGATATGAAGGACTCAGGAGCACCCAAGAGGATTCTAGGAATGAAGATCTATCGAGATAGGACTCAAAAGAAACTTTTCTTATCACAAAAGAATACATAAAAAAGATATTGTTTTGTTTTGGGATGAGTGATGCAAAGGCTCTTAGCACTCCTTTATTAGCCAAAGAAAGATTGTCAATTGCCATTCAACCTCAATCTGAATCTGATCTAAAATATATGTCTCAAGTGCCTTATGCGAGTGTTGTTGGAAGTCTCATGTATGCCATGGTATGCACCAAACTTGACCTTACCTATGCAGTCAATGTCGTTAGCAAGTACCTGAATCAACCTTAAAAAAAGCACTGAAAAGCTATTAAGAGGATATTTTGATATCTGAAAGGAACATCATATATTGGCCTCATTTATGGAGCCAATACAAACTACTACTTGGCTAGATACTCTTATGTAGACTATGCTGTTGACTTAGATGGAAGGAAAACTCTCACAGGATATGCTTTTACCCTTTAAAGCTATTTGGTAAGTTGGAAAGCCACATTGCAACCTTCTGGTGCTCTATCTACAATAGAGGCAAAATATATGGCCCTAAAATGGAGGGAATATGGCTGAAGAATCCCTCAAAAGCATACCCTGATTTTCTGTGATAGCTTAAGTGCTATATGCCTAGCCAAAGATCAAGTCCATCATGAAAGGATCAAACATGTTATAACACTCTAGTTGCGTCAAACTATTGTGAACAAATTCCTATTCACTTTCTTTTCAAACACAAACACGTCTCCTACACTTTATTGGACTTAGTCACACTCACTTTTGTGAAAAAACTCATGTATGTACTTCTTTTTTCAAAACATCCTTCACATATGTGAATTATGAGTAGACTTTACCGTTGTCAATAAAATAAGTGGAATGGTAGTTATAATTTTGTGTATTTTATTCTCTTAATTACATAATAAAAGACTAAAAAGTAGATTAAAAACATTACTAGAACTCTCTAGAAAAGACTCAACCAATTAAAGGAGAGACAATATTTTTTTATGAGTCAAAATATTAGTTGTTAATATGTTTTTTTAATAGAATGATTCGAACCCACAATCTCAGCCTATTTCGTTTCTCCACTTTTTCACCAGACCAACTTTATAATTACTTTATAAGGAGATGATATTGTTTAAAATTTATATTAATATTTTTTTAAAATTCATGTTAAAATGAGAGTTCAGTTTTACTAGCCTCCGCTTCGTGCTAACTGCTAAATGCAATCAAGTGGTGCTAAATTTTACAGCAGGCAAACTCAACGGACATCAAATTTGAAAGAAGCAAAATACGACAAAAATAACCAAATAGACAAACGCATAGCATGTATGGTGGGATGCCAATCTTTGTTTCTCTTGCATCACTTTCTGATTATTTTGTTTCCTACCTTTTTGCAAAGTGTAGCCCCTTCATATATTAACAAAAAAGACCAGGGGGGGCCTAGAGCCAACAATGCATCACACAGTTATGCTCAGCTAAGTTCCGGCCACTGTCAATGCCAACCATGGACTGATGTTTAAATTTCAAAATCTACATTAAGAAAGCATAAGAATCGTTTGAAGACATAATGCTTAGTCACTCAATGATAAAATTGCCCTGTGGGGGACCAACATAGTTTGAGGTATCCTCTGTAATATCCTAGTCTCCAGCATTTTTCTTAAATTCAATTGCTAGATTGAACCTTCGACAGAATTATGTCAAATTAATTGTTTTGACTTATTTTACACACCATGATATAGACAGTTAATACCACGACAATCACATTTTTGCACACACGCCGAACTAACATATGATTTCATAAAATCACTTTTGGCAATTTATCCATACTGTACGTAACAATTTTAATTTTATACTTTCTGTAGGGATATTCTATTATTCGGTATTTCTTTTCTTCGTGATGTGCGCATTTTAAAAAAAATAATCTCAAACCAACTGGCAAGAGGAGGATATATTAATCAAAGTTGGTTGGGGCATAAATCGCCCATCCCGAGCAAGGTGACGATCACGTTCACAACAAACTTTTTTGGCAATAATAATAAAAGAGGCGATACACGACACCGACGAGACGTCGCAACCAACCATCTCTATTACAAGTTTTCCACAGACATAATGTTTCAACAAAAGTAAAAGGGATGTTAAAGCAAAAGTAATAATTACAATCAACCAGAATCCAACAACAATAACTAATGGAACAATGTGTATTAACTGGGAAGAAAAAGGGGGAAAGATGGCACAATGAGGAGAAAAGAAGGAAGGAAGAAAATTCAAAAGTTTGGTGCAAAATAAATGTGAGGACCAAGCAACAGGATTTGGCAAGTAAAAAATGACAGAGCAAAGGGAGGGAGAAGATACATCTTCTATAATTGTATATCATTGACGGGATCATGTTGGATTCGGTCCTGGTCCTCTTTCAAGCTAGACCTTCGCAACTCTTGTATGCTCCTTACCACTTCAGACATTGAAGGGCGCTTGTCAGGGTATTGTGCTGCGCAATCAACTGCAAGTTGCAACAACTGAACCATCTCCTCTTCCACATTCTGATACCTAAGGAGCTCAAGATCAAAGACCTCAGAAGTCCACTCTTCTCTGACCACGGATTGAACCCATCTGGGGAGGTCTACCCCTTCTTCATTCAGGAGAGCATGGGTAGGTGCCTTCCCAGTTAGAAGTTCCAAGAGCAACACGCCAAAACTGTACACATCTGCCTTCTGAGATACCTTGCGAGGATCCGTCACTTCGGGTGCACGGTAGCCGGCAACACGATTCGGAGTAGAGGAGGGCCCAACAAGGTGTGCAAGGCCAAAGTCAGACACTCTGGCATCGTATGATTTGGTCAATAGGATGTTCGATGACTTTATATTTCCATGCGAAACATTTGGCCCTTTTGAATGCAGGTACTCGATTCCACGGGCAGCTCCAAGTGCAATGCCTGATCTCACTTCCCAATTCAGCGGTGTCCTACCCGCCCCTTTGTTTCCTGTAATCAACATCATCCACACTAATGAGTGATGTTGAATCATGAGGCTTTGCCTCACTGCAACATTTCAACATAAAAAATAAATAATAATAATAATAATAATAATAGTAAATTGTAGCACAACACTCAATTATCCCCATCTACTGATATCTGCTTAAAGCCTAGTCTAGTAGTAAGTAGTAAATGCTAAAGCAGGAGATGGAAAGACAAATAAAATAAGACATAATTGTGATCCAATCAGAACCTAAAAGACACAATGCAAAATCACATCTTCAATAAACCCACCCAGTATATAAAGGAGTGATACAAGATTGTAATTCCTAAAGCATGCATGCAGCCACTGATGCAGAGTAATGAATGAACAATGACAAACATTCCCCAAAAAGAAAGTGAAGTGCAGTAGGGGTAAATAATGATAGTGGAAAAGAAAGAAAGCAGAAAAGAGAAAAGAAAAGAAAAGAGAGAGAGAGAGAGAGAGAGGAGAGGAGAGGGAGGGGGTGACCGTGCAAAAGAGCAGACAAGCTGCCCATGGGCATGTAATCATAGACAAGGAGCTTTTCGTCCCTGCTGAAATAGTAAGCCCTGAGAGGGACCAAAGTCTCGTGATCCATTGCTCCCACCGCCTCAATCTTCTCCCTAAACTCCGTCTCCGAAATAGTGACATCCTTCAACCTCTTCACCGCCACCACCGGCCCCGCCTCCAGAACCGCCTTATAAGCCGTACCGAAAGTCCCCTTTCCCAAAACCTCGGCCGAAGCCCTGAGCAAATCTTCCAAATCAAAGGCCCTGGCAGCATTACCGAAAAAGAGCAACTTCTTGGGTCCCTCGGCCTTGTTGGTGGAGGTGGCGATGGGGGGGGCGGCGGCGACAGCAGAATTTCCGTTGGGGTGAAGACCGTTCTCGACATCGGGGAGAGAGGCGTCGGGATGCTTGGCGGTGGGAAGGTCGAGGGCGGTGGTCTTCTTGGAAGTGTTGTTTCTGCAAAGGAAGATGAAGAGGAGGAGGAGGAGGAGGAGGAGGAGAAAGAGGAAGGATCCGACAACAATGGCAGCAATAGCAGCAGAAGAGAAGTGATGGTGGTGGGAAGAGTTGGCATTGCGGTTGTCGACGGAGATAGGATCGGCGACATGAGAGGGGCAGGGGGAGAGGGGAGGGCCACAGAGGGAGTTGCCGAGAAAGGAAAAGAGAGGGAAAGTGCGAAGCTTGAGAGGAAGGGAGCCGTTGAGGAGGTTGTAGGAGACGTTGAACTGGTCGAGGGAGAGTTGGGGGAGGTCGGGGATGGGGCCGGAGAGGCGGTTGTTTTCGAGAAACAAAGTCTTCAAGCGGGAGAGGTTGTTGAAGGCGGGGGGAAAGGGGCCGGAGAAGTTGTTGAAGGCAAGGTTGAGGCGGACGAGATCGGGTAAGTGGAAGAGAAAGGGGGGAATAGGGCCGGAGAGGAGGTTGCGCTGGATGTAGAGGTTGCGGAGGTTGACACATGAGGCCAGATCTGAAGGGAGGGAACCCCTCAGGGCGTTGAACCGGAGACTGAGGGTCCGCAGCTCGCTCAGATTCCCAAATATTCCCACCGGGATTTCCCCCGATAGAGCCACCCCGGGTAGGTGAAGCTCCACCACGTGCTCCTTCTCGCATTCCACTCCCGCCCACCTGCATGGGCTCTCACTCGTCGCGTTCCACAACAGCGTCCGCCCTCCCACGGCTTCGCGCAGCGCCAGCAATGCTCCTCTCTCCCTCCCCAGATCTGCCACAACCATCTTCACTGTCACTGTCAGCGTCAGCATCAGCGCCAGTGTGCCCGCCATTACCATTGCTCACTGCTCACTGCTCACTGCTCACTGCTCACTGCTCACTGCTCACTGCTCACTATCACACCTCAGACCTGCATTTTCTTCTTTCTAATTTCTAATCATTTACAAAAGACTTGCCTGTTATCTCTGCTCACTGCTCGCCAACACTCAATAAGCATAACCCAACCCAACCCTAACTCTACTCTCTCCTTGTCTCTGCTCCGCTGTAAATTCTAATTCTGTTTCTATAGTCAACCCCTCTCCCCTCTCCCCTCTCCCCTCTCTCTTTTCTTTTTTTTCTTGCTTTTGTCTTTTCCTTTCCCGCTAATTAATTCATTGTTATTATTAATCTCCTTCCTTCCCAACCAACATAAGATAACACTAATGTTTCTATTTTTTTTTTTATAAAATAAATATTAATTATTAATATATTAATTTTGTTAGAAAAAACATATTTCAATTCATAATCTCTTCTTCTCTTTACTTTCAGATGAACCTTATCACTCCAAATTATCACTCCAAATTTATGTTGCATAGATACATGATTACAAAATATTAAAAACAATCATAACTTAACAAAATATATGTTTAGCATATATTATTATAACCAATTAAATCAATCATAACTTCATATAGTATTACTTACTGCTACAAAAGGGGCTGTCCTTCTGATTTCTGAATTTCATTTTCATCTTGTTTTATACATTTTTTTTAATATCCGTACAACAATAATAGAAAGCTAATTAGTAAAAGACAACTTACTAATTTTAAACCCGTGCACTTATGTACTGTAAGTGGCCACCTTCCCCCCCCCCCCCTATAAATCTTGATATATATTAACTCAGCTCTATAATTCATAAGATAGTAATTATTATTAACAAAAACGAATTGACAAGCGAGTAAATATTTGTCAATTCCCAAGTTTATTTTTTATTTTTAAAATTATTTATAAAAAGCATATTGAATTTTTTTTCCAAACTAATTCGTTTCACAGTTGATTTTGACCATTTTTTATCGGTTCGACCGATTTTCCCCTGTTTATTTTTTCGAATTTTGAGTTGTTAAAGTTATTTGACTTTTAGTTCAGCGGTTCAGTTGGCCGAATCGATTTCCTCTTAAGCATAAATATTGTCTTAAAAAAAATGTAGTTACTAACCTCGGGTAATAATTCTTAAGTATGGACATTGATTCTCCCTTAGAAAAGATAAACAAAACTATGGATATTGATTCAATGCTGCAATTAGGAACTGCGCGTGGTGCGGTTTGTTCTAAAATATTGAAAATAATTTTAGATTCGTATTAATTAATTATTTTTAAATTATAATTTAAGATATGATAATAATGATATTTTATCAATCTTATAATGTAATATGTTATGATTATGTAAATAAAATTATAGTAAAATTGATTTGGTGATGGTTGAGTTAATTGTAAAAATTCAATTTGAAGAGTTCTTGCCTATCTTGGAGATTATAAATTTGTAATCTCGTTAAATAAATGAATGTATACATTCCTTACAATAATCCAAGTATATAGTAAAACCATCAAGAGTTCTTATTAAACTCTTATATCTCCAAAATAATTATATAGAGAGAGTTTTTATATTCATCATCAAGAGTAAGAAGCTCTAATTCAATACACAACTTCTCTTTATTTTTTCTTTTGTATTTAATACTATGAGTTCATTTTATTTCCTTTTTCTTATTGAACTTTTATATCTCTATAATAATCATATAGAAAGAGTTTTTATATTCATCATGAAAACTAAGAGTTTCAATTTAATATATACGAGATACATTTTATTCCATTGATTTATGGGCTCATTTTATTTCTATCATTGGTATCAAAGCCAACATAGAAATAAATTATGTTATTTTTTTATTAGAAAATTAAATTTAAATTGAAACTTTTTTTTGTGTTTTTAGTAAGATTTTGTAATATAGTTCACTGTTATTTTTTGCACAAAAAAGTTACAATTTGTGCTACTTGTTATTTTTAAAATAACATATCAAAATTTTATTCAATTACTCTTACGTGGATAAATTATGTATTAAAACTTATCTTTTAAGTGTTACCCCTTTAAAACCTAATTTTCTTTTGGATTCAATTACTAGGTAAATTATTTTCAAAATTACTTGAGACTTTTTCTTTTATGTTTGACCAATACGAGTCATTTGTGTGGACAGAGGAGTTAACGAGGTTGCATGAACTCATTTTGTTATACCTATATTTTTGTGATTGTTTGGTCAAATGAGAACCTTGTCGTTGTAATATGATCTTGTATGATGATTTGTGTATTAAATTCACTCTCAGAAGCATTGAACGAGGTTGCTTGTTTTTTGTATTCTTATTTTTTCAAAAATACCATATTATTTAATATTTTAATATTATTTGGTATTTTTTAGTATAAAAAAATATTTGATTAATTAAAGATTAAAGTAAATTTTTGTTACTATTATAATCTTGAATTTGGACCTATTTTCATTGTGATAATTCTTTACGATATTTGTTCTCCAATTATACTATACCCTCTTTAATATTGAATTATCATTTATATTAATTTTATGTCATTTTATTAATTATGCATCATCTTAGTTGTGATTCTATTATGTGCATAATTTTCTTTATTAATTTGCATTATTATAACTTGCCTATTATGAGTATAATAATGTGGATTTTGTATGTTGATCATATAATATATATGATTAAAATTATGCAAATTTATTGGACAATCGACATAATTTCTTTTTTCATTTACATAATTGTAATTTCACCTATCGTTGATGCATTTATGTGAATTTTGTAATATAATTATTTTTTTATCACATTGATGATAATTATATTTTATTGGTGTATTGTTGTTAATATAATTTGCTGTTGTACAACATACTTCTCTTTGCTTATGTTAATGATTTTTTATACCCTATCAGTATTAGGATTTTATATTGATATAAGTTATAGTGCATTGTAATTTGCTTAGGGATTCATTTTTAACTGAACTTTTAGAATTACATAACATGTCCCTGTTGTTGTGATGTTCAATTTATTTCCCTAATTTTACCATGTTTAGGTTGTATATATATAGAACAAAACATTTATGCTTTCATTTTCTTCTTGTTTCATAATGAATTATTTGTCTAACCTTTAATTGTGGATTTTTCCTTCCAAAAAAAAATTGTTGCATTTTTCTTGTAGTGCAAATTTGCTATATATATATATATATATATATATATATATATATATATATATATATATATATATATATATATTACTATTATGTAGGTAGTGGACTTATCCTATTGGTATGATATTACTTTATATAACTCTAGTGTGATAAAGAAACAGTTAGATTTTATTTAACCCTTTGAGTATTTTTTTATTATGTCAACTATTTTTTTTTCTTCTTTATCAAGTGGAAGGATTTTGTATATTAAAATTCTAATTAATATCTTTATAAAATGAATGTCTTAGTATAATATTTTTACCTTAAATACTCAGTTAATCATACATAAACAAAAACAAATTTTCTTGATAAAGTTTTTTTTTCTTATCATATTATTTGTAATCACGTTGTTGTGTATATTAAGGATTTTGTATTAGTCTCGTGTAAAACATTTTCTTGTATAATAACTCTCTATTAACATGCAATATTAGTACACAATTCTTGTAAGAACAATATATAGAAATCCCAAATTTGAAGAAATAAATTTTTTCATACCATATTTTATAATGTTGTTGATGATATTCTTGTAAAAGTAATATGTTTTATTTTGGGATATATAGATAAACTTATGCCCATTATTAATTGTTATGAGAGTTATAAACTATTTATTATTATATCCTTAATATTTAAAAAATGAGTCCTAATTCTTCCGCTACGTGTAATCATATTTTATTTTCAAGTGTGTGTAGATATTGTATTCTAGTACTTGATTTTTTTATGATTACTTGAAAATTTATTCATGATCTCATATTCTACTTAAAATTATCAAGAGGTTCATTTTCTCACTTGTGTAATTACTTTTTTGAGATCCTCATAAGGGTCAATATTTTAAAGGATTGATTAATATGTGGTTAACTATGAAACTATTTTACAGGAATTATTTATTCTTATAGATGAATTTGTGAGTTTCATATTCTTTTTTTTAACCACTTCTCTCATTAATTTTGTGTATTATACTACTCTCTAATAGTAGAAAATAGTAAATTTTAATTCACTTTTATTATTATCTTATAAAGTCATAATTCCACTATCACTAGAATTTTAATACTAGTGTACCTTAATGATAATCCTAATTTTTTTTTTGTATATTAAGGATTAGTGGGAATATATAACCTTGTGTCATGTCTCGAGAATTATCTATCTATATTATCATATTTTCTTCTTAACATTTAATTATGATATGATATATTCTGTAAGACTTTCCTACTAATTTTTGTTCTATTTTGGTTTAGATAAATAAAATGCATTGTATCTTAATAAACATTTTAACAAATGTTAAGACCATTCTATTGGGTATTGTCCATTAATTTTTTTGGTATGCAATTATGTATTGTACATTTCTTTTATCCAAAATTTCACCATTTTGTTTGGTCAAAATTCTATAAGTATATTGTATATACAATACTCATATCGAGTATAATTTCCTACTTTGTAAAAGTGCTTGTGATGACAATACTCCTATTGAGTACAATTTGACACTATTAAAGTACTTATGAATTTTTTGTTTGGACCAATTATATAAGTACTTGCTCAATTAACATTTTGTGACCACAATAATATGAGTGTCATTTTATATAAACTAGGTGTCTCCTCTAGTGGAAAGAATGAACATAAGAGGCATCTTAGGAAAAGAAAAAAACCCTTATAGGAATAAAACCAAAAGAGAGTCACCTAAAAGAAAGTGCATTAAGAGAAAACCCTTGAGCGAGAGTGACACCTCTAATTCTTGTTTGAGTAATCATTCTAGGAACCTTAAGTGTTTCAAATGTTTAGATAAGGGTCATATTGCCTTACATTGTCCCAAGAGAAAAAAGACTTTAGGGGGAACATCAAATGAAAAAGGGTACTTATTCATGATGATCTCTTGAAAGTAAAAAAGCTTCTTGGAAACCATCCTTGTAAATACACCCAAACACAAAGAGATACTATTTTTCAAACAAGATGCAAAGTTTTAGATAAAATTTGTTCTCTCATTGTGGATAGAGGGTCATGTTGCAGTTGTTGTAACACAAGGTCAGTGGAAAAGTTAGCTCTTACTACTCCTCCTCATCCTTTATCTTACTCTTTTCATGGACTTAATTATGAGAATGGTGTAGTAGTAAGAGAACAAATGGAAATTAACTTCTTCATAGGGCACTATAAGGACATAGGTTTATGTGATGTGGTCCCTATGAAAGCTAGTCACATGTTGTTGGGAAGACCATAACAACATGATAGAAACACTTTGCACAATGGTCTCACCAATAAAATTTCTCTCTCGCACAAGGGGAAAAGTTCACCTTATATCCTCTTAATCTTATTAAAGTTTTAGAGGATAGAAGGCACATAAAAGGGATGCAAATGAGGATAAGGATATTGGTAGGAAGGCCAATCCTAAGAAAAATCCACCTTTTCCTTCAAAGGTTCTTCATACAGAAAAATCTTCCCACCAACCCTTACAAAATGAACAAGTTGAATTTGAGGTTGTACTGAAACCTATTGAGCACAATGAACCACAAACTCAAGTCAAACTTGAAAATAACTCTTGGGAGGAGTGCTCTAATGCACCAAGCCTTGAACTCACTCACCATTTCAATCATAATGGGTCAAGGCTTAACATATCAAGGGCAGATTGGGAATCTTCTCGGTGGAGGGAAGAGCATCAAGATGAACTTCACCTTGAAACATTTCATGGTGCCACCTTTTGCTATCGCAACCTACAAAGGGAACTCTTTGTTCCTATTCCATCCCTCTTTGTTAACAAACACCTACTTATTACTTTGTCTAGCTTTCTACAGGTATGGGAGAAATGGAAAAAAAGCTTAAGTTTTGAGGGAAAACCCTTTTAAGGAAGAAGGGATGATGCAATCCGGTACAAAACCCTTGAAGGATACATGAAGAAGCTTTATTTTGTTGTATAAATTAGAATTCAAGACTTTTTATAATTTTGTTGACTTTGGCTTTTTAGTAGGTTGACTCCTAAAGTCAACCTTCCCTTTTGACCATTGTATTTAGGTCACCCCTTAGTTTTTAGGTCATATTTTATTTTCCTAAAAGGTACTACAGTCATTATGTTAGGGTTTTCTAATATGGGTTAGCTTTTAGAGAAGATGAGCATGTGTTATGCTCACCCCTCTCATTATAGGCACACCCTCTAAGTATGCTTAAGACATGACTACTATTCCTACCACTTAGTTGGTAGATTCCGCACCCCCTAGTCATGCCTTAAGCATGACTACTCTTTACCATCCTTTTTTACTTTTCACACCTTTTGTATCTAGACTAGATTAGGGATAGATTCATTAGTTGGTTATAAATTACCATAGTTAGCTAATCATGGTTAGATGTAACTCAACTAGAGTTAGCCTAATCTTGGTTAGATTAACCGTGGTCTAGTTAGTCTAACCCACCTCTTCTAGCCTATAAGTAAGACCTTTCACCTACATGTAATCATCTTTAGATCATTGAATATAATTTTAGCATTTTAGCTTGAGTGTGAGCCTTGAGTGAGTCTAAGAAAGAGTTTTATTTCTCCTTGGCCATGAGTCTCTTTCCCTTGGGAGAGAGTTCTTCTAGCTTTTATCAAAGATCCCTCCTTGCGGTAAGCATCTTCCACTTATCTCTCATCCTTGAAAGTGGCATGATAATTCCATTTCTTCACCTATCCAAACTCCATTTCATATTAATCTAGCCACTTCATGGAAGTATATCTTAGGGAGAAGATGAGTCTTTATCAGGGAATTTATGGATTTCCTATTTGTCTTTGAATTTTTACATAATCACTCATTTTTTGAAACCTGAATTAGTTGCATGTCAAATATTGTAGAGCATTTATCTATCCTATATGTAATTACATTATTGTTGGGCTATGATGAGTACTTAGATGCATGTAAATTATGTTTTCTTAACCGTTATAATTTTTGTTGCACTAATTAAAGACTTAATTGTTGGAGTTTTATGACTCATAGTTTTGTTAAGTTTTGATTCCTTAGATGAGTGGAGACTACACTCTTTTATAAGATATGTGTGAAGTAATATTATTTTAGTAATATATCTCTTAACATTTTTGGGATGCTTAGGACCATTGTAGTATCATTTTATTGAACTACATTATTCTACATACTTTATGAGAAATATTTGTTAACTGAACAATATATATCCCTATTGGTGATGTCCTTGTATGTACATAAGTCCCCTAGGCTCTGAGGCTTATGGGCAACGAGACGCTGGAGTCTTGAAGCGAGGTGTAAGAGGTCGTCAAGTATGTAATATGAGATGTTAACCGTTGTACGTGCGTCAAGTAAGGCGTTGCCACGTGTTTACCTACTTCTATCATTTGTTGTGTCAAGTGACTTGTGGTGGTTTTTGGCTGTTGGATGGAGGGTTGAAAGGATTGGTAGGAGCCGTTAAATAGTGTGGTCTAGTGGTCGTTGGATGGGTGGTAGGAGTTCGCATTAGAGTCGTTGGATTGATATTGATTGGGCAAAAATGGCTATAAGTCTCTTTGAATTCTATCTTGTGAGATACATTTCTTTCTCTATTTACATTCATGCTCTCATATTCTCTAGCTCAATTTTGTGCGTGTTTGTACCTTTCTGTGAGGTACGTTGCTTTGTGTGGTGTGGTATTTTGTTTCTTCTCTGTATACCCTTCATCTTGTTCCGTCTTTGCATTTTCGTGTTGAGGGTGTGTCGAGGTTGTATTTTTACTTTCTTTATAAGAACTATGTCTTTGGATTTTGGGGATGGGCATAGGCAGTGGAAAAGGGAAGGGTTTAATGCTTCCATGGAGATAATGGGGATAGGGGAGGATATGGATTCTTTGGATTCGTCATCTAATTCAGTGGCGCCGGAGGTGTCGCTCTTGGCATCCGATGGTGGTGGTGTCATGACAGTGGTTAAGGGATCTAGGGTGTGACATCTTCGAGGGTTAGGGTAGTGAAAGAGAAAATGGATGCGGGGAAGGGTAAGGTTGTAAAAGGAGAATTAAAGGAGGAAAGGAAAATGGCATCAAAGGTTCTAAAGAAGAGGGGGGTAACTGCAAGAAGGTGGATTTTCTGCCTTTAAATGTCTCTGGATTTGAATGGGTTAGTAGTGATATTGTTGAGTTCAGGAGCAAGGTTGGTGAGTCGGTGATCAACGCTTTTATTCAAGGTGGTTTTGTGTCAAATATTTATGAGGCTGACTTATTCTTGTTATAGTCGTGTGATGGGGATGAATTCGTGTATCAGGGTGGTCATCCGAAGTGTTGGAGATTTTTGCAAAGCTACAATGAAGACAAAACAAACATTGTAAAAGAGTTTAGATTTTGATGATGAATGCTTTAGATTTAGTAGCTTGTTTGTGCATAAATTATTTCATGCATTCATGTAGTTAGTTCTTAGCTTGATTCATAAATATTAGAATATCGTTGATCTTGATTCATCTTAGGCATAAATTAAGTCAATCATAAGTGAGATTGATGGTCCTAAAAAGTTTCAAAATCTAACCAAATCTCATTGATGTGTAAAGTGAAGTTAGATATTGAGCTATGAAGTTATTTAATTGATCAAACAGTAGCTATCATTGTTTTAATCGATTAACCAACCTCATATCGATTATCTACTTGATTTAATCTGTTAAATGGAATTCTAATCGATTAAATTGATCATATTGGCTTAGTTCTTGCTGAAGAACAATTTAATTGATTAAGTACTAATGATAATTGATTAAATAGTTCTTATTTGTTCTGGTCTTTTTGGGAAGAACACATTAATTGATTAAAACTTGATTTAATTGATTAAACCAGAGGAAAATGCTTGTCATATAAAAAGAGAAACTCATTTTTGAATAATAACAAATATCACTTTTGAAAGAAAGAAAGTTAGAGTTTCTGGAGAAAAAGGAAAAACACAAAACCTCTGCAACATCAAGTCTCATTACAAAGATCAAAGATCCATCAAGAATCAAATAAAAAGAAATATTTGTTGAAATCACCTTTTATTCATTGTATATACAACTACATTCGTCTAGGTGATATTGTTCTTTATTTTGTTTTGTCAATATCTTGAATAGTTTTTTCAAGGGTGCATTTGTGGGTTGTATATGCATTTGAGTTTTGGTTGTAAACTCTTGTTGATTCTAGTGCTTGGTCCTATTCAAGTTAGGTTTTCCTTGAATTGGAACAACTGGATGTAGCTCAGGTTAAGGGTGAACCAGTATAAATTACAGTGTGTGATTATCTCTTTATCTTTACTCTTTTTACATGTCTTGAATTGCTTCTATTGCATGAAATAAATCTGAAATTGAGCTGAATGTTAATTTGATTTAACTAGCTGGATAAATATTTTAATCTTGTAATAAAAAAAGTAATTGGTGTTGATTTCCAACTGCAAACCAAATTCACATACTTAGCCTTTGTCTAAATATATTTTTTTAATAAAGTTTTCAGAATCTGTTTTCAAAAGAAAATCACAAAAAATTTTGATATTCAATTCACTCCCTTCTTGAATATTGTTTGTAATCATTAAAACGTTTTCTCACAAAGTACCTTCCACTTATGTCTATAGGACTTTCTTCCTCAATCTTGGGGTCACTTACCTTTTTCCGAGTTTGAGTGCGAGTTTCTTAGGTACGCGAATGTAGCACTGTCAGAATTGCATCTAAATAGTTGAGCATTCCTGAGGGCTTTTAGGTCTTGTGTTCTTGTTTAGGTATAGAGGTATCTTTGAATAGGTTTCTTTATTTTATCAAGTAAAGCTTGGTGTGCTAGTAGGTTGGATTTCCTTAAGTGGGATTAATAAAGGGTTGCTTTCCTTATATTCTGGCTCATATAAGTTTAAAAACAAGTTCATGAGGGTGGACTCCATAGATCAGAGGCTTCACTATAACAACATCTTCTTTGAGGCGGATGGGAAGGCAAAGTTCCTTTTTTATTGGCAAGAGAGACCTCGCAAGTTTATGGGAACGAGGGGGAGAGTGGTGACGGACGAGGAGGAAGTTGACATCGCCAAGATCACATCTCTTCCTCGCTCAATAATGGTTCAGACTATCCTTCGTCTTCCCTATGCTCGAGATGTGGAGGAAAAGCTAGAGAGTGCATACTTAACTCTTGTTTATTTGAATTGTTATTCGTGTGTGTTTTCTTTTTTTCATTTCCAACTTGTTTTGGTTGATATTTGTAGAGTTGATGGGGAAACAGAACTAGAAGTCATTGAAGGCGAAGTTCAACGTTGAGCAGGGGAAAGCTGATATGACTGTTGAAGGAGGTCGCAAGAGGAAGCATGGTGAACTAGTTACTAAGATTGTGGGAGGGGTGAGTAAGGTGACTACTAATGTGACCTCGGAGTGTCACATGGTGGTTGAGGAAGAAAGCTCTCTAATGTGGGTGAATTCACCAGCTCGGTAGGACTTATTGAGCCTTCTCCGATAAAAAATTCCTGCCTGCTTTGGGATCGTCTTAGGCTTTGGTTTGTAAGCAGGCAGCCCAATCAATTCTCCTCCTTTCTTTTCCCTTGGATGTGACAAGGGCCTATTCTCACACAACGCGAGAGAAAACTGCTTATAGGTGGTTTCCATAGGGAAAGATCAGAACCAGATGGACAAGCTGAAACATGTGTTGCTGTCAAAGGATTTGAGCTCGCTTTAGAGCGTAGGTTGGAGGGGGTGGATTGTTTTAAGCCTGAAGATGTGTCCGCAGCTGATGTTGTTATTCTAAAGAAAGTTGGTCCTGTAGAGAGCTTTAATTTAGCCCTGGTAATGTTAGAAAGGTCTTAGTGTGTGCTGAGTTATCAGGGGCATAAGAGGGAGACTGTTGTGGGTCAAGTTGCATCTTTGGAGGCGTCTAATAAGCGAAATTAATTTCTTTTTTATGTTAATGTTGTCTGTTTATAAATTACAGTGTATTTTGTTTGTATTTGATGTGAAATTGAAGATTGAAGAAGTTAGAGTTGAGGAGGAAAATGATTTATGAGTTAAAAAATATGCTTTTTGTCACTAATTTTTAACGGTGTTAACCGGAGAATTAATATTAAAAGCAAACTAGGAATTAAAAAAATATTTTTGAATTTTAAGAACCAAAAGTATTTTTTTTAAACTTTAAGAAAAAAAAACTTATTTAAGTCTTAAAAAAATTTTTTAATTTAAAACTATAATTATTATTGTCTATATCTTGTATGCATATACTTTAATTCATTATTTAAAATTTTTATAATTAAATATGTTTGACTTTAAGTAATTTAAAAATAGATGAACTTAACTTTAAGTAAAGTGTCATGAAATGGAAGAAGCATGTATTAAAGATAAGAATAATTATTTAAAATTTATTATCTATCTAGATTTTTAGTTTTAAAATGTGAAATTTCAATGTTAATAGGTTTTTATTTTCTAAGAAATTGTTGTTTAAGTAGAACAAGGATTTATTTATAAAAGTACGTAACTAAAACATGCTTGGTTAATAGAAAATGAATAAAAAATAACGTTGATCCATATAATTTGGTGACGGACGTAATAATGAGAACTGCACCGACAAGAAATTGCCGCGGGGGTCACATCTTAACTTAATGTTTTCCAAATCTACATATAATTTGCGAATTTTCTTATTATTAAAAGGGGGAAAGTAATAAAATAGGAAAAATTCCAAAAAAGACCTCAACTTGTGCTAAAAAGATGACAATTGGTGGTGCTCCTAATGATTGGAGCACATGACAAAGTGGTATGTATCGTTTTTATGGCTGGACTGCCTACCATTTTGCTATCAAACTTTGTTTAATTTGATTCCCATCCTTCAACGTTACAATTGTATAATAACTGCAAAAGATTGACCAGCATCCTACAATGATAACTGTAAGCCTTAACTGCTATTAAATCTTCCCTATAGAATAATTAAAATTATTATCCACATTTAATTTTTGTTATTAATTGATTATTAGTAAAAAAGAGAAACTAGTTGTGACTTGTATTGCAGGTTCAGGTGAAGTTGGCACCCTATTGTTTAGGCCATGAAGTTGAAAAGGAGTTGCCTACCTTAAAGACAAAAGCCCGATAAAATACGTTTGCCCACGCCACACATAAACATATTTTCTATCTTTCAATCTGTGTCCAATTTTCTAATCTTATTAATAAAAAAATATATTACTTAACCATTTTTTTATACATCTTTTATCTTTAAAGTAATTAACTAAATGATATATTGATATAGAACACAATTTGACAGATATGATTTACATCCATATATTATTTTAGGATTAACATCAAAATATATAAAAAGGTTTAGATTAGCAACAACAAAGATCATGGAATTTCTATTTTCACGTGAACAAAATTATAGATTTGTTATCTTTAGCCATTACATTACGGTACATATACATTTGTCGGCGGTTTCAATTAGCAAGTCCTCAATAATTTTAAAAGATGACATATATTATACCCATAAACTTTTACTTTTAAACTCGATGTACATATGATCAAAGTGTAATAAAAAAATTCAAAATCTTTAAAAATAAATTAATAACATCCTTAAGACTAAATGATCGGTAATAAAATGATCGTTATTTCTACATAGCTTAAGTATATTTTAAGTGTTTTTAGCAAAATATAATATATATATATATATATATATATATGTATGTAATTAATGTATGTGTGTGGTGTATTCAATGAGAAAAAAATTTATTATGAGATATTAGAGAAATAAATAATGTACCCCTGTCCAGACCCCATGTCGGGATTACAACTCCAAATGCATCTTGACACCATATCTTGACACCCAACGCTCAACTTGATTATCTCGGACGCTCAACTTGATTATCTCGGCACAAGTCCAAACCTATTTTCTTAAAAAAAGGTAATTAGGGGCAATCCCTTACAAAAACAAGTATAAAATGATAGCTAAACCCACCTCTAGGTATCCAATTATATTCACTCTCATTCTCTCACTCTCTTATTCTGACATTGATTTGGGGGTCGAAGTCTCTTTTATTGGTATTCACATGTCGCCACAAAGCCTTTGGTGCCCAAGACATAGAGATCTCAGGTTCTGCCAAACTCGGTAAGAACATTTGATGTTGTTTGTGGGGACGTAAAAATTACTATGCCCCGACAATATATGGTACAAAACAGGATCAACACATCCTGATCTACCATGAAAGTCCAACTGCACAATCTCTAGAATCAACAATCCAAGGAGGAAAATGACAAAGACAAACACCACCAATAGAACAACTCGACCCGAAATGTCCAAAATGACGAAACCAAGTATCTCCATCAAAAGAGCTCAGCACAAGGCACACACAACAATGAAACCTCTCAAAATAACCACACATAGCAAATCTCTCTCTCTAAAGCATTCGCCATAGGAATCTCTAACCTCTCTCAGTTTTGTTTCTAATTAATTCAATTTGATTTTGTATTGTCTAACAATTTGCTTTTACATGCAAAAGTTTTGTTCTTTATTTTCTTTTCGTTGTTTTGTGTTATTTTCTATATTGTTTCTTGTTATTATTATTGTTGTCCTAACAATGGATGTAGGATATCTTTGAATTCTTCTTACTCAATCATAAAAAAAAAAAATTTATTGGCATGGAACAACCACATACTCATATCTGGAGGGATGGATGGTGTGATTATAAACAATGATGTAAGATAATGTATTGTAGAAACCTATAGAGGGCATCGACAAGAGGTTTGTGGTCTGCAATGGTCACTTTCTATTTCTAAATTAGTCAATGAAGGGTGCCAATCTACTTTATATCTAGGACAAAATGAGCCATATTTATTACTTGACCCTTATTACTATATATAATTTTAAATATTTTTCTCATTATCTCTTTAACCAAATATTATCTGGGTTAAATTATACTTTGTGCCCCTTTATTTTGGTACTTGTGCACATTGTGTCCCTTCATTTTTAATTGCACACATTTTGCTGCTCCCTTTAATAAATTGCTTACATTTTATCCATTTGTTAAATTCAAACTATTGATTGTTAAATTTGGAACATTGACTTGCCATATGTCATTATTGTATGGCGTGACACTATGATTTGGTGTTAACATTTAGAGAGGAAATTTTGCACTTCTTCATGCCTTCCGTGCTTGAAAAAGACTTCTAACATACAGACAAACACGAATTTAGATGGAAACATCTTTGATGACATTGCCTTGAGAAATAGTAAAGTATTATCGCCACTTCTACTATTTGACAAGTTTTCAATAAATAGATTAATAAAAGGTGGTTCTCATTAAACACAATATATTTAAAGCATCTGGAAACCCTCTGTGAATCAATAACTTAGTTACTAGTAGTTTATAAGTAGAATGCTAAGGCTTTAACTACTTTTTATTCACCAGTCGATAAAGAATATTGCTTGCATCTACCGCCCGATTCATTTAGCAATATGAATTCATTAAAACATCAAAAGCATAGCTTGCAGAAACAAACCCCTCTTTGTCAATCATCTTTCCAAAAGATTCACTTCCATAAACTGAAGTAAAACATGTTAACATGCAATAACACAAACTTTCATCTAGAGGAGAACCCATTCTAAGCTAATTACCTTAGTGGAATTAAGTAGTTTGTGATTAAGGTCCAATACAAAGACACAATTTAGCCTATTATCTTTCCTTGTTATCATTTTTAGAACAATCAATTATTTCTGCTACCATAATTACAGGCCCAAAACAAGGTACCTCAGCAGTGTATAAGTATACATGATATTGTACCTCAACGACACTCTATTTGGTGGACTTCTCAGAGAATCTCACCTATTTTCCCTAGTAAGTACATTATGTACCTCTTAAGCCCAGGCTTAAAACTCTGGAACTCATCAAATTGGCACCTTCCTAGAGCTCGGCAACAATAAACTCGACACCTCCTTTGAGCTCAACAACTCGTAAACTAAACACCTCCCAAGAGCTTGGTAACTCGTCAATTCGACACCTTCCCAGAGCTCGGTAGCTCGTCAACTTGGCACCTCCTTAGAGCTCTACAACTTGGAACCTCCCTAGAGCTCGATAACTTGTCAACTCGAAACCTCCCCAGAGCTCGACAACTCATCAACTCGGCACCACCCAGAGCTTGATAACTCAACATTCTCTGTTTGATGGGATACTCTTTCCCCTTCTTAGCACTCTTTGTTTGATGGGATGCTCTTTCACATTTTGGCACTCCCTGTCCAACAGGACATTCTTTGTTCATATAGGCACTCTTTTTCCAATGAGACATTTTTTGCCATCTCGACACACTTTGTTCGACGGGACACTCTTTGCCTATCTCGACACTCTCTATTTGACAGGACACTCTTTGCCCATCTAGACACTCTTTATCTGACGGAACGCTCTTTGACCATCTCAACACTCTCTGTTCGATGGGACACTTTTTGCCAATCTCAACACTCTTTGTTCGACGGGACATTCTGTGCCCATCTTGACACTCTCTGTCTGATGGGATACTCTTTGCATGTCTCAACACTCTCTGCCTATGTGAGGTAGTCTTAACACGCACTTCCTGCCTAAAAACGACACTCGCTACCTTGCATATCCAAAATAACAATCAAGATGAAACGTGTGCACACACATTATCATAGATTCTTTGGTCTTCCCTTGACTAGTCGACCTCAATGCTATGAGGGCATATGTACTCCCGCCCCGACCTCATGTCAGGACTGTAACCCCAAACGTACCACGACACCACTTCTCGACACCCAATGCCCACCTCGGCATCATGACGCATGTCCAAGCTCATATTCTTAGAAAAGGTAACTAGGGAAAACCTCTACAAAAACAAGTATAAAAAGAATAACTAAACTCATAACTAGGTATCCAATTCTATTCACTTTTATTCTCTCACTCTCTTATTCCGACATTGACTTGGGTGTTAGAATCTCTTTTGTAGGTATCCATTATTGTTATGAAGCCTCTGGTGCTCAAGACTGAGATATCACAGGTTCTACCAAACTCAGTAAGAACAGATAATAAGTGTAACATTAAAAATAACTACTCAGATTAAAATAACCTACTTAAAGATATTCCATACTTCCTTCACCGTAACTTATCACTTAATGTTGAGGATGAAAGTAAGTTACGGTGTAGGAGACACATTATATCCTTCAATGAGTTATTTTAATATGAACTATTATTTTTAATCTTATACTTATTATTTCTACTCCTCTCATCTCTTGTAATAAACCTTTTTTCTCATTGAATATACCTTTTATATATAGATTCGGCACATGGTGAGTGCAAGAAGTAAAAATAACATTGAGCAGTTATCCTAAGTTGTTTTTTCCTTTTCTGTTTGCGGTCATGTGAATTATTTTTTATAATTTTTTTTATTTTCTATGTAGATGATTAAATGACATTTAGCTTTAATTGATTGAGACAGATAAAAAAATGAATTTTGGGGATAAACAATGAGAATGAAAATAAATTACAGTGTAAGAGGTACATGATATCTTTAAATATATTTTAATATGAATCATTATTTTTAATCTTACACTTATTATTTCTATTCCTCTCATATCCTGTAATAAACTTTTTTTTTTCTCATTAGACATAACTTTTATATATAGATTTGGCAAACGGTGAGTGCAAGAAGTAAAAGTAACATTGAGCCGGTATCCTCAGTTGGTTTTCCTTCTCTGTTTTCAGTCATGTGAATTACTTTTTATAAATTTTTTTTTTATTTTCTATGTAGATAATTAAATGACATTTAGCTTTAATTGGTTGAGATAGATAAAAAAAAAAAAAACGAATTGGGGATAGACAATGAAACTAATTAATGTACTCTGCCATTATTGGCTGGTGTTGCCTTTCTAGCTGGATATCATAGCCAAGTTTTAATTTGGTCGCTAACTCGAGTGATAGATATAGTAGAACTTATCCAGCTAAGACTTGGCAAATTGAATACAGGATTGAAATAATATATTTCGTTGTAAAGATATACTAACTCCAGCTTGTCTAAAGATTCTCCAACCTTAAATTGGGCACACAAAGAAAACACCTTTTGTCACATGCAATAAATAATCAAAGTGTACAAAAAACAGCTTTTGATGACACAGATCAACAAAAATGACATACAGGATTTTTATATAAAGCTACTTGTTCGATAAAAGAATCATTAAAGTAGTTCTTTTGTTTTTACCAAAGAAGAATTTATTAGAAAGAACCCAAGTGTAAGAATATAACTATGTTTTTCATGGAAAATGGAGACTAAAAAAAATTAGTGGTGCATGAAAATGAAAAAAAATAATATTTCTTTAGTTTGATGTAGAAACAAGTAATAAGGAATCAACAATGGGTGAATTTCACTATTCAGATTAATCAGAATAAGATTGAATGTGCTATTTTTATTAAAATAATCAAAATACTATTATTATTATTTAATAGTGATGAGAAGAGAGATAGAGAGTTTAGAAAATTATTAGTGGCAATAAATGAGAAGAAAAAGAATAAGAAGAGAAATGAAAAACATATTAAATTATAAAATATCTCTAAATTAAATTTAGTTTAACAAAAAGAAGTTATTGATATTTTTGTCCGACACTTTTGGTATAGTGTTCAATAAAAAATATGTGAGAGTATGTCATTCATGAAACAACACCGGAGAAAGATTTTGTTATGTAGTGAGTATATTAATTTATAAAAAAGTTAAAAACATATAACGTACCATGGCAATCAATTAGTTGAAAACATAATATACTATATAATACATGTGTTGTATGATTAAATTACAAAGGAACAAAGATGAATTAATAACAAATTGCGTGTTACTCCTATCGTAAGTTGTTTTTTTTTTTTTTTCCAGAAAAATTGAAATATCTGGACCATTGATATAAGTTTAAGTTTATGGAATGAATGTAGTATGCAATTGTTTTCATTTTGAACAAAATAACGCATATAATAGATATAGTTAACAAGAATCAGAAATAGCAAACATAATTGTTGGAATTAGAGTGAGGTAGTGGGAATAATAACAAACATATATATAAGTTTATGAAAAGTGACGTTAAATAAAGGAAAGAAGAAATAGAATTTATACATGTAGTGGAGATTAATTTGTGTTACTAGATCTATGTGAAATACATGTAGAATTTTTGTGTGGTAGCATGGATGTGTTGTTAGTTGTTAGTCCTTGTGCGGAGTGAGTTTGCAAAGTCCAAAACTGAGGTTGTCTACTAACCAAGACATCTAATGCCTCGTTCATCCAAGGATGAGGACACACTTGTTTTGCTTGATCAATTGTCATCTTCGAATTGAAGCATGCAGGGTGGAAGCAAAGCATTAGGAGAGAGAAAAGATAATTAAGCGATGGAATTAATTAGGAAGAGAGACAGAGACATATGTAGGTACCCATGTTCGTTTTCGAATGTTCTTCTCTGGCCAATTGTCTAATTGCTTCTTGACAAGCAAAGGGAACATATATCCCTCATGTAGGGTGTCCTGGCGTTTACTTTTGTAAAACCATTTACCCAATTTACTCTGCATGCATGGAAAAAGAGAGTAGGTAATTAATAAAGAAAGGTGCAAAGAATGAATATATGGCATGAGTAAAATGTGAGATTGTAACTTCAACGTTGCCGGTGACCCCAGCTTCCTCTATGGTCTCCCTTAAAGCAGCTTGCTCCATGGATTCGTCGATCTCCCAACCTCCCTTGGGGAATTGCATTCCGGTGCCGTTTTGAGCACTAATGACCAGAACCTCTATCTCCTTCTTCTTCTTCTTCTGCCTCTTGTATCGATACGGAATGCATCTGTTGATTTTGTAATGGTTTTGAGTTTTGAGTTTTGAGTTTTGAGTTTTGAGTTTTTGAGATTGAAATGCAGAAATATAAAAATATAGCTTACCCCACAACTTGGCGACAACCATCGTCGTAGCGTTGTAGATGTCTGCCGGTGCGGGCTACGAGGCACATCATATTGTCCAGTTGCTCCTCAACATTTGTTTGAGGAAACAAACAGTAGGGATAATTTAAAAGGTACATTCCTTGAGCAGAAGACACCCATCATATTCACGATCACGCACCCGCACCCGCACCCGCACCCCTTATCAATAGCCTATGCCCAAATCCCTAAATAGCTTCCTCTCTTTTCTATTTATGCTCACTTCGCTCCCCACATTTACTTTCGTTACTCCGCACACATTCATTAATTCTTAATTTCCATTAACCCCACCCGTTCCTTCCTAATTATATATATCCGTATTTTTATACAAAACTCATGGGAATAAATTTGGATGATACAATTTTCTATCAATCGTTAATAATTACACTTCAAAATAAAAAGTTCTGATTTTTTTTTTATTTTTTTTAAAAAAAACATTTACATGACTTCTACATTTTAATCGTAACCCCTCTCTGTCTCTCTATACATATAAACATATCATTGGTCCAAGTAGATTTAGATTTGAATATTCTAAGTAATATTTTGGATATATAACACTACGATTGACAAAACAAATATATCATATCATCGGCTAAATTTTTCAACAAGGATCTCAAGCAGAAAAATTAATGAATATCTTTAATCAACGAGAAAATAAATAATGTTATATTTGTTAAGTATACCTATACTTAGAAACTTTTGGGAAATACCAAAATGTGCTATATATATAGGACCCATTTTCAATAAGGACCGAAGAAGCATTGAACTAAAATATGGATAACATGGGCTGGTTTTAAGCTTAGTACGAAGAATAGTAATCTACGGTTCAGTATTATTAGAAAGGACTTAATTTTTTTAAAAAAAGTCTATACTAAAGTTTATTTTATATATGTTATTTTTATAAATAGACTGTAATTATTGTCTTATTTTAAAATGTGAAAATAGGTTGAACTTGACAAGTTTTTTTTTTGGCAGAACTTGACAAGTTTTTTTTTTTGGCAGAACTTGACAAGTTAATCCACTAGGAACGCTCACATATTAGTTCAAATAAAATACACAACTTCTTTTATTAATTTGATCCAATTAATTATAGATTTTAATTGGTTCGGATTAGGAAATTCTTTAGTTTGGAAAAATTATTATTAAATGATTTTGAACTACTATGTTATCCATAATTTCAAGTGGTGTGAAATATATATTTGTTAGGACTATAAATATGTGGTGATCTAGGACTATATAATAATTTTTTCTTAAATTGAACCCATAAAAAATAACTGAATTTGTTTGAATTAATTAAGTACTGATTTGGCAAGTTTTAAATATTTTAGTATTTAAAAACTAAAAAACTCATTTGGTTACTATTTGTTTAAAACAATTTCCGAAAACAATTTTGGTTTTTAAATTTTAAAAAACTAAAAAATAGAAATAACAATAAGTAGTTTTGCTTTTCATTTTTCTATTTTTGTTTTAAAAACTCAAAATACAATAAGAATATATTGTTTTTTGCTTTTTATTAATGAAATTTAAGTAAATATGAACATTTTTTTTTTCATTTTCACATCTTCAAAACAATTTTTAAATAACACTTGTCAAACACAATTTTTTTTTTCTTCCAGAAAATAGTATTTGAGAACTATTTTTGAAATTATTTTTCAAAAACTAGAAAACAAAACCAAATCAATCAAACTCTAAGTGACCAGATTTATGCAAATTATACATGAAGCATTGAAGCACAATAAAACACCAATTGTTGAGTTCCAAAAATGAAAGCCAATCCTACCAACGGAGGAGAATTTCTCCATGCACCCTCATAAGTTCTTCTTACTCATCCATAAATTTTTAAAATGGCATAAAGGTCTTTAATGAAAAAAATTAAAATTTAATTACCACCCCACACCCTTCTATTTCTGTTTCTCTTTTGTCTGCACCTCTTTCTCGTTTCGTAACTCTCTCATTTGCTTCTCTTGCACGACTTCCTTTTTCTTCTCAATTGAATTAGTGACTTTCTCTTCTTCTTCTTCTTCTTCTTCGTGCGTTTGTGTTGTGTTCATGTCGTCTACGTTTGCTTTGTTCTTCCCTGTTAAGGTTTGCATTTATCTTATATCGGGTACATTATGAAATCAGGTTTTTGCAAAATCTTTTACAAGTCCAGACACTCCTATCTAGACTTGTAAAAAAATTGAGAATAGAGAATAGAGAACGTAATAGCGAGAAAGAAGTGGTTTTATAATTCTTCCTCGATTCATATCAAGCAAGTGTATTGCAATGCATAATCAAAGCGACATTGTTGGGCAATGAAAGTAGCTGAGGAAGTCTTGGGTCTATGAACTCTAAGACTTGAATCGTGAGTCTTTGTTAGTTTGCTCAATGGATTCATGGCTCAAAGCTGTTGAAGGTAACGAATCTCACTTCCAGATTTCTATCTTACGATTCTACAATTTTGCTTTTGATTACTTTGAGTTTCATTCATATCTATTCACATGTAAAATTATTTTCGTTAAATGTTTAATGAAGAAGGTAGAAGAAAGAGGTGTAGGAGACAAAGCTCAGAGAAGGAGTATCCAGAGGAAGAACAATGAGAAAAGAAGTTAAGTTATTTTTTAACTTAGAGGTATTTTAGATTTTTTCTACATTTGTGGAGCTGCAAGGAGAAGTATGGGGTGTAGGGAGAAATTCTCTCAATGGAGCAACCCTTGATTTACTTGTTGAGTTTTGAAACAAGCATTTTTTTGGACAGTTTCTGTTAGCACCCCATACTTTGCTATTAGCGTCCCCACAACGTTTAAATAATATGAAAAACTTCAACATAATTTCACCCTATTCTAACCTATGTTTAGCTTGTATATTCTGGATTAGTTGATCTAGAATCTATTATGTTGATCCAGATTAATGCAGTAATAGCTAATAGCCAATTGTATTCTAGATCACTTGATCCAAATTTACATAATATATTCTGGATCAACTAATTTGAAATATATTCTGTTAATTCTAGATCAAGTGATCCAAAATTATAACAACACTTGCCCATTTTTATTCTGGACAAGTGCATCTGGAATTATATATACTATCATTTCGGATTGAGTCATCTGGAAGTGTTTTATACCATATTTATGTTCTGGATCAAATGATTCATAACATTAATTATTTTGTGTTATAGATTGATGATTTGAAATACTATTAGCCTTGTGCTACTATTACATTATAGATCACATGATTCAAAATTAACATAATGTATTTCAAATTAACTTATTTAGAATATACACCTAAACATAGGTTAAAACAAGGTGAGAATATGTTAATGTTTTTCAAATTATTTTAAACTAGAGGAGTGCGAGAACCAAATGATTGGTGCTAAAGAAAACTGCTGGATTTTTGCTTTAAATTTCAAGCAAAGTTTGTGAAACCAGGGATCAATTTACTTGTTGAAGACTTGAAGTAGATCTCTTGATTTTTTTTCTTTTCTCTTTCACTTATTCATGTACTCTGGTGAGAAATTTTTGAGTTTAACAAATTGATTATAGACTTAATATTTTTTAAATCTGGGACCATGTGATTACAAATTTAAAATATGTGAGATAATTTTAAGTGTTATTGTTTTATACTTTATTAACCAAAACACAAACGATGTTACGTTTGTGTATTCATATTTCTATTTTGATATGATATAATAATTTAGAGTTTTAATTTAATATATTTTGTAATAACATGATAGAATATAAATAATTCACTATATAATTTTGTATATAATAATTTTAGTTTAGTATGTTTTGAAATATATTTTGTTAATTTTTATATTTCTTTGTTTATAATAATTAATATGATAGAAACATGTGAGATCATCAACGAATATGTTAGACTTATACCTACACACACTAGAGAGTTTGAATATTAAAATTCAAAATGTTGTCATACTTGTATATTTGTATTTTTATTAAAAATATTTATTATTAAATGGATATATATATATATATATATATATATATATATATATATATATATATTAACAGTGTTCAAAGAAGACTGATTTGCGAAAAGATAAAACTTGTGAAGACATGCATTTATTAATGTGGGAGAAGTTATATCTGTGAGATTGAGAAAAGTTATATAATATTTAGAATGGTAGAATAATTATAAAGTATGGACACCAAAAGGTCATATTTCCATTATATAATATATAATATAATATTATAGATTATAAACAATAGGACAATTATGTAGGATGAATATCAATATTTTAAAATAGTATTTTTCTTAAAATTATAAGGTTTATTTAATTGTAAAACCTATATATGGGGAAAGGAGAAGTCATATGTTCGAATCTCACTTTTAACAAAATAGTTTTTTCTTTTTCTTTTTTAAAAAGGGTAGAATAGGTATTTTCAAAAATGGATATCAAAAGGAGAATTCTCTTTTATTAATAAGTATAGATATATAATATAATATTATAGATTATAGACAATAGGACAATTATGTATGTTGAATATAAATATTTTAAATTAATTTTTTTCTTAAAGTTATATGATTTATTTAGTGACAAAGTACACATATGGGAGAAGGAAAGGTCATAGGTTCAAATCTCTCTTTCAACAAAGTATTTTTTTTCTTTTTTAAAAATGATAGAATAAGTATTTTGAAAAGTAAACATAAAAAGAAGAATTTCTTTTATTAATAAGTATAGATAATAAAAGATTATAACTTCTTTTATAATTTTATTGTAAAAATAATTAAATTTTTCTATAATTTTTAATAATTTTTTTTATAATTTGTTATTGTTATTTTTTCGCAAAAGACTGCTTTTGTTATTTTTGTAAGCAATTACATATAACTTATTGTCTTTTTTAACAGATTGTTATTCATTTGAAAATTAAAAACGGGTTATTGCTTTTTTGTTGACACTTAATTTATTTAATTTTATTTTTTTAATTTTTGAAAATAATTTTAAAAAATAGTTTTTAAGATTTTTTTTATCAAGAGAAAAAATACTTGCTTGACAAATATTATTTAAAAAATATTTTGAAGATATGAAAAATGAAAAAAAGTGTCTATATCTATGAAAATGTCATTAATAAAAAAAAATCAGAATCAACCTAGGATGTGTTTAGCAAAACTAGCTAAAAAGGTAGCTGCAAGCGGAAAAGGTAGTTGAAAATTAAAAAGATAGTTGTAAGTGTTTGGTGAACAATGAGATATTTAAAAAAATATAATATAAATTGATTACATATTTAACTTATAATTATTAGATTAACATACCATATTCACATTCAATGGATGAAAGCCTCTGTTTTTAACAAAAGAATATAAAACTATCAAACAGAAAGAGAAATTAGAAGTTTTTGCTTTATGAAAGTGAGAAGGGTAACTTTGTGTTTTAAATTTAATTACAAATCATATGACCAACATGTGACTTGATTTGCTTAACACCGTTTGGGAAGGAATGAGTATAATTGTAATGAGTACGTCGTAAAAATAAGGGGTATTTGTGTTGTTAAAAAAAAATGGGATACATTTCTAATTACACTAAATTTAAGGGGGTCACTACAAAGAAAATTACCTATACCTACAGAAACTTTTACCTACAGATATGATTTAGTGTAGGTAAAACTAAAAAAAAATATCTACTTACACATATTAGTATGGGTAAAACACTAATAATATTATGACACATCATATTAATTGTAGGTAAAAACTATAAATAGTTTTAGCTATACATAGTTGGTGTTGGTAAAATCTTAAAAGACTTCTACTTACAAATATTTGGTTTAAGAAAAAGTCTAAATAACTTAGTTAGATATACCTACACATAAATAACTGTAGGGGAAGCTAAATAGTAAAATGTTTATTTTATTTTCTGCTCCCTGAAGCCATTAGGGTATTCTCAATGTGCCCTAATATCTTTTGGATATGTCTTTTCTCTGGTGTTCATTACTTGCACCAACTACAAATAACTGAAATTAGACATGTTAACATCTTACCACCATTTTTTTCTTTCTTCATTTTCTCTTTTATGTCATCCTATCTGACTTAGTCTTCTAGGTTTTCCTCTTTTCCTAATTTCACCATGTTTTTTTGTCTCCCCATCTTCGATTAGGGTTTTGTGACTATGGTTATGCTCCGGCAAGTCCAGCTAGTGGCGGCAACATCCACGAAAGCGGCGATTGTAATCCCTACTCTACCATGTGCCACCACAGTTACACGATCTCATCCAATTCAGTTGGACTTTATTCTCTATCTGCTACACGCATTCAATTTCGAGTCCTTTTGACGACACAATTTCGTCTAGTGGAGCTCGTCTGTCACCACTGCCGTGTACCTTCTCTTGCAATGCCAACACAAAGTTGTTATTGGTTGGCATTATTGCCGATGGACAGAATGGAGCAACAGAGCAAAATCACATCAGAGTGTTTTTCTACCAATCAGAGCCAGAATGGGTAAATGTGGTGTCACTTTGTCCAACCAATGTTCAAAATAAATGGTACTTTTAATTTCTAAACAAAAATCCGATAATAAGAAATCAGATACCACACATAAGGACTATCATATATTATTGCTATTAGCATCACATTGCATTCTCTGTCATCTTATTTTTTATGTTAACAATTCCATAGAGGCATTTTAATTAATGTCTCATAGCAATTCCACAGTTACTTTTTATTATTACATTTAATTAACATCATAACAATTATACAATAAATGGCTATATTATTGGATGTCATGGGCATAACTTATGTTTGCACTCATTAGGTGTTTTACTGGATCTTGCCTTAGATGCTGTCAAAACAGTTTTAATTTAGTTTGAATTAGATTTATTATGTTGTTAGTGGATTGATCCTATTTTAAATTCAGTTTTGAATGAGAATTATTGTGTTGCATTGAATTCAATTAAATACAACTTACCTCCTTTCAGTTATTTCAATTATGTCTATGTTGAAACATACTTCTCCTTTTTCCTTAAAAATATAGACCAAAAAGATTATGAAATTACCCTTGCAAATTCAATCTTCACATTTTTCCATACAAAAATATTGGTCACACTGTGTGTATATTGCGTGAGTCATTCTTTGTGTCTATATTGCTCTCATGTGACTAGAACTAATCATATTAGTGTCCTTTCTTAATGGACCTTCTTGAACTGCTTTAAAGATCTCTTCATAGTTCTAAAAGGTCTAGTCAGTGAGCATAAAATTTGCTACCTTATCACATTGGTTTAGTAGCAGTTTTGGAGCTTTTCCAACCATGAATTGAACTCGATGATAATCTAGTCATAATCAAATTCTAATAGACCATTATGCTCAGATTTTGATTTTAGCTTTGATGTTAAGTTTTGGTGGCTATTGCTGTTTTTATTTTTCTTTATTTCCTCATTCCTTGTAGGAAAAAATGGATATTTCTATTTTATATCACTAAGTTTTATCCAGCAAATCTTACATTCCTAATTTTATTTTTTTTCAATATTTCTTCACGGTGTATTACAAACTCATTGTGAACTTTCTCGTCCATTCACTATGTGATTCCTCATGCATTTGCTTTTTCTCTATTTCTAATAAACCAGGTTTGGTTGTTATTATATTTTTGTTGAACAAAAGATAAAAAAAGAATAAGAAACTGACTTTTAATTTTGTTTTGAGTCTTTCAAGCATTGTCTAAACCCCTTTTTAAAATATTTAGGTAACATCCTTATAGAATCAAAACAAAATAAAAACTTTGTTAGTACCAAATAGAAAACAAAAATTTATTAAAGATTCAACACAAAATTCGCTTAATATCAAGGATTCCAATTGTGTAACATAGTAGCTTCATAATGTTTCCCTCCAATCTATGTTAATTCTCAGTATTTATTCTATTGTTGTAGCTTTCAAAGATCAGCATGCCGAGTATATTAGCAACATCTATATTTACAGCAGAGTGGTAAGACTGTGGCATTCTCTAGGAATGCTCTATTTTTGCTTCTTCTATGTTTAACTTCAAGGATATGCGTGTGATTCTTATAGAGCTTAATTTCTATCTAACCTATTTTTTAGTTACTTTTCCCTCTATTTCTGTAATTATTATAAAAAGGGTTATCCTAGGTACCTCAGGAGACCAACTTAATACACCATAAAATAATTGAGGTGCTTATCCTCATTAGCTAGGACCACTTTATATATTGTAAAAATTGGGTTCTACTGATCTTTGAACTCTAAAAATACGTGAGCCTGTTAAAATATAAAATCGTAAGTGAAGTACCTAATGTATGTGTTAAATCTGCCACTGTCCAAACAAAGAACATGTGAGATTGGGTAGGTCATAATTTTGTTCTACCATTTGAATTTCAATGGTGTGCAAAGTGGTTGCCTTGGAATTTTGAACGTAACCTTGATACGTTTTTTTGAATATCAGTCCTTTCTGAATTTAATTTTTGAATGCATCAACTTTCATGTGTAGGTAATGTTGGACTTTTTCTTCATGTCCATCTTGCCTTTACGACGGTGGATAGAGTTTGTTTAACAAAGAAGTATTAGAGAAGATACATAATTACATACAACTTTGAGCATTCTTGTTCTAGCTAGTAGTGGGTTTACATGATATTATTATGGTCCTAGTAACCGGTATTTAAATTCCTTATTTTTCTTGTGAACTTCCAAAGTTTCTTTTTTACACTCAAATATAAATTCTTCATTTTCTTAAGGAACGTATTATGCCTTTTTCTTCCTTTCTCTTTCCTTTCTAATTGTTATTGTTCCTCCAAAAACTTAAAGTCCTTCTCCATTGGATCAATTTTTCAATTGGTTGTTCAGTTAAACTTTGTTATATAGTGGTCAAGTACAACCAAAGCATTGTATCCATGTTTTTTCCCTTGTCTTCCTTTTTATAATCTAGATCTAATAATTTCCGTTAGTATTAATTAACAATCATTAACTGTAATTCCTTAAATAACAGAAACTAATAGAAATTTGCCCATTATGCTTACCTAACTGTTTCCTCACCAATAGATTTTCATCCTTTAGACTTGAGATAAGCGTTGTTCTTCTTGATCAACCATTCTGAGGTTAATACCCAAGCTTCTAATAGTTTACAGTGACCAACCGACCAAGTGTTGATATTTTCCATGTCAGTTGTCTAAGGATTTGCTTGTAAATCTTAACACCAACAAGTCAAAGCATTTTGTTGATAGAGCAAAATCAATAAAATTTTCAACATAGTTTATAATACCACCAAATTGGCATACAATACACCTGGTGACACTTGAAAATATGATGAATTATATGTAAAAATATGGTTACATTTAGAAGACAAATGATTAATAATTTTGAGGTTATTGACTATAACATGTGATTAATTACGTGTAAAAATATGGTCAAGATTATTAATTGTAATGTGGTTAATTACATGAAAAAATATGATTAACCTTATATAAATAAATACAAGTCGTTAATAGTTTTATGATATAATTATAGCAATCAACCACATGTAAAAGTAAAATATTAACCATTTTTATATATAGCTAACCATATGGACACTAGTTTGATATTTTAGGATGTGCGAATATCACTATTGTATATAATATGATACTTGCACTTACAAGGATACACATTCATAAAATTAACCGCAATTAAGAAAGGAACTTATGGTGATAGTTTAGAGAAGCATGTGTAAGGTATATAGTTATCATTTAGTTGTCTTTTATAGCTTTCTATTTTTATAATCTCCCTTTATCTCTCCTCCTAGATAGTCCCCCTTCTCTCAAATATTTGTGCGCATAAAATTAACCAGTTATCACATTATCGAATGGTATGGGTTGACGGGGATAATTTCCTCTTACGATCATTAGGCATCAAGATTTCTAATAAGTATTCCAGATATACTGGTAAAATATTAGAATCCAACTTGTTTGCTAATACTTTTCTTTTCCTGCTTTAGATCCTGGAAGATTAATGACAAAGTATTATTTGGATTTGAGACTCCTAAAGTTTAGAATATCAACTTCATGTTGTGTGCTGTGCAGCAGAAATTGCATGTGTCAAACTTCCTAAGTTGATCGTACACGGCCATATAAGAACATTATCTCCTCCCTCCCTTTATTGCTTTTTACACATATGTTTTTATTTATTTACTTTATTCTTTATTTGTAAATTACATTTCAAGTCATATATAAATGACAGTAGTAATTTGTTTATTATTCATTAGACAAAAACAAGTTGTATCTAATTAAAAATACCATAAATATACAGGGTTAAGTGTACCTTTTCACAATTATTTTTTAAGTGGATTACTGATATTGAGAAATGAGTACAAAGTGATGAACGAGAATGTTAAAGTGAAGAGTGTATAAAGTGACTTCAATTTAATAATATCTAATAAAAAAATAATGAAAATGATCAATTCTCTTTGGAATATAAAATACATAAGAGATAGATATTTAATTTCTCATTACATTAGATGATGATGATGATGATGATAATAATAATAATAATAATAATAATAATAATAATAATAATAATAATAATAATAATAACAATAATAACAATAATAATAATAATAATAATAATAATAATAATAATAATAATAATAATTGTATATATCGCTTATGTGACTTTTACCTACATTTTGATTTAGTAGCTATAAGTTAATGATTTTTACCTACAACCTTTATTTGTAGGTATATGTTTATATTTTTTTACCTACATTTCTTGTCTATAGTTACAATGTAGTAATTTTTTACTTACACTTTGAGATCATAAGTATAAGTTAATACTTTTACCTACAGTTGGAAGTCGTAGGTATAAATTAATGACTTTTACCTGCACACATTGTAAATTGTAGGTATTACTAATAGTGATAGTTAGATATGACAGTAGGTAAAAAATAATCTGTAGGTAAAACCTATAGTGATAGAATATTATCTAATCCTATACCCTCCCCTTAAAGTTGACGGAGTGCAACTCTGCAGGTCAAAGTCTTGTATATATTTACCTACACTTTTTTAATTTTTAGTGATAATTTTTGTCTGTAAGTACATGTCATTTTTCTTGTAGTTGCATTTGTAGTTACCTTATGTTATTTCTTCTTTCTATACCAAACTAAGGGTATAATTAGTAAAAGATAATTAATGTAGTTTTGAAAAAAAAACTTTCTAAAATGTGAGTTTTTTTAAAGATAAAAATTAATTTTAAAAGAATAATAATAAGTGTGGTTGTAGACAAATCACATTTGGATCATATAAAAAATTGTTACAAAATGAGGAGAAGCAACACAAAAGAAGAAACAGAGAAGTGAAACAACATAGGAAGAAAAGGAGTAGAAGTACACCCTCATTTTAAAATTTTTTCTTGAGATTAGAGAAAGGAGACTCATTCTTAACTAATACATCATTTCAAAATAAGTTAAGAGATGGAAAAAAATTCCTTATATCTTAAGCTTGTGAAATTGATATCTACAATAATTATATTTTACCCACTAGAAATAAATTTTTTATAGTTTGCATATTGGAGATACGTATATCCATGATATATTTAGTATTATAAGTTTTATTATAATATTATTTTAAATTTAGTAAATCTTATGTTGTTTATTTTTCTTAAATTCTTAATATATTTTTTTAGTTTTTTTTATCAGCATTACTGTTTAAATGTCAAAAAATAACAATAATAAAACTCTTACAATCTGTATGGAGATCTACAAGACTGTGGCTTCTACCACATAATTGTGATTGATTCGCATATACAAGTCACATCTCTAGACACGAACCATGTTGGCAAACTAAAGTCTAGAGTATCCTAAGATAGTACAACTAAAACAACTAAAGCTTCTTTTTTGGATTTTTTTTGTTGTTGTTCCTTGCTTTTTCTTATTTTTGTCTCTATTTCTTCGAGCTGTTTTTTCTATCTCTGGGTCAAATGCTAATTGATCTTTAGAAACCTGACCTCTTAAGAACATAAATCAAGACAGCTCAAGCAAGGGTTAGTGAAAAAAAAGAAATCTAAATAAACTATCTAATAATAAAAAAATATTCATAAAGCTGAATGGGATAACTTTAAAAATTTCAAAAGAAAACCGTTCCCCGGCAACGACGCCAAAAATACTTGTTGGATCTTTTGGCAAGCATACCAATAGTCAACTGTAGTATAATGATTTTCAAGTAAAAGTGTCGATCCCACGAGGAACAGTTTCAATGAAATAGATAATTTTATCTCAAACAACATATATACAGGAATATTCAATCTGATTCATAGTGGATTTTGATGATTTATACTACGTTGCATGAAAGTAAAATAGTAACAGTAAGTAAGTTTAAGAAAATTTGATATGAGAAGTTGGGATTGAATTCATCTATCTCACTCATCTGCAATCTAGATGAATATAAACATATAGCATATGAAATTAGCAATATTGATGCAACACACAGAAGTCATTTATACCAATTCCTTGCGTATAAAATTCATAAGATCAACTCCTTGAATATTGATTCCTCACATATCCAACAAACTGTCCAGCATTATATTCAGGTGTTATAAGCAATTGATATACTGAAATCCATTCCTAGCATCACAGTATATCAAGTATCTTTGTTCAGATCAGATTTTTAGAATTATTTTCTAGTCTCATCCAAAATTCACATTCATGAAACTATTGATCAGATAGAATCAAGCATTAAGAGCAAAACAAAAATACCAATCTTGAATTAAAACAGAACTGCTATAAAGAAATATCACCAGTTACATCCGAGTTCGAATCGATTACATTCAATCCCAAGAGAAAAGGATTAGCCACTCATGGTAGCTATTGACAGTCTAAGAGATGAAGAAGAAGATCCTACAACTGAGGTTGAAGAATAACTCTTTCAATGCTCTGTGATTTGATTCCATCCCCCCTCCTTTCTTTCTTCCTGATCCATAAGTATATATACTGCATGAACTCTCGCTTAAGATAAAATATTCTCGCTTAAGCTAGAAAGTACTTCATGGTGAAGAAAGGTCATTCTCGCTTAAGCTAAAATATTTCTAGAAAGTACTTCATGGTGAAGAAAGGTCATTCTCGCTTAAGCTAAAATATTCTCGCTTAAGCTAGAAGGTACTTCGTGATGAAGAAAGGTCATTCTCGCTTAAGCTAAAATATTATCGCTTAAGCTAGAAGGTACTTCATGATGAAGAAAGGTCATTCTCGCTTAAGCTAAATTATTCTCGCTTAAGCTAGAATGACTTTTAAATTAATTCTCCCTGGACGAATCTCGCTCAAGCGAGATCATTTTCGCTTAGGCTAGAGTGGCTTGTGAAAGGTACTTCTCTGATTAGCTTTCACTTAGGCGAGATCATTCTAGCTTGGGCGAATTGTTGCAGGATTTGCTTTTCTCTCTTAATTTACTTGAATCATATACAAAATAGGGATCAAATTATTTCTTTTTAATCAAAAACTCGGAAACATATGCTTACATTTCATCTTTGTTAGATTAGGGAAAATTTATACAAATGTTCACAATTTAAAATAGAAGTGCCAAAATTCCATATGAAAATTTACTACTTTTTAGCACTTATCAACTCCCCCTAACCTAGCATCTTGCTTTTCCTCAAGCAAGGTAATAAAATCCCAACAACTTTTCAAAACTCAATTTGACATTGGTTATTTGAGGAATCAATTTCATAGTCCTTACAAGACAACTTTTGCATTCCAAATTACAGATTCAAAATCAGAAGCAAATGGTGAATCCAATTATCAAATAAAAGCAGGATAAAAGTGCAGCAAAATTTTCAAGACAATCAATTGTAAAAACCACTAGTTCTAACCAAGGAAATTCTCTCTTGACTCTTACAAGGATGTGTTTTTCTCGTTTTCCACTGAAATTGAACAAATTAAAATTTCCAGTCATTTTCAATCAAACCACACACACAATCAGCATGGATCTCAGGTTGTAATGAGGTTGGGCTTCAAGGAATTATGGTTTTTCAGGATAACAAAAGCACAACTTTAGAAAAGAGAGCATAACTACACTGTAAACCCACTTCCATTTCTATCCTTCATTCATCATATCTCATACCTCAAAACCAGATGCTTCTTTTTTATTCATTATTCACTCCTTCTTTTTCTTCTTTCCCCCTTTCTAAATGTTTTTTTTTTTGTTTTGAATAGATACATTTATATACAATAGTAAGGAGTGAATTATAGTACAAAATACTCAGCCCCTTTCTTTTCTAAGTACAATTCCACCAAACAATTCCCATTTTAAAGTTGAATAAAATGCACTTATGCTCCTTATCCCTAAAGTGTGCAAAGGGAAAGGATAATAATTAAAGTTAAGGTTAAGGTACATAATTCAAAGTAATTAGGCTCAAATGGGCTATCACAAAAGGATGATTTTTCTTAGGTTGGATGTTTGCCACTGGGTTATTTAAATTTAACAAAACTGCCTTGATCCTTGCCATACTTCAAGTGTGATGTTATCCAAATGAAAACTCAAGCAATATCAACTTGACAACAAACAGTGGGAACTCTCAAACTGTTTAAGGATTCACACACTCACCGGGTTTCTTTTGGTTTCTTTCCTTGGTATATCACTTGTTGTTACAATTGGTTATCTTAACCAATAATCCAACACTAATATCCTAATCCCATTTAATTATGGATTCAACAAAAATTTTTCCTTTTTTTTTCTTAGTTGTACTATCTTAGGATACTTATTGAACTTGATTTCTCTTTAACCAATTTCCTCAAGAAAGATTTTCTAATAATTCCCAAAAAGAAACTTTAGTTGTTTTAGATAAGGTAACAACATTCTAACCCAAAACAACTAAAACATAATATTACTAAATATAAAAGTTCTGCAGTAAAAAAAACAGAAACAACCGTATTCAATTGAGTTCTGGATGTTGGAATAGTGTTGTGTGTCAATCTCCCCTGATTACTCCATCAAAATCAGTCTGAAACTCTTCCTGTTGAAGGTCCACTCCGATTTCCTCTTCCCCAGCAACGATTGCCTCTTCCCCCACAGCAAGGTCATCTCTATCTGCAACTCTTGATGGTCTTTCACCTGGTGTGAAACCAGCTGCAAAATTGCTGTTAGGTCCAGTTGGTCCACTCCCTCCTGGAAAAATTGGACTGTCCCCAGGCCATTGGAAGTATGTCAAGAATTCTGGTGGAGTCATGCCTGGATATGGTCCTCGAACATTGTTATAGAGGTACTCATGAAGGTGGAGTTGTCCTCTATGAATGGAGATATTTTGTTGGCAAGAGTGCTCCATTTGCAGCCTCAAATACCTCATTTGCTCAAGTAATTCATCATTTATGTTGAGTTGAGGTTGTTTTTCAGGACATGTTTGTTGTTCTGCAGCTGCTGGTTGTTCTATCTGTGGTCCTTCTAATTGCACAAATTCTGTGAGATTGGTACAAAATTTTTCAATAAATCTCTTTGTAATGGTGGGTCGTATCTTAACACTTAATTCTACCTCCACCCCTTGAGCTTGGCAAATAGTTATGATTAAAGCTGGAAATCCTAAAGCACCTTTGCTCTTCTCATTATTTTTGTGGACTTCATATCGCACAAATTTATGGATTTCCTTAGAGATAATGGTGGCCACATCAACAGTGAGATCTTCCCTCATTATATAATAAAGAAGATGGCATCTAGGCACATTCAAGTCAGATACATGGCCAACGGGCACTATATTTGATAGTAAGAATGTCATCCAGACTTAAGCTAAGGTCTTCATATCTGTTCGAAGTATTCTGCGAGGATTGCCAGAAGATCCAAGCTAATAGGACCTGTTAGGAATGCATATCAAGTTTGCAACTTCTTCTTCATCATATGCTTGTTGGCTTCTTCTCATTCTTGTATAATCACATTGTTGACCTTCTTCTAGTGGCAATGGATGGCCTAAGAATTCACTAATTGCTTCTCTGTCATAATTAACCCACCTACCTTGAACCTTGGACCGCTTGTCTCCCGGACCATCTAAGGGATAAGCATTAGCATAAAATTCTCTAACAATCTCTGGATCAAACTTAGATAGAGGGTCCGCTAATCTTATCCAATTTCTTCTAATAAGGCCATTCAAGAAGAGATCATATTCCTCTGGAAGCAAAACTACTTTTCTTTCTGTGATAAAGTACTAGTGTTTTATCTCTTCATATCTCTCTTGTCTTTTAGGATCTCTGAATAAATTTCTGTTTGGTCTTTCAGGAGAGGGACTGGTTCTTTGCCTTTTGCTTTTGTGGGATCTAGTAGGAGGAAGTCTAGCGGTTGTCTTTGTTCTAGCCATTTTTCTGCAAAGTCTAGCGGAAGTCATTTTCAAAGGTCTATGTCATCACATGTATAAGCACAATGTGTGTATTTCATCAAATGGTGTGTGCATTTCATCATCTAGGTTAGGCATTTCATCAAACAGTCCATGTGCATCTTCATAAATCAAATTTTTATGAATTAATCCATGCATAAGCAACCTACATTATTCAGTTATGCCAACAAATCACAATTAAACATTCACAATAATTCATGGACAACAACAACCAGCATGGGCACTTCCCTAGGGTTCCCCAAAACATAGAGAGCAAAAATCCCAAACTTATTTGGTGAAAAATGGAAGAGAGTGAAGTAGAACTTACCTTCAAGGGAAATTAGCAAAGGGAGGAAGGGATTGGTGAGTTAGTTATGTGTCACTGGACCAAGAACTCGCGCCCTATATTTTTAGGAGAGAAAGCATGGTTTTTGGAGAGAAGAAGTTTATGAACCAGCTCTTCCTTTTCTGAGTTTTAACACAGGGTCACGTGTTCTCGCTTAAACTACATTTCCAGTTTTCAGTTTTAAAAGGTTTCGCCCAGGCGATTCAATTTTCGCCTAAGCGAAAAAACTTCACTGGATCAACCTTATTTGGAAGACATTTTCGCCCAAGCGAGCATGGTTTCGTACAAGCAAAAATGTTCTAGTGGACTCCCCAAGTTTTAGCCTAATTCTTGCTCAGGCGACTGCTTTTTAGCTTAAGCGAAATTACTCCAGTGGCCTCTGGATTGTGATTTTCAATTCTCACCCAGGCTAAGCAGGTTTCGCTTAAGCGTAATTGTTCCAATGTGCACTGGAATGTGATTTTCAATTCTCGCCCAGGTGACTTATACTGAGCTTAATCGCAATTGTTCCAGTGGACACCCCAAGTTTTAGCCTAATCTTCGCCCAGATGAAGCAAGTTTCGCTCAAGCGAAACAGCTCCAGTGGCTTAACCTTAATTGTAGGACATTTTTAGCTTAAGCGAAAATATCAACAAAACTTATGTTTCAGTTTTCTGCATATCTCGCCCAAGCTAGAAGTTTTAGCCTAGGCGAAAATCATGCAGTTTTTGCCACTTTGAAAAAAATTTCAACTTTTACTCACCCAATTCATGATGAATTCAGTCTAATTAATCCAAAAATACATATCAATCTATTCGTCAACCAATTATATTTCATTCTAAGAAGTTTCACATCATCAATTGCAAAATCAAACTCTCAAACTCAAATTTCACAATTTGGTCACAACAAGGCAATTTTTAACATTCAGTGAACTCAATTTTGGCACCAAAGCTTATTATCATGCATGACACATACATTTTGGTTAAAAACACTTAAGCATGTTTGGTTTTCCCTATCAAGACATTTAAATGTTAAAACTTATCCTTGTGCATACAAACACATAATATAAACACAAACACAATTAACACACAAGATAGAATTAAAATGTGAAAACATAATTAAACACTGGGTTGCCTCCCAGGAAGCGCTTGTTTAACGTCACGAGCCTGACGCCTGTATCATTATGGTTCGTCTAATTGGATGATTGTGGCAAGTTTATCAACCTCACCACCAAAGTAGGGCTTCAGTCTTTGCCCATTCATAACCCAACTTCTTTTGGATTCAGGATCCTCTAACTCAATAGCTCCATAAGGTTTGACATCCTTGACAATAAATGGTCTTGACCATTTTGATTTGAGTTTTCCAAGAAATAAACTTAACCTGGAATTGAACAGTAACACTAATTGGCCAGGGTAGAATTCTCTCTTGAGAATTTTCTTGTCATGATAAGCTTTCATCCTTTCCTTGTAGAGTTTAGAGGATTCATAAGTACTGTGTCTCATTTCTTCCAATTCCTGCAGCTGCAATCTTCTTTTCTCTCCTGCTGCCTTTGAATCAAAATTTAGAAATTTCAAGGCCCAGAATGCCTTGTGCTCCAACTCGACTAGTAAGTGACATGATTTACCATATACGAGTTGCAATGGGGATAAACCAGTAGGAGACTTATAAGCAGTTCTATACGCCCGCAGTGCATCATCCAACTTCAATGACCAATCCTTTCTTGAAGATGTCACAGTTTTCTCTAGGATATGCTTGATTTCCCTATTTGACACCTCTGCTTGTCCATTGGTCTGTGGATGATAAGGTGATGCAATTTTATGTCGAACTCTATAATTCTCCAAACATTTCTGAAGTTGAGCACTGCAAAAGTGTGAACCTCCATTACTAATCAACACTCTTGGGGTACCAAACCTGCAGAAGATATTTCTCTTGAGAAATTTGATCATTGATTTGGCATCAGCCTTAGAAGTTGCCATTGCTTCAACCCATTTTGTCACATAATCAACTGCAACCAAAATATATTCATTGGGGAAAGAAGATGGTAGTGGTCCTACAAAATCGATTCCCCAACAATCAAAAGCTTCTACTTCCAAAATAATATTCAGAGGCATTTCATGTCTTTTTGAGATTCCCCCTATCTTTTGAAAACTGTTGCACTGCTAAACATATTTATGTGCATCCTTGAACAAGGTAGGCAAATAGAAACCAGATTGGAGGATTTTTGTAGCTGTCTTTTCTCCATTAAAATGTCCACCATAAGGGGAACAGTGACAATGCCACAAAATACTTTTAGCTTCTTCATTAGACACACACCTTTTTAATAGTTGATAAGCTCCAATTTTGAACAAATGAGGATCATCCCACACATATTGTTGTGCATCTCTCAAGAATTTCTTCTTCTGGTGCCAATTAAAATCTTCAGGTATGACCCCTGCAGCTTTGAAATTCGCCATGTCAGCAAACCATGGCCTTTCTTGCACGATCATCAGTTTTTCATCAGGAAACTCCTCCTGCACCTCTGATTGAGTATTGGTCACCTCATCATTTACCAATATGGACAAATGATCAGCTACACAAGTTTCTTTTCCCTTTTTGTCTTTAATTACCAAATCAAATTCCTGCATCAATAAAACCCATCTAATTAATCTTGGCTTCGAATCAGATTTGGTTAACAAGTACTTAATTGCAGTGTGATCAGTATATATTGTAATAAATGAACCAATCAAATATGATCTAAATTTTTCCAATGCATATACAATAACTAACAATTCCTTTTCAGTTGTTGCATAATTGATTTGAGCTTCATTAAGGACTTTGCTAGCATAATGTATAACATGAAAAACTTTAGATTTTCTCTGTCCTAAAATGGCTCCTATGGCATAGTCACTAGCATCACATATTAATTCAAAGCCTAAATTCCAATCAGGAGCAATTATCACAGGAGCTGAAATTAATTTCTGTTTTAACAATTCAAAAGCATGCAAACATTCAGCATCAAGTTTAAAAGGTCTATCCTTATTGAGTAGATTGCTGAGTGGTTTGGCAATTCTGGAAAAATCCTTGATGAATCTTCTGTAAAAGCTAGCATGGCCTAGAAAACTCCTAATGCCCTTCACATTGGTTGGTGGTGGAAGTTTTTCTATGATCTCAACTTTAGCTCTATCAACTTCAATTCCTTTAGTAGAGATTTTGTGACCCAACACCACACCTTTAGTGACCATGAAATGACACTTTTCCCAATTCAGGACCAAATTGGTATCAACACATCGCTTCAGTATAATGTTTAGATTTTCCAAACATTGGTCAAATGAAGCACTGAATACGGAAAAGTCATCCATAAAAACTTCTATACTTTTCTCTACCATGTTAGAGAAAATTGCAAGCATGCACTGTTGAAAGGTTGCTGGTGCGTTACACAATCCGAATGGCATTTTCCTGTAAGCAAACACACCAAAAGGACAAGTAAAAGCAATTTTTTCCTGATCTTCTGGATCTACAACTATTTGATTATAACCAGAATATCCATCAAGAAAACAATAAAAAGCTTGTCCTGCTAACCTTTCTAACATTTGATCCATGAAAGGTAAAGGAAAATGATCCTTCCTAGTTGCCTGATTTAATTTTCTATAATCTATACACATTCTCCAACCTGTGACTGTTCTAGTGGGGATTAATTCATTTTTATCATTAGAAACTACAGTCATACCTCCTTTTTTTGGAACTACCTGGACCGGGCTGACCCAGGCACTGTCGAAGATTGGATAGATCATACCTGCATCAAGTAACTTCATCACTTCTTTCTTAACCACCTCTTTCATGGTTGGATTCAATTGCCTTTAGGGTTGTGCTACAGGTCTATAATCTTGCTCCATGTGAATTTTGTGCATACAATAGGATGAACTGATTCCTTTCAAATCAGATAAAGTCCAACCTATGGCACCCTCATTGGCTTTAAGAACTGAGATCAACTTTTCTTCTTCAGAAATCGTTAAGGCATTGCTGATCACCACTGGTTTGTTACCTCCATCTGCAAGAAAAATATATTTTAAATGGGAAGGTAGTACTTTCAACTCTAGCTTTTGACTTTTAGTTTTCTTTTCTTGCTACAATTTCTCATATTGTATTTTATCCGATGCAATTGCTTCTGCTGAATTCAATTGTATCAAATATTCATCAACTTTCTTTTCATCTTCTTTTTCCAACTCATAGCAAACACCAATTAAAGCTTTTTCAAGTAGACTTGTTTTTGTCAATTGCTTCCTGACTGATAGACAAATTTCATCTATCACATCCATTTTGAAACATTGTTGTTTGTCTTTGGGGTGCTGGATTGCTTCAAAAACATTAAAGTTGACTTCATCATCCTGCACTCTGACCTTTAGTTTGCCATCATCCACATCAATAATGACCTTTGCAGTCTTCATAAAAGGTCTTCCCAGTATCAGAGGAACTTCAACATCTTCCTCAATATCCATCACCACAAAGTCAACTGGGAACATGAATTTATCAACTTTAACTAGGACATCCTCTACCACACCATAGGGATATTTCATGGATCTGTTAGCTAACTATAATATCATTTGTGTAGGCCTTACTTCCAAATCTCCTATTCTTCTTAGCATGGACAAAGGCATCAAATTTATACTGGCACCCAAATCAAGTAATGCTTTACCTACTGGCAATGTCCCGATTGTGACTGGAATAGTGAAACTTCCAGGGTCCTTGGACTTTTGAGGCAATGATTTTTGGATTATAGCAATGCACCTTGCTTCAAGCTCTACTGTTTCTTCAGAAAATCTTCTTTTCTTTGTATGGAGATCTTTCATGAATTTTGCATAGGTTGGCATTTGCTTCATAGCTTCCACAAATGGAATATTAATCTGCAATTGCTTGAAAATATCCATGAACCTTGCAAATTGCCTTTCCTTATCCTTTTTGGAAGGATTTTGAGGGTAAGGTAGGTTCTTCAACTGTGGTACCTGTTTCTCACCTTTCTCCCTCTTTTTCTCTTCATTTCTATTTTTTTCTTATTTTTCTTCTCTTTTATTCACATACTCACTTTTATTTTTCTCTTCCTCTCCCTCACACTCATTTTTCTCTTTCTCATTTTGATGCATGCCTCCCTTGATCTTTTTCTAAAGGTTTTCTTCTTTGGTGAAATGGTTTATGGAAAGGTAATAAGTGAGGTGGTTTTAGGCGCCACTTAAGGTAAGATAAGCCTAAGAGGGAAAGTTTGCCACAAGGGATAGAACCCTTGATAAAAACCTAAGGAATTCTCAAAGAGAGAAGGGTGGACACTAAGAGAATTTTGGCCAACTCAAGGTTTTTCCATTCAATAAAGTGTAAAAAATACAAGAGTGTGAAGGAGCACCTTTTTATAGAGGGATCTAACCTCTTGGACAAGTCAAGAAGGAAAGGAAGGGCTAGGATTAAAAGGAGTCATCCAAGGGAGGAGGATTGAAGCCCAAAGTCCAATCAATCCCCTCCTTTAGATGAGAATTGGTGCCCAAGCTACCTCATCCAAGGGCCAAGATTACTCCTTTATTAGTTTTAGGTTTTATTTAGGAAAAGAGGGTGGAGTTATCAAACTACCCAGGCCCAAAAGCTAATCTTACCCTTTCTTATTACTAAGACACCTCCTAGAAAGTTAAATGGACTAATACATGTCCAAAATAAAATCCTAGGTTCTTAAAATAAAAATTACAAGTAAATAAGTCATGACTTGCATAACTTGATGGTCATATGGAGGTGAGATCTTCCTCCTTCTACTCTAGCCATATCTTCTTCTATTCTCCTAACCATGGCCTTAGTGATAGGGCCCTTGCTTGGGGAGAATGCATCACATTTTATTTTCTCTCCAAGACTTCCTCCTCCCCAACTAAATTGTCTTTGATTCCTCTTCCCACAATTTTACCACTCCTGGTAGTTATTGATTTACAATGCTCCTTGGGATTAGTTTGGGTGTTGGTTGAAAAATGACCTGCCTGTTGATCTGATAGTTGTTTAGCCAATTGTCCAACCTGTGTTTCAAGATTTCTGATTGAAGCTTCTGTATTTTTCTGATTGGTTATAGAAGCTTGTATGAATTTTTCTAGAGTATCCTCCAATTTGGCTGTTCTTTCATACACAGATGGATTTTGTTGTTGATGTTGATAAGGAGGTTGTCTATGTGAAGGACCAACATCTTGTTTCCATCCAAAATTCTGACTTTAATTGTTTCTCCACCCCTGTGAAAAGTTATTATTGTTAGAGAAATGACCTGTTCTTCCTTGATTACTCACATATTGAACTTCTCCTTCTTGTGGGCTACTTTGATATGAACAATGACCATCGGGATGGTCACCTCTACAGAAGTTACATCTCATGGGTTGTTGTTGACTAGGAGAAGATTGTACTGCTTTTAACTGCTCGGGTAAATTAGCCATCTGTTTGGTCAATGCTTCCATCTGCTAAGTTAGAATTTTATTCTGAGCTAAAATTACATCTGTAGTACTGAGATCAAACATTCCTTTCCGTTGAACTGTTTGTCTATTATGTTGAGCTTGATAGTATGTAGATGCTAGTGCCTTGATGATTCTTGTTGCTTGCTCTGCATCTACAGACATCATTGTTCCTCCAGCTGCTGCATCTAATATCATTTTGGTGTCTGGCCTCAGACTATTGCAGAAAATATTTAGTTGAGCAATATCTTCAAATCCATGATTTGGGAATCTCCTCAATAAAGAATTAAATCATTCCCAAGCTTCATCGAATGGCTCATCTGGTCCTTGTCTAAAAGTAGAAATCTCAGCTTTTGCCTTAATGTAACGAGAAGGTGGAAAGAATCTATTCAAGAATTTATCTTCTACATCGCTCCACTTGTTCAGACTCTGGTTTGGATGTGATTTAAGCCATTCCTTTGCTTTGCCTGTCACAGAAAAAGGAAACAAACGCATATAAACATGGTCAAGATCTTCTTCTGCAAATCCCATAGTTCCTATCAGTTCATAGAATGTAGACAGGTGAATATATGGATTTTCATTATCCATTCCAGTGAATTGATGGGAACTGATTAAGCTAAGGAAAGCTGGCTTCATTTCCAATGTTTTGGTGGTGGGCGGTATTACTATGCTGGAAAAATATCTTGGCCCTTGATGCATAGCATATTCTCCTAGTGTTCTTCTAGGTGGGGTTGGTCCTTGGTGTGTGATGGAAGTGCTGGAAGATTTTTTTGTTATTGTTCCTTGCTTTTCTTGTTTTTGCCTCTATTTCTTCGAGCTGTTTTTTCTATCTCTGGGTCAAATGCTAATTGATCTTTAGAAACCTGACCTCTTAAGAACATAAATCAAAACAGCTCAAGCAAGGGTTAGTTAAAAAAAAGAAATCTAAATAAACTATCTAATAATAAAAAAAATATTCATAAAGCTGAATGGGATAACTTTAAAAATTTCAAAAGAAAATCGTTCCACGGCAACGATGCCAAAAATACTTGTTGAATCTTTTGGCAAGCATACCAATAGTCAACTGTAGTATAATGATTTTCAAGTAAAAGTGTCGATCCCACGAGGAACAGTTTCAATGAAATAGATAATTTTATCTCAAACAGCATATATATAGGAATATTCAATCTGATTCATAGTGGATTTTGATGATTTATACTACGTTGCATGAAAGTAAAATAGTAACAGTAAGTAAGTTTGAGAAAATTTGATATGAGAAGTTGGGATTGAATTCATCTATCTCACTCATCTGCAATCTGGATGAATATAAACATATAGCATATGAAATTAGCAATATTGATGCAACACACAGAAGTCATTTATACCAATTCCTTGCGTATAAAATTCATAAGATCAACTCCTTGAATATTGATTCCTCACATATCCAACAAACTGTCCAGCATTATATTCAGGTGTTATAAGCAATTGATATACTGAAATCTATTCCTAGCATCACAGTATATCAAGTATGTTTGTTCAGATCAGATTTTTAAAATTATTTTCCAGTCTCATCCAAAATTCACATTCATTAAACTATTGATTAGATAGAGTCAAGCATTAAGAGCAGAACAAAAATACCAATCTTGAATAAAAACAGAACTACTATAAAGAAATATCACCAGTTACATCCGAGTTTGAATCGATTACATTCAATCCCAAGAGGAAAGGATTAGCCACTCATGGTAGCTATTGACATTCTAAGAGATGAAGAAGAAGATCCTACAACTGAGGTTGAAGAACGACTCTTTCAATGCTCTGTGATTTGATTCCAGCCCCCCTCCTTTCTTTCTTCCTGATCCATAAGTATATATACTGCACAAACTCTCGCTTAAGCTAAAATATTCTCGCTTAAGCTAGAAAGTACTTCATGGTGAAGAAAGGTCATTCTCGCTTAAGCTAAAATATTCTCGCTTAAGCTAGAAAGTACTTCATGGTGAAGAAAGGTCATTCTCGCTTAAGCTAAAATATTCTCGCTTAAGCTAGAAAGTACTTCATCGTGAAGAAAGGTCATTCTTGTTTAAGCTAAAATATTCTCGCTTAAGCTAGAAAGTACTTCATGGTGAAGAAAGGTCATTCTCGCTTAAGCTAAAATATTCTCGCTTAAGCTAGAAGGTACTTCATGATGAAGAAAAGTCATTCTCACTTAAGCTAAAATATTCTCACTTAAGCTAGAAGGTACTTCATGATGAAGAAAGGTCATTCTTGCTTAAGCTAAATTATTCTCGCTTAAGCTAGAATGACTTTTAAATTAATTTCTCCCTGGATGAATCTCGCTCAAGCGAGATCATTTTCGCTCAGGCTAGAGTGGCTTGTGAAAGGTACTTCTCTGATCAGCTCTCACTTAGGCAAGATCATTCTAGCTTGGGCGAATTGTTGCAGGGTTTGCTCTTCTCTCTTAATTTACCTGAATCATATACAAAATAGGGATCAAATGATTTCTTTTTAATAAAAAACTCGGAAACATATGCTTACATTTCACCTTTGTTAGATTAGGGAAAATTGATTCAAATGTTCACAATTTAAAATAGAAGTGCCAAAATTCCATATAAAAATTTACTACTTTTTAGCACTTATCAGTTAGGTAAATTAGTTTGTGATTTGTGACTTTAAAAATGGATTAAAATGGTTATAGTTGTTGATAGATTTTTATTATGTATTAATGTAATATTTAGTTTTTATTATGTAGTATTCAACGTATCAAATATAATATTAAGTTTTTATTATGTATTAAATGTAATCAATTAATTACATTTATTCCATGTTTACAATTCAGTTTTTTATATTAACTCTCTACAGATCAAACCAATAGCATTGTATGTAGTTTTTATGGTTTCCATTTACATTATATATTCTTTGTTTCTCCTTTTCTAATTTTTCTATGTTAGTTTTTGTAGCCTCAACTATATGAGAAGTTAATCATGTAAGACTTATGAGAATACCTCGGATAAGTATGTAAGGACAACAAATTATATAATAATTAGAAGAGCAATATTTATACAACAATCTTAAAGGCTTATGGTTGATCAAGTCATCTCTATTAATGATGTTGGTGATAACATGGATAATGTAGTACCTCCTTTTGCTCAACGCATCTATGCTAGACCCTTGATGGACGTCTATAAGAATTTATACTAGCAAAAATTAGGTCAAATTACAATTGCTTCCAAAAGGTACGGTTATGAAACTAATCACAATGATACTTCTCATAAATCACGGGCAATTTTAAATGTCACTCTAATAAAAAGAATTATTTTTGTGAAGAGCCAAAATATATTTGCATCTTAATGCATACTTGTGAGAAATGTCAATCCTTTTAAGCCTAAGGTTAACTTGGTTTAACAAGATGACAATTTTGTTGCGATCATTTCATTGGTAAATATTGTGACCAGTGTGAGTAAATGGCTGGTAGACTTTGGGCGGTAGACTTTGGGCTACTAGGCACATATGTGCGGATAGAAATGTGTTTTTCTCCTACACTCATATGGGGCTGGAGAAGAACAAGTTTTCCCTAATGATTATGGAACTACTCTGAGTAATGTGTTGCATGCGCTTACCATCGAAGTAAACTTATTCTCTGTGGCAATAGTGGAAAAGATTAGGGTAAAAGTGACTCTTGAGTCTAACAAAATTGTCATGACTAAGAATAATGTGTTTATGAGAAAGAGTTATTGTGAGTAGGGTGTCTCTGTGCTCAATATTTCTAAAAGTTATTAATGAGAATAAAACATATATTTTTGCTTACAATATTTATTTTTATAATACTTGACATGCTAGATTAGGACATGTTAATTCCTCGTCTGTGATTAAATTACAACAACTGGGATTAATCAACATGCATATTTCATGTAGCAATGAGATGAAATCTATACATCGAACATATATTTACCTTACATTTAACTTCAAATGTGTCAAAATGCATGGTTTTATTTAATTACTTGTGCTGTGTTTACCATAGATAATATATTATAATAATATATTTATGTGGATTTCCCTCTGTATTGGAATTGTACAAACAAAATCCAATAGTGGTTATGTATTTACACTTGAAGGTGGTGTTCTTGTATGAAGATCAATCAAACAAACCATTTTAGCTAGATCAAATGGAGTTGAAGTTTGTTGCTCTAGAAATGACTGGTAGTGAGACTGAGTGGTTGAAAAATTTCTTAGCTAACATTCCTTTAGGAATAAAATATCAATGTTGATGCATTATGATTCATAATTAGCTATAATTGTAGCAAAAAATAAAACCTACAATGGAAAGAATAGATACATACAACTGAGACATAATGTGATAAAGTAATTACTAAAGGATGAAAATAATTTTCATAGATCTTGGTGAAGTCAGAAGGAAACTTAGCACACTCTTTGAAAAGATCCCCAGAGATGACAAAAAATTTAGAAACATTGAAAGGAATCAGACTTAAGCAACTTGAAAATGACCAATGATGGTAACCCAACCTTTGTGATTGGAGACCCTTTGAAGAAGGTTCATATGAATAAAAACAAGTCATTTGTTAGTTCTGTTAGCACTAATATTGATATAAATAAATTTTCTTTTTAGTCCTTTCCTAATGTAGTGAGAAAGTATTAGATGTTACATTAATAAGATGTTAAACTTTATAATTAAGCTTTATGAGAAATTTTAGTATCTTATAAAGTTTTTAACGTATATTGTGATTGATAGTCCACTTTATGTATGATAGTTGACTATCATATGTAAAGTGTTTTTGGTTCATATAGTTTCCTACACTAGATTTGATACAATACATCTCATGTGAGAACCCAATACCCTATTGGAAACAATTTATTTGCCTTGGTAATATGTGGAGCATTGTTGAAAAATTTAAGTATTGTTATAATAGACAAATTAATTTGTGACATGTGACTTTAAAATTATATTAAAATATGTATAGTCATTGGTTAGTTGTTATTATGTATTAAATGTAATATTCAATCTTTATTAAATATTATTCAGTTTTCGTTACATATTAAATATAATATTTAATTTTTTATTGTGCAATCCCTTTTCACAATTCATTTTTCTACAATGACTACAAGAGACCTTTTGGGAGGTAACTAAAAACAAATTCGTGAGGACTTTGACACAAAACGGACAATATCTTACCAATATGATGGTTTGTGTGGTGAACCCCTTGGTGTGTAACAACAACTGGTATCTGAGCCATTAGTTTGACAGGTGATCGACTCAACAAGTATGATGGTTAATGGATCTAGTTTAGGATCTCTTGTATTAAAAGTCTTTTTAATGATGGATCTAAGGTGGATGGTTAAGAAGGGTGTCCTGCTATCGTGAATTTACAGTGGAGTGGCGATGCAAGAACTTAGTGCGTGAATGAGCTCTATGGACCTCCATCAAGATATACTTGTGGACTAAGAGTTTCTGCTACAAATGGGGTACCATGATCTTTGGTTTGAGGGGAGGTTTGTTGGAATGCAGCAAAGTCCCACATTGGTAAAATAAGAGGATAATCATGAGTTTATATACACTTAAACACCTCTATTGATAAGAGACTTTTAGGTGGTAATTAAAAGTAAATACCTCCATCTTAGTTTAAGAATATAAATGGTTAAGGTGAAAAACAAGTGTTTGTGTTTTAACTTTACTCTTGTTGGAGTAAGTAAATATCTCCTTTATTAAAAAATGTATAATTATTATTAATATTATATATGTTTTTATTAGAAAAATATCCATACCTTAATAAAGGGTTAATAAAATATAAATAGGTGATATTTGATGTTTCCATCTCCACCATTCAACCTACTATTTAGGGAAAATGGATAGGTGATGAATGTTTAACGTTAAACTTAGATATCATAAAATACAATTTTTTGAATCTAACTTATTTTTTGCCTAAACAAATCTTTGAAGCTTTCTCTTCTTTGTCTCTAGGTACCTTTCTTTTTACCATTTATGGTTCAAAATGGTGACTTCTTTAATTTTGTAGGAATCTCAAAATTAAATTTTATATATGTTTTTATTAGAAAAATATCCATAACTTAATAAAGGGTTAATAAAATATAAATAGGTGATATTTGATGTTTCCATCTCCACCATTCAACCTACTATTTAGGGAAAATGGATAGGTGATGAATGTTTAACGTTAAACTTAGATATCATAAAATACAATTTTTTGAATCTAACTTATTTTTTGCCTAAACAAATCTTTGAAGCTTTCTCTTCTTTGTCTCTAGGTACCTTTCTTTTTACCATTTATGGTTCAAAATGGTGACTTCTTTAATTTTGTAGGAATCTCAAAATTAAATTTTGAAACTCCACTCATTTCCTGCACTCGTGATAAAATTGTAATAAATGTTTAGAAAATAATTGTTGATTTTTTATTTCATACACCCGTAGTTATAGGCAAGTACTTTTGACTTTTTACCTTGTTTTTTATGAGTTTTAATTGTTGATAAAAACAATTCCTTTCTAAATGTTCCTTACAAATTTTGGTGTTAATAGTCATTCTCTTAGGTTAGTGTTAATTGTCATTCCCTTACTTAAAACATAATTACTCATTAGTAATAATTAATAAAAGCATATATTATAATTGTAGATATTAAAACATAATAACTTTAAAATTTGATTTAAGGCCGATATCTATGTGAAATGAATATCCAATATAAGGTAGATCTTAAGATCAAATTATCCAATTGAAATGGATGTAAGTTATATTAATTTGATTATAATTATACATATATATATTAAAAAATATTTATATTAATACTAATTATTTCTATAACATTCTAAAATATTATTTATTTCTAAATTATTAATAACTTTAAGTCATTAAAAGGATATAGATAATTTTTAGTTATGGATAGAACATAAAAAAGGAAATTTTAGTGAATTTCCTTGCTATTATTTTTATGACATGTGTATATTGTGTGCTAAGTTTATTTTTAAAAAAATGTTAACAACACATTTTTTAGCACTTCTTTTACTTTTAATAACCTTAACTCTTACAATTAATTTAACATAGAATAAATGTAAACTAACATGTTATATTAATCTCACCTTTATATTTCATAAATATATATTCTTTCTTTCCTATAAAAAAAAAACTCTTACAATTAATTTAGTAACAGTTTTTACATACCACTTAATTTGATTATTTATTAACTTTTCATAATAAAAAGTATTTCTTTGACATTTTTCAAACCCAACATTATTTCATTGTAGAGAAACTTATACAATATAAATTTGACTATATGATTTTTTCTTGTAAACTTTCATGCATTTTTAAATTAATTTTGGTGATTTTCTTGCATTTTTTTTGAAAAATTATACAATGTTAGTTCTAATTTAGAAAAATATATGAATATTTTATTAATTTAATTAAAAAAATCCATAGAATTTTTATTTTTGTGTATTTCTCATAAAAAAATAAAGTTAATCTTTCTAAAAAATTTCCAAAAAATATAGGCGATTTTTCATTTTTTATTCAATAATACACCAGAGTATAAAAATTGTAAGCAAATCAAAATCTTAAGAAGTGTTATTAACAACGTAAAATTTTTTTTTGGATGATTTAGTTGTAAAATTGATAATCATTTGTTTTTATCCCTGATTTTAATAATGTAATTCTTTTGTGATAAAAGTTTAGATATTTATAAAATGTAAGAGTAGAAGTTTGGATGTAACAATATGATGAAATATATTATTAATTTTTTTATTCAACAAAAAAGTATCATTAATTTTTTAATAGATATGTAATAAGTAGTGTTGGAACGGAGAAAATAGGGTCAATTATGATTTAAGTTTTTATAGAATATACAAAGAATTAATTTTGTCTTTTTTTTTTTTTTTGTTAATTTGATCATTTTAAAATTTCAACATATTTTTATAAGTATTATTTTGTAACTCTGTTTGATTGTAACATGAGAAATATGACTCTCTTTTTTCGTGCGTGTTGTTGAATAAAGTGAAATTGTTTTCTAACATTAATCTCATCAAAATCAAGCTAAAATAACTATAAATAATAATTTATTTGATAATTTTGTAACTAAAATTTTAGTGGTCCAAGTCAAGTCATACCTTACAATGTTTCTAACTAAACAATTTGAAACTTCAACAATTCCTGTAGTTACAAAAGAGAATCTAAAATGATATATTTGAATGACAAAAATAATCGCATAGGTAGGTACCTTACAAACTCGCTTTAATTTTCACAGTGTTATTTGTTTTATGCGGGTACAATGTTAGAGATATACATTTGAGTTCAACATTGCAAATTACATGTAAAACTTGTAAGTTACACAAGTCTTATAATTTTGGACTCATTTAAATATACTTAGTTTTTAAGTTGAAACTGCAAAATTCACGGGTTTAATAGGTTAACTCGTGCAAGCCTCTATAGAAGTAATTTTTAATAAAAAAATTATATTACTTATAAAAAATGGGATGTCATGAGTAAAAGAAAAAAATATACTTTTATAATAACATTTAATATTTGAGATTTTATTTTTGAATACATTTATATTTTGTTTGTATGCATTTTAAATTTGAACAATTTTATTTTATATTTAAGAATTGAAATTATGTTTGAAATGATATTTAAGATTTAACTATCAAGTAATAAATACTTTTATTCTGCTTAATTATTTCTTGTAACTCATTATATGATAACTTTGAAATATATTAGAGTTTTTATAACAATTTAAATGAGACTAATTTGTTTTAAAAGAATTTTTTTTTTGTATTCTTATGCAAGTTTACACATGAGCTTTATTGGATGGGTGAAGATTTAAATATAATAAATCTGTTTAAAATACGATTTCGCAAACAAGTTTTGTGAGTTGACGGTTATAGGTTTCAAAACTCAAATTACACATATGCCCATCTTTAGGTATGTATATGAGTAGCAACATATAACTACTCTTCTGCACTCAAACTTTTACCCACTAATTATAATTATTATATAATAAGTTTAAAATTATATATTTAATTAAAATTTGTAATTTTTAAACTTTAATTTAATTTTCTATTATTTATAATTCTTTATATATATATATATTAAATTAAAATATAATTAATAACTTAATATATAATTAATAATAATAAATAAATTTAAAAAATAATATCCGTACTTTAAAAAATAATAGTACTATCTAGAGATCAGACATTCAAATCTACATTCATTTTATCCCTTTTCATCTCTAATAATATATTTAAATTTAGAAGAATCAAATTAACATAAAGTTTTTTAAAATAAAAAATTCATATTTTGCATATTTTATAGCAACATATCAAATACTATATTTACAAAATAAACCAAGAAAATAAGAAGTGAAATACCAATTTAATATTTGAAAGTTATAAGTAGTATTATTTAAAGAAAATTTCAACAAATTAATGGTTAATGTTTCTTTTTTTCGTGAAAATTGATCTAAAATATTATTTAAAAATCATGTAAAACTATTTAAAAACTAATTTGCAAAAAAAAAAAAAAAGTAAGTTATCTAATATTTTTAAAAAACTAAAATGACATTTGAATAGTAAATAAGATAACGTTGATATGCAGGAAAAGAAGTGGTGAGGAGGGACCAGCGCGTTTTTCTTGAGGTGCAAGGATTGGACTGCAGGAGGAAGCCTATATAAGCGGTTCTCCATTGACCTAGTTTCATTGTCCCAAACAAGTTTCCTTTTGTTACACCGAAACCAAAGCCTACAGCTATCAGGTATCAGGTACGCGTACTTTTACTTACTTAATTCATGATTATATTATGAATAGGAGCTTTAGGGTTTGGGATTTGATTATTGATTTATTTGGATTGAAGCAGGATGAGCTCGCAACGGTGGAGGTGGGTTCCCAGAGGTGGAAAGGATGATGTTGGTGGTTCCTCGAAACCCAATCCAAATCCCAATCCCGCAAGGGCAAAAAAGGGGCAGAAAAGAGATTGTAATTTGCCACAGCTGCTCCAAGAGATTGAGGAGAAGCTGGTGAAAGGTGGCGTGGAATGCATGATTTGCTACGACATGGTTCGCAGGTCTGCGGCTGTATGGTCATGCTCCAGTTGCTTCTCTATCTTTCATCTGAATTGTATTAAGAAGTGGGCCCGCGCTCCTACTTCTGTTGATTTGAGTGTTGAGAAGAATCAAGGCTTCAATTGGCGCTGCCCTGGCTGTCAATCCGTCCAGCTTACATCTTCCAAAGAGATTAGGTATGTTTGCTTCTGTGGCAAGAGGCCCGACCCTCCTTCCGATTTGTATCTCATTCCTCATTCCTGTGGAGAAGCATGTGCCAAGCCTCTTGAGAAGGACCTCCTCGGAGTAGTGGATAAGGATGTTCTTTGCCCTCATGTTTGTGTCTTGCAATGCCATCCCGGCCCCTGTCCTCCTTGCAAAGCATTTGCCCCTCCTCGTCTCTGTCCCTGTGGCAAGAAAACTATTACCACTCGTTGCTCCGACCGCCAGTCCCTTCTCACCTGTGGCCAGCTCTGCCTTAAGCTTCTTCCATGTGGCCGTCATCGCTGTCCCCAAATCTGTCATCTTGGTCCCTGCTATCCTTGCCGTGTTCCCATCAATGCCTCCTGCTTTTGCTCTAAACTCAAGGAGCTTATTCTTTGCGGTGAGATGTCTTTCAAGGGTGAATTCAGACCCGAAGCTGGAGTTTTTTCTTGTGGTTCCTCCTGTGGCAAGAAGCTTAATTGTCGTAATCATATCTGTACTCATACTTGTCATCCTGGCGGCTGTGGTGACTGTGAGTTATTACCATCCCTTATTAAGACATGCTCTTGTGGGAAAACTACATTGGATGTGGAACGCCACAGTTGTTTAGACCCAATACCTACCTGTTCACAAGTATGTGGCAAGTCCCTTCCTTGCAAGATTCATCATTGTGAAGAGCCTTGCCATGCCGGGGATTGTTCTCCTTGTCTGGTTTTAGTTTCCCAGAAGTGTTCTTGTGGCTCAACTTCCCGTACTGTGCAGTGCTGCAAGACAACAATGGAAAATGAGAAATTTACCTGTGAAAAGCCTTGTGGGCAGAAAAAGAATTGTGGAAAGCATCGTTGTAGTGAAAGGTGTTGTCCACTTTCTAATCCAAATAATATTCTAAATTCAGATTGGGATCCACACTTCTGTCAATTGTCGTGTGGAAAGAAGTTAAGGTGTGGGCAGCATGCTTGCGAATCCCTGTGCCACAGTGGTCATTGTCCACCTTGTCTTGAAACTATATTTACTGATTTGACTTGTGCTTGTGGCAAGACTTCAATCCCTCCTCCATTGCCTTGTGGCACACCACCTCCCTCATGTCAGCTTCCATGTTCAGTTCCTCAGCCTTGTTCGCATCCAGCCTCTCACAGCTGCCATTTTGGAGATTGCCCTCCTTGTTCGGTCCCTGTAGCAAAAGAATGTATTGGTGGACATGTAATTCTTAGGAACATACCTTGTGGTTCAAAGGATATTAGATGCAATAAACTCTGTGGGAAGACCAGACAGTGTGGTTTACATGCATGTGGCAGAACATGTCACCTCCCACCTTGTGATAATCCATCTGCTATGCCAGGTATCCGAGCCTCTTGTGGGCAAACATGTGGTGCTCCTAGGAGAGACTGTCGACATACATGCACAGCTCCTTGTCACCCTTCAACTCCATGTCCTGATACAAGATGCGAATTCCCTGTCACAATTACTTGTTCTTGTGGCCGAATAACAGCAAATGTTCCTTGTGATGCTGGAGGAAGCTCTGCTAATTATAATGCTGATGCTGTACATGAAGCTTCCATTATTCAAAAGTTGCCTGTTCTGCTTCAACCCTTGGCTGCAAATGGCAAAAAGGTTCCCCTTGGACAAAGAAAACTGATGTGCAATGATGATTGTGCTAAGTTAGAGCGTAAACGGGTTCTTGCAGATGCTTTTGAGATTACCTCTCCAAATATGGATTCTCTCCATTTTGGTGAGAATTCGGTTGCTTCTGAATTGCTTGCTGACATGTTAAGACGTGATTCTAAATGGGTTTTATCTGTAGAGGAGAGATGCAAGTTTTTAGTACTTGGCAAAAGCAGAGGAAATACACATGGTCCAAAAGTCCATGTTTTCTGTCCTATGTTAAAGGACAAAGGAGATGCTGTGAGGGTGATTGCTGAGAGATGGAAGCTTGCAGTGAATGCAGCTGGTCGGGAGCCAAAGCGTTTTGTTGTTGTTCATGTTACCCCAAAATCAAGAGCTCCTGCTCGTGTGCTAGGGGTTAAGGGAACTACAACTGCAAATGCACCCCTTCCTCCTGCATTTGATCCTTTGGTGGATATGGATCCTCGACTTGTTGTCTCTTTCCTAGACTTACCAAGGGATGCAGATATTAGTGCGTTGGTGTTGAGATTTGGTGGGGAGTGCGAGCTTGTTTGGTTAAATGACAAAAATGCGTTGGCTGTTTTTAATGATCCTGCCCGAGCTGCAACTGCAATGAGGAGGTTGGATCATGGTTCTGTTTATCAGGGAGCTGTGGTGGTGGTTGTTCCAAATGTTGGGGCATCTTTAACATCTTCAGCTACCAATGCCTGGGGAGGATCTGTGGCAATGAAAGGGGGAGCACTGGCAGCATTAAAGGGTAATCCATGGAAAAAGGATGTTATTGAAGAGCCAGGTTGGAGAGAAGATTCTTGGGGTGATGAGGACTGGGCTACTAGTTCTGTTAATGTCCAGTTGCCTATTCCAAAGAAAGAAGCAGTAATATCTGCTTCAGTAAATCCTTGGAGTGTGTTAAATCAAGAATCATCTTCAAGTTCATGTGTCGCAGCTGTCAAAATTGATGGTTCTAAGAAACATTTTATAAGTAGTTCTCTCACAAAGTTGGAGCCTCACGATGGAGGTTCAAATATAGTAGGGCAGCATGTAGGCAACTTTGATGCTTTGGAAGCTTCTGATGTAGTAGATGATTGGGAGAAGGCTTGTGAATAGCAAGGGGTAGGCAAAGGAGTAAACACTTGTTCTTTTTCCCTCAATTTTTCATATTATTTTGTTGAGGAGGCAGGTATTTTATGGCCTCCTAGCCTTTTTCTTTTTGGCATGAGGTGGAGATCCTCCCTCCCTTTTGGTTAATATTTTAATTTTCATAGTGGAAAAAATTGGAGTGATGATGTATGGGGCAATTGAAGGAATAATCAACAGTTCTTTGGTGTCCCAAACCGCGGTTTGACTAATTCAATAGTAGCACATTCTCAATTTCTCATTGTATGCTTTTTCATTAGGAAATATCCTACTGTCCTTTCAAGACAGATGGAATTACATTCGCAATTTGTAATTTGCTCTTTGGTTTATATTCCTTTCATTCTTTTGTTAAAGAAACAGGGGTGTCTGGATAATTGCACTAAACTTCGGGTGCATCCTCTTTTGTATATATTCCTTTTCATTCCTTTTAGTTCTTTTCTATGTATGTTACACGAGAAAAAAATCATGTTGCAGATATTGTACATATTCTACTGTCTTAAAGTACACTAAGTACATGTCCTAGGAGCAAGTACTAGTTCTATGTTCTGAGTAGAATTTTGAACTTGGTGACAATTCCTGTTCTTCTATTTTGGTTGTCTATACAAGATTATGTGAAGATCTTTGTGACAATTCCTTTTCATATTCTCCTTCAGAATCTTTTGTTAATTTAGTTTTATGTATTTAGATAGGCTCTTCTATTTCATGTTCCATTGTGCTATATTGATTTACAAGCATCCATTTGTTTGGAACATTTTTATTTCATGTTCTTCGCTTGTTTTTAATAGTGTATTGGATGAGAAGAGAGAGAGAAACAACTCAATGCTAAAAACAATGCTGCTGAGTTTGTATCTCTTGAACACAAGAAATCTACCCTCACTGGTTTGGAAGATGTAATACTACTATAACCAATAGGAATTACGCACCCAAATCTTAAAAGCATGTAGAAATAAATCAGGAATTGAACCACCTCCTTAAAATTAGTCTCATACTCTCACTGCCCTAAATATCGAGTTGACATCAAGTGGTTTTTATACTTTTATCTATCCACACTCTTACGTTTTGGTTTTGTTACACTCTTTATATTTGTTGTCCATTTAATGATCATTTTTTAAAATATTCAGCGACCTCAAGAAAGTAGCAACAACATGATGGCCTTTTTTATTTTGAAATTTTGAATTTTAATAAAGTTTCATTGGCTTCATGAAAGTAGCAAAGAAATATTGTTGACTTCATGAAACTTGTTTAATATATAGGGAAAAACATAACGGTTTGATTGATTTGATTCTGTTTTTTAGTTTTTGAAAAAGGTTTCAAAAACTGTTTTCGAGAAGAAAAGAAAAAAAAACTTTGCTTGGTAAGTGTTATTTGAAAACGATTTTGAAGATGTAAAAATAGAAAAACTTGTTCATATTTATTAAAATTTCATTAATGAAAAGCAAAAAAACAACATATTTTGATTGTATTTTAAGTTTTCAAAACAAAAATAAAAAACTAAAAAACAAAACTACTTTTAATTGTTCCTTTTTTTAGTTTTTAAAAACTAAAAAACCAGAATTGTTTTCGAAAACTGTTTTTAGAAAATATTACCCAAACAAGTTTTTTAGTTTTTAAATACTAAAATACTGTAAATAGTTTTATAAAACTGTTGTCAAACAAACACTAAGGGTGTGATTGGTTTAGTTTTGTTTTTTAGTTTTTGAAAAGAATTTTCAAAAATTGTTTTCGGAAAGAAAAAAAAAACTTGTTTGGTAAATGTTATTTAAAAATTGTTTTGAAGATATAAAAATAAAAAAAACTTGTTCATATTTATTAAAGTTTCATTAATGAAAAGCAAGAGGCAACATATTTTGATTGTATTTTGAGTTTTTAAAACAAAAATAGAAAAATGAAAAACAAAACTACTTTTAGCTGTTCATGTTTTTTAGTTTTTAAAAACTAAAAAATCAGAAATGTTTTAAGAAAACACTATCCAAACGAGTTTTTTAGTTTTTAAATATAAAATACTGAAAACAGTTTTATAAAACTGTTGCCAAATAAGAACTAAGTGCTTTTGCTTTTCAATTTTATGCTTTTAATTTGAAAACTCAAAATATAATGAGAATATCCTATTTTTTTTTTCAGTAATGACATTTATGTAAATATGAATAACTTTTTTATTTATATATTGAAATCAGTTTTCAAATAACGCTTAACAAATGAATAATTTTTTCTTTCATTTCTTCTAGAAAATAATTTTTGAAATTTTTTTTTTCAAAAATTAAAAAAAAAACCAAATCAATGAAACTCAGATATCAACAAAAAGTTGGAAGGTTATCTCCAACTTTGTGGTTTTCTTACAAGTAAACAAGCATGAAAATGTATATAGAAAAGATCCTATCTCTTTGATTTTTGAATTCTCTATGAATAATTGGGTTAGATTGATTTGATTTTATTTGTTAGATTTTGAAAAAAAGTTTGAAATATATTTAAAAAATGTGAAAATAAAAAAGTTTCTACATGTTTATGGAAGTGCTATTAATAAAAAGTAAAAAATATCTTTTTCGAATTTTATCTTTTTAAAACAAAAATATATATAAAAAAAAACAAAGCTAACCATAACTGTTTTTTTTTTAATTTTTAAAAATTAAAAAAATAAAATTATTTTAAGAAAGCAGTTACTTATTAAGGTTTTTTAATTTTTAAATACTGAAATATTATAAATATTTTGCATAAGACTTCAGTTTATGAAGTATTTTTCCAGGACACGTTGTACAGGGAAGGAGTTTTTGAAGAGTCTCTTCGATAAAAAACAACTTTTTTTTTTCCAGTTGGTTTTACTTTCTTGCTTTGCTCCCTCTTTATCCTTGTGGGTTTATCCTTTGCGTTTCTTACCATTTCTATGATGCCTTTCCTCAACTGTTGTATTGGTCTACAGCTTTCATATTATACCTGATAAAAAATAAATAAATTCAGGTGTCAATGAAATGACACATACGGTAAGTACTCCATTATTCTTTAAGACGACGCATAATAATCTTTTTAAACGCTTGATTGTTCTAAACATAGAGCAAATATTGTTTTTTGAATTTTGGGAGTATATACGTGTTTGGTTCTACGAGGGTTATACTCCAGCAAATCCAAGATAAGGAAGTCAACGTGTATATTGACTATGAAGCCTTTTCCATCCAGGATGTTTTATATTTTGTAATTTTCAGCTGTGTATCATTAGTAATTGGTACCACTTTTTATTTTTTGCTTTTCTTTCCAAGTATAACCTCTAATTTGACAATAAACATAAAAATGTAATGTATAACCTCTAATCCAGCCAATATACAAAAGTCCAAAAACCTATATCAATAAATAACGTTTGATTAAGGATTTAGAAAGACGAAACATGTAAGAAGAACAAGTGAAAAAAACTACACAAACCTCTTGTTTTATTCAAAGTTCAACCCCCAATTTTGTGAAGTATTTCTCAAACTTTTTTTAATGCCTTGTAAATCATCCAAAAGACAAAATAAGAAAGACAATGACTGCTGCAAACTGTTGACAATTTTTTTATTAAAATTTAAGATAAAAATTTAATGTTATTTAATATAATATTAATCATAAGTTTTTATATTAATCTTCTAGCTTTTTAGTCATCAAATCATTTATTAATATTTTATAAAAAGTAATTCTAATATTTTATATTCAACTAGCTAATTCAATCAATCTATCTTATAATTTTAATTTATTAGAAATAGAACTATCAAAATTTTCTGCATTAACTATAGATGATTTTTTTCATCAATTAAACTTGTTATATCTTTTCTATGGTAAAAAACTTATCAAGAAAATCATGTAAATACTCAATTAATTTATCAAATTTTTTTCTTTAATTTTTTTTTTAAAAAACTAGAGTCATACTTCTTATTTGACATTTTAATATTTTGTACTACTACGTTTCTATAAATCATAGCTATACGGATATATTAAATTAAATGACAACACAACAATAAAAAAATATAAATAAAAGTTTAATAAGAGAAGATGAAGAAACTTTCAAGAATGTTTTTTTGTCGGTGAAGAATTAACATTTTGTAACATATATGGAAAATTAAATTTAAATGCACATTATGTTCTAGTGGCTTCTACATAGTTCTATTTATTGGTATTCATTATCCAATTATCTTCTTCATGCTTCATAATATAAAAAATTTAAATGCATATTAAATGGTTTGGTGGTTTCTAATATTCTGGTTATTTTGAGGTCAGTTATTGATTTTATTTTCTAATCATTCTAAATTTTAAATCAACTTTAGTTCTTATAATTAATATGTAATTAATTTCAGTGGGGCGTAATGCCATGACCTTGCCATTCACACATCTTGTGACAGGCTAAAGTTAGCTCCTTAGAGATTGAGCTCCATAGTTTGACATTTGTGTTTTCTACTTGGTGATTCTTCCTTCACAATATACAATAGATTTTTTTTTTTTTTAAAAAGTGATCTCTCATGTTTAAATTTTTGTTTGAGATAGATAAAATTATTACAAAATTTTAAAAATATTTAATATAATTGTATAGAAAGACTCAAATTCAAGAATTCATTAAGAATATGTTAAGTTAATCAACTAAATTTTAGAGTAGTTTACAAAATTTCATTAAGAAAAAATATAAGTGAGCAAATACATTTTTTAGATGACCAAACATATAATAAAACTAGATTTATTTCGTAAATCAAGTTTAAAACATCCTAAATATGAAAACCTAAATAGAAAAAATGCTCTAAATTATAACAAATTCCACGATTGATTTACACACTACTTGAGTTTGCATCCGTTAAAGATTAGGGGTGCCTCTAGGTTGTGATGGAAACCACTCCAAAAACTACCTTAAGAGGATATTTGAAGGCATCTTCTTTAGAAATAAGGACTCTTTATGGACTTACCAAACCTACTAAATGAGACATTTTAATAGGAGTGTAAGAAAGATAAGCTAGAGTTAGCTCTAGAAGGCCAAAACTTATATTGAGCTTAAGGATAATTGATTAGTCTATTCCTTCATTAAATTCTCCTTGTAAATAGTAGAATAGAGTATAAAATAAGTTTATTTTTATTAAATATATTTTTGTTGTTAACCTGTTATTTTATTCAAAATTGGAGTTTTTGGGCCTTCTAGAAATTGGGCTGTGTGGGTTTAGGTGTGTTAAGGGGAGCATGAAAGACCCAGAGGAAGGGGGTACACGTTCTATACTCACCTCCCTTTGTTTCCTCCATACCCGTTACTCACACTTTGTTGGCCTAGTTGTTGCATCAATTGTCCCATGTTAGGAACCTAGGTAGTTTAAGTCACAATCAAATCTTGACACTTGGATTGCTACTGGAAAGTAGAAAAAAATTGTGTCTTGATTTTCAACTATAACTTTTGGCCTAGTGGTAAGTGTCCAATCCAATAATTGGTATCAAAACCAAGGTCGTCAGTTTGAATCTCAACAAGGCAATTGGTAGATTGTTAGTTGCGATATTAATTGTCCCATGGAAAAAACTCAGGTGAGGTAAGTCACAACCAAATCATGGTGCTTGAGATGATACAATTAAGTAAAAAGAGTTGTGTTTTGACTATAAGTTATAGCTTTTGACCTAGTGGTAAGGGTTCGATCTAAGCACTTAATGCATGTCTCACAACCTCATCCCTTTCTTCTACATAATCCCTTATAACAACTGAAGGGAAGTTCCTTACTCTTGGGTGAGGGGAAGGAACGATACTATCAACAGGGCAGCTCTCCCAAAGGGAAAAAGTGTAACTATCCCCAGAGGGAAAATAGCTAAATTAACCACATGTATTGCACACACTATATATCTAGACACTATTAGGGGTGAAATCTTTATGGTTTTGGATCTACAAGACAAGGGGGAACCATAGTTAGTTCACTTAACCACAAGTGGGTAGCTTGTACCTCAAGTTAACTCAATTTGAGTAGCTTGCACCCCAAGTTTTTCTACTATATAAATAGCCTAGCCCTTACCTTTGTAATAATTTTTTATCGTTAATACAACTTTTGAGTTTGTGAGATTTGTTTCCTCTTGCATGAGTTCTAGAGTAGGGAGATAATTCTCTCTTCTTCAAACTTTCGTAAGGAGCACTTCCTTGTGTTCCATTGGATTATCTTTAACTAGTTGAAGTAGTTTTATCATCATTCTTGTCTTCTCCACCTTCTTCTCCATAGCTACAAGTTTGTCTTCATCTTTCTACTTTTTTTCTTGTATGAACCAATGACAAGGTGTGGTTCTTTTGAAATCTGTATTGTATGCTCTACCAATCTACGTCCTCTTATTCTTCAAGGCTCGAACAAGTATAATCTCTCAACTTTACTCTTTGTTTAAGCGTTTCTTACTAAGGGACAAAGAAGTATAGGAAAGTAAATTGGGTGGAATGGGATAAGGTGTGTCAAGTTAAAGAAGCTAGTGGGTTAACACTAAAGGATATGAGTCATTCAGTATAGCGTTGTTGGGCAAGTGAAGATGGAGGATACAAGTGGAACCTGAGACCCTATGGGTTAGAATTTACATTCTAAGTATGCATGTATAGGAGGGAGGTGGAAGGTGAAGGGAAATTAGTGTTCTAACTGGTGGTCGAATATGAGCTCCATTGATTCGGGGAATGTAGGTCCAAAGGATTGGTGGTCAACCAATGTTAGGCGGAAAGTAGGGGACGACACAAAGGTTGCATTCTGGGAGGATCCATGGGTAGCGAATGTAGTTTGAAAGAAGAATACCCTTGGTTATATGGGTTTCTTTAGATAAACATATAACCATCCCTTAGAAGTGGGAAAAAGATGTCACATGGAAGTGGCGCTTATTTTCATGGGAAGAGGAAACGTTAGAGGTAATACAATGGTTGGATCAGTGAGACTGACAAAAAGGGCAATAGATAATTGGTTTGGTTATAGGATGAATCCGGATTATACTCTATCTCATCTACATACAAGGTGTTGGCTATGGAAAATGACAGTGGTTATAGTGGCTTCTTTATTATGATGTGGATGCAGGGGTACCTTCTAAGGTTCAAGCCTTAGTATGGTAGCTAGAAACGAATAGGTTACCGTTGAAAAGGAATATATAGCGGTCTGGTGAAAAGGCATGCATGCTTTGTGGTGGGGAGGTGGAAACCAATGCACATTTATTTCTGACTTGTCTCGTATTGTAGCAAGTTTGGTAAGAACTGTGTCATTGGTGGGGTCTATCATCAATCTTTTACAGCATGGTTTAAGGTTGTTTTGATCAATTTGAGGGTTTGGTCTGGAGAGCAACATAAAAATGGAACGACTGATGATGCTTGCTGGAATTTGACAGATATGTTTGCTTGTGTCTCTAGGAAGGCATATCTTGTGCTTTCCGTTATTTGATTATTAATAAGGTTTTGGCTTATATATAAAAAAATAGAATCTATGGTTCCTTTAAGTTGAGCTGGGTCGAGTTCAAACAATCCACACACTCAACTTAATAAAAAAGAAACACTGGGTTGGATTTTGTCAAGTTTCTACATTTTTTTTGTTAAAGCCAACCAGTCCAATTCACCATTGAATGGGTTGGATTTGTTAGGGTTAATTGGGTCACATGTTATTTTTTTTTTTGGTTAAAAGTTTTAGAACATTTTTTGTTAGATTTTTTAGAGTAATTTTTAGACATTTAGAAATTAGTCATTAGTGTTTTATATTAATGTATATTTAATCTTTTCATTAGTAATTATTATTTTATTATATTATTATTATTAATTTAATAATTAGGGTGAGGTTGAGTTGAGTCTTGGATTCAACATGAAAAACCCGTCACTCAACCTGTATGGAATTTTAGGTATCTAATTAGTAATCATTGGCTAGCTACTCAACTGTCTAGTTATTTATTTTATTGATTGAATTTTTGGTTTAATCCAATTTTAGTAAACACCTTTTATACAATTAATACAAACTTTCATGTGGGGTGAAAAATTTCCTAATATAAACAAATGAAAGAAGTGCTATATAACACAAACATTAGGGTTTTATTTTGTTTTTTAATTTTTAAAAAATAGTTTTCAAGAACTGTTTTTTGAAAGAAGAAAAAAGAAACTTCTTTTTTAATAGATGTTATTTAAAAACTGTTCTAAAGATGTAGAAATGAAAAAAAATTGTTCATATTTAAAATGTTATAAATAAAAAACAAAAAATAATTTATTTTTCTTGTACTTTGTGTTTTAAAAATAAAAAGACAAAAATGAGAAGAAAAACTACTTGTAGTTGTTCTCTTTTTTAGTTTTTAAAAATTCAAAAATAAAAATTATTTTAAAAAAACACTAACCAAATAAATTGTTTTAGCTTTTAAATAATAAAATCCTAAAAATAGTTTTATAAATATGTTCTCAAAGAAACACTTAATAACATATCTGCAAAAATTTAAAAAAAAGTGTAGTTTTATTTTATTAGCTAATTAATAACTTAAAAAAAGAAGAAGTGAGGAGCATAATTTTGTGCGATAGTTTCCGTGAAGATTGTGATACAACCTAGCATTTTCGTTTTACCTGTATTAGTATCTAAATACATGTGTTCGATATTTTTTGGGGGCAGCCAGTACATGTTCATTAATTGTTTGTTTCTTGTGGCGCTTCCACATGGTTCCTCTTCAACGGCATGAGAAATCATGTCATATGATATTGATTTGTTAATCATTTTAATTAGTGATTAATTAAGTTGGCTGTTGCAAATATGTATACATGCATCTCAAGTTGTTCAATGTTCATATATTCAAATGATTTCGGTCTTTAGCCCGCTTAATTATTATTTTCTTAATAAAGACATAGCAAATATAAAAAAATAAATAAATTGAAATCCATAAAAAGCTTTAAAGTAATGATCCACACATCTTTTTAATTTATACATTTTCATCCACACTTATTATTTTTTTTATATTTCGTTTTTATCATATTATAAATTTTATTATATATATATATATTTTTTTTTTTCTTTCTCAGTGGATGTGTAATATTATTTTTCATTTTCTTATAAGGAGTCTTTATATGGTATTAATTTGATTGATTGGTCAAAGAAAAAGTTACAGGGCGGTGTCCACGTCATCCCGGCATTCCCTCCCTACTATATGGTATTATAATGAAAATGTGTATTGGAATGAGGAGTCACGGGATGAATAATAAGCCGTCTAAAGAATTGATACGTGAAGATCACTATGTCATATCATTTTCTTTTGCTGTATATATCTTAGTGTCCTCCGTCTGTGTCCTCTCAATTCTCAACTCTCATTCATCATCTTTTGCTTATGGATTCTCATGCTTTTTTTCATCAACATATGGTATAATTAGTTCCCTCTTTACTCTTTTTCATACTTATGTCTACTCAAGAACAACCATCTTTACTTGCTGTTTTATTTGAATCCTATTTTTTATGTTCAGAAAACATGGAAGCAAACAATTCTGCTATCATTTCAAATTGTGGGAATAGTTTATGGACAACTCAGCACCGCACCTTTATATGTATTTGGGACAATGCAAGCGGCAGATCTTGCATCCGAGGAAGTCGTTTATGAACTCGTCTCCTTCATTTTCTGGACACTCACAATTATTTCTTTGGTTAAGTATGCCTCTATAGTGTTGAAGGCTGATGATGGAGGAGAGGGTAATTTTCTTATCTTCATCAATCAGCTAATAATAGGCAATAGCTATATATATATATATATATATATATATATATATATGTATGACTTGAGCCTTTAAGATTAACTGATCATTTTCATAGAATTTTTTTGTAGGTGGTACAGTTGCTTTATACTCACTGCTGTGTAGAAATGCAAAAGTTGGACTGCTCCCATGTGATACAAGTTCCAACGAGGTGATGCTTTATGACGAGAGAAGTTCTTGTGCTAAGATGAAAGGCGATTCAAGAGCACGAAGGGCCATTGAGAAACACAAGATCTGTCACTATTTAATATTGTTCTTAGCCATCTTTGGTTCCTGTATGACCATTGGGGACGCTGTGCTCACTCCGGCACTTTCGGGTATACAATTCTATTAATTACTTTTCATTACCTTAACTTAATTAATTATTCAGCTTTAATATATAACTATAAAAGGATAAGGGATTCCTTGACAGTGTACTCAGCTTCCACCGGCGTTCAGAGATCCTTGACAGATATATTGAAAGACATATGTAAGGGATTCCTTGAGCTGAACTAAGATTAGAAATAATATTGATTAATGGCTACAATAACGTGTTTTTATATTATGTAACCAGTTGCCTCTACACCAGATACTGAGGAGTCCGTGTCAAAGGCTCTAAAATGTAAGTACGAGGAGGAATGGAAACTTATTATATATGTAATATGTAATATGTAATATGTAATTGTAGTGTATAAGTTTGGACTTGGGAGTGGTAAATGAAAATTGATACATTAATTTGTGGTTGATTCCAGATGTACCTGTTCCCTCTGCGTGTGTTATATTGGTTGGCCTCTTCATGCTGCAGCACTGCGGTACACGTAAAATTGGGATCATGTTCGCTCCAATCATTACTGTTTGGCTCTTGTTTGCTGCTGCCGTGGGAACGTATAATATTTTCCATTGGGATGTCAAAATTATCTATAAAATATCCCCACTCTACTTATACAAATTCATCACTCATATTGACATCCGAAGATGGAGGTTGTTAGGGAGTGTCATTTTATGTGTAGCTGGTGGGCTTTTTCTTTTACCACCTCATACTTTAGAATTATTCCTTTGGTATTAATTAATTAACATCACAAGATGTTGTACTGTTTTGCAGGATCCGAGGCAATGTTTGCAGACCTAGGCCATTTCTCCAAGAAATCAATTAAGGTATAATACACTCTAAAATATTAATTCTTAATTCAAAATTATTAATTACTAACTTGTACATCATGTGTCTATTGTAGATTACGTTTATATGCTTCATCTATCCGCTTCTTCTTTTATGCTATGCTGGTCAGGCTGCATATATCTCTAAAAATTTACCTGCTCCAGATTTTAATCATCTTAGTCAATCTATGCCACGTAAGTTGATCGATGAGATCTATCTTCCTGCAAGCAATTTCGCTTTACTCAAGTGATGGTTGGTGATTACAGGTCATTGCAAACACTTGTTCATTGTATTGTCCCTACTTTCTTCAGCTGTGGGAAGCCAATCAACCATAACAGCCTGCTTCTCCATCATTAACCAGTGCCTCGCATTAAATTGCTTTCCCCGAGTGAAAGTTATTCATACATCAAAAAAGATACATGGGCAGATTTACATCCCCGATGTTAACTGGTTATTGATGATTTTCAGTCTCACTGTCACGGTTGGTTTCAGAGACATTGTGAAAATTGGCAATGCAACAGGTATTCCATTGTTGACAGCTCTCATTTTATAGACAGATAAAAAAGATATTTGAGTGAATGAAAACTTGTGTAGTATTGAGTTAGCATGTTGATGACAGGTTTGGCTATAATCTGTGGAATGCTAGTGACAACTACTCTGATGTCACTGATCATTGCTTTGTATTGGGAGAAGAATTTGATGGCATCTGGGTGTTTTCTCGTATGTTTTGGGTTCCTAGAGGCAGCATATCTTTCAGCATGTCTGCTACAATTCCACAAGGGAGCTTGGTATCTGGTTGTACTATTGGCAGTGTCCATGACAGTCATGCTTTCATGGCATTATGGAACCATGAAGAAGTATGAGTTTGATCTGCAAAACAAGGTATCAGCGGAATGGCTAATAGAGATTAGTCCAGGCCTTGGGATTTCCAGGGTACCCGGAATTGGCTTCATTTACACTGACATAGTGGCAGGAATCCCAGCATTCTTTTCACATTTCATTACTAATCTTCCAGCATTTCATCAAGTGTTGATCTTGGTGTCCTTCAAGTCTATACCCGTGCCTTATGTCCCAGAAAGTGAAAGGTATCTCATAGGAAGGATCGGTCCAAAGGATTATAAAATATACCGTTGCATTGTGAGAAGTGGATATTGTGATCACATAAGGGACACGGGAGATTTTGAGGAGCAGATTATTCGATCCATAGGGGAATTCATTTCAATTGAACAGAAGGACATTGAGTCCACGGTTTCCCCAGATGAAAGGATGATCGTAGTTGGAAATTCAAGGGTTGATGGAAATGCTTTGGTTCCTCTTGATGAAGATGAAGTTGAAGTTGACACATCGTGGTCGGTGAACAATGATTCTCAGATAAGTCCAGTAGATGAAAGGTTGGAGAGTAGCAGTGGAGCTAAAAAGAGAAAAAAGGTTAGGTTCATGTTGCCTGATAATGATAGTAGTCCTAAAATGGAGTTATCTGTTAGGAAGGAGCTTTTGGAACTAATTGATGCCAGGGAGAGTGGTAGTGCCTATTTCTTGGGGCACTCACATTTAGTGGTGCGTCATGGCTCAAACTTTCTCAAGACATTCTTCATCATCGTCTATCGTTTCAGTGAAAAAAATTGTCGGGAGCCTCCTGTAGCTCTTAAAATCCCTCATGCAGCTCTAGTAGAAGTTGGTATGGTATGTACTATATAATATACCTCCTACAAAATTATGCTCTTTTATTTTAGTAACTTCAATACAACCAACACACCTTACCTGTTGTACCAAAAAATTATATTCCCCACATTATTATAGCTAGAGTATCAAAAACTCTCTACCATACACAATGTGTTAGCTCTCAATTGTCACATACATCATATGCATTCGGTAATTTTACTTTACACCCCTCTTCTTCCCCACTCATCAATTTCTCATTTTCTTTTCTAATTATATTCACGTTCGTTTTCATTTTCTCACTTTCTCTTCAACTAGCATTGTTTTTTACTTGTCCTCCTTTGCTTTCTTCTTGTGTATCTTATCAGAGCAAGGAAATAGCTAATTTATGATTATTAAGTGCATGATAAAGTCACTTAAACCACAAACCATAACACGTCAATATTAATATATCATTTCTTATCTGTTTCAAACCAAAATAAAGAAAAGAAGGGCAGTAGATCCTAATATGTAACAAATGTTCAAGAAAAATGTAACAAATTATTCAAGAAAAATGTTTCAAACCATAACACTTAAAAATCATTTCTTTTAAACATCATGAAATATTCAAGAAAAATGTAACAAATTGTTGCAATTAGGAATGACAACGAAGCATGGGTTCGCCCTCCTAATCTCTGTCTCTAGAAACTGTGGAGCAGAAACAAAGTCAACTATAAAAAAGGAAAATATGGGTTAATATTATTTTTATAATTTAAATTTACTTATAATTATATGTTAATTTGTTAATTATTAAATAAATTGTATATTAAGGTATTAATTATGTTTTAGTTTTAATTATTTATAGGAATATGAATTTGTATAGAAACATATCAAATTTAATTTTGTATAACTTATCATTATATGTTAAAACATATAAGCGGGGTAAGGCAGAGATAAACGGTTTGATTGATTTGATTTTTTTTTTTAGTTTTTGAAAATAGTTTTCAAAAGCTATTTTTGGGAAGAAAAGAAAAAAAACTTATTTGGTAAGTTTTATTTGAAAACTATTTTAAAAATATAAAAATGGAAAAACTTGTTCATATTTATTAAAATTTCATTAATGAAAACCAAAAATCAACATATTTTGATTGTATTTTGAGTTTTCAAAACAAAAATACAAAACTGAAAAGCAAAACTACTTCCAGTTGTTCCTATTTTTTAGTTTTTAGAAACTAAAAAACCAGAACTGTTTTCGAAAACTATTTTCAAAAAACACTACTTAAACGAGTTTTTTAGTTTTTAAATACTAAAATATTAAAAACAGTTTTACAAACTATTGACAAACAAGCACTAACAAACCCACACATGTTTCCATCCCCAATTATCTTAAGCGGGGATGAGGAAGAAGATCAGCAACACAAATTTTTCCATCAAAATTGGAACAAAAACGAGATTGTACCCGTGAGGACAGACACAATGGCCATTCCTAATTTTACCTTAATTAATGTTTACATAAACTAGAGATACATCACAATACAATATTCATCACTAATGTGGCTTCAGAACAACACAATTTCCTTCCAATTTTATTGCAGTGTAATATAATAATAACAACAATTTTATAAAGCACAAATGAAGGTTGAAAACTTGTTATTCTTAGTCTCAAACCTTATTTTAGTTGTAATTTTTAAAATTAAATTATATGATTTTTTTTAGATTTTTTTGAATTACATATAATAATACTGTTGAACCCCTAAACAATTACATTATTTTCTTGGTTCACTCCTAAATAATATTATAATAGCCTCTTTGCATACAAGGGAGGATTTTTTTTTCTTCTCTTAGGTGTATAATCATAGACCTCTTCTGATTAGATTACTCTTTGTTAGCAGTCTATCTTTTAAAAACCTTCATCCAAAAAATAGAAATATAGAAGGTGCCTTAATTTCCCACAACATTTTATAAATTTCTTGGAATTGCTCATTGGAGTACCTCTCCTGCAAAGCTACATAAGAAGAATAAATAGTATAAGTGCATGTTGGGTTTGGAGCCCAAATCTAGGAATCCTCTCTACCTTGTATTACTTTCACCCTCTCAATGTATGATTTGAACTCTCTAACCAATCCCTCCTCCTAGTTAAACCATTGTCTACGCCACTCAAAATCACAAACCCAAGCACCATCATCCCAATGCCCAAAATTAATTATAAACCCCTCTTTATTGACCGAGTTTAGGAACAGATGATTGTACTTCTGCTTCAAGGGTTCTTCTCTTAACCAATTGTTTGATCAAAATTTGAATTTTGACCCATCACCTACCTTCCATCCATATTTTGATCAAACCACCTCTAATTGTTTTTTACACCGCAATATTTTCTCAAGTCTTTCCACCAAATTGACATATTATTATTGTCCTCCCCTTGCATCAGACCTCTTCAACCATTATACTTTGAATCAATGACCTTTTCCCATAGCAATCCTCTTTGGTTTGACATTGACCATCTCCATTTTCCTAAGAATGCTTCATTGAACAGGAAAATGTTTTTCATTCATAAACCTCCTTTTTCTTTCAATTCACACACAGAGTTCTAGCTGACCCATGCTATTTTACTGGTATCATCTCCCTGGTTCCACAAAAATCTTCTTTGAATTGAGATGATTTTCCCCCCCACTTCCACTGGCATATTGAAGAAAGACCAATAAAAGAAAGGGATAGAAGATAAGACCTATTTTATCAAGCAAATACGGCCTGTGTAATATAAATGTCTGTGCCTCTAGCTAGCTATCTTCTCTCCAGATTTTTTATTATTGGGTCCCAAGTTGCCACCCTCCTTGGATTGGCTCCTATAGGAATGCCTAGATAAATGAAGGGAAATTTAAGAATTCTACAGTTTAATACTTGTGCAAAAGTTTGAGTTTTCGAATTTGACAGGGACATCCCTCTAAAGCTGCTCTTAATGTAATTTATCTTCAAACCTGAGGCTAGTTTATACCATCTAAGATTAGACTTCACTACCAAAATATTGTTATATGACATGTCTCCAATGAAAATCGTATCGTCTGCATACTACAGAATGGATACTGGTACTTTGTGTTTTCCAATAAGGAGTGGACTAAACACCTTCTGTTGTATAGCCTACCTCATCAACCCTGCAATGCCTTCAACCACTATAGTGAACAAAAATGGTGCTAGAGGGTCCTCCTTGCCTTAGCCCTTTTTTAGGAGAGAATTATGTTGTTGGGGAGCCATTGACTAATATAGAGACTCTCGATGACATTAAGTCTGCTGTTACCCATGATATCAACTTCTGATTAAAGCCTATCCTACCCATCATGTATCTAAGAAATTCCCACGACACCTAGTCGTATGCCTTTTCAAAGTCAAGCTTGAATACAAAACATCTCCTCTTTGTCTGCTTTGCCTCATCCATAGCTTCATTATGATCATTGTGCTATGAAGAAGATGCCTCCCTTCAATAAACGCGCTTTGAGAGTGATCAATAATTTTTTTCCAAAACCTTCCCTACTCTCCTTGCCAAGACATTTGAAACTATCTTGGTTATACACCCAACTAAGGAAATTGGTCTGTAATCATTAAGATTTTGGGGGTTTTGCACCTTCTGAATTAAGCCTATGAAGGAGGAATTACACTCTGCTACAAGTTTTCCTAATGCATGAAAATCCTTCATGAATTGCATTACATCACTTTTCATCAATTCCCAAAAATTCTTGACGAAGTTGAAGTTATATCCATCTGGGCTAGGGTTCTTATCACCATCACAACTCTATATTGCTTCCTTGACTTCATTCTCTTCAAAAGGGGCACTCAACATTTGATTGTCTTGGGCGAAAATTTCTTGAAACTGGATACCGTTCAGTGTAAGGGCTATGCCCTTCTGTGAATCCATTTTCAAAGAATTTTCTTATTTCCACCTTCACTGTGGTTGGGTCATCAATCCACTGATCTCTAGATAGGATCCCTTTAATAGAGTTTTTGTGCTTGTTCAAGTTCACAATTTTGTGAAAGTACTTAGTGTTGTAGTCTCCTGTAGTGGCCCATCTGATTCTTGAATTTTTCTCGCTAGTGATTCATTTCTCTTAGCCAGCTCCCGTAATTTTTGTTGCAGTTGATGTTGCTTTCCTTGTTCAGATTCAAACAATAAAATCAATTTTTATTGCACTTTGTTTTGATATGGACAATGTACTCGTCTTTTTTCACTCCAATGGAGTTTGGTTTCTTCAAGGCTTGCTCCATAAGATATTCCTCATGGACATTGTAAGCCAAATAGATTTCCTGGTTGACATAATAGTCCACTTCTTCATTGGTATAATGCCATCCATTTCTTGGTCCTTGACCACTACCAAATCGCCATGAGGTACCTCAAGTTTCACTTCCTCTTTGACCTCCTCACTTCTCTCCCTTGGACTACATTTACAAATTCACCAATAACGAGATTGTTTGTTACATGCTTTGGATATGACTCACTCGTGTTTTTAGAGTCCATCACTTCTTAGAAACTCTTGAGAAGGACACCAAAATCAATTACTTGTTCACAAGAATTGACAAAGTCGCCATTGAAATCTATTGCACCCACACTACTACCTGCACTTTTTACTATCTAGCCAAAACCTTGCCCCCTTCCCATGAAGGTTCACTTGGATTGGTAGCTTGAAGATAAGTGACTATGCTTATTTTGATTTCCAAAGCATCCATCTTGGGAAGCATTATATCACATACCTCTACTTTGCAATTGTTATCATGTCCACTTTTATATTGCAGGCTATGGAGAAGTCCACATCGTTAATGTGAGGGAAATGATATTTGTCATGATTTATGTCTCCTTGGACATAATTCTTGATTATTACATTCTTGGCAACATGATAACCTTGATTGTTAAAGGGTCTAAGATAGAGGTTTTTAGATACAAAATGTCAAATATTATTAAGTATGCCAATAAGAACAATGTTGATGGTTGGATATTTTGTGACATTAAACATCATTTGCGATTAAAGTATGATACATATTACACAAGATATTCTGATCTTCAAGACATACTACCACCATGTGCACAAGGGTGAGTACATGTCTATTTGTGTAATACACTTAATTTATAACATTTTGGTGCCCAATTATACAAAAATATGATTATTTATTCCTAATCATTTAAAGATCTCAATCACTTTGTATGAGTAATTCATTCAAAACATTTCTCTTTCAAGAGGTGCTCTTCAGGCTTTATAAAGCAGATTTTAAGACATATTATAACACTATATATCATCTACCATATCAGAGTACTATAGTTGGAATTCCAAGTTTATATCTTGGCATTTATATTTGAACTTCTTTTATCGTTAGTTATTGTAAGACCCTAAATTTCTATCATTTCATTTATATGTTTGTGGAAATTAATATACGTATTTATGAGAAAAATTTAAAACCTTTAAACTTATATAAAGAATCATAGTCTTAAAAATAAAAGAAATAATTATAGAAATAACATATCCATTTCATAACTTTATGCTTACAAAAGGTTTAAAGAGTACATCATACCTAAACTATAATCATTACCCCAAATTCTCCTAATCTAGAGTAGTGAGTCCATTTAACAAAAAGTGATAACAAATTAATACAAAACATCCTTTCAACTACAAGTCAAACATAAACAAGATCATCTTCAACATCATCCACACCAACTGCTTGAACTAAATCATCTTCATAATCCGAACAAGTGTGCAAAGAAATACATAGAAAACGAATAGAGGAGTGAGATATTTATAAATCATAAGTGATAATCTTAATAAACTAGACATACAAGGGGTCTATAACTTAATTCCATATCTATCTCACTCACCTTAATCTTAAATTTATTTCTATACCAATATATTATAAATCCAACATGATTCACATTCTAATTAAGAGATTTGTTAGCTATATATCTTTTTCTAACCATCATATTTCTATACCAAGAAATAATCCAAATAGTCTCACCATTAGACATAGTATATTGACCCACGGTCAATTTACAGACTTTAATCCCATATAATATTCTAGATATTGCTAGAATAACTAATTTATCACAATCATGACCCCCAATCAATATTCGATTCTTTAATTAGAATCCAGATAATGATTCCTAGCAATTGACCCATAGTCAAATATAATATTCTGATTAACTACCACAAGGTACTTAATTTAAAAAAGGATATACTTTAACAATCTCATTTTACCTCGTAAAGTGTATACCCACAACTCACTCAATCATATTTACACCATTAATATCATACTTCCACTAGGGAACCTAGAACTTTTCCATTATGTTTACTTCAAAATCGTACATTCTACTAATCCAGTAATCATTGAATAAAAATAAACTAATATCATCCAATCATAATTTATCATTTTCCCTATTCTTTCAAGATAATATAAATTATATCAAACAACAATCAAAACAATACATTAAAAATGTTAACTATTATTCCAAAGACAACTTTTTTTATATGGAAGATCGGGTCATAAACCGCAAACCACAGAGCATACTTAGTTTACCTTTGAATAAATATTACTTATACAATTATATACTTAAATAACAACATTTATACATAAAATAAAAAATACAAAACAACAAATACTTATAATTCAAATAAAGAATAAAAAAAAACTTAATAGAATACAATAACACCCATAACTTATTAAGACTAACACCTCACATGATTTATAAAATCTCACTTCCCCCTTACCTCAATAAGAAGCTTTAGCCTATGAGTAGTGTAGAACTTTCACAACTTCCAATTCCCTTTGAGATATTTCTTCCAAAATTTCCTCAAAATCTCCCTTTCTCTCTCTAACTTAGAGTCTCTCTCTCTAAAATAGCTAAACAGTGGACTTGGTGTGATTTATGAATTTTTTAAAGGGTCTATTTATAGGTGAAATTCTGCCCAAAATTCGTTGGCGAAAATAATTTCGTTGGGTGAAATTTCCCTCATAACTAGGTTTCCAGATTTTCCCCACTGTTATGCGCTGTTAAGCCACCTAGTTGCACCGTCACAAAATCCATTGAGCGAATCTAAATTTTGCTAAGGGACACTTAAAATTCTTGCTAAAAATGTTCTACAATCCATTGTTAATCTACCTCAATGATCGATTACATTCAAAACTCATTTCTACAACAATTTCCTAATCTAAAACTGGTTACAAACAAAATTTAAATCTAACACTTGTCTACTAACTTGATGATGAATTTTAGGTTGTTACAGTTGATACTTTGTCAACCTATAGTCCTAACTTGTCATTTAATTGTTCATTATTGGATATGCTTTCTCATAATTTTAATGCATATTTCTTAGTGAAATTGCAAGGAAAACAGTAGAATGATCACTAAACCACTTCAAATCCCATAAAATAATTAATCATTTACTCCGAACCTAATTAAATATGAAATAATTCAAAAGATACCAACTCAAATTACTTAATTGACCCATCATTATATGTGAACATTGACAAAAATTTATATATATGTTATCCATTTATTCTATTAACTTCAATGTGTATACTTTTAAAACTACTAGTATTTGATATTTACATTTATTTACACATAATAGGAACAACAAAGAAACTCAACATATCACGTTAAAAGATATCAGATAATGATAAATAAAAAATGATAAATAAGAACATTGTTTAATTATGTACACCCTTACAATTTATATACAATTATAGATATGTATCTAACAAATATAATACTTATTCAGGGGAAGTATTAGCCAATTGAACTAAAAGACATATTGATAAATAGAAAAAAAAGTACCATTGTATTAATTGTACAATGAATGTTAATGAATTTGAGTAATCACGTTTATATTATGAGATAACACTGATTTTCATCATAATTATCTAATTCAAGATCTATTACAATAGGAAACTAAAGTCTATGAAGAGTTTTTCCTCCAAGGAGAATTGGTTATAGAGCAAGGAGATGTTACAAATAAACTCTAGCTACTATGCATATCATGGTGAGTTGGTAAATATTCCAGTTAACCTTCCATTTGTACAATTATATATAATTTTTTTTTATTAATTTAGAAGAACATCTTCAATGTTACTTGCACTATGCTTCCTTAAATCACCTCCCCATAAATGTTATATATTTCATATTGCAAATCTGCAATTCTTGATTATTGTAATGTTAGGATAATATTTTTTTATTGAGATGAATGATTATTAGAAAATTATGTTTAAGGTAATAAAATAATTTCTCAACTCAAAATGACTTGTTTACTACTTATATTAATTGAAAACAACTAGCTTATCTATAGTATCATTTGTCTAGACAAAGAATTGACAATGTATAGTAGTGAGAAACATTAATTTTACCTTAATTGTTTGTTTGTGACTCAAATATTCTTAAATATAATCACATTGATTAGAATATTTTATGTTAAAATGAATGTAAGAAAATTAACTTTAAAATATAATCAAAACTAAGAAATGATATAATCATGCATCACAAATTACAAATATGCATAAAAACACATATTTAATGATGAATTATTGTATATCTCATTTTTTAAAATATGGTTTGACAATTTTTCTTCTTGTCTACAACATGAGACAAGGAAGGAAGATGATGAAATAGAAGAAGAGACAATCACATTGCATAGCTAGAGCTCCTTTGGCCAAGTTTCTTTCTTTTGGAATATGCCTGAAACTTCCATGGTTAAAGCTCATGAATTTTGCAAGGTTTTCCAACTTGATAAGAAATGCTTTACTAAAATACTGAAGATATGCTTTTTAGATGGTCGTATTATCATGAACATTCTCCTTTAGGTAAATTATGATTTTTATATAAAAAAATTTCTTTCTTTCATTGCTTATTTTTTATCGTTATGGCTATAACCAAAACATTAATTACTAGATGTATCAATGCCATGTTTATCAACATAATTGATGAGGATGTGGAATGACTATATGGTTCTAAATTATTTTAGAGGTAACTTTGTGATTCTTAGGAAAGAATTTCCTAATTGTATAGATTCAAATAATGATTTATGATAAGTAAGTAAATTGTTTGATTCCTTTTCTTCAACAGTTTATAATTACTTAGGAAACTACATCATTTAGAAATAATTACTATCACTTTTGTGCTTATGATCAATGTTATGGTAATAATGTTTAACACATAATATATTTTAGAAAAAAAAATATATGATAGTTTATGCACTTTTAATGAGGGAATCTTTTGACTTTTGGAAATAAATTTTGATTTGATAATTTTTAATTCATGTTTGTGTAAAGGACTTAAGTCTCCAACATAAGATTTTGGTATCAGACTTCAAATTGGCTATTACAAACATAGAAATAGATTTGACTATGAGGAATTGTGTTGCCGATCATGGTCATAATGATTTTGTGAAACATTTTGGTTAGATTTAGAGCAGATTCTAGTAAAGCTGATTATGATAGTAGAACACCCTTGGTATGAACTTTACCATAAAAGAAATTCATTTATTCATTATGAATAATTACACATAGATAATTTATCTCTATATTCTCACATTTCTTATAACTTAAGTGAATTTTATTAATTTGATTTTATATTTGTTATAATAACATATCTCGACATAAGAAGGATATGCAAATATGTCTTCCTATCTTGTTGAACAAGGAGTGAATATCAATTCAACAGATTAGATTTTGAAATTTATAGCCAAAATCATAGATTAATGATGATATATTATAGAACCTTTTTCTTTGAGCAAAAAATAATGTTATATTTTTTACTACCCATTTGTTTTAGATAAATTTGGCACCACTTCCTTGATTGAATCCATTAAGAATGGACATGAAGAAGTAATATTTGTACTTCTTAATGTCGAAGCTATCCTTACTTTTAATGATATTGGTGATTTTATTTGCATAAATACTATAAAGGAGTTTGAGTTTTTAAAAAAGGTTTTGGATTGTGGAGTTAACCCAAATTCCAAAAATTATGATCAACATAAAACTTTGCACATAACTAAAGGTCTGTTTAAAATGGTTGAATTCATTCTAAAAGTAGGAGCAAGTGTTTTGTCTAAAGACATTTAGGCTCTAAATATTGAGTTGGCTTACTTTACCAGATAATACTTTATATTCAATTAGCACTTTCTTGGCTCTAATGCAAACTTATTTCATTGCTAACTAGGAGAGATCTTAGAATAACATTTTTGCATTGTTTAGTGATTGTAAAATAACAACTTTCTATACTTGCTTTCGATAGATGGAGGAATACACCTCTTCATGAAGCTTATATGGTTGAAAATAAAAATATTATCAAAATGCTTGAAGTTGCAAAAGTTTCTCAATTGACAGAGTTGTTCAATAGTATTCATGAAACTTAAGATATGATTAAGTTTCCAAGAGTGACACAAAATAACACGTTAGGGTGATACATTGGCATTTAAACTTGCGTTAGATACTTTGCATTTAGGATGTCAAGATTCTTATGTTTTCTAGACAATTAAAAGTAATTTAAAGGTTTCATATTATGTCCTAGAATCATATCTTGCATGTTTAAGTTTGACTATTTTCTTTATATAAGTATTCTAAAAAATCATATATGTGCAAAAAAATTTCAGTAACACCAATGCTACGTCAATAGATGAAATTTCCAGAAAGATATGTATAGTATTTCCTTTCCACCCGTGGGATCATAAAGAGTAAAAAACAGAATGAGTGGTCTTATGGATTCCATAAAGCATTGAAGAACTTATAAAGGAAGCAATGGTACATTAGAAAACTTCATATGGTTCCTATGTTTTATCAGAATAAGGCAGAAAAATACTTGATCGATGTAACCATGATAAAAAATAATGAGAAGTTGTATCTGATAAGTGAGGAACATAATAAGGGGAAGCTTTCAAGTCATTTAATTTCAGGTGTTCATGTTCTTCACTAGGAAGTAGAACAAATAAGGTAAACAAGGTTACCATTATATATAGTTGATTTTCCTTCTCCATAAAGTTTTCTATTCTAATCAATCCATGTGGAAAACAAGTAGTTGACAAAAGGAAAGGAAAGATATGGAAAGTGAAATTATATTAAACTATCAATCCGTTTACATTGTAATAAATATTTTCTCTCCCTCTTTTAACCATGCATGCTACATGTCTATAGAAGTCATATATATAGATAAGCGACATATATAAAACTATAATGCAGATATTTTTGCAACTTTTTATTCTTAATTTGAAGATTGGGTAACAAGGAAAATTGAGCTTTATAAAATCTAACTTTCTTTATGATTACTAGCGAAAACATAGGCGCTACTGAGCCTGTGTATTCGCATTTCTATTCTAATATGTTATGACAATTTTAGGTTTTAATTTAATATTTTTTATAAATTTTTATATTTTTAAATATAAATTATTATGTGACATGTTTGAAATATATTTTGTTAATTTCATATTTTTTGTTCATGATAATATCATAAAAATATGTGAGATTATCAATGAATATGTCAAATATGCAATGAATATGAAAATAGAAAGTGAAGATAGTTTGAATAGAACTCAAAATATTGTCACACTTGTGTATTTGCATATTTATTAAGAATATTTATCATGAAATATATACATATATTAATCATGTTTGATTTGTGATAAGGTAAAAATTGTGAAAGTGTACATATATTAAAAGAGAGAAATTATATTTGTGAAAGTAGGAATAGTTATAAAATGTGGATACCAAAAGATCATATTCACATTATATAATATATAGTATATAGTATATAATATAATATCATATATTATAAATTATAGATATAGTTGGAGAATTATGTATATTGGCTATCAACATTTTGAAGTAATCTTTTTGTTAACGTTATAAGGTTGGTATAGTGGTGAAACTTATATTTGGGGAATTAGAGATTGTGGGTTTAAGTCTCTCTTATGAAAAAGTAATTTATTTTTTAATTTTAGAATAAGTGTGAGGGTAGAATAAGTATTTTTAAAATTGGACGTCAAAATGGGTTATTCCCTTTATTAATAGTATAGATAATTACTTTTTAGTAAACTACCATTTTCTTGAATATAACAACCAAACGATTACACTTGTGTCTCTCATAAGCATAAGCACTTAACACCTGTACTAACTCAACACAACACGTCCTAAATACTTAGAGTTTGAACATCAAGGAGGCTAAAGATTTCTCACAATGGGTGTCTGGTGTCCACCTAACCTATCCACTTAACACATCTAACAACCAACAGAAGTCTTAGCATACTCATCTAACATCTGTTGTCTAGAATCTACCTCACTCTTATACAAAATAGTTGTTGTCAAAGTACATCTCTAGGGCACCCCTCACTTGCATATCTGGTATCTGAATTACATTGATCTTAGATGCAACCACAATTCAATACACCTCACCCACATATATAATATATACACATCACCCAAGACAAAGTTACTCTATTGTAACTGTTCACATCCATCAAATTAGCATACATCTCATCATCATACATCACATCAATATGCATTTCATCATAATTTTAATTATCACCAAAATCAATAGTAAACATAAGTTTCTCCTCATATTTACAAACAACACTCTAATCTTAATATTTCACCAACACAAGCAAATTTACATAATAATCAAATTAAGTTCAAAAGCTCAATCATTAACATTTTATTGATTTCACACCCAATAAATCACAACTCCTCAAATTAAAATCAACGGTTTAGCTTCCCTTACTTATTTCTCTCTTTAAAAACTGAGTTTAATGAAGAAAGAGAAATTCAATTGAAAGAATCACTCAAAACCTCCAAATCAAACAGAAACCTAACGCAAAAGATTCGAAGAAATAAGATCAGATATACTTATAATTATCAGCAACCAAAAATAGAGGATTTGACAGGCAATGGTCAGTTCTCTAGAATCTGCTGGTTAGAAGGCGACCATGCAAGAAAAAGAAGAATAAAAGAAAGAAAACAACAAGAGAAAAATAAAGAAGAAAAGGGAAAAAAAAAGAGAAGAATAAATTTATATAGCTTTGGAATATATTTAATAAATTTATTTTGCTAAATGTAACCACTTCCGATGATAGATTTTTTTGAATACTTCCCGTAGAACCAGCATAGCTACCTCAATCTAAAAGAATCTCATTTATAATCTTTTCTCACCTAACTAAACTTGACTTTCTCATATTCCATTATTAAAATGTACTTAATTTCAAGCACATTTATCAATCTAAGACATAAATCTCCACATAAATAATAAAATCAAATATTTCCTAATTAATCTATCAATTAAGCTTAAATTAAATTTAATTTTCTCTTTTATTTATTTCACACACTTATTATCTATTATTAAGCAAATAAGATCTTACAAAGTAAGAAAATGAAATTAAATTAAAATCTAATTTGTTTTTATTTATTATAATTTTTTTATTATACTACTATTTTAGTTCTTAGAGACATTATCATAATTATTCTTTAAATTGAAAAAATGTCAAATAAAAATTCAAAAATTAAAATTTATTATCATTATAGGTCTAAAATTTTATACTTACTACCACTAATAGTCTCTAACGAAATTAGCAGTAAGAAAATGACTGACAAGTTTTAATTTCAATACATTATTAGAAAAATCATATTAATGAAAGTTTAAATCTGTCACAAAAGCATTTTAACGAGGTTTTCTTTTTTTTATTTTTCGGCACAAATAATGCTAGAATATTTTCTATCACGACATTTAAATATTCTGTCACAAGATTTAAAAATAAATTAATATATTTAATATGATTTTCTTACTTGAAATTTTTTATCAAGTCTTTATTATTATTGATATTTCTATCTTTTACTGTTATACATGTCATTACATTAATTTTGTACTACTGTGCATTTTTTCTATACATAGCTATCATTCAACGTTGTACTACTGTGAGTAACAATTTGAGATTATATTTTAAAATAATCTATACGGAAATGAATACCTTGAGCATATTTTAAAATAGGTTTAAGTATAATAAGACTGTTGAAAAAATTTAAATATTACAATAATTAAATTGTGACATGTAGTTTAAAAAAAGAATTAAAATTATTATAACTGTTGGTCAATTTTATTATATATTAAATTTAATTTTTATTATATATTAAATATAATTAATTTGTAATTGAACAATTAATTATATTTAATCTTTTTTATTACAATTTATATTTGCAAAAACTATATTCATAAGTTGAAAAATTAGAACATGATTCGTATTTGGTTTCCATGTTAAACATACTTACAACTCTCTTCTTTTCTCTCCATTTCTCTCTTAATTTTCTTGGTTCTCATTATCATAGTCATGACTTGAGGAGATAATTTATATATCTTTACCCGAAGTTATCACTACTTATTATATAATAATTAGATGCAACTAATCACTTAATTATAATACCAACAAATTGAAATTCAAATAAGAATCACATTTAATAATGTGAAAACTGCAACGTTTTGTTTCAACTACGCATGATTCATCAGTATTCTTTTCACACCACTAAAAAAAATTATCTATAGTAGATCATATACACAATCGATTAGAATTATCTCAGTCCTGTTACATCTATTTTTTGTTGGTCATCAATGAGTTTTATAATACATTCTTTGATATATCTATCTTACCACTAAAAAAATTCAACACGATTAACGCATCACTCAGCATCATTAACAAAAAATTCCATGAAAAATACCTACTAAGAATAGAGATACAAACTGCTATAAAAACAAAATTTCACATCAATTATTCAAACCTAACTAGTAAAAGATGAATGTGTTGGTAAGGAAGGAAATGAAAAAAGACGAGTTCAAATCATTACAATCACGTGACAATTAAAAACAAGATTTAACATTGTTTACAATGTTGGAGGAGATGGAAGTCTCTTATGATTATCAAAATTAGAAAATTTTTATTTGATAATAATAATAATAATAATATTGCGTGTAATTTTTATTATATTTATTTTTTTAGTATTCTTTTATTACTTCTTTCAACTTTAGACTATTATATATTATCAATTCAGCAAAAAAAAAAAAACTATTGTAATCATTGTAAAAAAAATTTTATTTCTCTTACAATTTTACTTACTATTTTTTATTATTTATATTAATTGTTAGAGTAATGATATTCTTACAAGTCTTTTTACAACGAGTAGTACAACAATACAAAATGTAAATTCTAATGAAAAGCAAAAGCAACTTTCTTATATTACCTACTCAGAAAAAAGAAGTAACAAGAAGTACACAAATATCATCTAAGAAGCACTACGAGCCCATAAATTATATACACATTCATCAATCTAACCAAGCCAGCAAAAGGAGGAAAGAAGTAACAAGAAACCATTATACAATAGGGCAATCACAAAGTGATACTTTATGTATTGGAAATGTTTCAGGGACTAAAATAGACAAATAAGTAAATATCTACCTTAAGGATAAACATCCCATTATTAGTCGAAATCCAGTGCCACTATCACTGCGTCGTATATATACAATGAATTAGTGAAACAATATTACGACGTTTAACACCGAAGTGACATTTAAATATACACAACCAGTCAGTACCGAAACATTTTAAACTATGCCTTGTGATGTATGAAACCCAATGCACAATGCTCCCACCTGGAGATACAAAGCTTTATTCAGTTCAAGACAATATGGTATCTTGAGTCCACGTAGCTCTCAACATCCCAGAGAAAAGAACCAAATGTCACAGCTTCTAAAACAAGTTTCGTTAAACCACCAAAGCTAATTTTCATATTTTCATCCTTAGAGACTGTTCCCTCAGGTGTTACAACAATTTCAGGTCTCCCGAACAATGCCTCTGTGTGCTTCTCAATAATGCTGACAGCCTCTTTGGATCTAATTGTTGCGTATCTTTGTAGGGTATCGCCATCAAAGGACATCACATAGTTGCGCAACCTCGTTTCCTTTATACCATAGCCAAATCCATCGGGACTGACGTCACCACCAGGCCAGGTAGATACTTCAGGATGAGACTTCACTTGAGGAGTGTCCTCTTCAAGACGGGGCCTTGCATTATCCATCGTAGTTTGATGAACACCATTTTCTTCTGTTGCATTTGGAAGAACTTTCATTGTCTTCTCCAGCTGGAACCTTTGGTCAACTCGCTTAAGGAAATAACCATACATCACTGATGCTGCATAGACCTGTCCTACCCTGAATTTGCTGATTTCAGCTATAGTTGTTAAATCTCCTACTTTGTTACCCAGAATAAGATTCAAGTGGTTTTGAATCATCTCATATGCTTCATGTGAGTGAAGTTGCTCAAGTTTACCATCTTCATTTGACCACAGATCAACTTTACCAGACAGATCTGGGGTTACAGAGGGTATCAAAGAAATATTAGCATCCATGAACTTCTGCACCACCAACGCATACAATATCTCTTCCAGAGCTTTCCTCCTTTCATTAGCCTTCACCTCGGCAATTCTCCTGAAAAAAAGTGGAAGCAAGCACAATGGTCAACAGCAGGTTGTTTAACATTAAAATATTTTCAGAATTAAAAATAGAGGCGATAAAGTGGAATAAGATTCATGTTCCAATTCTACAGACTGTCTTCCTTAGACAACGCAAGTGGACCTACATAATAATATTTTATAATCTACTGACTATTACAGTTGCACCATAAAACCCTTAAAGTGATATAGAAAACTAAAGTGACTTTAATGTCAATTGCACCATTCAGGTAAATACCAGTGTAAAACAATACAGTAAGGTGTGTAGTTTAGGAAAAATTCTTATATCAACCATAAAAATGGCACAAACGTTGAATATGTAGCATCAGACAAATTAGATAATACTTTATTCTAAAATCTAAGCCATAGTGCACATAGAAGTTATGAGAATGAAAGAAACCTGTATAAAACTAAGTCAGTTCCTGAAGCAGAAGGCTCTTCTTTTTGTTGATCAGCATCGCGATCAGTTTGGAGCTGCTCAAGCTGCTGGTCGACAGCAGCAGGCACAAGATGCGGGTGATTTAACAAAATCTGAGAAAGAAACTGCCCAATTGGGGACTCCAATAGAAGAGGAGCAATTTTGGCATTGGCATCAGATTCTGGATACGACGATGCAGCTCTAACTACAAACCCTTTTCTACGACTTTGCTTGGCGATAGATACTGAAGTCAAACACAGCTGGTAAACAATCACAAATGAATGAAACTCCTCACGTTCCATTTATGTTTACTTCAATTCATTAACAATGAATAAAATAACGAGAAGCATAACAATTAAGAATCAGAACACGAACACGTTGGCAATAGTTAATCAACGAATTAAAAGTAAGCGTACCCTTCTGGAAAATACAAAAGTGGAGCCGAAGCGAGCAGAGGCGGTTCCGTTGACCGGTTTTGGGAGGACGAACGGCGTTGACCGGACGGCGGTGAGCGCAACGTCCATTTGCAGCCAACCAAAAAGCTCAAAGCTCAAAGCTCAAAGCTCAAAGCTCAAAGCTCAAAGCTCAAAGCTCAAAGCTCAAGAGACGAAAGGAAACCTACAAAGAGGAAATGGTAATGAGTGATTCAATTCCGGTGGGCGTTAAAAGCAGAATTTGATTTGCCATTTGCCACGTTAACCATTTATAAGACGTCTACTGGGCTTCAAGGGCCCACTATACCTAAAATGACCATTCAGCCCTCCAAGCAAAATGCATTCATTTAATTAATTAGACATAAGGAGAGAAGATATTTCGATTGGATTAATTAGACTTTAGAGGGTTCGCGAATCATCATCATATTTGTGAGCTTGAGTTGAGCATTTTGTTTTCTGAGGCTCAAAAGTGAGAGAGGAGATACTTGTCCAAACTGTGATGGGTCCCAAATTGGCCACAGATGCTACAATTTTGTGGTGCACATGCCGTCATATTTGTGCCCAAAAGCTCTTCATCCTTTTAATCTAATTCATTTTGTTTATTATCATTCTTCTGATTTTTAGTTAGTTGCACGCAGTTTGTTAGTTTGTTTATGAATACTGTATATCATATTTTTCCGTAATTGTTCATTGGTCACTTTGTGCAATTGATTCGTTACGTATAATAAACATGCTTTCCTTCTCTTTTTCTTTAATTATTTACTTGTGATTTAGGCCAGTACTAGGAGCTTTCCTAGACGCTGATTACATATGCTACAACAAAATCCACATTACACTGCACTCTTCCTCCTTAAAAGTTAAAACAATGGATGAGAGAGGGACAGTCAACATATTAACTCAAACATCTTGGACTAGAACCGCTCTTCTGTACGCCAAAGGTAGAACGTAACCCCTTGGACAGATTAACAACATGCAAAACTTGACCAAAAATGTCATAATAAATAACTTTGGCATTGGCTTGTTCAAGCTCCAGAGACATAAATCCTTGTCCATCATAGTAAAACTTGATTCCATCTCTTCCATCTTTATCGATATCTCCTTTCCACGCTTTTGAACCTCCACCACTGGTTAAGAATTGGATTTGGCTGCAACAAAACTCAATAGCATCAAATATGTATCATGATTTAGAGATGATTAGCTAACAATCATGAAGTCAATACGCACCTGTTAGTGCTGCTTATGTGTTCCAAGCAATGGTCATGCCCATTAATGTACATATCCACATTATTTGCCTGCAATTTTAATTTTGTTAGTCAAGGGTGTACCTCATTTTTCACTAGTCTATGTAGGAATAGGGTTTTTTCTTTGTATAATGTAATATTTTGGCTAAATGACCTCTATGATTGGCAAGAGCTTCCTTATGAGCTCTTGGGTGTCACCATGGTGTCCTATGCTTCTTACTGGATGATGCCCCACAACAATCCTCCAGTTGGCAGTAGAATCCTTTAGTGCCATTTCCAGACCCTATGTTCAGAACCACACAGAAAAAACAAGGAAGAATTTTATTAGATTGCTTTTTTTCTTCATTTGTTGTGATGATCAATGATTAAAGAGATTCACCTTTAAGAGCTTTGATAAATATCTCTCCCTTGGAAGCACTCCTCTCCAATCATACTTGTGATCCTTCGGCTTAAGAAAGTACTTGTCCACAAAAGGTGTTGTATCAACGAAGAAGAACTCAGCAATTTCTGGGGAGTGTTAAGATTAAAAAAGTGCTTAAATGATGTCCATAACTAACTTACTATCCAGGGTATAAACCAACATTGAGAAGGCACCTTACCAGTATCAACAATAAATGATCGTTGGCAGATCCATCTAGGATCAATTTTCTGAAGGACTGGATTTAGCTGTGCTTCAACATCTCCCCTGTAGTCATGATTGCCCAAGACTTCAACCAATGTATACCAAATTTGATGGACAGAAGAAGAATGAAGAATTAGCGGAATGGTTTCTCACATAAAAAATGCATGTTAGAAATTTTTGGCTTATGTATGTGTTTCTGAACTCACCATTATACCATTGCTTTTGGAGGCTCTTGGCAATGTAGATTTTTGAGAAGGAACTTTCAAATGCAGGGTCGTCGATACCAGCCAATCCTTCATCATAGAAATTGTCTCCGGTAGATATCACAAAATCAATATCTAGCTTATCAGCAACTCTTCCCATCTGGCATACTCAAAGAGATTAAGTTACAAAAAGCACCAGCTTTTGCTTTAGTAGCAGAGAAAATTCAGTGAACATTTGTTTTAGCTTATTAGACATAAGCAGACATCCTGGCAAAAAAAAAAAAAAAGTAAAAAGCATTTACAAAGACGCTAATGCCATTTTCTAAGTCCTAATAAAAATTATGGTGAAATCTGTGTTTAGGGTATGTTTGGGTTTTTCTAAAAGTATCTTTAAAAAAAAGTTCAAAAATTTTTTGAGTTTTTTTTTAAAGAGGTGAGATTTTTTTTAATTTTATTTTAGTTAATATATAAAAGCTTTGTGATATAATTTTTAAAAGAAATGTAGGATTTTTTAAAATTTAATTTATAGAATTTAAAAAACTAGCAATGAAGCTGTTTTGATTTTGTACTTTTTCCTTGGGGAGAAAATGACCCCTCTTAGTTACCCAGAATTAGAAGCTATGAGTTGCAGGTCACAGGACATGAATCTTGTAACACTGCTCTAAGTGTAAGTATTGGCCTCAAGTGATGAGGAAAGCGGGAGGGGGTAGAAAGAAGCTAGAGCCTAGAGTTTTTGTAACTGAAATGGTTAAGCGTTAATAGATGAAGAATGCATGTAACGTAAAAAAGAGCAGACCTGGGTAGCAACTTCAGATTGGTTGTATGTTCCTTTTCTTCCCCAATCTCCAATCACCACAAGGCTAAGTGAGCCATCAGCTTTGACAGGGTGCTCTAGGCGTTGGAGCAGCCCTGATACACTCAGAAAACACTGACTAATGAAAGCAATCCATATTCCCAAGCCAGCCATGTTTTGTTTTTGTGTTTCCAACTCTTCACTTTTTTATTATATAAACTGTTAGTTGTAGCGCAAAATGAATCTCGAGATTAAGAGCATATCTAACACAGTATAGTTGTCTAACAATCTCATAACCAACGCCCACCGGAGCGTTATTGTCAAAATGACATGGATTCTTCTGCGATGACATGCATAATTGTGCAATCAGCATGCTAACGGACAAGGCGACAAAATTACATAATAGGGTGTCACATGCATAATTTGTGCACCTTCGTTGCAACTTCCTAGCTCCAGACAAATACAATAATATTGCTCTGCTGCCTACCTATACCATTGAATTCAATTGCTGAATAATAAAAGAAACTTGTGATTTATGCACAAACATCCGCTATAAACTAGGTTCAATCAAGTTCCAAATTCTTTTACTAAATTTGACAAGTTCACGCTAATAGATTTAAAGGCTGTGTACCAAATTCGGATTGGTAAGTGAATTTCCTTTTGTTCTTGCGAGTTTGGACCCTTCTCGTATCTCCTATTTGTCTTTGTCGTGTTGAGTATAGTAATAAATGCATGAATTCAGTGATTATCACTTTTTTTAAAGTATATGTATATCTTTCAATTATATTTCTCTCCAAATAGTTGATGTATTAAAAAATAAGTTTTAAGAGAATATAGATGAATTTTTTAATTAATTTCTCTCTTGATTTTTATAGGAAAGAGAAATTTTAAAGTCACCACTCAAGCATTGAATCGAAGGCTCCTACCATGAAAAATAAAGAAGAATGTGCTTAATAGAATATGATTATAAAAGTGGTATTTTGAAAAACGATAAGGGAAATCTGGAGCTATAGCGGTAGATCACGGTACTAGCATTGGAAGCTTTCTTCAGCATGAAGGATCCTCTACTGCTATAACATTAGAACCACAACTGCATCATTCGAAGCTTTCTTCAGCTTGAAGAACCCTCCACACCTTGAGCACTAGAACCACAACTGCAATAATTGGATTAAAAATTTTTCCCCTATTTTACTGATCAATGTAAATAAAAGAAGGGGGAGAGAGATTGAGGGAATTCAATAGAGAGAATAAATACCTACAAAAAATGGAGAACTAAGAGAAATATAACAAGAGTATTTGGAATGAAGATGGCTTGGGAACAAGAATAATCATCTTCAATTCTTCTTCTTTTCCTTGATCTTGTTAGTTAGTTTGTTTTTAATATTTAAATAAATCTCCTATTTTATAAGGAGAACTAGTCTTTGTTAGTTGCAGGATTTTCTCCTACATTGGTGCCATTTTTATTGTATATCTGTAATTGGCATGCATTATGCAACAGTTCAGTTCTTGTGTAAAGGCTTATATAAGCCTTGCATTTTCTTCTTAAAAAAACAGAGAGAGTTTTTCCAGATTAAATATTTGTACAAATATACCTTGTTTTCAACAATTGGTATCAAAGCTCCATAAGAAGCCTGATACAGAGTGTTCACGAGTGAAAACAGTGTGGTGGAGTGTGCCAATTCAGAGTGAGTACAGAGAAGAATGATTACACAGAATGTCTGAAAAGTTTGTGCAACCAACCATCCCAAGGTTTGATGACCACTATGATTTCTAGGCCATGAAGATGGAAAATTTTCTACGAAGAAAAGAATTATGGCAGCTCGTAGAGGAGGGGATTCCAAAGCTTGGAATCATGCCAACGGAAGCACATCGGAAGAGTGTGGCTTAGGCCAACCTTAAATATTTGAAGGTGAAGAACTAATTGTTTCAAGCTATTGATAGGGAAATTCTTGAAACTATATTGGACAAGAGTACATCACAGGCCATATGGCAGTCCATGCAACAAAAATATCAGGGATCCACAAGAGTCAAACGTGCTCAGCTTTAAGCACTGCACCGTGAATTCGAGTTGCTAGGAATGAAAGAGGATGAGAAGGTGGACACCTATCTAGGACGTAAGCTCAGTATTGTTAATAAGATGAAATCCAATGGTGAGGTGATAAGCATAAGCATGGTGGTTAGCAGATGGCGATTGGATTACCACCTTTGAAGTAAGTAGATGGTGATTGGATTACCACCTTTGAAACCACCCAAAGAAATCTACACTACCTGCCTGGTAGGTAAACAACACAAAGATGTTTTACCAAAGCATAGCACGTGGCAAGCCTCTACAAAACTCCAGTTGATTCATGTTGATATTTGTGGTCCCATGTCACCGTCCTCTCATGGTAACAAAAGGTATATTCTAAGCTTTATTGATGATTATTCACGTAAAGCTTCAGTTTACTTCTTACATGAGAAATCTGAAGCCTTTGCTATTTTCAAAAGTTTCAAAGTCTGCATTGAAAAGGAAACTGGTGTCTTCATCACTTGCCTTAGAACTGATAGAGGTAGGGAGTTCACCTCTAAGGAATTTGCTGATTTCTGCACTTATCATGGTATATCCAGGCAATTGACAACTGCCTATACTCCACAACAGAATGGAGTCACTGAATGAAAAAATCGCATCATTATGAATATGGTGCGTGCTGTTTTAGATGAAAAACAGATTTCCAAACCTTTTTGGCTTGAGGCAGTATGGTGGTGTGTGCATGTTCAAAACAGAAGCCCTGCATCTGCTACAGATAATTAAACACCAGAAGAGATATGGAGTGGATCAAAACCATGCATTGATTATTTTCGAACATTTGGATGTATTGCACATGCTGACATTCCAAATAGAATAGAAGAAAGTTGGATGATAAAAGTTAGAAATGTGTTTTCTTGGGGGTAAGTGATGAATCTAAAGCCTATAAATTGTTTAATCCTGCTACAAAAAAGGTTATAGTTAGCAGGGATGTCGTATTTGAAGAAAAGAAAAGCTAGAATTGGCAAGATGACTCTAAAAAGAATAAGACTAATGTTCTTGATTGGGAAGACAAAGCCATTGAAGAAGATGAAAATTATGACCGTGAATGTGCATTACAGGGAGTGATAATCAGTAATAATGCAGATCAAAGCATATCAGTATCAACCTCCGAACACATTGAATCTCCAGTTACAGGGAGGGCAACCAAGATCCAAAGACCACCTACATGGATAACTAACTATGAAACTAATTTGTTATTGGAAAAGCATGACAAATTACTAGCAATGATGTTAACCGAATCTGCAAATGCCCACTCTTTTGAAGAGATATGGACAAATTAACAATGTAGAGAAGCAATGAAGGATGAAATGGAGGCCATTGAGAAAAATAATACATGGCAGCTTGATGTGATCATTGATGATCACTTGCCTAAAGGATCCTCTCTAAGGTCACTTGGAAGGGAAATGAATTTATGGAGAGGAAAGGAATGGGGTGAGGTGCCACAAATACTAGGTTTGATAAGTCAAAGGGGAGAGGCCACAAGGGAGGGGTCCCTTGATAACTCTTAGAAGCTCTCATAAAGGAGAAAGGGGGACACTTAATGGTAAGAACCTCATAACCAATATGGTCTCTAGGATTAAATTCAAGTGTAAAAAATACAAGTGAGGGGAGGAGCTCCTATTTATAGAGGTAGCTAACCTCTTGAACAAGATAACCTAAAAAAGAGAAACAATCCCCTCCTTAGATCATCAAACTTTGTGCACAAGTTTCTCAAACCAAGGGCCAAGATTCCTTCTTATTAGCTTAGGGGGTTTATGTAGGAAAAGAGGGGTGTAGATATCAAGGCTACCCCTTATTTCCTTCATAAAGACCCAAAATGCTAAATTCACCCTCTAAATTCCTAAGACACCTCATAAAATAAAAAATGGACTAAATACATGTCCCAAATTAAATTCCTAATGCTATTCAAAATTAAAATAAAGGAACAGTACATTTTATTAAGTAACGTCCCTAGCCTAATATCTTCACTCTCTACAAGAGGTGAAGTCTTCCTTTGTCTGCAAAGGCTAGGTCTTCTTCAATCCTTCTAGCCATAGCCCTAGTGATAAGTCATTGGCTAAGCATAGTCATATCACAGCTTGTAAATCCACTAGCAGGGGTTACGCCCATTGGCACTAAATGGGTTTTCAAGACCAAATTCAATGAAAATGGTCAAGTAGAAAAGTACAAAGCTAGATTGGTGGTCAAAGGTTATGCTCAAAGGTATGGAATAGACTATACCGAGGTGTTTACACCAGTTGCTAGACTTGATACAATGAGATTATTGTTAGCATTGGCTGCTTAGAATGCATGGAATGTATTTCAGCTTGATGTAAAGAGTGCCTTCTTGCATGGTGATCTTCAAGAAGAGGTATATGTTCAACAACCAGCAGGTTTCATCCAGAAAGGCAGAGAGACTCAAGTTTACCGACTTCAACAAGCTCTATATGGACTCAAGCAGGCTCCACGAGCTTGGTACAACAAAATTAAAGCATATTTTGCCAAAGAACAGTTTAACCGATGTTCCAGTGAACACACCTTGTTTACCAAAAAAATTCAAGGAACAACACTATCTAGAGAAGAAGAAGGGGCTTCAGTAGATGCTACAAAGTTTAAATAGGCAATTGGTAGTCTCATGTATCTCACAGTTACTCAGCCAGATTTAATGTATGGGGTAAGCCTAATCAGTAGATACATGGCAAATTCAAAGGAATCACATTGGGCTACAGCAAAAAGAATCTTAAGATATCTCAAAGGCACTATTGAGTATGGTATCTTCTACCAACAGGGAAGAAAGGTCGGTCTTACAGCCTACAGTGACAACAATTATGCAGAAGACTTAGATGATAGAAGAAGCACTACTGGTTCAGTTTTCTTAATAGGCACTGGAGCTGTCTCATGGGCCTTAAAGAAACAACCCGTGGTGAGCTTATCTACAACTAAGGCGGAGTACATTGTTGCAACATTTTGTGCATGTCAATGCATTTGGCTTCGTAGAATTTTGGAACACCTCGGATCAGAAGAAAAAGATGCAACAAAAATCCTATGTGATAGCAGTTCTACTATTCAGTTGTCCAAGAATCCCGTTTTTCATGGAAGGAGTAAACATATTGCAGTTATATTTCATTTTCTTAGATATTTAGTTAAAGATCAAGTTGTTTGTCTTAGTTATTGTTGCTCTGAAGAACAATTAGCTGACATAATGACCAAAGCATTGAAGCTGGAGCAATTTGAAAGGTTTTGTGGCATGCTTGGAGTTGTGGAAATCAGTAAAGTAAGCTAATATGCAGTACTGCATATAGCTTCAGGTAGGGAATGTTAGTTAGTTTGTTTTTAATATTTAAATAAATCTCCTATTTTATAGGGAGAACTAGTCTTTGTTAGTTGCAGGATTTTCTCCTACATTGGTGTCATTTTTATTGTATATCTGTAACTGTCATGCATTATGCAGCAATTCAGTTCTTGTGTACAGGCTTATATAGGTCTTGCATTTTCTTTTGAATAAAACAAAAAGAGTTTTTCCATATTAAATATTTGTACGTATATACCTTGTTTTCAACAGATCTTGCATGTTGTATTTGCTAATGCCCTCATCATCATGAGTTGCTAACTTCTGTTGGATTGTATTCAATGTAACTATTAATTTTTTTGTACTTCTTGATTTTATATGATATTTGTTTTACCTATTTGTGTGTAATTTTATTTTTAAGGCTTAAGCTGACTTGATCACTTATCTTATAATTTTTTATTTGGATCCTAATGAAAGACATTTTCTTAAACTTGATCTGAATCACTAAAAATACTCTAACGAAACTTGGCAGGTTTGTCTAAGTCTCATCATATAGTCGTATTATAATGGCGATGTACAAGATAACAGTGTATATCAAATATTAGCAACGCGTTTCACATCCTAAGAAGACATATCACTCAAAATAATCAACATATTAAATGATTGACCGGTGATGTTGAACTCAAACCCTTTTAGGCTTTTACAATACAATGTCCTTAAGGTTTCCAAACTAAGGCCCTTTTCGGGGTGGTTTTTTATTTCTAGTTTTCAAATTTCTAAAAACAAAAACTAGTTTTGGTTTTAAGTTTTCAAAATTTTAAAAATATTGTTTTTATTTCCAAATTTAAAGCATTGGTTTCAAATCTTAACAAAAACACTAGTTGAAGGTAGTGATCGAGACAGTAGTTGAAGGTGACAGTCGATTATTGACGATCGCTAGTTGGAGGTAGTGATTAGTGACCGGCGATCGAAGGTGACGGTCGATGACCGCTAGTCGAAGGTGGCGACCGATAACCACCTGTCGGAGGTGGCGATCGGTGACCATCGGTCGAAGGTGGGGTCGTGACCGCCGATCAGAGGTGGCAGTTGGTGATTGTCGGTCGATCGGTGACTTTTGGTCAGAGTTGGAGGTCGGTGACTGCTGGTCGATGGTGGCAACTAACGTTAAGTAATGAGCTTAAACAAAAACAGAAATTTAAAAACTAAATTTTATTGTTTTCAAAATTGAGTAAAAACTATTTCAAAAATGAATAAAAAACAAAAACTGAAATATTTTTACCGAATAGGTTTCTGTTTTCAAAATACATTTAAAAAAAAAAAATAAGAACCCAGTCCGAACGGGGCCTAAGGTAAGTGAATTGAAAGTGTGTACAGTTAAAATTTAGAAGTCGGGACTCAGGAGTTAAATAATATTTGGGTTGGTCTATATTAATATCAAGGTAAAATTTACATGGAAGAACGTAGCAGTTTTGAAGAAGTTAGTCTATGGATAACGTTGCCAAAAACGTCATAGAACTCAATGGTGGCATCCGTATGAGTCAATTTGACGGACATGAAGCCTTGTCCATCATAGAAGAAATTTAAGCCTTTCCGATTCATTTGTTTAATGTCTCCTCTCCAAGCCTTTGACCCTGCGCCGCTAGTCAGGAACTCAATGGGGCTGCAAACAACTTTCTCCATCAGATAAATATATTACTTTTGGCGTAAAAATTTACATGAATTCAATTAGTTTAGTTTTACCTCTCCGTATCACTGATGTGTTCGAGGCAATGATCATGCCCGTTCACGTAAAAATCAATATTATTTGCCTGAAATTTTTGGAAGTAAAAATCAGCAGAGGATCAAGGAAGAGAGAAGCAAAGGTCATCTTCAGTTCTTCATCCTCAGCTTTTAGTTACCTGAAGTATTGGGAGAAGCTGATTTATAAGTTGTTGAGTATCACCATGATGTCCAACACTTCTAATGGCATGGTGACCAACAACAATCTTCCATTTTGCTGTTGATCCCCTCAGTGCCAATTCTAGGTCCTGAAACATTACAATTTATAATATTATAACCTTATTCAGGTAACTCTCAATTATGTGTGATGAAAGCACTATTTTAATCCATCATCGAGTGGATGGAAACAGCTAAGTGTGAGACAGAAAAGTAATTTTCTAGTTTGCAAGTTTCATTTATGTCCAAATGGTTAATTAGATCAGATATCATGCGCCAAGTAAAATTCAGGTGTATTGACAAACATACCTTGAGTAAGCTGGTAATATATGGTTTTTGGGGGCCAATGCCCCGCCAGTCATACTTGTGTTCCTGTGGTTCAGTGAAGTAGTCATCAACAAAAGGAGTGGTGTCTACAAAGAAAATCTCAACCAGCTCTGTAGGACAAGAAAATACATCAGATCACTGCACGGGTAGAAATTAAGTAACCTCAAACGAAGAAAAAGAAAGAAAGTACCTGAATCTACAATAAAAGACCTTAGGCAAAGCCATCTGCTATCAATTTCTCTAAGGACTGGACTCAGTTGTGCCTCTGCATCACCCCTGTAGTCATGATTGCCTAACACTGCATCCAACATGAAAGAAAAGTATATGATAAGGTCTACTAGACTAGACTCTATAGTATTGTATGTCCTAATTGATGTGTTTGGGAAATTACCGCTGTACCACTGTTTTTGCAAGCTTTTTGCTGTGTAAATTTTAGTGAATGACTCTTCAAACGCGTTGTCGTGTTCACTAGTCAGTCCATTGTCATAGAAGTTGTCCCCAGTGGAAACTACAAAGTCCACATCAAGCTTCTCTCCGACCTTTCCCATCTGCAAGTTCATTTTCTCAGGCATAAACATGACATTCTTTTCATCCATAACTGCAATGCATTGAGGAGCAATCTAGAAGATGAAAATAATTGAACATTATTCTGCACCACCTAAATGAGCCGGATTATAATTTTTCACATATATGAAAGAATGGTCGGCTTCACATATTTGCATGTCATAAACAGAATAGCAAACCTGGAAAGCAACTTGTGATTGGTTATAAGCACCTCTTCTTCCCCAGTCTCCCAGCACCAAGAAGCTAAGAGAACCATCATGTTTAGAAGAGTGTGCAAATCTCTGGAGTTCTGCAGATGCGCAAAGAATACACAGGCCAAAGCTGATTACCAAGGTAAAGAGAAACGACATCATGATTCTAATTAGAACAACACTAAGAAGCGAAACCTTCTCACTTTAGATGAGTTTGATATTGTTAAAATATATTATTTGGACTTGTACCCACAACGGCAGCTTCACTTTAAAATGTGGAATAATATAATAACTTGTTCAAAACAATTATGCACTGGTGTTCGCTAACTAAAAGTAATCTAGTATTGAGTTTAATGATACAAAAAAATGTCCTATATAGTCTAAAAACCATCTAATTAGACAAGAGTATTAGTAAAAAAATTGACGCGTGTGAATATAATTGAGATTGTCAGAGAATGCATGCATGGTTGTGACAGAAAAAGTGTTGTGTTTGCAAACAATTGGTAAATAGAGGATGCGGAAGAGGCACTAGTTGGTGATATATATGCGAATATGCCATGCAATGCAATTGTAGTGGCTGTGGAATAACCACGAAAGCGTTATAATATTCGAAACCCATTTGAGAAAGGAAGGCATATCACCGAGAATATTCGGATGCTCTACTTCCGTACATTTTTTCTAATGACCATCAACTTTACGTTTATAAAGAATCAATTCTTTCAATATAAAAACTTGTTGTCATCATTTACTTTGTTATTTTGGTGAATGTACAAAACTTAATATTTTATATAATTTATTTATATCATGTAGTGACCCATTTGTTGAAGTGCAAGTATGAGTTGAAGTCCCACATTGGTTAGAAATTGGGAAGTTGAGTAATATATAAGTAAGAAAGACCGATAACCTAATGCCTTAAGGTTTTTGGTTGAAGGTGGTGTCATATTCTCTTATATATGGGCTCGTGTCCCATAGTTGTACATCTCCCCGATGTTTAACCCCCTCGATTTGTTCCCAAGTTACAACCCAGTTGAGTTCAGTTGAGATTGAGTTCGACGAGGAAGTACGAGCTTTAATACTTTTGTCTTCCCTGCCAGAAAGTTGGAATGCTACGGTCACGGCGATGAGTAGCTCATCGGGAAGCAATAAGTTAAGATTTGATGATCTTCAAAATTTGGTTCAACCAAAGAAAGCGGACGCGACAAATCAAAGGAGAGACCGGGCAATACAAAAACCAGTGTAGGAGTGTACGGAAGAGTCAAGAAGCAAAGGGCGAAGCAAACGTTGCCTCCACCTCAAGAGAAGATGAGGTGTTGATATGCTCTCTTGAAGATAAAGAGGAGTCTATGCTACCTCACAAAAGTAACTATTCGAGAATTATGTTCCTGGAAACCTTGGTAAGGTTTACCTTGGTAATGAGCAGTCATGTGAGATCGTAGGTAAAGGTGCAATAAAGATTAAGTTAAACGGGTCTGTATGGGAATTGAAAAATGTCAGACATATTCCCAACCCGACTAAGAACTTAATCTCAGTGGGCCAATTAGCCAGTGAAGGTTACACGACAATCTTCCACGGTGATGATTGGAAGATTTCAGAAGGTGCGATGACAATTGCTCGAGGCAAAAAGAGTGGTACTCTTTACAAGACAGCAGGAACATGTTATTTGATTGCAGTTGCAACAAATGAAAGTCCCAATCTATGGCACCAAAGACTTGGGCATATAAGTGAGAAAGGGATGAAGGTCATGCACTCAAAAAGAAAATTACCAGGTCTTCAGTCAGTAGAAATTGACATGTGTGAAGACTGTATACTTGGAAAGCAGAAGAGAGTCGGCTTTCAGACAAGTAGAAAAACCCCAAAGAAAGAGAGGTTTGAGCTCATCCACTCTGATGTTTGGGGACCAACGACTGTCCCTTCCACTGGTGGGAAGCAATACTTCGTAACTTTTATTGATGATCACTCCAGAAAGGTATGGGTTTACTTTCTGAAACACAAGTCTGAAGTATTTGAAGCTTTCAAGATTTGGAAAGCTATGGTAGAAAATGAGACAGGATTGAAGATTAAAAAGCTCAGATCCGACAATGGTGGTGAATATGTAGACACCAGATTCAAGAAGTTTTGCTATGAGCACGGAATCAGAATGGAGAGAATTGTGCCAGGTACGCCTCAACACAATAGTGTAGCAGAGCGTATGAATCGAACGTTGACTGAAAGAGCCAGAAGCATGCGTGTGCAGTCAAGCTTACCAAAACAGTTTTGGGCAGAAGCAGTCAACACAGCAGCTTACTTGATCAACCGAAGTCCATCGGTACCATTGGAGCACAAGATACCAGAAGAGGTATGGAGCGGAAAAGAGGTAAAACTCTCACATCTTAGAGTTTTCGGTTGTGTAGCATATGTGCACATCAGTTATCACGGCAGAAACAAACTTGACCCAAAATCAAAGAAGTGTACTTTCCTTGGTTATGGTGAAGATGAGTTTGGCTACCGCATATGGGATGATGAAAACAAAAAGATGATCCGCAGTAGAGATGTAATCTTCAATGAAAAAGTGATGTACAAGGACATGCATAATACTGGTACTAGCAACCCAGAAACAAGTGGACCAGTTTATGTAGAGGTGGAAGATATCCCAGAAAGTCATAAATTGAGGAGTCCTCAGGCAGAGGAATCAAATAAAGAGAACAATGAGCAATCAGAACCTCCTACTCCAACTTCTGTATTGAGAAGATCCTTTCGGCCCCATGTGCCTAACAGGAGATATATAGACTACATGTTGCTGACTGATGGAGGGGAACCTGAAGATTATATGGAAGCTTGTCAAACCATGGACGCCGACAAGTGGGAGCTTGCTATGAAAGATGAGATGAAGTCTTTGATCTCCAATCAGACATGGGAACTAGTTGAGTTACCTATGGGAAAGAAAGCACTTCACAATAAATGGGTGTATCGGGTGAAGGAAGATCATGATGGTTCCAAGCGATACAAGGCCCGATTGGTTGTCAAAGGATTTCAGCAGAAAGAAGGAGTTGACTACACTGAAATCTTTGCTCCAGTTGTCAAGCTCAATACTATCAGGACTGTGTTAAGTATTGTGGCTAGTGAGAAGCTCTACCTAGAGCAATTAGATGTGAAGACTCCATTTTTTCATGGAGATCTAGATGAGGCAATCTACATGCACCAGCCTGAAGACTATTCAGAAGCATGTCAAACCACAGATTGAGCAAGTGGGAGCTTGTTGACAAAGGTTGTCACAACAGAGAAGTTGAGGCTTTGCAGTGTCTCAACTGGCCTTCAAGAATGATTGATGATGAAGGCAACTACAATAAGTGATAATCAAACTCCAAGTGGAAGAATTGTTAGTTTTGTAGTTTGATTAAGTTTTGTAGTTTGATTTTTAGTCCCACATTGCTTAGTATTGTGAGATGGTGTTCTTTACTTTGCTATATAAGCAAGCTTATGTAAGGTTTACAAATGCACCAAAACAAATACTTCTTAGTGTTGTTTATTTCTCTCTTCTCGCCTTTAGTGCCTTGTTCCCCGTGTGGGTTGAAGTCCCACACTGGTTAGAAATTGGGAAGTTGAGTAATATATAAGTGAGAAAGACCCATAACCTAATGCCTTAAGGTTTTGGGTTGAAGGTGGTGTCATATTCTCTTATATATGGGCTCGTGTCCCATGGTTGTACATCTCCCCGGTGTTTAACCCCCTTGTGTTTAAGGGCGGTGTGAATAAGGGGTCGTCATTAAAATGTATGCTTCCGCTCGAGGGGGAGTTTACAATGTGGAAGGGACTCACACTTGAGGGGGAGATTCTTGGAGTGCAAGTGTGAGTTGAAGTAGAAAGACCCATAACCTAATGCTTTAAGGTTTTGGGTTGAAGGTGGTGTCATATTCTCTTATATATGGGTTTGTGTCCCGTGGTTGTACATCTTCCCGGTGTTTAACCCCCTCGGTCTGACCCAACACCATTATATCCATTGTAGGACTACTAATACTAACCTGGATTTAATTTTGTTAAATGCAGTTCAAAATATGGTAAACCAATTTTATTCCAGCAATTAACACTTTCGAATTGAATTACAATTATACCCATTGGTATAAGGTTGTTGTTTTATTACTCATAAAAATAAAAGTACCCTAATGCAAATACATATATAATTTAATTATATATACACATGAAATTAAAAACTTTATACGATATAAATAATAATTAGAGGACATTGAGTTTTTTATGTCTGCGAATATAAGTAATATAGAGTTAAAAATTCAATATACCATTATAAATTTATAATTATATTTATTAGTGAAATTTGAAGAAATGACCGACCATAACTTTTGACTCCGAAATGGCGAATAATATGTCAATTATAATAGAGGTCTTGTAAGGAACCAATTAAAGGCATAATTTATAAGTATCACATTCCTGAATAACCAGAATTGAAAAACTTTATTACTCATAAATGACAAAAATTTTACACTAAAAAGAAAGAGTTTGTTGGAATTAGTTAACAATAGAATAATGGAACCATTATTATTAAGAATATTGATAGCACGGTAAATGACATATAATTTTCATCAGCTGCCGTCTTGCTGGCTAAGTGGAATACATTATAAGATACGTATGCTAAAAATAAAAAATGACGTACACATAAATAGTAATGAACTGATGTTTGGCTTCTTGCAACTAGACGAAGCAGTGAATACACAACTTAAAGTGACAAGATCTATTACGAATAACCTTTTTTTATATTAGTTGTTATTAATTGTCTCATTTTTTGTTAGCCAATTAATCATCGAAAAGAAGTGGGATCAATAACAAGATCACCTTCATCTTTAGTGAGACTACTAGAAGGATTGGTACGGAAAGGTACTGGTTTATAGCCAATAAGTTCAAATTCAGAAAGAATTTCAAGGCAATATATTCCCGCTGATTTAAGATCAAACCTCGCAAGGATCCGGCAACTTCAAAACCCAAAAAATACTTTAGTTCACCAATGTCTTTAATATGAAATTGATCATGAAGATAGTCTTTGACTTGACTAATCATGCAAAGACTATTACCAGTGAGAATGATGTCGTCCACATAGAACAAAAGGGCTGTAAAAGAATCAGTAATATGCTGCACAAATAGAGAATGATCAGCTGGATTTTGAGTGAAACCAAATTTGGTTAAATCAGAGGTGAGTTTGGCATTCCATTAGTGACTTGCTTGTCATAATCCATACAAGGATTTTTGTAATTTACAAACAAGTTTAGAAGAAGGAAGATTGAGACCCGGTGGTGGCTTCATATAAACCTCCTTTTTGAGGTCACCATGTAAAAAAGCATTATCTACATCAAGTTGATATATGAACCAGTCAGAAGAAACTACAATGGAGAAGAGAAACTGCACAGTAGTTAAGCGAACGACTGGAGAAAAAGTTTCAAAAAAATCTATCCCCTTTGTCTGGTGAAAGCCTCAGCAACCAGCCTTGCTTTATGCCTTTTGATAGATCCATTTGCCCTATATTTGGTTCTGTAAACCCATTTACATCCCACAGTTTTCTTTCCTGGAGAAAGTCTGACCAGTGATCAAGTGTTGTTCCTCTCTAGAGCTTCTAATTCAGTTAGTATGGCCTTCCTCCAGTAGTTAAGTTGACAAGCTTCTTTAAAAGAAGTAGGATCAATTGCACCAGAAATAGATAAAAAAAAAGCAGTATGAGAATTGGAACATTTGGAATAAGAAAGATAAGAATGTAAAAGATAATGAGTGTTATAAGTAATATTAGATGAAGCTAAGGTAGGACAATGACAATGATAATTCACGTTGCAGGCTCAGTGACTTAAGGAGATGCATGAGGAGAAGATTCAACACTCTCGATGGGAACAGCTGAATCATGATCATGTATTGAATGTAAAAAGGTGTTATGATCAGTAACGTATAGATGCAGATGAGGAGTTTCAAAAGTAATGAGAGCATCAAACTGTGATTTATCAATATCGCTATTGGTAGTATCTATGGAAGAAGAATGTAAAGTGTTAGTTGGAATGGCTTATTCTACTTGCAAGAATAAAGTGACTTGGGCTCATGTGGATCTTCTTCTAATAATCCTTTTTCTTCTTCAATTTTTTCCAATGTAACTACTTCTGATCGTTCCATGTTGCGGCATCATAGATTGGGCCACACGTCAAATACAATACTAAGCCTCTAGACTTGGATAAACCATATGCTAAATCATAATCTGAAGAAGATCAACCACAAGAGGACACATATATGTTGGCTAAGGATAGAATAAGGAGGGAAATCAGACCGCCACAAAGATATGGCTACACTAATTTAATTACATTTTCCCTTATGAATGCAAGTGAGGTAATGGAAGATGATCCTAAGACTATGAAGGCTACCATGAAAAGCAAAGATAGCCAAAAGTAGCTAAAAGAAATGGGGGAGGAAAACGTTACTATAAGAAAATCAAACCTAGAAATTGGTCAAGAAACCTCCTGGAGTAAAGGTGGTAAGCTGCAAATGGTTGTTCAAGAATAAGGAAGGGATTCTAGAAATTGAACTAGAGAAATTCAAGGCAAGGCTAGTAGCACGAGGTTTTACACGAAAGGAAGGGATAGATTTCAATAAGGTATTCTCTTTAGTTGTTAAGCATAGATCCATAAAACTAATTCTATCAATGGCAGCTAAATTTGACCTTGAGTTAGAGCAAATGGATGTAAAAACAACCTTCCTGTATAGATATCTAGATGAAGAAATTCTCATGAGTCCACCTAAGGGATTCAAAGTCAAAAGGAAGGAGGACTATGTATGCAAGCTCACAAAGTCTTTCTATGGCTTGAAACAGTCCTAGGTAATGAAACAAGAGGTTTGATGAATTTATGACACATATTAAATTCATTAAAAGTCATTATGATAACTGTATATATTTTAGATTCCTTGAGCACAGGTTATTTGTTGTATTTCTCCTTTATGTTGATGATATTTTACTAGCAAGCAACTGTAAGGTTGAGGTAGCAAAAGTAAAGTCACAACTATGTAAGGAATTTGAAATCAAAGACCAGGGGCCAACCAAGAAAATTTTGGGAGTCAAGATAAGCAGGAATAGACAAAATAAATTATTGTTTGTGTCTTAAGCCTCATACTTGAGGAAGGTGCACGACAGGTTAGGTATGTCAAACAATAAGCTTGTAAGAACTCTTATGTATATGGAAAATCTTGGAAAACCTCACTAGCAAGCAGTGAAATGGATTTTGAGATATATCAAGGGATTAATGGGAAGGATGCTAGTCTGTAGTGGAACAAGGAGGAAGACAAGTGGGTTTGCAATATAAGGCTTTGTAGACTCGGACTATGTTGGCTGCCTTGATACTAGAAAGTCAATAAATGATTTCGTATTCACTATGTTTGGAACTATAGTAAGTTGGAAAGAAACCCTGCAAAAGGTAGTTGCACTGTCAACCACTGAAGCTGGATATATTACCTTAATTGAGGTAGTAAAGGAGTCAATTTAGCTAGAAGGCATTGCAAAGAAACTCAAAATTCAGAACCAAATTTCTACAGTAATTTATGACAGCCAAAGTGTTATTAAGTTGTCTATGAACTCAATCCATCATAAGAGAACAAAACACGTCAATATTAAGTTGTACTTTATCAGGGAGGTCGTTGATCAAGGATTAGTGAAAGTGTTGAAGATATCTACTAATCATAATTCGGCTTATATGATCACCAAACCTTTGTCCAGTACAAAGTTTTCCACTGTTTAAACTTGATTCAACTGCTAGGAGACTCAAGGATGGGCTATAATTTTTTTGTTGTTAGTAGACTAAGGTGGAGAATTTTTGTTTATTAGTCTAATAACAAGTGTAAAATTTGAAGTTAATAGGCATAGGTTGTAACCTCTTTTCTTATTTCCTTCTACTACCTCATAACAAACTTAGCAAAACTTAGTTAAGTTAGTTTTGAGTTGTATCCTATACATAATTCTTTTATAAGTAGGGTAGATTGGAAAGGTTAGGAGGTTGATCTATTAGTTCGATGTCATTTCACTTGTAATCTCATATTTGCAGAGAAAATGCTTTAATATATAAGAGAGCTTGAAAAACCTCCCTTGAAGTTATTGAGTTCTTGTATATTCTTTACTTCTATCTTTCATTCTCTTGTTGACTTCTGGTCTGCAACTTTCATCTTGGTTCAACAGGTATGTATTATCATGTATCTTGTTAATTACAATTTGTAACAGTTATGAACCAAAAATCAGGATAAGATTGATAACATATGTTTTTATCATGTTACGTATACATCGTATATATGATATGATTCCAAAGAGGGAAAAAAGAGAGGATAAAAATAGACAAATTGGGAGTTTAGGGATTCGGGTTTGGAATCATTAGAATGAAGGGAATTTATAAAAATCGAATGAAGAAAACAAAGAAGCAAGGGAAGGCGCCACAAACAAGGTTGTTTGATAAGCCTAAGGATCGTCACAAGAATTAGAGAATTCTTGATAAGATCAAAAGATGCAAGGAAAAACCCTAACAGAGCTAAAACTCACAATTTAGAAAATGATCAAATTCCCCTTTCATTCTGTAATCCAAAAGGATTAATATGAAAATTAGTTTATGGGTTTGCCTTACTTGAGAGTAAGTAAAAGAAAATTAAAATTTCTAAATAACATGAAAAAGTAATTAGCTCAGTGGTTGACAAGTTGACATTCTATGCTTGTAACCCTCGGTTCAACTCCTAGTTCTACTATATTATTTTTATATATTTTTTTATTTCAACTCCTTTTTACATGGTAAAATCAAAATAAAATTTAGAACATAAACAAAGTAGAAACAACAATAAAATTTCCCAATTGAGCCTCCTAGCTCTCCAAGCAAGCTATGCATATAATCAGCCTTGCCTTCTCATGAGCTTGAGTTTTGATGTCTTCATCAATATATCGATAATAATACAATGTCAAGTCTGATATAGTAGGACAATTTGATCCACTTAACTCACTAAGTTGAACATCGTATAATGTGTCAAGGATAATAACCATTTTATTTTTGAATTTTTGGAATTTGGGTGATAGATTTAGACTTAGATATTCTATTTTGGTATTTTTAATTATGCACGAAGCTTGACGATGTGGATGATGAAGTTTAAACTTAGTTATTACTTGATTTGTTAGTTTGGACTTTGCATTTTTGTTAAATAATGTTATTTATGTTTTTTTATACCTTGATAAAATAGAATATTAGAGACTTTAATAATTAGTCTTACTATTTAATTCATTTGAAATTTTTTATAAAAAAAAGAAAAAAAAATATTTAGGACTTTTTAAATTTTTTTACAATTTGATGAGTCAATTCACTAACGGACAAACTTGTGATGGGTCGGTTTATATTATTTTTTGTAACCCACACCTGCAGGTGGGTTAAACATGCCCAGATAATTGATTTTCACACTACCTAATTTTTCAATGCCGCTCCTTGTTTATTACATCTGCAACCTTAATTTTCTTTTTCTTTTTTTTTTTTACCTACTGACACAATTTTAGTTGAAAAATCTTCACAAAAATACTTTAGTCGGATTTTTTTCTGCATTTCCCTGTATTTTTCTTCGATCAGATATCTTTAATTTTCGTTCTCGTTTCACTCAATTTTTTTCTTTTTTTTTCACACATTTTCTCTCTCTTTCCTATTTATCAAACATGGTGTTATAATTAAGTTAGTTTAATAGCTTATAACTACCAACAACTAATTTTTTCAATTTTCCATTAATTATTTAATTTCCATCCAGTGGCAAAACCAGAAAAATACTAAAAATAGAAACAATTTATAACATGTTACGTAAAAATAATATTAAGGGTTTTTTTTTTTTTAAAATGGGTGGTGGATCAAAATATTAAGGAGGCAGATTGTTATTTTGTACTGAAATATTAATATAGCCAAGCATATATTCCATCTCTGCCTATTAACTTTTTTAGCTAATTTTTTTAACAGCCAAGAAAAAGGTGGTAATAATTATGAAAAATAATCTTGTTTATTTAGTATAAATATGTATCCGTATTCAATTAGGAACAAAATTATTATTGGATAAGAAATTATTTTTAAAAAAATTATATCAAACAATATTTGATCAAACAATATTTTTTAAGTATTATGAAATAATACTTCATCAAACAATATTTTTTAAGTATTATTGGATAAGAAATATTGTTTATTAACAATATTTCATCAAACAATATTTTTAAAAAAATTATATCAAACAATAATTATGAAAAATAATCTTGTTTATTAAGTATAAATATGTATCCGTATTCAAATTTAAAGAGTTTAGTTTACAATTAAGTTTTTTATAAATATATTTTCATCAAACGATAAAAAATAATTTATCAACCATTTCAAATTGAAAGAAATTTTTAAAGTAAAAATTAAAATTTAACAAAATAATTTATATTTATTTTTTAAGTTTAATTTGTATTTAACTTTAAAATAATTAAAAAATTGATTCAAACGATATTTAAATAATATCTTTGAAACTTTGATATTTAATAAGCCAAGTGATATTGTGCACGTGGTATAAGATTATGAAGAATAATAATCTTTATAATTTTTACATTTAAGTTTTTAAGAAATTTAGTTTACAAATAAATATTTATTTTTAAATATAAATTTAATAATTTTTTTAACAATTTTAATTTAAAATAATTTTTTAAACTAAAAAATAAAATCTAATATAATAAAGAATTAAGTTCTAATTTTTATTTGAAAATAAAAACAATTTGAAACTAAAAATAAATTAGAGCAATCGACCAGTAAACGTGGTATAAAAGACTTCCCCTAATAAGATAAAACTTTTGTTGTAGTAACAAGCAATTTATACACTCGCTGATTGGTACAAATGCTAAAATAAGCCATGGCTTAATAATCATCACAAAAATGACCGACAAAGAGGTACATACTTTCTATGTACAAGAAAGGGAAAAGAAACAAAGGGCAAAAGCCTAATTTAAGTAAAATGCTCTCAGTGCTCCATGGAATAACTACTGGATCGGAGAAAAGAGAAATAAATCTGTGACCCTAAGTTTTCAATGGTTGAAAATTTTCATGATATTTTCACACACACCACTACTTATATTCATACTCTACTCTTCAGCCACTGAATTATATCCTGTGTGATGGCATCCCGTTCGGGTTCAAAGAGCAGGTCATGTAACAAGCCATCGTATAATTTGATAGTTTTGTCAGTTGAGGAGGCTTCTACATATAATTTTTGAGAAGCAACGGGATCAGTTACAGAATCAGCAGTGCCATGGAGAACCAAAAATGGAACTCTCAATTTTCTCAGATTTCGCTGCAAGTATCTTGTAATTTTGAGAATCTCATAACCAGTACGTACTCTAAGAGGTCCAGTACATACTAATGGATCTGAATATTTAGCAATTAGTGCCTCTGGGTCTCTAGACACTGCCGACCCCTTTTTATACGCAGAACTACATTGATAAGTTGGCAGCAACACTGAAGCTATAGGAGCAAGTACCTGCAATCAAGAGGACACGACGATGAATATATATGCCAACTCTTCCATTTTTTATGCATGAAGATGTCAAACCTTATCTTCTATAATCACATAGACACAATCATTACAGTGTGCTCACCTGCAGGATTGGATGAGATGGAGCAACACCAACCGCAGGTGATGTCAATACAGAACCAGCTATGCGAGATTCAACCTTCGGGTCAAGCAGAGCCTAAAATGAAGATAGAAATCAAATGCTTAATAATTGATACTTCTTTAGCCTTTCCCTTTAGTAATAATCGTGAGAATCTTATTTTGTATATATATATATATATATAAACAAACAATACCTTAAGAGTAATGGCTGCTCCTGTTGAGTGTCCAAAGCAGAAACACGGAAGTCCAGGATTTTCATTTAGAATCTTTTCCAAAAATAGTTTCTATTTATCAAACGACAAAATTCTTTATCAGAGGAAATATATTTTTCAATCAGATAGAGGTGATGCTTAAATCAAAACACCATTCATCTATACGTTGTGGAAACTATTGTAGAATGCAGTTAGAAAACATACCATATCAGAAACAGCGTCATCAAGAGAATGGACATAACCGTGTAACCCATCACTTCCACCGTGGCCTAGGTGTAAACAAAAGAGACAAAGATCAGAGTTGAACAAATACTGAGCTGATGAAAATTTTTTAAAAATGCAATCTACTAGAAAGCAAGAAAAGCCCATGAGGGCACGAAGACCGGACGTCCTACAGACTACAGTTTCTAAATTTTCCATATAACAAAATGCTGCGCAATGTATGAAACCAGCATATGGTTGCTTTAACGACAAAAAATAAAGATAAGCTAATGTAGGAGGGAGCAGAAGAATTAAATAAGTAAAAATATTAAGTGAGGTAGTGGTATTAATTTATTGTTTATAAAAGCACTAGGAACATATATGTTTGACCATTACCAGCATGGGACTTACTAACGATGCACCTGGTTAGAAAAATAAAGCTAAAAATAAAGAAACCCCCACCCCTGAAATGAAAGTGTATTAGAAATGCAATGGACCTAAGCATAACTTAATAGGAAGAGAAGAGATAGCTTAAGGGAGGAAGATGAGGGAGTGTGATAAATAAAAGCATTTTGGTGATGATGTGGGAAAGTGAGGAGTAGAAATATTAAAATGGTTGTAGGGAAAAGGAGGAATGTTGAAAAGTATAGAAGAAAAAGAAAGGTTAATTTAAAGTGGATGTATTTGCAGAGTAGATGGGAGAAAATAGTTACCAATCCAATCCATCCCGTAAACCTTGAAACCATTAGCATTGAGGTGGTTGGCAAAAAGAGTATATCTGCCGCTGAGAGAGAGAGAAGAAGAGGAGGAAGAGAATGAGGATAATAATAATAGGAGTAGAGAGGGAAGGAGGAAATAAGGGAAAATGTAACCTGTGCTCGTTAAGTCCATGCAAAAGAAGAAGAAGGGCGGAGATGTTAATGTTGGGGGGAGGAGTCCAAGATTGGGTGAAAATGGTGTGACCCCTGGAGGTTGGGAGGAGACGGTAGTCCCGAAAGCTGAAGGAGGGAAAGGGAATGGCAAAGTGTTTATCATCAAAGACTCGACGAATGGCCAAGGACCTCCTGGAGGTGGAGGTGGAGGTGGAGGTGGAGGTGGAGGTGGGAGTCTTCCAGGTGCATGCGAATGACGTTGATGTCCCTTTCCGGAATCGGAAGGGGAAAAGAAGGAGGGCGTTGAAGAAGGCAAGGAGTGCCCTGAATGCTCTGATCGAGAAGAGGGCGCTTATCCTGCCGCTCGCCCCTGACGTCAACATCATACTCCAATCCTCGTTTCCCCTTTCCATCTTTCTGTTCACTTCCATTCAACAAATCAATTTCCAATCTCCCTCCCTCCCTCCCCCCCCCCACCCCAATAATAGCTACCCCTCTCTTCTCTTTCTCATCCCCCTTATTTCTACCACCCCACCTCTATTTCTCCTCCACGTGTTTCCTACGCGGCGAAAATGTGTTACTTCCTTTTCCTCCCTGCTTATCTTAAATCTCATTCACCACTCACTTTTTCTCCCACCACATCTCACCTATCATAATCTTTTCCTTTATATATACTCCTTCATTTCCATTTTCTCTTTTCTCTTTTCTCTTTTCTTAACTACTTCTCATCATCCCCCCATCCCTCTCTCAATAACTATTTTCATTCTTTTCTCATTCATCAAACTTTTGCATTTTTTTATTATACTTTTATAACAAATAACTAGTAAATCATTTCTCCTATTCTTATCATACTATAAAATATAATTCAAATAATAATTATTGTATAAATATCAAATATTGATCATTTTGATTAAAATTTATAAATATGACAATAGTATATATTGCAAAATTATCACCGGAGATGTTAATAGCTGAATTAATTATCTTTTAATCATTTAATTTCCTTGAAAGAATTTCTTGTTTTTATTGCAAAACATCTCATAAATCCACCATTTCATGAAGCAATAAAGCTTTAAGGAAAATAAAATAAATTGATCTATTTATTCACGATCAAATTATATTGGGCGGTACTGACAATAATGGTGGAGTGGGGATAGCGGAAACCTTGTAGAAAATTCCACGAGGGTGACGAAGAGCAGCGCTTTAAGCATTTGTGGAAGAGATTTTTGTATGATAGAATCACGTAAACTTGTTTAATTAACAACTAAATCTGAACTGTTTATTGAAATCATATGATTATAACTACGCAATTTAGAATTCTTGCAAAGGATTGTATTACCTTATTATTCACCCCTATCCCCCCAAGTTGCTCTTGTGGAAATTAATTTTTAAACTCGATGTCAATTAATAACACCTAAGAGCACTCTTAAGAATATACACATTTTGTACTTCAGGTTCACCATAGAGATAGTATCATCAATGTATTATTCTGAAACAACCTATAAATCCTGTCTGCCAATATTTACTCCAGACAGAAGATTTGCTTCTACTGCACTCTTAATTAGGGCCCTTAGTCCTTCAATTACAATTAAAAATAAGAATGGAGTCATTGGATCCCTTTGTCTTAGACCTCTTTGCATTTGAAATTCCTGAGTTGCACCTCCATTTACCAAAACTGAAATAAATGATGAATAAAAGCACCCAAATCTCTTAAGCATATAGAACAAAAATGGCCAACTGACTGCGTCATACACCTTCTCAAAATCTACTTTGAAAAGTAACAACGACTTATGAGAGTATTTTGCTTCATGGATAATTTCATTTACAATTATCACACTATCCAATAATTGTCTCTTTTTTATGAAAGCAGTCTGGGTTTCTTCTATAATACTGGACATCACCCCATGAAGCATGTGATGTAGCACATTTACAATGATTTTATATATTACACCAATTAGATATATTGGCCTATAATCCCCAAGACCATAAGACTGATCCTTCTTAGGGATGAAAGTGAGAAATGAAGCATTTTCACATCTCTGAAGCTTCCTATTTTTGTGAAAATCAGACAGAACCTTCACGATATAACCTTTCAACATATCCTAGAACTGTTTAATAAACTTCATGTTATATCCATTTAAGCTTGGGGCTCTTGTACTATCACACTTCCACACGACAACATATATCTCTTCCTCAAAGAACTCTCTCTCTTTAAGTCATTTCTTTGGTTAGCTAAAAGACTTTTGAAGTTCACATCATCTAATCTTACCCCATCATCCACCTGAGACTGAAATCTTGTTTGAAAGCACTCTTAGGTTGTTTATTTAACTTGAGTAGGTTCTTCACTAAGATGTTTAACCCATTTAGATTGGTTACATCACTCCACATAATTCATAAATAACTCATACAACTTTTATACCAATTGTAGGTTCTTATAAGCAACTCAAGTTGTTATAATTGTTTCAATAAGTGTTATTAAAAATAAAATTGACACTTCATTGGCTCAGCTAACTAGTAGGTTAATGAGTTAGTGGTTTAATAGGTCATTGGTTAACCAATTGATCCAATAAATATATATATATATATATATATATATATATATATTAAGAAGTTATAAAAAACATAAATTTTCTAACATAATTTCCTCACTCCATATTTTAAATTTAGGTATAGTAGATGATTTATTCAAGTCTAATTGCATAAATTAATAATTATAAATTATTATAAAAAAAATTAATGACTTAACTTATATAAATTTATTTAGATATTAAAATAGATTTTTTATTTTTTACCTGTTAATTAATTATTATAATTTAGTGATAAATTAATTTATTGAATAGTTTTTTAAATCTAGGATTTAAATTTTAGGTGTCATTTTTATTAAAATTTGTATTTTTAAAAATATAAGACGAATGGCTAAGTCCAATTCAACTTAAGAACCTTAGAACAACAACAAACTTATTTAAGAATTTTTCAAGCTTTTTTTTTAGTGACATATAGTATAATACCAAGTGAGATTTAAAATTTCTTATAAATTTTTACTTTAACGATAGAACTCATTTGATTATTTAGTAAATTCATATCGTATTTTTAATTATTTTATAATGAGTCATTTTAAATTTGTTGTTTAGAATGATTTTTTTTCTACATAAAGACCCTTCTACCGTGGATTTAATTTCGTTTTTTTATAAATTTTTACTTGAATTAGACCTTATACGGAAATAAGGTAAAACAATCTCATTTCCTTTAAACAAAAACTTTTTCTATAGTAAAAAAGCAGTATGGTAATAAAATAATAAACATTCTTATTTCCTTAATTAGAAGAATGTAAAATAATTCGGTGAAATCAGTTTTATAATAAAATAGTTTATTTTTTGAAATATTTTTACTATAATATTCCATTTTTAATCGTGGTTATAAAATTTGTTTTGTGAATTTTGATATAGTCCTTGTAAAATATTTATGATTTATATGAATGGTGGAAAGCGAGATTAGAGATTAGAGATTTAGAGTGTTGAATTAGTCTCTTTAAAACATGTTTTATAAACGAAGAAGGATTGAAGGGTGAGGAGATCCCGTTTTTGTGAGGAAGAGGATGTCGACCCTGAATGTACCGCCTGTTCCTCCGTTCCCGAGAGACGATGCCATACAACTTCACTCTGCTTTCAAAGGTAATTGGTAACACTATCCTACTATTGTTTCGTGGGATCGGAATTAGAATGCTTTGTTTGCACTCTCCAGGATTTGGATGTGATACCAGCGTTGTGATCAATATACTTGCTCATCGAGATGCCACCCAGCGTGCTTACATCCAACATGAATACAACACAATGTATTCCGGGGACCTTCTCAAGCGCTTATCTTCTGAGCTTTCTGGAAAGTTGGAGGTACTCTACTTACTTCTTAATTCTGCTTCATTTTTCAATTATCATTTCCTAACCCTAACCCTAACCCTAACCCTAACCCTATATCTATTAATTAGACTGCAGTTTTGCTTTGGATGTACGACTCCGCCTCTCGTGATGCTATCATCCTTAAGCAGTCTCTAACTGTCGCCAAAAATCTTGAAGCTGCTACTGAAGTTATATGTTCACGAACCCCATCTCAGCTCCAATTTTTAAGACACCTTTACCATTCCAAATATGCTCTCTATCTTGAGCATGACATTGAAACCAACACTTCCGGGGATCATAAAAAGGTCAACCTTCTAAATATGCTACCACCCACTTCCCTTTTTCGCTTCTTTATTTCTTCCTATCACCCCCAATCACTTCTGCCTAGTTATAACATTCAATGCCTTTTTCCACTTGCAACATTTCAATCATAAATCAACTATGACTGTGAGTTTCACTTCTAAGTGTTGGAAATCGGTTGTTTGTCCTTCGATGTAAATATTTGCCTCTTCCCTTCTACTCCCTACACTATTCACATCTCAGTCCCTTTCAAGATATTCAATAACTGTCACTAATACATTTATGTAAAAACCTTGATTCAGATTTTGCTTGCATATCTTACCACGCCACGTCATGAAGGCCCGGAGGTAAATATAGAGATGGCTGAGAAGGATGCAAAGCTTCTCTACAAAGCAGGGGAGAAGAAACTGGGAACTGATGAGAAGACTTTTGTGCAAATATTCAGTGAACGGAGTGCGGCCCATTTGGCTGCTATAAGTTCTTATTACCATAGCATGTACGGACATTCGTTGAAAAAGGTACCTTTACCACTTTTGTTTCCCTTGAACCCGAGGCCCTTTTTGGTGCTTATCCTGGCCCAATTTATATCAGGCAGTAAAGAAGGAAACATCAGGAAATTTTGCTCTTGCACTTCTGACAATAGTTCAATGTGCTGAGAATCCTGCTAAGTACTTCGCAAAGGTATTCCACTTTATGTCAATTTTATTTATTGGCTTCTCATAATAATGCCACTATACTTGGATGGATATCGGTGTTTGCATTCGATGATAACTCCCCATCTGGTAACTAACAAGGATGATGGATGAAAATAAGGAGTACGCGGTGCAATAAGCAAGGTAAGATGGTTGTGTTGTGTTACACTTATTGTTAATATATGTAGTCGAAGCATGGAGTTCTTCAAAAACAAATGAATTATGAAGTTGAAAATTATAGAAAATCGATAAAAACAGTCATTTAATTTAATATGTATCTTCATGGACTACATACATGTAGGCTTTAGCAGGGTCAGGTGCCTTCTAAGGGTAAAAATTACTAGAGGGATATATAATCTACATAATATATTACAGCTGAGAAACCTTGTAGTGATTTATATACTGCAGAGGATCCTAATTCTTAAACCCATTTGGCTTGACTTATTAATGTAAATATGCATCCACAAATTCTTCTTTCTCTAATATCTTGTACTGATTATTTTTGTAGTAGTTGGTTATGTAAGCATAAGTAAACCTTTTAACATTTCTTACTTCCACGACATGGAGATATGAATTTCACTTGTGAGTTTTCTCCTTTGGCACTGTAAAGGTCTTACGCAAGGCAATGAAAGGTCTGGGAACTGATGACACGAAACTTATAAGGGTGATTGTGACAAGGGCTGAGGTTGATTTACAGTATGTCAAAGCTGAATACTTAAAGAAATACAAGAAGACGCTTAATGATGCAGTTCACTCAGAAACATCTGGCCACTACAGGGCTTTTCTTCTCTCACTCTTAGGTCCAAACCAGTAGTAAAAATCGTTCAATGATGTTTTGGTAATAATTTCAGCTTATGATGTTGAATATATGAGCAGTATCAATATTTTCTGTATTGATATTGTAAATTAGGCAGTGCGTGTGGTGCTTTGTAAGTAATATTTACACAAATTTGGTTTCAGCATCACAAGGCACATATCAAGGATTAGTTTGTGTATAAAACTATTAATTTTTGGTTTCCGTTATCCAATTGCTAATTCTGGGATTGCTTCCATATTATTTTGGTTTAAATATGAAATGATCCTTATAATTTTGTTTTTCTTTCCTAATTTTGGTCTTTGCTTCTTTTTTTCTTTTTTAAATTTTGGTCACAACCCTTAGCCTATATTAAAAAAAAACAACTAAGATGGCTAACATGTGATTTATGGTGGTTAAAAATCATAAAAAACTATATAGATAAATATCTATTAATTATTGGTTTAAATAACTTAAAAATTATCATAAGTTATTTTTTTGAGAAAAGGTACTGGTTAGTCCAACAGAGAAGCAATTTGAACGTGTGGCCAAGCTTGTTATAGGAGTAGGACTGTAGGAGTAGCGGAAGGAGCGGTAGCAACACCATTATTATGCTGCTTCAATAGAATTGAGATTTTGTCACAGATGGTGTGAGAGTTTATTTTTTATTAAATAAATAAGCTAAGATAGTTTTAAAAATATGTTTATTTACTGAATAATAATAATAATATGTTTATTTACTAAATAATAATAATAAAATTAATTGGAAGTTGGCTTCTAACCCTTCAACCTACTAGAAAGACAAGCAACATTTTGCTCGATTACAATATCAATAGATTGTTAGAGAAGAAAAGCTTATTTGGAATCATAAATCTTGTGCAAAATGGCTATCTTATGGCAACAAGAATTCCAAATACTTCCATGGAATCACAACTATCCGCAGAAAGTAAAACAAAATTGATATTTTTACTAGACTTTGAGGATAAACAGGTTGACGCTAAAGATCTTGAAAAGATAGTCACTAGTTTCTATAAAAAGTTGTACATTGATGATTGTCGGTGTATGCCTGTCAATGTGATGTGACCATGTCTAGCCAATGACCTATTACTAGGGTCATGACTAGAAGGATTGAAGAAGACCTAGCCCTTGCAGACAAAGGAAGACTTCACCTCATATGGAGAGTGAAGATATTAGGCTAGGGACTTTAGTTAATAAAATGTAATTTTTCTTTATTTTAATTTTGAGGAGCATTAAGAATTTAATTTAGGACATGTATTTAGTCCATTTTTTATTTTTAGGAGATGTCTAAGGAATTTAGAGGGTGGATTTAGCTTTTTGGGTCTTTATGAAGGAAATAAGGGGTAGCCTTGATATCTACACCCCTCTTTTCTACATAAACCCCCTAAGTTAATAAGAAGGAATCTTGACCCTTGGTTTGAGAAACTTGGGCACCAAGTTTGATGATCTAAGGAGGGAATTGTTTCTCAATTCTTCTCCCTTAGATCTCTCCTTTTAATCCTATCCCTTCTTTTTTAGGTTATCTTGTTCAAGAGGTTAGCTACCTCTATAAATAGGAGCTCCTCCCTCACTTGTATTTTTTACACTTGAATTTAATCCTAGAGACCATATTGGTTGAGGTTCTTACCTTTGAGTGTCCCCCTTTCTCCTTTGTGAGAGCTTCTAAGAGTTATCAAGGGACCCCTCCCTTGTGGCCTCTCCCCTTTGGCTTATCAAACCTAGTATTTGTGGCGCCTCACCACATTCCTTTCCTCTCCATAAATCTATTTCCCTTCCAAGTGACCTTAGAAACGATCTTTTGGGCACGTGATCATCAAAGATCACATCAAGTGGTATCAGAGCCACTTTCTAAAGGTCACGTTCTTTCTCAATTTTTTTTGCTTTGTTGTTTATCTCTTTGATCTCTTTATTTTAAAGTCCTTCATTTTTTGTCATCTCTATTTCCTTTATTGTCTAGTAGTATAGCTTTTTATTCTTGCTATTATATGCGCTTTTGTTTTCTATCTACGCGCCTATGTTCCATTTAATTTGATGCCATTTTATTTGTCCCTTTCTTTGCATCTTATTTTTGTGTTCAAGTTGCTTAATTTTCCCTTGGTTTTTTATGTTAAAGTGTGCCTAAGAAGTTGTGACCATTAAACCCACATGGTTGAGGATTTTTCCAAACCATTGTGGTGATCAACTTTGGCCACTTTGTTGTGCCTTTTGTTTTAAGTCTCTTGCTGAAAATTTTGCTCTATTTTTAGGTGTGTTATTTTTTCTTAATCTTGTGTTTTGTCAAATACTAGTCATCTTAGTTTCCTATTTTGTCTCATTTAAATTCCATAGGTTTTAGCCTCTTAAATTTTTTACAAAAAAACCTTCAAAAATAGTTTGAATTGAGCTCCTAAGAGGTGAACCTCTTGTTGAGTCTCTTAAGTCTTTTATGCTTTTAGTTCAAGCATATTAATCTCTTTGTTGTTCTTAAATATTTGCTCAATTCAATCTTTATATGTTTCTTGTTTTATGTTGAATTAATAGTAGCTTTCCACTTGGTTTACCTTCACTATTGGTGCCTCTTTATGGAATTTTAGCTTGGGTGAATTGTGTTAGTAATTTGAGCAATCAATTTACTTCAAAATCAGCCATAAATCCATTTCCCTTCCAAGTGACCTTAGAAAGGATCCTTTGGGTACGTGATCATCAAAGATCACATCAAGTGGTATCAGAGCCCTAAATCATTCCTTAAGCACCATTCGTTCAGTGGTATTTGGAACTACTAAGTTGTTTTGCCTTTAGTTGCATGCATTGCTTGAAAATTGTGTGACCTTACTTTGTGCTTATTCACTCAAGTGTTATTATTTCAAGAATCCTCATTAAAATTTCAATTCAACAAGCTATTAGGTGCATCAAAATGATTAGAAAAAGTTAAAAAAAAATAGAAAAAGTTGAAGTTAAAAAAAAAAAAGATAACGAACTCAAAAGAAAGACAAATTTGAAGTTGTGTACCTAATAGTAGAAACATTTGATATGAGGAACCAATTGTGATTCAAAAAAAAATTACTTGAGTAAGCTTTTTAGTTTTTGGTCACTTAAATTTTATTAAGTGTGCAACTATTGGTTTCATTTTTTTTGTTTGAGTCTTTTTTCATCTCTACTCTTAGAGCTAATCTTGGAAAGTTATTTGTGTGCTACCTTCCTTTATGAGCCTTATGTTTTCTTGCTTGTCTTCTTTACTTCTTTGAGTTTGTCATTGTTTAATCTATCCACTTGGATTTGTGAACCTTGTTTTGTTATTCACCTTTGTTTGTTGTCTTGTGTTGTATTCAGCCTTGGTAAGGAAAGGTTGGGAAAGGTTCCATATATAAAATTTTGGCAAGTCCAAACAAGAGGAAACAAGGGTAGCATTCTTGGGGTGAGTTGATGCAACTCAAAGGGGTTTGATCAAAAGGAGACAAACACCAAAATGCTTGGAGTGAAGACTTTGTTTTATTTTTTTTTTATTCTTTGTATTGTGTATACTTAATTTTAGATTGGGAGTTTGAGTGCCCTTAAGGCCCTCCCTTGGTTTGTAATAATTTTGGTTAATTTTAGCGTAGTTCCTCGTTAATTAGGTGAAGAAGGGATAAGTGGTACACTTCCTTCAACACCTTAGGAGCACGATTAGAGCCCTTTCTCTTTTACATTCTTGCACTTTTATTTTATTTTATGTTGTTTTGAAAAAACGTGTACAGGCTAAGAGTTCCAAAGACTCATCAAGCTACCTTAGGTGAGAAAACAAAAAATAAATAAATTTGGCCTACCCTTTAGTTTTTAGCATCCAAGCACCATGACTTCCCACACACATTCTAGTGCACATAGTTGTTCATCAAGTAAGAGTATCAACCAAAGAAAACCTTCCAAGGGAGACACTCTTGAAAACCTTAACTTAGAATTTAGGGAATGGATGACTAAAGAACAAGAAATGAGAGAAAAAAAAGAGAGAAAAAAAGAAATAAAAGAAAAGGAAAAACAAAAAAAAGAAGGAAGAGTTAAAAAAAGAGATGTTGGAAATGAGAAAAGAGAAAAAAGAGCGAGAAGAGAGAAGGCAAAGAGAGAGAAAAGAGGATGAAGAAAGGAGAAGAAGGAAAGAACTAGAAAGAAAAAGAGAAAAAGAGGAAGAAGAGAGAAGGAGAGGAGAAGAGAGTAAGAGGAGAGATGGGAGGAAGAGTGATAGAAAAAATAAAGGAATTCTCATAAGATCCCCATCTAGGCATTTTAGCTCTAGTGAAGAAGAATACTATAGAAATCAACATAAACATCACTCTCATTCATCATACAATCATCATTCTCCTCAAGAGAACATAAATCGTGCTAGGGAACCAAAGGTAGACCTACCCCATTTTCATGGTAGGGAAGATGTTGAGACTTACCTAGATTGGGAAGTCAAAGTGGAACAACTCTTTCGATGCTATGAAATTAGGGAAGAAAGGAAAGTACCTTTGGCCTCCCTTAGTTTTCAAGGTTTTGCTTTGCATTGGTGGGATGGGTTAGTCAAGGATAGGGCCCGTAAACAAATGTCTGACATTCGCTACTGGAATGATTTAAAAACTTGTTTGCGAAGAAGGAACATTCCTTCATATTATGAGAGGGATCTTTTGGATAGGCTCCAAAGACTTAGGCAACATAACCTAAGTATTGAGGAGTATAGACAAAAGATGGAGCTTCTCATACTAAGGGCCAATATCATTGAGGAACCCAATGCCACCCTTGCTAGGTTTTTGTGTGGATTAAGCTCTGACATTAGAGATAAGGTAGAGCTTCTTTCATACTCAAACCTTGATGAGTTGGTAGAACTTTGTGTAAGAGCTGAGAATCAACTCAAGAGAAATAGCTTTAAAAAAAATTCTCCCTCTTACTCAAAGAGAGACCAACTTAAGGGAAACTCTTTCAAGGGTTTTCCCAAAGAGGAACCCAAGCATTTTCAAGATACAAAAGCACCTCATGTAGAGACAAAAACCCCTACTACTAAGCCTACTGAGAGGAAAAGTAGTATCAAATGCTTCAAATGTCTTGGGAGAGGCCACATTGCCTCTCAATGCCCTAACAAGAAAACCATGATCATGAGGGGACAAGACATTTGTAGTGAGAATAGCTCATCTTCCTCCTCTAGTGAGAGTGAGGAAGAAGGGGGACATACTTTTGAACAAGAGTGTGAGGAAGTTTTTCCTTATGAAAGGGACCTCCTTATGGTTCAAAGGCTTCTTGGAAGCCAACCTCTAGAGCTTGGCCAGTCACAAAGAGAAAACATCTTCCATACAAGATGTAAAGTAAATGACAAAGTATGTTCTCTCCTTGTTGATAGTGGCTCCTGTTGTAACTGTTGTAGCTCTAGGTTGGTTGAAAAGCTAGCCTTGACTACCATGCCCCATCCCAAACCTTACAAATTGCAATGGCTCAATGAGCAAGGAGATATGGTATTCAATGAACAAGTTATGGTTCCAATTTCCATAGGATCTTATAATGATGAGATTCTTTGTGACATAGTTCCTATGGAGGCTGGTCATATCCTGTTGGGAAGACCATGGCAATTTGACAAAAAAGCTATTCACCATGGTCACTCCAACCAAATAATTCTCACCCATAAGGAAAAGTGCTTCAAATTGTATCCTTTGTCACCTTCTCAAGTAGATGAAGATCAATTTGCGATGAAAAAGAAGAGAGTTGAGGAAAAACAAAAAAAAAATACAACAAGCTTTACCCTTAAAGCTTGAAAAGGGTAAAGAGAGAGAGTCGGAAGGTGATGCCCCTTCGAACGGGAATATTAGTAAAAGGAGCCTATTTGCTACTAAACGTGATTTAAAAGAAGCTCCTTTGACTAACAAGCCCTTTTATCTCCTCTTTTGCAAAGAAGCATCAAATCCTTCTCCCATTTTGCAGTCTTCTGCTGAGAGCACTGCCACAGCCCATGCACATGAGCACCTTCCTCAAGGGGTTCAAGATATTTTAAAAGAATTTGATGACATATTCCCTAATGAGGTTCCAAAAGGACTTCCTCCCATTAGGGGTATAGAACATCAAATTGATTTGGTACCTGGCACAAGTCTACCTAATAGACCTGCCTATAGGACCAACCCCATGGAGACCCAAGAGATTGAGTCTCAAGTGAATGAGCTGTTGGAGAAAGGTTGGGTTCAAAAGAGCCTAAGCCCTTGTGTTGTTCCAGTCTTGTTGGTGCCCAAGAAGAATGGCCAATGGAGGATGTGTGTTGATTGTCGTGCAATCAACAACATCACCATCAAATATAGGCACCCAATCCCTCGTCTTGATGACATGTTGGATGAATTGCATGGGGCAAAAATATTTTCAAAAATAGATCTTAGAAGTATTACCACCAAATAAGGATCAAAGAGGGTGATGAGTGGAAAACTGCTTTTAAGACTAAATTTGGTCTTTATGAGTGGTTGGCTATGCCTTTTGGGCTAACTAATGCCCCAAGCACATTCATGCGCTTAATGAATCATGTACTGAGGGATTGCCTTGGTAAATTTTGTGTAGTTTACTTTGATAACATTTTAGTTTACTCTAGGAACCTAGATGATCATTTAGGACATCTAAGGCATGTTTTTTCTCTTCTTAGGAGTAATCATCTTTATGGTAACTTAGAAAAATGCACCTTTTGTGTAGATAGTGTAGTTTTCCTAGGTTTTGTAGTTAGCACAAAAGGGGTTCATGTTGACCCCGAAAAGATAAAAGCTATTCAAGAATGGCCCACCCCAAAGAGTGTGACAGAGATCAAAAGCTTTCATGGTCTCGCTGGATTTTATAGGCGCTTTGTGCCTAATTTCTCCACGCTCTTCGCACCAATAAATGATTTGGTGAAAAAGGAAGTTCCTTTCCTTTGGGGTGAGAAACAAGAGAAAGTCTTCCAGCTAATTAAGCATAAACTGACCCATGCACCAGTCTTGGCATTACCTGACTTTTCTAAAACATTTGAACTTGAATGTGATGCCTCTGGTGTAGGTGTGGGGGCTGTCTTGTTGCAAGGAGGGCACCCCATTGCGTATTTCAGTGAAAAACTCAATGGTGCCCCCCTCAACTACCCCACCTATGATAAGGAGTTTTATGCTCTAATTAGGGCCCTTCAAACTTGGGAGCATTACCTTGCTCCCAAGGAGTTTGTCATTCATACTGACCATGAGTCACTAAAATATTTGAGGGGTCAAGGTAAATTGAACAAAAGGCATGCAACGTGGGTGGAATATCTTGAATCCTTCCCTTATGTCATCAAGTACAAGAAAGGAAAACAAAATGTGGTGGTTGATGCTCTTTCTAGGCGTCATGCCCTTTATTCATCCTTGAGTGCAAAAATCTTGGGATTTGATGACATTCGGGCTATGTATCCGTCTGATAAGGATTTCGGCCCCATATTTGTTACCTCTGCATCTGCATTTGCATTAAAGACCCATAATGGGTACTTCATCAGTGAGGGGTATCTTTAAAAAGGGAGTAAGCTTTGTATACCCCAAGGATCAATTAGGAACTTACTTACAAAAGAGAGTCATGAAGGTGGGCTCATGGGGCATTTTGGGATTTCAAAAACCCTCATGCTTTTACAAGAGAAATTCTTTTGGCCCCATATGCGTAGAGATGTCCATAGACATTGCTCTAAATGTATAGCTTGCTTGCAAGAAAAGTCTAAAGCAATGCCTCATGGACTATACACACCTTTACCTGCTCCTTCTGCACCTTGGGAGGATATTAGCATCGATTTCATCCTTGGGCTCCCAAGAACCCAACGAGGTGCAGACTCCATATTTGTGGTGGTGGACCGATTTTCAAAAATGACCCATTTTATTCCCTGCCACAAAGTGGATGATGCGAGCAACATCGCAAGACTTTTCTTTAAAGAGGTTGTCCGATTGCATGGTATACCCTCTTCAATAGTGTCAGATAGAGATGTGAAGTTCCTTAGCCATTTTTGGAAAACTCTTTGGGCTAAGCTGGGAACTAAACTTCTTTTTTCCACTACCTGTCACCCTCAAACTGATGGGCAAACAGAAGTGGTGAATAGATCTTTATCCACTATGCTGAGGGCTCTCCTTAAAGGCAACAATAAGTCTTGGGATGAGTACCTTCCCCACATTGAATTTGCTTATAACCGGGTGGTTCATAGAACCACCAAGCATTCTCCTTTTGAGGTGGTCTATGGCTTTAATCCTCGTACTCCTCTAGATCTTTTACCTCTTCCTCTTTCTATTGCTGTGCATAAAGAAGGAGAGGCAAAAGCCATTTTTGTAAAACAATTACATGAGAGGGTTAAAGTTAACATAGAGCGTCAATCCTTGAGAGATGCTACTTTCGCCAATAGGGGGACGAAAGAAGTCATCTTTGAAAAGGGTGACTGGGTATGGCTTCACTTGAGAAAGGATAGATTTCCTTCTCAAAGGAAGTCCAAACTTAGCCCTAGAGGAGATGGATCTTTCCAAATCCTTGAGCAGATCAGTAATAATGCCTATGTTTTATATCTGCCTGAGGATTATGGGGTAAGTACCAGTTTTAATGTTTCTGATTTGTCTCCATTTGTAGGTGCTGAAAATGACGAATCCCCATGGGTTTGAGGTCAAATCCTCTTTAAAAGGGAGGAGATGATGTGACCATGCCTAGCCAAGGACCTATCACTAGGGCCATGGCTAGAAGGATTGAAGAAGACCTAGCCCTTGCAGACAAAGGAAGACTTCACCTCCTATGGAGAGTGAAGATATTAGGCTAGGGACTTTAGTTAATAAAATGTAATTTTCCTTTATTTTAATTTTGAGGAGCATTAAGAATTTAATTTAGGACATGTATTTAGTCCATTTTTTATTTTTAGGAGGTGCCTTAGGAATTTAGAAGGTGGATTTAGCTTTTTGGGTCTTTATGAAGGAAATAAGGGGTAGCCTTGATATCTACACCCCTATTTTCCTACATAAACCCCCTAAGCTAATAAGAAGAAATCTTGACCCTTGGTTTGAGAAACTTGGGCACCAAGTTTGATGATCTAAGGAGGGAATTGTTTCTCAATTCTCCTCCCTTAGATCTCTCCTTTTAATCCTATCCCTTCTTTTTTAGGTTATCTTGTTCAAGAGGTTAGCTACCTCTATAAATAGGAGTTCCTCCCTCACTTGTATTTTTTACACTTGAATTTAATCCTAGAGACCATGTTGGTTGAGGTTTTTACCTTTGAGTGTCCCCTTTTCTCCTTTGTGAGAGCTTCTAAGAGTTATCAAGGGACCCCTCCCTTGTGGCCTCTCCCCTTTGGCTTATCAAACCTAGTATTTGTGGCGCCTCACCCCATTCCTTTCCTCTCCATAAATCCATTTCCCTTCCAAGTGACCTTAGAAAAGATCCTTTGGGCATGTGATCATCAAAGATCACATCAAGTGGTATCAGAGCCACTTTCTAAAGGTCACGTTCTTTCTCAATTTTTTTTTCTTTGTTGTTTATCTCTTTGATCTCTTTATTTTAAAGTCCTTCGTTTTTTGTCATCTCTATTTCCTTTATTGTCTAGTAGTATAGCTTTTTATTCTTGCTATTATATGCGCTTTTGTTTTCTATCTACGCGCCTATGTTCCATTTAATTTGATGCCATTTTATTTGTCCCTTTCTTTGCATCTTATTTTTGTGTTCAAGTTGCTTAATTTTCCCTTGGTTTTTTATGTTAAAGTGTGCCTAAGAAGTTGTGACCATTAAACCCACATGGTTGAGGATTTTTCCACACCATTGTGGTGATCAACTTTGGCCACTTTGTTGTGCCATTTGTTTTGAGTCTCTTGCTGAAATTTTTGCTCTATTTTTAGGTGTGTTATTTTTTCTTAATCTTGTGTTTTGTCAAATACTAGTCATGTTAGTTTCCTATTTTGTCTCATTAAATTCCATAGGTTTTAGCCTCTTAAAAATTTTACAAAAAAGCCTTCAAAAACATTTTGAATTTAGCTCCTAAGAGGTGAACCTCTTGTTGAGTCTCTTAAGTCTTTTATGCTTTTAGTTCAAGCATATTAATCTCTTTTTTGTTCTTAAATATTTGTTCAATTCAATCTTTATATGTTTCTTGTTTTATGTTGAATTATTAGTAGCTTTCCACTTGGTTTACGTTCACTATTGGTGCCTCTTTATGGAATTTTAGCTTGGGTGAATTGTGTTAGTAATTTGAGCAATCAATTTACTTCAAAATCAGCCCTAAATCATTCCTTAAGCACCATTAGTTCAGTGGTATTTGGAACTACTAAGTCGTTTTGCCTTTCAACCAATAATTAAGTTACAAGATCAATTTAATTGATTAAAATAAGAACTTAATCGATTAAATGAATCAGATTAATCAATGATGGTTTGATTTAATAGATTAAAACAATGGTTTTGCATTTCTTAATCTATTTAATCATTTCATGAATCAATTACCATGTGCAAATGCTACATCAATGAGATTTAACTGATTTGAAACATTTTTAAAGGTATCAAATCTCATTTATGCAACATGACTTAATCATATTAAGATTCATCAAGGATCTAAGAAAGATTAAGTATGATTAATATGAGAAATAGTGAAACATATATAATGCATGTTATGATTCAAGGATAATGCAAAACACGCATCTTAGGCATTACTAGTGTTCATCATCAAAACAAATAACTCTTCAAGATGAGATTGATCTTCTTTTTGTTTTCTCGAGAGATTCTTCAACAACCTTTTTTTTTTGCTCTTTTTTTTTGCTCATCCTTTTATGTTTCATGATGAGCTGATCCTCTGCCACCTGAGAAGGTGTAAGAGGATACAACTTAACCTTCTTATCCTTGTATGTGAGGATAATTTCATTAGAATGACCATGACGGATGACTTTCTTGTCAAATTGTCATGGGCTGCCTAGCAAGATATGACCAACGTCCATAGGAACCATATCACATATGATCTCATCTTCATATGTTCCAATGGAAATTGGTACCTTCACTTGTTGGTTAACAACCATCTCCCTTTTTTCATTAAGCCATTGAAGTTTATAAGGTTTAGGATGGGGAGTTGGTTGTAAGACTAGCTTTTCAACCAACCTTGAGCTGCAAAAATTACAATAGGAACCATTGTCCACAATGAGAGAACACACTTTATTTAAAGCTTTACATCTTGTGCAGAAATTGTTCTCTCTTTGTGTTTGGTTTAGCTCAAGCGGTTGGCTTTCTAGTAGCCTTCTAACCATTAAGAGGTCAACAAGATGTTCTCTCTTTGTATTTGGTCTAGGTGGTTGACTTCCCAGTAGCCTTCTAACCATTAAGAGGTCACCTTCTCAAGGATAGAGCTTATTCATGCAATGTCCATGCTCATGACCCCTTCTTCCTTATCTTCACTAGAAGAGGAAGGTGGGTTATCCTCACTACTATAAGTATCTTGTCCCCTCATGATCATGGTTTTCTTGTTGGGCCTTGAGAAGCAATGTGGTCTATCCCAAGACACTTAAAGCATCTAATACTGCAATTGCATATGCTCTTTGAATGATGCTTTGGGTGGCTCTTTTCTAGGCGGATCTTGGAAGATTTTCCCTTGACTTGGTCCTTCCTTGTATAGGTTGAGTAATCTTTCTTTGAAGAATTCTTTCATTTAATTTTTTTCTCAACCTTAATACACATTTGGACAAGTCATCTAGGTCTTCGTATGGTAAGAGCTCAACTTTATCTATTATATCAATGCTCAAACCACTAAGGAACTAGGAATAATGGCTCTTGGTTCCTCACTAATGTTCTCATTATGTGAAACTCTATCTTTTGTCTATACTTCTCAACACTAGAGTTGTATTGCTTTAATCTTTGCAATTTTTCCAAGAGCTCTTTCATTGTAAGATGGGATATGTCGTTGCCTCATAACCTCCTTGAGATCATTCCAATACTCAATAGGATGGACACGTTGGTGAAGCCTTTGATTAGTGAGTCAACTCCACCAATAAAGGGAATATCCTTGAAAGCTAATGGTAGCCAAGGAGACTTTTCTCTTTTCCCTAATAGAGTAACATTGGACGAGTTGATCTACCTTCATTTCTCAATCAAGGAAGGTTTCCACATCATCCTTGCCATAAAAAGGAAAGAGATCCACTTTGGGGTCCCTATGTTGCATGTCATGATGATTATTTCGAATGACTTTCCTCACTCTAGATCTAGGCCTTCCTTCATAAAGATCACTTGATATATTCCTCCCTGACATGGGCTTGAGCTAGGACCAATAACAAAGGAGCATAACTTGGATGAAGCTTCAAGGAGCTTAGTTTAGGACATGTCCCATTTTATTGTATTAATTTGATTACTTTTAGGCTTGTATAAGCACCCTTAAGTCATCAAGATTTTAAGGGTGTAGCTAGTTAATTTCAGCATGTAGGTTCATTTTATCTTAGGAAGTGTGTTTAGTATCTTTATGGAGTATGTTAATTAGTTAGGCTTGGTCCTAGAGGGTTTGGATGCATGGGATCTTATTTTTACACCTCTAATTCCTCTTCACACCCTTCTAACCAACACATGAAACATGTAGGAGACATGTGGGCCCCTCTTGTGAGAGTCTACCATATTCCTCTTCACACCCTTAAAGAGTATTCATATTCTCTCCACTCTTGTGAGAGTCTATCATATTATTATCAATTATTCCTTCCCTTGTGGCTAACTTCATGATCATTGGCTTATCTTCTTTAACCTAGAAGTGGCGCCTACAACACTTCCATTTCCTAGTCTTCCACCTCCATTTCTTCAACCTCAATAACCTCTAAGAGTAGATCCTAGGTGGCATTCTCAACCTGAAGGATTGTTGAACCATGGCTTGGGGATGGATACATCATTTGGCATCAGAGCTTAGACTCTGATAGAGGTTCTTGTTCTATCCTATCTTGCTTTAAATTTTCAGTTCTTTGTTTGCATTGTCATTTTCTCTTCTACTACTTTAATTCTATTTTAATTTTAGTCCATCTATGTTGTTTGTTAATTTTCCTTTACTTGTGCCTTGAGGTGTATTGTCTTGAAGTTGTGTTTTCAATTTTTGCTTCTAAAATTTCAAAAAATTTCTAGGTGCAATTTTGGGCTAAACCTTCTAAAAAATTGTTGGTTCAATTTTTGCTTCCTAATCATTGAATCATATGCTTAGGTTGGATCTGAATTTTCGCTGCCTTATTTTTCATATCGTGTGTTTGTTCATGCAAATTTACTCCTAAGAAACAATAATTTAGTTATTCCACACCTTTGTGGATGAAACCACACCTTTGTTGTTAGTGTTTTGGATTGAATTTGGCATTTCCTTGTGGTGCGTTTTTGCAGTTTTAAATTCTTTGTTTCAGTTCTATTTTAGTATTTTCATGCTATCCATTCCCACTAGCTTTGGTCCTTGATTGATTAAGTTTGGAGCCTGAGAGGATTTGTGACTTAAATCCACATGGCTGTGGCGAAAACCGCAATGCTGTAGTCACATCCTTGACTAGCTTTTGCATCAAGTTTAGTGCATAATTACTCTGTTTTGTGCTTTGTTTTTAGGAGTTTATTTTTCAGTTTTTAATATTCTTGTTATGTCATTAGAATGTCATGTTTAGTCCTTAATTTGTCACATTAAATTCCTTAGGTTTTACTAAATTTTTTGTGTTGTTTTGAGTTTAAAAAAAAGAGAGTGAGGTTGCTTCTTGAAATTGAGCTTCTAAGAGAGTTTGAATCTCTCTAGTCTAAGTCTCTGTAGAAGTCTCATATGCTTTTAGTTCAAGTATATTTCTCTTACAAATTTTTTTTCAAAAAACAATTATAGCTAAATTTCTTCCTTGATTTTGTAGTGTCTTGATTGGTTTTTAGTAGCTTTTGGTATGCTTATTTGAAGTGAATCTTGTTTGGTGTGTGGAGTTGTTTTTGGCTGATTGTTATTGAACAAGAGCTTGTGCAAAACAAGTTAGCTCATACACAAATCAAGCACTCCTAATCATACCTAAATTCACTTCTAATTTTGGTGCATTTGAAGTTGCTAAAATTTTCATTAGTTATAGTTTTAGATTAAAATTGTGTGGCCTTGCTTGCTAAATCACTTCAAGCTTTTAATGCCTCTTGTTTCCTCCTAAAATTTTCCATCCAAATCTGAATCAGGTGCAGCCAAAAGAATTTTTTTTTAAAAAAAAAGTCAAAAGATAATTTGAAAAAAGAAGAAGAAAAGAGTACTAAAACAAAAGAAGAAAAAATACACAAAGTGTTGTCCCTAATTGAAAATTATTTTAAATGCAAAAGAGGACTTCAATTTGCTTGAAATTACTTCCTATAGCATTCAACCATGCATATATGTGTTGGTGCAATTTTTAAAAATTATTTATGTCATTTTGCATTTTAGTCCTTTTCTAAATCTAGAACCATTCTAGGATTCTCCTTGTGTGCTTAGCCTTTCTTTTAGACTTTTTATTTAGTTTTTCTTCTTTGTTACTCTTTGTGTCTTGTCTCCAATTAATCCTTCCATTTCGATAGTTTCCATTTCAAATTTGTGCTTTATGCCTTTTGCTATCTCTTTTGGTTCTTGCCTTGGTTTGGTGCCACTTTTGTGTATGTAAGCCTTGAGTAAGGAAGTCTTCCACAAGAGTAACCTCTTAAGGAAGAGTTGAAATAGCTACAAGGACTTGAACATGGAAAAAGAGTAAAACACCTAAATTATAAATTTAGTATATTAGTGGATTTAGCTAGTTTGAGGTATAAAATTATTTTTTTTATTTTTTATGATTTAATAAAAAAATAATTTTTGTATCGACTTTCTCGTATTCAAACCGAACCAACCTAATTATCATTGATTCAAATTTCTTTCTCCCTCAAAATTGAACCAACGTGAATTGAGAACACTCTTTACTGATCATGTCAACTTAGTGTAGTAAACCATTTTTTTTTTTACATTGCACAAGTGGAACTAGCTCAGGTTGGATAACATGTGCATATTGTTTTTAAAATAAACTGATTATTCTAACTTAATATGGACAACTACTTTAATTTTTTTTTACATAGCATAAGTGATGTTAATTCAGGTTAGGCCATTTATGTATAATTTTTTTAAAATTAAATTGGTTTCATTAATTTAGTGTGGACAAGTGGTTTAATTTTTTTTTTCATTCCACAAATGGCATCAACTTAAGTGAGGTCACTTATGCAGCCTAAAAAAAAGTATGGTTGCACCAATTCAACGTGGGCAACCAATTTAATTTTTTTACATTGCACAAGTGACGCAAACTGAGGTTAGACTAATTGTACATAATTTTTTTAAAATTAAACTAGTTGGGCCAACTTAGCGTGTGCAACCAGTATAATTTTTTACACTATCAAATATGTTTTAAGTCCCTGAAGAATTCTTAAAATATTAAATATTTCCTCTAAAAAATTTTTTGTATTTATTTGGATCCCTAATTTTAAAATGCATAACTTCAAGTCCTCCAAGTATTTTAAATAACGCTTTATAAAATAAAAAATTATTTAGATAGTGCTTCAAGACCAAAAGTGATACATTTTAAAAATAGAATACCAAAATAATATAAAATATTTTTAGAGGGCGTGTTTAATATATTAAGAATTTTCTAGGAATCTAAAACATAGTTTACCTTTATTTTTATAAATTAAGATTTTTTTGTTTACACAACACAAGTGGCACCCACTCATGTTAAGCCACTTGTGCAAATAATTATTTTTTTCAAATTAAACTAATTCCACCAACTGAGTGTGAGCAACTAGTTAAATCTTTTAAAAAAACTAGTATGAGTAAAGTATATTGTAATTTTTTTTTTAGTATTACTATAGGTCAACTCAATTCACATAACCATTTTTTTTAAATTTGGCTATTAAGGTTCCACAAAATTATTTCACTTCATTCTCTTTTTGAACTCATTTCACTTAATGGTTAATTTTTTTTAGATACAAATTTAAAATGAAGTGAAATGAGAAACCATCACTGTTTAATTTTTTTTTTTAAATTTGGTTGGATAAACTGAGTTGACCTCACTAGTGTAATATGAATAAATAAAATTGTACAAGTTATCTTACGTGAGGTGATTTATAAAAAATTTAATTGGTTGCCTACAATAAGTTGGTGAAACAAGTTTAATTTTAGAGAAGAAGTGACCTAACTAGGGTTGATGCCACTTCTATAGTGTGAAAAAAAAAAATTTGGTTGTCCATACTGAGTTGGTGCAAGCAGTTTAATTTTTTTAAAAAATTATATACCTAACCTGAGTTGGTGATACTTATGCCACGTAAAAAAAAAAAAAAATTGCCCGCACTAAGTTAGCACGATAGATTTATGTAACATCCTATTTTGAGTTGCTAGTTGAAACTATTATATCATTATAATTATATATGTTTAATTCATTGTTTGGTTTGTCTATGAAAATTTAAAATGTTTATTATTATTAATATTATTTTTCGTTGTTGTTGATATTAGCGAGTAAATATTAATATTTAGTTTTTGACCATAGAATAATCAATCTTAGTGACACACACTTGAAGTCAGTGATTTCTTAGTGAGAAGGGGTTATATATTTTTTTAGAGCTCATTTTGAACTAAAGTAATTAGTTAAAGAACACAAATTTTTATCTCCTGTTTTTTTCTTCTTAAACTTTTCTGCACTGCTAGCTATTGGGCTAATTGTCCTAAATGAGATTTAGACTGTGTTTTTCTTATTTCAAAGTTTTCTTCTTAAATTTCAAAGCTATTAGTTTCTACAATTATTCTTGTTTTTTTCTTCTTAAACTTTTCTGCACTGCCAGCTACTATTGAGCTGATTGTCCTAAATGAGATTTAGACTGTTTTTTTCTTATTTCACATTTTTCTTCTTAAATTTCAAAGCTATCAGTTTCTACGATAATTCCTGTTTTTTTCTTCTTAAACTTTTCTGCACTACTAACTATTAGAGTCGCCATAATATTAATAAACGTACTTATAAAAATTTATTTCACAACAATTATAAAATTTTTTACACGAAATAAAAAATAATATTATTACAAACATATAATAATTATTCATATCAAAACAAATTAGTAAATGACAAAACAAAATGAAAATACCACAACAAAGTAAAAATTAGTATTATTATATTATTTTTTACAATGTATTGCAAAGATATATATATGAGGGAACCTGAACCGTAATTCGTATCTACGGTTTATGTATCCGATAACATTCTATTGGATAGGAGGCAGGTGTACCACCTCGGAGGGCAAGACAACAACAAAAAAATAAAATAAAACAAACAAACCGTAAGTCTGATTTTCAATTTTAATGCATTGGAAATTCACTCCACTATTAATCACTAGGCACAAAAGGATGGTGTTGGTCAACGTACACGTAAATAAGAAGTGTCACTTGTAGTTTTACATATCTAGAAAATCTTGCTTCATATGCATGGGTTCATCAATCAATGAAAAAAATTGAAATAGGAAAACCGTAATTCGCACATATGGTTTGTGCATTTTAGAAGTTTACGTTGGTTTGTAACCATTGGATAGAGATACGGTGTTAATCCAAAACCAATTAAACTGTGACTGGTAGCTGCAATATGACACCTAAACTATAATTACAATTGCAATTGAATCAAGTTAAATCACAAGACAGATACACCCTAATAATATTCTTTAAAACACACGCATTTACCTTTCCATTGGGATCAAACGTATCTTTCTCTTCTTTTTTTTTTTTTTCTCTCACTTACCTTTCGATTGGGAATAGACTTGTAGTTTATGCAATCTCCATTTTTTCTTCATTTCTTATTAGCACCCAAAATAGGCTTCATATGTAACCGTGGCTTTTCATGCGTCTAAATACACCACATTGCTATCCTTCTCCTTGTGGTTCTCCTATTTGGCAGAATCCATCATCCTCCAACCACCGCACTCAATTTTTGTTCCTTTTGGTATTGCATGCGATTCCTTCGTTTCCGCAAAATTTAGAAGAGTTCCTGTTCATCTTCTCTGCAATGATCTAACCACAATCTACACGCCTTTGGACCCAATCCAAGTTTCCTTTGAAGTTCTAAATCCACTTGAGTCCAAATAATTTTGGTAGATTTGAATTCAATTTAGTTTCCGTTTACAAAAAATTTGTTGGTTATGGTGTGTTCTTTAATTTGACTATTTTTTTTATCTTTTAATTTATTCTCCTTAGACAAGCTAAGGCGACAAAGTTATAGACGCACAAGAGATAGGGTGGAGTGTTCTTGTAGAACCCAACAAATCCTAAGATTAGGAAGGGAGTGAGGGGTAACATGGAAACTACAGTGGAAGAGAATTAGGAACTCCCCACTCCTAACAATATCTGGGGTTTAATGCTGACTTGTAGTATAAAAAAAATTGGGTATTCTTTAAGATGTTAAAAATTGGGTTTTCTATTAAGATGTTATTTGCATGTTGAAATTCCAGTAAAGTATTAAGTGATGTTGTGAGAAATTTGTACTAATCTCTCAATTTTGGCTAACCCCAACTCTAGAGTCAATACTGAAACTGCTCAAAGATCACTTTATAGATTTTGTTATGATAAGTATGCTTGAATACTGTGGATTAAATTTTATATGAGACTAAATTTCAATCTGAAATAGGTGAATTTATAATGATTCTTAATATATATGAAATTGTACATCGGAAGTTGGATTGTGAGAAAGTAATAGATTGAATGATTATGTTGAAATTTACTTTATAAGTGAGTTGTATTCAAAGTTGGTATATAAGCAACCTACAATGAGTTTATTAAAGTCCTTTTTATCTCTCAAAGATTTAGTCCTTAGCTTAAAAATGGTTTTGGAATTATTTAATTCCAATAATTCTACAATTTATACTGATAATTTTAACACAACCGGTTAAAAATAACTTCTATTCAAATTTGAGGTGTATATAGGATAACCTATGAGCTTGTAAAGTAGGCAATTCTTAAGCATTAATGAGTTGTGGTTTATGAATTACTTTACATATTGTTTATAATTTTATGAGTTTTTTCAAGAAAGATCCAAGGAGTATTATTGTGTGTATACTTTAAAACTCTGATTGAAGTTTGAGGCAGATATCTGAAACTACATGATTGTAACTGTGTTGTTTATATGTGCTCAGTTGAATGCCTTAACCTGAGTAATTTGCTGAAATATTTTAAGATGTTATGGTTTTATATGTTTAGTTTATGGCACAATTGATTTCATAGTATTTTGAATTTTGTAGAGTTTATAATGGGTTTTACTATATACTTTGTTAAGCTTGAACTCTGTTCTGGACATTAGGCATAATTTGAAAATTCTGGAATTCTATAATTGTGAATGGGATTGCTCTGTATTTTTACGCAATACTAGACATGTTTATTGAACTTTGCAAGTTGGAAGCGCTTCATTTGCATTTTTATGTAATTTTTCATGAATTATATAATATGAGATTTGAAGATAGACTAGGGTGGTCTGAGAATAGTTCTGATAATCAGAAAAATATCTTGTTTAAAGCACATGTATTTAATATAGGTCCCTCATTTATTCATGTCAGAATTTCAACTAGATCAAAGCTAGACTATTATGGAGAAAGGAAAAGAATAAATGGAGTTTTCTTTTTTTATATCAGAGTTTGGTGTTTATAGTTGGTTAGTGGTTCATCCAATCTAGCTCATAGAAATGATGAGATGTTAAGGTATAAATTCATGCATCATGACATATGGGACTTAGTATCTTCCTGTAATTTGTGTACCGAGGCTATGTGCAGATTCTTGTAAAACTATTACACTTTATATGGCTGGATCCAAGTGGTCCTTGCCTCAAGTGGATCTTTGCTAGGTGTTGGATCCTAGTTACTGCAAATATATGGCTAGGTACCAACTATCAAACTTTATACTTAACTTTTCTTGGGCTTTTAATGGTTTCGGCTAACATGAATCTGAACTAGGAATGACAACGGGTCGAAGCAGACACGGGTAGCGGTTATCCGTCATCCGACGCATTATAAAAATTTGTCACTCGTTACCCACTAAAAACCTGTTAGGTACCCACTATAAAAATACCTGCGAGTTTTTTTATTACACACGGATATCCACAGGTACCCATGGATATTTTAAAAAAATTAAAATTAAATTTTTTATAAGAAGTTTTATCAAATAAATCATTTATTTTTTGGAAAATCTAGAAATAAAATTATACAAACTTCTACAAGATTAATTAGATCTAAAAATAGATTAATATAATATATTATAAGAAAATATTTAATACAAATAAAATCTTTATTTTATATTATCAGCATTTTTATAATAAATAATTTTATTAACTATAAAGTTTTTATAAAAAAATAAGATTGATATCAATGAATTTTGATAATCGATATTTTAATTTGATTTATTTTTCAAAAATATTATCTTTTTAACTTATATATATATATATATATATATATATATATATATATATCATAGTTTAGCGGGTAGCGGATACTTGCGGGTACGGGTACTATGATACCTGTACTTATGCCCATTAAGGAGCAAGTAGAAAAAAACATGTATCCGTAGGTGATGAGTACCAATTTATACTATTCGTACAAATATTTTCGCGGGTTTTATTCATGAGTATTTGCGGGCGCCGATTTTTTTGTCATCCCTAATTTGAACATCAATATGCATTACATATAAATGAAATAGAAATAATATCAAGCATAATGTAAACATGTCAAATTTTAAGAAATGAGTAAGTGATGTAAAATATGGATGTAATGATAGTTATTCTAAGTTATAATATATTGTATTGACACTAAACTTAGGTAAATTCTTAGTTAGACATTAATTAGATTTAATTTTTGGATTTTAATTAATTTTTGTAATCTATTTATGTCATATCTTTCATGCCTGTTTCGTTGTGTTTGTTAATATTGTATGTTGAGTATGTTACACATGTGATTGATGTTTAAGTGATGTAAAATATGGATGTAATAATAGTTATTCTAAGTTATAATATATTGTATTGACACTAAACTTAGGTAAATTCTTAGTTAGGCATTAATTAGATTTAATTTTTGGATTTTAATTAATTTTTGTAATCTATTTATGTCATATCTTTCATGCCTGTTTCGATGTGTTACCACAAGCTCACCCACTTTCTTTTGGTTGTTTGGTTTTGGACTGGAGGCAAACCTTGCCAATCCAACTAGATGTGGATTAGAAGCAAACATCATAGATTCGATCCAACCAATCTCGACATTTTCGCCCACAATCCTTCAATATTCACTCGTCCCATTAATGACATCAAACTGTTATGCTCCAAGGGAGGCTTAGACAAGGAGAAATTTGTGGTCATCATAGCTAGGTATAATAGGGAAGACGACGAAACCTTTGGGGACAACATTGGCTAGCAGCCTAGGACAGACACTCTAATCCTAACGGAAAATACACTCCAGGACAAGTTTTATTACTTGTTGGGAAATAGGAGAGTTAGATCAAGCAAAGAAGCCACAGTCTAGTGCAGCAGGGGAGTGCTAGAGACAATGATAGTACATGTAAAACATTGTTGTTTTGCTTTTATGATAAACATGTTTTGTATATATATATATATATATATATATATATATATATATATATATATATATATATATATATATATATATATATATATATATATATATATATTCTACTTTAAGGAAGCTAGCCTTGTTGGAAACTGGGTAACTATGTAGTTAAGTTTCAGACATAGAAATTTCATGGTTAAGCAGTCATGCAATTTTTTGAGAATCTAAGTTATGTTTTGAAGTTGAGCAGTTTATAAACTTCCTCATGTAGTCTCTTTTAAGAAATTTCAATTTCTTATAATTTTATTACTAGGTTGAAGAACAAAAATGAGACTTACAAAATTAGTTTAACAATGTTTAATGTATTTTAGTTGCAAACTTATTTAACTCATAATTTAGAATATTTATACACATCGCCTTAAAGTCATATTTTTTTTGTTAGGTACATATCAATATTCTATTTGCTTTAAATTTTACATTCTCAATGTTTCCTCTCAAACTTAAGAAGTGTATTTTTTATCTTTGAATTTCACAAAATTTATGTACAAGAATTACATATCAAGTTGGCAGAAAATCATCTCTTATTTTCAAGCTTAAAAAAAATCATCATTTATTAATGAATTTTCCTTTAAAATGGGTTCAAACTTCAACATGACAGGTTTACTAGAATTTAATTTAAAAAAGAATTATACAAGTTGTCTAACCTAAGTTGACATCATGATACAAAATTGTCATTGGTTGTGCCAACTCAATTGACTCCAACCAAGACAAAAAAAAATTATAAAAAAATGATAAAAAAACCTACTTTGATAAATACTTTTCACAAAGTATCTTTGATTTACTAATTAAGAATATATTTGATTTACTATTTCAACTAATTGAAATGATTTCAACTTGATTTGATAAAAAAAAGCTAGTAACTTTTTCAAGTAACTATTAGTTTTTTTTGAAAAATTAGTTGTGTTAGTTTTTTTAAAAGATCTCTTCTTTTTAGCTATAATTGATTTTCTTTTACAATTTTATACTTCATTAATTAATGAATTATTCTTCACTAATTCTCTTCTCTTTTCTCACATATCACCATTTATCTCCTTCATTTTAATTTAAATATGTAACAATAATAATTTATAATTTAAATATATAATTATAGAAAATTAAAATTTAAATATATTACATAACATATATATATATATATATAATTATAGATAATTAAAATTTAAATATATTACATAACATATATATATATATATATATATAATTATAGATAATTATAATTTAAATATATAATTATAGTAATTTATAATTTTAAATATATAATTATAAAAATTTATAATTTAAATATATTTTTTTATCGACCAAATGTTAGTAATATTATTTTTTGTTATCAATGGGATTGAACATACAACCTTTCCTCATCTCCTTTTATCCTTTACCAACAAAATCGTCTTATAACTCCAATATATAATTCTAAAAATTTATAACTTAAATATATAATTTGATAATTTATAATTTAAATATATAATCAATTTATATTATTAAAATGTGTTATAATTATTTTAAACACATTACTATTGATCTAATATTAATAATATCTTATTTGTTTATGCAATCCATGTTGCACTACCCTTGATCTTTTACCTCCAAGGTTCTTCACACATAAGAAATGGGTGTTGAAGAGACAAGGAAATGGAAGGTGAAGAGGATACTTCCAAAAAAGAAGATAAGTCTTAAACTAGGAGGTTTGCATAAGGGAAAGAACCTTTAATAAAATCTTTAATGGAAGAGTTTCTTCATACTCAAGATACTTCACTAGATCAAATACTCTCTAAAAGAGTGTTATTCCAAAGTGTGTCAGAACAATGAAATGAGGTGGATTTCACGAGGGAAGTTGGTGGCTGAAATTAGGAGAGAAAAATCAAGGTTAATTCTCCCTAATCTTGAACACTCAACATAAGCTAGATTAAGGTAAGGATTAATATCCTTCTCTCACCTCATTAGCGCCCCTCTAAGGAACATGTGAGTCCACATATTAGTCATGTTTTATAAGTGCAAAAAGAGGTGAAAAAATAAGCCAAGAGTATGAAAATGATTACATCTGCATACTAACTAATGACATTTCCATGTTCTACTCTAATAAAGGAAATGACCCAAATGAAATGACAAATACATCCACATATTTCCAGGCACAAACATATATGTACAAACACAATTGAGAAACTATGGCCTAAAGTCTTCACTTCAAGCAAGAGTTAGTCTAGTGTACTCCATGCATCCATCCTACTTATGTTCTCTTCTATTCTCTTAACTACAGTCCTAGTGATGGAATCCTTGACAGGAAAGATTGCATCATTTATCATCTTAACTTTTAACTAGTTGATTAGCTAGTTTTACCAAAAACTTATAATTAATTTTTCAGAACTAATTTTGCTAATAGCATCCTAAAGTACAATGTAAAAGACATTTTAAAATCTGGAAACGGTACATAAAAATTTCATTCCTTCTGAGACCACTGAAATTGAATTAACTGACTTCCATTAAAATCCAGATCTCACAGTGTATTGGCAGCAGCAAGTTTTTCCTGAAGTTTTGTTATCCGAGCCTGCTTAAACATAAATGTAAACAATGATTATTCCCGTAGAATAGCCACTTCAATTTTTTAACCAGGCGAACACAAACAAGATAGTCAACACGAGAAAGAACAGGCGAAAGAAAATCTGTATAGAAAAGATCATTTAATATTGTTCTTAAAAACCGTACAAGATATGACAAATGATACGAGTTTGTTCTATTATATGACATTCTTTTGAGAGGATATTAATCCACAACTGAATATTCTTTCTTTTCTTTCTTGGATTAATTCTATTGTTTAGATTAATGTTTGACAAAGCTCACAAAATCCAAGGAAATACAATCATTGTTCACACTCACCAGTTTTGTTACATCTTCCTTCCCGAAAACCACATATGTTAATTTATGCTATAAAAGAAATACATATGATAAGAATGGCAGTCAAAGATTAAATGCTACCTTGAATGATTTAGTATGACGAATGGAAGGATCTACATCTAAAGATGTTAAATATGCCTGTTCTGCCAAATCAAATTTGTTCAATGCCAAAAAGGCATCACCTTGGCAGACATAAGCCTGCAAAGTGAAATAACAAAATATAATAAACAATAAAGCACATTTAAATTTAAGAAGAACCGTTAAATCACAAGTTTTAACTGAATAACAGTTTGGTACTTTGGTTAAACATAGGCACAGCAAATACAAGTATAAAATGAATACACCCACATTGGTGTTGGACAAATTATATCAAGGTCCTGCTTTAACATTTTATCATTGGATCTCAGTAACTATCAGAAGGTATTATTAGTTTTCACTTGGCAGACCTAAAGCTGGGTAAGGGTGCATACTGCATAGGTGACTGAGTTACTATTCAGTACTTATATGTAAGATTATTAAAATCGAAAGTTTATGTAAACTCGTAAGAGTATAGTAAACTCAACTCGTAAAATTGTAAGAGTTTACTTGATTAAAAATATGAATATAAATCACATAAAAATTGAAAGTTTTCAATACATAATAAGTTCAAATCTACATAACAAATTTAAATTACTCTGAATACATAGATATTAAGTCGAAACACTCAAAATTTCAAACCATTTTAGGCACAAGAACAAATTATATTCAAAACACTCAAAATTAGAGTCAACATAAAAAAATATCACCTAAGAAACTTGTTCACGAATTTATTCCAATTTTACCGAGTTTACTCCAAGTTTACTATTCTTTCGATTTTACATGTGATTTAATTCGTCAGGGACTTGGACTTGTAAACTCATACAATTTTACGAGTTAACTCGCGATTTTGATAGTCATGCTTATATGAATAGGTGGGCCTCGAATGTGTCAAGAAACTTAGCTAATTTAAAAATCAAGATGGAATTTTCAAATTGCTTATGCTAACAGTGTTGAATAACCTATTGTTAACAATGTTCAACGACCTATTGTTGGCATAAAAAATATAATCATCAACTTCTCTTTCTTTGTCATGATAAAGGAAAATACCGAAACAGTAAAAGACAAATAGCTAAACAAAAATAAATATACCAATATTATTTTGTTCACATAGTCACATCTCATGTTTACATCTATCACAAGTTTTTGGGAAAGCTAAACACCTGCAAACTCTATCTATCTTTTTTATTAAGATAATTCACACCTCATACCTATATTCATAATATGTTTTTGGGACAACTAAAAACCTACAAACTCTATCTACCTTTTTTATTAAGGTGATTCACACTTCATGTCTACGTCCATAACATCTCATGACTACATTCATAACATGTTTTTGGAATAACTAAGAAACAATGTAAATACCTCTTTATACAGTGTGATTGTTAACACCTCTGAATCCTTATTTATAAACATGGTATCATATCCTTAAATAAGAAAACAAATATCTAATTTACATATAATATTTTTAAAATTTAAATAAATTCTTAAGAAGAAAAATAATATATTTCCCTAATTAAAATTTTTTAAATCAAATAATTTAAATTAGACCAGATAAGTTCCACAAGAGAAAGGCTAATAATAATATTCTCTATAACAGTTTTGAACAAATGCTTTATTACTGTCTGAAATTTATTAGAAATAATAATTTTATGAGTCTAACTTTATTATTTAAGGAGTTTCACTTATAATTTTTTTGTTTTCAATTAATTTTAATCAATAATGCATGATGTCCTTGGAAGACTCTTCCACGGAATTTTTCATATACTTTACAAACTACTCTTCATCACTCAACCTCCCTAGATATTTATTTAGGATGCGCAAGGCAGCAAGCATTCTTTCTTTCCTAAAGGAAAAGTTAATGATTGTATGATTCATTAATAATCCAATCTAGATTTTGTACAAACGGCTGTAAATTTATCTGACCATATTTGAATTTTGGATAAATTTCTTTATAATTATAGGAAAATCTGTATATAACTTTAACAGTTGCATCAATAGATCTAAGCTTAAGCTTATGGGAAAATCTAAACCCACTAGGATATCTAGTGGTGGAAGGATGTGAATACTTTACAGAAGCTCTTAACTTTAAACATTATTGCATTCATTGTAAATAAAAAAAAAAAAGTTTGTCGTTGAGCACTTGAATAAAAAACTTAAAGAAAACAGAAGAGATTAGGAAAACATCTTTCATTTGTTTCTGGTTTGGGTTTTTAAAATACCTGTCTAGTCTAGGAAACAATTTTCAAAACGTGATAATTTTGGATGAGAAATTGATTGCTGAGTAATCTAATTATTTAGAAAACAGTTTTTAAAAGAAAAAGTGGGAAGGGAATCAACAAAGCCTAAGTTTTTTCTTCTTTTGCACGAAGATCAATCATGAACCACTAGTCTTTAAAGGGGTGCCTTACAATGTAATCCCAATTCGAAAGCATACGTTTTCATTTCATAGTGAGGATCAGAACCAACTGACGAATTTGAATGCCAGTGCGACTTCAAATGTCTAGGAAAGAATAGAAGAATCTGAGTCACCTCCGAGTAGCCGGGAGCGAATGCCAAGGCCTCTTCAGCATCTTGGAGGGCACCGCGGTAGTTGCCCAATTCCAGCCTTACAAATGACCTGACATACACAGATATTTCAACTGGAAACGCAAGCGCGCCAAAATATGTTTCTGAATGAAGCTCAAAGGAACCAACCAGAAACAAACCTGCATTTAAATGTGATATGTATGCCACCGAATGGTTTTAAATCTATAGCCTACAATGCATCATTAATCATAAACAATCAATTTCTCACTAGATTCAAGAATCAATATAAAAAGGAGCGTGTAACTCTACCTGTGAAAACAGAAGTTCAGCCTCGGTGAAGTTTTGTTTGGCAAACTCAATGTCTGCTCTCTTTCTCAAAGCAAGGGCATCCAAACAAGTCTTGGGGTCATGGTCACCGGCAAACAGAGTCACCATGACCTCCGCCGCCCGTGCAGCCGTCCCGCAATGACCAACGACAAGGCCACCAGGCAGGACCACCAGGTTAGGACCACCACCACACCGCCCTAAGCAACCGCAAGACTTTACGGCAACGTTTGGAGGAGCGAGGCCAGCGAGGGTTTCTAGGGTTTGAAATGAGCCCTGTCTGCGGCAGGTGCGGTTGGTGCACACCCGAATTTCCTCTACTACCTGTGCTTTGGCGCGACAATCTAAACGACATCGTTTGAGGCGTCGAAATGGTGCCACATCACAACTAAGCAAGAGTTTGTGACTGCTCTCCATCTTGCTTCAACTAGCAACTCCTTACTCTTTGGAAGGAAGCCCGTGTTTATATATTCATATCACCTGAAGTAATAAAATATCTTATTTATGAAATATGAGATAATTTATCATTAAGAAGATTTCTCATAATGGAGTTTAATTTTGGACCTAAAATCTGAACTTAGTCATATGAGTTATTGGAGTTGAAAACTTAATTTCCACCATGATAATTTGATATTGTATAAGATCACAAAAAATCAACATAATTTTAAGAGAGTTTCTTTAACTCCCTTTATTTTTTTTGGGTTCAATAATGTCATGTTATGATGAAAATTGATTTCATAGAAGGTCACATTTTGTGATCTTAAATAGACTCCGTAATATTATGTCATATTTCTTAATATTTATTTTCAATTTATTTTAAAATAATTAAAAAGTCTACCCTTAAGAGTACCCACACCCTGTTACACTTTTCTTTTTCTTTTTTCCCATCTCCTCTTTCTTCCTCACTTCCTTTTTCTTTTTTTTCTTTTACCCTTTCACCCATGTGCTTTCCCTTTCTTTTCCTTCATCTCCTCCCCCCTTTTCCTCCCCTTCCCCCTCCCCTACTAGACCCCTCCCTCTCCCTAGTCATTGCGAGACTGCCACCCTTTCCTTAGTTGTTGCGAGACTGCCACCCCTTCCCCAGCTTTGTGATATCGCCACTTGTACCATCCTTATTTTTTTTTTATAACTAAATTGTTGCATAATTTGTTTGAAATTCAACTTAGAAATTAGAAACAAGTATTTGAAGTTTTATTTATCTCAAAATTATAGTATAATGTGGTAAAATAAAATATATATTGTTAAATTACAAAATAGAAACTACAAAATTTATTATTAAAATTTTAAGGAAATATTTAAAACAAATGCTTAGTTGATAGTTGAATAATATCTAACTTTTATTTTCCATGAATATTACTTCTGATCCTTTATTAATATTTTTCACATATTACTTTTGGTCATTTATTTGATGTTTTCCAAATATTACTTCTAGTCCTTTATTAATATTTTTCACCTATTACATCCTTTATTTAATGTTATCCAAATATTACTTCTAGTCTTTTATTAATATTTTCCATGTATTATTTTTGGTCATTTATTTAATGTTATCCAAATACTACTTCTCCCCCCCAAAAGATGGTGAACTATGCCTGAGCGTAGCGAAGCCAGAGGAAACTCTAGTGGAGGCCCGCAGCAATACTAATATGCAAATCCAAATATTACTTCTAATGCTTTATTAAAATTTTTTACATATTACTTTTGGTCCTTTATTTAATGTTATCTAAATATTACTTCTAGTCCTTTATTAATATTTTTGACTTATTACTTTTGGTTCTTTATTAATGTTCTCCAGAGATATTACTTCTGGTTCTCTATTTTTTACATATTACTTATGTTCCTTTATTTATTGTTTTCAACTAAATTCGCTAAGCAATCATACTTTCACTCAACCATTGAGTTCATATCTTGGCTATAAATAGGGGAAGTTATTTGAGAAATTAGGGGAAGAAATAAGGTTCTTAAGAGTTGAGATTAATATTCAAAGGTTATTCACTCTTCATCAAGTTCTTACTAAGGTAAGAGGAGAGTGAGATTTATAAACATTTTTTGTGTTAATCTTAATAGACTTATATGTTTTTACTAATCTTATGATTATTATTGTTTCTAAAACTAAGTTTTGGTTATCCATTAATATACTAATTGTTCTTATCTCGATTTTCAGATGTTTAGTTGATTTCTCAGTAACATCTAACTTTTATTTCTCAATATATTGTTTTTAGTCCTTTATTTATTCTCCAGATATTGTTTCTGGTCTTTTATTATTCTTCTCCAAATATTGCTTCTGGTATTTTATTATTATTCTTTAGATATTGTTTATGGTTCTTTATTATTATTCTTCATATATTGGTTCTGGTCCTTTATTATTATTGTTCTCTAGATATTACTTCTAGTCCTTTATTTATTATCTCCATATATTAGTTCTTATCTTTTATTTATTATTTTCTAAGACTAATTTTGGTCCTTTATTTATTATTTCCATGTATAACATTTGGTCCTTTATTTATTATTTTCATATATTACTTTTGGTCCTTTGTTTATTATTTCTAGATATTACAATTTGATTTTTGCTATTATTATTTAAGTTATTCTACAAATATCATAGGATGACTCTCTGTTATTATTTATCAGTTGTTTTAACATTCAACTTATTTTTTAGAAGTTATATTTTGATCATTTTCTATAAAATCATTTCATCGTATTATTTTACATTTTGATTCGTTGATAGTCTTTACTTCAAGTTGTGCTTTGAATCTTATTTTATCACTCTCCATCACAAATTAAATTATGATAAATTTTTGTTTCTACAACTCTTATTTATAAAATAGTGACTATTCATGAAATTATTAATAACTATCTTATAATTTTATATATGTATATTATATTCAAAAGATTATTAGTTATGTATTAAATATTCATAATAAAATAATATTTATATCTTATAAAATATTCAAAGGATGGTATGTAAAATTTAGTTAAAAAAATTTCATTATAAATATGAGAATTCTTAAAAGCATAAAAGGCAATTTAAGTATGCTTTGTGGTTGCAATCTAGCCTGATCTTCCACATCAGAGATTAAAAATGAGAAATTAATGTATATATCTATTATGATCTTATAATTCTTTGAGGATGATTCATAAATGATTTTGTGAATAATGATTGAAATATAAGTACAACATGATTAGTTATTATCGAGTCTAGTGATTTTTTATACTGGGTTTGCGAAATGAACTTAGCAAAATCCTAGATTCCCTTGCAAGAATACCATGCAGGTGCATGAGTTTCATGTTTTGGAATTCATAACTTGACATACTATGAGATGAAAGGAAAAGATCGGGTTGGGTCATATGATAGTTTTAAATAGATAAATATTCAGGTTGGTAAATGTTGACGTTTGGGCAAGAATATTCATGATCTAAAACGTTCCATAGATGTTCAGCATCTCAAGATTGGTAGGGTATATCCTCCTTGGACTGAAAGAGTGCATGAATGGCAGGGGCCAGAATGTTGTGATTAGCAAGGTAGTCAGAACTATGTTGTAGGCAAATGACTCACTTTCTCGAAAAAAATATTTTACCAAACCAGAGAAGGAAATACAATTGCCAATCACTTCCCAAACAGATCCTTGATAATTAGGTTGAATTATCATGATTGGATATAGATACATATATAGAGTCAAGTGGGATTTAGTCAATCATAGAGATGAGTAAGGTTGAGTCCATATATTGGGACAAGTGAGATTGATCATAGGTTAAATATTAGGCCTCATTGGTTGTTAAGTTTATTAAGATTAATCTTGATGGTTTATAAAAATCTCACTCCATTTTATTTCATGTGTTTCTTTTCATATATGTTCGTGGTATGAATAGAGGATGAACCTTACTAGCAGGAGACGTTGCATAATTCAAAGGATTTTCTCTTAATGTGTTGAACTTTTAAGCGAGTTATTTTTTTAATGCTCAAGTAATTTTAGGTACGTAAGGAGTCCAATGCTCTGAGTTAGGACCTTTAAATGGGTAATCATAATAACTAATGTATCTATATTTTAAGTGAAGCTTGTAATAAATTATATTTGGCTCGCAATGTTACAAGAAGACTATGGTTCTTTATGTAAGATCAAGTTTTAAAAATCTCTCACATTTTTATAAATACTTTTAGTTAAGGATTAGGGACATTACATTACCCCTTCCCTCACCTTCGCCCTCCTCCTCTCTACAAACATTTCTTCTCCCTCTTCCTCCCTTTCCCCTGTTGCGCCTCTTCCTTGCCATGCCTCATCCTCAACCACATTACCTTCCCTCCGAGTGTACTTGCATGTTCAAGTTTTCATTTTTGTTTTTTGACCTTTTTATATAGTTTCCTTGATTTGGATCTGGTTTTTGGTGATTTGTTCTTGATTTGATATGTTATTATGAATACTTGTTCTTTGATTCTTGCTTATTCTCCACTCTTCTTTATTTTGAGTTGATTTTTTGTTAATGGTTGGGGGTTGTTTTTTTAGGTGCGCTTGGAAAAGAGAGAGACATCAAAAAACAATTTTCTTAACACTAGGGTGATCGTTCTTGTAGAAGAACAGATCTCTCTACCTTGGAGATTAACTTTTTTTCACAATTGTGTTCTTCCATGGCTTATCTCACCATGAGTGGCACCTACATCTTCACCTCTTCCCCTTCCATCACTCACTTCTTCAAAGGAACCAAGCTAGAAGGTGATATTGGGAAAAGCATCAACATGAATGCATCATAAACACTTATTGAGACCATGAAAAAATGAAAGGGGAGCTAAGTATACTAACTCAAGGCTAAACCTTTTAAGAAGGTTGGAAATATATAGTAGAGGATGGTGTTGTCGATAGTGTAGAGGTTCATGTGTGTGATATAGGTGTCGATGTGTCTTTCTATGGCTAGTGGTTCCAGCCTTGAGGTAAAAGGCATCTATCAAGGGGTAGCATTACTAAGCTAACCTAAGGAATAAGATGTATGTGTTGTGGTATTCTTCCTTGGCATAGAAGTGTGATTTTCTTCATTGTTTTCAATGCGAGCAACTTTGTTTTTTTTTCTTACAAGGCTTAATTTTTTCGTCTTAATTCTTCAAGTTGCCATTATAGGTATGCCATTGTGGGAACTTGTTATGCCATTGGTGGTGATTGTGGATGTGGGGTCAAATGTACTTACTGAAAAAAAGGTAAAAAGAAATCCCCTAATTAGACTCCAATGAGAGTACCTATGATTATGCTCTAATGATCAAGTCAGTAGGGGTTGTGAGTATTTCGAAGGTGTAATCTAGTAAATATACCTATGGTTTTTTATACAAAGGTGTTGAGGTACACAACCATTATTGGTCATAATGTTGTAAATAAATGTTTTTAAGTGTAGGATAAACACTATGTAATCGCCATATCATGTATTGAAAGTCATTTAAGGGTGGCATAGTTGTTTGGTAGTGGGTAACTTACTTTCCTGCCTTCTAAGCATAAACTTCGCCAATATGGGGACAACTTACTAAGCTCTAAGCTTCTAGGTTGGGTAAGATTCCTAGGCCAAGTTTCACGTCTAGTACATTTAATTAATTTATTTATTTATAGAATAAAATATTTGAAATGCTTTTACTTGTTCCATACTTTGCACATTTCATGTTCCCAACTAGCTTAAGAAGTCCTTCTAATACATGCATAAAAGCACAACATAAGGACCAAAATTAATTAAATAAAAACAAGATCTCTGCCTTTTGTTTCCTTCATTTAATTGAAACTTTTCCATTTTTTTATTTGCTATTTTATATTTTAGAACTTGAATAAAATGTTCTTTTATAATTACTTCCCTCCTTTGAAGAAGAAATCTTGAAAACCAATTTTGAAGAGTTTCTGAGATAATCTTTCTTCTCAACATTGGAAAATTGTAAATGGCTAGACTTGTTACTTAGATAGAAAGTTGCTAATTCACAACCCTTTTGAGGAAAATATTTTCAATAATTTACGTGAGTGGACTCTCTATACTTTTAGTTGATAGAATATTAAAAGGGATAAAGACATCGTGTCTATGGGCTATACACTTGAACTTTACTAATGAATTGACTAAAGAAGCGCTCATACATCATTTGTGAGAGTGGCAACACAAATATGAATGGTTTTCTAGTGACCATCTTCCACCTTATATGCAATTAAGCCACCGGATAATGGGACATTGAAATATAAGTGTTAAATTTGGGAAATACAAATGGGTGATCTAGCTACATAATTAGCAAGATCTCAAGAGAAAATTGACATTAAAGGTATAGATTGAGTAAAATGAAAGAGCAAACCTTTAACATACAGGAATTTATGTTGCACACAATATATACCTTTTGCCTAAGTAAAAGATTACTTGAGAAAATATCATAGATAAATTTATGAATTGCTTAGTGTTTGGATGAGCAATTTTAAGAGGAGAATTAATTTCAGTTGGGGATTTCAAATGCTTTGTAATGAAATACATCATTTGAATGAGGAATTTTAAAAGAATGTCAAATTCTAGTCATATTTTAAAGCATTTTGATTAGTTAAAATCGTAAAATTTTAAATTCTTTAAAAAATTAAGAATTTGAAAATTTTCAAACACACTTTTCCTTTATTGAAATCGGATAAGATTATTTTTGTCTTTACATCAGCTAAATTTTTTTTATTGATATTGAGATTATTTTTCGGTTAACATCAACTATGGTTATTTTTTGGCCAATTTTTGTCTACATTTTTAAAGATATGTCGATAATATTATTTGCTAATGTCGGTTGAAATTATTCCTTAATATGCAATACTCCATAACATTGGCTACAACACTTTTCCTTACTTCACGGTACTATGGTAGGTGTGTTGATGACTAAATTTAGATCCAAGTTTATGTGGCCAAGCCCACCATGTTGTGGGAGTTGTGTCTTTGATAAACTAACCTCCAATGTCAACTACAATATTGTGACCTATTTCACACACCTTTGGGGGATGCTCTAAAACCCCAATATGACATGTAGAGTTCCAAAGCATCATACACAAAATTGTGGCTTATACCACAGTAGGACTATGGGAGATGCATTGATGATTACATTTAGGTTCACACTCTTAAGGTTAATCTCACCTTATTATTGGAGTTATGTGTGAGGTATGCAGAACTTAGTTGAGTCATCCATAACATTCTGGAATATTCCACAATGTTGTGAGGATGCGTTGAAACCAGACAATGTGCATACGGAGCTCTAGAGTATTAGTTATAGGGATATGGCCTATTCCACAGTGTTGTTGGAGGTGTGTTGATGACCTAATTTGGGTCCATAGTACTCTGACTGATCCTACATTATAGTGGGAATTAAGTATGAGGTATATAAAGCTTCAATACGCCAGCCACAACTTTGTGAGCTATTCCACAATACTGTAATACATAATGAGGAATTTTTCAGCCAACATTGGTAAAAAAAAGAATCCATGACCAATGTGGTTGAAAAACAAACTTAACTTTTGTTAAATAAAATAAATTGATTGACATTAACCGAAAAAAATTTTTTTTTGCTAACTTTAGCCAAGAAATATTTATTGACGTTAATTGAAAAAATTTTGACAAATATAAAAAAAATTTGGACAAAATATCATTAATTGATATATTTGAATTATTAAATATTTCTTAATATTAAGATAAATTTTTATTTTTAGTGGGAATTGAAATATTTTACCCAAACAAGAAAGTTACAATTCAATAAATTTGAATTACCTTATTCAAAAATACATTTAAAAATGAATTCATTTGAATTAAAAATATTTCAAATTTAATTAATTTCAAACTCCTTTTATTTGTAAAATTATCTATCTAAACACATGGTGAGTGATCAACAACATTCAAATGGATGGATATTTATACATACATCAAGAAAATAATTACAATTAATGCTAGCAAGGTAATTAATAAGAACACTAATTCTTAAGTTAATGTTTGATTTTTTTATAGGTCAAATATTAGTTGTTAATATATTAGTTTTTAATACATCCTATGCACGGTACATATTCTAAATTGAAGGGAAAAGAAATATTTTTTAGAGAACTTTAGGTGTAGAGTATTCCTTCCATTCAACTTAGATGTGACGACTTAAGATATAATTATTATTTGAGTTTAATATCTATATTTAAATACAATTCTTCATTTATAACTTTTAAACTATTAATTAGTAAAGTCAACAAATCTATATCATACATAGTAAGATTGACTCTTTTTATGATGAATTAAGTCAATCATTAATAGAAAGTACTTATTTAAGGAATTTTCTCTCTATGATGAATTAAGTCATCCCATCAAACAAATTTACATTGACTCTCTACATAAGCCTCTATAAAATGGACAAAAAACCTTAGTAGAGATTTATCACAATACAAAGCTCATGAATATACGTTTATAACTCCTTATATATAGAATATTGATGGATGAAATGTAATGATTTGGAATTATATATTACCATCTTTATAATTATTTTATAATTATTCCATCAATTGAAACATGATTAGATCATAGGAACACACAAATATTAAAGTAAGATGCAATATAAATGAGTGTCGCTCCCATCCAAACATGGTTCGATCGAATACAAAAGTGCCAAGCAATAGTTAACATAAAATGATAAAAACATGACTTTGAATTTTATTTTATATAATCTGTTGAAATAAAAACATAAAAAGATAAAAACATAACTTAGCGTGGTTGGCATTAAGATCCTTTAAGACAGAGGTTTTCTTGTTCATGTTGACTATAGAGTGAGGAAGAGCCAAAGGAAAATTAAGTTGTGTAGGTTTGTTTTGTTGAACAAAGTAGTAAACATAGATTAGCTCAAATAAAAGCATTCATTTGGTGGCCTCCAACTTTGCAAACATCTTCACTCCCTCTTTCTTTGTCACTTTGACACATCAACTTGGCTGGCATTGTTTCAATGCATGTATTTCTTTTTCTTGGCTGAACAACAAAGAGAGGGACATTTTTTCAAAAAAATTTGAAAATGGAGTGGTCAACCTAAAAATTACCGAAATGGTGTAGTTTGACCATTCAACAGTTAAACACTCAAATAAATTGACGTTTTCGCCAAAATCACATGACAGAATCCAAACACACAATCAAATTAGTGTGTTTCATAGACACATGCTACATGTGCAGGATGGAAGGCAAACATGCCAAAGTGAATGACGCATTTGGAACACGCCATAGTTACAGCCTAATAGCAAGGCAACATGTGGCAATTGTGACAAAAAATTCCATTTACTTTGGCGTGTTTGTAGTGAATAGTTCTAGATTTCAGCAAGGAAACAAAAGAAAAAGAGCAACAAAAGTGAATAGCGTAGTAAGAAGATCTTGTGCCCTTTCCTTCTGAAACTTCCTCTTTGTATTCTCCTTCTTCAAGCAGGTGAAATTTTGAAACCTCTCTTTATCCCTCACATGATCCACTCTCTCTTCTTTCCACACACCATCGCTTTTTAGAGAATTGGCACACTTTCCTCTCCACTCACATGCCTTTCCTCACTATCCTCCATCACCAAATTCACCTTTTTCACGTACCATTCCTCTCTAACCTTACCATAGCACACGACCTTCACCACACACTCCATTTCTCCATTGCTCATCCCTTTTTCCTGGCCATCTCCATGCATACAACACCTCTACCTCTTGTGTCAGCTAGTGTCCCCATGCCACCACCTCCCTCTTGCTCAAAATGATTATCGTATGCTTTCCTGTGGGTCCACAATAATCTAGCTCATGCTCAGGTTCTCTTCGACTTGCTTTAACCACTCCCTATCCTTCCTCGCAAGCTTCATCGTCATAGGAATCAACTGCAACAAAAATATTTAAATTAGCCACAAAAAAAATTATACATAAGGGGAATATAATTTTAAATATTTTAGAAAAAAAAAATAGGTTGGACAATTTATCTTGACCATGGCCAAACACACAATTTACTTTAGTGTGTTTGGTGACAATTGCCATGTGTCACCTTCCCATTGGGCTACAACTGCGATATACTCCAAACGCACCATTTGCTTTGGCATGTATGGCATCTATGCTGCACCTATCAACCTCTATTTGTGAAACATGTTAATTTGATTGGCGTGTTAGGATTCTCTCATTGATTTTTCTGAAAATGACATTTTATTTGGTATGTTTGGTCGTTGAATGGTCAAACTATATAATTTCGGTAATTTTTGGGTTGAGCATTGCATTTTTGAATTTTTTTGGAAAAACGACCCTTTGTTATTCATTCATCCCTTTTTCTTTCTCCTTTTCACTAAACTAAATATACTACTATACTAGTACTAGGACCAATTCTGAATATGTGGTTCATTGTGAACCAATTTTTATATTGACTATATTCACCTAGATAGCATACATTTTCTTACACTAAGATATTTCTCCCAAATCCCCCATCTACTAGCCCAACCCCTCCCTTAGTAGTCAACCACTGGAATTAAAACCATAAGAACCACCACTTCTTCCCCATCCTTCCAACCATGAAACCAAATCCACCTATCAAAATTATTTCATTTTTTATTCTTTTCCTACCATCCTTTCCTCCCTCATTTGAGTGATGGAGTGCAAGTAAAAAAAGTAGCATTTGAAAGGTGAAGCATTAACGGTGGAAGCAGTGACATTGCGACTGCATTGATGCAACTAAGGCAAATTAGTAGTGGTGGTCAAACCCAAAAATAACCACACCAAATTGCTTATATGTCTTCAAGGTGTGATGTTTAAGAAAATTCTCTTTCCCATCAAAACAACTGTGCAAATTAATCTATTGGCCCTTTTGATAGGGGTTCATCCAAATACGCACATTTTCTCTCCAAAATAGGTACTTTACTTACTAGCTAATATACAAAAAGCATTCTAATTTTTTATTACTCTTCATATTAAGCTTGATTTGATGTATTGGGTATTGGGTGTTCTTGAAAGGAAGATATTGTGATTGTGGATGATTCTATTGTGATGAGTATATAACATTGGGAGCGTCACCAAAGGGAATATGGTGAGGCAACCATTAGAAGCAGTATGGAAGGGGATATCAGAGGTGATGATTGTTCCTACCGCTAGTCTAGGACATCATTAGGATCACTATGCCTGAGTTATTGTCTGTTTTGGAGCTTGTCGCTCTTTCATGGTTTTATCCTGAAAAGGTGTTTATAAACAACCATTGACCTTGATTTCTAAAGGATGTGAGACTTGGGTGCATACTGGAACCAGCCCCTCAATCGTGCTAAGGGGCGTGAAATTGTGGCACGCTCCCCACAGACAGTTCCAATGTTCCTACCATTAGTCTTAGGACATTGTTAGGTCACCGAGATGTGGTATTATCCTCTTTGGATCTTGTCGCTTTGTCTTGAAAAGACGTCTTAGTAGGTTAAGGGAGAAAGGCGTTTATAAACGATCATTGGCCTCGAATCCTAAGCGATGTGAGACTTGGGTGTGTATTGGAACAACAATCATAAGAAGAAAGCAATGGTGAACAACACCATAATTGAGGTTGAGATCACCTGCAAATGTATAGTATTTTAAATTTGTGAAAACAGTTTAGGCAACTGTTAGGACTAACAACCATCTCTCTAGTTGCATATGCAGGAAAACAAGAGAGAAGTTGTATTTTCTCTTCTTTTTCTTCGTTAACAAGGACGACAATAGGGTACTATAACATCCCTTCCCATATTTACATGAGTAGCAATTTTATCTTTATCTCGTATCTATTGGGTACCTATATTTTAAACGGTCTTATACCTGCACGAGTAGCAACTTTCATCTTCATCCCCCTATTTTTTTTTGTGGCTATATATCCATCCCCACATCCACGACCCACACTTGACTCATTTATAAAGACAATAAATCAATATTTTTTACAATAAGTAAACATAATATAAAATAGACATGAAAAGGAAGGAAAGTACAAAAGAAAAGTGTCATTAATTTTGTGGGTTCTCATATGTTTAACTTTAACTTAAAACAGACATGAAAAAGAAGGAACATGCAAAAGAATTGACTCTTCCAAAATTATCCTTCTTTACAAAAGGAAAGTTATAAATATATGGATAATTTTGTAATTATAATAACTTTAATTTATAAATTTTCACATCACTTTCTACACAGCTGAACAACTTCAATTTCATATCTTTTCTTTCCTTTTATTTTTCTTTGCAAATGAAGGAAGCCTTATAAATACCTCTAGGGCAGTTTCTTTTAGTACCTCCTCCTTTCCTATTCACATCCTCTCAATGTTTACAATTTTTTGTAAAACCCCAAAATACCATCATCCTCTTTTACTCTAGGTTTTTACCGAGCATCTCTTAGCTTCATGATTGCACACGCACCTCTACCTACATTTTTGAAAAATTATATTGGTTTCTCCCTTTCACACTCTCATCCTCTTCAAGCATATATATTTTTTCACCTCTATTTTTAAGAACTTCTTCTGTCATGTATGTTCAAAGAGAGTGAGGGTACTCTTTCAAAGAGGTGGGTAAAGGTGTGTGTGCATCCGTGAAGCTAGGTGATGTTTTATCATGAAATTTAGAATAAAAAAGGGTGATAGTGTTTTGGAGTTTTGCAAAAATTGTAAACAATAAAGAGGTGATAATAACAAATGAAAGAGTGCTAAAAGAAATTGTCCTCTTGTAACCATCTTCTTTTCCTAAGTTAATAATATTGAGCTATGTTTTTTATAAAAAAATATTATAGAACAGAGAGAGAAAAAAGTGATAAAAAGCATAGCTCAGTATTATTATTTTGTGAAAAAAAATAATTACAAGAGAGGTATTTATAAAAATTTGCTACAACATCCACATAACACAATTCTAACTAAGAGAAATGTTTGTTAGCATAGCTAAAAACTCTAACATACTAAATTGCTTTTACAAATTTGCAATATTGATAAAATGTAAAGGAAAATAATTCAATATTAAAGGAGCATCGTAATATCTTATGAAATGCGAAATCAAATTGATGACATCAAAAGAAGAAAATTGTTCATAGTAAACCAACTATAAGGTAGTTTAGAATAGAATTGGTTATATATTAGATGTATGTTGTGAAAATTTTTTACCGCATAAATTTTTTATGGGTATGTTTCTTTCGATTTTAAAGAGGAAAAAATTTAAATAAGTTTGGGTTATATTTTAGGTTTTTTTTCTTTAATTTGAACCAAACTAAAATAGGATTAGTTTAGTTTGGTTAGTTGAAAATCCAATCAAAATTTTTTAAAAATTAAATTTTTTTTGTAAACAATGTTAAACAACAATTTATTCTAAATTAACATAAAATATGGTATTAAAAAAAATTAAAGAGTACATGTGTTTAACATATAATAAGTTAGGAAAAGCCATCAAAATAATATTTTAATAAAATGACTTATACATTATCAGTATAAAAAGTTTTATATTAACATTTAATCACAATTCTAAGTTTAATATTTTGTGAGTATAAAACTCATAAATGTTTAGAATATATCATATTAGCAAAATCAATCAATATTGATTAAGATTTAAATATGTTTTGGATTTTCATATATTACTTGGTATATTAGTGAATTTTGTATTGAATTTCCATAATTTTTTTTGTGTATTAAGTCTAACAATTTGTTGTTTTATTTTTAGATGTCTTAAGTGTTATCTAAATTTTTTTCTAAGCATTTTATAACAATTTAAAGTTTTGTTAAAGTGTTTTACAAATTCAAAACATAAAAAAATTATTGAAAACTAACAAAAGAACTTATCTTGTACTTCAATTCCGTATCAAATACATAGCAAACATTTTATAAACATCTAATGCAAAATTTACTAATATATCAACTATCCAAAACATAGGCAAAGTTTAGAGTGTGTTTAGAAAAGGTTAAAATCTAGATTAGAATTTGTTTTTTAGATTATTATAAGTTATTTTGTGAAATAGGTTAGATGTTTGAGAGCAACTTAAATTTTTAAAAATTTCTTTGGAAAAACAAGGTGACGTTTTTTTAGTGTTTGTGAAAATGAAAATATTTTTAGTTACAATTTAAAAAATATTTTATCTAAAAAAATTTTAAAAAAAGAATTGAAAATAGAAAAAAGTTATTTTCAGTGTTTTAAAAAATTAAAACAATGTAAAAATTTAATAACAATATTGTAATTATAATAAAAACTATATATAAATATATTTTAATTATATATGAATATAATATTTTACTATAAATTGATTAAATTTAATAATATTTTTTTAAAATATAAAATATCAAGTGAAAATAAACATATTTTCTAAATATTAAAAACTTGAAAATGAAAATAAAAAATATTTTCTCAAACCAAATAAAATATATAAAACCTTAAACCCTAAACCAAATAACACTTGAGTTGTTTTAGGAAGTTGGAAATTTGTAATTTATAATTACTTTTTTTTGTTTAAACTATTTTCATATTCTTTTATTTTATAACTAGTTATTTTTTGTTACACCCAATTAGAATTAATTATTTTTAAATTACTTTTAAACAAATTACCTAAACAATGATTCTAATTATAATAAATTGTACATATAATTGATCAAATAATATAATGTTTCTCTTTCTTTACTGAAGGCATTCCTAATTTATGTATATGAAGATGACATTTCTTTGCTGGCACAATCTAGTAATCTATATTCTGTAGAGACCACTACCTTAGAAGGATAAGGAGAAGACAATTTCTTTTAGCACCCCCACATTTTGTTATTCAGACCCTAGATGTTTAATATAATTTGAAAACCCCTAGGATACCCTTACTCTATTTTAACTTACTGAATCAACTAATCCATAATATAAATTTTAAGGTACTTCGATTAGTTGATCCAGAATGTCTAAAATTTGTATTTCAGATCAGTTGATCCATAATGCATTATGTTAGTTATGGATCAGGTGATCCAAAATGCAACAACAGGAAATGGTAAATGGTATTCTGGGTCAACCAATCTAGAATTAAAAATAATTAATACTTTGGATCAATTGATCTGAAACATAAATATGATATTACACTTTCGAACGAGACAATCCGCAGTAGAATTGGTCATATTCTACTATTTCATTCTGGATCTTTCTTCAAGGCAATTAGGATTTTTCTTTCAAACCACTCACCTTATGAAACACTTTGCCTATTAGTTTCCCCATTGAGGCAAACACTTTAAAATTTCTTGTTGCTTGTATATTAACGTTTTGATTTATTTTAGTACCTTATTATAAGTACACGTGGTAATTCGTGTATGAAGTGTTAATGGGTAATAATTATTTTACGTAGTGGTTAATAATATGTAAGAATTGATATTTAAAAAAAAAGAAAAAAGAATTTAATTTATGAACCGAATGTGAGTTAAGGTTCCAAAAAAAGAAACAAAGAAAAAAGAAAAAAAGAGAGGAATTAAAGAATATAAAAATAAAAAAAGAGAAAAGAAAAATGAAGGGTTATACCAAGTGGATATAGTAGTAGATACAACAAATTAACATTTCTTTCTTGTTGCATGATGTATTTTATAATGAGCACTAAGATTGATTTGTAGGCAAATTGTGTATTTCCTTTTTTCTTTCTTGTTTTCCACCTACAATTTCACCCTGGCCATTATCTTGGTTGAAAGAGCATAAAAGTGGAGATAAGGTTTCTCACCAAGCCCATGGTAAGATGTTTTGCTTTGAGGAAAATGAGAGAATTTGTCTTTACCCTAAACACTTGAGATTTGTGAGTCGAGTGAATTCATCATTTCGAGCATACTTTTGGGCGAACTGCCTCAAATTGGACTTGATTAAGATTTCATCCACGTGACTATTTTCTATTGCATTTGTTTATCATTCTTTGGTGTCTTGTTTTGGTGATCTCTATTTTATTGTGAGTCACAGTTTTTGCTTAAGGACAAGCAAAATTGTAAGTTTGGGGTTGTTTGATATATTGCATTTTTATCTATTTTTATGTTTTATTTTAATTATAATTTTATAATTTTATCTATTTTTATGTTATTTAGGTTTAATATTTTCCTTTTACATGTTTTTAATTATATTTTAGAATTTGTTATGCTTTTAGTGTTTTTTGGTGTTTAGAATCTAATTTGCTAGGTATTGCTGAATTTTATTTTCTTTATTTTTTATAATCATGAACATGTGTGAGTAAACTTTTTATTCTAGGATTGAGGTTTAACCTTTGACCCTATTCATGATGAATTAAGTATTTTTATTGTTCTTATATTGATTTCTCTTTATTGATTTTATCGATGCACTACGCTTGAGCATCGTTTTTGTAGTCATAGATGATTAGGGAAAGACCGAAAGGTAAACTTAATTATTGGAACCCTAGAGAAGAAACTTAGGAATTAAATCACGAAAGTAGGTTTAACCCTTCGAGGACTCAATAAATTAACAAAGAACTTAATGAGTTTAATGCAACATAACTACCACAAAAGTAGGGGTCAATTCAATTAGATATACCTTTGTACCTTGAAAGAGGACTAAAGTTACTTAGGTTAGTTCACCTTCATAGAGAACAAGTAAGAGCATCAACATAATTAATTTTTATTCACTAGGCAGTCATGGTGAGATATCGCGAATCCTATAAGTTTTCTAATATTTGAATTTCAAATATTGAATTATCATTTTCTTTTATTTATCTGATCTCTCCTCATTTTGAAATATATAAAAATAAAAAAATTTGTCTTTATACTAGTCACAATCTTCTCAATTTAGATTTTATCTCATTTGAAATTAGTATCTTTATATTATTTTGATTCTAGAATTCACTTTACTTTATTTTTATTATTTTAAATTATAGAACTTTAATTTTTTTATATTAATAGAAATAATTTAAAAATTAATTAAAATTATAAAAAATTATTCTTGACCAAACGCACAGTTCCTGTGGAAGAACCATTTTATTTTTATTACTTGACAATACCGTATACTTGTGACTTTCACACATGAGTGAGACATAATCCAAAGGGAAGTTGACAGGTGCGGGTTGTGTGAAGGTACATTAGAAACATGTTACCATTTTTTTTCTTATCCGGTGGCTGCAGGTGTATGGGCTGGAGTGTGCGCTTGGTAGAACTAGGAAGTCATGGTTTCCAAGTTTTGGGATTGGTCGGTATAAAAAAGTCAACACAAATAGTCTAGTCATATGTGTGGTTTGTAGGACTTTGACACATATGAAAGACACACAATAACTTAATCTTCAAAGTAAGACCCTTGATTACAACACTATCATATTAGTTGTTTAGCTCAGTTTTTGGAAATGGAGTAGGGCAATACAATTAACTAATCACATTTTTGCCGAGTGGGTGATGAAGTCATCTTATTGTGTATTGTGATAGGGAAGTTCTTAAATATTTCCCTAATGTTTTATTGAGGGTTGAGTCTTTGTATCTTAATTGATTGCCATTTCTTGGGCTAGCCAATATTATTTTTAATAATATTCGTTTGACTTATAAAAAAAACCTTATCACAATGCATATGTTAGTTGTATATTTTTGCAATGTATAAATAGTGTAATGTTGCCTAAAAATATAAGTTATGATTAGAGTTAATGTCTAAATAAACATAGAATTAATAACTAAAATATATAGAGTTGATTAGAAGTATACTGTGATGAAATAAAAGGAAATCTTAATATCAATTAGATACAACATTATAGTATGTATAAATAATTAAATATAAAAGGTAGAGGAAAGAGAATCTGTGTGCCTCAAATATATTGAATAGAAGTTCTTGATCTTCAAAAATAAAAACCCGGTGAATGAACTCTTGAGGGTTTTACTACCTACTTTAGGGGATTATTTTAGAGAATGTGTATTGTGGTTGTAATTTGCTTAATGAGATGACAAATTTATAACCCTCCAGGGCAGGCAGAGACTCCTCAAATGGGTTTTTTATGATTGACTGAACCCATCACAGAGTCAATCTTACTATAATCCCATTCAAATAATCATAAAGATATTATAAGATATGATTATCACCATATATTAAATTGTGAGATAATGATAAAATATAATTGATTAATACCAATCCACTATTATTTCCAACATACTACACATTGATAACAAATAAGTATAAAAGTATGAAATATATAATTGGATCATTCGGATTAACTAAAAATTTCCCTTTACCCAAAGCCAAACCCAAAGTTGTGAAGGTTGTTATTGGTATTATGATTTTATTGCTAAATTGTAGAAGTGGGTCTGAAGTAGGGTTGTTCATAGATTTAAATTGATTTGTGAATTCATGAATCCAAATAAATTCAATTATATTCGTGAATCGATTCAGACGTAATCCGATCAAATTTAATTTAATCCAATTAAATTTGACCATAAACGGATCAAATGATGAATTTGAACTTAAAAATTTATAGATCCGTAAACTTATGTGTTCATTTTAAAGTTTATATATTTTTATTTTATATATATATATATAAATATAGGAAATTAGCAATATAGTTGAAAGTTTAAATATTATTTACATGTTGAAGATAAGTTAGAAAATGAATGCATTAAGTACTATAATGATGGAAATTACAAGTTACTAAATTTTAATGTTTTTAGCTTTTCAGGATTTACATTTTATCATTTATAGATTGCTTTTATATGTAATTATACTTTTATGTTATTTTGAAAAAACAATGTATGCTTTAATATTTTATTTTACAAATTTCTATGTTTATTATTTCATTTCCTATGTTTTATAGAAAGCAAAATAGATCTAAAAAATTTTTTTTGTGATCCAAGGATCCAATTTGATCCGTTTTTAATAGGATCATTCAATTTTTTTGGCAAATCCAATCAGATTAAGGGTGAGTTTGTATAATTAGAAGTATTTTTTAAAATTGTTTAAAAAAATAATTTATTTTAAATATTCTTGTATAATTAGAAGTAAATTTTTCTTTGGTTATTATTATAAAAAACAACTTTTTTAAAAGAAGGGCTTTTTACTTTTGTTGGGATATAACAATGTAAAAGTATATTTTTATTGTAAAGTTACAATAAACGGCTTAAAAAGCACTTCTACCGTCACATGTTTGTTTAGAAAAAATACTTTTTGTTCATTCTAAAAATTTTATGTAAAAACTAGAAGGATGAAAGGAGACCATAATCAACGATAGAATAGTTTGACACACACAAAAAAAAAAAAAATACAAGGGTGAAAACTCATCTTGTGAGAAGATGGAAGTAGAACTTGATGGAGCTTGTGGAAAAAAGTTCAGTAATCAATTATGAAGATGAAAAAGAATAAGACTTTTGTTCGACGAAGAAGATAAGATTTTACTAAAAGATAGTACTTGCCATATTGAAATTTCATAAAGGGTATTTTTGTGAAAATAAAAGGTTTACATTTTTTAAAGATTTTATTTCTCTTCTATGTTTTTTTTAAAAGTAGCTCTTAGTTGCTAAAAAAAAGAAGACATTTTTTGATTTTGCTTCTTGAAAAAATTTTTTAGACAAATATCTTAAAGATTCTTATAAATATTTTTTTAAAAGTTATTCTTTCAAGAAATAATCTTAAACAAACTGATTCTAAATTTGATTGAATCGGATTTTAGTTTCCCAAAGATTCGATTTTATATGATCCATAAACATTGATACATGCAACATCACACAAGTAATGTCTCTATAGAGAAATTGGCTAAAATATTCTTTACCTTTTAAAAAAGTATTAATTAAAATCGATCTAATTGACCTATAATTTATAATATGATTTTGCTTTTAAAAATAATATGTTAATGATAATTTTTAATTTTATCCACTCATTTTCAATAACAAATTATTTGAAATTCAAGAACTATCAATTTATTAATTTGTATAAAATGGAATATTTAAAAAAATTTATAGTGTGCTTATTATTCCGCAATGTTTTTAATATTGATTGCTTATATGCATCAGTTAATTATTATTTATAATAATAGAGCAAAACAAAATGCATCAGTTGTAGGTTACAGCTGATTTACAGAGTCTGTCAAGTTGGAAGCCATAGAGACATGGATAGGATGAGGTGGTGCAGGGAGGTGTTCTCTTTGTCTGTTTCTGGGTCAGGTGCACCTTCACTCGCATTCAGACTCGCGCCTATAGTTGCTGCTTCCTTTTGCAACAAAAATCCTGTGTTGCAATTCAAAAAGCCTCTCTGCAAATTCAAATTCACTAACTTCTCTTCTATCGCTCTCACCCATCTTGAGCTGGTACCCTCTGCACTCGCAGTAACACATTCCTCGAGTTCAAGTGACGATTTTGATTTTGTGGTTGTCAATTTCTATCATTTTGTGTTCATCCAAGATCCGCAAGCTGAAGTCGTCAAACACCGTACTTTCTTGGAATTGGAGGTTCGCCTTGACTTCCATTTTATTGTTCCCTATTTTACATTTGGAGTTTTAATTTTAATTTTCTAATGCTTGAGAAAATATATACTATTAAATATCTTTTTATCTTATCTTGAATGACATATTTGAATTAAGGAATAATTCTGGCTTTCTGAAAACAGTAGGAAGTGTTGCTGTTACTAATTCAGTTTCTTCACGAATGCTATACGCATATTTGAATTTGACATCATTGTTTAATAATGACAAATTCATTGTTCGACTCAAAGTTCATTTCAAATCCCACCTTTCCCCATATATAACTTGTGTCTTTTAGCAGGGTCTGGACATCAATGGAAGAGTCTATTTGAATGAACATGGGATTAATGCACAGGTCAGTTTTAGAAAGATGTATTCTTGTCTGACCTTATTGGAAATGCCAAGGGTGATTATGATTTACGAGTATCTCCATAGAGAGATATATTTTCTTGTTTAACCTGATTGAAAATGCCAAGGGTGATACAATTACATGAGAGAGTTCTCTTGCATTATAAGTATGAAAAATAATGAACTCGCACCCATTATTATGGGTGGATAAGTGAGGTAGCAAAAAAAAAAAAAAAAAATAGCGAGAGAAAGTAATTAGAAATGAATAAAGATGAAGAAAAACAGGGTGAAAATAAGGAAGGTCCCTAATTCGCCTCCCCTTTCCTTCTTCCATCAATAAAAATGAGCTACATAGAGATGAGAAAATTTATGAAAAAAATTAAGTGTGGCTCTGGAAAGGCAACACAAAACGGGGACAAAAGATTTTAATCTGAAAATAAAGATGGTGAATGTATAATAATAATAATAATTATTATTATTATTATTGATGTTGTTATTGCTATTGCTAGAGATATGATTAGATATTATGTAAATAGGGAAAGTTGTAAAAGTTAGAAATTCGAATATTTATAATATTCTTCCGTTATCTAATCTTCATTATTCTTTATCATAATGTTCCTATAAATCATTGTGTATGCATCAAAAGTTAGGTTCTTTCATGCTTTTTTTTCTCCACTTTTATGTGTAATTATTTTTGCATGAACAGTACTATGTGCAATTATAGATGAAAATCCTCTGTTTCTGTTTTATGTGCCCACCAATCAAGAAACACTGTGTTATTTAATGAATTTTCTTTTATAATTTTTTTTATTTTTTATATATGTCATTAAATGACATGACGTTTTTTGATAGATATATAGAATAAGACATGAAATGGGGATAGAGGATTTCCTTTCGTGCAATTATTCCATTTAGCCACCATGTCACTTTTTCATTGGTTTGATTGACGCACCACTAGCTTCATCCCACCGTTTGTTGTTGCATGTGTCGCCTCTCTTCGATTTGTGTACCTCACGTGCCTACACCAACTTGGCTCGTGGCACCTGCTCTGGCTGACCCACCCTTTGGCAACTCTCTCACTCCTACTGTGCTCCATTTCCTTTGGCGCACCTATTCTAGCCCTTGTTTGGTTGGTTGATCACCTTTTCTCATTGCCTCCTTTGATGCTTCTTTGTATCTTGCTTTTGCCACAACAGTTACAAACATTGATTTATTCCTTTGTGAAAAACTAACTGCTGCAACAAATAAATTGTAACACTGGGACAACCATAATAGTTAATAGCGGATAGCGGCTTAGAGTGATCATCCTCCAAAAACACTATAGTGGGATAGCGGGAATGAGATGACCGTTATTTAAATCCTTGTATATTACTAATGCATATAATGTATATGTGCTAGAAAATAAATAATTGATAATATGTAATATTATAATATATGAATTTCTATTGTTTGCATATACAAAACAACAAACATAACATGTATTTCTATTGTTTGCATATACAAAATAGCAAACATAACATGTATCATCAATTCATCACTATCCCTATCCAGCTATCCCTATTGTTTGCATTTACAAAACAACAAACATAAACATATATAATATAACACATAAGTCAAAGTGCTTAACTATTGTTTGCATATACAAAATAACAAACATATCACATGGCTTAAAGACTACAAACTAGCTAAATGTCATCATCTTTAACTGAGATTTCAAGGATTTCATCTTTATCTTCATCTCTGCCATTCCTATAGATTTTTTCCTCCTCCTCTTCACTTGCAAATCCATCATTAGCTCCCTCTTGCTCATCTTCATCACGTGCTGGTGTTTTGTTGCTTCTTCCAACTTGCATAGAACTAGAACCTACAGCTGCATTCTTAGCTCTTTTATGCTGCCTAGTGTATCTAATAGACTTTCCTTGTGGGTCCCTAAGGGGAATCTAGAATGGGAAGGGGGGGGGGGGTTAAATAGATTCACCAAAAATAATTTTTAAAATTTTTCTATTCAATTGTATTAGAGTAGTTAAAAAATACATTCTTTCAGAAATTTCCAAAATCTACCTTGTTTTGCAAAAATGAGTTTTTCAAAAATTCAATCCTTTAGGCAAAACATCAATCAACTCAATTCCTCCAACAATGATTTCAAGTGTAATTGAAGAAAAACTTAGCAATAATGCTTTTACAAGTTATTGAGAATAAAAAAGAAAAGGTAGAAAGAGTGAAAAACCAAACCCACAAATCTTGGGTCAAAACCCAAATTTAATATAAGTAAATGATGATAAAGAGTTAGATCTGTTTCAATAAAACTTAATAGATCAGTTACAGCTGCAAAACCCAGTTAGAGATGCTCCAAGAATTCAATAAAACTGTAATTTAAAGAGTGTAAGGAAGAGAAAATTTGTATAGTGATTTATACTGGTTAGGTCAACCTAACCTACATTTTGCTTTCCACCAAAATCTCAGTACATGCACAACACACATACAGATTTTAGTCTCGAAAGATTTAAACAACACACAAAAAGAGGCTTCCTTTGCACCGCACAAGATTTTGCTAAATCGTGACACCTTGCTACTCACAACGGCTCACTTGCAACACCCCACTGCAAGAGTTTCCAACAATCTCAAGAACACCTTAAGAGATTGTCAAACTTGTGCAAAAACACAAAAAATGGTTATAGAACAATATCACATGAAGTGAAGAATACCCAAACAGAAAGATCAAAACTCAATGGAGTCTCTTTCATGAGTTTTGAAATTGAAGCACCTTCAAACCATAGGTATGAATCTTGGAAAGAATTGTGTAAATCGTACAAGAGAAGCAAACACTTAATGGACCTTTAAAAAAAAGTAGATAAAATCAGTTTTCAAAATGCTTTTATATCAGTTTTGATGCAGGGTAATCGATTAGCCACTTGATTACTTGATATCCTGCTTAAAACTGATCTAAAGTGCTTGTTCTCTGGAATAATCGATTACTATTTTCAGTCGATCAATGACCACAAAGAACAACAATTCCTGAACCCAAAATTCTCAGGTAATCGATTACCATTTTACGTAATTGATTACCTTACCCAAAATTTCACTTTTGAAAATTTTCCAGCACAACCTAGTCTATGTAATCTATCCAAAATCATCCCAAACACATTCTCAAGCCTATCTAAATATACAATACAAGTATCACACCTATAAACGTATTTGGTACCGTAAAATTGATTTAAGAGCAAAAACAAAGAGAGAAAAAGCAAAACCAAAACTTCACGGTTCCTTATACTTATGCTTCAATGCCTTTGGTTCCAACATCCTCACTCCTGTTGTAGCTGCCTCAGCTCCGCAAGTTAAATCATCAAAGACAATTTCATCCTCTTGGACAGATTCCTCATCTTCATCATGCATTTCACCAACCAACCATTCATTGCTCCCATCAACATCATTCAAAACAATAGTATCTCTTACATCTTTACAATCAAAACGTTGCTTAATGATTGGTTATACTTGATGTACCAAATCATGTAACCTCTGATGCTCAAGCCTGCTTCTCTTTTTAGAATGAACCTATTTATATAGACACATGATAAAACTAAATTAGTTCGATACTTTGAGATTGCTACATAAAACTAGCAGACGTAATTTTAAAATTTACATATATGCTCAAAGATGTTCCAATTCCTCACACATCGTGAAGAGCTACAAGTCAAGCTTAATACTTTAATGACAATCTTCTGTAAATGTGGAGCTTTTGATCCATAATTCTTCCACTGTGTTACCAAAATACCACAACTCATTAGATTCTTTACAAAATCATATAATGATAATTTAAGATTATAAAATGATCTTTTATTTACCAGGAGCTAAAGTAGACCTCTGTCTTTTTGCCACGGGAAATCCAAAATGGTATCCCACTCTTCTATAAATGGATAGCTCACGAGTTGCCATATCTTCCTCTGCATTACTTCCAGCCAGCCGTTGAATACACTTGTACAACCCTTCCATCACTTCTTCATCATTTTCAAGGCTTGAATTACCATAAAAGAATTGAGGATTTAGATAATGACCAGCTGCATGTGAAGGATGATGGAGTTGACACTCCCATCTTTTATCAATTATTTCAAAAACTTCTTTGTATTTCTCTATATTCCTTTTGAATCCATTTTGAATAATTTCTTTTGCCCGGTCCATCGCCTCATATATATATCTCATTGTTGGTTTTTTCTCAGTATCAACTAGTCTTAAAACTTGAACAATTGGCTCTATACACTTGAGAGTGTAAATCACATAAGCCTAAAAGGCGGGCATAAGGACAATGTTTGTTGCTTTCTTCCCTTTAGGTTCCTTGGCCGCCTTTGACTTCAATCACTCATCAGATGTGAACATCTTCTTAAGGTTGTTCTTTTGATTATGCAACCTTTATAACGTGAGGAAGGTTGTTACAAACCTGGTCACTTCATACCTAACCAATTCAAATTTGTTGGTGAATCTCATGGTATTCAAGGCCAAGGAGTGGTTGTAAATATAGCCTACAAGACTAATCCCCCTTTGGATAGTCTTTTTTACTTTTACTATTTTTCCAATGTCTTTTAATATTAAATCAAGACAATGGGTTGCACAAGATGTCCAAAGTAAATGTGGCCTCTTAGCTTACAACAACTTGCCTAAATACCAAATATAATTAGTATAAAAGCAATAAAAGGGTAAAATTAGTATATGCACTAAAAGTAGTAAAGTTTCTTAATTCTCATTGCCAGTCAAAACAAAGTTGCTTCCATTGTCAATTACAACTTAAACAATCTTCTTAAAGATGTTGCTGTTCAGCCCCTTTGTTAGAATATCTGCAAGGTTGTCTTGTGAGGAGACATATGGAGTGCATATAGACCACTATCTAATTTTCCTTTGATAAAATGTCTGTCAACCTCAATATGTTTGGTTCTATCATGTTGCATCAGATTATGAGCTATGCTAATAGTAGATTTGTTATCACAATAAAGTCTCATTGGTTCATCCGATTTTATCCTTACGTCTTCCAAGATAATCTTCAGCCAGAGTAGTTCACATATCCTTTGTGCCATTGCCCTGAACTTTGCTTCAACATTGGATCTGGCTACCACACTTTGTTTTTTACTCTTCCAAGTCACTAGATTCCCTCCAAGGAAAGTGCAATATCTCGTAGTTGACCTCCTATTCACAATTGACCCTGCATCTGTATATGCTTCCAGATTTACATTCCCATTTCGTTTGAACAAAATTGCCCTGCCTGGGGTCCCTTTCAAATACTGCACAATTCTTAGTGCAGCTTTTAAGTGAACCTCCTTCGGCTGGTGCATGAACTGGCTGACTAAACTCACGGCGAATGCAACATCAGGTCTAGTGTGAGATAAATATATCAGTCTACCAATTAACCTTTGATACACTTCCTTGTCAACTACAGTATCTTCTTCTGCGTTTCCCAATTTCAGGTTTGAGTCAATTGGTGTACTTGCAGGCTTGCATGCTGTCTTACCAGTCTCTTTTAACAAATCAGTGATGTATTTCTGTTGAAATATGAATATCCCCTTTTCAGAATGGGCCACTCCAATTCCCAAAAAATACTTCAATTTCCCAAGGTCTTAATGTCAAATTTCTTGGCTAGATGTTGGCCTAACAATCATTGCTCTTCCTCATCATCACCTGTCACTATAATATCATCCACATAAACCAGTAACACTGTTACTCCCCTTGACTTAGAGTGTTCAATGAACAAAGTGTGGTCTCCTTGACTTTGTTTAAAGCTTAAACTTATCATAACTTTAGTAAACCTTCCAAACCACGCTCGTGGTGATTATTTCAACCCATACAATGCCTTTTTTAGTTTGCAAACAGTGTTGGCAGCTGTTTTTTTACCATATCCAGGGGGCAATTCCATGTAAATCTCCTCTTCAATTTCTCCATGAAGGAAGACATTTTTAACATCAAATTGTTGCAAGTTCCAACCATAATTAGCCGCTAGGGACAATAGCACCCTAATTGTATTCATTTTTGCAACTGGAGCAAATGTTTCCATGTAATCCGCTCCATAGGTTTGAGTGAATCCCTTAGCTACTAACCTTGCTTTGTACCTCTCAATGGATCCATCAGCCTTGTATTTTATAGTATATACCCACTTGCACCCTACTGGTTTTTTTCCATTTGGGAGAGCAACCAAATCCCATGTACTATTCTTCTCTAATTTTTCCATTTCCACATCCATGGCTTGTTTCCATTTTTTATCACTCAATGCCTCAGATAAAGAGGTAGGTGTTGTTGTAGTTAGGCTTATTAGGAAGGCTTTATGGGTAGGTGAGAAGTTTCTAAAGGATAGATAATTGGCTAGAGGGTATAGTGGTTTGATGGTACATTTCCTGGTTTCTTTCCTAAGGGCAATTGGAATACCTAGGTTCTCATAAAGTGGTGCTGGACTGGTTTCAGGTTCCTGTACAGTTGGGAAATCAGAGGTTGATTTAGTGGAGATTAAAGGATCAGGGATAGTTACCTCATGTAATGTTGAGTTGGATTGTTGGACATGGATAGATTCTGGAATGGCCTTTGTCTTCCTTGTATAAACCAATCCTTTTCCAAATCTTACCTCAGCTCCATCTTGAATGTTTTTAGTGTATTCCTTCTCAGTTGTTACACCTTTAGTCCCTATTTCTGGTCCTAAGTTTAAGTCAGGGAGCATAAGAAGATTCTCTTCCTTTCTTGCAGTCTCCCCATGAGGATGATCTTGGTAGAAGTAACTTTTGTGCTAAAAAAAGGTGAATTTATATCCCTTATGTGTGGATGAGTATCCTATGAAAACACATTTTAAGGCTCTAGGATCAAGTTTACTTCTATTACCACTGTGGACATGGACAAAAGACACACACCCAAATATTCTTGGAACAAGTTGATTGGATGTGGAAACATTAGGATAAAAGGAGGACAAAACCTCCATAGGGCTTTTTGAGGCTATAATACTAGAAGCTAGTCTATTAATTAGATAACATGCAGTAAGAACAACCTCCCTCCAAAACCTTTTAGGAACCTCATGTTGAAAAGAAGAGCCTGAGTTTGGTCTAGTAAGTGACCATTTCTCTGAGCAATCCCATTTTGCTGAGGTGTTTTGACACAGGATGACTCATGAATGATACCTTCCTTTTGACAAAAGGAAATAAGCCCATGATTAAAGTAATCTTTGACATTATTAGATCTAATCCTCTTAATGCTAACTCTAAACTGATTTTTTACCACGGACAAAAAACGCTGAACCACATAGCTGACTTCAGATTTTTGTGTTAGTAAGAAAACCCATGTGACACAAGTACAATCATCTATAAAGGTGAGGAACCAACAGCCACCATAAACATTTGGGACAATTGAGGGACCCCACACATCAGTATGAATTAAATAGAAGGGAAAAGTGCTCATATTATTACTAACTGGAAAAGGTACACGCTTGTGCTTAGCAAGCTTACACACTTCACAATGGAGACTGTCCACATCTAATTTGCTAAAAAGGGAAAGGAATAACAATTTTATGACTCTAAAGGAAGGATGTCCAAGACAACAGTGATGTAGGAAGACCTTCTCCCTGTTGGTTTTTATTGACTCAGAGAAAAAAGAGTTGCTGTTTTCCAGGTCTGGTGGCAAATCCGGATTATCCAAGTAATAAAGGCTATTCCATTCTCTAGCATGTCCAATCGTCCTCCCCGAATATTTGTTCTGCAGTATACAAACATTGTCATAAAAAATGGCATTACATGATAGGTCTTTTATGGGTTTTTTTATGGAAATTAAACTGACAGACAGTTTAGGAATATGAAGGACATTTTTAAGGTTATAGATGGGCTTATTTGAACTTCTCCTTGACCTGCTGCAGTCATCAGAGAACCATCTGCTGTGGATATTTTCTTGTTGCTAGGACAAGGGGTGTAAGAAGAGAAATGTTTAGGTAGGGGTGTCATGTGGTCGGTAGCCCCAGAATCTAGTATCCAATATGGGTTATAATTTTTATCTGAGGCATTAAGTCCAAAAGAAAAAGGAAATATACCTGAATGTGCTAGAGAACAAGTACCTGTTGACTTATCCAACTTGTTGAGGAATGATCTCATCTGCTCTAGTTCATCCTGGTTAAGTTGAATCATTCCTCCTCTGTTTTCTTCACTGGTGGCAGCACCTATGTGTGCTTGTTCTCCTTTTCTGGTGTTGTCTCCTTATTTTTCCCACTCATTGTCTCGGTTTTGAGGCCCCCAATCTTTACTAGGTGGCTTTCCATGTGGCTTCCAACATTTTGTCACCAGTGTGGTAAGGCTTGTTACAGAAGGTACACCACACTCCTTCACCTTTCTTCTCCATATTAGCTATTCCCCTCTTTTTCTGGTCTATTATCATGGCCGATCCTGAAGCTACCATGGCTGAATTTTCCATGGCTGGGGTTTCTAGCATTATTCCCCTTCTGCTTTCTTCACTTCTGACCACAGCTACTACTTCATTAATTCCTGGAATTTTTTCTTTTCCAAGGATCTGGACTCTCACTTGATCAAATTCAGAGTTAAGCTCTACCAAGAAATCATAGACTCTATCTTGCTCAATATACTCTTTGAGCATTGCTGAATCATCTGACCACTTGGCTTTTATGACCCTGTAATGGTCTAACTCCATCCACAGTGATTTGAGTTGATTGGCGTACTCTGTAACAGTCTTGTTTCCCTGTTTTGCAGCCACAGTCTTCACCTTCATGTCATATATTTGAGTAAAATCTTTAGCTTTGGAGTATGTCTGCTCATGGCATTCCTTTGTAGAATTAAGAAACATGCAAGTATCAATGATTTCTGGGATCATGGAGTTCCATAACCATGCCATGATCATAGAGTCCTCTTCATCCGATTTTGTAAATTTGGGATCTTCTTCTTCATGAGCATCTTCAGTCAAGTGGTTAGCTTTCCCTTTCCCTTTCAAAGTTCTACGAACAAGCTGGGCCCATTTCAAGTAATTCTTCCCATTTAATCGGTAGGCAGTGTTGAGGTTTTGCAGCTACTCCTGAGTGTTCTGAGACTCAGTATTCACCACTTCAGTAATTGGGTCTACCATGTCCACCGTAGTACAACGATCCTAATGCAGTGAGTATGTATTTTATTGTTACGACGACAACCAAGAAACAACACTGCAAATTACAGCAGCAATGAAGGCTGACTGTCCTAAAAAAAATTATTGACAGCAATAAAGGCTGTCCAGGAATGAAGGCTGCCGTCTAGGGTTTTGGTTTGCGCAGTAAGAGGCGGCTCCCAGAATTTGAGAGCTCTGATACCATCTCAGAATTTAGGGTAGAATAATTTTTCTTATTGAATTATGCTGAGAATACAATTCATATATATATACAAGACTGAAGCTAATAGGAAAGAATAACAATAACCACCATATCCTTATGATTCAGGGATATTCCTATCCTACACTATAATTGTAATCTCCTAAATAAGGAAACAATACAACTAATAAAACATAGATCCTGACAGGAATAAAACAGGTAATAAAACAGATTCTAGTAAAACAGATTCTAACAAATACTTTCTCTCCAGTCATCATGTAGGCAGATGCATCATCACTCTTTACAAACATAGACCTAGATGGACAATTCACTAAGAAATTTATCAAAGTTCTATTCTTCTTATCCATCCATCCATCGGACATAATTGTACAACCATATTTTTTCTCTCTGCTATATGATCTTTCATTAAATTTTCTGTGTACTCCAACTCTTTCTTCAGAAAAGGAACCCTACATTCATGGTAAGAGGGAGACTTTAGATTTCTTCCATAATTTCCAACTACTTCTACCATCAACTTGAAGCTTTTTGACCACACAACATTAAACGGAATGCTGTTTGTCACAAGAAAACATTCTATGTACCGTATTGTCCTTGCTCTTGCCTCTTTATTCATAGCATCAATGATACTTTCTTGCCTCTTCTCCTTGCCCATTTTTATGGTTTCCTCAGGTTTTCTTAAGAATAATAAATCAATGGGACCTTTTTTTGCTTTCTTGGCTGTAGCAGCTACTGTTGTAGGTCTTTTACGAGTTACCAAATTTTGAATTTCTTCAATTTTAGCTGCATATGCATCCTTCTTAGCCATCTTTTTCATAAATGCTTCTTTTAGTAGGACTTTTACTTCCGGAGGAACCTTGGTACAACTGTTACATCTTCCTTGATTCCCATTTGATGTCGCTTTGCTAGGAAATACCTCCAGTGCTTGTCTTTAAACAAAAAGCACAAGTTACAACTTTCCTGTTGTTGATATCCTTTAAGTTGTTCCACTGCCAAGCCATGTCAATGTTGGGACCTGTGGGTTTTACTAACTTGTTAGAAGGAGTGGGCTCGGAAGCCATACTAGAGGAGAGAAAAGTTGAAGACACAAGCTGTTGGTAAGAGACGTGTTGCCCACCAGAGACTGGAGATGCGCAGCTGGCTGGAACAGAGCTTGGCAAACACTACTTGCGGGACGTTGTCTTCGGACGTGACTCACGGGACATTGCTGCCGTACGTGACTCGCCGGGCGATGTCGCTGGACCCTGCTTGCTTGTCGGAACGTTACTTAAAGACAAAGCTTCACTGATATGCATTCAAACTTCGAAGAAGAAGACTCTGCCCGCGAACCTTCAGTGAATACGAATAGACGTTGGTAAAAAGGGAAAATTTCATTTTTTCCTTTTTTACCCTTCACTTAAAAAAGGCAAACTTGAACAAAATGATGTTGTTTTGGCTTTATATTTTTTTTTTCAAAAAAAAAAAAAAAAACAAACGGTAAAAAGATACAAAAGTTGTGTCTCTGGTTTGTCTTCTCCAGCAATACAGTAGTGCCGCGCCCCGACTGCTTTCACCTCTATTCCGCGCGATTTTACCTGTGATAAGCGGCGCGATGCTGCTCCTCCCGTTCGCGCTACTTCGACCACCCCCGGAGCAGCGAGGGTCCACTTCGCTCCGCTGCTATAGCATGCTATTAACTACTATGGGGACAACTCCTATTCAACTATAGTTTCGAGGTCAAGGATGTGACCACTTGACCCTTCAAGCAAAGGATATTTTGGTCAAAGATCAAGTTCGTTGACAACAAGTTGATGCCTTTTTATGCAATGTTCTTTGTTTCTCTCTTTCTCCCAACCCTAACCCCAATGCCAAGCATTTGCTGAGGTTTGCTAAAGTGAAGAAAGTTTACTCCATCGATGTCCATCACCATTACAATGTGGTTACTGTTATGTTGTTCACTAAGCTTGAAAACATAAACATGCAGAAGTATCTTGATAAGCTCAATTGTATGATTGTTGGGTATAAAAATTTCATGTCTTACATTATTGGTGCATTCACTTGTTATCAGCAACGTAAACTATACTTCATGGTTGTTGCTCTTGTTGATCTCCCATTAGAGCTTGATTTGGTGCATTAGCAAAAATTTTCCAGTCCCACGATTCCTAATTATGATATGATTAGTGAACAATTACCCAATCTTGCTACTCATGTTTTTAGACATCCTTCCACCTTTCCTTTTGATTCCTTCGCCTTGGTCTCCCATTAGAGCTTGATGCAGTGTGTTAACAAATACTTTTTGGCCCCATTATTCCTACTTATGATATGATCAGTGAACAACAACCATCTTTCTACTCCTCATCTTTTTGGACATCCTTCCACCTCTCCTGTTGATTCCTTCAGCATTGTCTCCCAATCATCTGATCGTGGTCATGCTGTGTCACATTGAGATGCTATGTCATCATAGTAGTTAATAGCACCGTTTTCGCGCGCAGTCGTGGGATGGCGGAGTGTGGCGGCCGATGATCGCTCCTCACTGGTGCATCGCGTTGCATGTTGATGTCGCGATACTTTGCAGCCGTCACATGCACGTTTGAAGTCGTCGTGCACACGAGGAGATGAAGGACGCCGACGAGATGAAGGAGAAGACCAGCGCGACAGCAGTTGCAGAGAGCTCGCTCGGGCAGAAGGAAGAAGATGAGTTTTTAGTTTGTTTTTTTTTTACTTTTAACCTTTTAAGTGAAATGCACCGTTTCACTTATTTTTTTTTTAATAGAAAACATACCCATGTGAAACGCACGTTTCACTTAAAATGGGTTTTAACTTTGAGTTTATGTAAAAATACTCCTCCCCTGATTTTGTCTTCTTCGTCTACTCTCATGCACTTCGTCTCTTTGTCTCCTATCCTGCGTGCAACATTATCTTCCTTCACTTAGCATTTCTGACGTCTGCGCATAGTGGCAGCTGGCTGATGACGAGTTTGACAGCATTTTTGGCTCCCACATTTGTCTCTTTCAGTGTAACCACGTTCCTCTCGTCATCTCCTTTACAGCAACAACAACGTTTCATCTTCCTCTACACACAGTGAGTTCCGGCAACGAGTCTGACAACATTTCTGGCATCCAACATTCGTCACTTTCCAACCTTTTCACTCTTCACCACTCATGGCTTCACCCACGGGTCATCCATCATCTCAACCTGTTCATCCAGAACCAATCTCTTCCAATGAGTTGGTGAAACCTACTGGTCCTAACCTGGACATTGCTTGGAAATGGAATAGCCTCCGAGATATCAACAATAAGGAAAGCTGTAACTTGTGATTTCTGTGGGTTTACTAGCACAGGTGGTATTACCCGGGCAAAAAAGCATCAAATGTGTATTAAGGGAGATGTTAACAGACGCAATAAAATTCCGGCTGATGTGAAAGCTCTTCTTAAGGAAACATTTGAAAAGAAAAAAGTTGAAAATGATACATATGCAATTGAGATAGATGATAAAAATGTTGCAGAGGAGGAAGATTTGGAAGAGATAAATAATATTTTAAGGGGGAAAAGGCACGCAACTACAACAAATGAAGCTACACATGTTGCCAAGAAAGGAAAAAATGTTAAAGGTCCTATTAATTTATTGTTTTTTGAAGAAGCCAGAAGACTATTAATTTAGGCAATGACAAGAGGTAGACTAACATGATTGATTCTATTGACAAAGTAGCAAGAGATAGGACTATCCAATACATAGAGCGTTTTCTTATTACAAACAACATTCCTTTTAATGTTGTGAGATAAAAAAGTTTCAAGTACATGATTGAAGCAGTTGGCAATTATGGCACACATTTGAAGATTCCATCCTATCATGAATGTAGAGTTCCTCTACTCAAGAAAGAGCTAGAGTACACAAAGGATTTAATGAAAGATCATTTAATTGAAAGAGGAAAGTTTGGCTACACAATAATGTTAGATGGTTGGACCGATAAGAAGAACCGAACTTTGATTAACTTCTTGGTTACTTGTCCATCTAGTTCTATGTTTGTTAAAAGTGTTGATGCATCCTCTAATAGGAAGACCGGAGAAAAGTGTTTGAGTTGTTGGACAATTTTGTTGAAGAGATAGGAGAGAGTAACGTTGTTCAAGTGATCACTGACAATAAAAGTAACTTTAAATTGGCTGGTAAGACACTGAATTGGTTGGACAACATATTTAAATTGTGGACTTTTATGATTTATTATTGATTTAGTTTATTTAATTTGGTTTTTTAGGTAAATTGTTGCAAGCCAAAAGACCAAATTTATTTTGGACACCATGTGCTACCCATTGTCTTGATCTAATGTTAGAAGATATTGGAAAGATACCACGAGTGAAGAAGAAATCCAAAGGGGGATTAATCTTGTGGGTTACATTTATAATCACTCATTGACATTAAATACTATGAGGAGGTTTACTAATAAAACCGAATTGATTAGATATGGAGTGACAAGGTTTGTCACAACCTTCCTCACCTTACAAAGGTTGCACAATGAAAAGAATAATTCGAGAAAAATGTTTACTTCTGATGATTGGTTGAAGTTAAAGGCAACAAAGGAAACCAAAGGAAAAAGAGCAACCGACACAGTGCTTATGCCAACATTTTGGGCTGATGTGATTTATACCCTCAAGGCTATGGGTCTCATTGTGCAAGTTTTAAGGCTAGTGGATAATGAGAAGAAACCTGCTATGGGTTTTTTGTATGAGGCTATGGATAGAGCAAAAGAAGCTATCCAAAATGGATTCAATGGCAACACTAAGAAATACAAGGAGGTGATAGATATAATTGATAGAAGATGGGATATCCAACTTCACCATCCATTGCATGCAGCAAGCCATTATCTCAATCCTCAATACTTTTATGGCAATCCAAATATTGAAAATGATGAAGTGATGAATGATTTGCATTAGTGTATTGAAAGGTTATCTACAACTCCAGAGGAGGAAGATGCAGCAAATTTTGAGCTGTCAGTTTATAGGAGAACTGGTAACAAAATGGGCATACTTGTGGCAGCGAAACAAAGATCTAAATTGCACCTTGGTATGAGAATCTTAAATCAAATGTTTAATAATAGTGTTTGTTGTTTTGGTACCGTATTTTACATTTTATTAGATGTTGTACAAATGACTAAATGTCCTTGTAGCTGAATGATGGAAAAATTTTGAATCATCAATTCCCAATTTGCAAAAGATAGCCATTAAAGTGTTGAGTTTGACATGTAGCTCATCTGGATGTGAAAGGAATTGGAGCATGTAAGTAATTTATCAAATTATTACTTATTAAAGAATTTTATTAAGAAAGTGTTAGCGACACTTTATATATATATATATATATATATGTTCACTCTAAAAAGAAAAGTAGGCATGAACATCAAAGATTACAAGATTTCGTATATATCAAATATAACCAAACACTTAAGGAGCGTTTTGATTGTAAAGACATGAGAGATTCTCTTGTCTTGAATGGGGTTGATGAAAGTAATGAATGGCTGTTGGGAGAAATGACAAATGAAGATGAAGAAGCTGATGAATTAGTGTTTGATGATTTAACTTGTGGAGATGTGATAGTTGCAACTGGGGTTGGAGAGCCTATTACGTACACTAGGCAACATACATGGGCTTAAAAAGCTGCTGTTCTAGCTTCTAGTTCTAGGCAAATTGATGATGAAATTGGAAGTGACGAGGAAGAAGAACAAATCTACAATAGTGCAAGTGACGAAGATGAAGATGCAATGTTTGACCTTGCAACTGAAGATGATGAAATATAGATATTAACTTTGCTAAGTTGTTTGTTCACTTTGTTGTTTAGTACATTGACTCTAACCTTTAAGGTTTAGAGACTTAATGTTTTATGATTAAATTTGCTAGTTCTTTTGCTGTTTTGTATGTGTAAGCAATGACTATATCATATTGTTTGTTATGCAACATTTGTTGTTAAGGGAAATATAAGTGTTATTTGTTTTTCAACATATATAATATATATATATATATATATATATATATATATGTATATATATATATATTTCTTACATAAATGTATTTAGGATTGAAATAGCGGTTATCCTGCTACCGCTATCTCGTTATAGCGTTTTAGGGAGGCGGCCGCTACGTGCCGCTATCTGCTATAGACTACTATGTGTGTCATGCTAAAGCTAGGGAATTGTCGAAGACAGCTAATGTGGCTCAAGTCATTAATCCTACCACACCTAACAGTTGAGGTGTAGTCTAGTAATCATTTAGCCTTTGTCTCTTAGCCCTTCGTTAGACCATGGATACTTGATTCTGGTGTCTTTGACCATATGTTTGGTAGTTAGTCTCTTTTTTTCTCAATTGTCCTTTTTTGTCTTTTGCCTTCTATTACTCTTGCAGAAGGATGACTCACAAATTATAGTCATGGCATTGGTCAATCTCATTCCTTTCCTAACCTCTCTTTATTGTTTATTCATAGTTGTCTTTTTAATTTGATTTTAATTAATAAACTCACATACTCCCTTAATTTCTTTGTCTTGTTTGTTAATAATTCTATTCTTATTTAAGATTGACATACCTGCTGGATGATTGGAGCATGGCATGAGATTGGGGGATTGTATTGGCTTTTTCCACTAGTTGTCTGTAGAACATGCTGATCAACGCCCTGGTCATTTCAACTTAGAGAAATTGCATATTTTAGTTTCTAGTTTTTCTACGCTTAGTTTTTATAGTGCGAGTCGTGTCAATAAATGTGTTGCATCACCTTTTGGTTTAGTACACTCCAATACTTGGGATCACAGTCGAGTCTGTTCAACTTTAAGGTATAATTGTTCTGTTACTTTTATTGATGATTTTTTTCATTGTACTTGGATTTTCTTAAAAAAAAAATGTTTAGATATCTTCTTTGTATTTCAAATTTTTTCGTATGAAATTAAAATCCAATGTGAGGCATCTATTTAAACTTTTGAACTAATCATGCCAAAGGATATTTGTCAATCAATTTCTTGTCTTTTTGAACTTGTAAGCAATTATCCATCAAACCTTATATGCTCACACATCACAACTAAGTGTTGCTGAATAAAAAAATTGTCACTAGTTTATATAGCTTGTACCCTTTTACTTCACTATAAAGTTCCTCTTGCTTATGAGGTGATGCACTTCTTATTGCATATTATTTAATCAACAACATGCCCTCATTTGTCCTTAATATTCAAATTTTGTACTTAGTCTTACATCTGCGTCAAGATCTCTATCCTGTTCCTTTCCATGTGTTAGGATATAAAGTGAAGGAAATGTTAGTTAATATAGTTAGAATATTATTGAATTAGTTAGTTAGTTAGAAGGGCTTATTAGCTATAAATAAGGGTAAAAGGATAGGAAAGATAAAGTTTTTGCTATTATTCTAAGTTGAGGATTGGATCATTGTGAAAGAAGTAATCATTTTTGAAGGGGAAGCAAGTTCTTTCCTATTTTCTGTTTTTTTGAATTTTGGATTCCCTAACAATTGGTTTGACTTATTGGATCTTTGAGTGAAAGTCAGTATTAAAGACGAAGGTAGCACATATTTAGGTCGAGAAAGAGGAGCTACCAACATTTGTAAGGTAGAATAAATCCCTTCTTTGCATAAGATGCAACATGCATACATGAGTATAGAGCGTGTAAGTGTAACAATGTGCTTGTTCTATTCTTGGAGTCAAGAGAACCATGATTTCAAGATAGCTACAATAGTCATGTTTTTGAAAGGTTGACTACTTTGAAGCAAGAAGAGAAAATTAAGACATAAACCTACATTGAAGAAAAGTAGACTTCCACCATGTTCTTGAAAAAGAGGACCAACTATCTGTTTGAGCTTAGACAAATGTTGCAACAGTTGGTGAAAAACCAAGAAGGTGCAAGAGACAACCAATTCTCGTCGGTTGTACCATCATTCTTGTGCGATCAATATGTTAAGTTGAAGCATAGATTATTGAAGAATCAAGAAATCATTCTTGTAGCTAAAGTGGAAGAAAGGGTGGAGGTGAAATACTTTAAAATCAAGATCAAGAAATAAATTGACAAAGATGTAGTCAAGGAGGAGAAAGTTGAGGAGCTGGATTTTAACGAACAAAAAAAAACTATCCATCATTTTCAGAACCCAGATTCAACTCAACCAACAACTAAAGAATTGTTAAAGGCCACTTCGTGCCTAGAAATTTTGTGCTTGGATTAACCAGGTTATATTATCATTGTCACCACCAAAATTGTTAGATAAACTTTTTTTTGCATAGTAGTAATTGGATCAAATTTGCCTTGGATGTTGGAAAATTTGGTGGTATAGACTATTCACCCACGAAGGCCTTGGAATAAGATATGGTGGACAAGGTTTAGAAAATGACCTGTCAATGCATCTAGAGTAGTGAGGTTAAAATCTTCAAATGACATCTAGGGGTAAATGGCTTCACAGTTGATCCCCTATGGTGGGACACCAAAGGGGTAAAATTCAGTTATAAAGGATGAGAAAAAGGATGTGGAAGTTTTGTAATTTTTCAAAAAACGGTCCAATATTTTACTTTATGGGTGCAGAAAATCGGATTCCTGTTCTATTGATAAAAAACATCTAGCAGCAAGATAGTGCCAGTTTACCAACCAAGATAGTTTCTATGCCAACCAAACTTATTCTAGGAATTAATTGGCATAGCACAAGCCTATGGTAGGAAAGCACGACAATGCTATCAAGAAAGGAAAATGAAGATCATTGTATCGATTTTGATCTTGGAAATGTAGGTGAAGATCAAGTGATGAAGGTGAATCATGGGATTTAGCTTCCACAATTCCAACCTTGAGGACAAATTTAAATTTTAGGGTGTATTGTTAGGATATAAAGAGAAGGGAAAGTTAGTTAAGATAGTTAGTGTATTAATGAATTAGTTAGTTAATAAGAAGGGTTATTAGCTATAAATAGGGAAAAAGGACACAGGTAATAGAATTTTTTTTATCATTATAAATTGAGTATTGGCTCTTTGTGAAATTCGTAATCCTTTGTAAAGGGAAAATCCTTAGAAGAGAAAGTGCTCTGCTATTTTTTGTTATTTTCTTACTATTCAATAAAATTCTTTCTTTTCAAATTTGGTTCCTAACACCATGTTTTTGGGAGTACCTGTTTCATACATGATCTCTCTCTAGGTATAGACAAACTTTATGCCAAGTCTCTGTAGTGTGTTTTTTCTCCTATACTCTCGCCTTTTAGAAAGAGTTTCGTTGTTTTTGCCCTCAACTTCATTGATACCCTGTTTTTGCTAACGTAACATTATTTGAGTCTACCCAGTTCTTCTTTGAGAACAATGTCCATAACACCTATTGTCTCAACCTCAATTGTCATTTTTGCTCCACCGCCACTAATCACCTATCAATGATGACCACAACCTCCCTCAACGACTCCATTAATTGATCCCTAAGCGTCATTTCCTGCTCCAATTGCCCATCCACCATCACCACCTACCTAAGAGCTTCCTTTTGCCCTACACAAAGGTATTTAGTATCTTACAACCTTAACCCTTATATTGTTGAACTCTTCATTATGATTGTTTATCTCCTTTATATTTTTCTTTTATTTCTTCTTTGGATCCTGCGTATATCCCTGCAACCACAAGTGAAGCCATGGATGATCCCCAGGCAAGTGATACTTGGGGGTTATCCTTTTAGATTCAGATAAGACTATAGTTGGTTGTCTTAGAGTGTATACAAGAAAGGTTGGCCTAGATAGATTATTGATTAGTTCAAAGCTCGCTTGGTGATAAAGGTTGCATTCATATTTTTGGTCTTGATTTTGGGGATACCTTTCCTTAGACCAAAATCACTTTTGCTTGCTTGTTTCTTGCTATGATTGCTATTCAACCTTAGTCAACCTCTCCACCAGCTGGATATAAAAAATGCCTTCATACATGGGAAATAGAATAAGAAGTTTACATGTCTCAGCCTCCTAGCGTTATTGCTTCTGGTGACTCTCAACTTGTCTATCGTCTTTGTTGCTCTTTGTATGGTTTAAAGTAATCTTCCCGTGCTTGGTTTAATCATTTTAGTTTTGTATTGCTTCATTTTGGTATGATTCACTACGTTGTTGATTATTTTGTGTTTTCTTTCCATTCTTCTTTTGGCTTGTGCATTTACCTTGTTGCATATGTTGACGACATCGTCATCATTATTGGTGAAGACTTGGACAATGTTGTTGTCATAGGTCAATCTTTTCTAGCATTGCCATTTTCGAATGAAAGTATGCTGGATTGTTGCCCTAGTGACACTTTTATGGATTCCAATGTCAAATTGGTGATAATCCAATATCTAAATGCCCCTTGTGATAGCCATTGGGATGTTGTCATCCTCATTCTTCGATACATAAAGAATGTCCTAGGTGGTGGACAAGATAGATGGATGGTCCACGTCTGGTTATTGCGTTCTTATTGGAAGGAATTTGACCTCATGGAGAAGATAGAAACAAAATACAATTTTTAGATCTAGTGCTGAAGTTGAATACTGTTCTATGGCTGCAGTTGCATATGAGATTAAATGGCTTAGGCAATTTCTCCAACAATTACACTTCTGGTTGCTTTTTACATTACCCCTAATCTTGGTCTTTCATGAGAGAATCAAACACATTGAAATAGACTGTTAAAGCTTTAGGGGAAGTATTAAAGATATGATTAGATATTATGGAAATAGGAAGTGCTGTAAACTTGAAATAAGAATTTTTTTATTTTCTTCCTCATGTAATCTTCATTATTGGTTGCTATAAATAAAGATTTAATATGTGTGTATGAACACACTACTGCTGTAAATCATTGTATAACTATAAATATCTACTTTTTATACTACAATGTTTATAAATGTACCTAGAGCACTTCCTTACAGTATTTCACAGTCCAAATATGTCATTATGTTGTGATTAATTACTGCAGTATAGTGGGCCATCAAAAGATGCTCTTGCATATGTCAACTGGTTAAAAGAAGATAAAAGGTTTTCTGACATCTTGGTTCAGATATCTTCACCAGAAAATGGACATACCTTTCCAACATTGAAGTTGCGTTACAAGCCTTCATTAGTACAAGTAAGCCATATTAGTATGTCATAAAATATTCTTTTACAAATTAAGTTTGTTAGAATTGGCATAGCTGTGTATTGTTAGTTTCTTTCAGTTTTGAAGCTACAATCCATTTTTTCTTATGGGGATGATCAAATCTCATCTACTGGCTAGGACTTCTCTGTGCAGTAGCTTTATAACAAAATGAACAAATTTATACATTTCTTTATCTTATTATCTTTATGTTTAGGGTGGATAGTTGTAACTTTAAGACAAAATTATCAACTTGTGACTTTCATTTGTCTACAGTTTGAAGGAGGTACGTCACATCTTTCATTGCTTGATCCTTCAATGCGGGCAATACCTTTGTCTCCTTCAGAATGGAGAGATAGATTGGAAGCAATCAATAAAACTGACCCTACAGCAAAAGATTATCCCAACAGAAATGACATTCTATTGGATGTTAGAAATGGTATAGGTTCTATAGTTCCGAAGTGAATCTACCTCTATTTCCTTAATTTAATTTAAACTTCCTCCCCTTTTCTGTTTCCTATATTATATTCTAATTGAGTTTCAGACTGTTTGGTGTTTGAATCAAAATGTCTTTTTATAATTACCTCTCCTTTAAAGAAGAGGTCCTAAACTCCAATTTACTTCTTCTTTAAAGAAGAGGTCCTGAACTGCAATTGACTTGAAAAAAAACATTGACTTTTGTGAATGGCTTGCCTGATTACTTAGAAAAATTTGTAAGTCACAATCCTTTTCAAGAGAATATTTCCAATAATTTACAAGAGTAGACTCTTTATGGTAACTTTTAATTGACATGACTGTTGAAAGAGAAGGTAATTGAGAAATTGTGTACGCACATTTGATCTCTTACTAATAGCTTGACTATGGAATTGCCCATGCATAGTGGCTGCGTGTGAATGGTTTTCCAGTAACAGTCCTCCACCTTATATGTAATTGCCACCGGATGCAATAGCATTTTGAAATAGTGCCAAATTTGGAAAAAGCTGCAATCGAAAGTACAGATGAGTGATCTATAATGAAACCATAATTATGAAATAAAAAATCCCCACTTAATAAGTAAGTAGATGATTATCCAATCTACACCATGCCTCTTAGGTGATAAGAACACTTCTCCAGAGGGGTCAAATGCCACAAATGATCCCATTAGATAGTATTGAGCTGATCGAAGTGTCTTCTGCAAGCTAGGTGTCATTTTAAATGAAATGTTCCAAATGGACATGTTAAATATAAGGTTGTAACAAGGTTAGTTGAGCTACATTTTATCTTTCATTTATGTTGTATGTCAGAGGTAGGGTGGTTGTGTCAGCTCCCTTTCTGATGTCTGAAGTACTCTTGTTTTATCTCTATTAATAGAATGTTTTGAGCTGAGTGTGAAACATACGCTCAAGCTTTTTTTCCCATGTTCAATAATTCAAGTTGGTATTAGAGTAGGAACGATTCCACTCTAAAAGTCTGAAGTCACAGTAGGGTGTCCGCTGTTGGTGACCATTTTGTTAGGCGAGTTCAGGGTTTGGTGCGCCTTGATGTACGCAATCCAACCTAAGCAGTCGCTCCTCTAGAGTCCTCCCCACGTGCTCTCACGCACCACCTGTTTGTTCGCCTCCAAGGAGGCGCCTAAGCTCCACGCGTCGGCCAAATAGATTCCGTTTACTGCCATTTCACCATTGTCTGAGTCGCCGAAGCTTGCTGAGTCCATTCATGGCCTTTGTTTTCCATTTCGAGCAAGTTTGGTGAGGTTTAGCCTAAATCTCTCTCTCAGTCATCTTTCTTGCCCTGTTTTAGATCTGCTATGTCTTCTTCTACCTCCTATAGTGTTAGCTCAGGTCTTGTTCTTCCTAATGCTAGGGTTGCCATCATCACAATAGAGAAACTCAATGGTAAAAATTAATTATCACAGGCCGCCTCTGCGGAACTGTGATTCCTTCGACAGGGACACCATGAATATTTAGAAAAGGAAGAAAATACCGAGGGATCAGCTAAACAGAGACCTCAGTGGAAGAAGCTGGACTTTCAACTTTGCTCTTTTATGGCAGTTTGTGAAACCTAAAATATTAAGGAATCTCAAAACATTCAAATCCTGTTATTCATTTTTGAAGAAAGCTCAAGATATCTATTTTAATGATATTCAACGCTTGTTTGATTGTGTTAAGAAGGTAGCCTCCTTGAAGCAAGATGATTTAGATAGGGTGTCATGCGTTTCTGATGCTTAGGCAGTCGTAGAAGAGTTGAAACTTATCCTAGAGGTTGACTCAATAGAAGAAATAAGGAAACGGCTTGATAACCTTTACATGGTTATGGTTCTTCGTGGTATGAATCTTGTATTTAATCACATCCATGATCAAGTTTTGACAGGACAAGATATTCTCACTATGGAGAGCTTAATTACACGACTCCTCTGTATTCTTACCCTACATAATGAGGGTACTTCCTTGAAAGTAACGTGAAATCCTCTGTTATAATGTCTTTGAGAGGAAGAGGAAAATGTGGAAATAGAGGATGTAGTAGAAGAAGTAATCGTCCTCAATGTACTCATTGCAAAAGGATGACCCACACTCATGAAACTTGCTACTCATTGCAAGGTTTCCCAGACAAAGCCTCATATGTATCAAGGTTTGAGAAACCTGAACAAAGTACCAAGGATACTAAGAGTGCTTGAGGTTGAAGTCCAATAGTCTTGCTCAACCCTCTTCTAGACCTAATGTCTTAGCTGCCTTCATTTCTCTGTTTGTGGAGAGTCAAAATCCATGGATTGTTGACTTTAGTGCTTCGGACCATATCTCTTGTAATATCTCTTTGTTTTCATCTATGTCATCTCCTAAATTTCTCCACCTTTTCACATTTGTCAATGGGTTAAAGGTTTCAGCTTAAGGAGCGAGTCCAATCTATTTTTTACATTTAATTCCGATTAATTTGTCATACAGGAACGTGGTGTGGGCCAACAGATTGGTGCAGGACATGAATCAAGGGGTCTTTACTACTTGGAATCTAGTCCTTCAATGTCTTGCCTTGCATCCACCTCTCTTAAACTATTACATGATCGGGCACCCAAGTTTAGCCAAATTAAAGATAATGACTCTTAGTATTAAGAAAATCCAACGATTAGAATGTGACGCTTGTTAACTAGGCAAACATGTTATATCTTCTTTTCCTAGTCAAGTTGAACCAAGATGTAATTTAGCCTTTTCTACTATTCATTTAAATATTTGGAGACCTAGTCGGGTTACCTCTTTGGGATTTAAATATTTTGTAACTTACATTGATGAATATTCCAGTTATACTTGAATTTATTTAATGAAACAAAAATTTGAACTCTTGTCCATATTTGTGTCTTTCTTCCATGAAATAAAAAATCAGTTTGAAAAATCAATTAAAAATTTTTAGAAGTGATAATGAAAATGAATATATTTTCTCTGAACTCTTCTTTTTTGCTTTTGGATTTAAATATTTTGTAACTTACATTGATGAATATTCCAGTTGTATTTGACTTTATTTAATGATTGTCCATGTTTGTGTCTTTCTTCCATGAAATAAAAAATCAGTTTGAAAAACCAATTAAAATTTTAGAAGTGATAATGCAAATGAATATATTTTCTCTAAACTCTTCTTTTTTGTCATCTCAAGGAATTTTACACCAGTTAACTTGTCCCCACACATCTTAACAAAATGGGATTGGAGAAAGGAAGAATCAGCATCTTGTTGAAACAACTCGCTCCTTAATGCTTAATGCAAAGGTTCCATTGCATCATTAAGAAGATGCCATTCTTTTTGCTTGGTAGGATGTCTTCTTCTCTTGATAATCAAATTCATCATTCTATTCTTTTTCCCATTGAACCTTTGTATCATGTATCCTCGCGTATTTGGTTGTACATGTTTTGTTCATGATCTGTCTTCAGGTATCGATAAATTATCAATTAAATCTATCAAGTGTGTCTTCCTAGAGTACTTTTGTCTTCAAAAAGGGTACAAATGCTATTCTCCTAATGCCAAGCGGTATTACATATCTGCTAATATTACCTTCTTTGAGGATACTCCCTTTTTCTCATTTCTATATCAGACTCCATTTCCATACAAGAGGTGTTGCGTACTTCCACTTTTAGTCTTGAAATAACCGTCTTTCCTGGCATCACTTCTCAATCTGACTATGCAGTTATTTCTCCAACTCCTAACTTCACTGAAAATGATCTATCACCCTCTTTTACTGATCAAGGCAGGACACTTGAAGCTAGCTCCGTTGTACCTAATGACTCTTTTGGCTCATGTCCCTCTCCATCTGCTTCTTGTACAATGGTTCCTAATTCCTTTTCTATGGCTGATGACAATTCAAGTTGGTCTATTGCTCTTCGAAAAGGTATTCGTTCCTCTCGAAACCTACATCTTATTTTCAATTGTGAGTTATCATCGTTTTTCTCCTTCTGATTGTTTCTTTGTCACTTCATTGTCGTCTGTCTCTATTCCCAAAAATGTTTGTGAAACATTTGATCACTTTGGATTGCAACAAACCATGATTGATGAAATGTAGACCCTTGATCATAATAGTACATAGGAGTTGATTCCTTTTCCTTGTGGGAAGAAAGTTGTTGGTTGCAAGTGGATCTATGCCATTAAAGTTGGTGCTCATGGTGAAATTAATTGTCTTAAAGTTCGTCTTGTAGCCAAAGGTTACACTTAGATATATGGACTTGACTATGAAAATACTTTCTCACCAATGACCAAGATCACTACCATTCGTCTTCATGCCATGACGGCTATTCCTCGTTGGCCCTTGTATCAGATAGATGTTTAAAATGAATTCCTTCATGGTCAGTTAAATGCAAAGATTTACATGGAGCAATCTCTTGGATTTGTTGCTCAGGGGGAGTCTGGTCCTGTGTGTAAACTTTGTTGATCTCTCTATGATCTTAAACAGTCTCCAAAGACTTGGTTTGAAAAATTTAGCAGTGTTGTCCAAAGTTTTTGACTGAAAAGGAGTAAAGCTGATCACTCTGTCTTCTGCTATCGTAATTGGAAAATGTGTTTATTTGGTTGTTTATATTGATAACATTATCATTACATGGACTGAAGTCACAATCCCTCAACTAAAGCATCATTTATGCAATCACTTTCAAACTAAAGATCTTGGTCATCTGAAATATTTTCTTAGAATAGAAGTAGCTCAATTCAAAGGAGGCATTGTAGTTTTCCAAAGGAAGTATGTCTTGGATCTTTTGAAGGAAACTAAAATATCTAATTATAAGCCCATTGACAACCCTATGAACCTTTATAAGAAGTTAGTGCCTGATTACGGAGAATTATACTAGAATCTAGAAAGGTATAGAAGGTTAGTTCAGAAGCTTATATATCTTAATATTACTAGGTCAGATATTTCCTTTGCAGTTGGGGCTGTGAGTCGGTTCATGAATTCACCTTGTTAAATATAATATTGTATTTGGTGTCAGTTGTTAGTTGAGCTGTATTCCCTTTTCATTTATGGTTGTATTCAAAGGTAGGTGGCAGTTGAGCTCACTACTCTGACTTTTTGTACTGTTGTTCATTTCTATTAATAAGAGGTTCTACGCTGAGTGAAAGTGAACACTCAAGCTTTTTCTATATTCAAGTTGACATCAGAGCGGGAAAGACCCTGCTCTTTAAGTCTAGAGTCACAGTAAGCTGTCCACCATTATCGCTGCATCTGTTGGCCGTCTGCCGCCATCTCCGGTGAACTCTTTCTCTGGCAAGCCCAGGTTCAGGTATGCCTCAACGTGCGCGTTCTAACTACGGTAATCGCTCCTCCAACTGCTGTCTCATGCACCGCCACAAGTCTAGCCAAACAGCGGGCGTGTGAGCTCCACGTGTCGGTGAAACGAGCTCCATTCACCATCATTCCGATGTCGTCTGGGTTGCCGGAGCTGTTTGGTGTCATTGTCGGCCTTCGTTTGTCAGTTTGAGCAAGTTTCCTTAGAGTTAACTCAAATCTCTCTCTCGGGTCTCCTTTTTTACCATTTTTTCATATATGAAAAATGTCCTTTTCTACCTGAGTCAACTCTGGTCCTATTCTTCCTATTTCTGGAACTACCATTATCATGACATAAAAGCTCAATGGTAAAAATTATTTATTTTGGGTTGATTCTGTGGAATTCTGATTCCTTGGACAAAGACACCATGAACATCTAGAAAAGGTAGATATTGAGGGATCAACTGAACAAAAAACTCAGTGGAAGAAATTAGACTTTCAACTTTGTATTCTTCTATAGCAGTTGGTGGAACCTAAAATATTGAGGAACCTCAGAGCATTCAAAATCGGTTATTTGTTCTGGAAGAAAGCCCAAGATATCTACTCTAATGACATTTAGCGCTTGTTTAATTGTGTTCAAAAGCTAGCTTCTTTAAAGCAAAATGATTCAGATATGGTGTCTTATGTTTCCGAAGCTCAGACTGCTATAGAAAAGTGGAAGCTTTTCCTAAAAGTTGACTCTATAGAAGAAATAAGGAAACGGCTTGATAATCACTATATGGTTATGATTCTTCGTGGTATGAACCCAACATTCAATCACATCCGTGATAAAGTTCTGACAGGACAAAATATTCTTACCATGTAGAGTTTAACTACATGTCTCCTCCGTGTTCCTACACTAAATAATGAGGGTACTTCTCTTGAAAGTAATGTGGAATATTCTGTTATGATATCTTATAGAGGGAAAGGAGGACGTGGAAATAGAGGACGTTGTGGAAGAGGTAATCGTCCTCAATGTACTCATTACAAAAGGATGGGTCATACTCATGAAACATGCTACTCCCTGCATGGATTTCCAGACAAGTCTGCTCATGTGTCAATGTCTGAGACACCTGAAGAGAGGAAACTATTTGAAGAAGAGTATCAAGGATACCAAGAGTATTTGAGGATGAAGTCTAACAGCCTAGTTGAGCCTTCTTTTGGACTTAATGTCTCAACGGTCTGCATTTCTCAATCTGTGGAAGGCCAAAATCCATGGATTGTTGACTCTGGTGCTTCAGACTAGATCTTTGGTAATAACTCTTTGTTTTCATCTTTGTCAACTCCCAAATTTCCCCATCTTGTCACATTAGCCAATGGGTCAAAGGTTTCAACTCAAGGAGTCGGTTCAATGTCTATTTCTCCCTCCTTAAATTTAACTTTTGTTTTGTACATTCTTTCTTGTCCTAATTTACTTTCTTTGAGTCAGTTACCTTAAATTGTTTAGTTACATTCAATTTTGATTCATTTGTCATCCAGAAACGTTGTACAGGCCGGCAGCTTGGTGCAGGACATGAATCAAGAGACCTCTATTACCTGGAATCTAACTCTTCGGTGTCTTGTCTTGCATCTATTTCTCCTAAACTGTTGCATGATCGTTTTAGACACCCAAGTCTAGCCAAATTAAAGATAATGACTCCTAGTATTAAGAAAATCTAAACTTTAGAATGTGAAGTTTGTCAATTAGGAAAACATGTTTGATTTTTCTTTTCTAGTCAAGATAAACCAAGAAGTAATTTGACCTTCTCTATTTTTCATTTATATATTTGGGGTCCTAGTCAAATTACTTCTTTTGGATTTAAATATTGTCACTTTCATTGATGAATATTCTCGTTGTACGTGACTTTATTTAATGAAAGAAAGGTCTGAAATTCTGTCCATATTTGTGTCCTCTTTCCACGAAATAAAAAATCAGTTTGACAAAACAATTAAATTTTTTAGAAGTGATAATGCAAAAAAATATTTTTCTTCTGAGCTCTCTTCGTTTTTGTCGTTTCAATGCATATTACACCAGTTCACTTGTCCCCACACTCTTCAACAGAATAGAACAGTAGAGAGGAAGAATCGCCACCTTGCTTAAAAAACTCACTCCTTAATGATTAATGCAAAAGTTCCATTACATCATTGAGGAGATGTGATTCTTTTTGCCTGTTATCTTATCAATAGAATGCCCTCTTCCTCTCTTGATAATCAAATTCCTCATACCATCCTATTTCCAACAATTGAACCTCTGTATCATGTATCATCTCGTGTGTACATGTTTTGTTCATTATATGTCTCCAAGTATCGATAAATTGTCAGCTAAGTCTATCAAATGTGTTTTCCTGGGATAATCCCCGTCTTAAAAAATGGTACAAATGTTATTCTCCTAATAGCAAGAGACATTACATGTTTGCTAATGTTACCTTCTTTGAAGATTCTTCCTTCTACGCATCCTTCACACTCGACTCCATTTCTATATAAGAGGTCTTGCCCACTTCCACCACTAGTCCAGAAATTGTCATCTCTCCAGACATCTTTTCTGAATCTGACCATACCAATATTAGTCCAACTTCTAACTTTACTGAAACTGATCATTCACCCTCTGCTACTACTCACAACATGACACCCGAAGCTAGCCGCATCGTTCCTGATGACTTTCGTGGCTCATGTCCCTCTCCATCTGCTTCTTGTACAACGACTCCTAAGTCTCCTTTTATGGCAGATGGCAACTCCAGTTGGCTTATTGCCCTGTGCAAAGGTATACGCTCTTCTTAGAACTCACATCTTATTTACAATTTTTTGATTTATCATCGTTTGTCTCCTTATTGTTCTTTTATAAATTCCTTATCATCCATCACTATTCCCAGAAATGTTTGTGAAGCAATTGATCACTCTGGATGGCGACAAGCCATGATTGATGAAATGCAGGCCCTTGATCACAATGGTATATAGGAGTGGGTTCATCTTCCTCCTGGGAAGTAAGCTGTTGGTTGTAGATGAATTTATGCTATTAAAGTTGGTCCAAATGGTGAAATTGAATGCCTTAAAGCTCGTTTGGTAGCCAAAGGTTACACTCAGATTTATGGATTTGATTATAGAGATACTTACTCACCGGTGGCCAAGATCACTACCATTCGTCTTCTTCTTGCCATGGCAGCTATTTGCCATTGGCTCCTGTATCAGATGGATGTTAAAAATGCATTCCTTCATGCTGAGTTAGATGAGGAGATTTACATGGAGTAACTTCCTGGTTTTTTTGCTCAGTGGGAGTTTGGTCTAGTGTGTAAACTCCGGCGATCTCTCTATGATCTTAGACAATCTCCAAGTGCTTGGTTTGGAAAATTCAGCAATGTTGTCTAAGGTTTTGGGATGAAAAAGAGTGAAGCGGATCACTCTGTCTTCTACTATTATAAATCTTTTGGCAAATGTGTTTATTTGGGTGTTTATGTTGATGACATTGTCATTATAAGAAATGATAAGTCACAATATCTCAACTAAAGCAACATTTATGCAATCACTTTCAAATAAAAGATCTCGGTCATCTGAAATATTTTTTTGGAATAGAAGTAGCTCAATCCAAAGAAGGCATTGTAGTTTCCCAGAGAAAGTATGCCTTGGATCTTCTGAAGGAAACCAAAATGTCTAATTGTAAGCCAATTAACAGTCCTATGGATCTATACAAGAAGTTAGTGGCTGGTTGGGAAACTCATATCTCACTATTATGAGGCTAGATATTTCTTTTGCAGTTGGAGTTGTGAGTCAATTCATGAATTCACTTTGTGTTAATCATTGGAATGGAGTAATGCGTATTCTCAGATACATAAAGAAGACTCCAGGTCAAGGTCTGTTGTATGAAGATAAAGGAAATAGCCAAATTGTTGGATATTGTGATGCTGATTGGGCAGAATCTGATATAGATTGACGCTCTACTACTGGTTATTATGTGTACCTTGGTGGTAATCTTATCTCATGGAAGAGTAAGAAACAGAAGACTGTTTGATCTAGTGCAGAAGCTGAATACAAATCTATAACCCTAGCTACATGTGAGTAGGTGTGAGTTAAACAACTCATACAAGAATTGAAGTTCTGTGAAATTTCTCCTATGCAACTTTATTGTGATAATCAGGCAGCTCTCCACATTGCTTCCAATCCGGTATTTCATAAACAGACTAAACACATTGAAATTGATTGTTACTTTCTAAGAGAAAATGTGTTGTTCAAGGAAATTAGGACTGGATTTGTTAGTTCATATGATCAGTTATCAGATCTATTATCCAAACACTTGAAGGGTCCTCAGATTGAATACTTGAACATATGATTTATATGCTCCAGCTTGAGAGAGAGTGTTAAATATAATATTGTATTTGATGTTAGTTATTAGTTGAGGTGTATTCTCTTTTCGTTTGTGGTTTTATGTCATGGGTAGGTGGTAGTTGAACTCACTACTTTGACTTTTTGTACTGTTGTTTATTTCTATTAATAAGAGGTTCTAAGCTAAGTGAAAGTGAACACTCAAGTTTTTTCTATATTAAAGTCACCTTATATTGATCATTGGAATGTAGTAATTTGTATACTCAAATACATTAAGAAGCCTCCAGGTCAAGGTCTTTTGTATGAGGATAAAGGAAATAATTAAATTGTTGGATACTGTGATGTTGATTGGACAAGATCCGATATAGACCGACGCTGTACTACGGGTTATTATGTGTTCGTTGGAGGTAACCTTATCTCATGGAAGAGCAAGAAACAAAATACTATTTCTCGATCTAGTGCAGAAGCTGAATATAGATCTATGACCTTAGTATTAGAGATATGCATATAAATATTTAGTCATTCAACTGGATATTAGTTCCGTTATTATTGTTAGAAGTTAATTAGTTAGTTAGTTTTTGTTCTAACTAACTTTAGTTAGTCAGTTTCTATTTCTATTCTAACTAGTGTAGTAGTTAGTTTCTGTTGTAACTACTTCCAGACCCTATATAAGCTTTATTGTACCCTCTTTCTCATTTGGTGAAAATAAAATTTCTCAGCCTATTTTCCTGTTAAAATTTTCTCTCAACTATTCTTTTTTCTCTAAAAATTCTAATACTTAGCTACGTGTGAGTTGGTGCGGGTTAAACAACTCATACAAGAGTTGAAGTTTTGTGAAATTTTCCAAACTTTATTGTGATAATCAGACAACTTTCCATATTGTCTCCAATCCAGTGTTATATGAAAGGACTAAGCACATTGAAATTGATTGTTACTTTGTGAAAGAAAAACTGTTGTCCAAGGAAATTAGGACTGGGTTTGTTAGCTCATATGATCAACTTGCAAATCTATTAACCAAATTCTTAAAAGGTCCCCAGATTCAATACTTAAGTTCCAAGCTTGGAACATATAATTTATATTCTCCTGCTTGAGGGAGAGTGTTAAATATAAGGTTGTAATAAGGGTTAGTTGTTAATTAAGCTACATTTTATCTTTCATTTATGTTGTATGTCAGAGGTAGGGTGGCTGTGTCAGCTCCCTTTCTGACTTCTTATATACTATTGTTTTATCTCTATTAATAGAATGTTTTGAGGTGAGTGTAAAACATATACTCAAGCCTTTTTTCCTATATTCAAGTGGACAAATATTAACTTGAGCCTTTGGATAGCAAATGTCATTGTTAATTCTCTAGTCTATACTTTCCTCTTTGAATTATTTATCAACCATAAGGGTTGCCCAAGGTGAAGATTGGGTATCATGTCCCTTAGGTTGGCTGGTCATATCACAATGTTTTGGTTGTGTCTCTGTAGGGACAAAAGGAGTAAATATGCTCTTTCTTGCAATTAAAGGTGTGTTTGCATCAATATTTCATCATTGTTAAAAATATATATTATTTCCTTATTTATGTTTATAGATAGTAATTAGAGATTTACTCTCTTTTACCTATTATTATTAGGTTGATCTTTATATTATAGAGATCTAATGTAATTAATATGATTCTATTTGATCATATTGACTCCTTATAAATAATAACATTGTGTGGTCATCCAACACATATTTGACACACTTTTTACCTATGCTTTGATAGTAATTAGAGATTTACTCCTTTTTACCTATTATTATTAGGTTGATCTTTAGTCATTATTATAGAGATATCAATATTGATCCTTTTTTATCATATTGACTCATTATAAATAATAACATTGTATGGTCATCTAACACGCATTTGACACACTTTTGCATGGTATCAAAGGCTAAATTAATCCTAGAACCTGAGTCTCTTGAGTGCCTAAATTGTCTGCGGCCTATGGCCATTGGTGGGCCAACTATTAGTGGACCAACTGTCGGTGGACCCACTATCCAGACCGCCGTCCTCATCAAAACCAAGATTTTCTATTTCTTTTTCCCGGGTGAACAGTACCTTGCGAGGGCCAAATACCTTTTTCAGCACTGTCGCCACTACCTTTCGCTGGATTCGCCCTGCCATCGGAGTCACCTTGCTCCGGCAACCAAGACCATTGAGCCGCTTTTGCCTCTGCTGCTGCACGTGCCCTCACGTGCCGTTCCTGTCTTCGGCGTGTGACAACCACGCGCCTTACTATTCTTGCAAGTGATGCCGTTTTTTGGCAACCCATTACCCTGTGTGCCCCCTGCCCTGCTCGTCTCACTCTAGCGCACCACCGTGGGTAGTATTTGTCCCTTTTTGGCTACATTCCCAACCTGTTTGACTTGATTTATGTGCAGGTGCCCTATTTTTTTGTGTTCCTCATATCCTATAGGACCGAGTTGGCCCATCTCAACCCTTCAAGGGGACCCGCATCACCAACTCCCTCCACATGATCATCACGACCACTATCCTCATTGAAGTCCTTGAGGTCGAGGTTTGCTGGTGCTCCTACAACATCTTCTCCACTCAGCAACATCCCGTCGTTGCCATCATTCATGACCTCATCATCGCTGTCTTCACCTAAAAAGGCGAGACCCTCCAAAGTATTGGTGGTGCATTGAGTGCGGTCTCGACCTCATCGTCGACAACTATGGCGACGAAACAATATCTCTCTCCGTTGCTAGGCTGATGCACCCTTCTCTGGCGACCCTTTTGCCGCGCTACACTACCCTACACGCCTTTGTTTGGGAATTGTTTGAGGTTGCTGATAATGTTTGTATTCATGTCGGATACATGTTTGATAGTACCAGCGTTAGACTGATTGTGGACATTGTGTGAAGCAGAGAACACCAGTAGTTATGCTTGCACACTCCAATCTTGGAGTAGAACAGACAATCCAGACGCATCCTTGTTTGGGAACTATTTGGCTTTGTTTTTCATTTTTTTATTTTTATTAGATTTACCCCACTTGTAACAAGTTTGGTTTATATCACATATGCTCTAGCTTGATTGAGAGTGTTAAAGATTATATATTATTTCTTTATTTATGCTTAGATAGTAATTGGAGATTTATTCCTTATTACCTATTATTATTAGGTTGAACTTTAGTCATTATTATAGAGATTTTATGTAATCAATATTGATCTATTTGATCATATTGGCTCATTATAAATAATAATATTGTGTTCATCCAACACAAACTTTTACAATCATGATGAGTGTGCATTAGAAAGTAAGATTTGTCTAAAGCAAATAGACATTGGTCATACAATCAAGGGAAACCTGAGTGACATTCATGGGCCAAATGTTACGATTGATATGTGAATTGTAATTGCCTATTTGAAAGGGAACCTGATTTAACCCGTTAATTGGTAAGCATGTCTTGTCTCCCCATGTTACCTCAAAGGGGTGAGGGTGTGGTTCTAGCCTTAGTCATGAACATACTTATATTAGAAATAACACTCACGGAACTGCTTGTCAATGACTAACATACATGTAGTATCCCTTGTGTGAATACACATGTGAAAAGTGTAGGAGTAGGCTTTGTTGACCTAGAATCTGTTTCTTCTGATCTTTGTTGAGATCTTCAATTGTTGTTTTTAAATATCTCAATATATTTTCCCTTATTTTTGTTTTTAAAATATTTACAGTTTTCATAATTATTAGTCTAAGGATGAGTACAGTATCATTGCTGTTATTCAGGTTATGAGTGGGATATTGGACATTTTCATGGGGCTCAGCGACCTAGTGTGGACTGCTTTAGGAACACTTCATTTGGTCTGTCTCAGGAAGAGGTTGGGTCATTATCTGATGTCAGTGACCTAATGTGAACTTATTAAGGATTATGTGCTTTCGAAATAAGCCGAAACATGCCATCAAGTTTTACGACTTATTTATTTATTTATCTAAGTAATGCCGTAAAGTCTTGGTTTTCTTGCATTGAATTTTAACGTCGTTATTCACATGAAAAAAGAAACTTTTTTCATTTGTTAAATTTTTTATGAATGAGGCATTCTAGCTGTCAAATTTGATTTCGTATAAAGATTTTTTATCGTTTAGCTATGAACTTTGCCTAGATCATAGGTTGGGACTTGCAAATTACAAATTCTAAGATTTATCTCTCCATTATGGGTATTAATATGCTCCTCTTTGATATGCCCTTTAGATCACTGCTTCAGATCCTTTATCAAATGTGGATAAAGAAAAAGCAAACATACTGATGTATTGCACAGGTGGGATTCGCTGTGATGTATATTCTACAATACTAAGGTAAATTATTATTAGAAAATGTTAATGATTGACCTTGATATTTGGTTAAGAAACGAAAGTAAAAAGTATTTAATAAGAAGGGTGGGAGAGGAGAATGTAGGATGTCTCCCACCATGGGAAAGTGACATAGACTATTAGATGTATTAAAATTTAAATGAATGGATGAGATGGTTTCTTTTGTTTCTTTTTCCTTTTCTTCCTATCCCTCTCAGCTGAATTATTAGTATAACTAGGATCATTGGCTTAATATTTTGTATGATCATATCACATTATTACACTCCATACTCGTCTTATATTGGTTATTGCTTTTCTCTGGCTAAGCACTATAAACACTGGCTCCTTATACTCGTACACCAATCTGCCTATTCTCTTTTCCATTAATTAGGAAAAATGGATTCATGGAACTGAAGTCACGTACTCTTTCTCTCCCTTTTCATATTGTAAAGTTTGGTGCATTTCTTTGATGCCATGCAACAGGCAGCAGGGCTTTCAGAATCTGTATACCCTGAAGGGAGGTGTTTCTTACTATCTAAAGAATCAAGGTCCTGCAGAATGGGTAGGAAATTTATTTGTATTTGACTCCCGTCTGTCTCTCCCTCCTTCTGTTTACTATACTGGAGGCACAACTGAAGCCGAGTCAACTCCAGTTTCTGGAGATGATAAGTTTGCAAAATGCTATGTATGTAGTTTGGAAGTCAGTGAATTGAGACATAGGAACTGTGCAAATCTTGATTGTAATTTGCTTTTTCTGTAAGACTCCTTTCTCTGTGCATTTGTCTTCTTTTTAAGAAAATTATTTTTTGCATCTGGTGATTTTCATTATCTCAAACATTTTAGCATTTGTCTTGCAGATGCTGCAGAAAATGTGTCAAGGATCTAAGAGGTTGTTGTTGTTTGACGTGCACTACTGCTCCTCGGCTTAGACCTGTTTTAAATGGAATGCAGAGATACAAAAAATGGCACAACTATAGGGATATGGATTTGCTCGGGAAAATGAAAATGTCAACTTGAATGCATGCCCTTGTTAACCAACGGAAAACCTAGTTCCACCTACATTTTTGTTGCGTTCCAGCTGTGCATATCATATCTATTGGATCAGTGCAACTGTCAATAAATTTCCATGTGTTTAGCTATTTACAGAAAGTGAAGTACTCTTGAATTGATTATGTTTGCAATGCAGTGCATCCTCGCCTGGAAGTTTCAACTTGTGATATGTCGTACGCATTACGTCTTTCTAGAATAGAAAAAGTAAATTCAACTATGCACAATTTATGAAATTTCATCTAGTGTATGTTTTGGAAAACTTACGTCAATACTAGGATTCTAATCCTTGTATAAACTTGTAGTTAACTTCATTAGAAGACGTTATGATCTTACGTGTCACCTTTTATATATATAATATTTGCTCTTGGAGTATAGGGTTGGTCAATTTATTTATACAAAATCCAATTGAACTGTTAGAACTTGACCCAAGTTTTGGAGGTTTTTTGTTTGAACTATGCATACATTTTTGCAAATAAATTGCACTATACTAATTTTTGTGAACGCATGGCTATGAACTTGACTATTTTACGTTGACAATCAATTAAGTCTCTGTTTTAAATAAAATCAATTAAGTCTCTATTCTGTTATACATGACCATGCTATTTTCAATTAAATTAAAATTAGAAAACCCAAAAAAGATAGTTTTACTTACACATAAATTTCAGGGGTGGAGCACAAGCCCCAAAAAATTGTCATTCGTCTACAAGTTGCGCTGATGGTGTAGAAATTTATCAGAGTACCGCACCATGAGATGTAGTAAATTCGGACCGAAGCTCTTCCTCCGTGAATGAAGCAAGTAAAGATCATTGTGCACCGAAGCTTAATTTTCTTTTAGTCAGCTCACCCCAAAACATGGTTAATTATACCTATACAAAAATAATTAATTTTAGCATAAATTAAATAAATTATTTTGAAATTTTTTCGAATTATATTAATAATATTCCATTTTGACTATTATTTTTACTTCTCTTACGAAATTCAGGACATAAGTTGAGTAGTGTTACAAAACTCGAATGTATAGTGAAATTATGGGCAGTCTTCTATGGTCTTAAAATAGCTTTGGATGAGAATATTGCGGGTGATTATTGAATCAGGTGGAGGCTTTTTCTCCCAGTAACTATACATTTCTCTCTGTACTCCATATTATATTAAGTAACAAAAATACAATTTTAGAATGAGTAACCTGAACGCCTTCGAGGCCATGTCTGGATTGATTAGTCCGGAAAAGGAAAAGCAAGGTTGCAAGGAGGAGGAAATGGTTGGGCGTGCAGAAAGGGGTGTTGTTGCAAAGAGGGGGTGGTTGTTGGGGGTCGATGGTGAGGGGGAATGGAGGATGGAGTTCAAGGGGAAAGTGACGGGGGAGGACAAATTGTAGGGAGTGTTTAGAGGGAGACCAATTGCTCGGGATGGGGTTGGGTGGAGTGGAGTACTCATGCCATTTTCTCCGTTCACTCCAATAAGTTCTTTCTACTACCTATTCTTTTCTTTCCTCTTTCACTTTTTGCATCTTTCTTATTAGTTTTTCGATTTTGTTTTTTTTTCTTACTAAATAAGTTATTTCTCTTTTTTTTTCTGTGTTGTTGTTCATCTCCTCTATACTTTATTCTTCGTGATTCAGCTTTACATTTATTTTCTTTTAATACATTAGCTTTTTTTATAAGTTCGGATACCCCTATCTAAACTTGTAAAAAATTTTGAATTTTTTTTTTTACAAGTTTGGATATAACTCTCTGGACTTTTAAAAGATTTTGCAATTTTTTTTTACAAGTCTGGACATATAAAAAAATTTACAATTTTTTTTATAAGTTCGGATACCCCTGTCCGAACTAAGTCTGGACACCCCTGTTCAAACTAAGTCTGGACACCCCTGTCTGGACACTCTCCGGACACCCGTTTCCAGACCTGTAAAAAAAATTACAATTTTTTTTTCTTTTTCACAAGTCTGGACACTCCTGTCCGGACTTGTAAAAAAAAAATTACAAATTATTTATTATGATTAAACTTATTTTTTTACTTAAGATATTTAAGATTTTTCCTACCTTTATAAAGGTGTAGGAAGAAATTATGGAGATATAAAGAAAAATTCTCAAATTGAATAATTCAAATTTTGTTTTTTATAGATTTGAATTTCTTAATCTAGACATTCAAACTCACTTCGAAAAATCTGAGTCTATATCAAATCTTCCGGAATGATTCCATATTAGTAAAAAGATAAAATTAGAATTACTCAATCTACATTTATTAAAATTGCCTTGATGTATTCGAAATAGATAATCCCTATTTGACAAAATCCAAATTATTGTTTCTGTACCTGTTGAATGTTAAGTATAGTATCAGTGCGAACAAAGGTTTTTCATTTTGCATCACTAAAATTTTGAAAATATCTATATTGTAGTGTATTTTAAGTGTATTGCAGCTTTTATGTTTCACGTGTATTTTTTATAACTATATAGCGGATTTCATAATCTGTAACATCGTTATTAGGCAATTATGTAGTGACATAACTGTAGATCAATTAATTCATAATATATTATTAAACCAATGGTAAAGATCTGTAATTATATTGTTCACTATTAAAGATTTCATGATCAACATTCGAGAAAATAATTCAACGTTTAGGGATTTTCATGATCCATACTATAATAAAAATCTTTTTAAATTATGAAATGAGAAAAAAGGACTGTCTACGAGTGTAAAATCATTAACATTCAATTATAATATTTTATTTATAATAAATTTATTAATTTTATTATTTTAATATTTTAAAAATCATGTAAATAAAAAATGATGAAGAAACGTTTTTATAGCATAATCACTGCTTACTAAATAAACTTTTATAAAATATGTAATTATAAAATTTTACCAATTAAAACAAGGAAGCAGAACCGGTAACTTTGAAGCGGATATGCATGCTTTATGAACGCTTTTGAAACACTCAAATAAAACATTTGTCCTTCCCTAGTTTAAATATAACATCCATCTTCTCTAGAATTATCTTTTTTAGAGATTAATTAGTATATATCTAGTTAAAATGATTTTACATTTATATTTAATTATAATTTTTTTTATATAATTTAAAATATTAATTTATAAAATAAACAAATTTATTATCGGTGTAAAACTTTGCGGTAACACACAAATCCTTTTTTCTGCATTATGTGTTGATATTTATTTTTCCACCAAAAAAGCCAATTTTTTGCACTTCATGGGTATAAGAAATCTGCCATATAACACCTAATCTGTAACACCAGATCCTAAATTTCTTTGGATTCCTGTAACCATCCAGATTCCGAGTTTGGTAATTAACAAGATTTAAAGATTTCTTTTATCCTAAAATGAACTGGAAAATTAGAACAATGTATAAATATAAATTTTCGGCATAGAATTTACCTATATACGTGAAATTCATTATTGTTTGGTTCTCTTCTAGTTATAATTTTTTTTTATTCTGATAAACATATACCCAACTCAACTATTCTATCATTTTTTCTCTTTGAATGTGATTGAAAAAGTAGAAAAATTAGATTATTTTAATAATTGATTATATGTGTAATTAATTATTTATAATTGATTATAAATTTGCTTAAAAGTGGTTTAAAAAATAATTATCCTTTTTTAGTGAAACAAAAAATAGCTTTCATAATATAAAAGAGTGTGAAAATAACCCAAAAGAAAAATTAAGTTGTTGAAGAATATTCATAATTACAAATTTAATTTAGCTTTTTAAAAACAACTTATTTTTTAAAGAAAAGATTTTCTAAATTTAAGTTAGTTTCCAAACGTGTGTAACTTATTTCTCAAGCTTTTAATCTAAAAATAAATTACAATCTATATTAAAAACTTCTTCCAAACATGCTATTAGAATTGTGATCGCTATTTTGAAAACTTTGGAAGCATGTAAAAAACTGTTTTATTATTACCGGTGAAAACACCGCATATTCGTATTTCTATATTTAATATATTGTAATAATTTTAAGGTTTTAATTTAATATGTTTTGTAATAATATGATAGAATATAAATAATTCAGTGTATCATTTTGCGTGTAATAATTTTAGTTTAATATGATTTTAAATATATTTTTTTAATTTTGTACTTCTTTGTTTAGGATAACATAATAGAAACATGTTATATCATCAACAAATATGACAGATTTATATTGAATTTGAGAAAACTGGGAAATGAAAGAGTTTGAATAAAATTCAAAATGTTGTGTTTGTGCATATGTAATATTAATAATCAAAGGTATACATGTATTATCGGTCAAGATGTCCATTTATTAATATCGTAAAACCTATATTTGTGAGAGTGAGAGAAGTAATAAAATGTTTAGAAGGATAAAGTAGTCATAAAATGTGGATACGAAAAAACTCGATTCCCATTATATAATGTCATATAAAATATAATACTATAGATTATTGATTTGATTATACTTATTATAAATAGTAGGATAATTATGTATATTTGATATGAATGTTTTAAAATAATTTTCTTTTAAATTATAAAGTTGATCTAGTGACAAAATTTTCATTTGGTAAGGAGAGGTTGTGGATTCAAAACCCTCATTTCACAAATTAGTTTATTTTTTAATTTTCAAATATATATATATATATATACATATATATATATATATATATATATATATATAATCAAAAGGGGAATTGTCTTTATTAATAGTATAGAAATATAATATAATAAGATATAATATTATAAATTATTGATTATGCATATAGATTATGGATAGTAGGATAATTATGTATGTTGGATATGAATGATTTAAAGTAATTTTTTTAAGGTTATAAGGTTGATTTAGTGACAAAATTTACATATGGGGAGAGAGAAGTTGTGGGTTTGACTCATTCCTTTGACAAATTAGTTTATTTTTTAATTTTCAGACAGCTATAAGGGTTGAATATGTATTTTGAAAAGGAGAATTTCTTTTATTAATAGTATACATGATATAATATAAAATATAATACTATATATTATTGATTATCATATAGATTATAGATAGTAAGACAATTATCTATGTTTGATATGAATGATTTAAAGTAATTATTTTTTCAAGTTTATAAGGTAGATCTAGTAACAAGGTTTACATTTGGGGAGGAATAGGTTGTGAGTTTGAATAATTCATTTTGACAAATTAGTTTAATTTTTAAATAAGTATAAGGATAGAATAGTTATTTTGAAAAGTGAATATCAAAACGAGAATTACTTTTATTAGTAATATAGATTATTAAAAAAATGTTTAAAGTAAATGTGACAAAATAAGGAGTATTTATAAAATTGAATGGTTGTGGTGCTCTTAACTATACCATGCAGTATTTGCTTCAAAGTTACAAGATTTGCTTCATTAAAACAACTAACTTGTTTTCCTACATAGAGAAACCTACACCATGTCACCATGAAATTCTTGTAGACCAAGAAAACTAGCACACACCATCGTGGATACAACATATGGGAGAAAATGTTCGAAACAAAAAGCTCATAAGGTTGTTCAATAATAGTGCAATAGGAAAATAGGAAAAAGAGATAACAGAAACTTTATAAAGTGACAAGAACAAAATAATATTTTCCATTAATAGATTATGCAAAAAGTAAAATGAGAGTGTAAAAAGAAAAAAAAAACCCAAAACTTGAATGTTGATAAACATGATCAACATGTAGTCAATCCTAATTTTAATTAAGCATATAAAATATAATGTACATAAATCGTGAAGACTTCGTCTATTTGGCCAAAACAGCAAAAACTGAAGGTCCCGTTTGGGTGGTTTTTGGTTTTCAAAATTTATACAATCAAAAACTAATTTTAGTTAATATTTCAAAATTTAAAATATTATTTTTAAATCTTAATTATACTAGAATTTTTTTTCTCCTTAGAAACCAATAATTTACAATCATTAATTATAGTTGGAGGTAGCAGGTTGGAGGTAAAGGTTGAAGGTGACACATGGTAACTAGTGGTCGGAAGTGACATTTGTGATTGACTTTTGATAATCTGGATTTGATTTTTGATAAATCTGAATTACCTATTCCAGAACACCCCATCCTAAATTTAATGCATCTTGAACAGGTAATCTAGATTTGGCTTTTTATAAATCTGGATTGGCTATTTCAAAGGTATCAAAATTAGCACGGGGTGCTTCAAAATAGGTAATTCAGTTTTGTCAAAAGATAAATTTGAGTTACTTATTCTGAAGTATCCCTACCCCTGTTACATATATTACATTAAGGACAATATGGAAACTTATAAAATATAGAGGTGCAGAAAGAAAAACATAAGATGTAAGGAGTAAAAGCTAGTAAACTAACCCACTATATCTATGACCCTCTCTTTTTCTGTCACCCAAACAAACCAATAAGAAAATAAAGATTACGGTTAAATATTTCAATCAAATATAGTTTTTATCTTTTACTTTCTATATTTTTTCAATCATTTTTCATTATTAGTGTTGTCCACGAAGTTCTAGTTTTTAACTATCTAACAATAATTTTTTTTTATAATTATAAATGTACAAAATATACACATATAATATGTATGAGTTTAACACATTAAATTTTCAAATGTTATAATGTTATTTTGTTAACAAACATTAACACAGTTAAATGTCTTTTATTAATTCATGATACTAATGAAAGTGTTATGTATCAAGTCCATATTCTAAAGTTGCTAACTTAACATCTATTACCTTTTTTCAAAAGAATTTATTTTCAGGAACCAAAATAAAAAAATAAATAAAAGGTAGAGTGTCAAAACCAAATTAATTTTATTTTATAAGTACCAAAAATTAAATAAAAATTTAAATTAAATATTGTTTAAGTTGCTTAATTTATTTAGTAGATTTAATTTTATCTCTTATTTTTTTAATATAGGTTCAATTTAATTTAGTTTGATTGTTTTCCAGGAAAACTTAGAAAATTATTTTAAGAATACAAGGTAAGCACTCAAACTAAATTATTCTAGTGGAGAAGAGAGTTACAAAAAGTATGTCAACTTTTTAATTTAACTCTCTTTTCCACTGGTTCAATTTTAGAAGGTAAACACATCGAGTTTCCTTATCCCTTCCATCACCTTTGCCTCTGTCTTTCACGCATCTTTCACTATATTATTCTATTTTTCTAAATTGGAAAATTGGAGAGTGTTTGGACATGTTTTCTCAATTTTCTATTCTTTTCTAAGAAATAGAAAATTAGAAAAACTTCTTAGAAAACTGAAAAATAAAACTAGAAAAATTTTCTCCAACTAAACACACCCTAAGGGATCTCATTTAGTGCATTAGTTATTAAAAATTAATGATTTAAGGATAAAGCTATTTCATAAACCGATAAAGTTTCTCTAATGACTTTATTGTCAAAACTATATTAATTAACAACTCTTGAAAGATTCTAGCCAATGGTCTTAGCTATTTGACAAAGGAAGTGGTAAAAAGAAACTCGTTCTCTATTTTCAAGATGAGGGAAGAAAGAGTTTATGTCAATTTGGTTCAATATGTAGATACTATCCTTTTCATATGTAAGACATCGTTTTCTAATGTGGTTTCAATAAAGACGATGTTTCAATCTTTTGAACTTGTGGTAGAGCTCAAAGTAATTTTCTTGAAAAGTTATTTTGTCTCTATTAGAGTGGAAAAGGTAGTTACAAAAAGTATGCAAACTTTTTAATTTTCCTTTTAGGTACCTAGGTATTTTTATAGGTGCAAACCCTAGGCTAGCTTCCACTTGGCAATCGATTATTGAGAAATTTACTAGGAAGTTGGTTGGTTGGGAAAACCAAGTGCTTTCTTTTGGGGGAAAATGTATTTGATTAACTTGGTCCTTAGGTCTTTACCTTTTTTCTACCTCTCTTCTTTAAATTATTTATGTTGGTTGGTAAAAAAATTATTAGTTTACAAAGGAATTTCTTATGGGGGAGCAAGCATGAGAAGTCATAGATTTCATGGTGTTATTTCTAGAGACCTTCCTAAGATTATTTATGAATACCCTTCATGAAGACTTTTCTCGAAGACCTTTTCCGAGATCATTTCCAAAGATCTAGAGATCCTTGTTGAAAACCTTTTCCATAGACTCTTCTTGTGACTTTTTCGAGTGTTTTTCTCTTAGTTCTTCGTTTCATGGTGTGCTTCTCGTTTGTATTAGGATATGCTTTATTTACAAGTTAATAGTATTTGTCGTCACTGCAGACCTTCATTGGTTGTCGCCAAGCCATGTTTATTCGACACAACCATGTGATTGGAACTGCCTTTCATTTTTATGTTTATTAGATTTATTTGATTTACCACATCTATAACAAACTTGGTTCATATCATACATATGTTCTAGCTTGAAGGAGATTGTTAAGATTAAATATTATTTTCTTATTTATGATTGGATAGTAATTGAAGATTTACTCCTTATAATCTATCATTAGATTGATCATTAGTTATTGTTAGAGAAATGCTATATAATCAATAATATTGATTCTATTTGATTATATATTGACTCATTGTATAAATAAAGACATTGTATGATCATCCAACACACATTGACACATATATAGTTAGTTGAGAGAAAGTGTGTCAACCAAAAGACAATAGGGTTGGTCATAAAAACATTTTTCCATTCAATGAAGCATTGCTTGGTAAGTGGAAGTAGGAGATGTTTGAGAAAAGGAAGGGTTTTTTGGAAGGACATATTGAACTCTAAATAAAAGGGTGGATGGTTCTTTTAGGAGAGGAAGCACAAAATTCATCATCAATTTGATGGAGAGATCTAAGAAAGGTATGTGGAAGTCAAAGTAACTTAAAATGATTTGATAAGAATGTGGAGTGGAAAAGGGGGGAGAGAGATAAAATTATATTTTGGAAGATGAGTGGATAGAAGGAAAATCATTTCAAACCCAGTTTCAAGAATGTACATGAACACAAATGTAAGGAATGAAGTGATAAAAAAATATAGGAGAGTGGAAAAACAAGAGATAGGAATGAAATCTTGTGTGGAGGAGGGAGTTGCTTGCATGGGAAAGGAATGTTTTGGAGGAATTTATTGAGGTTGTAGAGAGGGAAGCATGTAGTCATGGAGGGGAGGACCAATTGTGTTATGTAAAAGAGGGATCCAGTCATTATTTGACAAACTTTACAAGGAAATATTTGATCTCTTGTTCTCCAATCATTTAAGTGAAATCCTAACTCTTGTGTGGAACAGGAAAGTTCCACCCAAGGTTAGCCTTTTTGTTTGGAGGACTTTACCATACAAACTGCTATCTATGGATAATTGGAAGGCTAAGGAATCATATTCAAGGAAGAATAGTTGCTCTGCATGTTTTATGAAGAGATGGAAAAAATTGAAATATGTATTATTCTTTTGAACTCTTTCAAGCAAATATGAAATTATTTTCTTCACAAAATGTCTCTTTTGAGCAAACTCCCAAATAAAGTTGAACAACAATTCGTGCAACATAACATTAATTGGGGAACAAACAAAACACACAACAAATGGAAAATGTTGTGGTTTGCTACTACCTGGGTAATCTGGAGCAAGAGGAATAATTTAAGATTACAATATCAAACTGTATTTGGATAAGGCAATTCAACAAGAGTTCTTGCATAGTTGGCCTTTGCTCATTGTCCATGAAAAGAATTTTGCATATTTAAGTGTACAATAAAACTTTAACTTTCAAGCTTGCCTTCATAATGGATGAAAGAACATTTTATGATACACACTTTGTATCATTTTTAGTCTTTCTAACTCTTTAATTGTTTCCTGATTTTCTGTTTTAGTTCATTTTCATATTTGGGCATTTTTTTATATATTTTTTCTTATTTTGCAGGTTAGTAGACTTCATTGGATTAAACTTTGCATTGAGCTAGTTATTTTTCGCATTTTTTGTATTAGAAATTACAATGTGATCCAATTCAATTGAATTACCTGTAAGTGTTGATATAATTTTTCATGATTTTAGAATTATGGTTACAAAAGTGTATTGTTAAGAATCTCATAATGATGTTTTCTTTCTATGTTTATCATCTGAGTCAGTTCTTGTCCTTTGAAATTCTTGTTTTTTATTCTACGAATTCAAGACCTCCTATTATCTAATTGATTGATAAAATCTAAACCATATGTGATTTGTATCTCTAAAAAATTACCTAGACTATGCGCTATATTGCAAAATTGGAGAAATCTAGTTTTGTTTGATATTGATATCACAAATCAATAACAATAAAGGTCCACAATTAACTTGAATAGGAAAGGTAGTAATGCCGGGCCTTTACTGCTTTGGATTTTAGGAAAATTAAATTATGAAATACGTCGGAGTTCAGTCAATTTCATGTTAGGGGTCAGTATTTGTCCCGTTGCAAAGATCACAAACATGTGAAAAATTTGATAGAAGCTTGAAGTGTGTCTTGATGTCTCGATAGGTGAACTATTACGACCACAAAGATCACATACTCGTGAAAAATCTCATAAAGTGTGTGCAGTGAGTACTGATACCCTTTATAGGTGATCTAGTCCAGTCACATAAATAACAAATTTGAGGGAAGTTTCATCGAGGTATTAGGAGTGTTTTGATCCCTTTGCAGGTTAACTATTCTCGTTGCTAAGATCCCAAAGCTATGGAAAATCCCTTAGTGATGTCGGGTGCATCCTGATGTCTCCGTAGATGATATAGTATAGCTGCAAAATTACAATATTGTGGGAAATCTTATAAAGGTGTATGGCGCGTCATAATATCTTCGCTGGTAAATAACACATAAAGTAAGGATTTCCTCTGTGGGACGTCTTTATCTATTCATAGGTGATATAATCCATTTAGTTTGACATGATTTATTCATTCCAAGATGTGTTTCCGAACATGGTATGGTAAATTTTTATGCCAAATTTCTTATTTAACATGGAAGCCACATTTCACAGCTTTTCAATTGATGCAAAAATACATGTCTAACACTTGTGACAAAAAACGCATTCAATGGTATGTAATGCTCCTCGTATTTAGGGTTTGTAAAAAGTAGAAACTAAAAATACAATAAATTTTCATAATTTCTAAAAAATAATATTGAGATTTTTTATTTTACCCTTTTCACTTTTACTCTACTGTAACTAGATAATAGTTTTCTTCATTTTACTTTCTTTATAAATGTGTAAATTAATTAAAAGTTAGATGGAAAGTGCAAGTATACTCCTCCTCCTATGTTGAAGAAAGAAAACCTAATTTATGCTTACTAATTAAGTTAACATCATTTGTGTGTAAAATAAAATTAACATAATTTAATTTAATTTTACTGTACAGAAATAATTCCTTACTTCAGTTATTTTAATTTAAGATTATATCTACCTACAACATGACACAAATTATTCTTAAAAATGAGTAAAAATAAATTTTAATTATATAAACTCAAGCTCGCAAAGATAAATTCTATAAATAAAAAGGGAAATATTTGAGGGTATTAATATTTTTATTTTTTAACTAATTAAATTGTAGATTTTATTCAAGTCATTTTTTAATAAATTAAAATAAATTTTATTTATTTATTTATTACAGTAAAATAATTTTATTTTAAAAATTTATTTATATAATTTATTTTAAATAATTTTATAAAATTATTTTATTATAGATCCTAAACATATTTACTTATGTATAAATAAAAAAAATAAAATTATTTTAATTTATTAAAAAATAAATTGAATAAAATTTACAATTAGTTAAAAAAAAATATCAATACTTTTAAACTTAAAAAAGTGACCATAAAAATTGCTAAACCCTAAACCCATAAACTAATATACTAGTATTCTCCCTAACACTTTGACCTGTAGAGTAACCTGAGCGTTGCGACCACTTGTGTCACACCTGTTGATAGGTCGTTCATCTTCACCGCGCAACGGGTCAGATCGGTGTCGCGGCAACCTCCGTGCGTGACGCTATCCCATCCACCGCAGCGACCACCTCAGATCCTTCATCAACGATGGGATACGCAAGCAGCTTCGAATACTCTCTGTGCACTGCAATGGATTCAGGCGTGCAGGGTTGCATATTAGCCACTTTAATTCTCCACGATGAAGAAATCCCAGTCACTTCCGAGAAGATCAACGCTTTGTTGAAGTCCGCCAAGGTCTCTGCCAAGTCCTACTGGCCCAACCTCTTTGCCAAGCTTGCCCAGAATCAGAACATTATTTAAGACCTCATTTTGAACGTCGGCGGCATTGGTGCCTCGGCTGTTGGTGCTGCTGCACCAGCCGCTGAAGAAAAGAAGGAAGAAAGTGACGGTGACATGGGATTTGGCTTGTTTGATTAGACCTTTTTTAGTGGAATTTACTCTTAAGGGACTACAATGAGGCCAAAAATTACATCGAAGATATCAAGGATATATGTGATGATTTTGAAGGTCTCTACCAGCGCAATGTTGTTGCTAACACGGATGAATTTTTATGACTTCTTTACTTTCATGGTATACTTCACCTTGGTCAACTTGGTGTTGCTTCGTTATATAAATAGAAGATATGGAACTACAATGGGGAGTTCGTCAACAATAGCTCAGCATTTATCAATGAATCTTGGGTGTTTAAGGAAGATTGCATCAGAGACGAAACACATGCGAGCTCCAGAAAGAAATCTCAATTGTGTTGTGGATATGATCAAAGCACTCGAAGATCTATGCGAGCTCCACCTGAAGATCTAATTAAATTTCTAGACAATGGTGTTGCAGAACATAGTAACTGTCTCATTGAGCCATCTGTACTCCATGGTGCTTGAATTTCCCTTTTTAAATTGATGTTTGGCAACTGATTATTGCACTTGAAGTTGGGACCAGTTACTGCAGTCATGCAATTTTCAACTCTTTCCTTTCTTATGTGCGACAAGAATGTTATCACCCAACTTGCACTAGTTTAAATGTAGCAGTTCTTTTTCTTCTGCTATTGGGTGCTTCATTCTTGTCAATTGATCGTCAAACCTTCGAAGATGTAAATCAGTAAAATGACAAAGGTCCAAAACTTTTCAAAGTACATGCAGCAAGGAGTGCCTTCCATACTATTGCATCAGGTTTCACATCCATTTGATTCAGTATTTCTTTTGCTTCGTCCAGTTTTCCCAAGCGTCCAAAAAGGTCAATTATGCAGGCATCGTGTTTAGGACCAGGTTTTATTCCATAAATCTTTTCATTTGTTGAAAATATGTGCGATCTTCATCCACAAGACCAGTAACTATGACTACAAGCAAATAATAATCCTATAAATGTGATAAAATCTGTTTTTTTGCCACTTGAAAGCATAGCATCGTAGAATCGTAAGGACTCTCTTCCCTTACCATTCTGTGCATAGCCAACGATAACAGCTGTCCGAGTAATTACACCCCGAACGTGCATTGAAACAAAAATTGCATCTAGGCATTCGCATTTTGCATACATACTTACAAGAGCATTATCCACTGACAGTGATGATCTTAGTCTTGATTTAATAAAATCTGAATGCACTTGTTTACCAAATTCTAGAAGAGTTAGTTCTGCATAGGCACTTAAAATGCTTGCAAAAATAAATTGGTTTGGACGTACCCCTGCAATTCTCATGTCACAAAATTTTTAAGATTCCTTGTGGGAGATATTTTGTGCATAACCTGTGACAAGGGAGGTCCATGAGATGACATCATCTTTTCAAACAGCATATGCACAATTCAAGTTCCCAGTTTTGGCATACATATTGCTTACAAGCTTATAGTTCTCAAATCCAGTTTTGATTACCATACAGTGAACAGATTTCGCATTTATACTACCTATTATGCAACAATCATCAATCATGAAACGGCATTTTTGCTCCTAAAATGTCACAATTCTATTATCCAATTCAATTACCTAGAGAGAATAATAATACTTTCAAAGATCAAGGAGCTGTGATGGAACTTTGCGTGATTCAAAAAACAACGAAGTAAGGATACCCTCCCAGCAAAACAGCTCAAGCAAGACAGTACCTTGACAAAATCAAACCAATAAGGATACCTTCCTAGTTGAACAATTCGGACAAGATAGTACTTTAGACAAAATCAAACAAGTAAGGATACCTTTCCGGTCGAACAACCCGAACAAGGAAGTACCTTAGACAAAATCAAACCGGCAAGGATACCCTCTCGGCTGAACAACCCTGGTAAGACAGTACTTTAGACAAAATCAAACAAGTAAGGATACCCTCTCGGCCTGGGTAAGAGAGTACCTTAGACAAAATCAAACAAGCAAGGATACCCTCCAGACCGAACAACCCAGATAAGGCAGTACCTTAGGCAAAAATCAAAATGCAAAGATATATACCGAATCAAACCTACCCTAAGATCGGACCTACCAACAGTGCATTTATCCTGACAACCTAAGTTGTTGCATTGCTAATAACGTTTTCGTTGCTTCGCCCCTTGACGCGGGAGAGGTTGTGTACCGAATGTACCCCGGGCTGAGTCTACCACTTACCGAGTCTACCTCCTTAACACTAATAACGTCTTCGTAGCTTCGTTCCTTGATGTTGGAGAGGTTGTGTACCTAAAGGAATCCCCTACCTTAGGTCGAATTTCCATTCAAGGTCATGTCTACCCTCAACATGATCCGATAAAGATAAATCAAGATAAACCTCTAATTATGCAGACGCAAGCCCAGAAAGGTAAAACTCTATAAATAGAAGATAACAAGTATATGTTGAAAAAACTCACTAATATACTACTATTCTCACACAGAACAACATCTTTTGCATGACCTAAGATCGAACTCACACTTACTTGAGCATTGGAGTAATATTGCAGGTACCCACCTATGCCCACTAGACCTGTCGATCGGATCAAAAGCCAATGAAATATTCTCGTCCAGTTATACCTTACCAATTTGTGTAGGTACATGTACTATTCTTATTTTTTCATTTTGAAAGAATATTTTCTTTTAAATATCATTTGTTGAAATTTAATATTAAGATATATAAAAGAGATATTAGAAATAAAACCTCAATTAAATTAGGATATTTCGTAAATTTTCTTATTAATTAAGTTATGAGATTTCTTATATTTAATAAACACTTAAGAATTTTTTTTTATATATTTAAAACCAAAAGGATAATTGATAAAAAAAAATAACATTGTAATAATTTCAGATCAGAGTATTAACTTATTGTTGGATTAAAAAAAAACTTATTGTTCGTAAATAGTATACAAACTATAATAAATTTGTTCACAAGTAGTTCATCTAAAAGCATAGGATACGAATTATCAAATTCAAACATGAAGTTGATATGCATTTAAGATAGGAAATGCATTTAATATTAGAATAGGGATGATTTTTTTTTTTGACAGAATTATAATAGGGAGGGGTGATTAACAAGTACAACCGGAGCAACTTAATACTTGAACTTGGGCCTCTTGACAATCATGACCGAACAATGAGCATGACGAGCACAGTGGTCACTCACACTTCCTAAAACCGCTCTGCAATTATTTATGAATAATTATGGCCGTATGTTAATTAAATAAATAAAAAACTTATTGTGGATACCTTTTGATAGCTCCGTAGCCGTGGCTACCCAAAACCAATACGGATGCCTGGTGTCTCTCTACAGCATCACACAGCACATTCCTTGCATCACCTTGGACCACGTCCACTAGCACCTCGATAACCTACAACTCAATAAACCAAAGTGTTACAAACAACAGATTAATGTTTTTTTTGGTAAGTAATAGATGATTTTGTTCATGGCACCAGAGGTGCAACAGATAAACAACACAGTCAGCAAAAGTACAAAGCCACCCTATGGTTATCAAATATTAACTCACAATGCTAAAGCCAAAACAAAAAGAAAACAGCAACACACTAGTAACTGTGATGACAGTGACACAGAATTACATACATAAAAACGGGGAGCCAGCAACAATAAGACTTATACTAAACAGCAGATTAATGTTAAAAGCCAGCAGCATGTGAAGTACCGATTTACTGGCACAAATTTGCTTTGCTTTTTCTGCAATTTGATCAGCTTTGAGTTTGAGCTGCACCTCCACGGCAGGAAAAATTTCAGAGCCTAAGGCCCCTGTATCAACAAAATTTTAATTAGTACACTAAGAAAGAATTAAAGAAAGAACAATATAGCAATAGCAATACTAGTACGTACCAGGTCCTGCCATGCTGACGGCCGGGGGAGAAGAGGGTTTGGCATTGACAATAACAAGATTGAAAGGAGCGTTTGCACCAAAAGGGGTGAAGAAATGGTCTAGGGTCCACTCCAAGGCATAGTTGCTATGCTCATGCTCATCCATCGCTAACACCATTACTCGCTTTTCTCCACAACTCGCCATTTATTTTCTCAAACGCAAATATCGTTTCTCTCTTTATATTATGATAAATCACAACTTGCTTTTCAATTTAACTATTTTCCTTTGTGCTTTTTATAACGCTTATCAATTAATTCTTCCTCACCATTAATTTATTTATTTATTTAATTAATAATATTAAATTTATGATATTATTATTATTTCAAAACTAATATATTTCAGAGATGGAAAACAAAAAATATGTAAATAATTTGAAATACGTATTTATTATTTTGAAAGTGTTTTAAAGACCTAAACATATTTTACTCTAACATTATGCATATAACAATTAATGTATAATTAAAAATAATTAACATGAATTAAAATAATTATATATATTTTAAATATGCTCAATATTAACCAATAGATTTACTGCAGTAATATTATGTATTTATTCCACGAATACTAAAATTTAAATCCTAATTTTTCTCTGAATAATTTAAATTCTAAATTATTATCTTAAAAATATTTCGTATAAAACTAACTGGCTTATTTGGTAGCCTAAATAGTAATGTTTTTAAAATTGAATTAGTGATGAAATGGGTAAATACATTTATTTAATCATTGTTGAATTAGGGGTTGAATTGGTTTTATTATAATAATTTTTGTTTATTTTTATGTAATATAATAATTACACTAAACAATATTAAAAAAATCATGATCATAATATTAAAATATAAAGTACCATAAATCATTAAGTCCTACATTCATAAGTCATAACCTATAAAATTAGATTAAGATTTTAATTTTATTAAATATACCTTTATATTGTTACGTTAATCTTATTTTTTATTAAGTTTTTAATTAAAAAATTGATTTATAAGAAAAATAGGTGTATTTAGTAAAAACTAAAAATTTCAAAAAACTTATCAACTAATTAAACTGTCGATTTTTATAAATTTTACCAATAGTCAATTTTACAATTAGCAGATCAATTGAGTAAATTTAAAAAATATGTTTAATAAGAAAATATTCAAAAAAATTTTAGGAGCAACTATTTAAATAATTGAGCACATAGAAAATTATTATGAGGGAATTTGACAATATCTTTTTTAAATATGCAATTATTTTAGTAAATTACACAAATCTCTTATACTCTTATTACACCTTAAACTTACATAAATTTCTCTTAATTTTTCACTTTTGCTATATGAATTCTTAAGATTTTATTTTATTACACTCATCCTCTGTCTTAGACTAGAGATAATACTACACAAATTTTTGTAGAACTAAAAATAATATAAAAAAATAAAATAATAATAGATATGATAAACACATATTAAAAGAGATATGTGTAATTTAGTTTACTTTTTCATTATTATATATATATATATATATACTTCGTACAAATTTCATATCAGACATTGATGAGTTAATTTAGCTAAAAAAATAATCAGAATTGGCTTTTGGTATTCTAGAGGGAAGATATTATTATTGTCATTATTATTTAATTGCTTATTAATTATGTTTAGGGGGGAAGATATTCCTCTTGTAGTGTGACCTAAAATCCAATCGAATCATTATTCCCCTCTCTCTATTAATATGATAGTAAAAACCAGTTGGTCTTATATGATTCCATACGGACAGACAAGGATAACACTTGATTACATGTTTAAATAATAATTAACCATGATATATCGTATTTGATTATTATTTAACTTATCATTTGATTTTTTTTTATTATTTATACTAATGTTTTGGTAATATGAAATGATGAGAATTCTAATTTTATTTTATATATATATTTGTCTGGTTTCAAGATTGGGGTCATAAATTCATCATAATGAATAAGAAATTAATAGTAAAAAAAATAATCTACTCTAAAATGATATGTTAATTATACATATAAAATAATTTATTTTTATCCTATGTAATTTAAAATTTTCTTCCACAAATGAAATAAATTATTTTTTTTATTAAAACTTTCCTCGCTATACATACAATTGACTTCCCTTAAAAGCATTTACAGGAGGGAGATTTTTTTTTGTTTTACTTTTATATAAGAATCTTAAATTGAGAATGTTGATTGGACATGTTTACTATCTATTTTTTAAAATATATTTATCGGGACAAATGTCTTCCCGAGATTTTTCAGTCAAGGTTTTTTATAAAATGATTCTCAAAGGAAGTGAGAATTTAAGTTTATCAAATTAAAAAATATTACATTAAAAATATTATGTTATTTTTATTAACATATTTATGAGGTAAAAAAATTAAATTTATGAATAAAAGTATTACGTTACTCTTATTAAAGAGATAAATAATTAAGTTTTTCAAAAAATTATTCAGTTTTCCAAAATTATTTATAACCAAGGAAACAAAATTTATCTGGTTAGGAATTAAAAATTTCTAAAATCAAGACATGCTAAAATATTGACTTATATTCTATGTTAACAAGTAGGTCTCGACGAGACAGTAAAAAATAATTCGTAAATCAGAAGAGTCACCACCAATATTTATTAACAAAAATATCAGAAAAACTTTAAAATAAATATGATCTGTGAAACCAAATATTTTGAGTTCGGGAATCGATTACGTGTAGAGAAGGTATTAGCATCTCCAATGTCCGTCGTGAAGACGATTAACTCTAATTAAACATGCAAAATTAAACAACTTACAAGAAAACTTAGTTCACCCCTTAAAACACGAAGACTATTTCTATTTATTGATTTTGACGTTTTTATCAAGAATTTTATTATTGAGAAAAAATTATTTTGTGAAAAAACATTATTATTTTTCTTTTTTTTATGTTTTTGGGCTCAACAGAGAGAGTTTTTGCTCCTACATATTTTCAAGAGCATTTGAAATCAGATTTCATGTACAAAGAAAATGTTTATGTTAATATTTTTAATTTTGATTTTTGGTTTTGAGATTTAGGATTTTTGAACTGTTACAGCTCCTACATCCTAAAATTTAAAATTGACAGGGGTGTACACCTAAATAATCTTTTTCCACATTTTTCTTTTTGGATTATTTTTATTTTTTTAGAAATAATTTTGATTGGTAATTTATTTTTTAGAGATGAGGTTTAAGACAAAAAGTTGTCACAATTTATATCTTAAAACCTTAGGATTAAAGAGATGTCACATCTAATAAATCCATTTATCCATAAGTATTATGTTCAGATAGAAAATGACATGTTTGACTGTGTAGAAATAAATAGAAGACAAAACCATAGTATGATATTTCAAGATGATGAAACAAAATGAGAATGATTTAAATAAAAGAAATGATTTCAAACTCATAAAGAGTGTGACACAATCAATATTGAGGGAAGAATATGTATTCGGTGCAGCAACGAGTGTTGGTTCCTCAGTGTATGTTCATAGTGGTGAACACGGAAAAACTGTGTTGTTTAGAGCAGAAAAGGAAAGGCAAGAAGGAGGAGAGATTGCAAAAAAAGGCTCCTAGAAAGACCTCAAGGAAAGCTCCAAGGATGGGTCCAAGAAAGGCCTCAAGAAAATCCCAAGAAAGCTCAAGTAAGGCTCTCTTAAAAGCTCTTTAAAACTCTCTTAAAAGCTCTCCCTAAAAGCTCTTCCCAAAAGCTTCTGAAAAGCTTAAGAAAGTTGAAGAAAGACTCTCTACCCCAAAAAAACCCTCTAAAAACTCTCTATAACCTCCCCCAAACTCCTCTAAAACTCCCTCCTCGAAATCAATTCCTGCCCCCTATTTATAGTCAAAATTTGGGCCTCGTCACTGAGCGGACATTTATTCATTAAGCAAAAATAGCCTTTGTAGGGTTTTGCTAAGCAAACTCTAAAAAATTTCTAGCTTATTCTTAGGGCCTCGCTTAACAAAAATGGATTCGCTAAATGACTTCTAAAGTTAGATTCCCCTCCTGGCTTAGCAAATTTTGACCAAACTAGCGACTCCTTTTGGTTCAATGGTATTGCTGTTGATGTTTGACCTGTTGCCCTGTAATTCGCATGAAACAACACCTTCTTTTGGTCCATTGGCATTGTTGATTGAGGTTTGGGTTGTTGCCCTGCAATTCACATGAAACAACGCCTTCTTTTGGTCCATTCACATCGTTGTTGATGTTTGGGTTGTTTCCTTACAATTCACATGAAATAGTGTTGGGATTTGTTCCTTAGGATCATATAATTCCTTTTTGTTCCTTGCTTTTTACTCTTTTCAAGGAAAGATTTGACACAATAAATTATGAGTTAAATGTACAATTTAACATTCGAAAACAATTTTATTTACCAACTAACTTTAGATAAAGTTGGGTTATAAAAAATGTTCTCTTTAATTTTCTGTTATGATAAGTGCCATAAGGATATAGATTTTTGTATAAAAAGGACACTTATCACAACCCCATACTTTTATACAATTTTCTTGTTCTATTAATCCTTTTTGGGTTAAAAGTCTTATCGGAACAAATTGAGCATCTACATACATAGCCTATTAACACTTCCAACACCAAATTTACTTATCACAACCCAGTTAAACAAACCAAAAGTTATACATATCAATCATTGAAAGAGAAAGTCACTTCCTTGAATTTTGCTTTGATTCACTTCCAAGTTCTATGCTTGAATTTTGCTTTGATTCACTTCCAAGTTCTATGCTTAGTGATTTCAAGCATTACAAGTTGTGAAGTTTAATTTTAAAACTATTTGACGAGCGAAAGAGAAATTGAGGTGTACGACATCTAATTTTGTCCTATTTTTTATATATATTTTCACTTTTCAGCTTAAAATAAGGTTTTTTAGTTTTAAATTCTCAATACACAAAATGAAAAAGGAAGAGCAAATACATATAAGATGAAGAATTAAAAAATATAAAAGCAAACAATACAATAATAAATAATACTAAAATAAAGACACAGAGCAACTTGTTCTGCAAAATACAAGTTGACATGCTCTGTTACTTTGCTCCATCTGCTTTAAATGAGAGCGAATTTAGGCTTCCTCGCCGCCCATTACGACTGTCACAATCCTTTGTAAATGCGGTCATTCATCATTACTCCTTCACCGTGAAGAAAAGTGATACCTACAAATGAAAAGTGATACCTACAAATGAGAAGGAGGGATCGCAGACAAAAAACAAATCCCTCTGGGGGTGGCATATCAATCTCAGAAAAGAAAAACAGAGGGCAAAAAAGAGGAAGAAAATTGGTAAAGAGGTTGTTCAGTTCAAATATCCGAAGAAAGGAATAAAATCACTATAGATAACTCTCTTGTATTCTTTTCTTTGACTTTGATATAACCTTGTATCTATAGCCTGATTAATTTCTTTGCTCACACCAATGTTATCAATTTAGTTACATGTTTCATGCCAAATGTAAAAACCAGAAAGTGACAAATCTGTTAAAGGTTCATGTTTCCATCTATGAATTATTTTTGCAAACCAGGACTCCCTAGATATCAGCTAAACTCCTCCACCATGACCATATTATTAACAATACCAAACTCAAATCTAACGTAACCAAAAGCCAAAATCAATTAGGATACAAAATTATAACAAAAATCACAACCACCATTACCTTGTTATACCCGAACTGAGATCATAATCTCGCACTAGAAGTCAATTCCCTCACCAAATCGAAGCCATTTCGAGTTTGATTTTTACCATTGAGAACCATTGAGCGCCACCCTAACCCAGAATCGAGCCAACTATCGCGGTATTGAGAAACCCCAAACCGCTAGTACTGAACCACCATCGACCACCCTTCACCTCATCTTTGCTGGAGATCCATTGTCAACAATGGCATCAGAGCCACCACAAAACTTCTCTCTCTGTTCCTTCCCACATGCAACTTAGAAGTTTTGCCAAATCACCTCTGAGGAAGCAATTTTGGAGGTTGATATGGCCCCCATTCGGTCACCCTCTTCCTTCTCCTTATACTCGATCACAATCAGAAATGCCATGGTTATGACATGCAGTAGTATGGAAAGCAAGCCGCTTGTGTTGCCTTTCCGAAAAAAAAAAAACCAAACATCTCAAGTAGCTTTGCTTTGGAATTCCAAATTGGTATTTGATTTTAATTTTCTCAAGGTTTTCCCTTACAATTCACTGTCAGACGAAGACACATGCGTCCATGTTACATTAGCATATTATATATCTCTGTGTGGACGTGTCTTTTTATGTGTCTTTAAGTGTGCGTGCACAAATAATGTAAAAAATTGATTCGGGTGTATTTACAGTTCGGAAATCTTATATTTTAATAAAAAAAACTTTGATACCTAAATTTAAGTAAAAATTACATAAACTCTTATTCTTCAAAATATTTAGAGATACGTAGAAGTAGGAATTCTCTCTTGTTGAGCCCAAAAACGTAAAAGAAATTAATTTAGTAATGATCTTTTTATTAAAAAATAAGTAATAAAAATCTTTGTTAAAAATATTAAAATAAAATAAAATAAAATAAAAAAGATTTTGTGTCTTAAGGGATGAAATAAATATTTTTGAAGTTACTTAATTTTTCATGTTTAATTAGAGGTAACCGTCTTTGGACGTTGTAGGGTGCTAACACCTTCCTTACATATAATCAACTCCCAAACTTGAAATCTGGTTTCGCAGACCATTTTATTTATTTATTTTTTTAAAGGTTTTCTCCCATATCTCTCTTAATAAATGTTGGTGGCGACTCCCTCTAATTTTAAAATAATTTTTTCGTCGTCCTGTCGAGACATCACATGTCAACACGAGGTCTCAAGACATATGTCTTGGTAGTCCTTATGACTTATTGACATTACTATATAGGTTACTGAAACCTTTAGTTTCAGTCATATGAATATTATATATGCTATTTTGCCTTAAGAAAAAGAGCGAGAAATTGAGGGGAAACAGAATGTAAATGTAGATTCGCTTCAGGCTCATGCTAGACTCTTGAGTACTAAGGTAGGTTTTTAAGGGGCCATTCTGAACAGGGGGGATTTGTAAGAAACACTTTAACAGTCAAGTTAGGTAGGGTTCGGCCCATAACGAATGAACAATATTTCTAAAAATACCCTTTATTTATTACTTCGACATATGTTACCTATTTATAGTGGTGGAATGAGCTTTTACCTGTTAGGCTTTGCCTAATCAATCTAGAATTAGGTAATACAGTCTTAAGCTTGATTTTTGGCTAATAATCGAGATTTAGGCTGATTAATCTCTAAATCTGTCCTCACCTGTTTCCCTTGCTAAGGTTGAGTTGTATTGGGTTTATGGCCGAACACTTTAGACCAAATACCTGATGTTATGGATGAACATTCCTATTTTGGCCAAATACTACTCATCTTGTACACTTGCCCCCAGTTTCGATTGCAGCGAAGTAAGGATCGAAGCTCCAAAGAAAAAGATAAAGTTTGAAAAAATGAACGAAGGTCTTGTTCATGCTACTGTGGGATGTGATGGTGGTAAAGGAAGCGGAATAGGCGCATACATCTGGATTGTTGATTTGAAGCGTTTGGACAGAGGGGATCGTGTCGGTTCCTCTGAGATCCTTAGTTATAAATAAGGGGGCCTATCTTCAGTTTCCTTCACCAAATTCTCTTCCCTTTGAGTCGAAATATCTAAGTACCTAGAGATCTTCAGTTTCTCCATTTTTCCTTTCTTGTCAGATACGCTCCTCCGAAATATCTTCCTCTTCTTTTTCTAGTTATATTCCTTCTCAATCTTCTTCATCATCTTAGGGTGATACCTCAGACCCAATCGAAGTTACCCCTCAAGGGAAGGGAACAACATTTGTTTAACAACCCTCCCTCATGTCGCTCTTTGGCCAGGGCAGCTGTAGTCGTGGCCGAGCCCACTCCCGCTGAGGAACTTAAGAGTCTTGAAGTTCTTAAGCGTAAGTGGGTTAGAATCCCAAAAAGGGATTTTCCTCTTATTCTAGATCTGAGGTATGCTTGGGTAGATGGGGAGGTGGTTGCTTACTTCTCCTGCTATAGTACCAAAAAGGTGCTAATAAGCATCGTCAAGAGTGTAGAGTTGTGCCCATTTGAGAGGTTGATGATTCCTTTCTTTATTAGACGTTGTCATGGTGACGACTTTGCCAAACCGGATTTAGTATATGTCAGTAGGGAAAAAAAAAGACAATCGTGAGTTTTTTTATGTGCATGACTGCATGTTCCGAGACCTCTAGGTTCATCTTCCTTTTGATGACTTCACTATGGAGGTTTTTTGCATTCTTAATGTTTCCCTTATGCAACTACATCCGAATGCCTGAGCTTATATTCAGGCATTTCGGGCCTTCTGTCTGTACACCCATATCAAGGTCAGTCCTGGTCTATTTTTATGTCACTTCACTACTCGTCTCCATGAGAAGTGTAAATGGGTCTTCTTTTATTGAAATCCAAAACACTCCCTTCTCTATCTGTTCACCACTTATTACAAGAAATTTAAAAACGAGTTCTTTAAAATCTTCGTCAATCTAGAGTCTGGTCGCAAACATTTTTATGGCCAAAATGGTGGGAAGTTGCTCCCTTTCTACTGGTAATGAGTGCCGATGAGGTGTGATTGCTATCCTACAGAGTTGCTCACAGCTGAAGAATTGGCAAGTGCTGCCCTTTTAGACTCTCTTCCTCGGTGCCTTCCTGTGGGGAAATTGATATGGTTGTTCTAGTCTTTCACACCCTTTGAGGATTTAGAGAGTGAGTAGCCAAACATGGTGTTTGATTTGTTGATTTTGATAGATATTTCAATTTGATGTTCATTTTGCTCTGTGTAGGTATTGTTATGGCCAATGGTGGGAATGATCATTTTCGCAAAGTAAAACGAGCTCAAGTGAAAAGTAAGGAAGAAACCATTCCTCAATAGATTTTTGGGGTGGACCCTTTGTCGAGGGATCCACTGGTGGATGTTGAGCCCCTTCTAACGAAGTATGAGAAGGGCAAGCTAAAACACAAAGACAAGGAGCAAGAAAAAGAGAAAAACAAAGACAAGGGGAAAAGGAAAAGCAGGGAACCGAGGAACCCTTCCCAGTCTGGTGGTCCCCCCTTCGATCATGAATTCTTCCTTTTTTAGTGAGGACTTTGATCCCCTGGCCACCATATGCCAGGTTGACGAGAATGTGTCCGAGAAGGGTCAGGTTTAACTAGCAGGCGTGGATCCAACTTTGTGTTTGGTGCATTATTGCGAGCTTTTGGCTTGCCTGCAATAACCTCTTCGCCACGGAGATGACCAAGTTGAGGTAGCAATTGAGGCATTTAAAGGAGTCGTTAGAGGTGGCCGAAAAGGTTGTTGACTCACTGAACATCGAGGTGGAAGAGATGAAGGAGAAATCCAAGATCATGTTCTCGGTTGAAGACCATGCTACTATGCTCAAGAGGAAGGATGAGAAGATAAGGGAGGTAGTGGAAAGATACAAGGGGCTGACGTTGTGCACAGGCAGAGTGACAGTAGTTGTAAGTCTTTAAGTCGAGACCTTAATGTTGTGAAGGAAGGCTTCTTAAAATACCAGAAACAGGCTAAGAAGGACATATGCATTGAACATGAGGCTGACTTCATCAAGTTGTGCGCCAGGTTTTCCACTTTGGCACATTCCCCCATTAAACGAGAAACTAAACTATTACAAACAAAGAGATGATCCTTATGGACATCCAACACCTCAATTAAAATGACCTTATTAAAATTACAATAATTAAAGTAAAAAGTAAAAGAAACTTTGGATGATGCTCATTCTTCAAGTGTTTGCCTCACAAGTGTCTCACTCAAGCCTTGGCCTTCTCTTCAAGTCACCTCTTCCTTGGCTTAGATCAACACTCCCTAAGATGCTACTCTTGTGAAAGTGTTCAACAATGGTCACCTAACCAAGCAACGAAGTGCTGAAGCAAAAGAACCAAGGGAAGCAAAAATTGAAAGCAAAATGCAAGAAAAACACCTTAACAAAGAAAGACAAACATCCAAGTGGAAAAAATTTATTTAGACAAACACAATGATAACCAAAGAAGACAAACAAGTTAAAATGGTGTAGAAAGAAAGCAAGGACACAAAAGGATTCTAGATTAGCACTAGAATAGAATGGACTAAAAATAAAAGATTCAACAAAATTTCAATGAATTGCACAAAAAAATAAAGCAAGATGGTCGAACCTTTAAAGGAGACAATTCAAGCAAGTTCTATGCAATTTAAACACTCTTTTAAGTGAGTTAAACAAATTGAGGTGCACTAATTTTGTACTATTTTCTATAACTCTTTTAAATACTTTTACTAACACTTTTTTATACGTATTTAACTCTTTTGATTTCTACTTTTTAAAAATTATTTTGTTACACCTCTTCAACAATTTTGAAAGCTAAAAGATAAGGAGTATGAGAGAGATATTCGCTTGAATTCAAATTAAAGAAAACGACCACCAAAAATTGAGAAAAAAAGTGCAATTCAAAGAAAATAAAGTAGTCTAAAATGGACTAGTAAATTAGGTGTTTACTAATAGGCAAAAGGAAAGTCTAATGGGTGTTAAGACAAACTTGATTGCTCATGATTAGCTCAATAACATGCCCAAATGATTCTCCAATAGCCAAGCACAATTTTACCCAAAAGAACTAGCACAAATTTAAGCTACCAACACAACAAGAATAAAATGGACCCTATGAAAAAAAGAATTGAACAATTATTGAAAGAATATTTTTTTTAAACATGCTATGATCTAAAACATGTTGACTCTAGGAATTATTATGACCAAGAGCAAATGTTCAATTCGAAAGAGATTTATCACAAGATATTTAGAAGCACAACACACTTTGTTTTGGTGAAAAAATAAAAAGCAACACAACATAGAATTGAAAGACAATTAAAGGACTAAACAAGACTATGCTAGAACACAACTTTGGAGGAATAAAAATGAAAATGAAATGACCAAATAAGTGCAGTAAAGTCACGCCTAAGAACACCACTTGATGCAAACTCAAGTTTTCCTCCCTTGATCTTCCTCCAAGAGGCTCCAAAACTCCAAGGAAATGGATTAATGGAGGGGAAAAGAAATGGTTATAGGAGACACCACTTTCTCTAAAGAAAAAGATGAGTCAAAACTTTTGAAGTTTGCCATAAAGGAGAAGACCCTTGATAAAAGCTAACTAAGGATAGACTCCTTAAAAGAGAGGATTCTCAATGACACTCAACAAAGAACAAATAGTTCAAAGAGAATAATGTTCGTTCATTCAAGTGTCATCATAAAAGGGGGGGAGGAGTATATATAGTCCAAAAGGAGGAACTTGGGCACACAAACCAAAAAAACCAAAACAATGTGAGACTTGGGCCTAATTAGGATTAGGCTAAATTAACCCAAGCTTAAAGGCCTTAGTTAGGCGCCTAACACTAATCTAATGGGTGTAAATAGTAGCTCTTATTTTAGATGGATAGACAAGCCCAATACTCCTAAATAAGGGTCAATTCTAAGCTTACTCCTTCCTTCTTACTTCCTACACCTATACACTTAATTTAGAAAGGGAATTGGTCTAAATACATGGTCTTAGGGAATAAAACTATGTGCCCTAAATATGTAAGCAATTATAAAATATTTACAAGTAGAAAACCCTAAGACTATGGTTCCATGTCTTCATGTAAGCACTCATCCAAGCCTAGTCTCCTTCTCTTGAATCCTCTTAGCCATGATGTTAGGTGAGATTACATCACATAGAAGAATATCTCCCTTTCTTCTTTGTAGAATTTGGTTTTGAAAACAAAAGCCCAATATTTTTCTCTCTCTTACTATATCTCTCCACTAACGGGAGAGAACTGGACTCCAAGGAAGGAATTCTGTATAGAGGGTACACGACAATGTTGTAAAGAAAAGATTAATCCATGGCTGCATTTTGGATTCTAGAATTGATTTTAAAAAATTTATTTCACATGTTTGATTTTTTATTTTGTGTTGATAAAGACTTTAGAATTAATTTCAAATCCAAAATTATTCTAAATTAAAATAACTTTTATATTTAATTAAAAATTTTATATTAAATTTTATTTCTAATTTTCTTATTAAAAACAACGAATCTTAAATTACAAAATATCAACCTCCATTTTAACTAAAAACAATTTTAGTTACGGACAACTAAATACACACTATTTATGATCCCCAGCAAACCACATGAATAACTTCTCCACGATAGTCTATGTCATCACTCATCATTTGTATTTGTTACCTCACTAATCTTTTTCCCTCAAATTCAGTTCCTATCCGATCAAAGTGTAATTACAACACTTATTTTAAAACTTTGTTTTTTGGATATGACAAGAAATACTTAATTTTACTCTTTGAAGCACCTACAAATCTCCAACCCAAAATCACACTGAATATTCTTAAATGAACCTCCAAACATTTATCTTTCATCAATATTAATTATTATTTAAAAAAAAAAATACAAGCACAGGTTATTATCGGAAAAGTGATTTAAGCAACTACTGTTGTAGATATGCAGTTGATACCAATAAAGGACATTACCTGGTCCAGGCCGCAAGTGATACAAGAAGAAGAACTTTTGTCACTAGATGATTCTTCAACTCCAACTTTTCTTTCAATCACCAAAAATCCCGACAATTGCAGACTCCATCTTCAAAATGATGAAATCGACTAGCATCTCTTACTGTTATCTTCCTCTTTGTTATAAGAGTCATAAATTTTACTGCTGTATGGCAGTCAACACATATACGCAAATTTTTTGTAACTAGAATGGGGTTGTTGGGACTGGTATTAAGAATTCCAAATGCAATGGCTATCTTTTCGCTATGATAAAGGAGAATCTGTTCCTTCTCCTCCTCTTCAACATCATGCAGAACAAAACCTGAATCCGCCTGATATCCCAATTTTTTTATCTGCACCAACAGTTCCTGTAACTTGTTATTTATGGACGCTGACTGTGGATGGGATCGATCCCCACCAATAAATCCATGGATTACCCCAGAGATCTCAATCCAGCTGCATCCTGGGCTTTTCTTGTAACCTTGATTCCTTTGTATTCTTCTAATATTTGCTGCATCGTCCCATCTGCCTACAGAGCTATAGATGTTAGACATAAGAACAAAATTTCCAGTACCTTCAGTTCCTAGCAGCTGGATCTTCTCTGACACTCGTTCACCCATGTCAATATTTTTGTGGGTCCTACATGCAGCAAGCAATGCACTCCATACACGAACATCAGGCTTTAACGGCATCTTCAGAATAAAGGAGTATGCTTCATCCAAATTTCCTGCTCGAGCCAGGAGGTCAACCATACATATATAATGTGCCATCCTTGGTGAGATGTTGAGGTCTTTGCGCATGGTATTAAACCAATATTTCCCTTCCGTCACAAGTCCTGCATGGGTACACGTAGACAAAACAGCAATAAGGGTCACATCATCCGGCTTCAAGCCTGATGCCTGTAATTCGTGGAACAATGAAAATGCCTCTATGTGTAGCCCATGAATGCCATAACCAATTATCATTGTATTCCACGAAACAATATCCCTCTTATTCATTCTATCAAAAACTTGCCGACTGATATGAATCTTGCCACACTTTGCATACATATCGACAATGGCATTACAAATGGAGGTATTTTCTGTGAAGCCTCGAATGACTGAGTACCCGTGGCAGCAGGTCCCATGTTGTAGGGCGGCTAAATGTGAACAAGCTGGAAGCAAACCTATCATGGTTGCAGAATCTGGGTCGGTCTCAGATAACTGCATCTGGCGAAAAATAAGTAGAGCTTTCTCTGCATAGCCATTTTGCACACATCCTGAAATGATAGCACTATAAGAAATGGAGTCTTTTGTTATCGTTTCCTCAAGAAACTGAAGTGCGTCATCCATGATACCGCACTTGGCATACATTGATATCAGCGAGTTTCCCACTGTTATGTCTGAATTGATCCCTGATTTAACCATGTAACAATGCAAGATTTTCCCTTTATTCAGATCGGTGAGCTTTGCGCATGCTCGCAGTATGATTGCAAGAGTGGCTGGTGTAGGGTTCAAGCCATGTATATATACCATTTCATGATAAAGAGACAAAGCATCTCTCATGGAGTCACAAAAGACATATCCCCCAATCATAGCACTCCAGCATATCTCGTTCTTTTGGTTCACGGTATTGAAGATTTTCTTGGCATAAGATAAGTGATGGCACTTAGCATACATATTCAAAAGCCCCGTGGCAAGAACCACATCATGAATAAAGATCTTCCTTACAGAGTAAGCGTGAATTGCCTTCCCCTGACGTAAGGCATTAGCTTGTTCAACTGTGGTTAGAACAGATACAATAGTAGAAGAATTAGGTGCTATTCTGGCTTGCTGCATTCGGACAACTAAATGCATTGTTTGATCACTAAGAGCATGTAATGAAAAGGCAGCAATAATTGCGTTCCATGCGACGATATCTCTGTGGGACATAGCATCAAATATTGTTCGTGCTTCAAACAGATTTCCACATTTGGCATACATGTCAAGCAAGGCGGTAGAAACATAGACATCAGTTTGCAGGCCAAGTGTGAGAGCATGGCAATGTATTTGTCTTCCAACTTGAATTGCCTGCAGAGCAGAACAGGCTTTGAGAACAAAAGGGAAGGTGAAGTTGGTGGGTGTCACATCGAGTAGCAACATGCGATGGTACAGATGAATGGATTGTAGAAATGGGCCAGTCCAAGCATAAACTCTGATCATCATGTTCCACAAAACAACACTTGGCTTTGGAATTTGGTCAAACACGTGACGAGCAAGTTCGATTTTATCACGTGCGGCATAGAGACGGGCTAGGTTGTCAAGGAAACGGGTGTGGTTGTTATTGATATGTTGATTTTGAGCCTGAGATGAGGGAAGTTGGCTTTTGGATTTTCGGATCAAAGCATCTTCACGTTTCAAACATCTTCGCATCTTTACTTCCTGTGAGTGACTTTGTACTCTAGTAAAGCCGTGAAGGTTACCTTGACAACGACGAGGGGATATTCTTGTTTTATTGGTTTTCTTTCTTCTTCTTTTTCTACTCTTTTCTCTGAATATGGTGCAGTTGGAACTTGGAAATGATGAAAGTTAGCCGGTGGCGAAGGTGGCGCTGAAGACAGCGGGAAACACGTGAGGGAAATACAAGAGGAGGAGACATGACGTTACACGAGAGTGAATATATATATATATATATATATATATATATATATATATATATATATATATATATATATATATATATTTCTTGATGAAATCATATAAATTCTTTTTTTAGTGTCAGCCATTTTATTGGTTCAAACATGCAAAATTATTAGAAGAAATAGGAAACAAATACGAAGCAATGAAGTAGAAGATGGAAAAAACGAGAAAGGTCATGTAGTTACTGCAATAAGTTGGACAAAATCAGACTTGTGATAAGAAAGTGTTCCACGATCAAAGTTTGAATAAGAAAGACTCTTGGTATTTGGCCAATAGATGGTAAAAAAAAAAATTACTAATTTAGAGTGGTCATATTACTGAAATGGTGTAATTTAACCGTTTAATAGCTAAATACGTCATCTCTTTTAGTGTATTTGAGCAAAGCATGTGTCCTGAACTAAATACATCAAACCAATTAGCATATTTGGACTGCACATAAATTTGTTACCCTCGTTGCAACTGTGAGGTGTGAGCTTGGACCCATGAGCCATATATGCTTTACGGCTGCTGCTATATCAAAAGCTGATTCTAGGATGCAATACTGCCATTGGATGATATTGGTACTTGTTGCCAAAGTCCCTTGCTGCATGCCTATGGCTAACTTCATCAAAATTTAAATGCCCTCCTAAGGGAAGTGATTTTAGTGAAGAGGGGATGCTAGAAACACGCAGGTTTAGCCTAATGGCTATATAACTAAGGAACAATATCGTAAAGCTTTTGAGGAGCATAATGTTGTGTTCTTCGACGAGGCTACAAGGTGGGTATCTTAGTTTTTTTTTTCTTCTATTGAGCAGGTATAATGGTGGTCAAAGGAATAAGAAGCTCGATTTTATAGCCACAACGAGGAAAAGGAGATAGTGATGGATAGTGGAGGTACTTAAGGTTTGGGTCAGAATTTAAAGGGGTTTGTAAGCGGCTTAGTCAACCCTAAATGTTTTGTGAGTGGCTTAGTCAATCCTAAATGTTTAATTATAACTTAAGAAATGCATAGGTGGACTTCCTACTTGGAAGGTGGTTACTAGATATTATAGGTATTAGAAATGCAAGTACATGTGAGGGGAACAACAATACGCAAATTTCTGTGAAGTCTAAATATGTTAAAAGTCATATGATTTACTCAAATATGCCAAACGAAATGGGATGTTTGGTCGTTGAACAATCAAATTACACCATTTCGGTAATATTTAGGTTGACCACTGCAAATCGGTAATGTTTTGTTTTTTCTTTTTACCTTCTGTTGGCCAAAAACTAGAAAGACTCTATAAAAACTTGTGCAAATAGAGTCAAGACTCACATAAACTCAAGTTTGTTTAACGTTCAAATCTTGGAGTCAAAACTTTTTGTATATATGTTGTGTGATTGAAGCAAACAAACCATGAACTTTAATGTGTGTTTATTTTCAAAATTATGTTTAGCTCTCCAAGGAAGGTCTAAATTTGCACAAATCAGGATCTACATTGATTTTTAAATTTGTTTTAGAAAATTTTGAATTGAAAACAAAACAAAAACAAAATAAGACTACCAGACAAATCAAGAAATAGATTAGACAACATGAATTATAAAATGAAAGAACTAGAAGAACATAAAATGAATAATAAAAATTAGAACATTATGAACAAAAGCACAAAACTAGCACATGAACCTTAGAACCTTAAGGTTTAGGTTCATGGTACCATATGATGGAAACATAGGTTCCATTGCCTAGGATCTAACCTTGTTGTCATTGGTTCAAAATAAGCAAAATAAGAAGAAGGAGAAACTAAACATACTTGGAGCATGAAAGGTAGAAGAAGATAAAGAAGACAAGAATGATGGAGGTGTCACTTCAACAAGTTGAAGATAAATTTATGGAAGCTTGCTACAAGGAGATGCTCCTTAACAAAAGCAATGAAAAAGAATCATCTTTTCAAGATTTTCTATCAAAGGAGAGAACAAAAGACTCACAAAGTTCTTTTATTTAATTAGTCAAAGACTACCTAAGTTGGGTTAGCTTGGAGTGCAAGCTACCCAACCATGGTTCCCCCAAGCCCTTGAACGTCCAAAACCATTGTGAATCTACCATAATAGTGTTTAGATATATAGTGTGTTAAATACATGTGAAGGAGTGTGTATAGAATAAAGGGGTAAATTTATGAGTCATGCATTAAATATGACTAAGGTGTGGGAGGAAATACAGGGAGGTGAGTATAGCCATGATTTGGATGTATTCCGTTCCTTTGGGCCTTTCATGCTCCCTTTAGCCCATCTAAGTCCACATACCAATTGCCTTAAGGCCCAAACCTAAGCCCAAGCCAAGAGATCCAAAAACTGTTTTTGACCAAAATACAAGGTCAACCAGAAAAATCTATTTTTAATAAAAAAAATAAACACATTGTAGACCTTATTTTACTATTTACATAGAAAATCCCACAATGACATGGGGAGCATCCTAATATCTCTTTAGTTGAACTTGTCTAGTCGCAAAGAACACATACATGTGGTAAATCTCACAGGGGTGTGAGGCACATCTTTATCTATCCGTGGGTGATCTAATATTGTCCTAACATATACCTGTTGGAAATCCCATAGGTGCATGGATCACATCCTAATGTCTCCATTAGTGAATTGGTTACACAAGTTTACCTGGCAAACATGTCTCAAAAGTTTGATAAATAGAAGGAAAGAATGTATCCAAAGCTTGAAAGGGTAAAATTCCATATGAGGGGGAGAAAAGGATGGAGAAGTCACAAGTTTGAATTCTTCAACTAACAAAACTAACATACTAATAAGTAACATTAGCCTATAAAAGAATACATAGCTTAAGAAAAAAATAAACGATATTTTCTTACATATAGATTTTCTTATATATATATATATATATATATATATATATATAAATAAGGGAAAGAAATTACTTGAATTTCCTAGGTTGAGAGGCACAAAAATGAATATGTTGAATTAAAAGATAGGATCTTCTCTCTAAAAATATATGTCATGGTAGTTATGCCTGTAACAAGCAACAAGTACTTGCTTGTCTCAAAAGCACATACTAGAAAAAGAAAATGTTATTCTCAGTAATAACTTTGCTAAATTTACCAAGAGTAGAAGAAATTTAGATATTTGACTAGGACAACTAAAGCATTTAAGAGACATTAAATGGACACATCTCTTGATGAAGAGAATGAACCATAGAAACCCCAAAGAACTTTAGGAAATTTAGAAATAAGACGTGATATAATTATGAAATAATAAAACATATTACATTTTCATATTACAACTAAGGGAAATCACATTAAGAAATTAGACAATTTAAATGCCCAATGGTTCACATAAAAATATTATAAGATCCAAAGACTTTTGGTCGCCAAGACTATGTTCGGCTAGATAGAAAGTAGAGATGAAAGATTACTAGTGCAATGAAATGAGAAGAAAGAAAATATTTTTTTAGTTTGGAATTAAAAAAAGTAGAAAGGAAAGATGCTAATAATTGGCAGGTCTTACTTATTTTTCTTTTCACTCAAAATAAACATGAAAAGCAAGAAAAGTGCAAATAAAGTTGATACTTCCAAAATTACCCCATTTTGCTCGCATAGATAATAAATATATAAGTAATTTTATAATTGTAACCACTTTCATTTATGATTTTTTTTTCTTCTCATGTCAATTTCTCCTCTACTAAACAACTCTATTTTTTTTTTATTTCATCTCTCTTTTTTTCCTTTTCTTGCATTACCGTTTCTTTTCTTTTTCTTTCATGAAATTGAAAAAAGTCCAAGACTACCTAAAGAGATAGTACACGACTAGGTTGATAATTCATATACATGGTGAACCTCAGTTACCTATATACCCGAACCTAGTTAGTAAATTCAGACGAGCAAAACGTTGACATGCATATAGATATTAAAAGAAAAGGATTTTGAGGATTCAAAATAATTGGAAAACTAATCTAAAAGAAAACAATAAGTGCGAATAAAAACAAATTAATAATTAGCATAGCATTTTATATTTAATTTTATTCATCTAAAACCCCTAAATGTAATAATTAATTTGAACCTAACGTCATATATCTGCCCTATTATAATCAATTTTTCTATGCTTTATGTTTTGAAACTTGCATGGAAGTCTTTTCAAGACGAATTAAAATTTGATATGCATGTAGTGATTAAGATAATTTTTTTTTTCTATTTGTAAGACTATACGTTAATATATATATATATATATATATATATATATATATATATATATATATATATATATATATATATGGAGGAGATCTACTTACTCTAAAAGTAGTTTTAAGAGACTGACTGTTATGTTAACTCTTTATTTTATTGAAATCTAATGGTAAAGATTAGTTATTAATTAAAACTATAAGATTTTAATAAAATGAATGGTAAGGATGGAGAATAATTCTTTTAAACTTACGTAAGTGAATCCCCTCCCACCACGCATGCTCGCGCTCACATGCACAAGCACAAGCACACGTGCACACACACACGCAGACGCTCACGCACACCCACACACACGCCCATGCCCACGCCCACACGCGTGTGTACACACACACACAATGATGCAATCTCCCCCAAGAATAATGTCAAGAATGTTGAGGTAGAAGGAAGCTCTCGTAGGATCTTGCTCATAGAGGTTTCAAGGTTGAAGAAATGAAGGTGATGAGATAAGAAGTGTTGATGGAGTTGGTGCCACTCTCTTAATGAAAGAGATAAGCCAATGTAGAAAGGAAGTTAGTCACAAGGGAAGGAACATTTGGTAATAGCATGAAGGACTTTCACTAAAGAGAGAACAATGAACACTCCTAGAAGAAAAAGAACTCTCAATTTTAGAGAAGGTAATTTCATTCAAATGAGTGTTAAAAGCTACATGAAGGAGTGAATGCTCTATTTATAGAGCAAAGCATGAACCATGGGCTTAGGAACCTTAAGTTGAACGTCCAACATGCTGAATCAAAGGTTAGTTGGCTTAATTTAGTGTTAATTTAGCATGTGCTCAATTAACACTAATTTAATCCAACTAAAGATTCAAACATGACCCTAAAAATATGAATCTATGTTCCCTCTAGTATGAATTTGAATTTTGGAGGGAAATGACATGGCACCTCCAAAATTCAAATTAAAATAAAAAGGAAAAAGAATCAGTCATGTAGGAGTGAGAAAGTACATGTGAAGTGAAACAAGGGGATAATGGGACCCGCATGTCTCCTGCATGCTTCATGTGTTGGTTAGAAGGGTGTGAAGAGGAATTAGGGGTGTAAAAATAACATCCTACACGTCCAAACTCTCTTGGACCAACCCAAACTAATTAACACACTCTACAAGGAGATTAATTACACCTCCTAAAAAAATAGAACTTATAGGCAAAAATACAAGGCCAAAAATAAAACTAACTACACCCCTAAAATCCTAATGACATAAAGGTGCAAACTATGAGCCTAAAAATGTCTAATTATTTACAAATTACACACACAATAAATATATATATATATATATATATATATATATATATATATATTTTGAAGGATGTGTGTGTGTAAAATAGAGAAATGTTAATGGAGTATAAAGGAAAAATATAGGTAAAACTATTATAGATATCAAATTTTTTTATTAGAGGCTACAAAATAATTTATTTGAGATAATTTTACTCAGTTATAATTAAAAAAATTTAATTACTTTAAATATAGTTTAGAAACTTATTTAGGATAAATATATTTTTTAATTATCTCTTTTATATTTTTAGGGTTATGAAATTAATATTTTTTTCCTTCTTAATTTTTTGAATGTGGCCTTTTTAATCATTTATGTCTTTTTAAATTTTATTTATTTTCTAAATTTTTTCTTATTATTTTTTATTTCTTATTTATATATTTATTATTTTTATTTTATATTTTTTATTTCGTATTTCCTTTCTTAATTTATTTTATTTTTATTATATTTTAATTTTAATATTTTAATATTAATATTTGTTAAACACCACTAATAGTTAATATTTTAATATTAATTTTTATATTTCCATATTTTTTACGAAAGAAATATCAGATATTATCAAGTTTTTTAAAATCGGACCGGTCATTGAACTAGTAAAGACATGAATTTAGGATTCAAATCTTCAACTGGGGTTGAACCAAATTCAATAAAATGTGTTTTTTTTTTTAATTTTTTACTACTAATATAGTAATGTATGTTAAGCAAAAAAAAAGCTATATGTACTTTACAGTAAACAAATATAATATATCTTATTAAGTTTTAATTTTTTTTAAAATAGTCTTTTAAATATTTTTTATAGCCTTAAATACTTTTTGCGAAAATTCCTTATAAATATTTTTTTTTATTTCGTAATACCTTATCAAAATACTTCTTATTTGTGTGCCTAAAATTTCAAGAACCATTGTTTTCTGATTCTTTTACCCATAATTGTTTTTTATAAAACAAAAAGGGATCAACCCATGAACCGATCGACTTTTGTATCGGTACAACTGGTTTTTTTCCAATTTTGAAAGCCTCCGATTATTAGGAAACAACAGACTAGAAAATGATTTAGTTTTCAGTTCAATCAATTGAATCGACCGATCTGATATTGTTTTCAAAACCTGAAATATTATTTATGAAAGACAATCCTACTCAATATAATTATAAATGTTTAAAAATAACTATTAAAGTTCTATAACAATAAAAAAAAATTTGAATTATAGAAAATTGAAAAAATTATATGAACTAAAATTGAAAATGTGCAAACCAAATATGTAATTAAGCCTATATGATGATTTTAATTATTTTTTGAAAATAGTAGCTAGATGCATATATAAAAATTAACTTAATAAAATATTTTTAAAAATAATTTTAAAATAATTACCAAACAATATCATGAAATAAATTAATTTTATTTTTCTAATGACAAAAACTACAAGGATAATTTATGAAAGATGATCTTACTTAACTTCATTATATATAAAAACTATTCACGGGCATATTGTGTGAGTATTTAACAATATTTATTTATATTTCAGAATCCTATAAAATCATTTTACCCATTTTAAGAAAAATAAATTTAATTTATAAAATACATAAAATAGTTTCATATATACATCTCCCATAATAGGAAATCATAGGTGTTATTTCATATTTTATATTTAATGAACTCTGTATTTAATATTAATTCAAATTATAATTTGCATTTTTATACAATATTAAACTATCACACATTAATAGAATTGCACAACTAGTAAACTAACGTGTGTATGAAGTTGTGTTACGAATTTATTTATGATAAAAAATATTATCTTAAAATTTACTAGATATTATTTTAATTACTTCATTGTTTATGTTTTCTCTTTTGATTTTGAAATACATAATTTTTAATCCTATAAATAAGTTTTATAGAAAATATCTCGTCAATTAAGTAATCTCGTATTATACACATATTTTATATTAATTTGAAATAAAATGCATCTTGTGCCAAAATTGTATGCAAAAGACACAAATTCAGAAAACTAATACGTAATTATGTATTTCAAAGTTGGAGACTCAACTCCAGTAAGAGGAGTAGTAATTACTAAAATTAAAGTGATTGCAATTTTATTTTTTACATATTTATTGAAACGTATTGTTTCATTTAAAGCCCTGCTCTCTCCAAAAAAAGAATTTTAATATTGTTGACATATGTATTTGTTCAGTCTTTCGTTATTTTATTTTATTTTTTTTAGGTTTTTTTTCTGTCGACAAATATTTGATGTTATTTTGAGATTTTTTGTACATCCTACAACTATAAAAAGTCTAGTTATGAGATTTATATTTATATATCATATATTTAATGTTGTTGATTTTGAGATGCCCAAAATACAGAAGATACTTTGTAAAAATTTCTTCACAATCTTAAACGTATGTTTATTTTGGGAAATTATTTGTCATGTATTGTTATGTTCCTGTTAAGCTTGTCGGCCTAAGAATCTTAGTCTATGTGCCTATCATGACTTTGAATTTTGGTGGTAACAAAGTTGGTATCAGAGTTTTGGTTGTAGGTCCTAGTAGTTGCATATATAAGGTGATAATAAATTCGTACAAGTAATTATGGACCTAGGCACAATGTACTTGTAGAAAGCTATTATGTACCTTATGATGGTCGAAAATCTTGTTGTATAAAGTGTTGCCCAGTTTCCTTATTGCTTCCCTAAGTTCCTACACTCTTGTTTGTTATTGATACATAATCTTTTCTTAGGTGAGGATGCCACCAAGTACTAGGATTCCTACTAGAAGGGAAGATTCTAGTGAGTTTGTTGCCCAACTGTGTGACCCTCTTCAAAAGGGTTGTGGTTGAGGTCGTAGTCGAGGTAGAGAGGGTGTTAATGTCGATAGGCATGAATTGACTACAGGAACAACCAATGTTGAGGTTCCTAGAGCAAGGCAGGGTAATCCAGAGATGCAGAGATTACAACTGGTTTATAGGGGTTACAACAGGTAGCTCAATAGTTTGTTGGAGTTGTTGTTGGACAACAACAATAGGAAGGTCAATAGTAGAATCTTGATGGCCAACAAAGGGTTAGACAGGTGGATATGCAGTCGAGTTCTACTACAGGAGGTATTAAAGTTACTTTGGTAGAGTTTATGAAACTCAAACTTCTTACATTTTCTGGGTCTAATGTAAGTAAGGACCCACAACGGTTTATTGATGGGCTAGAGAGGCTATGGAGGGCGTTAAGTTGCTCGGATATCAGGGCTGTGGAGTTGGCATCTTTCTAGTTAGAGGGTGTGGCCTATGATTGGTTTGATATAATGACACATAGGAGATCACTTGGATCACCTTTGCTGGCTTGGAGTGAGTTTTCTCGATTATTAATGGCTTGTTTTCTTCTAGAAAGTGTTGGAGATGGGTTGGCTTATTAGTTTGAGCAAGTAGAGCAAACTGAGGGTATGTTAGTATCAGAGTACAGTGCCCATTTTACTAAGCTTTCTAGGCATGCTCCTTATCTTATCACAAAGGAAATGCATATCAAGAGATTTATTAGAGGTTTGAGGGAGTACATCTTTAGATCCGTGGTTAGGTCTAACTGTTCTACTTTTGCTGAAGTTTTGAGTCTAGCATTACAACTTGAACAATGACAAAAGGAGAAAGGAAACAATGGTCGAGATTGTCACAAGAAACAACAGGTTGAGGGATCATAAAGTAGTCCCCTAGTAGTGGTGTGGGGTTCATGCCTGATTATCAAGTGCAACATAGTGGTAACGTAAAGGGGTAGTTCTAGTGGGCAGTCTTTTGGTTCAATGCAAAGTCGTAGATCTAATCAGGGGAGATCTTCAAGGACCACTTTTCCACAGTTGCATTCCGAAATGACTTTTACTCCTTGTCCTACTCTTGGAGACTTCATACTAGGGCTTGTTTTGAAGATAATAAGGCATGTTATCGGTGCAACCAGACAAGTCATATTAAGAGGAATTGTCCAGCAGTTGTCACCCAGCCATCATCTAGTCATGCATCAAAACTAGCTGTTCCTCATACTTTTTCTACTCTTGTTAGGTTGTTTGAGGGTTCTTCAAGTCGAGGTTCTAGAGTGACTCAACTGAGTGGTAGAGGGTCTAATGGTAGAGTTCAGGCACATGCAAGGAAAGGTCAGGCTCGTATTTTTGCGATGACTTGTCAAGATGCTCAGACATCCAATGTGGTGGTTACATGTATACTTTATATTTATTCTTAAGATACATGTGTGTTGTTTGATCCTGGAGCTGCAAATTCTTTTATATCGTTGTTATTTACTTCTCAACATTTGCGTTAGCTGGATGATACAAGATTGTACAATCATAATCCTTCAAAAGTTCCATCCACCTTATTTGCCCTCCTCAAATTCAAATCCCCTTGCTAAAAGATATACTTAAGGCTCTTGTTATCAATATGTATTTCACAAGTTTCACCATAAAGATAGTGCCTCCAAATTTTTAGTGTAAAAACCATCACTTATATCTCCAAATCATGTGTGGATAGTTTTGTTCATGCCTCTTGAGTTGCCTAGATGCATAAGCAAATGTCTTTATCGTTTTGCATAAGTACACAACCAAGGCTTACTCCAACAGCATGACAATAAACTGCATAACCTCCACTACTAGTGAGTAAGTCCAAAACTAGTGCAGAAGCCAAACAAATCCTTTAATTTCTAAAAGTTTTCATCACAACCATCATTTCTAAAAGTCTAAAAAATCTTTAACAAAATGACAATAATAGTCAGCTAAGCCAAGGAAACTCTTAATCTCTTTCACTGTAGTAGGTTTAAGCCAATTTTGTACTGCTTCTACTTTTCTTGGATCAATACTTATCCCATCCTTAGACATAATATGTCCTAGGAAAGTTACACTATCTAACCAAAATTCACATTTAGTGAATTCAGCATACAATTGTTTCTCTCTTAAGGTTTGTAAGACCAATCTTAGATGTTGCTCATGCTCCCCTGCATTCTAGGAATAAAATAATATGTCATCAATTAACACAATTATAAAATAATCTAAGAATGGTTTAAAGACTCTATTCATCAGATCCATAAAAGTTTTAGGGCATTAGTAAGTCCAAAAGACATGACTAAGAATTCATAGTGTCTATCACGTGTGCGAAAAGCTATCTTTGGAATGCTTTCCTTTCTAATCTTCAACTGATGATACCTAGATCTCAAATCGATTTTTGAAAAGCATTGAGCTCCCTGAAGTTGGTCAAATAACTCATCAATGTGAGACAGAGGATACTTATTCTTTATTGTGACCTTATTCAATTGTCGGTAATCTATACATAACCACGTAGATCCATCCTTCTTCTTTACAAACAATACTTATGCTCCCCAAAGAGAAGAACTTGGGCGAATAAAGCCCTTATCAAGAACATCTTGTAATTGCTCCCTTAACTTCTTAAGTTTTGTTGGAGCCATCCGATAAGAAGGTATAAAGGTTGACTAAGTGTTAGGAGTCAAGTCAACAAAGAACTTTCTCTCCTTGTTAAGTGGCAAGTCAGGAAGCTCCTCATGGAATACATAAGGAAACTCACACACTATTGAGACTCCTTCCAATTTTACCTTATCTACTTGTATATACCTAACCAAAGCCAAATACCTCTAACAACCTTTCCTCAATAGTTTACTAGCTCATAAAGCTGAAATTAAATTATATGATACCCAACCTCGATCTCCCTGAAAATGAGAAAGTCGATTCCCTAAGCATTTTAAATGTCATCACCTTGTTACGATAATCCAAGGTAGCATAGTGAAAAGCTAATCAATCCATGCCTAATATCACATCAAAATCTACCATATCTAGAGCTATTGGGTCTGCAATAAATTATTTTCCCTCGATAGATACTACACATGACTTATACACATAGTCAACTAATAAAATTTCTCCAATCGGAGTAGTCACAACTAAGGTTTCATTTAAAGAAGAAGAACATTGCCAAGTTGTGAAAAGACCTATTTTCAAAGAATTTCAAGAACTTGTTGAGAGTAGGGTTCACCTTGAGGTTTCTCATTTAAGTTCACTGTTAGCTCACATGTATATCCATTATGCCTTGGTGGATGATATAAAAGAGGCTCAAGGGTAAGACATACACTTAGTAAGGAATATAAAAGAGGTGAAAAAGGGTAAATTTTCAAAATTCTATATTGATTGTGATGGTGTTTTGAGGCTTGGATCTCGACTATGTGTTCTGGATATAATTGATTTGAGGATAAAGATCTTAGAAAAGACTCATAATTCTTCTTATGTTATACACCCAGATTCTAGCAAGATGCATCATGATTTGCGAGTATATTGGTGGGAAGGGATGAAGAAAGGTGTAGCGGAATTTGTTTCTAAGTGTTTGGTGTGTTAGCAAGTAAAAGCGAAACATCAGAAGCCAACGAGATTATTGCAATCGATTGAGATACCTGAGTGGAAGTGGGAAGGTATTGCTATGGACCTTGCGATAGGTTTGCCTCACACCTTGAAGGGTTATGACTGCGTGTGGGTGATTATAGATTGATTAACTAAATCTGCACATTTCTTACCTAAGAAGACAACTTATACGACAACTCAATATGTTAAGATTTACTTAGATGAGATTGTTTCTTTGCACAATGTACTGATGTTTATTCTTTCAGACCGGGAAATGTAGATCACCCATAGGTTGGTTTGAAGTTGGGGAGGTTAAACTTGTAGGCCCAGAGTTAGTACAAGATGCAATTGAGAAAGTAAAGATTATTCGTTATTGGTTTGGCTAAAATACAAAGTAGACAAAAGTCTTATTATGATCAGAGGCGACGCCCTTTAGAGTTCGTAGTGGGGGACCATGTTTTCTTATGTGTTTCTCCAACGAAAAATGTGTTAAGGTTTAGTAGGAAGGGAAAGTTAAGCCCAAAATCTATTGGATCTTTTGAGATTTTGGAGAAGGTTGGACTCGTTGCCTACCGTTTGGCTCTTCCCCCAAATGTATTAGTAGTTCATCTAATGTTTCATATTTCTATCCCTGTAAATACCTTTATGATCCTTCTCATATGATTTTTCATGAAGACATGCAATTAAATGAGAATTTATCTTACTCAGAGCAACTAATGACCATAGTTGATTAGCAAGTGAGACGTTTGCATTCTAAGGATACTGTTTCAGTCAAGGTTTTATGGCAAGGCCCATTAGGTAAAGAGATGACTTGGGAACTTGAATCTATCATATGTGAAAAATATCCTCAGTTGTTCGAATCTTAAGGTTAGTATTAGTTTCAAACTCAAGGACAAATTTTCTTTAAGAGGGGAATATTGAAACGTATTGTTTCATTTAAAGCCCCTAAAAGGAACTTTAAATTAAACCTCTCTCTCTTTCTCACAACCTCTGTTCCTCCCCCTATTCTTTCTTACCCTCATCCACTTCTCCTCCTCCATCTACTTCATTTTCTTTCCTTCTTATCTTTTCAAATCTTGTTGCGTTCCATTTACTCTCAAATCTCTTACCTAGTGAAAGATAATGAAACCTAAACCTTATATTCATTCTCTTTTTCTTTTCGAAACTAAGTTTGGTAATTTTTTGTGTTAGGGATAATGCTCTGAGGAAAAAGAAGAGTACCCACACTATAAAGGTTGCTTGCTTTGGCTTTTTAAGGTAAACCTATAACTCGTAACCTAAAGAATAGGCTATTGACAGGTGCTAGCTTCGAGTAGAATTATTTTTAGAGCGTGTTAGTTTTAGGGGTTTTTATGGTTACCATAAATAAGTAGAACTTCAAACAAATTTCTAAATATTGGAAATCTTTGTTGGTGCGCAGATCTACTAATTTATACCTTGCACAGTACCCTGAAGCTGTTGGGAAGTAGTTTGATTGACTCTCCGTAGTTGTGAGTGGTTTAACGATCATTGTGGTCTATTTTAATAGTTTTATAATTATTATTTTAATTTATCTTTATATATTTTAATGTTGTTTTACTTAAGGTTTGGGAAACATACTTTTTATTTGATTTTATTCTCTATGAAATTTATTTCAAAGGTTAAGAGCTTTATAAATTTAAATTGATTATATTTGATGAAATTGGAGATATATTTTGGAACGAACTTTGAAGTAGAATAAATTTATTTATATTATGAGGATCCATGTTAGAACCCCGTATGTCGTTAGCGGATGATAACGACCTAGGTGTACCTAGTTGTATGATACCTAGTGGAGAAGGCTATTCATTAGATAGAGCTGTTACTTTGTGGAGAAGACTATCAATGAGATGGAGTTTCGCTCAATAATATTTTATTATATTGAAACATGATATGATTCTGGGAGGAGAAAGTTATCCATTACATGGAGCCACCCCAAGAAAGAGACCAATCTTAGAGGAGAGTGCTATCAACGAGATGAAGCTACCTCTTGGTTCTATCATGAGTGATCCCATTGTATTTATATTTTGTTTTATTTATGTTTTACATTAATTTATTTCATTTCAAATTTGCTTATTTAATATATATGATAAATCTATTAATGTTTTGAATATGATAAACGTAAAATTTTGGATGTTGGGTATAAGTTACCTGTGGTTATAGGATTTATTGAACTTGTTGATTTAGTAAGTTTTATGTTGACAAATGTTTTTATCGAACAATTCATGCATTAGTATGTTTTTTTTCTAATGCATGGTGTTTTTAGGCTCTCACTAAGTCTTTATGACTTATCTTCTTTCTATTGTTTATTCAAATTCTCAGGCAGCTGAGTAGCAGACTGTTGACATATGCATTTGTTCAGTCTTCTGTTATTTCTTTTTTGTAGGTATCTTTTGTGTCGACGAATATTTGATGTTATTTTGGGACTATATATTTGTAAATTTTGTAGTTGTAGAAAGTCTAGTTATGAGATTTATGTTTAGATATCATATATTTAATGTTGTTGAAAACTTTGGCTGGTGAATTATTAGTAACAAGTTTCTTTGTAAATTTTAGGATGTTCAAAATGTAAAGGAGACTCTGTCAAAATTTTTACAGAATCTTAAAAGTATGTTTATTTTCAAAAATTATTTGTCATTATAGTTTTGTTTTTGTTAAGCTTGTCGGACTAAAGATATTAGTCTGTGTGCGAATCACAACCTTGAATTTGTGTCATGACATTTATAATTTCAAACTTTCTTACATTAAAAATTAATGTAAAAGTTATGTTAAAAATAAAATAATGATGTCATGTATGGTAAAAATAGCTTATAAATTAATTAAAACTGATAAGTTAGTTTAAACTTATAAAGTAGCTAGTTTAATTAATTTTTTTTTGTAAGATTAACTAATAAATGTAATTTTTTAAAAAAAAATAGGTAAAAAAAATCTCAACTAAATTAATAAGGATAAAAATAAAAAAATAAAAAATAATAGCTTATGAAAATAAGTTATAAACTAGTTCATGAGCGAAATAAAATTTATTTGATCAAATCATCTTGCAAGCTAGTGAAATAACTTATAAACTCTCCAAAAACTTTACCAAACATAATTTATATGAGAATATGTTAAGGATTTTTAATAGGAAAATATATGAAGTTGATGTATTACCAAAGTTGTATACTGAACTACATGTTTATTAGACCCGTAAGCTTGATAAAAGATTTTTTTTTTTTATATATGTGATGTCTCACTTGTAATGTTTAAAGTCAAATGTTATCAATATTTAGTTTATTTTGAGTTAAATAAACTCGCATGATAAAGCTATATTTGTTATTTCTTATTCTATTTTTTAAGGATATTTCTTCTCAAGGTAAAGACTAATAATACAGGAGATATTGAAATTTATTTAAGAAATTAACGTCTTTGAATTGATTTGTGTTGGGTACATGAAGAGGGAATCATAAAACTACTGGCATCAAACGATCATGTTACACCTTATTTAAGTAGTCGCTTTGTTGTTAAGATAGAGCTCTAGAAAGATTCTAGCGGTGTTTGTTAACACTGGGGAACAAAAGAATTTCATATTGATGCGGCAAAAAGGGAACATTTTTCACTCTGGTGTCAAGAGATTTTGAGACACTAAACATTGAGTCAGTAAGAAAAAGAGGTTGTAGATAGATTGCTTGAACTCTCTCACAGACAAATTGAGTTTTGAGATACAGAACTAGGACTAGGAAGCGTCATGACAGTTGGTAAAATTTAATAAGGTTAGATTTGGCCCCATTGATAAATGGTATACTGTAAAGGCTAGGAGGGAAGCAAAAGAAAAAGAGCAAGCTTGGGGAGGAAGCCCCATGTTGCTTAGAATAGAATAAAAGCCAGATGCTTACACCAACATACACGCACCGAGTGAGTGAGAGAGACCTATAACTTTCACGTCAATCTTTCTCAGTGTCACATAACAATTACAATGTGTTGCTTGATGACACAGGACAGGCCTCACCCCTCACCCAACTCTGATAGTACTCTCACAACCGTTTCTCCTCTCTTGTATGTACCTGAAAGAAATAGAACCATACCATATTACCAAAAACAAAACACTATTCCAACCAGAAAATGGCCAAGAGATCAGATTTTGCACAGAAACTACTGGATGATCTGCGCCTAAGGAAAGAACGAATGGCTTCATCTCATTCCCAGAGGTCAAACCAATCCCACCATTTGCCTATAGGTAACTATATGTTTTACATCAACATTTTAACTTTCTATGGTGCCTGACCCTATTTACTAGTCCTGTTGCCATGTCGAACTTTCATTGTTATTCGCATCAACGCAGAATTATCCTTCACAACACAACACCCATTCAATTTCAATGATCCATTTTGGGCTGTTAATTTTTCTTGTCTTCGTTGCAAGTTCTTGTTCTCATATGCTTCGATTAATAACAACATATAACGCTATGAATGTTTCATTTCACTATTTACTTTCTTCCTTTGCTGGATTTCTTTTTTCTCCCTCTTTCTCTGCTGGCATGTTCGTTGTTGTTAAACAAAGCGTGTGCCAAAAATGGAGAAGAGCAATTGATAGAGCATATTTTTATAAACATTACTAGTTAGGAATGCTTGTGATATATTCAAGATTAAATTTTTTCCGTATTTGTTCTGTACTATGCTATTGAGTGTGTCACATCAGATCTGTGGGTCATTGTTTTCTTTAACTGCTACAATTCTCATGTTACCGCTAAGATGACATATATTTATAATGGGATACGGCAAGATATTGCTTTTGTTCCCTGAGCAAAAAATTTTCCGAATCTATGTTGAAAGCTATCTTTCAAATAAAACATCCAACCACCTTTCCCACTTACCTAATAATGCTTCAAATGGAGCACTGGCGAGTTTCTCAGTCTTTGTTTTGGTTTAAATTCTAATTTGGGGAATAGATGTTGTCAATCTAATTTCATCAGTGAGCCAGCAAGTTACTTAAGTAATAGGAAGTGACATGTGCATGAGATTTTACTAACTAATTCAGTTTAAGTAATATATGTATTGTTACCATTCTTTAAAGAGTTCTCTGTGGTCACTTTGAGTCTTCGATCACATAGTTAAAGTATTGAAGAGCCTAAAAGTACTTCAGCTTCAGTTTCTAGTTGAGCCATTCCATTTACTTATAGAGAATGGGAAGGCATAATTATATTTTGGGATCTTGGAAGCACATTGTACTATTATGGCTTTTTTTTTAGAGTTATAAGATTAAATTACTAATAATAATGTCTACATGTAAGGAAGAGGACAAAGTGGTAGGCTCAAATCTTTTCACTAACAAAGCTAACATATTAATCATTAACATTTAGTCTATATAGAAAAAAAAAAAAAAATAACTTTGTCTGTATAAAAAAAAAACATAACTTTCTTTTTCAAACAAAAAATAGGGGTAGGACCAGGCTGTGCAGGGTTACATGCTTATGATGCTATACCAGTGCTTTTGCATAATGAGACCTTCTAATGGTCAGTGGTATCGAAGACAAAATGCACTACAATATTCACTAGCAAAGAAGAGACTTCCCACTGTTCAGTTATCCACTTTACGTCGATTCACAATGACGTTTTATGAAATTTACGTTTAGATTTGAGAACTTTCAAACATAATAGCTTCTCGTCTCGTGGTAGCTATCAAACGGAAATTTTCTTCTTTGAGAGAAGCTAATATGATCTAATTTTGCCAAACATGCTCAAACAGATGCATATGCTTACACCAAACAAACATACAGAGGATCCAGAAATACAAAAGCTACTGAAATTGTAAGTTTATCATTTTATATTCAAGCCATAAATTAAAGCAGACAGTAAAGTTGATGTTGGTTATTGTTGTGCAGATCAGTTCCAGAACTGGGGAGATGCTGAATAGTTCTATCAGAAGCCACAGACCGGGAAACAACGGACAAGTTTCAAATCAGATGGTTGCATACGGGAAAGGTCAGAACTCAAGGCAAACGGGTGATATGTCCCTTGCCCTGGCTTTTGCCTTTGAGAATGGAGGGAAACTAAGAAGGAATGATTCAATTATGGGTTTCCTTCACCAAATTAAAAGGGGAACATTGGAATTCAGCATGTCAGAAAGACAATTAGCTTCAACTATCAACTATCCTATGCAAATAAACGAGATATCCAAAGGAGCACAGAAACTAAACCAGATATTGAGAGCCTGCTCCAATGGTCTTAACATGGACGCATATTCAATACAATTTGCAAAGGAACTATTACAAGGAGCTATTGATTTGGAAGAGTCCCTCAGGATGCTAGTAGACCTGCAAAATAATTCACAGTTTATGATTACCCCGCAAAAGAAAAATCAAATCACACTATTAGATGAGGATAATGATGACGACTGTGACACAAGGACGGAAATTCAACTGGCACGACCAACTTTCTCTTTTGACAAGCATCATGCTCAGAACATCCAACAATTTGGAAAGGCTATTTTCATGCAGAGGCCAATTACTGTTACCAGCTCCAAGGAAGGCAGAAACTCAAATAATGAAAACAAAAGTGTGAAGAGACAAGTTTCTCAAAAGCGATCAACTAAAACTAGCTCTACCTCTGACATTAAGAATATCAATGCTGTTTCAGAAGGGGAAAACCAGACGGCCTCCAACTCAGAGAAGGGCAGGATTCCAAATGTAATAGCCAAATTAATGGGGCTGGACGTCCTTCCTGACAAAGTGGAAAAGGAACCAAAATACATGACGCTACAAAAAAGAGAAGGAACATCTCCCAAGCATACTGCAAAAGGAAGCACTAAGAAGACGGAACTAAAGAGCAATGAAACAGATAATTTGATGCCTATGAAAAACCAAAAAATGATAGAATCCTTCAAATTGCCTGCAACTCAGGGTGAAGAGATGATATTTGGGGCGCTTGTGGAGAAGACCAGCTCTGAAGCGGATGGAAAACCACTATGGAGCAACTTGAATGGAATAAAAGCACTGAAAGGATTTGAAAAGCCTAACATAAAAGTAGACAAGCAGACTAAAAGTTCCGCTCCTAAGAACCTTAGTAGAGAAAGTCAAAAAGATGTTCGGGAGATAGGAAGAAAACAGGATCAAAATAACAGGGAACAGAAAGGCAGAACCAGCCACCCAATTCTTAACAATATGCTGTCCGGGCTGGAACAAGAGCATGAAAGATCAGAAGTCAAGTCCTTGATTCAGGAAGACAGGGAAGTCAATGGAAATATTTTTCAGCCTGAAAGAAGACATCCAAACAAGAACATCATGAACAATGAAAAGAAGTCTCGGAACAATTTTGGAGTTCAAAAGTCATACGTATTCTCCAAAAATGGGCCCCATGAAGAAAAGCATCGCAGAGAACAGCCGCTCCAGCAGAGGGAAGATCAAATGTTGATGATGAGACCACAAGGAGGGAATGAAATAACTTTCAAGAATTTACTAAAATCTCCTCATCAATTGATCAATCCTCAGAAGAAGCATCTATCCATGAATCAGGCCATAGTGTTTAAGAAAAACTCTGGAGAAAAAAATGTTGTTTCTATGAAAATAGAAGGCTTCTTAACTAATCAATATCATATAGCCAGAGATGGAGCACTCAATGACACAAATGAGAAAGTAAAAGAAATTATCCATAGAAAGCCAGGTCAAATTTCCTCTCTAAGAGATCAAGAATTTGAACAAGCTAAGCGAAGTGGAATGAAAACTTCGATGGAGGAAAAACACGTCAATAAACTGGCCAGCAAGAAAATAAAGAATACCAGAAAGCAAAAAGTTGACATGCCTGGAAAGATTGATCAAGTATTGACAGGAAGAAATAGAACTAAGCTTATCACTAAACAAAGAAAACAACAGATTTCCATTTCTGGCAAATTCCAAGTTTTAAATGAAGCACAGCACGAAATGGCTAGTATGCTCAGAGACACAGATGCATACGTCATTAACTCCAAAGAACCAGTATCTGTGGCTGTGACTGAACCATTGGATGTGAGGCACCAATCCCATAAAGAAGCTGAACAACCTCCTACATTATCCAGTTCAGTTGGTGGAGAACATCAAAGCCAACAAGAATTGGTAGCAATAGTTCCCAAATATTTGGTAAGCTCTTTTTATCAGCATCTTAAACTATATATCACATTTTGAGAACAAAATATAAATTAAATGGTGACAAGATTTCTTCCCAAAAGAGAGAAAATAAATACACCGAAGTTCAGTGACAAGCAGCTAACATAATCTTTGTTGCATGAATTTATAGCATTGCCAAGATGTGCAATCTTTACAAGATCAAGCTGTTCCTCTGGCAGAGAATGAAGGATTCACATCCGGTGAAGTTGCATTAGATAAAACAAATGGTATGTATAACTATAATTTTAGATATTTAGGTTTTATTTCCCAAAAAGAAAACAGCATCCGATGTTATTCTGTGTAATGCATTGTGATTGAGAAAGATCCCTTTAGCAATCCACGTCTGTCATCTTCATCCTTCATATAGTTATAATCTTTCCCACAAATCTATCAAAACCTTTCTTCTGGTTCAGCATAGAAGCATGGCTCAGAAACTGAACAACAGCCACTAACAAATCTTCTGGGTCGTCCTTGGCAAAAAGTAGCAAAATAATTCGATAAAAAAAATATATGGAATGAATCAATTTAAGTAATAGATTATACTTATATTTGTTTAATATCACAGGAGTTGAGGAAGACAGATCGTGCGTTAACTATTCCAACATACAAGATCAGAATATTTCTGAAAAAAGCATCCAACAGCCACTAACAGAAAGTGAAAACTGCCTCAAGTGGATTCTTGTCACAAGTCAAGTATTCGTCAATACAGCAGAAGCACTTTTCAAACTCAACATCCCGTTTAACGTGCTTCAAGGTGGTGGTTGGGAGAATCAAGACGAAGGTAGCAAACTCATATTAGACTGTGGGTATGAAGTGATGAAAAGAAAGGGAATACGGCAGGAACTCAAAGTCCATACTTATTCAAGGATACCAATGGCTACCATGAACATAATATCCTTAGATGGCTTAGTTAGGCAGCTGAGTAAAGACATGGAGAACCTTAAATTCTACGGAAGGAAAAGAAGCTGCCAAGCTGATGTTGAGGACTACCTGCCTAAAATGCTTGAACACGATGTATACGATAAAGATCCAGACATGAACTGCATGTGGGATTTAGGTTGGAATGATGATACATTTACATTTATTGATAAATATGATGTTATAAGGGATGCAGAAAAGCATATCCTTAGTGTTCTTCTGGAAGAGATCACTGTAGAATTTTGCATGTTCAACCAGGAGCGGTAGAAAGAGAGCTGCTCTAAAGAAGGAGGACATGAAACCGTAATGTGTAATTTCTCTTTTAATGCAATTTTGTGTTTTTCAATTTAAAAGGATAAGGATTTGATTCCTGAAAGTTTTCATTTAATGATTTCTAGTTTAAACATTAACTTTGTTTGTACGTATCAATTAAGTGTGGTTCAAAAAGTCAAAGCTTTTCTTATTTGGCTTTTCTTTTTCATTCCTTCCCTATCTCTATTGCTTTGCTTTGATTAGCACTCAAAAAACACAGCACCAGAAGCTACAAAATGAAGCCTCTGTAATTCCTCAATGTGATTTTTTAAATTCCTTAACTCATCAGACTATTCTTTATTAATTAGTAAATGGGAAGTTGATTGTGCGACATGAAGAAAAAAAAAATGCCCTAACTATTAGAGCAACTCTATTAGATCAAGTTTTTTTATCTTTTCTTTTTTTTTACTTCACAATTAAAATTCTATTCTATTTTTTACTCATCAAATTTTCTAATCTTAGAATACTATTTTTTTAATAGTGAATTGATCTTACTTATTCTTATACAAGAACAAGATTTTCACTTAAATATCAATTCTTTTTCTCTTATGGTTAAATTTTGCCAAGATAAGATTTTAACTTAAGATTAACCTTTAAGAACGTACACAAGAGATGTTCTTACACGTATTTTTGTATGTTTGTATCTCCTCACATATGTAAGGTTTTCCAATGCATTAAAAAAGCCCAACCTACTTTTTTTTTAAGTCAAACATTACATTAATAAAAAAAAACATAAGAAATGTCTTCTAATAAATTACAAATTAGTAAAAGGTTTGGGAAGTCATTAATGCAAAAACAGGAATTCATTCCAAAGAAATGAGTAGTAAGCTTTGAAAGTCACCACTATTCTCATGAGTAAGCTTTGAAAGTCACCCAGATTTCCTTGATTTGAAAGATTGCTTCATTCTAGCCTTCGAGATTTGCCACACCACAAAAGTCCAAGCTTTTTGGTGATTCAATGTTTAGCTACTTGACAAGGTTGTTTAAGTATATTTATGAGGATTCAATTTTTTGCTAAGCACATAACTTTGGAAAAGACGAAAAATCTCCTCTAATCATGTTCAAGTTAAATAAAACTACTTGAACTTGTAAGATTTATGTGGAAAGTTGATAGTTGTTTTTCACAGGAGAAATTATCTTTCAATTTCTAAATTTTAAATCATAATAACTAAAGATTTGTAAAAAAAATTAAATGTCAAAAATGATCGTGTAGGGGTTTTCCAATTAAATAACCAATGATCATTGTAAATTGTATGAGAAAGGAGGTGAAATAGAAGATGTAATTTCACTAAGGTAGAAAGAATCTTCTAGCAAAGTCAGTTTTAGGGGAGCCAACAATTTAGCGCTCTAGCAAAGGTCAACGTCCAACAAAAAATGATACTTAGAGTTGCCATGAAAGTCACCATAAAGGGTGTGCCCCAATGACAAAAGCAACATGAGAACATTATTTAGGTTTCAAATTTAAGGCATTGTTGTGAAATTTTTAACCCCATTAAATTTTTTCTTTTTTAGAGTTAAAAAATTGACAATCAGTTTTGGAGGTGATGGTCAGTGAGTGACAGTTAGAGTTGGCAACAAGTGACTGACACTCAAAGGTAGCAATTAGTTACTGACAGTCGGAGGTGACGGCAGATTACCAACGATTGGAGGTGGTAGTAAATGACTGTCAGCAGCTCGAAGGTGGCGGTTCGTGAACAACAATTGGGTGTGGTGCAATTGGCAACTAATGATTGGAGTAGCAACTAGTGAGCAATGATCAAAGATTAGGGTCAATGACCACTAGTCGAATGTAGGGACAGGTGATGACGAGCAACGTCAAGTGATGAACATGAATAAAAATAGAGTTATGAAGTAATGAACATGAATAAAAATTCAAACACAAATCTAAAAACTAAATTTTATTGTTTTTAAAATTTATTAAAAGTAATTGTTTTAAAAATAACTACAAAACCAAATTAAAACCATTTTTGTTAACATTTATGTTTTTAAAATATATTTTAAAACAAAAAACTGGACGCTCAATCTCAGCTTGGAGTCTTAATCTTTAAGTAGAAAACATGTAAAATAAAGAGGCATTCAATCAGAGAAGTTCTTTAGAGATAATTAGAAAACTAAGAACTCTTTGGAAAGCTTCCATAGTTAGATATTCAATCTTTAATCACTTTTCCTATGATTCTTATTTCCTTTATAGCTTGTAATAGTTAGATCTTTACCATTATTGGATTTTGGGTGTAGTAGAAGCTCATAAGAGGTGATCCTCTATAAATTTTATATTTATCCTCAACTTTAATGCATTCTATTCCTATTCCTATTCTTAAGTCTTTATCTTGCCTTGAGAAACCTTATTTCATACATTGATTTGTGTTGGAAAACATGTTTTGATTCTAATTTGGAGTAGAAATGTGTTGAATTTGAATTTTAGAGATAAAATTAGGATTCTTTATTGTTTAATATCCTTCTCCTTCATCTAATTTTTAGGTTAGATTTTCTAGGTTATAATTAAGATTCAAATCCTTAAGGAATTAAGATTTGAACATTTTCTAGGATCTAATTTGTATTGAATTGAGAATGTGATTTGATACTTCGATTTTATGCTATAAGTGTTCTATGAAATTCAAATCCTACAACGTATTCTTTCTTTGAACCACTTGATATTCTTGATGCACTTCATCTATTCAATAAAATTACATAAATATGTTACATTGATTTTATTATTTCCTATTACTAAAATTTTATCAATTTACCTTTTTTATAGTATTAGTTAGTGGTTTAGCATAGTTCTTGAATGTTACATAAGTATGCTAAATTGCATTCGATAATAACTTTTTATATATAGAAAGTTTATTAATTTATTTCAATTAATACTTTAAATCATATAAATGATAAATTATTATTTAATAATACTGTAAAAATTTTTATATTGTCAATGTATAGAGATTAAATTCAAATAAAATTGTTGCTTCTAAACAAAATTTTTATTTACATGTTTGGTTTCTTATCAAATCAAGTAAGATTTGCTTTCAGAATTATAATGTTGGTCAAATGATGAAAATCACTCAATGAAGACGGGAGATCTGCAAGCTAATATTCATTCAACTAACAAACTAGATTCCACTAACATTTATTCATAAAAAAAAATTAATTGATATACACAATCAGGTAAAAATTTTTACATTAACATTTAATCACAACTCTTAAATTTTTTTATTTTACTTATTACTACTTTAAAAATTAAGTAAATGTTCATTTTTTCAACGTTCATTTACACCGTAAAAATCTTTTACATGTGAAGTGCATACTAATTAAACTAAAAAAAAAAAGACAAAATCCACGTTCATTCTTTCACACTCAGGTGCAAACAACTCTATTTATATTCAAAATCAATTATGCCCTATATGGAATTGCCATCATCAATTGTATTATAATAATTTGAAAAGCTGTATACAGTTTTTTTTAAAACATCCTCCAATTTATTTCCAGAAACTAATATTTTTAAGGTACAAGAATCATCTAAATAGACATTGTTTTTATTAACCAAGTATTTTTCATACATATAATTAGAAATGAAATTTCTATCATTATGCTTTTTTTTAGTAAATTTCTGTCAAAATGCTTAAGAAAATTATCTACTTAATGGTTGGTTATAGGTTGATACCTTAAAATTTTTATTAAAATTGTTTTGTAAAATCGATCAACAAAAATAGCTACGTGCCAATTTGATTTGTCTTTATCTTCTCAATATTGATACCGTCCACTTTCTAATGTTTAGTTGTTGAAAATCTTTACAAATTCCTCAATAGGAAGAAATTTGTAAATTGATAAGGAAGTTTATTTTAATAATTTTATGAGTCTAATTAGTATCTATTTACAATGTAAAAAACATTATTGTTCAATCACAACTCTTTATTTATACGATTTTTAAAATATTAATTGGTAAAATCAACAAACTTACAATAAATAAATATTGTGATTTAATGACAGCGTAAAATTTTTTATATTTTCAGTCTATACTAATTAAACTCTAATTTAATTTTGATGAGAAAAATTGCATTTAAAATACAAATTGAACATTTATAAACTTATGTTACTTGTCATTTTGAATTTAGAAATGTATCAACAATTTCTTAGCTATATAAAGGACTAGTTTAAAACAAGAAGATATTTTTTTTACTTTTCTTTTCATTAATAAGTAATAATTTGGTATTAATTCGTAATTTCAATTACTGAAAACAGTTTTTTTTTAAGCCAATAATGTTTTATAAATTATAGGATAAGCACAAGGAATGTGTCTCTAAAAACAGGAACAATGTCACTACAACAATAGTATTAGATAATCAACTTAGCCAATCTGTACCATCCAATTACTCAATGCAACAACATAGATTTATTATCGACTTTGCCAATGTATGTGATGTTAAATTAGCGGCTTTACACCATTTCCAGGAGTTTACTTGTGTGACAAGGACAATTAGGAACCTCCAGATTTGTTGCTCTAAATACTGCTTCATTCCCTGCCTTCCATAACTGCCAAACTACAACATACCACACAAAATCTCATGCAATCTTTGTCTCTGCACCTCCCCCCGACCAGCCCACTAAATAGCTCCAAAAAAAATAGGTCAACTCACCCATCATAGACATCTCAAATGCACTCTGCATGATCTCAGAAAGCTCTTTACACAGTAAATCATTAGTAGTACCGAAAATTATATCATCAACATAAATTTGCACAAATGATGTCTTTTTTCAGAATTGTTAATGAAAAGTGCAGTGTCAACTTGTAACGATCTTAATATTAATACTATATTTATTAAAATGTGACAAATTATTATTTTTTATATATTTAACTAGTATTAAAAAATCTTACATAAAGAATCATAATCATATTATAAACATTATGAGTCAAAATATAGTTATTATAAAACATTATCGTATATGATGTATTAATTATTATAACTATCCTCCCAAATAAGTCAGAGAAGGACTGTTTACCAATCTAAAGTTATCCGAAAGTATAAAAAATAAATTGTTTATGAGTTAGCACATTCAGAGAAAATCTTTTGAATCCTTCAACATAGTTTGTTGAATAGTTGCATCTTCTATTCGCATCATGATCATATATGAAAAGAAACAATGAAAAGAGTGAGATTTTTATAAATATTAATGTCAATCTTAATAGACTTAACAAACAACGGGAGTCGAAGGTTTGACCTATAACTCTATCTCACTTTAATCAATGTATGGATTCATATCTGATCTTTGATTATTCACTCTGATCATGAAGGATTTCTTTGGGAAGTGATTGGTAGTTGCATATATTTCTCACAAAAACATTGGTACGATAAATAATTATTTTTCTTAAGAAATCTGGAATCTTTCAGCCCATAATAGAGAGATACACACTACTCAACATTGACGGTGCTGAGCAGGTATGGAAAGTTTTCAAGTTTGGCCTATGAATACCCTAGTCCAAGGTGCTAATCTGGACTATCCGAATATCCACATACTTGATTAAAACCTCCTTAGACCTTACTTGGTCCCTACCTTTCCTCCATCCTATGCAGTGTACCAAATTGTGACTTTCCAACACTAACACTCATGTGCCTACATATTCCAAAATCATTACAAGGAAACTTAGAACTTTGTTAAGTTCATCTCACAACATCACACACAGTTTTGAACGTCACTGAACTTGATGAATACAAAGATACATAGTACTTCTATTTCAATTATTATTTACAGAATAATTTATAATTCCATAGATAATCAATCTCAAGAAATTAAAAGATAGTAAAAATAATTTTAATAATAAGATATATATAAAAGTTAATTTCTCAGTTTAAAATTTTTACTTCAGAATCAATAGTAATTATATATCAATATAAAATCAATTCATTTTTAATATTAAAATATATATTTTATAAATTATATTTTTTTTTATCATATTTAATATGGATAATCTCTCAAATATTTTACATTGTTTCTAAAAATAGACTTACTTTTATTATTTTATTTTATTTTACTTTACCATAAACATTTGGTAATTAATAATTTTATAGCATAATTTTGAATGAATATAATACATGTATTAAAAAAAGAGATGATTATTAATAATTTAATTTAAAGAATGATAGATCCTATAGAAATATGTAAACTAAAATTAATCATAATTTAAATTATATGATGGAAAGAAATAAAAATTAAAGCAAAAACATAATAAATAATAGCAAATGATCATATTATAATATCTGGAGAATAAATAAAATAAAAAATAATAACAAAGGACCATATTATAATATTTGGAGAATAAATTAAATAATAAATAATAGCAAGGACTAGACGATAATATCTGAAAAATAAATTAAATAATAATGTAGGACCAGAACATAATTTCTGGAGAATAACTAAAAGTTAGTATAGTTAGGAATTATTGAGCAATCAATTAAATGATTGAAATAAAGATTAGAATAATTAGTACATTAATAAACAATTAAACTTGTAAATAAAAATAAGTATTATAAATAATAGAAGTAACAACAATTATAATTATAAGTCTATTAAGATTAACATTACGAAGGCTTATAATTCTTACTCCCCCTTTACCTTAATAAAAGTTTGATGATGAGTAGTGAAAAATCTTGAAATTAACTTGACTTGTAATTTTGTGAGTGATAAGAGTGTAAGAAAGAAAAATAAAATAACTTTATTAGACAAGAGTATTATGCAAAATTTGGAAATAAGAAAGAGAAAAGGAATTGAAAAAAAAATCTTTTGTAATGAAATGCATGGATGAAGCTTGTATTTATAGGCCAAAATCAATTTATTTTTGAATTAAATGATTGGATGGTTAAAAGATAATGTTACTAGAGATAAAGTAGGTTGTTAAAGTCAAGTCAACATTTACTTGACCAATTCTCCCTTTAAGATTAAATTAGAAAAATTTACTCTATAATTCATTATAGATAAGGTTACTAAATAAGGATTATGAGGTAAGATTAGAAAAATTTACTCAACATTTTTTTAATTAACTATTATTTTTTTATTTTTAATTAATTTTGAAATAAAATCAGTTTACCAAAAATTCCTATATAATTTTATAAGTCTCTCATAAAAATTTCAACTCAAAACATGATCATTTAATTTTTTATAGCAATCTGGAATATACCGATAATTTTATAAAAGTTGTCTCAATTAATTCCAAAAAAAAAATTCTCAAAATTACAATAAATTATGTAATTTCTATCTATAATTTAAAAATAATTTTTAAACTCTTGATATTATATTTTATTTTATTGCTTTTTAATAATATATTACTTAAGTTTAAATTATTTGAATATTTTTCAAATAGTAAAATTCTAAAATAGATAGACATTCATAATATCAATTTAATTGTAAAAATTAAGTTTTTAATATCTATTTTTTAATTTAAAATTCAAATAGATCATATAATAATCTATTTAATAATAGAGATGTTACAAACTTTGCCTCTAGTGAAATTTTGCTTTCGAAGGAAATTTTATAAACTCTCATACCTAGACCTTGGGACTTGCTTAAGTCCATAAAGAGCCTTCTTTAGTTTGAAAACATGATTAGGAAATTCATAATCCACAAACCCGAGGGGTTGAGAAACATAAACATCCTCAATGCAAATAGAGTTAGGATTTCCAATTTTTCCTGCTCCAAGTATCTTTCCTTTGTTGTTTTCACCATATGAGATATAACCTTCATTCTTTGCTTTGAATGAGACAAACTATGTTTTGTGTCCAGTCATGTGCCTTGAGCAGCCACTAATAAGATACCATTTTTCAGCTTTGGTTGTCCGACACACCTACAAAATAAATTAATGAGTGTATTGTGGTACCCAAACTATCTTGGGTCCTAAGGGGTTAGTAACAACATTCTTCACTTTCAAAATCCATTATATTGACTGAAAGGTACACCAAATTTTTTGATTTTGCATGCATTCATTTTGTGGCCTTTATGCAAACAATAAATGACATGTAACAAGGTGTGACTTGGGGTTTCTATTGTAAGAGAAAAACTTGTTTAAATTTTTCTTAACCTTTGAGTTTTGAAATCCCAAACCAGTCTTATTCATAACATTTTTTTGTGAACTTAACATAGCATCCAAACTAGTTTTCCCACTTGTAAATCTAGTTAACAAATTTTGAAAATAGGAAACTTTGTTTTCTAAGTTTTTGCAAACATGATTTTTCCAAGTTTGCTTTTCCTTTACAAGAGAGTTAACTTCTTGTTGAACACTTGTTAATTTCTCAATATACCATTTTAATTGGCTTTTTAATCTTTTATTAGCAAAAGACAATTTTTTTGCTTCTTCATGCATCTCACTGAAGGCTTTTACTAATGTGCCATAATTTTCACTAGATTTGTTAAAGGAAACACGTACAAAACTTGTTGTGTCGTCCGAATCTGAATCTGCCTTGTTTCCCATAAGACACAAATTTGCTTCATCTTCTTCACTAGAAGATTGAGTAGATGAAGTGTTTTCATTCTCTTCCTATGTGATATAAGCTTTCTTTTTGTTGAATCTGAATTTTCCTTTTCTCTCACTAGCTTCTTTCTTCTTTTGGTAGATGGGACAATAAAATTTTATGTGTTTTTTCTTTCCATCTTCAAAACATGTGTATGTTATTGGTGCAACCTCAATTTTCTTTACAAACTTTTTCAGAATTTTGCCTTTACCTTTTTGTTTCTTTTTCATAAACTTTGAGAACCTTTTCACAAGTAAATTTATTTGCTCACCTTTAGATTTTTCAATAGATTTAGCATAACTCTCTTCTTTTTGTGAGGTTTTAGAGCTATACCTTTTTTTCTTTTTGTCAAAATCATCTTCCTTTTGGAGACGTTTCAGCTCAAGCTCGTACTCTGTCAACTTGCCAAATATGGTTGCTATGTTCATCTCTGCAAGGTTGTTGGATTCAGATATGGCGGTGCTTTTTGCTTGCCATGTTCTATTTAGACTCTTTAGTACTTTGACATTCAGTTTCTTTTTCAAAGACTTTTCCCAGCCCAATGAGGTCGTTCACTATGTGAGTGAATCTATTTTGCACTTCTCATATTGATTCATCAGGTAACATCTTGAAAATTTCATATTCTTGGATTCCTTGCTCTTTTCACATCATTAGTTCCTTCATGGGTGACCTACAAAATCTCCCGCATCTCTTTAGCAGTTTTGCATTGTGAAACTCCAAAAAATTCATCTAGAGTTAAAGCAAATGCAAGTATGTTTTTAGCTCTTATATCATATTGTACTCTCCTATTTTCTTCTACAGTCCAATTAAGAAAATCTTTTTCAACATCTCTATCATCCATTCTAATCATTGGAATAAAAGGGTCATTTTCAATTGCATCCCAAACACCTTTGGACTCAAAAAATATTCTTATTCTTATTTTTCAAAAAGCATAGTTTCCTCCATTAAAAGGAGGTGGTCTATTAATGGAAGCTCTTTCAGCAAAAGTTTTATTGTTTGTATTCATTATGGATCTTTTTTGAAAAACTTGAATGACTATCAAGAAAAGCTCTGATAACCAATTGAGAAGGGTTTTAATGACTACAAACAATATTCAAGAGGGAGGGTGAATTGAATATAAAAAATTTTTCTGATTTACTTTCAAACTCAGTTCTAAAAATTTTGTTTAAAGAATAGATTGAGATAAGTTGTCGATACCAAGGCTAAATTTCATATTTGGATTTGCAATTGAAATCAACACCAACTACTCTTTTTATTTCAAGTTTACACAATTAATCTAACTAGTTAAATCAAATTAACATTCAGCTCAATTTCAGAATTATATCATACAACGAAAGCAATTCAACATTTGTAAAAAGAGTAAAGATAGAGAGATAATCATGCCAACAAATTTATATTGGTTCACCCTTAACCTGGTCGGCATCCCGTTGTTCCAATTCAAGGAAACCTACCATGATCAGAACCAATCATTAAAATCAACAAGAATTTACAACCAAAACTTAAATGCAAATGAAACCTACAAGTGCACCCTTGAAAATCAATTAAGATATTGATTCTATCTCATGCAAAACTCATGCATGATCATATTCTACCAAGAAAGCTACATAGTAATTCAATACAACAAAGCAAAATTAAAGAACAATATCACCTTAATTGATTTCGCACAGAATACAATGAAATAAGGTGATAACAACAAAATTCTGTCACAATTCTTGATATATCCTTGATTATTGAGAAATCTTTTGATTTTTGTTAGAGATTTGTTGTTTAAAAGGTTTTGTGCTTTTTCCTTTTCTCTAGAAACTCACTATTTCAATCTCAAAGTAATTTTGAAAGTGTGTTGTTTGTCCTTTTCAAAATGAGTTTCTTTCTTTTATATGAAAAAGATTTTCTCTTTTGATTTAATCGATTAAATCGAGCCTTAATCGATTAAATTGTTCTTTGCACAAGTCTAGAACAAACAAGATCCTTTTAATCGATTATCTTAAATGGCTTAATCGATTAAATTGTTCTTCAGTCAAGATTAAGTTGCAGGATCAATTTAATCAATTAGAACAAGCACTTAATTGATTAAATGATGCAGATTAATCGATTATGGTCTAATTTCATAGATTAAAATAGTGGTTTTGCATTTCTTAATCTATTTAATCATCCCATGAATTAATTACCATGTGCAAATGTTACATCAATGAGATTTAATTGATTTGAAAAATGTTTAAAGGTATCAAATCTCATTTATGCAACATGACTTAATCATATTAAGATTTATCAAGGATCTAAGAAAGATTAAGTACGATTAATATGAGATAATAACAAAACTTATATAATACATGTTATGATTCAAGCATAATACAATAACACTCATCTTAGGTATTACTAGTGTTCATCATCAAAACAAATAACTCTTCAAGATGAGATTGATCTTCTTTTTGTTTTCTCGAGAGATTCTTCAACACTAAAGATGAGGCTAAGGAGGTTCCAAAAGGGGCCGCAAGACTTGTCGATGCTTGCAATTACAACAACCTTGTGAGGGGCGATGCGTGCAACTATAACGACCTCGTGAGGGGCGGCTACAACATGGTCACGGCTGGCCTCAATGAGATTGACTTTGAGTGCGACCAGATCTACAATGTCTACTTCCAGCTCTACTATGTCAACAGCGGCCAAATCTTCACCCCTTCCCCCTCCTCAAAATTCTCAAATTTTCAATTTGATATTCCTTTTTAGATTCAATTCACAACTGAACTTTCTCCATCAATTATTTTGTTGCATTTTTTTCTAGGCTGATTTGTTGAGTTGCATTTTTCTGCTTGAGATCTTTATTGGCCATTAATTGTGGGGTATGCTTTGTTTATGTCGAGCTCAAGAGACAAAGCATATTTGAATAGTTGAATTAAATTTTGTTGTAGATTTTGGTTTATTTTATTACTGGTTGGTTGGTTGCACCAAATATTTTAGCTTAAGATATTGATTGTAGAGTTTGTTAGCAATGGAATGTGTCCCAGTTTGTGAAGTTTGAATTTTTAGGCAGAAGGTTGTGGAGATATGGAATTTGTTTCATCTCTTATGCCCCAGGAGGAGTTTCTTCCTTGCTAAATCTTGTAAAAAAGCACACCCAAATGCCAATTTTTAAGTTGATGTTGTTTGTGATTTTTTTTATACTTTGCGAAGATATTTTTGAATCTCATCTTTGTGCAACCTACCTCTGCTTTGGTGCACGATAGCAAAGTGTTTAGGTAACTGCGAATAGTAGTGTTTTAATGATGAATTGGAGAGGGGTGCTAAGTTTTTAGAGAGATTATTTTTCGTTCTGGGTTAATGATGGAGAATGGGAAATGGGTGGTAAGTAGGAATGGCAACGGAGCGAGGCTAGGGCGGGTTTGACCCTTCTCATCCTTGTTCCCGTCCTCGGAAAGTGCGGGGCAGGGGTGAGGACGAGTATAAAAGAGGTGAGTATGAAATTTTAATCTCTGTCTCCATTCCTGTCTAGTATTTTCTGGTTCGGGTATACACAGTTATCCTGTTATATTATTTTTATAATTTAAATTTATTAAATAAATTATGTTAATTATATTTAATTATTATTAATTAAATAAATTATATGTTAAGTTATTAAGTATATTTTAGTTTTAATGGTTTATAAAGATATAAATTTGTACACAAACATGTGAGATTAAAAATATATGTATATGATTTTGTTTGACATATAAGCGGAGCGGGGCGGGGCGAGGACCAACAAGCACACCCCCATCCCCAATTTTCTTAGGTGGGGACAGGGTGAGGACCAACAATGTGAATTTTTCCGTTAAAATCAAGATAGGGATGGGCAGTACCCACAAGAGCAAACATGATTGTCATTCCTAGTGATAAGAAATTTGTAACTATTACTATTTATTTTTAGAGAGATTATTTTTAATTTTAATTTTATTATTTTTAGCGGCTAAAAATTGTAACCAATATTTCTCCCTCTTGCATGTTTGATATGAATGACGTGGATAATGATGCATTCACCCCTAACAAGGACCCAATCTCAAGGATCATGGCTAGGAGGATAGAAGAGGACTTGGCAAATGAAGAAGAAGAAATACCTCACATCTTGTTTAGAGTGAAGATTGGCCATGAACCTCAGTTATGTAGCTAGGTTGATTGTTTAGGACATAGTCTTTCTAGATTGGGGTACTAATTGTTTTGGCCGTGTATTTTGACATTTTCTTTGATTTTAATTTGTAAATGGGAGGTTCATTTAGTGTTTAAAGGGTGTGAGTTGATTAGGTGGGTCTTAGGAGGATTTTTGGACGTGTGCTTCTTCTAAGAACACTCCAAAAATTATCTTAACACCCCCTAACTAACTAGGAGACATGTGGATCTCCCTTGTTCCCTCTAAATGGTGCCTAACACTCTCTTTCCTCCACATGTGCACTTACTTGGCTAGTTCCTAGCCAAGCAAATTTAAATTTGAATTTTGGAGTGCCATGTAAATTCCTTCCAAAATTCAAATTCAAATTACGGAATATAGATCCACTTAGTTAGGGCCTTGTATGGATCTTCATTTCTCTTAATCATGTGCTAAGTTAGCTTTGCCTAACTAACCCATGATTAAGCCTCCATGGGCCTTAATTAGGAGGTGGACGTCCACTCCTACTCCTAATCCTTCCTAACACTATAAATTTATACTCTTCCTTCACTTGTACTCCTTTACACTGATTTTATGAAATTAGAGAGTTTCTTCTAAACTTGAGTGCTTTTTTCTTTCATCTTCTTGAGAGAATTTCTGGAGCTTTTATCGTGAGACATCTCCCTTGTGGCAAGCTCTTCTACCTAAGGCTTATCTCCTCTTAAGTGATGCCTCCATCTCCACCTCTCATCTCTTTCCTTTGCCATTTCTTTGTCTGGAAAAACCTTGGGAGTAGATCAAAGACAATGCATCGAGTGGATGCATCAAATAGTCAGGTAATGAAATAGGGATATATGAGATAGAGGTCTATCACGTAAACACTTAAAAGTTAATTATGCATTGACTAAACAATGTTCATAAAACTAACATGTAAACGTCAGAAAAAATCAAAACCTACCTCTCAAATTTTTCTTGGAACTCAAATGTGAGGGCGGGTTTCGATCTTTCATGAACCCCGTTAAGTATTTCAATTGTCATTTATAATTGAACAATTGATTCGATCAACTTAGGGTCAATAGGTCAAATCCAAACCAAATTGACCAGTAAAAATTGAAGCCAACTTCCAACAAATTGAGTCATTGGTTTTAAGCGGGTTGTGGTTCAAATGGGTTGCTGTCAAGTCGAGTGGTTTCAATCGGATTCAGCCCTTACCGGTTGTAGTAAATAACAAAGTCGGGCTTTTTTCTAATCGTAGTGCTTGACGGCTTGTAGGGTGTGGTAGTACAGATAAAATAACAGGCTTCTGGTTCATTTGAAATACGCTGAAACACTTGCCTTTATAGAAAAGGGAAAAGTTATAATATAAAGAAAATAATCTTCACCATAACAATCAATTGAGTATCCCGGTGTAGTCTCGGACATTGTACCAGTTTTTTTTTCTTAATTTATATTTCAAATAATCCTAAAATATATTTTATTTAACTTGTTTTAGAGAAATGATGTTTATATAAAAAGAAAACTAACACAAGTTTACAAAATAAATTACAACTTCTATAAATTTACATTAAATCAAGTATTCTATTGCTTAATTTTTATTTTTATTTGATGCAAATAATATATATTTATTTTTTTTAAAAAAATTAGTTAATATGTACTGATACTTAATTTTACATTATATCGTATACTGTAATTATAAATATTATAAGTTTGCTAAATTTATAGCGATCACTTTTTTTTACCACTATAGCCATCATTTTAAAAGCTACATTTAATATAATTGTAAATTAATTATAAAAAACTTTAATTTAAAACAATATTTTCTAATTGTTTTATAAAATAACATTTTAATAAGTATTTTAAAAATAGATTAAATAAAAGTTGAGGCATAAAAGAAAAATGTGTAAAAAAGGTAGAAAGGGAATTTGCATGGTAGAATAAATAAATAGGAAGTTGTTTTTAAGATAAAAAGTGAAATGAGTTGAGTTGAAAATTATAATATAGATTATAGAGAGGTAGATAATGTGAAGAAATTTGATTGGTTGATTGAGGTTTGTATTGGATGTGCATAGGGATGGAAATTGGAAGGAATGTTGATTGGAATCTGAATAAAACGAATGGGCATGGCCTCAAGGTTGGGTTTTGAGTTCCTGACGAAGAAAGCGTACAGTCCTCCGTCCTGGGCATCCCATCTTCAACCTCAACCCTCTAACGTCTTTTCTCTTGCCCATGTTTGTAAACCTAGTTCTCAATTTTCGTTTACTTTAACATTCTTTGTTTTCCAATTGTAATTGAGATCTGAGAGGGTGGTATCACAGGTTCCCACTCCTATTCACAGATGGAACCTTCCCAATCTGCCCACGAATACGGAGGTGTGGATCAAGCGAGACGACCTTTCCGGAATGCAGCTGAGTGGAAACAAAGTGAGGAAATTGGAGTTCCTAATGGCCGATGCCATTGCCCAAGGTGCCGACTCTGTCATTACTATCGGAGGCATTCAGAGCAACCATTGCCGCGCCACTGCCGTCGCCGCCAAATATCTGAACCTTGATTGCTTTCTCATCCTCCGCACCTCTGACCTCCTCGTCCACCAAGATCCGGGACTCACCGGCAATCTTCTCGTTGAGCGTCTCGTTGGAGCTCACGTTCAGCTTATATCCAAACAAGAGTATTCCAAGATTGGAAGCCAGGTCTTCTCACTCTCTTTTCATTCATTCATTCATCCATTTCTCATTAGTAATTACTCATTATCTTTTCAACTCTCTCTTAGACCCTCACTAATGTCCTTAAAGAAAAGTTGATCAGCCAAGGCAGGCGCCCATATGTTATTCCCGTTGGCGGATCAAACTCTCTGGGAACATGGTCTGTCACTCACACTATATAATATAGTAGTGCTATTTCTTTTCAATCGCATTTTCCCCCACTTGTCTTCCTTTCAGGGGTTATATAGAGGCTGTTCGGGAAATTGAGCAGCAGATTCCGAGGGGGACATCCAATTTCAAGTTTGACGATATTGTTGTGGCTTGTGGCAGGTTCTGCTCTACTTCATTTCTTTATTTTTTTTTTATTTCCCCTTCATTGGATTCTCTTTATGTTTGTCACTACTTTCTGCCATCTTCTACTGTGTATCATGTAATCTAGTGCACATATAGTAATTAGTAAATCAAGATCTGGTGATCAATATTATGTGTGCCAAAGCTTTCAATTTATTATTTACAACCAAACTTCCCACTAAATGTGAGCTTAATCAGTGTTATGGTTCATTTTTTTAATTGATACAGTACACTACATTAAAAAAGAACATTATATATTAGATCATAATTAGTTACATTTTCATCTATTTAACATTGCACATTTATTAATTTCCAGTGGGGGCACAATTGCTGGCCTGTCACTAGGATCCTCATTGAGTACATTGAAAGCGAGGGTATATTTCTTCCATTAAGAAGACTCACATAATCCATGTTTTTGTGAGCCTCCTGTATCATTCATGTGCTCCTTGCAGGTACACGCATTCTCTGTTTGTGATGACCCAGATTACTTCCACAACTTTGTTCAAGGTTTGCTTGATGGACTCAATGCTGGTGTTAGCTCCAGAGATATTGTCCACATTCAAAATGTGAGTGCCTTGGTAGAGTTTGTGTTAAACAGATTTTCTTTTTCCCAGTTGGTAAGATATGTAAAGGTTCTTTTGGTTTTCATGTTTTATTCAAATTGGACAACTCCTTACCTAAAGGGGGAAGTAGTATATGCTAGTACCTATTGAACAAATTGATGATAAACTCCAACAGATCTGACATGCTTGTTGGACAATTCATAACATGACGTCTCTACAAACGCATACATTTGTGATTTGGAAAACTTGCTTCATCATCTGGGTTAACAGGGCATTTAATTGTTTACAGGCCAAGGGTCTTGGCTATGCAATGAACACATCAGAGGAGCTTAATTTTGTGAAAGAAGTTGCTGCAGCTACTGGTGTTGTTCTTGATCCAGTATACAGGTATTTATTTGTTCCATGTATTTTATACTGTCAAAAGTGCTTTCTTAGGATATACTAAGGATGAAATTACTTCTTTGTACATCACTTGAATCCCATGTTTGCTAACTCAGTAGCTTTCTCCATCTTATTTTAGTAGTATTATTAGCTCAATTAATTGATTATTATTCTGTAGCTGGAAAAACTAGGTGGCTAAACAGTTTGAGAAAATGTTCTGTTTTCATTTTCTATTTTTATTTTCTGAAAACTGTTTTCATTTTTAAATTTTCAACATTCAGAAAATATGTTTGTTTTCACTTGATATTTCCATTTTCAAAAAATAGTATTGTTAAATTTAATCAATTTTAACAAAAATATTATAAATTATTTACATATATAGTTTAAAATACATTTATATGTTATTTTTTATATAATTAAATGTTATTATTAAGTTTTTACATACTGTTAACTTTTGAAAACACTGTAAACAACTATTTTCTATTTTCAGTTGTTTTTAGAAAATGTTTTCAGCAAAAATGTTTTCTAAATTATAACCAAACATATTTTCATTATTGTTTTCTGTTTTCTCTGAAAATAAAAACAAAAAACACGCAAAACAAACGACACCCTAATTTCTTGGCAAGTGTAACTGAAATGCCATGTCATATTTGAATATGTATATCTTATAAAAGTTGTGTAGATTGTATCGTTGGAACTTAGTGAACCTTCTGAAAAAATTAATACTAAAATTTGATGCAATCATTTGATTGGCATCATAGGACTCAAGTAGTTTGCATTCAGATTCAGTTACGGCCAATCATTAGTCTTCAAGACACAGAAAACAAGTCTAATGGAAAAGTTTGCGAATTTATAAAAACTTGATTCTACGGTACTTTTTATTTTCAGGGTATTAAATTATTTTACTTTCGTGTAATACTTATTCTTGAATAGTTGAATTCCTCTGCATATTCCTAACTTGAAAGGGACAAAAATGTCTTAATAATAGAGAATGTAGCAGTTGGATGTTATGCTTTGAATATTGCTGAGTTTACTTAACTCCATGTTCGGTTGTTAATACCCTCTCAGCGGTAAGGCTGCTTATTCAATGCTGAAAGATATGTTTGAAAATCCAAAGAAATGGGAAGGTAGAAAGATCCTCTTCGTACATACGGGGGGCCTCCTGGGATTGTATGACAAGGTCGATCAGTTGACTTCTTTTGTTGGAAATTGGCAACGAATGGATGTTAATGAATCTGTTCCTAGGCAGGAAGGTATTGGAAAGATGTTTTAGAGAAGGAAAATTGAAAACCCCGGCATTGCCAACATCTATATTTTGTTTTATCTTGCTCTAGTTATATACTTATATATATTTAATAGCCATGCACACACTGAATCCTGCCTGAAGTTACCGTATGATAATAAAGTCCCAAACACTAAAGCGACTGCAAATCAATGTGTTTTTCTTCTTTTGTTGTTTCTTGTTTTAGATTAGAATATCCTTAGAATATATGTTCTCAATTTACCAGTACAAATTAGTTAAAACTTTTTAATACATCAAAATAAATGTATAAAATTCGCTAGAAATAGTTTGTATAGAATAATTGATTGCATTCTTCCAAGTATATGTATAATTATAATCCTAGTTTTTGTTGGGCATAACCGAGAAGGGGCATGAGACAAGTAAGAGTGTGTTTGATTTATCATTTTAGATAGTTGAAAAACTAGTTGAAATAGTTTCAACATCATTTGGTGAGTAAAAAGCTAGTAGCTTTTTTAGCTAGTTACTACTTTTTTCTAAAAAGTTATTTATGTATTCAGTTACTAGCTATTTTCTTTTAAAGCATATCTAGTGAGGGGGTTTCTTCGTGGTTTATTTAACCCAAACAATAGTTGCTTTCCATTAGAATGTATCTATGTGGCACAACCAATTACTTAGAGTTGAGGTTGGGTTGTTTTGCTTCATGTTAAAATATTATATTTAATATGGAGTCACTTAATACAATTAATGAGTGAAAATGACTTCTTATAAAATAATATATTTAATATGGGGATTGTCTAATTCAATTTAATGAGTGAAAATAGAATATAAAAGGTAAATTTTTTGGAATTTCTTATCATTGAAGTGAATTTATGTTTGAGTTATGTAATGTTGACGTGACGCTATGGACATCACTTAATACAATTTTCAATGCATGAAGCAATTCAAATATGTTGCATGCATTTTAGATGTCCTAACAACTTTACCCATCATTAATTAATGAATTGTTTCCTATTTATTCTTTCTCGTCACATGTCCCGATCTTTCTTCTTCATTTCTCTCCTTCATTATAATTTAAATGTGTAGTTATAGTAATTTATAATTTAAATATATAATTATAAAAATCATAATTGAAATATGTAGTTTAAAATTCAAATATTTAGTTATAGAAAATTATAATATAAATATATCATTATAATAATTTATAAATTAAATATGTAATTATATAAATTGATAATTTAAATGTCATTAGAACAATTTATAATTTAAATGTGTAATCAATTTATATCAAGAAATTTTATATTATAGAAATGTTTAAATATTTCATCTATAATCTATACTATTAATAAAGGGAATATCTCCTTTTGATATCCACTTTTCAAAATATATATTTTACTTGTAGACTTATTTTAAAATTAAAAAATAAACTATTTTGTCATAAAAGGGACTCAGACCCAAAACCTCTCACTTTCCAGGCATAAAATTTACCACTAGACCTACATTATGACTTTACACAAAAATTACTTTAAAATATTGATATTCAACATACATAGTTGTTCAACTATATCTCTAATTTATAATATATGATATTATATTATATACTATATTTATACTATTAATTAAGAGAATACCTCCTTTTGATGTTTAATTTTCACAATACTTATTCTACCCTTACATGATGTAATCCTCCCTAGCAAGGGTCCTATCACTAGGATCATGGCTAGGAGGATAGAGGAGGACATGGTTAGACTGGATGGAGGAAGACCTCACCTCCTCGTGTGAATTGTCATTATGCCATAGTTCTCTTGCTTTTACCCTTGTATTGTTCTTCCTTAAGTGGAGTGATCTAGCTTTTCTTTTGGCCGTGTATTGGGGCACTTATTTTTGTAGGTTAAGGGTCAAAGCAAACATACAACAACAGTCCAAAGGGTATATTGCCTCAACTAATAGGGGAAAAAAAGAGATCATCCTCGAGAAAGGGGATTGGGTTTGGCTTCATTTGAGAAAGAACCTCTTTCTCGCTCAAAGGAAGTCCAAACTTAGTCCTCGAGGAGATGGACCTTTTCAGATCCTGGAGCGAGTGAATAACAATGCATACATCTTAGATCTCTCTTCGGAATATGGTGTCAGCCTTACTTTTAACGTCTGTGATTTATTCCCTTTTGCAGGTGTTGATGATGAAGAGGACCCTTTGGATTTGAGGACAAATCCTTCCCAAGGGGGAGGAGATGATGTGATCCTCCCTAGCAAGGGTCCTATCACTAGGGTCATGGTTAGGAGGATAGTAGAGGACATGGTTAGACTGGATGGAGGAAGACCTCACCTCCTCATGTGAATTGTCATTATGCCATAGTTCTCTTGTTTTTACCCTTGTATTGTTCTTCCCTAGTGGAGTGGTCTAGCTTTTATTTTGGCCTTGTATTTGGGAACTTATTTTCGTAGGTTAAGGGTCAAAGCAAACATACAACAACAGTCCAAAGGTATGCTGCCTCAACTAATAGGGGAAGAAAAGAGATCATCCTCGAGAAAGGGAATTGGGTTTGGCTTCATTTGAAAAAGGACGGCTTTCTCGCTCAAAGGAAGTCCAAACTTAGTCCTCGAGGAGATGAACCTTTTCAGATCCTGGAGCGAGTGAATAACAATGCATACATCTTAGATCTCCCTCCGAAATATGGTGTCAGCCCTATTTTTAACGTCTGTGATTTATTCCCTTTTGCAGGTACTGATGATGAAGAGGACCCTTTGGATTTGAGGACAAATCCTTCCTAAGGGGGAGGAGATGATGTGATCCTCCCTAGCAAGGGTCCTATCACTAGGGTCATAGTTAGGAGTATAGAGGAGGACATGGTCAGACTGGATGGAGAAAGACCTCACCTCCTCATGTGAATTGTCATTATGCCATAGTTTTCTTGCTTTTACCCTTGTATTGTTCTTCCTTAAGTGGAGTGGTCTAGCTTTTCTTTTGGCCTTGTATTTGGGCACTTATTTTCATAGGTTAAGGGCTAGGTGGTGTGTGTAGTGGTTATGTGGAGTGTATTAACTAATTGGGCCATTTAGGGGTGTTGGTGGGTTATTTTATTAACCACACCCCTTTTTTTCTAATTAAACCTCAATTAGTTAGCACATGAAGAATGGAAGAGACAAGGTGGGGCCCTTGTTCCCTTAATAGGCGCCGAATTCTCTTAATTAGTCACATGACATCCTACATGGTACTTAGTTAGTTCTAAGATCCATGATTTTAGGAGCATGTGCTAATTGTTTGAATTTGAATTCCTATTTTATCTCCCTCCAAATTTTCACACGACCACCCCTCCCTTTTAGCTATAAATTGGACCCTTTAATCACTTGTATCCTTTACACTTGATTTGAATGAAATAGTGAGAGTTTACTTCATCTTTGAGTGTCCCTTCTTCTCATCTTTTGAGAGCCTCCTTTAGTGTTTTTATCAAGGGAAGGCAAATACCTCCTTCTAGGCTTATCAAGTTCCTTGTGGTGCCTAGCACCTTCCTTTTCTTTTCTCAACCCTCATTTCATCTTCTTTGTGGGCTTCCTTGGAATAGATCTTGGGGTGTTGAGCATGCAAGGCGAATTGCATCATTACACCTATTTTAAAATTAAAAAATAAATTGTTTTGTCATAATAGGAACTTGAACCAAAAACCTCTCACTTTTCAGACATAAACTTTACCACAAGACCAACCTTATAACTTAATATAAAAATTACTTTAAAATATTGACATCCAACATACATAGTTCTTCAAGTATATCTATGATTTATAATATATGATATTATATTATATACTATATCTATACTATTAATCAAGGGAATACCCCCTTTTTATGTCCACTTTTCAAAATATTTATTCTAACCTTACACCTATTTTAAAATTAAAAACCAAATTACTTTGTCATAAGAGGGACTTGAAACCAAAATCTCTCACTTCTCAAACATAACTTTTACCAATAGACCAACCTTATAACTTTCAACAAAAACTACTTTAAAATATTAATATCCAACATACATAATTGTTCAACTATATGATATTATATTATATTACTATATATATGCTATTAATAAAGGGAATACTCCTTTTTTATGTCAAATTTTCAAAATATTTATTCTACCTTCACACCTATTTTAAAATTTAAAAAAAAAATTACTTTGTCATAAGAGAGACTCGAAACCAAAATCTCTCACTCTCCAAACATAAACTTTATCTATACTATTAATAAAGGGAATATCCCATTTTGATGTCTACTTTTAAAAATACATATTCTACCCTTACAACTATTTTAAAATTAAAAAATAAATTATTTTGTCATAAGTGGAACTCAAACCCAAAACCTTTCACTCCCAAAACATAAACTTTATCACTAAACCAACCTTATAGTTTTAAGCAAAAATTTACTTTAAAATATTGATATCCAACATACATAATTGTCTAACTATATCTATAATTTATAATATATGATATTATATTTATTAATAGTATAGATATAATATATAATATAAAGAAAATACTCCCTTTTGATTTTCACTTTTCAAAATATCTATTCTACCCTTACACCTATTTTAAAATTAAGAACTAAATTACTTTGTCATAAGAGGGACTTCAACTCAAAACATTTAACTTCCCAAACATAAACTTTACCATTAAATCAACCATATAACTTTAAACAAAAATTACTTTAAAATATTGATATCCAACATAAATAATTGCCCAACTATATCTATAATTTATAATATATGATATTATATTATATATTATAGATAATATACATATATATACATAAACTGAAACACGCAGGCGCATAAGAGACTTCGGATTTTGGCAAAGTCGAAAACTGAAATACATTGTGCTAATACAGAGCAAATTATGTTCTATAACACTCAAAAGAGACTTCGAATTTCGGAAAAACAAAAATCTATATCTAACATGAATTAATTAAGGAAAGTAATCACAATTAATAAGGAAAATCTTAGATTTATCACCATACCCAATAAAACTCTATTAATAAAAGCAATATCTGAAGGATAAAGGAAATACTCACTCACAACTAGGTAATACCCAACAGGTAAAGACCCAAATAACTTTTATAAATAGGAAACTAAATTAATGACACAGGTACATGTCATAAATATACTTTCTGTAAAGATAACTATTTCCTACAGTAAACTTGAATAGACATTACCTTGAACGTCAGAGTCCTTTTTGCAGGTACTTCAGGTACCTACAAGGATACTTCAGGCCACACCAATAGCAAACAGTGTTCAACCACTTTGGGTAAGAAAAAAAAATAAAATATATATATATATATATATATATTATAGATAGTAGAACAATTATCTATGTTGGATATAAATATTTTAAAGTAATTTTCTTCTTAAGATTATAAGGTTGATCTAGGTATAAATATCCAAGTTAAACATCCTTAAACAATAAATGAGGGAGATCACTCTTAGGTTAAACATCCTTAAAAATATAAGTTGAGAACATCTTTTAAATATCCTTAAACATGTTCTCCACTTGTATTATACGTTTTTGAATATAGTGGAAGTCTTTTGTAAACTACTACGAGCCAAGTTAAAATAGTGTACAAAATTATACAAATATGATATTTAATTTCAAATACATAATTAAATATACCAAATTAAAATAAAAATGCGAACACAGAGGCACGGTAGCACCTGTGTTTTCGCTAGTATTAATAAAGGGAATACTCCCTTTTGGCGTCCATTTTTCAAAATGCCTATTCTACCCTTACACCTATTTTAAAATTAAAAAACAAATATTATCATAAAAATGACTCGAACCCACAACCTCTCACCCTCCAAATATAAAATTTAAGACTAAACCAACCTTATAACATTAAGCATGAACTTACTCTAAAATATTGATATCTAACATACATAATTGTCCAACTATATCTATAATTTATAATATATACTATATACTATTAATAAAGGGAATACTCTCTTTTGAAGTCCACTTTTCAAAATATTTATTCTACCTTTGCACCTATTTTAAAATTAAAGAAAATTATTGTCATAAGAGGGACTCAAACCCATAACTTCTCACTCCTCAAACATAAATTTTACTACTAGACCAACTTATAACTTTAAGCAAAAAAATTACTCTAAAATATTAATATCAACATACATAATTGTCCTACTATATTTATAATTAATAATATATGATATTATATTATATAGTATATCTATACTTTTATACTGTTAATAAAGGGAATACCCCCCCTTTTAATGTCCACTTTTCAAAATACTTATTCTACCCTTACTCCTATTTTAGGATTAAAAAATAAATTACTTTGTCATAAAAGGGACTCGAACCCAAAACCTCTCACTTCTCCAACAAAAAACTTTATTACTAGACTAACCTTACAACTTTACACAAAAATTACTTTAAAATATTGATATCTAACACACATAATTGTCCAACTATATCAATAATTTATAATATATTATATTATATACTATATAGGCTAAATTACCACCAGTGCCCCTCTATTTAGGGGGTAGCTCACTTTGTGCCCCTCAATTTTTTTTTGCGCATCTTTTGCCCTCCAACTTTTTCAAAAGTTTAATTTTTTCCCTTCCGTCAAATTTAGGGCATTGACTGTTAAAAATGAACATTGACTTGCGTAATTAAGTGACATGGCATGGTAATTAAGAGTTAATTAAAGTTTAATTAATTATTTAGAAATGCTAATTTTAAAAATATCAAAAACATGTACCATGGCAGGAATAAAACCCATGTCCTGGGAGAAGAAAAGCTAGAACCAATCCACTAGACCAAAGGTCAGAGACTGTTTTATTTTGCAATTCTAATGTATTTAAATTAATCAATAGTAATGTTAATTTTAAAAATATAGAAAAGTTGAACAAGGCTGGAATTGAACCGAGGTCTAGAAGTTTAATTGCTAAAGCCATACCACTAGACCAAAAGCTATTTTATTTTGGAATTGCAAAATAAAATAGCTTTTCTTTTCCTAGGATTTGGGTTTGATTTCTGCCACGGTAAATGGTTTTGGTATTTTTAAAATTAGCATTTCCATATAATTAATTAAACTTTAATTAACTCTTAATTATAATATAACCATGCCACGTCAAAGGTGCGCAAAAAAAATTGAGAGACACAAAGAGAGCTACTCCCTAAATAGAGGGGCACCGGTTGTAATTTAGCCTACTATATATCTATAATCTATACTAATAATAAAGGGAATACCCCATTTTAACGTCCACTTTTCAAAATACATATTCTACCCTTACACCTATTTTAAAATTAAACACTTAATTACTTTGTCATAAGAGAAACTTGAACCCACAACATCTCACTACCCAAACGTAAACTTTACCACTAGACCAAATTTATAACTTTAACCAAAAAATTACTTTAGAATATTGATATTCAACATACATAATTGTCCAACTATATCTATAATTTATAATATATGATATTATATCTATACTATTAATAAAGGAAATACCCCCATTTTATGTCCATTTTCAAAATACATATTCTACCCTTACACCTATTTTAAACTTAAAAAATAATTACTTTGTCATAAAAGGAACTTGAACCCCAATCTCTCACTCTCCAAACGTAAACTTACCACTAGATCAACCTTAACTAAAAAATTATTTTAGAATATTGATATCTAACATATATAATTGTCCAACTATATATATAATTTATAATATATGATATTATATTATATACTATATATCTATACTTCTATACTATTAATAAAGAGAATACCCATTTTTGACGTCCACTTTTCAAAATACCTATTCTACCCTCCCCTATTTTAAAATTAAAAAATAAATTACTTTGTGATAAGAGGAACTTGAGCTCACAACCTCTCACTCCCCAAATATAAAATTTACCACTAGACCAACCTTAAACTTTAATAAAAAAATTACTTTAGAATATTGATATCCAACATACATAATTGCCCAACTATTTCTATAATTTAGAATATATGATATTATATTATATATTATATATCTATACCATTAATCTATACTATTAATAAAGGGAATACCCACTTTTGATGTCTACTTTTCAAAATACCTATTTTAAAATTAAAAAAATAAATAAATTAATTTGTCATAAGAGGAACTTGAACTCATAACCTCTTATTTCCCAAACATATACTTTACCACTAGAGCAACTTATAACTTTAACAAAAAGTTACTTTAAAATATTGATATCCAACATACATAATTGTCCAATTATATCTTTATTGTATAATATATGATATTGTATTATATACTAGATTTATACTATTACTAAAGGGAATACCCTATTTTGATGTCTACTTTTCAAAATACCTATTCTACCCTTACACATATTTTAAAAATAAAAAAATAAACTAATTATTCATAAAAATGACTTGAACCCATAACCTTTTATTTCTCAAATATATACTTTACCACTAGACCAACATTATAACTTTAAGCTAAAAATTACTTTAAAATATTGATATCCAACATAATTGTCCAATTATATCTATAATGTATAATATATGAAATAATATTGTATATTATATCTATACTTCTATACTATTAATAAAGGCAATACTCCCTTTTGATGTCCACTTTTCAAAATACTTATTTTACTCTTACACCTATTTTAAAATTAAAAAAACAAATTAATTAGTCATAAGAGGAACTTGAACCCATAACCTCTTATTTTCCAAACATATAATTTACCACTAGACCAACTTATAAGTTTAAGAAAAAAAATTACTTTAAAATATTGATATCCAACATACATAATTGTCCAATTATATCTATAATGTATAATATATGGTATTATATTATATACTATATATCTATAATCTATAATATTAATAAAGGTAATACCCCCTTTTGATGTCTACTTTTCAAAATATCTATTCTACCCTTACACCTATTTTAAAATTAAAAAAATAAACTAATTTGTCATAAGAAAGACTTTAACCCATAACTTCTTATTTCTCAAACATATACTTTACCAGTTGACCAACCTTATAACTTTAAGCAAAAAATTGCTTTAAAATATTGATATCCAACATACATAATTATCCAATTATATCTATAATGTATAATATACGATATTATATTATATACTATATCTATACTTCTATACTATATATAAAAGCAATACCCCTTTTTGAAGTTCACTTTTCAAAATACCTATTCCACCCTTACAACTATTTTAAAATTAAAATAAAATAAATTACTTTTTTCATAGAAGAGACTCGAACCCACAACCTCTCACTTCCCAAACATAAACTTTACCACTAAACCAACCTTATAAAATTAACCAAAAAGTTACTTTAAAATATTAATATCCAATATACGTAATTGTCCAACTATATCCACAATTTATAATATATGATATTATATTATATAATGAGAATATGACTTTTTGATGTCCACATTGTACTTCTAAATATTTTATGATTGTTCTCACTTTCGCAAATATAACTTCTTCCTATTAATATATGCACATTTTCATAATTTTTACCTTATCACAAATCAATCTTCCTTAAACATGATTAATATATGTATACATTTCATGATAAATATTCTTAATAAATATGCAAATACACAGATGCAACAATATTTTGAGTTCTATTCAAACTCTATCCTCTATCCATTTGTTCATATTGATTGCATATTTGACACATCCATTGATGATCTGACATATTTTTATCATGTTTTCATAAACAAAAAATAAAAATTAACAAAATATATTTCAAAACATGTCACATAATAATTTATATTTCAAAATATAAAAATTTACAGAAGATATTAAATTAAAACCCTAAAATTTTTACAACATATTAAAATAGAAATACGAATACACAAGCACAATAGTGCCTGTGTTTTTGCTAGTAATTAATAAAGGGAATACCCTCTTTTAACATCCACTTTTCAAAATACTTATTCTACCCTTACACCTATTTTAAAATTAAAAAATAAATTACTTTGTGAGAAGAGGAACTTGAACTCACAACCTCTCACTCCCCAAAATTAAACTTTACCACCAGACCAACCTTATAACTTTAATGGAAAAATTACTTTAGAATATAGATATTCAACATACATAATTACCCAATTATATCTATAATTTATAATATATGATATTATATTATATACTATATATTATATTATGGGAATATGACATTTTATGTGTCTATATTTTATGACTATTTTACCTTTTAAATATTTTATGATTGTTCCCACTTTCGCAAATATAACTTCTCGCTATTAACATATGCAAATTTTCACAATTTCTACCTTATCACAAATCAATCTTCCTTAAACAAGATTAATATATGTATAGATTTGATGATAAATATTCTTAATAAACATGTAGACATACAATTGCGACAATATTTTTAGTTCTATTCAAACTCTTTCATCTTTCCATTTTTCATATTCATTGCATATTTGACATATCCATTGATGATCTGACATATTTTTATAAATAAAAAATATAAAATTAAGAAAATATATTTCAAAACATGTTACATAATAATTTATATTTCAAAATATAAAAATTTACAAAAGATATTAAATTAAAACCCTAAAATTGTTATAACATATTAAAATAGAAATGTGAATACACAGACATAGCAGCGCCTGTGTTTTCGCTAGTACTAATAAAGGAATACCCCATTTTGACATCCATTTTTCAAAATACTTATTCTGCCCTTACACTATTTTAAAATTAAAAAATAAATTACTTTGTCATAAGAGGGACTTGAACCCAAAACCTCTCATTCTCCAAATATAAATTTTACCACTAGATCAACCTTATAACTTTGAGCTAAAAATTACTTTAAAATATTGATATCCAACATACATAGTTGTCCAACTATATCTATAATTTATAATATATCATATTATATTATATATTATATTTATACTATTAATAAAGGGAATACCTCTTTTGATATCCACTTTTCAAAATACATATTCTACCGTTACACCTATTTTAAAATTAAAATATAAATTACTTTGTCATAAGAGAGACTCGAACCCAAAACCTTTCACTCCCCAAACATAAAATTTTTCTATACTATTAATAAAGGGAATACCCCCTTTTGATGTCCACCTTCAAAAATACATATTCTACCCTTACACCTATTTTCAAATTAAAAAATAAAATACTTTGTCATAAGAGAGATTCAAACCCAAAACCTCTTACTCCCAAAACATAAACTTTATCACTAAACCAACCTTATAACTTTAAGAAAAAAAAATACTTTAAAATATTGATATCCAACATACATAATTGTCCAACTATATCTATAATTTATAATATATGATATTATATTATATACTATATCTATATTATTAATAAATAAAAGAAATACCTCCTTTTGATTTCCACTTTTCAAAATACATATTCTACCCTTACACCTATTTTAAAATTAAAATATAAATTACTTTATCATAAGAGAAACTTGAACCAAAAACCTCTCACTTTCCAAACATAAATTTTATCACTGAACTAACCTTATAGCTTTAAACAAAAATTACTTTAAAATATTGATATCCAACATACATAATTGTCCAATTATATCTATACTTTATAATATATGTTATTATATTATATATTATATATTTATACTTCTATAATATTAATAAAGGAATACCCCTTTTGACGTCCACTTTGCAAAATACCTATTATACCCTTACACTTATTTAAAATTTTGAATGTCAGGATCCTTTTTGCAGGTACTCTAGGTACCTGCAAGGATACTTCAGGCAACATCAACAACAAACAGTGTCCAGCCACTCTAGGTAAGAACAATATGCGCGTGTGTGTGTATTATAGACAGTAGAACAATTATCTATGTTGGATATAAATGTTTTAAAGTAATTTTCTTCTTAAGATTATAAGGTTGATCTAGGTATAAATATCCAACTTAAACATCCTTAAACAATAAATGAGGGAGATGACTCTTAGGTTAAACATCCTTAAAAATATAATCGATGTCACCACTACCACCATCGTCGATACTGCAACCACCACCAAAATAAAAACATTGAAACGATTTGATTGAAATTCGAAACAAGAGAAATTCACATAAATTCTTCATTTTTTTCAACAACAATCTCTCTCTCTGCTCTCTCTTAAACCTTACATTTTCTACTTTTTTATCTTCTTCTCTATATAATAATCTAGAAAAAAAAACAAAACCGCAAGGTTAAGATGTCATTATGAGATTCTATTTTCATACTTTGACAAATTGTGTGGCTCTGATAACCAAATTCTCCCTCACGATGGCTTATCTACTGGTAGTGACTTTGTAATTGTCGGACCAGTTGTGGCCATCGAAATAGCGATGCTCGACACATAAGAGTTTATTGCACTGACATCGAAATTTGTGAGTCTAACCTTTCTCCAACAGTCAGAGCAGCGTTTCACCATACGCTTCCCTTGGACTGAGTCGTCTGGTTGCAGAACAACAAATTGAAAACCAGAGTGACCTCCTCCAAAAATGATCAAATCTGGTAGACATAATGGAAATTACAACAACAGAGATAGTTGAGTGGCAGTGGTGGAGATTCTATGGAGGTGAGAAGGAGCGTAAGGGTTTGTGGGAGAGGGAGAGATCTATGTGTGAGAGGACCGTGGTAGCTTGTTTAATTAACAACCCAATCTGAATCATGTATTGAAATCCTATGGGTATTATTATGTTTTCCCATTCTAACCATTTTTCTCATGTGATTTCTCATATCTCTCTTGTCATCTCTCTCTCTCTTTCTCTCTCTCTCTCTATATATATATATATGTATATATATATATATGATATAGGTATAGAGCAGATATTGACTCACAAATGTTAGTTATTCGTCACTACCTTTACATTTTAAGAAAATGGATGGTAAGGATGAAAAGTATCTTACTTAAACTTACTCTTGTGTAAGTAGATCCCTCATATCTCTATATGTATCTATCTATCTATCGATATATATATATATATATATATATATATATATATATATATATATATATATATATAGAAAGTTAATTCACTTACTCCAAGAATAAATATAAAATACTCACTCTTGATTTCGACCATTCATTTTCTTAAAATTTAAGAGTTGTAATAAATAACTAATCTCAATCATTAGATTTCAAAAAAATGAATCATAAAGATAAAGAGTAATTGTCTCTCATCCCTCTTTCTCACCATGGAATTTCTAATTTTTTTCTCTTTTCTCTCACATGTTTATCTTTTCTTTTTTTTATACTGTGAAAGAAATAAAAATATTAATATTTTTTTAAATTTAAAAATAATATTATTTCAAATAAAATAAAAATAATATAATTTAAATGTAACTAATCAAACATTTAATTCGCTCTTTCTTAATAAAACATGAGGTTTTTTATAACAATAGAAAATATTAAATATTCTTCATCTGAAAATATTATTTTATTTTTAATATAACTTTTATAAAAGTATTTAATATAAAATATTATTGTAATTTTTTCATATCTCATTTTTAGAAAAATAATTACTTTTTCAAATTAATAGTTTTAATACTTTGGTTGGCAATGATAGCGATGATGGTGATTATATAGGATGTATCGAGTGAGAATGGTGCTTTTAAATGAGAATGATAAGAATATTTTTCAGTCATGAGATTTAAATAAAAGGTTAAGATTAAAACAACTCACTTAAAGATATATTGATGCACTCCCTTAATCTCTTCAACCAAGGTTCCTTCCTCTAAGAAGATGGAGGATGGAGAAGGCTAGGAGGGGGGTGGTTTTGACACCACTTTCTAAGGAAAAGATAAGTCAAAATTTACTTGAGGCTTGCCACAAGGGAGAAGACCCTTGATAAAAGCTTTTAGGGAGAGATTTCTCAAGAGAGAGGATTCTCAAAAATGACACTCAAGAATAAAAATTCAAAGGAGTCTTACTTCATTCAATCAAGTGTGTCCATACAAGAGGGAGTGAAGGAGTATATATATCCCAATGGGAGAGCTTGGACACACAAACCTAGGCAATATGGGACTTGGGCTTAATTAGGCTTAAGACTAATTAACCCAAGCTTAAGGCCTAAGTGAGGTGTCTAAGTGCACCTCCCATGGGTGTGGATAGAAACTCTTATTTTAGGGGATGGACAAGCCCAGCACACCTAAAATAAGGGTCTATTCTATTATTACTCTTTCCTTTTTACTTCCTACACCTATACACCTATTTTAGAAAGGAAAATGACCTAAATACATGGCCTTAGGGAATAAAACTATGCACCCTAAATATCTAAGTAATTATAAAATATTTACAAGTAAAAAACCTTAAGACTAAGGCTTCTTGTCTTCATGTAAGCATCCATCCAAGCCTAGTCTCCTTCTCTTGAATCCTCCTAGCCATGATGCTAGGTGAGATTGCATCATATATTGTATCCCATTCAATTTTACTTATCACCACCACCACTATGGTGGTCAGTGGGGGTGTTGGTGGTTGTGATGGTGGCAGCGACAGTAGTGATAACTAAAAGTGAAGGAAACACGATTCTCACTATATACGTCATTCATTTATCTATCTATCTATCTATATATATAGAACATATCTAGTGAGAAAGCCAAATATGTATGAGAGTAAGAGAGCAAATCTCAACAATTGAGAAAGGAAAAAGAAAAATATCCAAGAAAACCTCGGCGATTAAGAGATGAGAAAGAAAAAAGAATGACAGATAAATCATGCTAGAAGAAAGAATGAATGTATGATCTCAACCATTAATTTTTATTTCAATGGTTGAAATTTGTTTCTCTCACTGTCATATAAATTTGAGTTTCTCACTATATATATATATATATATATATATATATAATAATAATAATAATAATAATAATAATAATAAATGCTAGAAGAGAGAATGAGTGTATTTGTACGATTTGATATAAACCATTAATTTTTATTTCAATTACTAAGATTTGCTCCTCTCACTCTCCGAGTAAGATATCTTATATAAGAGTCAAAGGGATAAATCTCAATCATTGAAATAAAAATTAATGGTTGAAATCAAATAATATATATTCACTCATTCTATCTCTTGTTACTATCTGTTACTTTTTTCTCTCTCTTTTCTCACCTATTGAGATTTTTTAGATATTCTTTTCTCTCCTCTTTTAATGGCTGAGATTTGCTTATCTCACTCTCTTATAAATTTGCTTTCTAACTAGATATGTCTTTTATATATATATATATATATATATATATATATATATATATATATATATATATATATATATATATATATATATATATATATATATATATATGGAACATATCAAGTGAGAAAATATTTATTGTAGGAATTGATAATAACTATAAAATTAAAAATAACGGCACATATTAAAACAATCTACTTAAAAATATTATGTGTTCACCCTCAACCTCACCCTTACCCCATCACCACTATCAGTGCCGCCACCACCAACATACACACACTCTGTTTTTAGTGATAGTAACCTATATCAAAGTATTTTGAACATAATAACTAATATTTCTTATCTTCAATCATCTATCATAGATATTTTTCTTTTAATACTCAATTTTAAAAATTAAAAATTTCTTCTCTCTCATATTTTCTCTCATTTATTCTGTATTAATGCAGTCCTATATTTTTTATTATATTTCAGTTTTTTCGTCTTCCATTTTACTTTTTGTTTTACATTGAATATAATTTAAATTGAAATAAAAAATATGTTATTGACTTCCTCAAATTTATGCGCAGTCATGGTTATATATATATATATATATATATATATATATATATATATATATATATATATATATATATATATATATATATATGCATTGAAATAAAAAATAAGTTTCTTTATTATTAAATTCAAAATGTATTCATGTGTTGGTTTACATAACTTCTCATTAAATAGATAAAAAATTAATTGTATGACATTTAAAGTAAAATATCAATTAGAAAGTTTAATATTTCAATTATACCCAATTAATGAAAGAAAATGGGTGAGAGAAAAGAGATTTTTAGTTTAAAAATTGAATATTAAAAGACTATAATATACTTTATATAAATTATTTAAGATAAAAAATATTGATTTTTATGTCTCGCATATTTTTGTGTAGGTTACTAACGCATTTCAATGAAAATAAAGTGTATGCACATTAGCATTCCCAAATATGTATATATACACATATTTAAAATATTATTTACATTATAATCTATAATAAATAATATAATTATTAAAATAAAAAGAGACAAGATAATATATTTTACACAAATTTCATAAGATAAAAATATAATTTACTAGAATAAATTAAGTTATTTACATAGTAACTTTCAATAAAGTTATATCATCTAATAATTTTATGTATAAATTAAATTTAATAATCTATTTATTGAATTATCTTATATTAACTTACAATGATGTCCATCAAATTTTCGATAACTCAAATATTTATTGTTATATAATTATATATTTCAATATTATTTATATTGATATTTCAATATTATGTTAATATTTTAGTTTATTCATTACATAATCAAAATATAATATGTAAAATTTATGATTATAATTTATTAATAGCATAAAATATTTAAAATAAATATAGATAAATAAAATGTATTGTTGTACAACCAACATTAAATATATCAAATATCACTTAAGAATTATGTGATGTTTACTTTTTATTAAAATTAATTACAACATAAATGAATTGTTATATTTGTTGTGTTTAAATTTGGACAAAGTTTATGTTTGTTTAATATTATGTTTAAGCGCAAAATTATAATAGCATTCTAATTTTTTATATTAGATTGCTCATAATCTAATTCTTTTCATTTTACCTCCCTTTAAATTTGAAAATATTACATTAACATTCCATTTTATTTTTTAAAACATTATGTTAACACCCGTATTGAACATTATGTTGGATATAATTGTAAATTAATATTAATTAATTATCTTTGTTTAAGATATGATGTTTATCATATCTTATTATATTTTTATGATTATTTAAATGAGATTATAGTAAGATTGATTATGTGATAGTTAAGTCAATAATATAAAAGCTCATATGAGATGTCTCTACCTACCTTGGGAATTACAAATTTGTTCATTGAGCAAACTGACATACACATTCTCTATAATAATCCCCTAGAAGGTAGGTACAAAAACACTTTAAGAGTTCTTATTGAGCTTATATCTATACAATAATCATAAAAAGACATTGCTCGTAAAGAGCAAGTAACTCCAATTCAATCTATACAATGTGCATAATTTATGTTCCTTATTCTCTTATAATTATTCTCTATACACATTATAATCTTCTATCTATTGATCCAAGGATTTATTTTATTTCATCTCATTTCACTAATATCCTTTTAGAGAGAGTGAAAATAATGGTTAAAAAGCATATGTGAATGTATAAATGACTTGTGTATAAATAATACTTTTTTATTTTCCTATACATAAAGTGTGGGTCATAGGTGTCAATTTGTTTATACATATTTTTAAGAGTAAACACCAAATTAGTTCCCTAAAATAGGTGTTTGGATGCTAAAAATATTTGTTAGCATCTTAATTCCTAAAACACTTTAATTAACACTTTTGAAAAGTTCAAAAGCAGTCTTTTCAAAAGCAGTAGACCGAAAGGCTTTGGCAGAATGGATTGAACTTCTTGTTCTCAGGGTGCTTCACTTGAGAACCATCTGAGATGCTATCTAAAATGTTCAAAGGATTAAGTTGTTTAACAAAATAATAATTAAATAACTAATTTTCCTAAAGCTTTCATTTAGATGTCTAAATGCTAATATTTATATTTGTCACGAATCAAAATGCTAGCGATTAAAAACGCTATCTAAAGTATTTTAAGGTAGTTACATATCATAATAATACCTTATTTGGAAGAATTTATTTACAGCTTTTGAGTTTATCTTATCATATAAACACTTACAAGTGTTTGGATAAATTTATAAAACCACTTATATAGGATTCATAAGTTGTTTTAAGTTTATTTGAATAAACTATCTAAAGTAGTTTTTCAAAAAAAATTGTTTTAAACTTATTGAAAATTTGCACTTTCTTTGACTTTCACTTTTCTTGTCTCTCATATTAAAACATGTTATTGAGTCCTTCTCCCCCCCCCCCCCTTCTCTCCTTCACTCTCCCTCTCTCTCTCCTTCTCTCTATCTATCTTTCTATAATATATATATATATATATATATATATATATATATATATATATATATATATATATATATATATATATATATATATATATAGGGGACATGTCTAATGAGAAAGTTAAATTTATACAAGAGTGAGAGAAGCAAATCTCAACCATTGAAATATAAATTAATGTTTAAGATCAATCATTCATTATCTCTCTTCCAACATTTATTATTTATCACTCTTATTTCTCTCTTCTCTCTTAATGGTTGAGATATTTTAGATATTTTATATATGAGAATGGGAGGAGCAAATCTCAGTTATTGAAACAAAAATTAATGGTTGAAATCAACCACTCACCTCTCTCCCAACATTTATAATGTCATTTTTTTTGTTCCCTTCTCTAAACAAGTTTGTATACTGTAAACTCTTCCAAAAGAAGTCTAACTAGCAAACTAATTTGCTTAAAATTTTGATAAATTTATATGCTAATATTTATATTTTTCAGACACCAAAAACGACGATTTGGTGGTATTTTTAATTTCAATAAACAATCACAAGCAGTTGAGGCCAAGTTGAGACCAATCAAGAAGAACACAATGTTCTTTGGCGCTTGTATGCTCCCAAAAAAAAATTATCTAATTTAACTAGTTTCAATTTTATATTTGAGATAGCAATATTGGGAACAAGGACAAAAAACATTGTCCTTGTGTATCATCGCCGTTAGTAAATAACAGGTAAAAGTTAAAATAAAAGAAATTAATTTTAAACTTTAACAAGATAAAAAAATTTAATAAAAATAATAGTGTGAAGTTCATGTCCATTTTAGTAATTATACATTTAAAAGTATTTTTTATTAATATCATTTAAACAGATTTCGATAAAAACCCTCTTAAAATGAATATTCAAACGTAAATCAAATGATAATAAACTTTCTTTTAACTAAAGTTCAACTAGTGAACACACTAAGATTAACCATAACACCAATAATGTTTCAACACATGTAAGTAAATTTTCTATAAAAAAATATTGCAGAAAAAAAAAACATTTACAAGCATTTAATTAGAAAGAATATTTTCTATCATCTATTACAATTAATAGAAGTGATTATCCCATTTAATGTACATATATTGTTTTTTTAAAAAAAATTATCCTTTATATATAACTGAATTGTCATAAAAAATAACTGCTCAAACATCATATTCTTTACATTTTAATTAAAAATTCATATTTAACTTCCCAAATAAGGCAGAATGCCTTTTTTGAATAGTTTTTAATTATAAAATACTAACTTATTCTATTTTTGTTTTTAAATATTTGTATAAAAATAATAAAAATATTTTCATTATTTTCTATCTAAAAAATTAAAAATAAAACAAAAAATTAATATTTATAGTTGAAAATGAAAATAAAAATAATAAAAAGATTTTCTAAAACTAAATGTCTTCTAATATTTTTTCTGCAAAACAATAATTATATGCAAATCAAATGCACATGTCCAACACCGTTGGTAAAACCTAACAAAAAAAGTAAAACCTTACACAATGTTCCTTAACACTGTCGAGATACAATTTGATTGAACCCAACGGTAGTACGGGCAATTTGAGTTTCTTGTTCCACGTCTTAAATGATTCACATTGTCAGCAGCTTTTCTTTAAAGTTGATCGGTGCTCCCTCCCAACTGTGTTGTCAGACGCCGTGCAAAATTGGATTGAGTATCTATATCACAAAAATATTACTAGACCTAAAAGAATTATCACACACCATGTACAAGAAGATTCTTGGATTTCCCTGTCCAGCAGAACAAAGAAAGCAGAAACCTAACATTACACCGTCTGTGCAAAATTACATCGTATGGTTTATCACTGGAATATAGTTTGGTTAGGGGAACGAGACAGACATTTCCCAAAAAACCAAAACACCTTCCAATGTAGTATGCATGAATGTGGAACGGCACAACTCTTACCATTTCATCTTTAAAATAGATAATGAAATGCAGCCTGGATGTATCAGTGGGGCATTCACTCTGAATTCTTAAACGATGAACCTAACCCAACTTAGGGCAGGGGACATTATCACCATAAAGAACCCTCCCAATATTTCAGGATGATATGGGTTCATACGGATATGATAACCATGGATGTTTCAGTGCCTCAGATGCAGACGGCCGCTTCTTAGGGTTCACTTCAAGCAAGTGAGCAACAAAGTCAATAAAACCTTGGTCTCCCATTGGCAATCTATGCCTCAAGGATGTCTTTTTCGGAATCAAGTATTCTAATCTGTTGGTTTCCTGTACATTAATAAACAATCCATTTACTGACAATTTTAATATAACATGGTGAGAACTAAAATGTCACGCAGCTAACTTGTATGAGCAATAATTAATAAGCCAATTTTGCAAATCTCTTCTAAGCTATGGATAAATGAAAATTTCTTCACTGACTTGAAGTTTCAACCAGGTTCTAATAATCTCTATAAAAAAAATCTAATAACAATAAAACCTCCAGTCCAGACCAGACACCAAACATCTAACATAACTAGCTAATCAAACATCAATACTCCACATTTGAGGGCTGGTCCATTTGATACAGCAAGTTACAAATGAAATTCTTACCTGATTCCTTTCATAAAGCATGTGATTTTTGGTGAAGTACTTATACGTGTCCCGTCCTTTTGCAAGCATACTTTGATCAATTGGACCAATGATTCCAATCACACGAGCAAGTAATGTTGCAGGTGAATCGTTTTGGAAGAGAACCTACAAAATATTTAGTTTAGCGCCAATAAAGAAATAGCAAATTAATCATGTATTTAACAAAGAAAAGAAGCACTCTCCACTTTACAGAGAAATTCTACAACTGCTTTCAACGAAAAACTAACAATCCCACTATTGCAAAGTGATGCACTATCATCTGGTCCGTGAATGGTGCTGAAACAAAAATTCCCATTTCAAACAATATGAACCACAACAGAACAATTTCTACAATAGAATGAATTATATGAATAATCAGTATCATAGAAGATCATTGCTCAAATAAAACAAACATAAGATAAATATATGCAGCTGTCAGCCAAGGAAGGAGTTTGACATCACTTCATTAAAAGGATAATCCAAGTCTATTTAATCATGAAACTTCAGTATCTAGAAGATACCATCATCAAGGAGAAACAAAAAATATGAATTTAAGTGGTGCACTTAACTTCCAGAAAAATAAACCTTTGGACCAGAGGTAGTAGAAACATCTGTATACCTTACACACATGACTAATTTTATGGTTCAAGAGACAAATTTCTGGTACTAAAAACTCAACTGTTTATCAAACTTTATGCCATTTAGAACTACATTAATCATCTTTTGTCCTTACATTGCCAGTACAAAGTTCTGCCAAGATGCAGCCAAGAGACCAGATATCAATCTTCTTGTCATATGGAAGTCCCAAAATAACCTCAGGAGCTCGATAGGACCTTGACTGAACGTATGAGCAAAGGTGATCTGTTTCAAAACAACTACTTCCAAGATCAATGACCTTCACCTCACATCTACTGTAGCTTTTAACCAAAATATTCTCTGGCTTCAAGTCACAGTGTATTAGCCCGAGGCTATGCAAAAACTGAAGTGCTTCCAAACACTGAATGGTAATTGACTGCACACATCAATTCAGAAGAGTTTGCACAAAGAATAGATAAGATGAAAATTAAACATATTGAAGTAAATGGCACACCACTGACCTGCAATCTTGGCATTGTAAAGTACACTTCACCACCTGATTCTCTATTAAATTTATGAAACTCATACAAGTTTGCTTTAAGTAGTTCACATATTATTAACAAATGTTCCTGCCATACAACAGGAAAAGAATGAAGAGTGGTAAATTCATCTGATACATAGTGTATAACGATTAGTCTATTAATAAATAAATTCTTAAAGGCTATTCATAAATTAACAAAAATAAATATACAAGATAGAGTGCAAAGTTAGATGGCCACAGATAAAAAGAAGTTTCTTCAAAATTCCCATACTTTGAATATACAAATAGATAGTCCTATAAGGACATAGAATATTTGAAAAAATTTAGTACCTATTAGTGTTGAATGTTTATACCATATCCAGGAAATTGCATGTTTCCAAAAACAGAAACATTAAGTCATTACACAACAGTTTTATAGTTAAAATTAACACAATTGAGTGTTATTTTAGTACATATATAGAAAAACAATAACAAAAAGCAGTAGTATTACACAACAGTTTTATAGTTAAAATTAACACAATTGAGTGTTATTTTAGTACATATATAGAAAACAATAACAAAAAGCAGTAGTATTCCACATCACCTAAATAAACTAGGTCACAACAGTATAAATAAAAGTCCAAATAATGGATGATGCAGAAACTATAAAAAAGAAAGAAATTAAATATTACACAACATAGGGAAAATGTATATGTGCCTACCAAGGTTATTGATTGTTTTGAAAGCAAATTGTAATAGTACTAACAGGATCAATGGCAAATCCACTTACTCGATAATAGAAATAATCATATAATCGAAGAATGTGATACTTGTCTGCAGGATCATGCTTATTGACATACTTGAGAAGCTTGATCTCATCAAGACTTTGGTCAAAAAAGTCCTTGTTGTTCTTTATAATTTTAACACAAACATCCATGCCCGTATGTAGGTCATGAGCTTGTATAGCTTTGCTAAATGCAGCAGATCCCAGATACTCAGTAACATGATATCTTCCAGCTATTACAGAATTTAAAACAACATGGAAATTCTTGTCCTCCTCAAAGCCAGTTCTGAGCAACAAAACTCAGTTTAAGACTATCAACATTATAAAAGGGAGAACATAGAACAATCAAGAAATCATACTTTAAAACATAACAAAAAAAACCCTTCTACACAAGCCAAAATGAAATGCTAAAAAAATTCTGCAGTCATTAGTACATACATATACCTTGAAGGAAAAAGAACCCCACCGTTTAAACAATATCCTTGAAAGTGGTTTCATTATAGAGAAATGCATGTTATATTTTCTCAAACACTTGTTTATTAAAAATATAAGAATAAAAATTAAGGATCAAAGCAGCTTTACAAAAAAAAAAAAAAAAAAAACTAGATCAGGATTTCTGTAGACCTAAGCATATTGACATTGCTAATTCCATGGCTACTAAATGAAGAGATGCACTTATTAACAACACTACTATGATAAATAATATTTTATTCATTATGAATTGTAAAAGTGTGTCAAATGTATTGTATGACTGCACAATGTTATTATTTATAATGAGCCAATATGATCAATATTGATTACATAGAATCTCTAATAATGACTAAAGATCAATCTAATAATAGATAATATGGGGTAAATCTCCAATTACTATGTAAGCATAAATAAAGAAAATAATATATAATCTTTAAAACTTCTCCTCAAGTTGGAGCATATGTGTAATATGAACTAAGCTTGTTACAAATAGGGTAAATCTAAATCTATAAAAAAAAAAAAAAAAACACACAACAGAGCCAAATAGTCCCCAAACAAGGGTGCACGGGGTAGTGAAGCACGGTAGGAGGGTCGCTAGAGAAGGGTGCAACTTGATGTGGAGACGGCAAGCCAAACAGGTTGGGAACGTAGTCAAAAGGGGACAAACATTGCCCGTGGTGGTGCGCTAAAGTGAGACGAGTGGGGCCAGAGACTCGCCGATGCGTAAGTCGTTGGACAAAAGCGTCTCATGCTGGAACACGTGAGGTGCATGCAACGGCAGTGGAAGCAACTTGGTGGTCTTGGTTGTTGAAGCAAGGTGACTCAAGCAAAAGGCAGCAATGACAGCGGCGAAAGCAACTCAGTGGTCTTGGTCGCTGGAGCAAGATCACTGCGATGGTAGGGTGACTTCGGTGGTAGAGCAACTCCGGCGGCGGCACACTGGGAGGGTTTTGGCACTTGGGTACTTGTCAAGTCAAAGGATGGCAATGCTAATGAGTGGGTCACTAGACGATGGGTTCATCAGTGGCAACCGGCAAACAATTTAGGCACTCAAGACACTCGAGCTTCTAGGATTAGTTTAGGCTCTGATACCATGTAAAAGTGTGTCAAATGTGTATTGTATGACCAAACAATGACTAGAGATCAACCTAGCAATAGGTAATATGGAGTAAATCTCCAATTACAATGTAAGCATAAATAAAGAAAATAATATATAATTTTTAACAATGAACTATAAACATACTACTCATTTAGTTCTGAATGCTGCCTTGGGAATGCAATGGATGTTAAAATTGGAAGGGAAATAATAGATCAGTTGCAATCCTAAGTTTAATCCTAATTTCCATTGTTAATAGAACCAAAAACTTCATGAAATGTTTAGATAATATTGTCAAATATAAGTTTGTATTTAATGTTAATTGTTAGTTGAGCTACATTTTATCTTTCATTTATGATTGTATATCAGAGGTAGGTAACTGTTGAACTCACTCTTTTGATTTCCTATATACTCTTGTTTATCTCTATTAATACTATGTTCAGAGCTGAGTGTAACTTAACCACTCAAACTTTTTCCCTATATTCAAGTTGGTATCAAAGCAGGAACAATCCTGCTCTAAAAGTCTAAAGTCATAGTTGGTTGTCTGCCATTGTCTGTTGCCGTCTGTCGTCGTCGTCGGTGACTATTTTGTCCGACAAGTTCAGGGTTTGGTGTGCCTCGACGTGCACACTCCAACCCAAGAAGTCACTCCTCCATAGCCCTCTCCACGCGCACTCGCATCGGTTGACTGGTCACCTTCTAGGAGGCACATGAGCTCCACGCACCGGCCAAACGGCATCCGTTCACTGCCACTTCACCTTCACTGGAGTCACCAGAGTGTGTTGAGTTTGTTCCTGGCCTTTTCTTTCCAGTTCGAGCAAGTTTTGAGCGATTTAGTCTAAATCTCTCTCATAGTCCTCTTTCTCTCCTTGTTTCAGATCTGAAATCTTCTTCTACCTGCTCTGGTGCCAACTTAGGTCTTGTCCTTCCTATAGGTGGGGTTGTCATTATCACAACAGAGAAACTCAACGGTAAAAGTTATTTATCAAGGGCTAACTCTGTGGAACTTTAGTTCCTTAAACAGGGACACCATTAACATTTAGAAAAGGAAGAAAATACTGAAGGATCAGCTGAACAAATAGCTCAATGGAAGAAGTTGGATTTTCAACTTTGTACTCTTCTATGGCAGTAAGTGGAACCTAAAATATTAAGGAACCTCAGAGCATTCAAATCTTGTTATATTCTTTTTAGAAGAAAGTTCAAGATATCTATTCTAATAACATTCAACGCTTGTTTGATTGTGTTAAGAAACTAGCCTCTTTGAAGCAAAATGATTCAGATACAGTGTCTTACGTTTCCATTGCTCAGACCGCTATAGAAGAGTTGAAGCTTATCCTAAAGGTTAACTCTATAGAAGAAATAAGAAAACGGCTTAATAATCTCTACATGGTTATGGTTCTTCGTGGTATGAACCTAACATTCAATCACATCTGTGATCAAGTTTTGATAGGGCAAGATATTCTTACCATGGGGAGCTAAACTAAACAACTCCTCCATGTTCCTACTCTAAATAATGACAGTACCTCTCTCAAAAGTGATGCGAAATCTTTTGTTATGATGTCTTCTAGAGGGAGAAAAGGACGTGGAAATAGAGGACGTGATGAAAGAGGTAATCGTCCTCAATGTATTCATTGCAAAAGGATGGGCCACACTCATGAAACATGCTACTCACTGCATGGTTTTCCAAACAAATCTGTACATGTATCAAAGTCTGAGAAATCTGAAGAAAGGAAATTATTTGAAGAAGAGTACCAAGGATACCAAGAGTACTTGAGGTTGAAATCTAACAGTCTTGCTGAATCATCTTCTGGACCTAATGTTTTAACAGTTTACATTTCTTAATATGTGGAAAGTCAACATCCCTGGATTGTTGACTCTGGCAGTAATGACTTTGTTTTCATCTTTGTCATCTTCCAAATTTCCCCTCCTTGTCACATTAGTCTATGGGTCTAAGGTTTCAGCTCAAGAAGTGAATTCAATATTTGTTTCTCCCTCCTTAAATTTAACTTCTATTTTGTACATCCCTTCTTGTCCCAATCTACTTTTCTTGAGTCAGTTAACTAAATCCTTAAACTGTTCAATTACATTTAATTCTAATTCATTTGTCATACAAGAATGTAGTACGGGCTGATAGATTGGCGTAGGAGATGAATCAAGAGGTCTCTATTACCTAGAATGTAGTCCTTCAGTGTCTTGCCTTCCATCCATCTCTCCTAAACTGTTGCATAATCGTTTTGGGCACTCAAGTTTACCCAAATTAAAGATAATGGTTGCTAGTATTAAGAAGATTCAAATTTTAGAACATGAAGCTTGTCAACTAGGCAAACATGTTAAATCTTCTTTCCCTAATCAAGATAAGCCAAGATGTAATTCAGTCTTCTCTACTATTCATTTAGATATTTTGGAACCTAATCGAGTTACTTCTTTTAGATTTAAATATTTTGTAACTTTCATTAATAAATATTCTCGTTGTACGTGGCTTTATTTAATGAAAGAAAAGTCTAAACTTTTGTCCATATTTGTGTCCTTCCATAAAATAAGAAATTAGTTCAAAAAATAAATTAAAATTTTTAGAAGTGATAATGCAAAGGAATATTTTTCCTTTGAATTTTCTTCCTTTTTATCCTCTCTAGGAATCTTAGCTCAGCCCACTTGTCTTCACACTCCTCAACAAAATGGAATAGCAGAAAGAAAGAATTTCTACCTTGTTAAAACGGCTCGCTCCTTAATGCTTAATGCAAAGGTTTCATCACATCGTTGGGGAGATGCAATTCTTTCTAAATGTTATCTTATCAATAGGATGCTCTCTTCTTCTCTTGATAATCAAATTCCTCATTCAATCTTGTTTCCCACTAAACTTTCATATCATGTATCACCATGTGTATTTGGTTCTACGTGTTTTGTGTATGATTTGTGTCCAGGTATCGATAAGTTGTAAGTGTGTCTTCCTCGGGTATTCTCGTCTTCAAAAAGGTTACAAATGTTATTCTCCTAATACCAAGCGATATTACATGTCTGCTGATGTTACCTTCTTTGAGGATACTCCCTTCTACTCATCCTCCATATCAAACTTCATTTCCATTCAAGAGGTATTGCTCACTTCCACCTTTTGTCCTGAAATTATCGTCTCTCCTGGCATCTCTTCTCAATCTAACCATGCAGATATTCCTCCAACTCCTAACTTCACTGAAACTGATTCATCACCCTCTGTTACTAATCAAGGCATCACACCTGAAGCTAGCTCTACCGTACCTGATGACTCTCTTGACTCATGTCTCTCTCCATCTACTTCTTGTACAACGGTTCCTAATTCTTCTTCCATGGCCAATGACAACTCAAGTTGGTCTATTGCTCTCCGAAAAGGTATTCGCTCCTCTCGAAACCCACATCTATTTACAATTTTTTGAGTTATTGTTTGTCTCCTTCCTATTTTTCCTTTGTAAATTCATTATCATCTATCACAATTCCCAAAAATGTTTGTGAAGCACTTGATCATCTTGGATGGCGGCAAGCCATGATTGATGAAATTCAAGCCCTTGATCATAATGGTACATGGGAGTTGGTTCATCTTCCTCCTGGGAAGAAAATTGTTGGTTGCAAATAGATCTATGCTATTAAAGTTGGTCCTAGTGGTGAAATTGATCGTCTTAAAGCTCGTCTTGTAGCCAAAAGTTACACTTAGAGATCTATGGACTTGATTATGGAGATATTTTCTCACCGGTGGCCAAGATCACTACCATTCATCTTCTTCTTGCCATGGTGGCTATTCACCATTGGCCCCCTGTGTCAAATGGATGTTAAAAATATATTCCTTCATGGTTAGTTAGACGAGGAGATTTACATGAAACAACCTCCTTGCTTTGTTGCTCAGAGGGAGTCTGGTCTCGCGTCTAAACTTCGGCGATCTCTCTATGATCTTAAACAGTTTCCAAGAGTTTGCTTTGGAAAATTCAGCAATGTTGTCCAAAGTTTGGAAATGAAAAGGAGTGAAGTTGATCACTTTGTCTTCTACTATCATAAATCTTGTGGAAAATATGTTTATTTGGTTGTTTATGTTGATGACATTGTCATTACAGGGAATGATGAAGTCACAATATCTCAATTAAAGCAAGATTTATGCAATCACTTTCAAACAAAAGATCTTCGTCATCTGAAATATTTTCTTGAATAGAAGTAGCTCAATCCAAAGAAGACATTGTAGTTTCCCAGAGGAAGTATGCCTTGGATCTTTTGAAGGAAACCAAAATGTCTAATAAGCCTGTTAACAGTTCTATAGACCGTTACTAGAAGTTAGTGCCTGATATGGGAGACATGTACTCAGATCCAGAAAGGTATAAAAGATTGATTGGGAAGCTCATATATCTTACTATTACTAGGCTAGATATTTCTTTTGCAGTTGGAGTTGTGAGTTGATTCATGAATTCATCTTTTATTGATCAATGGAATGGAGTAACACGTATTCTTAGGTACATAAAGAAGGCTCTAGGTCAAGGTTTTTTGTATGAGGATAAAGAAAATAGTCAAATTGTTGGATACTGTTATGCTGATTTGGCAGAATCTAATATAGATCGATGCTCTACTACTGATTATTGTGTGTACCTTGGTGGTAACCTTATCTCGTGGAAGAGCAGAAATAGAATACTATTTCTGGTGCACTCCTCATGATGCAAGTCCAAGGATCTCTTCAAGAGGTTGCTCCAAGGAAGAAGATGAAGGATGATAGGCTAGAAGATGGAGGTTGGAGGCGCCACCTTAGAAGAATAAGCCTAAGGAAGACTTGCCACAAGAAAAGGAGCCCTTGATAAAAGTCATTAGAAGTTCTCTCTAGTGGAGAAAGGAAGAAGACACTCAAAAGTAGAAAGCTCTCTCAAGTTTTATAAAATTCAAGTGTAAAAATGAAACAAGAGGTAGAGGTGTCTATTTATAAGAGAAGTATGGGCCTAAGGGAGGAAAGGATGGACGTCCAACATTAGTAGGGACAAGGTTATTAAAATCGAGAGTTTACGTAAACTCGTGAGAGTGTAGTAAACTCGACTTGTAAAATCGTAAGAATTTACTTTATTAAAAATATGACTATAAATCACATAAAAATTGAAAGTTTTCAATACATAATAATTTCAAATTCACATAATAAATTTAAATTACTCCAAATAAGTAGAAATTAAAGTTGAAACACTTAAAATGTCAAAACTTTTTTAGATATAAGAACAAATTATATTCAAAATACTCAAAATTAGAGTCAACATAGAAAAATATCACCTAAGAAGTTTATTCACGAGTTTACTCCGATTTTACCGAGTTTACTCCGATTTTACGAGTTTACTCCGATTTTACCGAGTTTACTACTTTTCCGATTTTACTGCGATTTAACTCGTCTAGGACTTGTAAACTCGTACGATTTTACGAGTTAATTAACTCGCGATTTTGATAACCATGAGTACAGGATTAGGAGAATTAATTAATTGTTAATTGAGTTAGAACCAACTATCACTCAATTAATCCTAAGAAAATCCAAACAAGGCCCTACTAATGTGGCACACGTTCCTTTCAAATTCAAATTTGAATTTTAAAAGTGTCATATAGACTCCCTCCAAATTCAAATTTGAATTTGAAAATGCCAACTAGGAGAGAGAGATGTTGGCACCAATTGGAGGAAACATAAGGGTCCCACTTGTCTCTCATGTTTCATGTGTGACTTAGGAGAGTGTGGGACAAGCTAGAAGAATGTGGTTATCATACCCACACATCCACATGGCCCCAAAAAGCCCACTAATATACACACTCTACCTAAAATACTAGTTGCACCTCCCTTCTAATAAAAAGGAAATAAAGGCCAAAAGAAATACTAAATACACCTCCATATACATGAAAATAAATGGCGCCAAGTACAAGACTAAAAAATGAAGACTTTGGTATAATCTTGATGTCCAAGAGAAGGTGAGGTCTTCCTTCCTCTCATCTAGCCATGTTCTCCTCAATCCTCCTAGTCATGGCCCTTGTGAGAGGACCCTTGCTAGGAAGGATTGCACCCGTTTCTCGATTAGTGTAGAAGTTGAATATAGATCTATGGCCTTAACTACATGTGAGTTGGTGTGGGTTAAACAACTCATACAAGAATTTTAGTTCTGTGAAATTTTTTCAATGCAACTTTATTGTGATAATCAATAGCTCTCCATATCACCTCCAATCCAGTGTTTCATGAGAGGACTATGCACATTGAAATTAATTGTCACTTTGTAAAAGAAAAGGTGTTGTCTAAGGAAATTAAGACCGAGTTTGTTAGCTCATATAATTAGCTTGCAAATCTATTAACCAAACCCTTGAAGGGTTCTCAAATTCAATACTTAATTTTCAAGCTTGGTACATATGATTTATATGCTTCAGCTTGAGGGAGAGTGTTAAATATAAGTTTGTATTTAATGTTAGTTGTTAGTTGAATGACATTTTATCTTTTATTTATGATTGTATATCAGAGGTGGATGGTTGTTGAACTCACTCTTCTGATTTCCTATGTACTCTTATTTATCTCTATTAATACTATGTTCTGAGTTGAGTGTAAGTTAACCACTCAAGCTTTTTCCGAATTTTCAACTTTGTGAGAGAAAAGGTCTCCAAGGAAATTAGGATCGAGTTTGTTAGCTCATATGATCAACTTGCAGATCTATTAACCCTTGAAGGGTCCTTGGATTCAATACTTGATTTCAAAACTTGGAACATGTGATTTATATACTCCAACTTGATGGGGAGTGTTAAATATAAGTTTGTATTTAATGTTAGTTGTTGAGCTACATTTTATCTTTCATTTATGATTGTATATCAGAGGTAGGTGGCTATTGAGCTCACTCTTCCTATTTCCTATGTACTCTTGTTTATCTCTATTAATACTATGTTCTAAGTTGAGTGTAAGTTAACTACTCAAGCTTTTTTCCCTATATCCAAGTAGTATGAACCTTTAACCAACTGTCTATAGGTTAAAAAAAAAAAGACAGTTAAGATATGCAAACAACAAACCTTGTTCTATTGGTTGAAGTCGACTACATGGATCACACCACCATTTGACACCATTAAAAACCAAAGCTTCAAGAATACTTATTTAGCATGAGATCTCACTTGATGACTTCTTCTAAAGTTCTCTTAGTCTCCCTCTCCTTTTTACAAGACTAAATCATATAATCTACTATTCTTATTGGTGTCTCTTGTGACCTTCTTCATACATGTACAAATCACTTTACCAATTTTCTATAATCTTTTCTTCAATTGGCACTACAACAATCTTTTCTCACATAATACTTCGTATTTGTCATTTCTTGTTTGGTCAATTGGCCATACATCCATCTTAACATTCTCATTTCTACCACCCCACCTTTCTCTCATGTTGTCCCTTTAAAGCCCAACATTCTATACATATAGTATCATTGGGTGTGTTGGGTGCAAGACAATGCAATAAAACTTGCCTTTAAGTTTAGTAGGTACTTTGTAATCACAAAGAACCCCTATGCCTCCCGGCATTTTAGACATCCACTTGTATCTTGTGTAAAATCTTCATTAATTTCTCCATCCTTTTGTATTATAAATCCAAGATATTTAAATTTAAAACTTATGGTATGACATCATCTCCCATTTTTACTTACAAGTCATATTCCTCTCATCTCTTAATAAAATTAAAATGCATATACGTAGTCTTACTCTGACTTAAGCAAAAAACCATTTGTTTTCAAAATTTATCACCAAAGTTCAAACTTAATGTTCGTTACTACTTCCCTTTGATTCCTTAACGAATATATCAACAACAAAAAACCAAGCAATTAGAAATAATATTTTGATAAACCAAATAATGACTTTAGGCTACACCTTGATATAATCATATCCCTGTAGGAAAGACCTTAGTCTCGGCTCTAGGAGTTAACATGAAAAGTTAACCCCTTCATAGCAAGTCCAAGCTTGGGCTATGGAGGAGGGTTGAGTTAGGAGGCCCTTGGTAGTCAACATAAGACAAGTAGCTATACCAAACATGGATTACTCATGATAAGCAAACAATAGATTTATAATGGCCTAAAATATCCTTTTAGCCCTTTATGTTTTTTTATAATACCTGACTTAAGGCTACACCTTGATATAATCATATCCCTGTAGGAAAGACCTTAGTCTCGGCTCTAGGAGTTAACATGAAAAGTTAACCCCTTCATAGCAAGTCCAAGCTTGGGCTATGGAGGAGGGTTGAGTTAGGAGGCCCTTGGTAGTCAACATAAAACAAGTAGCTATACCAAACATGGATTACTCATGATAAGCAAACAATAGATTTATAATGGCCTAAAATATCCTTTTAGCCCTTTATGTTTTTTTATAATACCTTCATCTTTTAAAAAGTGCAATTTAATTCTTTATGTTTTTTAAGTGAGTCAAAATGGTCCTTTTAGCACAATGATTATTTTTTATTTTGGAATACAACTTTGAGACTTTATTTTGACTTATTTGAGATGTGAAGCTTGTTCTTATACTCACGTATATGAAAACTATAAAATCCAACTTAGGTTAGAACTAAAAATAGTCATAAATAAGGTGAAAATCACATTAAAAATGCTAAAAAAATCATATAAACAAAGAAATGATGGAATGAAATTGTGTGTTTGAATAGACAATGGAAACATGTTTATATAGGCATATTTCATAAATTACACATAAATATAGAAATTATTGTATCCTATAATATCTAAAATAATATGCCTACATACTATATTTAAAATCAAGATAAGATAATAACTAAGATTCCTAACACTCCCCCTCGAACTGAAGTTTACAAAACATTCAACTAGTTACAATAAGTAACTAACAAAATTGAGTTCCACATTAAAATAATATTTGGAAAGACAACTCAAGGATGTTGGCAAAATCAAAGAATATTGCTAGAAATATAACATTGTCAGACAGCTGAAATATCCATTAGTTTAAGAAAAGCAAAGCAAGTTCCAACTTTCTTAAAACCAACATTTGAAGGCTTTGAATCAATATTTGTGAAAATCCAAAATTATTTAAACAAATAAACGGAGAAACATGTTAAAAAAAGACAACACCGAGAAGCAATCCAAAAGTTCTTAGCTGAAAGATGATTGGCGAGCAAAAGGCAGTGATCGGAGAACATATTGAAAAAGAATGGCAGCAAAACAGACGACGAGACAATTCTTCATAAAAAAATGAAGAAGCAAAAAGTGGTAAGGTATTAAACTACTGTCCAAAAATCCTCAAAGAATTCTGATGGTATTGGTCATGACTAGAAAAGTCACTAACAACAAGTGACGGTGGTCACTAGAAAAGTCAATGACGATGGTCGCCAAAATACATTGAAAAAGAAAAATATATGAAAATGATTGTCTAAAGAAGGAAAAGGTTTCAGAAGAGGAGCAGCAAACAAAGAGAGCTCACCGAGGGCAGTGGGCCCAAGCAAGGAACACTTTTTTTAATATTCCTTCAACTTGGCTCTAGATATCATTATACCATATTAGAAATGGTAAAATTAAGTTTAACACTCTAATTCGACCTTACAAAACTGACTTGTAAGGTAAGATTTGCATCTCACGTATATATTAATTGACCACCACTATTCGATCATGAAGCTTAACCTAGACGAGTAGTCTGATAGCAGCACAATAGTGGGTGACACGATAGGCCCAAAAATAACAAATTGCTAGGAAGACTTTGATACCATGTTAAAATCACAGAAACAAGGAACAATATAACAAAACCATGTGTCTGAATACACAATGGAAACATGTTTATATAGATTTATTTCATAAATTACACATAAATATAGAAGATATTGTTTCCTATAATATCTAAGATAATATGCCTACATACTATATTTAAAATCAAGATAAGATAATATCTAAGATTCTCAACAAAAAATTATCCTTGTAAGAAAACAAAAAAGAATCTAATATTAAAATTTTTAATTTTCATAACAGTCATTGAATTTACTTTCCATGCGAGTTTCACTATGTTTATAGTCCATTTTTGTTAGAACATGAATTGAATGATATAGTTTTCATGAGCATAAATTTCATATAACAGGTTCCACATATCAAATCAATCAAAAAATGATTCAAAATTGTGTCCTAAAATTGAAAATAATCATTATTTTAGAATGATCATTTTGACTCAATTTAAAAACATAAATCACTAAATTGAACTTTTTAAAAGATAAGTATACTTGACCAGGTTCGATGAAGAAGCATACTTGACTAGTAAATACCACAATTAGTTATTATAGCTCAAATCATTCAACATATACACACACATTAAAACATGCCTGTTTTTCCTGTGCACAATCTTCAGATTGAAGGTTTCGAATTCCTCTTCTTGTGCCTTTATCTGCCTTACTTGCTCTTGCACAACAGCTACCTCTTCATCCTCTAGTGATGCTCCCAAATCATCCTCCCTCTCAGTTCCAATATTTTCATCCTCTTTTATCTTTGCATACTCTCTTTTAGGATATCCATAATTTGAGATTGTTGTTGGAGAAGAGTTTGCGGATCTTACATTGTTGGCGTTATTCTCATCCCTAGAACTTTTAACAGGTGATGAATCACTGCTCTTTCGCCTCCACGAAGCAAGCATGTCATCAATTCCCAAAAATGCACTAAGGCAGTCATCAGTTTCATCTGTGTTGCCGTTGTTTGACCACAAGGACTTATTGGTGGAAGCTTGAATCAACTGACCATCTTTCATAGATAGGGGAAATGAGAAATTTCCATCACCATAAGTTTTCATCTGCAATTGTGCATCTTTATCACATCCTATGACATTTTTATTTGACTCACTCTTGTCATTGTTCTTATTTCTGTTTGATTTGTTAGTAGATTTCTTATCAACATCATGATGAAAGTGTCTGGAACCACCAAGCCTAGCATCACGATCCTGAAAATATTCTAAATCTCCTTCACTACTACCACCAACCAAACTTTCTCGCACTTCACTACCAATATCTGCAGCATCACTGTTGATCCCTACCCCAATTGACCTAACTGATCCATGTTGATCATCATCCATATTGATGTCCTCTAGTCGTGATCTTACATTATCATTAAAAACCCTACCATCACCTAGCATGATGAGTTCATTTGTCTGAGGGACAAAGCCACGCCAAACCGGTTCTGCACACATCAAGTTCAATTCTTCTTCATCCATCAATTGGCCATCATATTGAGCCATTAAATTATTATCATTAGTCCTTCCATACTCGGTAATTGTTAGACCAATAGGATCATCCGTAACTATGACTGGTTCAACATTATTTTCCTGAAGATATTGCTCCCCAGAGAAGTAAGAATCCTCCTCAGCAAAAGATTGATCATCATCCTCATCTTTGGCTGGACCTCTTTCCTGAGGATCTGGAACACTTCCATGCCCAGTCCCCTTCTCATTGTCACTAGGATAATCAATTTCATGCGCCAAAAACCAAGTCTCATCCTCAATAGGTTGTCTCATGTACCCAACATCCTCATCATCATCATATTCATCAGAGTCCCAATATTCATTTGGATAGTCAATAGATTCACTCAACCCATCACCAATTGTAGCAAATCCAGATACAAGATCAGATGTATCCTCTGCTATCCCTTGACTTACTGATAACCAACTGCCCCCTGTAGCCCTCCTCATACCTAAAGAATGCATGAAAAAGTCAAAGACCGACTTCAGCACATTCGAACAAGTGTGTTGAGCAAATAATAAGTATATGCAATCAGAATAAAAAATCAGAAATAAATGTATTGCAACAATAAATTAATCACCAAGAAGTAAATCATCAATAGATTGTAGTTAGGTGTACCCAGAAGTTGACCAGATTTAGGATCAAATATAGATTCTAGATGTATTCAATCCATAGTGCAATGGTTAATTGGTTATGGTACCATTTATCTATTTATTTTCTTTTCGTGCCAGACATAGGGCTAACATTGCTTCTACAAATTATGCCCAATTCTTCTAGTGTAACTTTTTCTTCTCTTAATTGAAAATTACAGAAGAAAGAACAAAGAACAAATATCTCTGCACATTTCCAGCATTGATATTGAGAAGCTAATCTATAAGAAAATAAAAGATATCTGTGCAAACCAAAAAGAAAGTGAAATCCTGCATCAAGCCCAGCAGAAAGATCTGCTTCTTTGTTTCAAATAATACCTTTTTTTTCTTCACAATCACCACACTGTAAAAATTCAAACATTTATACTTGACTTTTGAACTTTTGGCAAACCTTCCTAAAAGAAATTTCTCAATTACTTCCTTCTACAGATATTTTTTTCAACAGAAAAAAGGGAAAGTACAGTGATGTCAAAGATTAGATATACTCCCAAATTCCAAACAAAAAAGTAAAAAATTCCAAATTAATGCGTATCCTATAAGCTATGTTCGGATCAGTTTTCTGTAGAGATTGAACTAGCAATTTAGAACAAATTAATACGTCATAGTGTCAAAACTACAAACATACAACCAAGAAAAAGAGAAGCCAATTGCATAGATCAATGCATGAAAATCCAAAGTAGCTGCGGAATGAATGGAAAAAAAAGTAATTAAGACTAACAAAACAATTTCTTGTTTTCTTTTCAAGTAATTACAGAAAATTAATAGAAGATGTAAAATGCTCCTTAACCAGTAGTCCCGACCACTCATTAGCAAGACCCAAAGTTATTAGAATTTTACTATTCATAATCCAAACACAAGTAGATAAAATTTAGCTAGTCGGTGATGTATATCAGGTCATAAATCACATGACCTTAAATATTGCAATAGATGGATGATAATTATTATTCAAATTTCAGACACTCCAATGCTCTATTTTCGTTCTTCTGACTGTAATTCATTCTATCCACTATATTTTGTTGTTCTATTGCTCTATTTTTAGTCTTCTGAAATACAGGCTTCTACATAATTATGATGTTGATTATGTTTCATGAGACTTACAGTCATTTTCTAGTTTAAAATTATTACATACAGCACTATACATCATTCATATGCCATATTTCAAGAGGTTTCTTAATCTTCAATTTGATAGTGATTTATATGATATATTTCAGATTAGATTTCAATGGTTTCTTAACCTTACAATTTGACATTGATTTATGATTCACAATTCACAAAATTAGCTTTAATATTTCACAATCTGAATTGCTTTGATATCATTAAGCAAGACCCAATAGGTATAAATAGGGTCTGAAAGCATATGGGAACAAAAGGGTACATGGGATGGGGGAAGTGTATAGTTACTAGGATAGAAGAAAGAACAAAACACAAAAAACTACTTTCTAAATGTACTTTATGTAATACTATTCTGAATCCTGTAGAAGAAACTAGATAAAATATTGCTAACTGACCCCTTAAGTGGCTTTAATTGATGATTTTTTACTGATTTTTCAACAAGCTACGATTACTTGGACCCATAGTTACGGGATTGGATTTTTTTAAGCTTAAGTTAACTTATACAACAGTCGATTCTTGAGTCTTGACTATCCCTAAGCCTAAATTATGTTTTATCCTTAAACAACACAGACTTAAGATTCAACCACTGAACTCTCAATTGACACTTGAAAAAGAAAGATCGAGGAAAGATCCCCATTAAGCATACACAATAAGTTATTGAATGACCAACCAATAAATACAGCTACTATTAAGCTCAAAAGCAAAGAGGAAACCAAACCATTAATTAAAAGGCAGAAAACATTTGTGACCATATGAAAAAATATAACCTAACCTGAAGGGTTAATTTCTTGTCCAATAGGTACATCCAGATATGAACCGATAAGCAGCGTGCTGTCAGCACCAGGGAGTTTTGAAGTTGGTCCATCTCGCTCAAACTTCTCCTCCCAATTAACAACCAAGGGCTTATCTTCTGACTTGAGTTTGACAGGAGGAAGCCGAGGAAACTCTTCCTTCTGATTTTCATGTGGAACAGGAAAACTTAAGCTGCCTTTTGTCTTGACCAAGTAAATAGCCCTCCCTAATTCATCCACCTGCTCTTTTATATATGTCCTAGTATCACTAATTTCTACCCTTTTTTTTTCCTCTTTTTTGTCAGAATAAGTGGCACCCTCAAAGCTTGTAGTAACATCCCCTTTTGAGAAGGGGAAGACAGTCTTAACAAAACAATCTTTGCCAGAGTCTGAAGATGAATTCACATTCTCATCAATTCTTGACCAGGGATTATCTGTAAAGTTCACTTTAAGAGATGAACTATTGAATTTAAGTTGCCAATCGAGTTCCATAGGTTCCACACAGGCTTTACTACTACTTCCAGGCCAGAATGTTTTTTTGTCAGTAAACACGGCATTATCCTCCCCAGACTTCTTTGAACTGGTATGGGCAGCAATTACATCAACAGCTTCATTAGTTTGACATTTTGATTGTTGAGATACAGTAGCCTTCAAAGTCAAAGTATTATTAGCCCTACTACTAGCATCGATTTGGTAAGGCTTCAAAGGACCATTGGCAGGGTTGAACTTGCATGAATATAAATCAAGCATCCCATCCTCTGAACTCTTAGAGAAAATGAAGTTCTTGTCAGTTGTGGAAGCCAGTCCATCGCGCATAGAGGGAGCCCATTTGTTTTCCTCTATTTCCTTCACAACCAGTTCTTGAGAAACTTCAAGAGTGTCATGAGAGTGTGGCACATGATAGGGCTTATTATTTTGAGAGGCTTCCAAAGTAAGGTTGTGAAGGAAGCCATTCATGTCGGCACGATTATTGATCTCACTGCGGAAAGCTGCCTCGGCTCTGGTGAAACGATTCCTCTTGAGAAAGTCCAAAATGACGTCAACTGAGTTTGTGTTTGTGTCCGCCATAGTGAAGCCCTAACAGAGTTGAGAACTAAGAAGGTGTGATTACAACCAAATAAAGAGGGTGAAGCAGAAGATTAAACGAGTCGTTTTGGAGATGCAACAAAAAAAGAGAAGAGAGATCGGAGAATGCAATGAATGAATCAAGATCTGAAAGTAGAAAGGGAAGAAGAGGACCTGTGAAACTGAAAGTGAAGGGGAAGGAGTTTGGTACTTCTCACTTTGCTGCCCAACTGAACTCAATATGCTGTGCCGTGCTGGACCAAACCCACCTCCTCTTCTCCCCCAGTTTTTAATTAACATCACCTCAAAATCAAATCTTTCCCTTTTCAACCCATGCTCACACATTTCTTTTCTATTTCTTATTTCTTAGTTCTTACGGTTAGCATCTCTAAACAAAATTATAAACCTTATCCCAATTCTAAAAATTTACATAATTAATAAAGTCCTAATTTTGATACTACTACACTTTCCTACCTTTCTATTTATAAATATAAATTTATTTTTATCTATTTATGCATATCTCTACACATATCTAAACACTTTCTTTTTCTTTTTTTAAGGATATGAGCTCCACAAGAAGAGAAAAAACTAGAAATTTCTAAGAAAATAAGTAGCACAAACATCACCAAACTCTTAAAGAGGCCAGATGAGGAAGCTAGTAAAAAACAACTAAATTTGACAAATTCAAGTAATTGTTAGTAAAACAATATACCACTTGATTGACTTTCCTAAACACATGCATCCAAGATGAGACACCAATATCGCCAGCTTCTTAAAGGATAGACAAGACAATGGAAGCACACTCATAAGAATTAATATAGTCATTAAGAATAAAATTAATAGCCATCTTTGAATAGTTCATCTCCCAAGCAATCTTAACAGTAAAATAGATGACCCACAACTCAACCATGTGAACAGAGCACTGACGAATATAAAAAAGAGAAGACAAAGATGACTAACACTATATGGTCAAGGAGAACACCTCTACAAGCACTCTCTTATGCCTACTCATAGTCACATCATACTTGATATTCAATTTTCCTTTAGGTGAAGTGCACCAAGAAATAGAAAGGTTAGATGTTTTGGAGAGATTTGGAGTAGGTAAAGAAGATAAAAGAAAGTTTAGCTTGAGATAAATCTTGAACCTGTTTCCAAATTATGGAGACTAGATGTTTCATCGTGCAGTTATGATTAAAGAAGATAAGAATCCTATTGGGTTAAATAAGAGAGCAAGTCATTAAAAAAATGATAAGTCATTTGTCGTCCATGGTAAAACAAAAAGAAAGATAGATTATTTAACATCCATGATGGCAAGTCTAGGATAAAGAATCGTCCAACCAGGTGAACGAGAATAGGAGGTTACCAAACTTGAGTAGCAAAGAAACAATCTCTTACAGCATGAAAAATAGATCCAGAGGTTGACTTACAAATAGGACAAGTGTCATCTAAAGCCATGTGTCTTTTGACCTTACTTTGATCAGTGAAGAAAGCATTGTGGGAAACTTTTCGTTAATGAATTTTGAATCTTTTCCCTCTCCAAATAACTTTAAAGAGAAGGTTAAAAATAGCATCACTTACAATGATAACATTGTAAGCTAAACTTAGGGAGAAAATACCATTAGCAGTATGTTTTCAAGCCAAACATCTTAAAGAAAGGTAATATTATGAGGGTATCAATGACTTAATAGTGTCACAAACATCCCTAGGAAGATACCAACTTAACATTTGCATATCCCAACCACCATAGTAGTCAACAAAAGCAATCTTCTTAGCTTGGAAATAAGAGTCATGTAAAGAGATTAAAGCTTTGTCCTTTAGTGCTTCCTACCTAGGCAACTAACAATCTAACCAGAATTTGGCTAAGCATTCCTTCTACACCCTACAAATCAAGTTTTCCTCAAAAAGGCCCCAATTGTCTGAGACACCTTTCCAAAACTTTGATTGCACTTTCTTGGATATCACCTGAGGAGCATGATGGCTCACACGCATATACTTAACTCTAACCACAATAGCCCACAAAGAATGTCTTCTTGTTAGAAGTTCCTGTCCAAATTTTAGAAAGAAAGCCTTGTTAATTTTGTTCATAACTTGTAAACCAAGACCACCTGTCAACTTAGGCTTGTACACATTTTTCTAAGCTACATAATGAATCTTTCTCTAACCATCCATTTTAGCCCATATAAAAGAACTACATTTTTTATCAATACTATCACAAACAACATTTGGCAGAAGCATCATTTTTATCATATAGGCGGGTAAGCTTGCAAAACTAACTTTGCCAAAGTGACTCTCCCCACCATAGATAACATCTTAGTTTTCCAACCACTAACACCTTGATTGACCTTATCATGCAAAAAATTAAAGGTTTTATTAGTTACTATTTTATAAAAAGTGGGAGTTCAAGATACTTCCCAAATCATCAGTATATTGGTAGTTATTATGGTGGGTCAAAACTTTTCTCATCTGACTGCATTTTTGGAGAAGAATATAGGAATTCTGTCCACACTTGAGCTTGGGTTTGAGCCTTGAACTATCACAAAAAAGTTTTAGAGCTAGTTGAAAATAGACTCTAATTGGTTAGGAAAAGCTTTAGCAAAGATAAGGAGATCATTAACAAAAGTTAGATGAGAGATGAAAGGGCCATCTCTGGTCAATTGAACGGGCTTCCAAAACTTTTTACTTACAGTCAAATGAACTAAATGCAAAAACCTTTCAAGATAGTAGCTAAACAAATAAGAAGAAATAGGATTTTCTTAACAAACATCCCTTTTAAGAAGGAAATCCTTTAATGTTTCACCATCCCAAAGGATGTGTATTTTAGAAGTCGATACATGATACTAAATAAAATGCACAACATTAGGAGGGCAACCAATGTCAACGAGAGTATCCCTTATAAAGTTCCATTTCAAGCAGTCATAGGCCTTCTCGAGATTGACTTTAATAGCCATTCAACCTCTAGCTTCACTTTTCCCTTATGGAATGAAAGATCTCATGAGAAATTGTGATGATATTTAAGCTTTGTCCATTGGGAATAAAACTCATCTGGCATGGGCCAACCAATCTCTCTATTAGCCCTCAAGTCTATGAGCAAAAAATCTTAGTACGCACTTTATAAGATATATTGCACAAACGAATAGGGTGAAAATCCTGATGGCATTTAGCACCATCCTTCTTAGGAATTAGAGTGATCAAGGTGTTATTGATGTCATCTGACAACAGGTTTCATAACCTATCCCCCTCCCCCCTACACATACACAAAATGCCTCAACCCCTCTCCCATCAAATGCCCACCTCTACAAAATGACAATATAAAACAAAATTCCTATTTTGTGGCATTCTAGATCAACTAATCACAATACATATGTAGTGATCTTCCAATTAAGTTATTTAAAATAGTGATCATAGTTTTAGATCACTTGATTTGGAAATGAAATTTTTCTTACATTTTGGATCAACTAATCCATAATATATAGAAATTATGTTCCAAATCAAGTTGTCAAAAAAATAAGCATGAGTTCCAATTACATAATCTAAAAATGGTTCTAGATTAGTAACCATGACATAATTTTATATGAAAAATAAGGTTGCTTTACCAAATGAACATTGTTAAGGAGGCACAACCGCAAGAAGGAGGCACATAGTATGAAAGACATAGTAATAGAGAAATAAATTTGTGAGTTTAAAAACATATAAGGACAATCTTGGTGGTTTAAGTTTTTGGGAGGTGTTAATAGAAATTTTGAGGGTCCCAAAAGAAATTGACATAAACATGTCCTAACCTCACCTAATCAATTTTAATTGGCCTAGGTAACAAGTTTAGCCAAATCAAATCCAGAAACACTTTGTACATTTGACACTCAAGTTAGATGAAGATGAACCACATGATGGATAATGTTTATCGATTAACCACAAACCTTAAGACCACGTATGAAGATAATCCTCTAACTATATATAGAGTTTAATAGTGATAATTAATAATACAAAATAATTTTATATTATCACTCAATTAGAAAATCACCCTGGATGACTTTTGAGTTATTATAAAAGTCAACAAATCTACCCATATATGATAATTTATTATTAAATTATATTGAAAAATTATTTACACTATTAGTACATAATTTTCTCTTATATGTGTGTAATGTTCAACTCATAGGAGTGATTTTATTATGAGATGTGATAATATATAATAATTATTGCTATATCAAAATAAACAATTTATTCTTAAGGGTTTTTTTTCAATGTAATTTATTATGGAGGGGTAAGGAGAAGTTGATGGAGAAATACCCAAAGGATATGTATAAAAAAATGGTCTTTATATAATAGTATATATTAGGAGTAGGCATATGGTTCGTAGTCTCTATGAATTCGTGCAGATTTTAAGTTTTTTTTTTTTAAAAACATAATTGTCAGAAAAATTGAGTTCAGCCTGTGAAGTTCACAAATTTGTGGGCTAAGTCTGCAAACTCATAAACTTGACCCATAATCCGTTTAAAAATACAAGTTTGTCATTTGAACTATTAATTTATATTAATGTTATGACTTGTTTGTTGTGATATTTATATTTTAAATTTTTAATATTAAAAATATTTAGTATTAAAATTATTATAAATGAGTATAATTTTTAGTATAATATAATAAGTTTTAAGTAATTTTTAAAATAAATATTTTTTAATTATTTTAAAACATATATGTGCAAGTGCAGGAATTAAACCCTTAAGTTTCTGAATTTAGTAGATTGAATACAAATTAAAGAGAAATTAATTTATTTAGTAGAGTGAACTAACGAGAATTTAGACACCTAGTATAAGATGCTTGAAGGAAACATATTTGTTTTATATAATTAAAAATAATAATTTTTAATTAAAATTAAAATAAGTGAATTGAAATATGATTAACGAGTAATATTTAATTATAATGAATAGTATTTTAATAAATTTTAAAATAAAAGTAAGATGGAAAAAAAAGGAAGATATTAAATTTGAGATGGTTTGGAAGGTAGAAAAAAGATTTATATTGTATGTGTACCGGAAGTACCTTGAACCAAGACTATCACATGTGGGGTCTACCTCATTGACATTAATAGTATATTCGTCGTTTTGCTACTTGACTCTGGAGGGATTGTGCAGTGGATGTACTGTCGATTGAGTCTACTACCTACAGGTCTACCTCTTTGACATTAATAATGTTTTTGTTGCTTCATTCCTTCATGCGAGAGAGGTTTTGTACCAGATGTACTCCCGTACCAAGTTCACCATCTTTCGGGTCTACATCCTTAACATTAGTAATGTCACTTTGCTCTTTGATGCTCAAGGAGTTGTGTACTATATGTAGCCTTGAGTTTACACATATCAAGTCTAGTCGTTAACATTAATTAGAGTCTTTACGCTTCATTCCTAATGTCGGTAAAGTTATATATCGCCATAAATTTTTGTTTGTGATCGGATTTCAATTTAAGACCAGACCTGATAAAAATAAATTAAAAAATTCTTTAATTTAAAATGATAAACTCTAATTATTTTTTATAAATAAAAATAAATTCAAAATCATTCTTTTAACAAAAAAACCCTAATTCTTTTATAAGTAAATAACAATCGGTTTTACTATTAAAAGAGAAACTCTAAATTATGCAGGTGGCCCAAGACTCGACTCTCATACCTTACCGATCGGGTACATTTTAGCTGTTACCGAAAATATTTGTACTCAACCGATTTTTGTTGGTAGAGAATGTGTGGTGGATGATTGTGAGAAAAGGATGAAAGGTAGAAATTAAAGTGGTGGGTGGGGAGTTGAGATTGAATTGAAGAATGAAAATGGCGGCTTCGTTGGGGATGCCAGTAGCGGTGACAGTAAAGGAATTGTCTCCTACTAGGAGGATGGGCAAGCTGAAGGTGAAGCTCTTTGGTTTTGAATTTGATAAAAAAAGGGTTAATGTTGGGAATGCAAATTGTTCCCATGGGGCATATGACTATGAGCTGCGGTCAGTGTTGGAACTTGCCACCGATTCAGAATTGCACGAGATTGAAGCAATCCTTTTCGGCACAAGGTCACTTTCACTATACCTTATCATCATCGTAATCTTTCATTGCAATCTAATTCTGATGCTTTGTAATCAATCTGTCAGCTACTTGAGTCCTTTGCTGAAATCCATCCCATTCCCATTCACAAACACCGATGAGGTGGACCGTTCCATGATTGGAGTGGACCTCCAACTGCGCCAACAATTTATCGCAGCTCTTGAGTCCCGATTTTTCTTCCTTGCTGCCGATGCCCGCTCTACCTTAAGGTTCTTTCTTTCTCCCTTTTCATCCTCATCCCCATTCTCATCTCTCATACTTACTCATTTCTTCCAGGGGTTGGAGGCCCTCTTATAGAAATGTCTTGCTTCAAATTCGGAAAAAATTGAATATCCCTTGCTCACTCCAATTGGCAACTCACGACCTTGAACTAGAAATTTTCCTCCACCTTTTGCACTGCAACTCATCTGAGCTAGACTCAGGGAACGCAACCACTCTATCTGATGGTCTACAACGTGGATTCAGTCAATGGAAAGTGCAGTCAAAACTTGGGGCAGAAGACATTCGATCAATTATTTTCAAGGTTTTTATACTTGTTACTTCACGTCCAAGTGCAACTCATCTTAATCTTTAGCTCATTTTTCTTCCTTTTCTTTTCAAGGGAGGAGGTGTATTTACATTGTCCAAGATATATCAATTGGTAAGAGAATCGTATCTTTATTCTCTATCTTGTATGCGTCTCCAGAACAAACCATTTTCGGCCTCTTCCCCTATTCATGACTAGATGCCGACTTTTAGTTAGCAAGGAAATTATCTGGGAAAGTTCTTGTAGAAGCTGCCAACTACCAGGTCAAGAAAGAGTTAGTGAACAAGGTATACATTGGTACTGGTGAGAGTTCTGCTCTGGTAGCCATAGTATTTCCCAATATTTCAACATTCATTTTGTGCTTTATGATTTACAGGGTGGACAGTTAGCTATGATTAATCTAGAATCCAGAGCAGCCTTGCTTGCAGCAAAACAGGTGCCTAGCAGGACAATTTGATATGTTTCTGTTGTTATGCATTTTTTTCATAGGAATGTATTTTAGTGGTATAAAATAAGTTTATTTCCATATTGATAAATAGATTGACTTTTTGAAGCTTTGATGTATTATGTCATACTCATAACCAACTAACCAAGAGTTTGGAACATCAACTTCGTATAACTGGTGTACTCCACTGTCTGGAGGCAATCACTATCCAAAGGGATGGAGGAGGGTTATTGTACACAACCTTACCTTTGTATCTCTTTCCAGATTTGAGCCCATGACCAACAGATTACCAAGACACAACTTTACTGCCATGTCAGGGTTTGCCCTCTGAACATTAACTTTGTATGCATCAGTTAAATAACTAAATATAAAAAGAGTTTAATTTTGATTCTTCATTGTTGTATAACCTGTGCACTATTAGTTAATAAAATACTATCACTCAATTTGAAGAACCAAAGCATTTCTGAGTAACAGTTTGACCAAGTTTCTAACAAATTAAAATTCATATGTAATTCAGCCAGTTTATGCAGACATTTCTGAATCAACATAAGCCTGATAGTAGTAGCGATTATTTAGTTCTATTACAAAAAAAATGTAAATATTAAGATAACATTAAGGGTTTCTTGGCTGTTATATCAGCAGAGTTAGTTATTTTCTTCGTCCCCTATTTACATTGTTTTTCTTTTTCTACTAAAAAAACTGTTTTCAGTTTATGTTGATTTTGTAGCTTGTTTGTCATCTGCTGTTTGATTTATTCCAGGGTTTTCTTGGTGCTGCGTCAAGATATCTGGGCTTTAGAAGCATGATCACATTACTTGGACCTGTGTATGTCATACACCTGGTCTTGTCTTGTGTTTTCAATTTCTATCTGCTTTCTATTTTCATAATACTAGCTTTTCTTTTGCTTCTATTTAATGTCTATATGAATTACAAAATAATATTTAAAGTTCTCTACTCATTGATATAAAACTGAGAGATTGTTTTGAACCTAGGCAAGAGCAATATGAAATTGACATTGTTAAAAATTAGATATTATTCCCTTATTTATGATTAGATAGTAATTGAGAATTTACTTATTATTTCCTATTATTAGATTGATCCTTAGTCATTATTAGAGAGATTCTATGCAATCTCAATATTGATTCTATTTGTTCATTATAAATAAAAATATCGGGGGGTCATCCAAAACATATGTTGACACACTTTTATATGGTATTAGAGCAGATTATTCTTATTCTTGGTTGGGGTATCACAAAAATATATCATCAGGGACCCACTGTTCTTGGTGGGCTTTCCACTCACCATTTCCTTTCTATAACTTGTTTTCGTTTTTCCAACCACTACTAGGGGTTGCTGTTGTAGCTCCGTGACCTTTATGGCCAATAACGCACATGTCTTCATTCCATTGATATATGCTACTCCATTGACAATGTCTTAAAAGAACCACTTACGTGCTCTCATGCACGTCCTTTTGCTTTCCCAACTCGTCATCAAGGTGAATAGGTCTACATTGTGTCTCTGCCCTTTTTGGTAGCTGCTGTGTTGCCTTTTGTTAATCTATATTAGTAACCTTTTCAAATATCATCATTTCATCTATGTGTGCAACCAACTCAAAACACGGCTACACGTGGCACCAAGCATGGCCTTAACATGCAAAGTTCACGCACATGATGCGTGACACATTTGGAAAATATCACAATGGTCTCCATTGCCATTATGGAACCTTTGTTGGCTGCCGTTGAATGATGTTTATCCGGCACAACCACATGACTGGAACCGCCTTTTGATTTTAGTCTTATTAGATTAATTATATTTACTACATTTGTAACATGCTTGGTTCATACTACACATGTATGCTTCAACTTATGAAGGAGTGTTAAAGATTAAATATTATTCCCTTAGTTATGATTAGATAGTAATTGTTGATTTACTCTTTATTTCCTATTAATAGATTGATCCTTAGTCATTATTAGAGAGATCCTATGTAATCTCAACCGTGATTCTATTTGCTCATTATAACTAAAGACAGTGTGTGGTCATCCAAGATACATGTTGACACACTTTTAGAAACATAAACATACAAAGGGAACGAATAATTTTATTGACCAATTGAGAGATAAATAGATCAGAAAGTGTTAGATGCAGTTTAGTATATGGGCCTAAGCCCATTTCCTTGTATTTGCCTTTTGTATAGTATATATATATAATATCTCCTCGGTTGTGATACACACAAGGATTTATGCATATTCAACTCATTCTACATGGTATCTAGAGCTAGGTGGATCCTTGCTTAAGTTTTTTTTTTATTTTCCGGAAATCGTGTTTCTTTCCGATTTCCAGCTGTTTCCCGTTGCCGCCGCCGCCGTCTGCTGCTGCTGTTCAGGCCGGCAACCCTACAATTGACTTCGTCGTCCTCCGACGACTCTGACGCCACCGATCATATATCTGGTAATAAGTCTTTTTTCTCCTCTCTTGTAACTTCTGGTCTTTTACCCTTTGTCACTATGGCTAACGGCTCTCGGGCCCCCTCTCATGGTGTTGGTATTGTCCCTATTTTCTCTTCTCTCTCTATTCTGTTTTCTTACAGGACCGGAGTTCGGGACGGATAATTGGGACCGGATGTGAGTCAAATGGCCTTTATCACCTACGGACGTTCGCTCATGTTGGCTCGGTTGTAGATTCCCCTACTCTCATTCATTTTCAATTAGGTCATCCTAGTCTTGCCAAGCTTCAGTGCCTTGTACCGCATCTATCTAAGTTGTCTAATTTGTCCTGTGAGTCATGTTAATTAGGCAAACATAGTCGTAGTTCTTTTCCTCAGAGTGTCCCCAAACGAGCTGTGTCTCCTTTTGCTTTAGTTCACTCGGATATTTGGGGTCCGAGTCGTGTTAAGTCTAGTTTAGGTTTTCAGTATTTTGTAACTTTCATTGATGACTATTCTCGATGTACTTGGTTATTTTTAATGAAAAATCGTTCTGAGTTGTTTTTCATCTTTCAGGCTTTTTATAATGAAATAAAAACTCACTTTGGTGCATCTATTCAAACTTTTCGTAGTGATAATGCTCGTGAATACCTTTCTCAATCTTTTCAAACCTTCATGTCTTCTCATGGTATTCTTCATCAAACTTCCTGTCCCTATATCCTCCAACAAAATGGGGTCACCGAGCGTAAGAATAGACACCTTCTTGAAACAACTCGAACTCTTTTACTTCATGGTCATGTTACTTCAATATTTTAGGGGGATGTTGTTCTCACTGCGTGTTACCTTATCAATCGCATGCCTTCTTCTGTCTTCAACAATCAAATCCCTCACTCTATTTTGTTTTCTCATGATTCACTTCATCCTTTACCTCCTAGAGTTTTTGGCTCCACTTGTTTTGTTCACCTTAGTCCTGGTCTTGATAAATTGTCTCCTTGATCTCACAAGTGTGTCTTTTTAGGCTATCCTAGGTCTCAAAAAAGGTATAAGTGTTTTTCACCTTCCCTTCGTCGCTACTTGATTTCCGCTGATGTCACTTTCTGTGAGTCTCCTATCTATTTTTCGTCCAATTCCTCCTCTTCTGAGCCTGATGTCTCCCCCCCTCCCCTTTTGTCTTCCATCCCATAGATACCTTTGCTGTACCTACCAACCCGCCACCTGCTCCACCTCTTCTCCGAGTTTATCATCGCCGCTAACATGTTCAACTTCCCATTGGGCCAGCCACTGACTTTACTCCGCCGCCAGCTACTCCATCTCCTCCGGCTCCTCCATGTGCATGTGCGCCTGATCTACCTATTGCTCTTCGTAAAGGTACACGCTCCACTCGTAATCCCTCCCCTTATTATGTTAATTTGAGCTATCACCGGTTGTCTCCATCTTTCTATGCTTGTCTGTCTTCCATTTCCATTGTGTCCATTCCTAAAACTGTTAGTGATGCTTTATCCCATCCGGGTTGGCGGCAAGCCATGCTTGATGAATTGTGTGCTTTTCAGAACAGTGGTACTTGGGATGTTACTCCTTTGCCTTCTGGAAAATCTGTTGTTGGTTGCTGGTGGATCTTTACTATCAAAGTGGGCCTTAATGGGACTATTGATCGCCTCAAAGCTCGTTTAGTTGACAAAGGTTATACTTACATATTCAGGTTAGACTATACTGACACCTTCTCTCCTGTTGCCAAGATGGCTTCTGTTCGACTTTTTTTAGCCATGGCTGCGCTACGCCATTGGCCCCTCTATAAGTTGGATATGAAAAATGCCTTCCTTCATGGTGATTTGCATGAGGAGATTTATATGGAACAACCTCCTAGTTTTGTTGCTCACGGGGAGTCTTCTAGATTGGTATGTCGTCTTCGCAAATCTTTATATGGTCTTAAACAGTCTCCCAGGGCATGGTTTGGTAGATTCAGTGAAGTAGTTCAACAGTTCAGTATGAATCGTAGTGAAGCTGACCATTCTGTGTTCTATCGTAATTCAGGAGGTGGGTGCATTTACATGATAGTGTATGTTGATGACATTATTATCACTGGTAGTGATACCCATGGAATTTCACAGATAAAACAACATCTCTGTAATCATTTTGAGACGAAAGACTTTGGCAAACTTAGAGATTTTCTGGGCATTGAGGTAGTAGAATCTAATAATGGGATTGTGATTTCTCATAGGAAGTACGCATTGGACATTTTAGAGGAGGCTGAGCTAATGAATTCCAAGCCCAATGACACACCTATGGATCTATATGTTAAACTTTTGCCAAATCAGGTGGAGCCACTTTTAGATCCTGAGAAGTATAGGAGACTGGTTGGAAAACTGAACTACCTCACAGTCACTCGTCCTGACATATCCTTTGCTATCAGTATGGTAAGTAGTTCCTTAATTCACCTTGCACTGGACATTGAGATGCTGTCATCCGCATTCTGAAGTACATTAAAGGAGCCCCGGGAAAAAGGTTTGTTATATGAGCATAATAATCATACTCGGGTTGTTGGATACTCAGATGCAGATTATGCAGGTTCTCTCATTGATAGGAGATCTACTTCTGGATATTGTGTCTTTATTGGTGACAACTTGATTTCTTGGAAAAGTAAGAAGCAAGATGTAGTGGCAAGATCTAGTGTAGAAGCAGAGTATAGAGCTATGTCTTTAGCAACTTGTGAACTTATTTGGCTCAAACAGCTCCTTGATGAATTAAGATTTGGAGAGGTTACACAAATGACTCTAATCTATGATAACCAAGCTGTCCTGCGTATTGCCTCAAATCCAGTGTTTCATGAGAGGACCAAACACATTGAAGTAGACTGTCACTTCATTCACGAGAAGATTGTATCTGGAACCATTTCTACCCAGTTTGTCAATTCCTATGATCAGTTAGCCGATGTTTTCACAAAATCATTACGAAGTCCTAGAATTGATTATATTTGTAACAAGCTTGGTGCATATGATTTATATGCACTAGCTTGAGGGGGAATGTTAGATGCAGTTTAGTATATGGGCCTAAGCCCATTTCCTTGTATTTGCCTTTTGTACAGTATGTATGTATATATATATATATATATATATATATATATATATATATATATATATATAATATCTCCTTGGTTGTGATACACATAAGGATTCATGCATATTCAACTCATTCTACAGAAAGCATTCTCCTTTAGGGGTTTCCCCTCTAGCCCTTCTATGTTTATTGACAAAGGGTTTTTCTTTTCATATAAGTTTTTTAATTCTATGTATATGAATCCCTCTATCCTTATCTCCTCTGTCTTTATTCCCCTATGAAATGAACAATGCTAATGGTACACTCTTTATTACTTAATGTTGGTGATTTTCATTTGGGACCCAATAAATAGGAAGTAGTGCCCACATCATTTAGCAGGCTATACATGAATTTCACATAATATTAAAGTTTGCTACATATTGTGTTCCTAACACTTCTCTTGATCTAACAATTACCCTCTAACTAGGTAACTAGCTTTTTCGACTGTCCCTAGTCCCCTTCCCTTCTATCCTTACAATATCATCCCGTTAAAATTCAACCTTGTTCTAAAAGGTAGAATTTTGGAAGCTGAAAATGAATGAAAGATACTTTCTCCTAAATAGCTTTTGCCATTGCCTTCAGTTGGAAGTTATGGGAAATATGGTGAATGTGGACAGCCAATGTACCAAGCATAACGAAACAGAGATCATGTCCTTTCAAGTGACAATTTGTTTTAGTGTAATTGATAACGGATAATGGTCCATAACGGCAAACCAAAAATCCTTTATGAAAATATAACGGATGCCATAATGGGTTATGGTGGAAGCATAACGGTGTGTATATAATTTTATATATATATATATATATATATATATATATATATATATATATATATATATAATGCATAGCTATAATTCAAATTCATTAATAATTAAAGTCAAATATAATATAAATAATAATAGAAAATTTAAAACTTCAAATATCATTGAAATGATAGCAATTTTAATATTCAAGAAACCAATAATGAAAACTAACAAACAATTGAAACATCCCAATATTCTAATCCTCTAGAATGAGTAATGGGCAAGAGGAGCAGAAGAAGGGGAAGAGATGAAGTTGAGAAAAAAAGAATAGGAGGGAGTAGTTCAGAGTAGGTGTGACGGCGGCAAAACGCTCCAGCATTGGGTGCTGCGACGGGGGAACACTTTGGTGTAGGGTTTGACGGTGCAGCAAAGGGTGTGGCGATGACAGATGGCGGCGACGCTGACTGCGACGGTGGCGGTTAGGTGCTGCAATGGCAGCAGGTAGGTGCAGTCGTGGCTAAGAGGGAGAAGGAGGAGAGAATCACAACTTAAGACTGAGTGAGAAAAACCTTAGGTTGCAAAGTGCCAGCAACTTAAAATAAAAAAAACACTAATGGGTCCATCATTAACAACTGAACATAGCAAAAATAGGGAGGTGTAGGTAGCAAAACAGGTCCGAAAAGATTAAAACAAAGAAGAAAAAAAAAATACGGGTCTGGGTCAGGTTGCGCGACCTGCGTCTTCTTCTTCCCAAACGTAAACCTAAACGCAGTTGCGCAGCTGCCATTTCAAGTATCTTGGTGTCGCGCTGCCATGCTGCAACGTCTATGGCGGCTGCGATGCCCCGCAACGGAAAAACCGAGTTGCTACCTTTATGCCATTTGCAGTCGGAAAAAATCCCGTTGCCGATTTTTGCCATGGCGACGCCATCTTTGAGATTCGATCACACTAATTTGTTTGTCCATAGACTTCAACTTGGCCTATTGATTTAATGACCTGAGTTGGCAGATTTGCAATGTCTTGTGTATGAACCCAAATATTGGGAAAATGTTTGGCATGATCCATTTGGTAAAAAGATGTTACCAATTTTTTGAATTTCCATTATTGGCCTTATTCTATGATCCTCATAGTTAGTGCTGTTGTCCTGTTCCAAGTCTTGTTCCAAAGCAACTATGGGGAGTAATCCACACCAACAAATATCACATCATGCAAGGTGTTGTTTGTTACATTGTTTTCTATGCAATGACTTGAATCTGATGCAGTGGTAGGCTAACTAAACTGTACAAAATGCTAAATTTCCTTGCCTTTGATTGAGATCGTACACATATTTATCCATCTAGACCTTTATGTTGTTACCAAGACATGACCTATAGGGGTACATCAATCAATGCTTGCTAATGCCTGACATTGTATACACTATACAAATATTTATTCATCTCGACCCTTCAGTCCAAGACATGACTATGATTGTAGTGATTTGTTTCATTGTAACAACTAACAAACACTTATGGCAGTTCTTCCACTACCATCTTAACCAAATGTGAGTTCTAGATACTGTAAGCCATTCTCCATCATTGCCATCTACCTTTATTTCCTCCACCACTAGGTCATCTCTGATACAATCCGGGCCAAGGACCCTTTGGAAGGATACATAAAGATTTTCCTTTCTTTCATAGTATAAATTAGATTTAGGATTTCCTTTGTATATTTGTTGTCTTTGACTTTTTAGTAGGTTGACTTTTAAAGTGACCTTATTTGATAATTGTATTTAGGTCATCCCTCCTTTTTTATCGTACTATATTCATTGAATTCTATAAGTAATCAATTGTTGGAGTAATGTTAGAAATAAGTTCTGTATGTACCTAGTTATAAGCTAGAAATGGATGTAGAATTGAGTTTTATAAGTAATCAATTGTTGGAGTAGTGTGGATAGAAATGAGTTTAAGATTGAATTGAGTTCATATATGATAATTGTATGATGAGGTAATGTGGATAGAAATGAGTTTAAGATTGAATTGAGTTCATATATGATAATTTTATAACGAGGTAATGTGGATAGAAATGAGTTTAAGATTGAATTGAGTCAGATAGGAATGTGAAACTAAGTTCTAGGATGAATTGTAGACCTCTTTGTGTGTTTAGTTTATTAAGATTACCACTTATGGTTTATAGATATCTCACTCCTTTGTCTGTTTTCCTTATGTATTTATTTGCATATATGTTCGAGGTATGAAGATGATGTTGATCGAATAGTGGTGATGAAGATTGTGAAGATCATCATATATGTGTGATATTTAGATTAAACATTGTTTGTACTAAGTTTAAGTTTCTGTTTTCAAGGATTCCCTGCTATGAAATAGATTATTTTGGGTAGTTATATTTAATAATTGTTGTACTTAGAACTATTTTGTAAAATCATGTTTATGAAACGAATATCGTTATTTTATAATTATTCATTTTGTTTTAAAGATTATGGTTCTTTATGTAAGTTTTAAGTTTTGAAAATCTTTCAAATGGATTTGACAAAATTTTCTACGAATTGATAAATGAATTGGGTAGAAAATTGGAGTGTTACATTAGTCATGCACAAAGTATGACTATTCTTTGTCACCCTTTCTTACTAGATCACACCAAATGTATCTTGACTAGATTAGGGGCATGTTCTTGGTTGGTTATACATGACCATAGTTAGCCTGCCATGGTTAGTGTTGACTTAACTAGAGTCAGCCTAATCTTGGTTAGATTAACCCATAGTCTAGTTAACCTAACCCACCCCCTCTAGCTTATATATAGAACCCTTCACCTACATGTACTCATCTTTGGATAAATTGAATTAGTTTTGTGCTTTTGGTGTGAGAGTGAGTTTCTTGACCGTGTGAGTGTCTTGTGAGAGAGTGCTCCTTCTAACTTTTATCAAGGATCCCTCCTTGTGGCAAGCATCTCTACACTTATCTCTTAGCTTAAGAGTGGTGTTTCATCCTCAATTCCTCTCCTTTACATCCTCCATTTCACCTCCTTAAACCTATTCATGGAAGTAAAGATCAAGGGAGCAATTGGAATTGCATCAATCTCTGTTTTTATCACTTTATCTTGTCTGGGCTTTGTTTCCTTTTTTCCAGTGGTCAATTTGTTTTATATTTTGTTCCTTGTTCTTGCAACCAATCCAATGGGCCACTTCCTTTGAAACTAGGAAATTCCACTATCTTTGCCCAAGAATGATATTCATAATTGCCAAGCATTGAACCTCTTCCATCCACAGTTTAACGGAGCCTGCTCAATTGCAATGAATGACTTGTGATTTTGTCATTTCCTCTTGTGATTGATTCCCTGCTTCTTCAAAAACTTAGACAACGTATGCTAGAATCCAATGAAGAAGGCTATGATCCCCAATCTATGGTCACCTTTACAAAAATAGAAACCAACAAAACAGAAACAAGAATTGATAGAAACACAGGAAACAATTTTATTGAATGATAGACAACATATGCTTCTCTTTCACACACGTTGTAACTAGTACTTGCAATCCAACTTCTTTTTGTTATTCTAGCTAGTTTAGTGATTTCCGATCAGTAGAGATTACCTCTGTAGCACTAGATATTAAACAGGAAAGTAGCCCAGAAGAAAATTCCCACTGTGAAATATGGCATTTCTTTGTCTACTTTGGTGCACATTATTTGTCCTGCCACTCAATCCAGCATCTGATTTTCTCACTTGGTTGGAAGAGAAATTGGCAGCTTTTCTAAGTGGTCAATGACTCAATATGTCCCGTGGTTTTGAAAAAACGGTCTGTTGTCTGGTCCAATTAGCCCAAAAACAATACATGGTTTTGTTGTTTTCAAAAGAAAAATGGAACTGGTCCTCGTTGCCTTAACCCCGTGAGTCACTTTACCTCAAAAAGTTGAAAACTTTGGTGGTTCGAATTTCAGAGATGGTTTTCAATTACTCCCTGCTAATTGCTGCACTAAAAAAAAAAAAAAAAAGTAAACTAGTTTCCGGTTTTTAATGAAATCGGCCGGTTCAACCCAATGTAAATCGATCTGACTACATGATCGATTAACTAATCAAACTGAACCAGCAGCCAGTTCTTGGTCAGACTGGCCGACTTGATTCGGTTTTAATAACTTTTATGGTGTCAGCAGATATTTAAGAAGAAAACATCTTTTCACATGTACTGTGTCAGGACTCTAATTTTTTTTTTTTTTGAGGCCACATACTTTTTTTTTCCCTTGATTAATTCTTTTTATACTTTTATGGTATCTATTTTATTTTTTATTCCAATTTTCATATGTTCAAAGTGGTGTTTTGTACCAAATAAAAAACACTGAACAATTCAATTAATGTGGTAAAGCATTTATAGATTTGATTCCAGATTCTGTTTGTAACTTTAAATTTTAAGGGTTTGAGTATCTTGTATTTATAGTTCTAAATGTTGTGAAGTTGTATATTTTTTGTTAAAAATATTATTTTATTTATTTTGGTTCGATAGTTAATCTTGAATTAGTACCTTGACTGGTTCAATGGCTTGTTTGATTTTAAAAATTGTGGGAAACTGATATAACTTACCCCAGCTCTTTCTTTTTTCTCGAGTGTTGTGCATTGTAAAATCTCTAAATTTTTTCTATCCCTGAAAATTTTGGTGGGTCGAGGGTCTAAGAATGACAGAAAAAGCTTCTAACTCTTCTCCTTTATTGTGTCCTTCTTTACTGATTAAGTTTTACCATGAAGAACCATACCTTTGTTTTTACTTTTCAGTGTACAATAGAGCCATTTTTTTTGTCCGCTAGTATCAAGCATTCTACGGCCATTAGACAACTTTTTCATTAGTAAACTGTCTTAGCTATATCTTTTTCTATAGCGCATCATTAAGATTTGTCGGTGGCATTTCTACTATCTTTTGCTTTCAGATTTTGGAATTATCTGAGGCACAATTAGAGAGTATTTCTGAGCAATTTTTTTGGTTTGTGGAACAGGCTTTGGGGAACATTTTTGGCTGATCTTGTTATTCAGATGCTTGGAACAGATTATGCTAGGATCTTGCGAACAATTTATGCTTTGGCTCAGGCAAGATATATGTCCTATTCTTCCATTTTAAGTTTGCAGTCTTACATGATTTACTGAATGTTGTCCTTATTTGGTTATTTTATTTATTAAGAGCACTTGTGGTCTTCGATTTACATTTGTTTTAAATTTCCTCTGAAAAATGAGCTTATTGTTGGTCTTTGGGCCAAGGATGATACTGGGAATTTGCTTAATTATCCGTTCCATATGTGGAGTGACATGGTTATGTTACGTGGATTGTCTGTCTTCCATGGATTCTCTGATGTGATTTTTGAAGAAACTGTGCACCTTTTGAATTTAAATTTTTTTGCCCTTCAGATTCGAGTCATTCGCACATATCAGCCGCCTTCTGACGTTAGTGATGAATAGTTAAGGATTTTATGGATTTAGCAGTTAAGGATTCTGTTGGATGTTCCCTGGGCCGCGTTGACGCGTTTGAAGGAACGTCATGTTTAGGTAAATAGTTTTAGAGCAAGACAATCTCCACTTTTGAAAAATTGTAAATAACTAGGTATCAGTGTTGGTTCATAATATTTTACTACGGAATTACATTCTTCCTTTGTTTTTTTAATAACCGTGGTATTGGTAGCAATGACTAACATGGTAAAAGACCTTTAGCACACACAAAGTGAGAATTTTTCTTTTCAACATAATTTGTTCCATACACAAAGTGACATGACAAAATGAGTATTTTTTACTGCGGAGTTACATTCTTCCTTTGTTTTTTTAATAACCATAGTATTGGTAGTAATAATTAACATGGTCAAAGACTTTGAACACACACAAAGTGAGGATTTTTCTTCTCAACATAATTTGCTTCATACACAAAACGACATGACTAAGATTTAAACTTGAACTACTTAGTTAAGAGACAAAGTCGCTATTATTTATGGTAACCAATGTTGGCCATTCTTCCTTCCAGTACTTACTGTGTTTTGGTGGATTTGAAGATGGACTAATCGATTTTGTTGTGCGTGGTGCGATAGTTTCCCTTTCTGCTCAAATTAGAACTTCAGTTTACAAAAGCATAACAACTTGAAACCAAATTGTTTTGTCTTATCTGTACACTGCTGTTGGTGTTGGCATCTTGTTCTAGTGATGACTAAAAAAAAAATAAAGACATCAAATGAGCAGTTTGATAATTTTCGTTCATATAATTTTTTTAAGTAATCTTACTAATTTATATTTATATAAAAATACAAACATAATGGATCACCTAAAATAATACATAAATTGTGTACATCATATTAGAAATGCATTTATTCTCGAAAATGTATTTTTTTGGACGTTTCTTACTGTTTGTTTGGTCGAAAGGAGGGAATAAAAGGTACAACTTTTTTTTACAACAATATAAATATATATATATATATATATATATATATATATATATATATAGATAATTTAGATTAAATTATTAATTAAACAAGTTTATGCGGTTTTCATACACAAAATCCATCTTCCACAAACACAACTTGTGGCTGACCACCTCTACTGCCAAGAACCACATTCTTGCCCTCATCGTTGAATAGGTGGTGCAACCCTCATGATGCCTAGTCTTGGATCTTTTCAAGAGGTTGTCTCAATTCTACATCCATTTCTAGGTATATCTAATTCTACATCCTCATGAAAGTTCATTTCTAGTCTTAATTCATTTCATTTTATGCGTTTTCTTTCCTTGTTCTTGCTGTACTTTTATTTTTTCTAGCTTTAATTTTATGTCATTTAATTTCCTTTTATGTCTTGAAGTTTATGTTTAGTATTTTAATTTCTAGCAATTTTATTTCCTTGTATTATTGCTTTCTAGATTCAATTTATTTTATTCATTCTATTGAATCTTGTGTAATCTTCTTTAGGCTTTAATTCTTTAATTTCTGCCCAGCTTTTTATTTTCTTTTTTATTCTAAATGTTTATCTTAAGAAGATCATGGTAATAACTTCACAGAATTTGTGAAGGAAGCCACACTTTATGGTTTGATTTTTTAATGCACTTTTGCTTCTATTCTTTTGAGTTCTTTGCATTTTAAATTCTGTTTTCCCAAGCCCTTTCCCCTATTTATGCGTCTCTTGCTAGCTGTTTTTGGTTCATTTTATTTTCATTTTTACTCTTCCAAGTTATGTTATAGCATAGTCTTGTTTTGAGAAGAGTTTTAATGACTACAAACAATATTCAAGAGGGAGGGGGGAGGTGAATTGAATATCAGAAAAATTTTCCTGATCTATTTTCAATTTTGGTTCTAAAAACTTTGTTTAAAGAATAGATTGAGATAAATTGTTGATACCAAGGCTAAATTTCAAATTTGAATTTGTAGTTGAAATTAACACCAATTACTCAATTAATCTAGCTAGTTAAATAAGATTAACATTCAGCTCAATTTCAGAATTATATCATACAACAGAAGCAATTCAAGATTTGTACAAAGAGTAAAGATAGAGAGATAATCACACACAACAAATTTATGTTGGTTCACCCTTAACCTGAGCTACAGCCAGTTGTTCCAATTCAAGGAAATTTACCTTGATCAAAACCAATCACTAGAATTAACAAGAGTTTACAACCAAAACTTAAATGCAAATGAAACCTACATATGCACCCTTGAAAACCTATCAAGATGTTGATTCTACCTCATGCAAAACCCATGCATGATCACATTCTACCAAGAAAGCTACCTAGTAATTAGTACAACAAAACAAAATTAAAGAACAATATCACCTGAATTGATTTCGCACAAAATACAATGAAATAAGGTGATAACAGCAAAATTCTTTCACAATTCTTGATCTATCTTTGATTCTTGAGAGATCTTTTGATTTCTGTTAGAGACTTGTTGTTTTAGAGGTCTTGTGCTTTTTCCTTTTCTCTGGAAACTCAATATTTCAATCTCAAAGTAATTTTGGAAAGTGTGTTGTTCGTTCTTTTCAAAATGAGTTTCTTCCTTTTATTTGAAAAAGCTTTTTGCCTTTGATTTAATCGATTAAATCGAGTCTTAATTGATTAAATTTTTCTTTGCACAAGTCCAAAACAAACAAGAGCAGTTTTATCGATTGTCTTAAGTGGCTTAATCGATTAAATTGTTCTTTAGCCAAGATTAAGTTGCAAGATCAATTTAATCAATTTGAATAAGCACTTAATCGATTAAATGAATAAGATTAATCGAGTATGTCTGATTTAATAGATTAAAATAGTGGCTTTGCATTTCTTAATCTATTTAACCATCCCATGAATCAATTACCATGTGCAAATGCTACATCAATTAGGTTTAACTGATTTGAAACATTTTTAAAGGTATCAAATCTCATTTATGCAACATGACTTAATCATATTAAGATTCACCAAGGATCTAAGAAAGATTAAGTATAATTAATATGAGATAATAGCGAAACCTATATGATGCATGTTATGATTCAAGCATAATGCAATAACACTCATCTTAGGTATTACTAGTGTTTATCATCAAAACAAATAACTCTTCAAGATGATATTGATCTTCTTTTTTGTTTTCTCGAGAGATTCTTCAACAAACTCCCCCTTTTTTAGGATGACCAAAATCTCCATCAATTTATCCGATGAGGTGTGTACGCTATTATCTGAATTTGATCCATCAATTCATCAATTTTTGCAAAAACAAACAAAACAAAACCTTCCTTCTCCCCCTTTTGCGCATGATAAAAAAAAATCAACAAGTGAAATTATAAAGATTTGCAATTTTTTATTTTATTTTTGAATTGAGTTAATGAATGAATTAATGAGTAATGCAAACTAATATGCTCAAGTCCTTATAAAAAGTTGAGTGTAAATTGATATTGCATATTGAATACACCAAATTCAGCAACATTACATTCATTAATCACCAAACTACATCATTACTCGAGAATTTGCATAACACACAGAATAACAAGATATTAAAAGTGGTGCAATCCTCCCTAGCAAGGGTCTTATCACAAGGGCCATAACTAGGAGGATAGAAGAGGACTTGGCTAGAGGAGAAGAAAGGAGACCTCACCTTCTTTTGGTCATCAAGATGAAGCCTAGTTTATGTGTATAAATTGTATAAAACGTAGTTTTCTTTTTAGGTTTAATTTTTTTGATTGTCCAAATTTAATTTGGCTTGTAAATTCTTTTATTTTTTTAATAGAGGTGTAATTAGTAGATTTAGGGAGTGAGTTGTTTAGGAGGGATTTTTAGAAGGTTTGGGCTTGTAGTTTACTAAACAACACCCCAAATTTCCTTCTTAAAACCCCTCTAACCAACTAGATGGCATGTGAGCCTCTTTTGTCCCTTAATTCACGTCCATGTAGCACATATGAGACTAAGATCCACAAATTTAGGATCTAGTTGGCACATGGGGGAACTAGATCCACAATTTTACGATCTAGTTGTCACATGGGAAACTAGATCCACAATTTTAGGATCTAGGTTTCACATGAGGGAACAAAATCCACTTTATTAGGGCTTTGTTTGGTTGTCTACCTCTCCCAAACATGTGCTAATCTTGCTTAGCATAATTAACATATGTTTAAGATACTAAACCCCTAATTAAAGTGTCTAGACTCCTAATCACTTCCTAACTCTATAAATACAACCCCACCCCTTCTTGTAACATTTACAACACTTGAATTTTGAGAATAAAAACTTGTGAGTTGAATTTTCTCTTTAAAGAGTATCCGGATTCTCTCTCCCTAGAGTAGATTTCTTCATAAGCTTTTATCAAAGACTCATTTCTTTGTGGCAAGCTCTGTCTAATGGCCTATCTTCTCTAGAAGTGGCGCCATTCACTTTCCATTCTCTTATCTCTTCACTTCCATTTCTCAAGGATTGAAGAAACTTGAAGAGGATTTATGGACAAACACCTTGAAGGTTGCACCAGAAAGTTTCAAACTTAGAAAGAAAACAGTAGCAACAAAGCAAACAAGCAAACTGATCAAAGCATAGCATAATTTAACTAGCACACACACATTAAGCCTAAGTGCCTAAGAGGTAACTGGAGATCCTAGACATCATCCTCCTCTTCCTCTTCTTCAAGTGCACCAAATTGATCAAAGCATAGCATAATTTAACTAGCACACACACATTAAGCCTAAGTTCCTAAGAGGTAACTGGAGATCCTGGACATCATCCTCATCTTCATCTTCTTCAAGTGCACCAAATTGATGCTAAAGGATAGCTTCAATATCATCCAACCTCTCATGAATTTTTTGAACAAATTGGCTTTGAAATTCCTGATTTGCTATATGTAATTCATACAACCTGTCCATCTTAACCCATATTCTTCTCAAACGGAGGGATTAGTCTTTCTCTAGCTTCATCCTTGTTCAGCTCTCCAGATTCATCAGGGTTAGCAGTGTGTGCAGCTTGATCAAATGGAATTGGAGGTGGTTCAAAAGACGAAGACCCAATCTCAATAATAGAATCTCCAAAAGCCAAATTTTGAGCTTCTTCCTCAGAGATAAATCCTTTCTTTCTTTAAATCGGGTCCACAAAATTATCTTGATATACCCACATGTCATTCACGAACTTCAAATGCATGTGTCTCAAGACTTTTGTTTTTACTGAATAGTAAGCTGTCATAGGGTCTTTTCTCACCTTAACCAAGTCCACTTTGTAATGTTCAAAAACTCTAGATAGAAATACACTATAAGGTAAATGGTAATCAAGAAACCTTTTTACTTTCAGCATATTTACCACTACTAGCGCAACCCAATCAATTTTCAAATTCATATTCTTCATAGCATGTAGAACAATCAAGTCATCAGTTGTGAGTTGAGCATGATTGCTTCCCCTTGCTATAAGAATCTAAACTATGGCATAAGCTAGAAGTCTGTAATTCATTCTTATATTACCAACACTAAAATAATTGAAGTTTCTTGTCCTTGGTGGTTTCCTTAAACAAATTCTGTAAGCGAATCCCTTTTTGAAATTATTGACACCACTTATAACCTTCATACCTTCCTTAGGAAACTTAGCAATAGAGGTCCAGATTTCCTCATTTAAAGTTATCTTAGTTCGTTTTCCATAAGCAACAAGCTCTCCACGCACTGACTTCACAGAAGAATAAATTGCCCTCACAAGATTAGGGTAGTAGTTTCCTTGCATATCAGTGAAATGCTTCAACCTGTAATTCACCAAAGTTTCTTGAAATATGAGGCCTTCATCCTTGAACCATTGTAGGTCCAAATACTTGTGGGAAACCAACTTTTGTTATGACCAGAAATTGTTGAAATTTTCTTGCTCAGATGGGTCTTTAAACAACACTAGGTAGACATTAGTCATGGGCTCATCAATGATGTTTGAAGGTTGAGCCCTTGGTATACTCCTTGTAGCCATTTTGCCTAGGCATTTTCCAGAGGTAGAAGATGCCATATTTTCGAGCAGAGAGATTGGAGAGGGGCTAGTGTTTGAGTGTAGAATAGAGTAAAGGAAGTGTGTGTATGAGTGAGTGAAGGTGTGAAGATATAAAGACAAATATTACTCAAAGTGGGAATATGAAGGGGTACAACGTTGAAACGTAATGGTACTTGCATGTAAAAATGGCGCTAAGCTTCAAAACACGTGAATTTGCAATGATCAAACGCAAGCTCGCTGGTTTAATTGATTACTAACTTGGTTTAATCGATTAAATCATGTAGAAAATCACTTATTTGCAATTTTTGGTATATTTAATCGATCAGAGCCTCATATAATCGATTATTCTAGAGAGTTTTGCATTTAGAACTCTGAAACAAGGAAATTTAATCGATTATCCACTAATTTTAATCAATGATCACAGAAGGTTGAGATTTTTCCAAGCTCAAAACTTGTGATTTAATAGATTAAAGTTAGCTTTTAATAGATTAAATAACCAATGTTCATACAAGTTACAATATTTACACATTTTAAAGTATATCAACCTTAATTTACACAACCTTATTCATATATTCATCATGAAAACATCAATATAAACATAATCATTTCAATTTTTATAGAGATCTAACACATGTGGGCAAATGAATCATGAATCAAGAAATACCAAACATTAGCATAAGTAAGCCTCATCTAGAATTCCAAGTTCATTCCTAATTATGAAGAATTTGTCTCTAGCTAATGGTTTAGTAAAATATAAGCTAATTGATTATTTGTATCAACAAATTCAATGTCACAATCACCCTTTAAAACACGATCTCTTATAAAGTGATGTTTAACTTCTATGTGTTTAGTCCTAGAATGCATGACCGGATTTTTTGAAAGATTAATTGCACTTGTGTTATCACATCTTATGGGATATGGTTAAGAGTTATACCATAGTCTTCCAATTGAGGCTTTAGCAAAATAATTTGAGCACAACAGCTACCTGCTACTATGTATTCAACTTTGGTGGTGGAAAGAGCAACACAAACTTGCTTTTTCGAATGCCAGGATATTAGAGCATTTCCAAGTAGATGACAAGTACCACTAGTGCTTTTCTTGTCTACTTTGTATCCAACGTAATCCGAGTCAGAATATCCAAATAAATTGAGTGGATGCACCCTTTGGATACCAAAGTCTAAATTTTTAGGTGCCTTTAAGATACTTTATTATCCTATTCACAACTGCTAGGTGTGATTCTTTAGGTTCAGCTTGAAATCTAGCACAAACACATACATTGTGCATAATATCCGATCTACTTGCTGCCAAATATAATAAAGAGCCTATCATACCTCTAAATTTTGTCTCACAAATACTTTTACCCTTTTCAACAGGACCAAGGTAGCATGAAGTAGGAATGAGGGTGGATGACTCTTTTGAGATGTCCATGTCGAACTTCTTCAGTACTTCATTACTTTACTTAGTTTGACTAAGAAGTTCCACTTTTGGTTTGCTTGACCTGAAGTCCTAAGAAATAGGTAAGCTCACCCATCATAGACATCTCAAACTCACCCTACATGATCTTAGAAAACTCTTTACATAGTAAATCATTACTAACACAAGAAATTATATCATCAACATAAATTTGCACAAGTAATATGTCTTTTTCAGAATTCATAATGAAAAGTGTAGTGTTAACTTTGCCTCTAGTGAAATTTTTCTTTAGAAGGAAATTAGACAAACGCTCATACAAAGACCTTGAGGCTTGCTTAAGTCCATAAAGTTCCTTCTTTAGTTTGAAAACATGATTAGGAAATTCATGATCCACAAACCTGGGGGGTTGAGAAACATAAACATCCTCCTTAATAAAACCATTTAAAAAGAACTTTTGATGTCTATTTGGTAAAGCTTAAAATTCATAATAGAAGCAAAAGCAAGAAGAAGTCTTATTGCCTCAAGCCTTGTAACCAGGGGATAAGTCTCATCAAAATCAATTCCTTCTTCTTAGCTATACCCTTTAGAAACTATGTGAGCTTTATTTTTAGTAATAAAACCATTTTCATCCAATTTATTTCTAAAAACCCACTTAGTGTCTATTACTTGTTGACTTTTGGCTTTTGGCACAAGATCCACACATCATTCCTTCGAAATTGATGTAGTTCATCTTGCATTGCCATAACCCAATGCTCATCAATTATAGCATCTTCTATTGTTTTAGGTTCCACTTACAAAACAAAAGACACATAGTTGCAAAAGTTGATTAAAGAATTACGAGTAGAAACAACCTTATTTATATCGTTGATTATGTTGTCGAAGGAGAGTCCTTCTGATGCATGCACGCCTAGCATGGGCTTGAGTTAGGACCAATAAGAAAAGAGCATGACTTGGATGAAGCTTCAAGGAGCTTAGTTTAGGACATGCTCCATTAATTTGTATTAATTTGACCATTTTTAGGCTTATATAAGCACCCTTAAGTCATTAGGATTTTAGATGTGTAGTTAGGAGGTGTAATTAGTCTCTTTGTGGAATGTGTTAATTAGTTGGGCTTGACCTAGGAGCTTTTGGATGTGTGGTATTTATTTCCACACCCTTAATTGCTTCTAAAACCCTTCTAACCAACACATAAAACATGTAGGAGACATGTGGCCCCCCCTTGCTCCCTTGTTTCACTCCACATGTGCTTTTTCGCTCCTACTTGGCTGATTCTTGTTGCTTCTTATTTTAATTTGAATTTTGGAGGTGCCATGTCATTTCCTTCCAAAATTCAAATTCAAACAAGAGGGCACATAAATCCCCTTTTTTAGGGCCATGTTTGGATATTTAGTTGGATTAAATTAGTGTTAATTGAGCGCATGCTAAATTAACACTAAATTAAGCCAACTAACCCTTGATTAGGCTAAGTGGACGTTCATGTTTAGTGCAAAGGCCCATGATCCATTCCTAGCTCTATAATAGAGCTTTCCCTCATTCATGTAGCTTTTAACACTCATTTTAAATGAAATTGTCTTTCTCTAAATTTAAGAGCTCTTCTTAGAGAGTGTTCATGTTCTCTGCTTAGTGAAAGTTCTTGATGCTATTATCAAGGGTTCCTTCCCTTGTGGCTAGCTTCACTCTTGGCTTATCTTCTTCATGAGAAGTGTTGATGTAATCCCTTGGATCTTCTTCACCAAGGTCCTTCCTCAAAGAAAATGGAGGATGGAAAAGGCTAGGAATAAGAGGGGAGCTTGGCACCAATTCTCTTGAAGGAGAAGATAAGCCAAGAAAATTTTATGAGGCTTGCCACAAGGGAAAGGACCCTTGGTAAAAGCTTTAAGGAAGAGAATCCTCAAGAGAGAGGTTTCTCAAAATGACATTGAAGAATAATAGCTCAAATAGAGTCTTAATTTATTCCAATCAAGTGTGATCATTACAAGGGATACTAGGTGTATTTACAACCCAATGAGAAGGCTAGACACTCAAAACTAGGCAATGTGGGACTTTGGACCTAATTAGGATTAGAAACACTAACTCATACTTAGGCCCTATAAGCTAGCACCTAACATAAGTAAGAAGGGGTGCACGAACTAATTCCTAGGGTGTATGGAGGGGGTCCATCGTGCCTTGGGTCAAGGAGCCTTCTACTCCCCTCACCTCTTCTCACAAGCTAATAACACCTCTTCTACCTATAAACAAAACAAATGGCTGAATACATGGCCCATAAAGGAAAATAGAAAGTTAATTAATATTCACAAGGATAATTAAGGACTATGGCCTGATGAAATCTATCTCCATCATGAGCTGGGGTCTTGATGAGTCCTTCTGAGTCAAGTCTTCCTCTATCCTCCTAGCCATGACCCTAGTGAGAGGGCCCTTGGTAGGTAAGATTTCATCATCTCCTCCCCGTCGGAAGGATTTCTCCTCATATCTAAAGGATTATCTTCTTCCACCTCTGTACCTAAAAAGGGCGTAAGGTCACAAACATTAAAAGTGGTGCTATTAGCTTGTGAGAGGATTTGGAAGCCTCTTCCTTGAGAAGGTCTAACTTATATGCATTATTATTTACCTTCTCAAGGATTTGGAAGGGACCATCTACTCGAGGGCTAAGTTTGGACTTCCTCTTAGAAGGAAAACAATCCTTTCTTGGGTGAAGCCAAACCCAATATCCCTTTTCGAAGATGATTTCCTTCATACCCTTGTTGCTAGAGGAAGCATACCCCATAGATTGGTTTTCAATATTGGTTTTGACCCTCTCATGTAAGTTTTTAACAAATTCAGCCATAGATTCCTCTTCTTTATGAAAAAGTCAGGTGTTAGGGGGTGGCAATAAATCCAAAGAAGTGAGAAGATTAAAACCATATACAACCTCAAATAGAGAGTGCTTAGTGGTTTGATGGACCACTCTATTATATGCAAATTCAATGTGGGGGAGATATTCATCCCAAGACTTGTGGTTGCTTTTCAAGAGTGCCCTCAACATAGTGGATAGGGATCTATTCACTACCTCAGTTTAACCATCTGTTTGAAGATGACAAGTGGTAGAAAAGATTAGCTTAGTTCCTAGCCTTGCCTAAAGAGTTTTCCAAAAATGGCCAAGGAACTTAGCATCCCTATAAGAGACTATAGTTGAGGGTATTTCGTGCAAGCGGATAACCTCACGAAAGAAAAGTCTTGCGATGTGACTCCCGTTATCCATTTTGTGGCAGGGAATGGAATTGACCATTTTACTAAAGCGGTATACTACCACAAAGATGGAGTTTGCACTTCGTTGGGTTCTTGGGAGTCCTAGGACAAATTCCATACTAATGTCTACCCAAGGTGTAGAGGGATTGGGTAAAGGTGTGTAAAGTCCATGAGGCATTACTCAGGACTTAGCTTGTAAACAAGCTATGCATAGCAAGCAATGTCTTTGGACATCATTTTTCATATGGGGACAAAAGAATTTTTCTTTCAAAAGCATTAAGGTTTTATCAATTTCGAAATGCCCCATGAGCCCACCTTCACGAGTCTCTTTTGTCAGCAATTTCCTAATTGATCCTCGTGGTACACAAAGTTTGCCCTCTTTGTACAAGTACCCCTTACATAGGTAGAAACCATCTTTGGCTTTGGGAGATGAGGCAACATAAATGGTTCCAAAGTCTTGGTTAGAAGGGTACATTTCCTTTATGTCATCAAATCCCAAAATTTGAGCACTAAGGGTGGCAAAGAGAGAATGCCTCCTTGAAAGAGCATCGACCACCACATTTGTTTTTCCCTTTTTATATTTGATGACATAAGGAAAAGTTTCAATAAATTCAACTCATTTAGCATGTCTCTTGTTCAACTTTTCTTGCCCCTTTAAATACTTCAGTGATTCATGTTCACTATGAATGACGAACTCCTTGAAAACAAGATAATGTTCCCAAGTTTGGAGGGCACAAATCAAGGCATAAAACTCCTTGTCCTAGGTGGGGTAGTTGAGGTGGGCACCATTGAGTTTTTCACTAAAATAGGCAATGAGGTGCCCTCCTTGTAACAACATATCTCCCACACCTACTCTCGATGCATCACATTCTAGCTTGAAAGTTTTTGAAAAATCGGGGAGAGCTACAACGGGTGCATTAGTGAGTTTATCCATGAGCAGTTGAAAAACTTCTTGTTTTTCACCCCACAAGAAAGGAACTTTGATGAATTCTTGTTGATGTCATTCCCAAGATCACCTTCTAGCTTGGTTTCTTTGAAGAAATTAGGACATGGTGAGATAAGCCATGGAAGAAGCTTGCCACAAGGGAAGGAGCCCTTGATAAAAGCCATAGAAGCTTTCAAATGAGGAGAGAAAGAAGACACTCAATAAAACTCACAAAAGAGGTTTGTATTCAAAATCAAGTGTAAAATGAACATATGAGGGGGAGGTTTCTATTTATAAGAAAAAGAGAGGCTCAGGAAGGAGGAAGAGTGATGTCTAAGCTAGGGGAGTTAAGAGAGATTAATCAAGTGTTAATTGAGCTAGAGCCAATTAGCACTTGATTAATTTCTAGGAAGATCCAAACATGCCCCTAACATTAAAATCTTGGTCCTCCCTCAATTTGAATTTTGGAGGAAAGCCACATGACACCTTCAAAATTCAAATTAAAAAATGAGAGCACATAAAAAATATGTGGAAGCCACCTTGGAGGAGAGAGAAGGTGTTGTCCAAGTGTGAGGGGAACCAAGGGGATCGACATGTCTCTCATGTTTCATGTGTGGGTTGGAGGGGTGTGGAACTAACTTAGGGGGTGTGGTTCACAATAAACCACACTCCTAAGCTTCTCCAAAAAGGCCCAAATTACTCAACACACTCCACAAAAGAGACTAATTACACCTCCTAAATTAAAAAGGACATAAAGGCCAAAATACAAGGCCAAAAATAAAAATAAAAACACCTCCAAACTCCTAAAGAAAAAACGTATACATGAAGGATTAAAAAGAAGACTATGACCTAATTTCTAACATCTTGATCTCCATGAGAAGGTGAGGTCTTCTTCCCTCCTCTCTTGCCATGTCTTCCTCAATCCTCCTAGCCATGGCCCTTGTGATAGGACCTTTGCTAGGGAGGAATGCATCAAACTTCTTTCTTCATCCAGTCATTGAGTGATGAAGCCCTTGTGGAGAAATTAGGCACAAAGCGCCTATAAAATCTCGCGAGACCATGAGAACTCTTGATCTTAGTCACATTAGTAGGGGTAGGCACTCTTGAATGACCTTGATTTTTTGGGAGTCCACTTGGACCCCTTGGGCACTAATGACAAAGCCCAAGAAAACTATGCTAGGATCACAAAAGGACATTTTTCTAAGTTTTCAAAAAGTTTATTTATTCTAAGGACAGAAAAAACTTCCCTAAGATGTCCTATATGTTCATCTAAGAACCTACTATAAACTAAAATGTCATCAAAATAAACGACTACAAACCTACCAATGCAATCCCTAAGTACATGATTCATTAGGCACATGAAAGTTCTTGGAGAATTAGTGAGCCCAAAAGGCATCACCAACCCTATTCATAAAGTCCAAATTTGGTTTTAAAAGCGATTTTCCATTCATCTCTCTCTTTGATTCTAATTTGATGATAACCGCTTCTAAGATCAATTTTTAAAAATATTTGGGCTTCATGCAATTTATCAAGCATATCATTTAGCCTAGGGATTTGGTGCCTATAATTAATTGTGATGTTGTTAATGGCACAAAATTCCATACACATACTCCATTTACCATTCTTTTTAGGCACCAATAAAACAAGAACCGCACAAGGGCTAAGACTCTTTTGAACCTAACCCTTCTCCAACAAGTCTTGAACTTGAGATTAATCTCTTTGGTCTCAACGGGTTTTGTCCTATATGCGAGTCTATTGGGTATACTTGCACTAGGAACAAGGTCAATTTGGTGTTCAATTCCCTTAGAGGTGGTAATCCTCTTGGAACCTCTTGAGGGAAGAGATCATCAAATTCTTTTAAAAGGTTTTGAACCCCTTTTGGAAGAGACTTAATTTCATGACTTGTGACAATGCCAGAAGGTACCTTTTTACAAAGAAGGAGATAAAAATTTCGATCAAGCAAGAGAGCTTCTTTAATGTCCATTTTTGTTGCAAAATGACTCTTTTTCCTAACAACCTCCATGGAAGGGATACCTCATTCCGACTCTCCCTCTTTACCCCTTTCAAGCTTTAGGGATGAAAGCTTTTTTTTTTTAATTTTGAGTTTTTTTTCTCATCTCTTTTATGTTTCATGATAAGTTGATCTCAACCACTTGAGAATGTGTCATAGGAGTCAACTTTATTTTCTTGTCCCTATGAGTGTGGATTATCTCATTAGAGTAGTCATGGTGAATGACTTGTTTGTCAAACTACCAAGGCCTTCCTAACAAGATATAACTAGTCTCCATTGGAACTATATCAAATAATTGCTCATCTTGATACTTTCTAATAGAGAATGACACTTTCATTTGTTGGTTTACAACCATTTCCCCTTCCTCATTAAGCCATTGTAGATTGTAAGGTTTAGGATGAAGAATTGGTTGCAAGGCTAGCTTCTTTACCAACCTTGAGCTACAACAATTGCAACAGGACCCACTGTCCATAATGAGAGAACATGTTTTGTCTAAAACTTTACACCTTGTATGAAATATGTTCTCTCTTTGTGAGTGGTCAAGCTCAAGTGGTTGGCTTCCAAGAAGAAGCCTAACCATCAAGAGGTCTCCATGACTAGGTTTTTTAATAATGTTATGCTCATGATGCTCATGACCTCCCTTTTTCCTTACTCTCACTAGAGGAGGAAGCTGAGCTACTCTTACTAAAAATATCTTGGCCCTCATAATCATGGTTTTCTTATTGGGGCACTGAGAGGCAATGTGACCTCTCCCAAGATATTTAAAGAATTTAATACTACTAGTCCTATTGCTAGAACTAGCAGAGGGCTTTCTCTATGATGCATGAGTTTATGTTCTTTATGCATGTTTTTGGATGGTTCCTATTTGGGAGAGCTCTTGGAAGAACTTCCCTTGCCTAGGTCCCTCTTTGCATAATTTTAGGATGGATATTCTCTTTTTACACCACCTTTTCTTTTTAATTAATTCTCTACCTTTATGCAAAGTTGGACTAGGTCATCTATATTATTATATAGTAAGAGCTCAAATTTGTCTCTTATGTCAGAGCTCAAGTCACTTAAGAATGTAGCTTTGGTGACGCTCGCTCTCATCATGTAAAGCTCCATGGTTTGTCTGTACTCCTCTACACTTGAGTTATACTGTTTTAATCTTTGGAGTTTATCCAAGAGCTCTCTTTCATAATAAGATTGGACATGTCTCCGCCCATAGCCCCCTTGAGATCATTCCAATAATCCACATGAGGGTTACGTAGGCGAAGCCTCTCATTGACCAAGGAGGTCCACCAATACATGGCATGCCCTTGGAAGCTAAGGGTTGCCAGCGGAACTTTTCTCTCTTCACTAAACCCAATCAAGGTAGGCCTCCACATCCTCTTTGCCATGAAAATGAGGGAGATCCACTTTGTGTTCCCTAAGAGGGTTTTAGGGTTGATTATGATGTTGATGCACTCTCCTCACCCTTGTCTTTGATACCCCTCACTTCCACTTACTTCACTAGAGGTGGACTATACTCATGCCTCTCTCTTTCTCTTATCTTTCTCTCTTTCTCTTATTTCTTTTCTCTCTTGCTCTTCTCTTTCTCTCCTTTCTTCACTCTCTATCTTCTCTTTTTCTTCTTTCTTTTCTTTCTCTTTCTTTCTCTTATCTCTATTTTTCTTCTCGTTCTTGTCTTTGTCTCTTCTCCTCTCTTTCTTTCTCTCTTATTTCACGTTCCTTTTCTTCTCTACGTTTCTCTTATCTTAACTCTCTTTCTTTCTTTTCATTTGCTTTCTCCTCACATCTCCTTTCTTCTCTCTTTTTCCTTTCTTTTCTTTCTTTTCTCTCTTCTACCCTCCACTCCCTAAATTCACTCATAAACTTATCCATGGTTGTTGTTTTATGAGACCCTTGTTGATTTACACTACCTTTGTTAGATATGTGTGAGCTCATTTTGAAAGTGATCGAGGGGAAATCCTAGAGGCAAAACTCCTTACTCTTTTTGTTGTTTTCTCCCTAAGTGAATTACTTAAGAGTCTTTGGAACTCAAAATCTTTTCTCACTAAGACATAAAAGCAAGTAAAAGAAAATTTAAACTAAGGTAAAGATCTAAGCACGTGCACCTAAGGTGGAAGGATGGGGTACCAATTCCTTTCTCCACCTAGGCGAGAAACTACAAACTTATTACAATCAAAGAGGTGACCCTAGTGGGCATCCAACACCCCAATCAAAATGGCTTTTAAAAAAATACACCTAATTGAAAAAGCTAAAAAGACTAAAGTGTTGGGGTTGTTGAAGTCTTTGATCCAACTCTTAGGAGTACATAGATTTTTTTATTTATTTTGGAAGTAAAAAATTGGATAACAAAGCATACAAGACATAAACTAAATCAAGACATGCAAGGATATGATAATAACATGGATGGACTGAAAATCAAAATAGAATTGGAGTAGAAGAGAAGACGAACAACAATGAATAATGAACCGAAAAGTAAAACAAGATAGGATAGAACAACAACCTCTATCAAAGCCTAAGCTATGATACCAAATGATGCAACCCTCCTTAAGCCATTGTTGCACAATTCTTGGGGAGGAAATGTCGTCTAGAATCTACTCTTAGAGGTCCTCTTGGAGCTTGTGAAATGGAGGTGGAAGATTAGGAAATGAGGTTGAAGGTAGGCACCACTTCTTATGAAGAAGATAAGCAAGAGTGAAGCTAGCCACAAGGGAAGGAACTCTTGATAATAGTATGAAGAACTCTCACTAAAATGGAGATAACATGAACACTCTTTAAGAAGAAGAAACTCTCAATTTTAGAGAAGTAATTTCATTCAAAATTAGTGTTAAAAATTACATGAAGGAGGGAATGCTCTATATATAGAGCAAGGCATAGATCTATGGGCATAAGCATGAAAATGAATGTCCAACTAGGCTAATGAGGGTTTAATTGGATTAATCTAGTGTTAATTTAGATCCAACTAAAGATCCAAACATGGCCCTAAAAATATGGATCTAGATCCTAAAAATGTAGATCTATGTTCTCTCTTATTTGAATTTGAATTTTGGAGGGAAATGACATAGCACCTCCAAAATTCAAATTTAAATAAGAAGCAACTAGAATTATCCATGTAGGAGAGAGTATAGCCTAGATGGAGTTAAATAAGGGGACAAAGGGGTCCACATGTCTCCTACATGCTTCATGTGTTGGTTAGAAAGGTGTGGAGAGGAATTAGGGGTGTAGAAATAAGATCCTACACGTCTAAACCCTCTAGGACCAAACCCAACTAATTAACACACTCCACAAAGAGACTAAATACACCTCCTAAGGTAAAATGAACCTAAATGCCAAAATACAAGGCCGAAAATTAAACTAGCTACACTCCTAAAATCCTAATGACTTAAGGGTGCTTATACAAGCCTAGAAATGGTGTCAAGTTAATACAATTAAATAGGACATGTCCTAAACTAATCTCCTTGAAGCTGCATCCAAGTCATGCTCCCTTCTTATTGGTCCTAACTCAAGTCCATACTAGGGAGGATTACATCATCCCCTCTTCTATAATCATATAAAAAATAGGTAATTCTCTTCTTTCTTTCTCTATAAGATTGTCGATGTCGCCAAACATTGATTTGTTCCACTCTTTTAACCTGGGTTTTAACAATTTCAGTTTTTCCTTCAAAACATAAGCCTTTCTTCCCTCTACAAACATCTTCATCCATTCAGCCTCTACAAAAGGTTGAAATCATCTATCCTCCAGCCAACAATTAAGCACCCAGAAAGGTTTTAGCCCCAAATTGATCTCCCCAACTGATAGCAAAACAAGACAATGGTTAGATACACTTCCCCCATTGCTCTAAGTTACCCCACACCTCCAACCATTCCTCCGTAACCAGAAGACGATTAAGCATGCCCGTAGTTTTCCCATCACTTTAATACCAGGTAAATTTCCTCCCGCTTAAAGGCAAGTCAATTAGACCAACATCCTCTAAAAAATTATTAAATAAAGACATTTCTATAGCTAGATTATTCCTTACCACCCCTTTCCGCTCATCTAAATTAACAACACAATTAAAATCACCCAAGATGCACAATCAATCTCCTCCTATTTCCAGTTTGAGGTTATTTAATTGGACCCAACAACTCTTATTTCCTTCATTGTTGTAAGAAGCATAAACATTAACTATAGTTAACAGTTCCTCCTTACCTACCCATTTCCAAACCCATACAATAAGTACTTTTAAAACTATCTTCAAGGTGAAACTTCATTTGATCCCACGACATCAATAATCCCTCGAAACTCCCATTGGATGGTTTAAACTTCCATCTTTGCTTCTTTCAGACATAATATTCCTGGTTGTTGTTCTCTAACCAACTTTGTAACCGCTCACTTCTTAACCCTCCCCCCAACCCCCTTATCTCCCCCAACCCCCTTATATTCCATGATATTAGCTTCATAGCAATACCGAATTTTGACCCTACCACCTCCTTCCTATGCCTTTCCTCCATATTCCTTAACTTTTGAATCACATCTCCCTCGCTATTACTAACTACTCCCACCTTCTTCACAATTAACAACATCCTCTAAGCCACTTCATTAACGTCTAATTGGTTTCCTAACAACGATTGCACCCCCACTTTGGATTCAGATAACACTTTACCCTTCTTCTTGATTGTTGACCCCTACCACCTATTTTTAAAACCTCGCTCCTCTTGAGCGCCTGTGACTTCCTACCTCCGGCACCTCGTTCTACAATAGGCCTCCTTCTTGGCATCTTCGAAACGAACTCCACCGGGACTTCCACCAACTCCACTTGTCCCCCGCTGCACCTTCCCTTATCTTCCACTACATCAATAAAAATGCCGCATCACCCCTGACGTACCCTCGTCAACAAAACCCAACTAACGAACAACCTCACAAGAGTACACACTTCCTCCACACCCCTGTGACTTGACTGAAAAAACAGGGGACAATTCGAATTTGGCTTACGGAGATAGCTCTCATCCCATTAATGACTGCTTAATTATTTTTACTAGAACATAGTAAATTATTATCTCAACGTTCTTGGTATATATTGATTTTTTATTAAGATATTATTATTTAGAAGCACCTTTGATATAAAATAAATTTTTTTATATAATTTTTTTAAAAGATGTAATTTCTTTTTTACAAAATTAGAATACAAACACGTCCCACATTTTTAAAAAATAATTATTTTTATTATTTTGTTTTAGTAGAAGTATTTATAGAGAAGCAACGTTAGTGAAATAGGGCATTAAACTTGATAACTAACTGCATGTCCACTTCACTTAATTTCCCTTGATATTAAAAAATAAAAAACATCATAAAGAGATAGAGAGGCTAGGTAGCATTATCGGTAGTGTAGTGGTGGTGTGGTGTGGCAGGTTCAGTGTTTAGTGTTAAGTGTTCACAATCACCGTTAGGACTGTGTATGTCAAAAGCCGGCTGAACTCCACATTTGATCGGATATCCTTGTTTTACGGCCTATGTCAATGTGATGCCAGGACAATATTGATGCACCAAAGCTTTATCTATGGAAAAGTCTTTTTCTTCTCTTTTTATTTACCTTATTTCTTTTCCCATATTAATTGCTCATTATTCATCTTCTTCTTCGCTAACCTCCTTGTTCCGAAAGTGATATATGTAGAAAAGTGAAACAAAAGTTACAATTTTTTTAGTCGAGTGAAAAATAATAAGAAAATTGTCACCAACATTGATGAATTGCCCATATTTTACTTTCTACTCAAAACATTGACTTTTCAAAATTATCTTACTGTTAAAAGGAAAGGTCATAGAAATAAAATTATATATTGAGTAATTTTATAATTATAATATTACTTTTTCACACAATAAAACAATTTTGATTTTCAGTTTATTTTATCTCATTTGTTTTTCTTTCGTCATAGCCTAAGCTTTATCGCATATCAACCACTTCCCAACATAACAAATCCTTCTAAGAAATTATTCCACTTTAGTAATTGTGCCATTTTTTTTTTTTTTTGGCTAAATGTCTCACAATCACTTTAATTAGGAATAATAATCATTAATAAAAAATTATTGATATGATGAAACATAATGCAGATATAATTGGAAAAATACCAAGTTTTTAAACTAGGATTGAACGTGTAGCACTCAATCATGCTGACCAGTAGGTTTCTTCTTTTGTATCTTTTGCGTTTTGGATAGTTTCTTTTGGTAATACTCCGTAATACTATTTAAAGGATTACCAGGGTGTAATAATGTAACCCAACTAATTAAAACTATTCCCTATCCCATATCCATACACCCAGGGCATCTACTAATATTTTGAAAAATAATTTATACAAGTACTGTGTAATCCCCGAAACGAAACATGATACATCTTCTCTGTGCATTAACTCAAGCTGCAGAACAATAAAGTTAAATCAATTGCTATATAATTTTTTAATTAAAAAATTTAGCGTAGAATTATGTACCTATGTGTGTGTTTTTCTCTTTTTGGCAATATATGATATCACAAAACCTATAATATACTATCAACTGCCATACATACTAGCTAGTACATAATTCAAATAACAATTGGGGTACATTTATATGGATTAAACTTGGTGTTTTGGTGACTGTACCCTCATCTATTAATTGAAGTGTTTCATCATTGTGTGTCTATATATATATATAGAGATGTAGAGGCTTTCAACTAAAATGAAAAATTTAAGGCAAATGGTAACCACAAGAATATTGGTTACGAAGTAAAAATAGAAAGTTTTTTTTTATTCAAATATGGATAGATGTATCTTAAAACATTTGTTAGTAAGTCTAGAAATTTACTATACATAAATACTTAGTAATTAAATGATTGTATATGAAAGGAAATATCCTTAATTTTTTTTACTTGTTTACCAGAGGCTTTTGTTGCAAATGATTGAACTTCGGGCTCGAAACCAAACTTCTTCCCCAAATATTTAATGTAGTTATATAAGACTTAAATACCAAAAATACTAACTATTTAATGATAGACGCATTTTTAATTGTACTCTTATATAATATACACAGTAATTTCTATTAAAATTAAAAAAATTCTTTTTAAATCCTTAATAACTAGTATACTAGAAACACTAGTTACTAGCAACAAGCAAAATCTAATATAACTTTGAAATTTAAATGATAGTAGTTTTTTATGATTGTGATTATTATAACAATAGAAAATCAAAGTCTGACAGAGTTTTGCTGCTGATTGTGAACACAAATTCTAAACATTTAGTTTTGGACAGAGTTAAGAGAAAACTTTGGTCCCAATAATTATTTATTGCGATTACTGTAGAAGGTCATTTTTGGATGTGAAACACACTAGAAAATGAATTCATGTGACATAATGGAGTCGTAAAATTTAGTTAGCGTGATAATTGACCCTTTTTCTTAATTTGTAGTGATAAGAAAAAGGTTAGTTAATGTGAAGAAAGCAGCTTAGAAGCTTAGAATGAGACAGGAGGGCGACAGTGCAACCTAAACCTCCAGCGGTACCGGTTGATATAATAATTATAGAGTGTGCGTCAGGTAAAGGTGGAGACTGAAACTGAGGCAAGCAATTACAACGATATGACGAGAGAGAAGAAGCACATGGTCCAAGATAAAAAGCTACGAGCTGAGGAAACTAAAGAAATACGATACTTTAAGCTGCTCATATCTTTGGCCTTTTGTATTGGTTCTCGCAATGAAAGGATAAGAGGACCACAGAAGAGAAGCACACGCAGTGTGTGTGATAGGATGTTTATTTTTTTTAACATCACAAGTAATTCGTTTGTAACCCCAAAAGCTTAGAATGGTCTCTGCATATTTGGAAAGATGCTGCGCCCCACAACTGTCATGGCCCTGATTCAGATGCAAGAGACGTTAAGGTGGTCATCATGAATAGAGTTTGTTTGTGTCTGAGCGCTTTGAGAGGCTTGAGAGGGACGACTGAGTCTGCGACTGTCATTAACCCCTCGCCCAGTGGCACTGAAAAACATGCTGCTTTTTATTCACATTTATAAGTCGCCAGAATAGCAGTCCAAAAAGGAAACACTATGCTATCTGGATTCTCTTTTCTCTCTCTCTATAACTAGTGTTTCTGCAGCGTCTATTCATTTCCTTTTTGAATTTTTATTTATTTTCTTCAGTACAATTCTTTAATGCTTGTCAAGGACTTCTCTGGCCTACGCGACCAACAAAGATCTACACATAGTCCAAACAGATAATCCAAAACAACCAAAACTAAAGGGTGGGGAATTCAGTGCTTCTCTGACTCTCATTCATTGCAATGCACGAGAGAAAAACCTAACGAGAATGAATATATATACAAGTACTGTATATATTTAACCATATATACGTCCACCCTGCTCATCATATATTATAGTCTGTATTTATACCAAATCTAATTAACATATAATAACGTGGTACAAACTGGGACTAATTTACATTAATAATAACACACGTTTTTCCACCATGAACACATAACCATAGCCGTAGGTAGCAGTAGCACTCACTTCACAGGGTAAGGGTATGGGTAGAAAAACAAAATAAAGAAGGAATGAGAAATGTCTACAAGTTTTTCTACTTCACCACCTTGGGTTGTTATGTAGGTCGATCACGAGCAAAGAATTATGGTCGGGGGTTGGCGGTAGAAAATGGTGTTTGCAAGCGAGGCAAGTGATTTGAAGCATGGTTGAACTGATTTGTTTGATTGCATGGTCCTTCAAGGCATAGGCTTTGTCCAGTTCCGCAAGCGCTTCTTGTCTTATCCTCTTGGCATTAGTGAACTCAAGTTCCGCCAGTTCGATCTGCCTCTTGGCTTGCTTCCTAGCCTCTTCCGCATACGCTTTCTCCGCCATCGCTATCTTCAACTGCTCACGGGCCTCCTTCATCTTCATTCTTTCCATTGATGCCTGCAACGGATTTCCTTTATCTCTCTTGGGAGTGGAAGGTGTAGAGAGTTGAAGCTCTAAGTTGGGGTGGACAGTGGTAGGCGAGGGTTCTGCTGTTACTGTTACTGTTGGCTTTGGAATTATTACACCGCCTGTACTCAAATTGGTTTCACTTGAAGGGCTTGAAGCTGTTCTAGACAAGCATGCAGATGCTTGCATTGCCTGCGTTTCTGGCCCCAACCGCCCCAGGTTGCACGCGTCTTGGTGCTCAATAAAGGTTTCCACCCTACAAAGTAGAAACAAATATATAAATTAATTCAAGTGTGTGGCTGTTCCTGTTCATCAAATATCAATAACATCATTTTCCTTTAATTTGCATCCAAAAAATACTCCGCCATACACTGTCTATAGAAAGTTGAAACTAATAGGTAGTAGTGTACCTTGAGAAAACGCGGCCACAATCGCAAGAGTGGCCTCGGGTGCCGCATGTTTTGAGATGGGCTTTGTAATCAGACTGCACCGCGTAGCCTTTGGAGCATCTCTCGCAGACCCATTGCTTGTGATTGCTGTGTTTCCTTCTGAAATGCTTCTTTATGCCAACAAGATCACCCAGAGCATGGCACGGATCATGGTGAAGACAGGTGGGCTCCGGACAAACGAAGACTCTCTTCTTCACGACCGGCGTCTCCCTCTTCAACAGCTTCCACGGCACCTTGTGTCGCCGCCGGTGCATCTGAAGGTTCTGGTCTCTCTGGAATCCCTGATTGCAGATCTCACACACATAACGATCTGATTCCAGCAACGTCTTGGGTGAGAGGGACACTACTTCTGCATCTGGATCTGCAACATATAATCAATCAATTCAAGAAAATAATAGATAGACGTAGTTAAGTATGTAACTAATAATACCAACCTGGTGTTCCTGCAGGCCTTCTCTTCCTTTTGTTAGTGGGAGTAGCAGTGCCATTCTGGGCTCGGGCGCGGCCGCAGGAGAAGGGGTCAGAAGTGGGAAGTGACGAGGGAGATGAGTTGTTGACTAACATGTCAAGTGGAAGATAGAAGATGATAGATACGGATACCTAAGAGAAAGGAGAAGGAAAAAGCTTTTTTTTCCTCTTTCGGTTACCTCACCTTACTTTTAAACTTTCAGCTTTTTCTTCTCTCTCCCTTCCAACTCCAACCCTCATACTAGATACAGAGACTGAGATCCAATCACAAAGCTAAAAGCTAGATCCCACAATGGGCTCCATATCAAAAACATCCCCACATAAAAACAAAACCCTCTCGTAATTATTTCATCACACAGTAAAATTTTGCTTTGCATGCCCCCAAATACACACGTAAGCTTTCCATTTTTTTTGCCACGCACTACCTTCTTCTCTCTTGGCGGGATTTCTAATTAATTTCACTTGAGGCAGCTTTTATAAAAGTGATAATGAAGATGTGAAGTCACCCTCAGGGGCATTCCAGTCAATGCGGGTCTTATTTTTTCTGTCGAACGTGTTTTGCTTGTTGGTAAACAAGCGGCATCGTCTTAACAGCTGAAGTAAAAACTGGCGACATTGTCTTTTCTAGATGAGGTTCCTAACATTGTTCAAAGCCACCAACCCGTATTCTCTGCTGCATTAACCATCAATATTTTACCGCCACATCCATCAACAAGTCAAGCAACCAAAAGCAAGCAAGATATTAAACCATGTTAACGCCTAAATGGTATTCATGTCATTACTCATCTCTTCTACTCATTGCAGAGGAGTACTAGAAGAATATTAAAGGTAATACGTGATTGTTTCGCTACCTTTAATATTAAAGCCCTCCTTCTATTCTATATTTAATGTTTTATAATTATAAAAATTATTGAAATTATTTATATTTTTTAAATATTAAGCATGAACAATATGAACTGTAAATGGAAGGATAACAAAAATAACTTTAAAAGTCATCTGACAATCATAAAATAACAAGATGATAACCAATAAAACCATTATATATCTTATATTACTTATAAATTGAAAATTAAAAAATGCACGTGTTTATTATTCATTTATTTACTCAAAAAAGAAAAAAAAAATATCGGCCTATCCATGTCAATGAGCACTTTCTACCGATTCAAAATCAACATTCATATGTACAAATTTAAATTCATCAGCATAAACGCTTATTTAATGCTTGTTTCTATTTGTGTCGTGGTGTATATTAAAGTTGTTTATAATTTTTTTACTATGTAATAAAAAAATATTTATATAAATTCTTTTGTGAAAATTAATTTCATCTAATAATTTATATGATATTTATGTTCTAAAATAAACATTTTTGAAAAATTAATTATCTTTATATAAATATTGTTTAGCTTAACTTCTTGAAAGTAACTTTTTTTTATAAGTTAAATAATATAACGAACTGTGAAAAACATAAATTAGTTTGAGAATAATTTGGTGGTGATATATCAGCTTTTAGTTTCCAAGACAATAATTGAACCTTTTGAGGAACACCTTTTGCCCAAATTAGTTTGAGAATTCGTCTTTTTTATGTGGTATGTCTGTTGCAAGAACCTCGTATGCTGATGAGACAAAGTAGATTTCTGATCCTATTGTTACCCAAATCCATTAATCCTTTTCCCATATGACAATTCTACCTCCTAAGCAAATAATCCCCTTTGCTAGGCCTATTTCCACCTCCTTTTCCCTTCATCACACATGTCTCTCACTAACACATTTGTGTTCATGTTGCAGACTATGATCCCTCCACCACATATCTCGCCAAAAAACTAGTGTCGCCTCCATCCCTAAGTTGAAGATGATAATTTCTTACCCACCAATCTATACCCTCCTCCACTTTAATAGAGTTTAACTTCATTCAACTACTTGGAACGATGTCTAAACTTCCCCTCCCAAGACTTTCCTAGACACTCATTTTTTATTTCAAGACTTTTACTCGTAGGCTATTCGATTCCTCCCTCATTCTCCAATTCCATTTTTCTAGCAAAAGCGAAATTAAACTTCTTACATCTCTCAACCACAAGCCCATTTCCATCTTTGACTGACATATTCTCTTTGAAGAACCTACTTAACCTTTCCACCACTTTAATTTATGACCATAAGAAATTCCAAAATAGAGATTGGAGTTGAGAAATGATACCTTTAGGAGCCTTGAAGAATGAAAGGAAGTAAATTGGCAGTGAAAACAATACAACTTTGAGGAGCACCACTCTCCCTCCATGGCCACATACTTATTCTCCTAACCTGCCAGGTGCCTCTTGATGACGTCCATTACCAGTTTCCACATCTCCAATTTTGAAGGATTAGTCTAAATTGGAATTCCCAAGTACTTGAATAGAATGTGTCCAACCTTGTAGTTTAATAGGGTTAATGCTTGAGCCAGACTTGATGTAATCCTTCTTAGCATGGACTTGAGCTAGAACCAATAAGAAAAGAGCATGATTTTGATGAAGCTTCAAGGAGCTTAGTTTAGCACATGTCCTATTTAATTGTATTAATTTGAAAATTTCTAGGCTTGTATAAGCACCCTTAAGTCATTAGGATTTTAGAGGTGTAGCTAGTTTAATTTCTGGCCTTGTATTTTGGCCTTTAGGTTCATCTTACCTTAGGAGGTGTGTTTAGTCTCTTTGTGGAGTGTGTTAATTAGTTGGGCTTGGTCCTAAAGGGTTTGGACGTGTGGGATCTTATTTCTACACCCCTAATTCCTCTTCATACCCTTCTAACCAACACATGAAACATGTAGGAGATATGTGGGACCCTTGTCCCTTTGTTTGATGACACCTAGGCTATTCTCTCTCCTACATGGCTGATTCTAGTTGCTTCTTATTTTAATTTGAATTTTGGAGGTCCCATGTCATTTCCTTCCAAAATTCAAATTCAAACAAAGGGAATGTAGATCCACATTTTTAGGATCTAAATCCATATTTTTAGGGCCATGTTTGGACCTTTAGTTGGATTAACTTAGTGTTAATTGAGCATATGCTAAATTAACACTAGATTAAGCCAATTAAATCCTCATTAGCCTAGTTGGACGTTATCCTTAGTGCCTAGGCCCATAGATCCATGCTTTGCTCTATAAATAGAGCTCTGCACCTCATGTAATCCTTTAACACTCATTTTTATGAAAGAAATATTTTTTCTACATTGAGAGTCTCTTGTTCTTGAGAGAGAGTTCATGTTTTCTCCCCCTTGAGTGAGAGTTCTTCATGTTATTATCAAGGGTTACTTCCCTTGTGACTAACTTCACTCTTGGCTTATCTTTTTCCCTAAGAAGTGGCGCCTCCACCTCCAACATCTTCTAGTCTTCCACCTCCATTTCAAGGCTCTCTAAAGGACCTCTAAGAGAAGATCCTAGGCGGCATTCCTTCTTCATCAATCGTTCAAGCATGGCTTAGAAAGGAATGCATCATTTGGTATTAGAGCTTAGGCTCTGATAGAGGTTGTTGTTCTATCCTATCTTGTTTTACTTTTCGGTTCATTATTCATTGTTGTTCATTTTCTCTTCTACTATAATTCTATTTTTATTTTTAGTTCATCCGTGTTGTTATCATAATTTCTTTGCATGTATTGATTTAGTCGATGTCTTGTATGTTTTTTTATCCAATTTTTACTTGCAAAATAAAAAAAATTCTATGCACTTTTAGTAGTGTTCTACTAAATTTTGTTTGATTCAATTTTATGTGTTGAATCATTGAATCAAGTGTTGTGTTTAGGTCTTTTATTCCGCTGCCTTTTCCTTATCTTTGAGTGAGTGGATTCTTGTGGATTGAGATTGCCTAAGAAGCACTTTATCTTAAATCCACACTGCTATGGCGAAATCCACAACGCTGTGGTCAAGCGCTTTGGCCTCAATTTTAAAATTCTTTTGGTGCATTTTTCGCTGTTCTATTTTCTAAAAATTTCAGTTCAGTTTTGAGTGCTTTAATCTGTCCAAATTGTGCTTGTTTTGGTCTTGATTGCTTAAGCTTGAAGCCTAAGAGGATTTGTGCATTAAATCCACATGGCTGTGGCAAAAACCACATCATTGTGGTCACATCTTTGACTAGCTTTGCATCAAGACTAGTGCAGTTTTTTGCTCTATTTTGGTTCTGTGTTTAGGTGCTTATTTTCACTTTTATAATATTCTCAATTTATCTTAGATTAGTCTTGTTTAGTCCTTAATTTTTCAAATTAAAATTCTTTAGGTTTTACTAAATTTTTTGTGTTGTTTTTAGGTCTTGAAAAAGTGTGAGGTTGCTTCTTGGAATTGAGCTTCTAAAAGAGTTTGATCTCTCTTGTGTATTTCTCTTAAGGAGTCTCCTACGCTTTTAGTTCAAGCCTATTCTCTTAAAAAGAAAATTCTCAAAAAACTTATAGCTCAATTTCTTCTTTAACTTTTAGTGTCTTGGATTGTTTTGTAGTAACTTTTGGTGTGCTTGTTTGAAGTGAGATTTGTGTGGTATAAGGAGCTGCTTTTGGCTATGAGTTATTGTGAAAAACTTGTGTCAAAACAAGTTAGTTCATACACTAATCAGGCACTCTTAAGCATACCTTAAAACACTTCACATTTCAGTGCACTTTGAGTTGCTTAGAATTTTCTTAGATTGCATCTTTTGGTTTGAAGTTGTGTGGCCCACCTTGCTGAATTCTTTCAAGTGTTTAGAATCCTTGCTTTCCTCATTAATTTTGCAAATCAAATATGAAATTAGGTGCAACCAAATAATTTAAAAAGAAATAAGAAAAGAAGTCAAAAGACAATTTGAAAAGAAAGAAGAAAAAAGAGTACTAAAACAAAAGAAGTAAACAAAATAAAATTTGAAGTACAAAATTTGGTGTACCTAATTGAAAAATTATTTTAATTGCAAGTGAGGACTTAAAATCAATTGAAATTTCTTGAAACTTGATCATATAGCATTCGCCATGCATCTATGTGTTGGTGCAATTTTTGAAAATTATTTGTGTCATTTTGCATTTTAGTCCTTTTTATAAATCTAGAACCATTCTAGGATTCTCTTTGTGTGCTTAGCCTTTTTTCTTAGCCTTAATTTTAGTTTGTCTTCGTCTACATATTTGAGTCATGTCTATAATATTCTTTCCACTTGGATAGTGTCCATTCAAATTGTGCTTTATTGCTTCTTTTTACTTGTTCTATCTCTTTGGTTCTTGCCTTGGTTTGGTGCCACTTTTGTGTAGGTAAGCTTTGAGTAAGGAAACCTTCCACAAGGGTAGCCTCTTAAGGAAGAGTTGAAATAACTACAGGGACTTGAACAAAGAGCATGGACAAAGAGTGAAAACACTTTGGGAGAGAGAGCTTGGAGAAGAGACTTGAAAAATTTTAGTTTTTATTTCTTGTTGTTAATTTTTAGTGTATTTTTCTTCCTTGGTTTCTAAAAGGCCATTTGTTTTAAGTTTTTAGCTTAGTCTCTCGCTAATTAAGGTGTGAAGGAGGAAGTGGTACACCACCTTCCACACCTTTAGGAGCACGTTAGATCCTTACCTCTTAGTTTTTGCCTTAAGTCACCTTAACTTGTTTCAATACGTTTTAGTGAATGCTTAAGAGTTCTAAAGGCTCTTTGCACTTGTAGGTATTTGTTTAGTTTACTACTTGTGGTACCTTATAGGTTTGTTTAGGTTGTGTTGAGTTTCAAAGGCTCATACATCTATAGTGAGAAGAAAAAAAAAACATCAAAGGTTGAGATGAGTGAGTACTACTCTTGGTATGATTATCCTACTAGTTCTTTCCATGACCCAAACTTACATTTATGTTCCTATCCCTATGAGAGAATAGAAAAAGAAAAAGAGTAATGTAGACAAAAAGAAAGGAAAAGAGAAGAGAATAAGAAGAGAAAGAGAGGGAAGAGAGATGGAAAAAGGAGGATATAGAGAGAGGATAGATGGAAAAGAGAGGATAAAAAGAGAGAAGGAGGAAAGAAGAGAAAAATGGAGAAAAGAAAGATAAGAGAGTTGGGAGTGTTTAGAAAAGAGTTTGATAAAATTGGAAAGAGAAATAAAAAGAGAAAAAGAAAGAAAAAGAAAACTCGAGGGAAAGAAGGGGATAAAGGAGATAGAGAGCACACACACACTCCCTTGAAAATTCTAAAAATATAAAATCAGAAAAAGAAATTGGTGAGAAGAGTGACCCTAACCAAGACCTAGTTTTGAACTTTAGCTTAGGTAAATATTCTAACCAATCCAGTAAGACATAAACAGAATTTGAGATTGTGCAAAAATCTTTGGAGCACATTGATTCACAATCTCAAATTTACCTTGAATTGGATTCTTCTTTAAACACCTTAACAAGTGTTGGACTTGTATAAAAAAATTTTGAGAAACAAGTATCTCAAGTCTAATACTTGGAAAAGGTTGAGAGAGAAGTCAAGCTTAAAGAAGGTTTCTCTTTAGTTTCCAAGAAGAACCTTACTCAAGAAGTTTCTTTCTTGAAAAAAGGTGAAAGTGAAGTCCTAGTTAACACTTCACCAAGTTTTGAACTTGAGCCTCCTTCTTTAAGGTTAACCAAAATTCTTAAGTTCAAAACTTGGTCCAAAGCGAGAGAGAAGAAGTTCTTCAAGAAGATCACTCCTTAAGTCCAAAGGGGGATCTTATTAAAGAAACTTCTTTCTTAGGAAAAAGGCAAGAAGAATTTGCATCCAATTCTTTTAAGCACAACATGCCACAACCTCTAATTGCATCTAAAGAAGATATTTCACCAAGTGTGGAACTTTAGCCCCTTTTCACAAAGCTCAAACAAGAAAATCAAGTTCAACACTTGCAAGAAAAAGAAGTTATCCTTCAAGAACACTTCTCCTGACCACTCAAGGAGGATCTTATTGATGACAACTTCCACCCTAAAGAAGGGGAGGTTGTTCTTCCTAGGGATTCTTCTTTAAAACTTATTGAAGACAACTATCCCTATGCACAAGTGAAGCTTGAGGTTATGCCAAAATCCTTTGAGCGCAATGAAACACAACCTCAAACACTACTTGTCGATATAGCCAAGTGTGGTCAGGAGATTAGGCTACACACTTTTTCTATTCATAACCAATCCCAAGGCCCACTAAAAGAGACCTTGAAAGAAAGGTCCACCCTATGCCCATCATCATCTTGTGGAGTGAACAACAAGATAAAGCCCATCAGGCTTTCTTGGATGAGTGCTCCAAGGCACCAAAGCTTGTCTCACTTCCTACTCGGATGAGACTAGCCTTTAGTGTACTTGGAGTCACTTGGGGAACTGTTGTGTGGGGGCATAAGCATAGCAAGCAAATTTTAAACATTAGTGCATACCCCTACCACCCCAATTTTATGAGGTATCCCTATAGACCTCCCACCCTTAACATATAATCACTTACGCATTCCTATGCTTTGCTCTATAAATAGAGTTCTACACCTCATGTAATCCTTTAACACTCATTTTTATGAAAGAAATATTTTCTCTACATTGAGAGTCTCTTGTTCTTGAAAGAGTGTTTATGTTCTCTCCCCCTTGAGTGAGAGTTCTTCATGCTATTATCAAAGGTTTCTTACCTTGTGGCTAGCTTCACTCTTGCCTATCTTCTTCCCTAAGAAGTGGCACCTCCACCTCCAACATCTTTCTAGTCTTTCACATCTATTTCAAGGCTCTCCAAAGGATCTCTAAAAGAATATCCTAGACTACATTCCTTCTCCATCAATTGTTCAAGCATGGATTGGGAGGGAATCCTAACCAGACTTGTCTCATGAACATTCATTGTGATAACTTGACTTTTGTGAAAATTAACCTTGAGCCATGAGACTAGCTCATGTTGGAACCAAAGGCATTGAAACACGAGTATAAGGAACTTGGAAGTTTTGGTTTTTCCTTTTCTCTCTTTGTTTTGCTTTTAAATCAATTTTATGGTACCAAACACATTTATAGGTGTGGTACTTGTATTGTGTGTTTAGATAGGCTTGAGAATGTGTTTAGGATGGTTTTGGATAGATTACATACGTTGGGTTGTGCTGGAAAAGCTTCAAAAATGGGATTTTGAGTAAGGTAATCGATTACCTAAAAATAGTAATCGATTACCCTTCGAGAATTTTTTGTTCTGGAAATGTTGCTCTCTGTGGTAATCTATTACTTGAAAATAATAATTGATTATTTAAAGAACAAACACTTTGGATCCATTTTTAGCAGGATATCAAGTAGGTAATCGATTATCCTACATCAAAACTGATATAAAAGTATTTTGAAAACTGATTTTAACAACTTTTGAAAGATCTATTAAATGCTTGCTTCTCTTATACGATTTGCATAATTCTCTCCAAGATTCATACCCATTTTTTTATGGTTTGAAGGTGCTTCAATTTCAAGATTCAAGGAAGAGACTTTACTGTGTTTTAATCTCTTTGTTTGGGTATCTTCACTTTAAGTGATATTGTTCTATACCCTTCTTTGTGTTTTTACACAAGTTTGACAATCTTTTGCAGTGTTCTTGATATTGTTATGAAATCTTGCAGCGGAGTGTTGCAAGCGAGACGTTATGAGTGGCGGGGTTTCACGGTTTAGCAAACTCTTGTGCGGTGCAAGAGGAAGCCTCTTTTTGTGTGTGGTTTAAATCTTTCCAGGATTAAAATCTGTATGTGTGATGTGCATGTATGAGATTTTAGTGGAAAACAGATTTGTGCAAGGATAAGTCTGTGAACTAGATATAGGTCAAGTTGACCGAACCAGTATAAATTACTGTGCAAATTCTTTCTTCCTTACACTCTTTAAATTTCAGTTTTATTGAATTTTTGGAGCATCACTAACTGGGTTTTTACAGTTGTAACTGATCTATCAAGTTTTCTTGCAGCAGATCTAATTCTTTCTCATCATTTACTGGTTATTGAATTTGGGTTTTAACCCAAGATTTGTGGGTTTGGTTTTTCACACTTTCTATTCTTTCTTTTTTATTCTGAATAACTTGTAAAAGTATTCTTGCTAAGTTTTTAATCAACTACACTTGAAATTGTTGTTGGAGGAATTGAGTTGATTAGTGTTTTGCCTAAAGAGTTGAATTCTTGAAAAACCCATTTTTTACAAAACAAGGTAGATTTTGGAAATTTCTGAAAGGGAACATTTTTAAACTACTTTGATATAGTTGAATAGAAAAAAATTTTAAAATATTTTGGTGAATCTATTCAACCTCCTTTTAGATTCCCCTTGGGACGAACAACTGGAAATTATCCATGTGTGCTAACAACAATGTGTCATTTGCAATCTATAAATGGGAGGCACATATCCTCTCTCTCCCAACGGTGTACCCCTTCTAGAGGCCTCGATCTATCGCCGAATTGACCAGTTGACTTGAACCCTCAACTGCAATAGAAACAAGAATGCAGATTATGGGTCCCTTTATCTAAGGCCCCTACTAATCCAAAACTCTTCTGAAGGGTTGTCATTCAATAAAATAGATATTCTTACTGAGTCTACACATTCCTAAATCTATCGAATTCATTTCGTCCCAAACCCTATCAAATTCATATATGCCATAAGTATTTCGAGTTGACTAAGCCATTTTTTTTCTTTTTTCTTCCTAAAAGTAACTTAATTTTAAGTTAAAATAATATTGTCCACCAAAAATAAATTATTTTAAAGATGTGATTATTAAATAGAGTAAAGGCAGATATAGTTAAGATTATATTTGAGACAAAAAATTGTGGTACAACAAACAAATACCTAACTCATCAAAATCAATGCTATAAATTAAGAGTTAAGTAGGTTGATTTTAATTAATATTATTATAAATCTAAATTTATCCCACAATAAATAATTATATAATTAAATAATTTCAATATTAATTGTATTAAATGATATTGTTCGGGGTAATGAAAATTTTGATTAGTACAAATTCACTACAGCTGGCGCCAAAAGATTACAAATGCACACCACGGCAAAATAGAAGACTCAATTCATCCTGGTTTTGATCCGAATTCAAACATTTCTTTTCAATAAAAAGAAATATGAGATACACAGAGTATGTTCGTATTGTAAGATTTTCGACAAAAAAGAACAACTAAAAAAAAACTATGCTGATAAAATAATAGTCTATTATAGTCGACATAATATTAAAAATAGATAAAACATAAAAAATCAATTACATGTCACCTAATCAGGGAATAAATTGTAGCAACTTTTTTAACAGAACCAAAGTTGCAACAGGGTCCTATTATCTAATATAACATATAATCTTTTTAACATTTTTAGTTATAATATCTAAAAGTAAAATATGATAATGTGTATGATAACTTACTATTGTATTTCTCATATATATTCTGAAACACCCACTATTAGAATAATATTAATTTTTTATGGTTTTTGTGTTAAAAATAATCTGAAGATAATTTTTGTAATTTTTCATGTGGATAATAAGTAGTAGAAAATATTCATGTCAATTTTAAAATCCGCAAGATATTTCTGTGAATTTTTTTATCGAATTATTTTCGTAAGTAATTTTCTACAGGTTTTAAAATCTGCTATGGCTTTTCTATGCAGGAATCATTTGCGATTTTGATATCCGCAATAATTATTCGCGACTTTTTCTGTAATTTTTAGGATTTTTAAAAAAATTAATTTAAAATTATTAATAACTATATATAAATTAAAATTAAAAATTATATTAAATATATAAAAAGTTATTTATAAATACATACATATATAATTAAAAATTAAAAATAAAATAAAAATATAAAATATAAATTTAAAATTAAAACTAAAATTTGAAATTATAAATTATAAATTTAATTTATATATTTATTAATAATTTTAAATTTAATTTTGAATAAGTTCCTAAGGATTATATATTATAAATTAAAAATTAAAACTAATTTAAAAATATAGATTAAGAAATAAAAATATAAATTAAAATAAATGAAAAATAAAACAAAAAATTAAAATTAAAAATAAAGAATTAAAATTTAAATTAAAAGTTGAAAATTATAAATTAAAATAAAAACTAAAAATAAAAATTAAATAAAAAATTAAAGCTAAAATATAAAATTATAAATTGGAAATTAAAAACTAAAAACTAAAACTTAAAAATTAAAATTTAACAATAAAAATTAAAAATTAACACTAAAAACTAAAATTAAAAAGTAAAAAATAAAATTTAAAAATAAAATCTATAATTTATAATTTTAAATTTTAAAAAATTTAAAATTATAAATTATAAATTGTAAATTTAATTTATATTTATTAATAATTTTCAATAAATTCCTAGGGATTATAAATTACAAATTAAAAAATAAAACTAATTAAAAAATATAAATTAAGAACGAAAAATATAAAAAGGTTGTAGTAACTAAAATTAAATAAAAAAATTAAAACTAAAAACTAAAATTGAAAATTGAAAAATAAGGTTGTAGTAAATTAGGAAAAATAATTTATTATTTAATGGTTAATTTAATTAAAATAAAATTAACAGTGTTTTTCTGTTGGATCCTTCTTGTGCTGTGCACGTTCGTTTTGCTTTTAAAATCACGAGAGCTTGTGCAGTGTATGAAGCATCATATAATTTCAGAATCAGTCAGATCGTCTTTTCCTAAAGTAATTAGCAACTTAAAGAATAATTTTTTCAAGGCTTTTAACAATGCAATTATTTTTAATTAAGCATGAGATAAGAAAATTCAAAGTAACCATAAGGTGTTACACATATATAGCAAAACCTTTTTGTCTGACTCGTAAAATGTCAGTATAATACCTTATTTCTCGTCAAAAGTTCTGTAAGTTATAGCAAACCAAAACATACAAGAAGAAACCTTATTGAAAAGGGGTTGGAGGGCACTTGTCAGCAAAAGCAAAGGGTCGAATGCAACAATACTCAGGTTGGTCAAATGCCAAACGTGCACTCTTGCAAGCAATGACACTTCCATCTGACCCTTCCACAACAAAGTTTGGAGGACGAACTGTGTTCACATCAGAAGGGCAACTAGTTCTGTTGCAACCTTTCAACCCTCCTTGAGGGGTTACAGACACTGGTAGATTGAAACCATCAACAAGGCTAACATCATAGAAATCTTGTCCCTTATTTGAGGCCAAAGTGAATTTCCACTAGTGAAAATAGGGGAATTCCACCAGCACCATTGCATGCCACTTGACCAGATCCACAATCACCAGTTCCAGCCAATGAAACATTTCTTATACAAAAGTTTCTTTTATATAGCATAAAAGTAACATACTAATATACAAAAGTGACTTATTTATGTCTCAATCAAATTCCAGCCACGTAGAATGCATGAGTTGAAGAAAACCTCAAGATTCTTAATTAAGTCCCCCTTCTCCACCTGCTCAGTCATCTGAAGATACTCAGCATGACAACATCGCATCTTGCTATGTTGTATGGGCTGAGAGTGATGGTTATTCCGTAGCAGAACTTAGCACATAATTCAAATGCTTCCACCCCTCATGGAAAATCAGGAAGTTGGGCTTTTTGGTGCTCTCAAATCGTCGATCACCATTTGCAATTCTCAACCACCACCTCCACCATTTGCAATTCTCAACCACCACCTCCAACCTATGGTGATCGACCCCCATTTATGATTAACAATCACCAACTGTCATCTCCAATCTGCGGTCATTGACTGCCATTCTTGCGATCATCAACCTTCAGTTTTGGTTGTTGTTCACCAGCCACTACCTTGAACCTCCTCCTTCGACATCGATATTTAATATTTAATCCTTAATCTTTAAGGAAGATAGTGTGGTTAAAATTTTAAAAAAAAAGTTTTAAATTTAGAAACAAAAAAAATGTTAGTTTATAAATTTAAAAACTTAAAATGAAAATTAATTTTTGCTCTTATAAATTTTAAAACTAAAAAACAAAAATCACCTAATATGTTCATTAAGATTATGTTTGTTTCAGCAAAAAACAAGATATGCCTACTTTATCACAATAGAATATACAGTCAAAATCGATTATAAAATGACTTAAATACAAAATAAGAGATTCAAAAGTCATTCAGCATAAAAATGAAATGTTAATTTGGTTGTCAAACACCATTCTCAAGAACTCGGTAATACCGCATGAGTGATATCATCTACCTCAAGAATTTTACCTTTCAAAATTTTCACATTTCTAATCTTCCATATATGCCATAAACATTTAAACCAAACAAAAGACCAAACCCTTTTTCCAAATTTAACTCTACTAACCAAGCCTAAAAAATTATAACAAAAATTGTGAAAGTCATGATGTAGCATTGTAGCCACCTCCCACCAAACAGATAACTTAACCCAAAACTTGCAAAGTCATAGTGCAAGCCACGAACATATGTTGCACTATTTCCCGTACCACATCACATAGCACACACCTTATATAATAAAATAAGCAAAGAATTATTTAAAAGACAAATTTTGAATTAAAAGATTCAAATATTTAATTTTCTTGATATTAAAATAATGTAAATAAATATAAGAATATTTGGACATATATAAAGAGAATATAATAGAGAACAAAACATAAACAATCGTATCAACATTTATTATAAATAATTACTGACTAATGCTAAAAGAAAATATAATTAAAAAAAACAAATTCTTCAAGTCTCCTCGAACTTAATATCCTCTTTATAAGGTTCTGAAAATAACACTCTTAATAAAATATAAAATAGGTTTGCAAACAGTGTTGTTCTCAATCGGTGCACAATTGGAAAAAATTCAACTATAGTACCAGTATTTAAGTAAAAAAAAATATCCACATAAAAATATAATTTAATTTAAAATAATCTTTAATAATAATTTATACATAAAAAGCTATTTTCTAGTTAAAACCAAATGCAAACACATAAATCAATAATACAACATAGCGATGCTCATGACCATGTATTCGCACTCTTTGGTTCCCAAAACTACGTTTTCATAGATTCATAAAATGTCTATGAACTTATATTCAATACAATGATATTTCATTATCTTCCCGCCCTTTGATGGAGGCATAATGAATCTCTTTTTCATCCTAGATGAGGTATGTAAAACCTTTTTTTCCATATTAAATTAAAATATCTCATATTTGATCTCATTCCAAAGAAAGATATCATAAGTTTCATTACCATTTTAAATAGAAGTATCTCAAATAATCACACAAAATTTCTAATGTCAACATCCCAATTCTTAAAATCACTCGAACAAACAATTTTTTAAAAATTAATTAATACTAAAAAAAGCCAAAATACATCAAAGTTATATTCAAATATAATTCATGCGTTAGCAACCGTCAATAAAGCATTCAGGAATGCATAAATTGAAATTAACGTGGTGACCAATTTTAAATATAACTATATTTTGTTTAAATATTACTACATATGCAATTAACATTATTTTTATACACAAATATGCCTTATGGCTGCAGTTTATAATATGACTTATGCATATTCATTTTTGCTACAGATGAATAGCATTTTTGTGTTTGAAATCATATTTTTGGATATGCATAAAGCGGTTTGGCTAAATTGGTTGAGCAAGGTGTGTAATTTGTCATAGACCTCCACATACTATCTTTAACTCTTATAAGGAGGATAAAAAAAAATATATCCGCATATACTAGAGCCTCATAATTCAATTAATTATTATTGAAAACATTATTAATTTAAAGTTATTTAAATCTATAACATAATTAAATCTATTAAATATAATGAAGTTTTAGAATTAGTATTTTACTCGGTTATTAAAACAAAATTTTATGACCTTAATTTATTCTTCTCTTTTCGTTTCCTAAGTTTAATTTTTTAATTTTATATAATAAAATTTAATATATTATTTTATCTTTATTTTTCTTTTATTTTCTTAAATATGATTTATAAGACTAAATAAACTATAAAACCATCTTATCTAAATTTCACATTATATTTTCATATCAAATAAGTTTTCTATAAATATAGTATTAATATATATATATATATATATATATATATATATATTAAGATGAAATATTATAAATATTCACATTATTATTAAGGATCATCAATTTAAATATAACAAATATTTTATTTAAACTACAATAAACATTTCATAATAATAATAGTTAAATCTATTATTATTTTAAAACTAAATTTTATAATTAATTTTTAAGAACGATATAATATGAATATATATACATAAATAAATTTAATTTTCAAAATAATAAAAATTAATTTAATTAAGAATTAAAATATAGTTTAATTTATATGTCTAAAATAATAATTATTATAATTTTAAAATAAATATATATTTAATTTTAAAATATAAATTTAAAATTATAATAAAATTTAATTTTAAATTTTATACAAATAATAATAAAATTTAAGTTTTTTAGAAGTAAAATAGAACTTAAATTAATTTTAAAATAATAATTAAAATTTAACTTAACTGATAATGAAATTGAATTTAATTTCTAAATAAAACATAGCTAAAATAATATAAATATATTTTATTTTTGCAGCAATTTATAGCTAAAACAAAATATTCTTGAAAAATGTTCAAAGCATTATAATATTTGTGTCGGTTTTTAGCTGCTAGAAATTGTTAGGTGTAATAATATATATGATTTTAATTTATGTATATCGTAAAAGATTTTTACCTTGACATTCAATCATGACTTTTCATTTATGTGATCTTTAAAATACTAATGAGTAAAATCAACAACTTTAGCATGAAGGGTTTTAATTGAATATTAGTCTAAAAATCTTTACACTAACAGTGCATATCAAGTAAATTCTCTCTCTCTCTATATATATATATATATCAAAGCAACATATCGGGTCATCACTTTAGTGTGACAAATTTCATAACTTTTTGTTAACACCTTCCATAAGCATAAATTTTTTTACTACACTTCTAATCAGGTATGTTTATGTTTAATTTTTATGATAATAATTAGAGATAACGAGTGAATACATAGGCGGTAGCTGTGTATTTATATTTCTATTTTGATATGTTATAACAATTTTAGGATTTTAATTTAATATGTATTAAATATAAATAATTCACTATGTCATTTTGCATATAATAATTTTAGTTTACTATATTTTCACATATATATTGTTAATTTTTGTATTTTTGTTTATAATATCATGTAGAAATATGTCACATCATCAACGAATATGTCAAATTTGTAATAAATTTGAAAAAGGGAAAAAGATAAGAGTTTGACTAGAACTCAATATTGTCGCATATGTGTGTATTTGCATGTTTATTAAAAATATTTATGATTATATATATATATATATATATATATATATATATATATATATATATATATATATATATATATATATATATATAACTAACTTATGTTTAAGGAACATTAATTTGTGGTAAGGTAGAATTTGTGAAGATGTGCATATATTAATATGAGAGAAGTTATATTTATGAGTGGAAAAAATCATAAAATGTTTAGAAAGGTAAAATAGTCATAAAATATGTACATCAAAAAGTCTTATTCCCATTATGTATGTTATATAAATATAGTAGGACAATTATATATATTGGATATAAATATTTTAAAATAATTTTTTCTTAAAGTTATAAGGTTGATCTAGTAGCAAAGTTCATATATGGGAGAGAGAGAAGTTGTAGTTTTAAATCACTCTTTTAACACAACAATTTTTTCTTTTTATTTTTTAAAATGGTAGAATATGTATTTTGAAAATGAAACATTGAAAGGGGGAATTTCCTTTATAAATAATAATAATATAGATATAGTATATAATATCATATTATAATATAGTATGACAATTATGTATGTTGAATATAAATATTTTAAAGTAGTTTTTTTTCTTAAAGTTATGAGGTTGATTTAGTAACAAAGTCCATATGAAAGAGAGAGAGAGAGGTCGAGAGTTCAAATGTCTCTCTTAAAAAACAGTTTTTTCTTTTGTTTTTTAAAATGGTAGAATAGATATTTTGAAAAGTAGATATAAAAGAAGAAATTCTTTTTATTAATAGTATCAATATAGTGTATAATATCATATTATATATTATATAGATTAGATATAATAGGAATATTACGTATGTTGAATATAAATATTTTAAAGTAGTTTTTTACTTAAAGTTATAAAGTTGATCTAGTAGCAAAGTTCATATATGAGATAGAGAGATTGTGGGTTCAAATATCTCTTTTAACAAGATATTTTTTTCTTTTTATTTTTTAAAAAGAGTAGAATAGATATTTTCAAAAGTGGACATAAAAAGGGTGAATTTCCTTTATTAATAGTATAAATATAGTATATAATATCGTATTATAGATTATAGATATAGTAGGACAATTATGTATATTAAATATAAATATTTGAAAGTAGTTTTTTTTCTTAAAGTTATAAGGTTTATCTAGTGACAAAATCCATATATGGAAAAGATTGTAAGTTCGAATCTCTTCTTTAACAAAACAATTTTTTCTTTTTGTTTTTAAAAAGGGTAAAATAATTATATATGTTTGATATAAATATTTTAAAAAAGTTTTTTTTTTAAAGTTATAAGGTTGATCTATTGACAAAGTTCATATATTAAGGAATGATAAATTGTGGGTTCGAATATCTTTTATTTAACAAAATAATTTTTTTTTTGTTTTTTAAAAGGATAGAAATGTATTTGAAAAGTAAATATAAAAAAGGTAGATATGTATTTGAAAAGTGGATATAAAAAAATGATTTTTTTATTAACATTATAGATGATTTAATTAAAAAAATAAAATTTAGTGTCTAATTGAAGAAAAAAAGAGTTTATGGACTTAACTAGAAATGGCAGTTCTGCGACCTGTCCTGTATACGAAAAAAAAAGTTCAAGGTTATTTTTTAAAATGTTTTTAACGGTATATTAATCTTGGGACAATATAAAAGTTTTACGTGAAGGAAATTTGTAACTATGAAGCATATACAAAACAATGAAAGCGGATGGTATAATTAAATGGGAAGCAGATATAGGAATGCAGGGGGCATGAATGTTTGATGAACGATGATATCTGTATTGTGTCTATCTAATAATTTCAAGATTGTAAGTGTAACTATGTAAGTGTAAGCAGAGGACGTGGGTCCCACGACCATACTATTCACTGTTCCCCGATGCCTATTTGTCCTTTATATATTTGTTTGTATTTGTAGGCCTGTACCATATATGCACACTCTCTCTCTTATTATGGAAATCTTGAATCTTACTTCTTATGATACAAGTATCTGATGCAAATATTCCTTTCCACTCCCTTCTATAACAATTTATTGGTTATAACTTTTGTCATCGTCTAAATTTCGCTAGCCTTTCTTGTGCAGTTAAACACAGCAATCTTTCATATCACATAACACATAGTATTTCAATTTTTTATGTGAGCACACACTCGGTTAGGATCCAAATCTAATTATAACTTTTGAGAACCTTCAACACTTGTATTTTTTCCATCCTTTCTTTCATTGTTTATCCATACACAATTCACAAGCTTTGCAATGTAAAATTGAACCATGGTTAATTGTATTTGCAAATTGATCCAATTTGAGTCGGGAAAAAATGGTTCATGCTCAATCTTCCATGTGATTCTTCACCAAGCGGTAGGAATAGGACTTTTTTCATATTTAAAAATCATGCTTTATAAGAATCATTATTTTTTAAAATATTTAAAATATTTTTTTAATCCTGATTAGTATTAATATGTTTTTACCTTTTTGGGAATCAAAGATTTCATTATTTAATTATCATTAAGAATGACAAAGCAAAGAGACATGCATACCAATAACTTGACTATTATAAAACCGTGTTTCTCATATTTAAAAACTCGTCGGATACTTGTTATAAAAATATTTGTGATTTTAAATATCCATGGACACTTGTAGATTGTTTTACCTGAAGTTTTCTTAAACAAATTATTTATTTGTTAAAAAATCTAGAAATAAAATTATACTATTTTTCACAAGATTAATTAGATTTAAAGTTCACAAAAAAATGGATCTCACTAGGCCAAAATAGCAAATTTATAGGGGTGCTTGTATAGTACTTGTTCACATATGCACTACATAAGAAAAAACGGAATGCTTATGTAAGAAAATACGAAATGCTTATATAGTGCTTATTTAAATATACACTTATATTAATGTTACTTATACAAAATTTATTTGCATATGCACTATATAAGAAAAACAAGAATTCTTATATCGCGCTTGTTTTACATAAGCGCAGTATAATAATATCACTTATATAATGTTTATTATATAAAGCATTGTATATGATAAATTTAACAAAACTATTTTATATTATATTTAACAACCATAAACATATTTGACATTAAATTTAAATTATTTTTCTAGTAAATAAAATAAACACAACTCAAGAAAATAAAATAAATGTGATACTATGGTAGAAACCACACTCTTAAATTATTATAATAGAAATAATAGAGAAATTTAATTTTAATTTTAATTTTTTTCTAGTACACGTTTTCAACACTTTTCTCTTATGATAAATGTATAAAAAATGAGAGAAAAATAATAAAAATAAAAAATATATTTAAAATATTATATTTAGATAAATAATTTTATAAAACTAAGAAATTTATTTTCTATTTACATAAATTGAAACATTAAAAATAATAAATTGTATAAATTAGATTTTTTTTATTGTTAATTTTCTCATATTATTTAATATTTATTTTTTAAAATTTAAAATACAATGTACTAATTATTATAATTTATTTTTTAATATTTTAATATATTAAATTTTTTATTTAATAATTTCAAAATATATAATATTTTTATATTTTCTTATAAAGTATTATTTTATTATTTTAATATGACATTTAAAAAATTAAATATAAATTTAAGAGATAACTGATTTTTACTTTGAATTTACGTTTTATACAAAGTATTTGTGATTTTTTAAATATACTTTGATCTCTTAAATTTTATTAATTTTTTAAATGTCATATTAAAAAATATTTTTTAAGAAAATATAAAAATATTTTATATTTTTAAAATTATTAAATAAAATTCTATATTTAATATATTAAAATATTTTCCAAGTTGAACTTGGTTAGTTTCTTGGTTAATTAGTTTAGAGGAGTAAACAAAAACAGAGAGGGAGAGAGAGAAAGGCACGAAGCTAGCATCGTGTTGAGAAGCACCAAGCATTTTATAGGTGCACTCTCCTTTCTTCTTCTTTCATTTTACAAGTTTTGTGCTTTTTCCTCTCACAAATCCTTTTCCCAAACCCCTCTCTTCCAAACCCCCTCCCTAAAGCTCATTGTTTTTGTGTCTTTAGTGGTGGCACTATACACTTCATTCTTGTCATTTTCTCGTTCCCATCGTTGTGGTTTACATCTTTTACAAGGTATCAATGGAAAAACCCTTATATATACTTATATGTTCTTTTTTAGAAATTTTTTAGGATTTGATTCCATCCTATGATGAGAATGTTTTTAATTATTTTAAATTCGAGACTTTTGGGTACTCTTTTTCTACGTTTGAAAAGAGTTATTACTATAACAATCTTTTTATGACAGATTTCTAAATGAAAGAAGACATAAAAAGAACCTAATCACATTTGTTATGCCAAATCACAAGGTGTTCTTTTTATCCCCAGAATTAACAATATATGAATTACCTTTGAATAAAAGATGACAAAAAATAGTTGACATTTTTGTTAATAAAAAGGTGATTAATAAGTTTGTTCATGCCCGATTAATACAGGGTAATGTTTCTTCCATGGTTATCAAAATCGCGAGTTAACTCATAAAATCGTACGAGTTTACGTGTTTACAAGTCCCTGACGAGTTAAATTGGATGTAAAATCGGAAAAGTAGTAAACTCGGTAAAATCGGAGTAAAATCATAAAATCGGAGTAAACTCGATAAAATTAGATTAAACTCGTGAACAAATTTCTTAAGTGACATTTTTCTATGTTGACTCTAATTTTGAGTGTTTTGAATATAATTTGTTTTTATGTCTAAAAAGGTTTTGAAATTTTGAGTGTTTCGACTTTAATTTCTATTTATTTGGAGTTATTTAAATTTATTATGTGGAGTTGAACTTATTATATATTGAAAATTTTTAATTTTTATGTGATTTATAGTCGTATTTTTAATGAAGTAAACTCTTACAATTTTACGAGTCAAGTTTACTGCACCCTCACTAGCTTACATAAACTCTCGATTTTGATAACTTTGGTTTCTTCTATGGAACACCACATTGTTCATAAAAAGGTGATTGATAAGTTTGCTCGTGCCCGATTAATACAGGGTAATGTTTCTTCTATGGAACACCACGTAGTTCATAAAAAGGTGATTGATAAGTTTGTTTTATGGAACACCACACTGTTGAGCAGTACTATTAGGTAATTGGATTGAGTGAGTTTTGTTGAATTAGAATTAAGAATGAGAAAGTAATGAGGCAGTGATTACTTGACCAAATATCATCAGAAAAAAGGAGTGTTGCGAAGTGTGAGTGAAGTGTTTGGAAAAAATAAATAGAATAAAGAGGTTTTTTTTTAATAGAAAAACTATTATGTGGTATATTTAAATAAAATAAGTCATGTTGCATCATTTAATAAATAATATTTTGGACCATAAAATCAATAAAATTATATTTAATAAATATCATTAAATCATCTCATTTTTTTATAATATGATATTTTGTTACTTGTAATGTTATATATGTGAAGTAAAAATAATATTTGTGATACATAAAAGATTTAATAATGACCGTATAATTAAATTTAATTATGTTCATGATATTATTTATTAAAAAGCAATAAAGTGTTTAATACTTGTTACTTTTAATAAACAATACAATATTAAAGGGATGCCTTCTAGCTTAACTAGATGACTCAATAATAAGTTTATTCTTGCATTATACATGGTAATGTTTCTTTTTCCTATCTTTATTCTTAATAATGCCTTATTTTGAATGTTGTATATAATTTTTTTAATTTTATGTCATTTTTTTAGTGGACATAGGATCTTGATCGGAATCAGTCTTATAAGGGAATATTTTATTATCTGGATCCATTGGAGAATGACATCAATATAAAGCAAGATATCAAGAAGTTGTTTGACATGTAAGAATTAATGTATCATTCATATTGAGGGTGTTGATATACATTTTGTTACTTATATAAAAGTTTTGTATCTTCATTGAATTAGTAGGGTTATACAAACTTATAAGGCACAAATATGAGTTAAGATTTTGAAGGCAAAGTCAACAAACATCAAATGGATGACAATTAAGGTTGTTTACATTTGTTATGTAAGAATCAATTTTTAATATTTAGTTATATTGATGTGTGTATATTTTTTTAGTGTCCAAAGTAACCTAACAACAATGATTGTGTGTATTATATTTGTTGATACATGAAGGAAATAATTGAATATTGTGAAGGAGGAACTATCCCAATTGATGTATGTGATTCTAGTTCTTATATTATTCCTTAATTTTTGTGTCACTTGTTTTTAATTTTACTTTTTTTTTTGTTTTTGTAGTATTTTCCTAATTGCAATAGGAAGTACTATTCTGACTATCAAATAATTGAAGTTAGGGAAGATTGATGTCAATATGTAATCCAAAAATGCTAATAGATTATAAATCTTACCCTTCCGTTGAATTTGAAAGAGAAAACGATCAAAATTTTTGTCATGATCAACCTACACTAAACTACTTAACATTATGTGTTGAGGATTATGTTTATACATCACCATTGTACACCATTTTGGGATATTTTTGGAATTTTGTTATATTCAAGTTAATTTGAAAAAAAAATGAAAATGAGCACTCTATATAGTTTTGGAATTACTGAAGTTGTTACATTATTTTGTATCCAATCTGAAACACAACAATGTTTATACAATTTATCTTCTAATTATAGGTGTGAAAAAATTATAGTAAAAATGGATGAAAGAAACCAACAAGTTTTAAACAAAAAAAGAAACTGATACAACACTTTTCCAAACCAACGCTATATCCACTTATACAACATTTATCTGAAGAAGCGATATATCTACTTATACAACGTTTTTTAAAAAAAAAACACTATCTAAACTTATATTTTGCCTAATTATAAAACACTTAAAAAATTATATATAAGCTAAAAAAATGCTATAAAAGAACAAATTTGGCATAGTGTCTAAAAATAGATTAATATAATATATATACAACATATTTAATAGAAATAGAATCTTGGAGAGTTCGCGGTTTGAGTTGGTTCAGTTTTTGGGGAAAAAGAAAACCGAATCAATTAATTTTAAATTGGTTTAGGTTGGTTCAGATTGTTCAAATTTTTTCTTTAACCCGAACAAATAATAATCGGGTTTATTCGGTTCAGATTCAGGGAAAATCGATTAAAAAAAATTTTTTTTCATTAAATCATAAAAAATAATTTTATACCTCAAATTAGTCAAATCCATTAGTATACTAAATTTATAATTTTATAAAAAAATAGCAAACGCTTCATTTATACTAAATTAGTCAAATTAAACTATTAAAGCAACACAATACAATACAAACAATAAATTGCATATATTTAAAGCAACTCAATACAAGCAAAATATAAAATAAAAATATTATATATATATATATATATATATATATATATATATATATATATATATATACACTTTTGGTTTGGTTTGGGTTAGGGATGGCAAAAAAATCCGCGCTTGCAAATACCTGTATATAAAACCCGCAAAAATATCTGCACGGATAGTATAAATGGGTACCCTCCACCCGCGGGTACGGGTTTTTTTCTACCCGCTCCTTAACGGGACCTGTACCTGCGAGTACCTGCTAGACTAAAATAATATATATATATATATATATATATATATATATATATAAATAAGTTAAAGAATATAATATTTTTGGAAAATAAATCAAATTAAAATATTAATTATCAAAATTCATTGATATCAATTTTTTTTATATGAAAAATCAAAGTTAATAAAATTATTTATTATAAAAATACCGATAATATAAAATAAAGATTTTAATTTTATTAAATATTTTCTTATAATATATTATATTAATCTACTTTTATATCTAATTAATCTTGTAGAAATTAGTTTAATTTTATTTCTAAATTTTCCAAAAAATAAATTATTTATTTGATAAAAATTCTTATAAAAAATATTTAATTTTAAAAAATTATTTTTTAAAAAATATCCATGAGTATCCATGGATACCCGCAGATATTAAAAAATTTGCGGGTATTTCTATAGCGGGTACTCGACGGGTTTTTAGCAGGTGACAGGTTTTTGTAGCAGGTCGGGTGGCGGGTAACCACTACTCATGCCCACCCCGACCTGTTGCCATTCTTAGTTTAGGTTGGGTCAGGGTTTTAGAGTGCTTAAACGCTAACCGAACTGAACATGATCGGTTCTATTCGGTTTGGTTTAGGTCCAAACCTGATCAATTGAAAAAATCAAGCTACATTAATTGGTTTGGTTAAATTTACTGGTTTTGTCGGATTGACTCGAACCGATGAACACCGCTAATAGAATCTTCACTTAACATTATGATGGCTCCACCTTCTCCATGGTGCCACCAACTCTTCTCCAAGATGAGATGCTGAAATGGATCTTCTTCAAGGGCTGAAATAGGTGTGAAAATGGGGCTTATGAAAGGTGAAAGTGGTTCATGAAAAATGGAGACAAAAGAATGGTATTTTGGGCGGTGGTGGTTGAACGGTATCTCTTTGGCTAGCTCACTTCACTTGGAGAAGGTGAAGGTCAATCCTAGGGAGACCCAAGCTCCTTCTAAGGTAGAGAGGAGAGGAAGGGGGCCAAGAGATCCCTAAATGACTAAGGAAGAGGAATGATGAGGAAAACTCTCTCAAATATCCAATATATCTAAAGTGACTATATGTAGTCTAACCTAGGGTATTTAAAGAGAGGGTGAGAGGCCTTTAGGCCATTTGCATGAAATTTTGAGAGCTAAATTCCTCTCAAATGAACCCTAAATGGACCTCAAATGAAATCTAGGTTCCTCCCCCCTAAATGACTAAAATACCCTTATGTCTAGAAAATAAAAGAAATTGACTTTTGACCTGACAAGTCAAGGTTTAAGTCCCAAAATAAATCCTAAACTAATTTGACCCATAATACAAAGGATAAATAAAAATACACAATGAAATCTTAAGTGATTTAGGTTCCCCAAAATACAAGGGAAAAATAAGGAAAACAAGCAAAAGACTAGGTAGATGCACCAAAGTCTACACATGTAATCATCAATGCTCTTGGTATGGTATAGTCTTCCTCTTCTTCTATTCTTCTTGCCACGGACCTTGTGATGGGTCCTATTGGATACCCCAAGGATGGTCCTCCATCACATTACAACTTTTTTTATAAAAAATAATTTATTAATTATGCACTTTTTATAAAAAAAATAATACTGATAACAATAAAATTGCACAATTATTATTTTAATTTGATTTATTTCATAAATATTATCTTTTTAAAATTAAATATTATAGTATTTATTTTAGCGGGTATAAGGTATAGATACGAGTACTATGATATTTTTACTTGTGCTCATTAAAGAGCGATAGAAAAAATCATACACATAGATAACAAGCACCCATTTAAATTATTTGTGTGGATATTTTAACGAATTTTATTTGCATGTACAAATTTTTTTGTTGACCCTATTTATCATAAAAATTTCCTAGATATATAAATTTTCATTACAAAAATACCTTCAACATATATCATTAAATATTTTTTACCTAATAATGCATAAAAAGTGACTTGGCTCGACTCATATTCTTCATGGGTTTCAGTTCTTGTTACTCACATGGCCTGAATTCTCATCAAGTTAGGATAAATTGGTCTTTTTGGTTTTTAATCTAGATTTACATAAAATTAAAATATATAAAAAAATTAAACTAACATTAAGATAAAATATGCCTATCGAATTCAAGTCTATAGCTCGACGTGTCAATATTAGATTCATTGAATTGACCTGACCCATATTAGTATGATTCTATTAAAACCAATTATTTAAGTCATGAGCAAAAGTGGATCAACCTCATTCAACCATATTCTTTATGAGATGTACATTTTTGTAGTCCACCCTATATACCTTAGAGCTAACAAGATGAATCAGGTCCAATGGACGAACTCATGCCCTGATGGGATGTACTAACCTAAAATTATTAAAAATTAGGCAAAATGGGTTTGTTGTATAGGTTAAATTAGACTTAAAGCCTAGGTCTATGTAGAAGAACATGTTCTATTTGGGCCTTGTATTATTTTTTTTTTACTTTTTATTTTAAATTGATATCAATTTAGATAAGATAAAAAAACAGTAATTTTGATAAGATAAATTTATTTGGGTTAGGATATTAGACCTTAGTTGTGTTTTTTACTTTTGATGGTTGAGATCTTACATGTGGCATGGACAAGAAATATAGATAATGAAGTGATCCTAAGCTTCTTTAGGCTCACATGTATGTGATTAAAGGATATGAACATCCAAAGTTAGTGTTGATAACATATTATTTGCATGACTTTGATTATTTTATTATTTGTATGAATTAAGGTTTGTGTAGGGAGATGGGTAGTGAAGCGATCCCTAAGCTTCAATAGGTTTATGTATGTCATTGAAGGGTTATGAACACCCACAGTAAGGATTGATAATATGTTTTTGTATTTGAATAACAAGAATGTTTTGATTTTTCTAACTCTTGGCATTTGGCTTTCATGAAGGTGTATATTAATGAAGGTTTATATTAATTTTTTTGTTGGATTATTGACTTTAAGGTTATCATTGATTAATTATGGTTTGATATGTTGTTTATTAGAGAATTCAACGTGTTTTCATAGGATTATGAATTATGAGATAAAATAAACTGCGTATAATAATTATGTTGGCATTAAGATTCTTTCCTTTTATACGTTAAAGATTAATACCTTGAAAATAGATATATTGATTAGTCTTTAAAGTTTCGTTCTATATGACAAATATGATAGTGGAGATGAACCCTAAACCTCCGTAGAAATTAAGTGTTATACAATTGACTTATTCAATGGTTTCTATGAATGAATGTTATGAATGATTATAGATGAGTACTCTATTTATATGATTGATTGATTAATGTGATGATTGGAGAACTCCTATTTTATTTGAATTCTTCTGTATAAAAAGGATTAGGCGTGAGGAGTTGAGGGTTCCTTCCATTGATAATATTGATAATTATCACTACAATTGTAGAGTGTGGATGATAATTAAGCATTATAGAAAGATAAGTAAAATATTTGAGCGATTGAAGTTAGAATTATATTTTGAGAAGATTATATAAGTTGAATTTTTGCTATCTGAAAATGTTTGTATGAACATACCTTAGCGTTTCTATCATATCTTTCTGTGTGATTAACCAAATTAAGTTACATTTGCTGTTTTAGAAACTAGACATTTGAAGATACAATTTAGACTCAAGAATCATGTAAATATGTTGAGAATAGCTAAATTATGTGAGTTGAAAGTTGAGTCTTTCATCAGTGTGCGAAAAAGAATTTGTGTGTTGTAAGCCTTATGAGGTAACCTAGATGGCATTATTAGGATTTGTGTTATTCATAAAAGTTTTACCTCTCGATATTAGATTTCCAATAGACTTGGAATCAATAAAAAATTATGCATATAACTAAAGGTCGAACTGCTAGAATTAGGCGTATTACAATTAGTGTTCACAATTTTCGAACAAGAAAAGAGATAGGAAAACGATAGAGTTTGAGAAAGTGATCTTCATGAAAGTTGCAGCCCTATATGTTATCTAACTAATTTGGTTGGTTTCATCCCAAAAAGATACCTCAAACTCAAGTTATGATAAAATTAGTAATTAAAGATTAAACTGCCAGAATTAGGCGTATTACAATCCGCGTTTATGATTTTCGGATGAGAAAACCGATAGGAAAAAAAATGTAATTTGAGAAAGTTGTCTTCAATAAAGTTTCAACCCTAGATTTTATATAACTAATGACGTTAGTTTTACTCAAAAATGATACATAAAGCTCAAGTTATGATCAAATTAGTAATTGAAGGTCAAACTATCAGAATTAAGTGATAAATTCATGTTTCCTCTAATTTTTTTAAAATAGTAGATGTTTGTTTTAGCCCTTGAGGTAAACATAAGAGTTTTATATAAGCATGTTAGCTTCTAAACTAGATAATAAATAATAGTATAAGATTAATAAATCTCTAGATGTCGCGTTTATACTTGACAAAGGTCATAGAGACTTATTAGAAAATGAGTAAGAAAATCTTCAAAACTTAGAAAATATTGTCGTGAGTTATGAATGTAATAATTCTATGTGCATATGTGAGAAAACTAATATATTCAGTATTATAAATTATATTATATGCATAAGAATATATGGTTTAGATAATTTATGCTGAAGAGCTTATTTGTACTAAGAGTTAAGTCTAAGGTTTTGCTTATTAGTGTGTGAACTCTAAATTGCTTGATCATTTGTGAAGTCTAGACTTTTTCTAACGTGCTTAAGTCTTTTTTTATAGCCATAGGTTTAGATGTATGATGTATTTTATAATTCAGAGTGTTGTGAATGTTTGATTGTTTATAAGTTATTACGGAGTAATATAAGAAGGAATAGTTTCTGAATTGTGATGATTTTAATTATGGTGGTAAGAAATATTGTGATACATCTTGTAAATTGTGTTGGTAGTGACTGAATGAATGATCATAAGTGAGGGGGTGCATGAATTATGGATTTATCCCATTATATGAAAATGGTGTGAATGATAATTAAATGCACGTTGTGTTGATGATGATGGTCAGGATTTTCCTGACAAGGTGTCATCCCAGTTGCGATTGGGGGTGTTTTGTGATGATATAATTAATTATTGATATTGTGAGTAATGTTACATAACATGATGCATGAACATGGCAGTCTAAGAGGCTTGTAAAGATTGCCTATTGTGAGGCACTCTATAGCAAGCGTCTTAGGTTGTGTTACATTGCACGATTATACCTACGTGTTACTGGCATAGAAAAGGATTCACTTTGGGTGAACCTATGTGAGATGGTTGTACCTACGTGTTACTGATGTAGAAGAGAACCACTTCGGGCGCGTACCTGAGAGGGCATGCATGAGTGTGACGATTGGAGAATTTTGTAAGGATCACCCATTATGTAGTGCTCTGGACCAGATCTTCTTTGTTTGTTTTGCATTGCATGATTGTACATACATGTTACCGGCATAGAAGAGGATTCACTTCGGGTGGACTTGTGCGAGATGGTTGTACCTACGTGTTATTGGCGTAGAAGAAGACCGCTTCGGGCGTGTACCTGAGAGAGCATGCATGAGCATCATTAGCATGAATGAATTTATGTATGTGGATGGATAATTTCTATCATGGGTGTGGGATGAATTTATATGTTTATTTTTTGTACTTTAGTTGACTGCTCATTCTCTTTATATGTGCCTTAAGATGTGTAAGATGTATTCTCACCTCTTTGTTGCTTGTTGTTGCATTTTGTTTGGGCTAAACACCACTTTCAGGTGAGCAAGATCTGGATGATATTGTGGTGATAAAGCTTCGAATTTTATTTACCTCTTTCTGTTGGGTTGTTCTGATTAGATGTTACATTGGGCTATAGATGATAAATTAATAGTTTTTTGTCATGTATACAAATCATTTAAAGTTTCAGTATGAGTTGTATTAATTGAGAATCTTGTAAATATTTTTTTAAAAGTCTAAGGTGTCTACTTATATGTTTATGTTTTATAATATCATAGTTTGGAAAATAAGTGTATATTGAGTTATGTGAATCCTTTTACCTAAATGTCAAGTCTAAGATTTAAATGAAAAAACAAAATTTTATATTATTTTGTAATTAAAGAACAAAGTGTTTTGGTGTAGAAGGGTGTCACATGGTTTCCCTCCAAAATTCAAATTCAAATCTAAGATACATAGATCCATCTATCTAGGGCCTTGTTTGGATCTTTTACCTTTTTAAACATGTGCTAATCATGCTTAGCCTAATTAACACATGTTTAAGAGCTCATAGGCCTTGGATTAGAGGTTGGATGTCCAACTCTCTCCTAAACACTCCTAGTTCTATAAATTTATGCCTCCCCCTTTGTATCATTTCAACACTTGAATGATAATTTTCTTAAAAGAATTATTGAGTGTTTTTCTTCTCCTTTGAGTAGAGGTGTCAAAACGGGTCGGCCTACCACGGGTTGTGGGTTAATAAGGTGGGTTGACCCACCAGATTTGAAAAAAAAAATAGTTTCTAATTTTTTTAAGTGATACTTTTTTATAAAAAATGTAAATTATAAATATGCAATTAAGTGAAAATATTCAAATTATAAACACATAAATAAGTTTAAAATTTAAAAAGAATACCTAACATATACATAATATTAAACAACATACAAATTATAAATAATATAAATCAACAACATTCAAATCATTTTTGCATATAATATAATTAAAATATTAATTCTAAACATAGACTAAATGGATCTATGTTATCATTCATCAACAATTCAACTTCAACATACAAAAATAAAAGTTTAAAGAGGGTGTGCCATTAAAATTAAAAATTTTAAATAAACATGGTGGGTTGTGGGCCAGGCCGGCCCAAACCCACCAAACTCGCAGGTTGGGTGGGTCAGGTCACAAAAGATAACCCGTTTCGTGAAATCATATTTTTTTCAACCCGGCCCGGCCTGGCCCTAACCCATGGTGGGTCGAGCCTGTTTTGACACTACTACCTTTGAATGAGAGTTCCACCATAGCTTCTATCAAAGGCTCCTTCCTTTGTGACAAGCTTCCTCTCTATGGCTTATCTTTAGAAGAGTGGAACCATTCCACCTTTCATTCATTATCTCCTTCATCACCATTTCTTTTGGCACAAGTCTTAGAAGAGGATAAAGGGAGAGCAACAATTGATGATGCATCCTCTCTTGATGCTTGTCCTTAGATCAACTTCATTAGTCACCAAGGAAGAAATAACTGGATGGTAGAAGAGAATTGAGGATGGTTGGCACCACTTTTGGGAAAGATGAGCCAAGAAGGTGAGGAGTTTGCCACAAGGAAAGGAACCCTCAATAAAAGCTCAAAGGATTTTCTCTCTAAGAAAGAAAAGGGGACACTTAAAGATGTAAGAAGCAATAGTTGTCTCTATCAAAATCAAGTGTAAAGAATTACATGAGGGTGAAGGGCTTTATTTATTGCCACACTAGGGAGGTTGGCTGTGAGAAATTGGAGGGAGGTTCAAAAAGGAGCCAAATTCAAATAATTGGCGCATGCTCCTAAAAATATGGATCTTAGATCTAACTAAGTGACATGTAGGACACCATGTGGCAATTAGTTGAATTTAGGCGCCTAAGAGGGGGAACAAGGGCCCAACCTTGTCTCCTCCATGTTTCATGTGCTAACTAATTGGGGTTTAAATAGAAAAGAGGGGTGTGGTTAATAAAACAACCCACCAATACCCCTAACAAGCCTAATTAATTAATACACTCCACAAGAAAGGCTGACACACTCCCAAGTTCTAAAATCATGAAAATATGGCCAAAATACACGGCCAAGGAAAGAAGGAAGAAACCACTTCACTTTAAGAAAAATACAAGGCAAAAAACAAATGTAGAAATAAAGGAGACATGAAGACTATGGCACCATCTCTATGGGCATAAGAAGGTAAGGTCTTCCTCCATCCACTCTAGCCATATCCTCTTCTATCCTCCTAACCATGACCCTAGTGATAGGTCCCTTTCTCGGGAGGATTGCATAATCTCCTCCCCCTTGATAAGGATTTGACCTCAAATCCTGAAGGTCCTCTTCATTATCAACACCTGCAAAAAAGGGATAATTTGTAGACATTAAAATTAGTGCTAACACCATAATCCAAAGGGAGATCTAATATGTATGCATTGTTATTCACTCACTCCAGGATCTGGAAAGGCCCATCTCCTCTAGGGCTAAGTTTGGACTTTCTCTTAGTAAGAAAGTTGATCATTTCTCAGATGAAGTCACACCCAATCCCCTTCATTAAAGATAACTTTCTTCTTTCCCTAATTAGTTGAGGCAACATACCCCTTATATTGCTATTCAATATTAACTTTGACCCTCTCATGCAATTTCTTTACAAAATCTACTCTTGCCTCCCCATCTTTATGAAAATAATGAGAAAGAGGAAGAGGTAAGAGATCCAACAGGGTGAGAGGGTTATATGCCAACTCAATGTGGGGGAGGCATTCATCCCAAGAATTATGGTTGCCTTTCAAAAGGGCCCTCAACATTGTGGATAGAGATCTATTGACCACTTCAGTCTGCCCATCAGTCTGAGGGTGACAAGTGGTAGAGAATTAAAGCTTAGTTCCTAGCCTAGCTCATAAAGTTCTCCAAAAGTTGCTAAGGAACTTAGCATCTCTATCAGACACAATAGTGGAGGGTAAACCATGTAATCTGACAACCTTCTTAAAGAAAATTCTTCATATCTTACTAGCATCATCCACTTTGTGGTAGGGAATAAAATGGGTCATTTTACTAAAACGGTCCACTACCACAAAAATAGAGTATGCACCCCTCTGGGTTCTAGGAAGGTCAAGGACAAATTCCACACTAATATCTACCCATGGTGCAGAAAGAGTGGTTAAAGGTGTGTATAGTCCATGAGGAATCATTTTAGACTTAACTTGTAAACAGGTTATGCATCTAGAGCAATGTCTATGGACATTTCTTTTCATATGGGCCCAAAGAATTTTTCTTTCAAAATCATCAAGGTTTTATAAACTCCAAAATATCCCATGAGCTCACCTTCATAGCTCTCTTTTGTCAAAAGTTTTCTCATAGATCCTTGGGGCATGCAATGATTCCCATGCCTAAACAAATACCCCTTACTAGTGAAATAACCATCATGGGTTTTGGATGCAAAGGTAGAAAAGATGGGACCAAATTCCTTGTCAAAGGGATATTGGACCCTATTATCATCAAAGCCTAAGATATGGGAACTCAAGGTGGCCAAAAAAGTGTACCTCCTGGACAAAGCATCTACCACCACATTATGCTATCCTTTCTTGTACTTGATGACATAGGGAAAGGATTCAAGGAATTCTACCCACTTAGCATGTCGTTTATTGAGTTTGCCTTGACCCTTCAGATATTTAAGTGATTTATGATCACTATGAATGACAAACTCCTTGGAAACAAGATAATATTCTCAATTCTGAAGGGCCCTTATTAGGGAGTAAACTCTTTATCATAGGTGGGGTAGTTGAGGGCGGAACCATTTAATATTTCACTAAAATAAGCCATTGTATATCCACCCTGCAACAAGACAGCTCTCACACCTATTCCAGATGCAGCACATTCTAGCTCAAAAGTTTTGTAAAATCGGGAAGGGCTAGAACAAGTGCATTGGTAAGTTTCTCCTTAATAAGTAAAAAGGCTTTCTCTTGCTTCTCACCCCAAAGGAAAGGGACTCCCTTCTTCACCAAATCATTAAGTGGTGAGATAAGTGTGGAGAAATTAGGCACAAAACACCTATAAAAACTAGCAAAACCATGAAAGTTCTTGATCTCTATCACACTTGTTGCGGGGGGCCATTCTTGGATTGCTTTTAGTTTTTAGGGGTCCACGTGGACCCCTTTTGAGCTCACTATAAATCCTAAAAAGACCACACTTTCAACACAAAGAGTGCATTTTTCAAGATTTTCAAAGAGGTGGTTTGTCCAAAGAATGCAAAAAACATGCCTAAAGTGTCCTATGTGATCATCAAAATATAATAATATGTCATGAAAATATACTACACAAAATTTTTCAAGACAATCCCTAAGAACATGATTCATTAATCTCATAAAAGTGTTAGGGGCATTTGTGAGCCCAAAGGGCATCACCAACCATTCATAAAGTCCAAACTTGGTCTTAAAAGCATTCTTTCATTCATCACCCTCGTTAATCCTTTTTTTGGTGATAACCACTTCTAAGAACAATCTTGGAGAAGATGAAGGTTGGAGGCGCCACCTTAGGAGGATAAGCCTAGGAAAACTTGCCACAAGGGAAGGAGCCTTTGATGAAAGTCATTAAAAATATGTCTAATAGAGAAAGGAAGAAGACACTCAAAGTTTAGAAGCTCTCAAGTCTTTTTAAATTCAAGTGTAAAAATACTACAAGAGGATGAGGTGCTAATTTATAGAAGAGGGAGCCTGTGGCATAGGCCTTGAGTTGGATGTCCAACTCAAGGGTGATCAGGGGGAGGTTAGTTGATTTAATTAAATGTTAATTGAGCACATGGCTTGTTAACACTTAATTAATCCAAAAAGATCCAAACAAGGCCCTAAGATCAAGGATCTATGTTCCCTCCAAATTTGAATTTGAGGTTGCCATGTCATCTCTCTCCAAAATTCAAATTCAAACATAAAGCAACAAGAAAGGCCATGTAGGAAAAAGAGAGTAAGGTGGTGTAACAATTAGGGAACAAGGGGGTCCCACTTGTCTCTCATGTTTCATGTGTGACTTAGGAGGGTGCGGAACAAACTAGAAGGGTGTGGTTATCAAATCTACATATCCACATGTCCACATGGTCCCAAAAAGCCAGTAATACACACACTCTACATAAAAGACTAGTCACACCTCCCTTCTAACAAAATGGAAATAAAAGCAAAATACAAGGCCAAAAGAAATACTAAATACACCTCCATATACATGAAAGTAAAAGGAGCCAAATACAAGGCTAAAATGAAGACTATGGCCTAATCTTGATGTCCAAAAGAAGGTGAAGTCTCCCTTCCTCTCCTCTAGCCATGTCTTTCTCAATCCTCCTAACCATGGCCCTTATGAAAGAACCCTTGCTAGGGAGGATTGCACCATGGTCAGGAGGTGGCAGGAGTGGAGAGATTAAAATAGGAGGTAAAACATTATTTTCAAAATCATTTTCTAGAAAAGGAGTGGAAATGACCAAAGTTAGATGTTATAGCATTTTCGCAATTTCCTAAAGGTGCACAAGGGGTTTTGGAAAGGCCATTTTCAGAGGAAGAGATCAAGGCAATGGTTTGGGATTGCAAAGATGGTAAGAGTCAGGGCATGACGATATCAATTTTATATTCTTAAAATAATTCTAGCCATTGTTAAAGGGAGATTTCTTGGAATTTTTTTATGAATTCCATAAAAAATGGGAAGTTACTAAAATGATCAAATAACTCATTCATAACCCTTATCCCTAAAAAGGAGTATCCTCTCAGGTTGAATGATTATCGACCAATTTCATTGATTGGGTGCATTTATAAACTTTTGTGAAAAGTGTTGCCAACACAACTGCGTAGGGTGATTCACTTAGTTATATTTGATAATCAGTTTGCATTTGTGAAAGGGAGGCAAATTCTTGATGGTATTTTAGTAGTGAACGAAGTGGTGGATGATGTGAGGAGGTGAAATGAAGATTTAATGTGCTTAAAGGTGGACTTTGAAAAGACTTATGACTCGATGAGGTTGCAATATTTGTGGTAGTTATGAAGCAAATGGGGTTTGGACCAATTTGGATTAAATGAATTAAAGAGTGTGTTAGTACATCAAAAAATTTCGTGTTGCTTAATGGCAGTCCTACAGAGGAGTTTGGCGTATCTAAAGGGCTTAGGCAAGATGATCCTTTATCACTGTTCCTTTTTCTCTTAGCTATGGAGGGATTAGGTCAAATGGTTAAGTAGGTTGTATCTATTGGATTTTGGAAGGGATATGAGTTGAATCAAGGAGCCGTTATATCTCATCTTCAGTTTGCAGATGACACTCTTCTTCTGACTAAGAGGGACTTGCAGTCCATGGAAATGGTAAAAGCAGTGTTGCAAAATTTTGAGATTGTGTCAAGTCTAAAAGTTAATTTCCATAAAAGCAATCTTTTTGGGGTGAACGTGAAAATTCATAATGGTTGGCAACAGCCTCAGTGTTGTTAAATTGTAGGGTGGGGTCACTTTCATTTAAATATCTTGGTCTCCAGTTGGTGTTAATCCATCTCAGTTAGAGATGTGGTCCATAATGCTTAAGGTGGTAAAATAACGACAAGCTTCATGGGAGAATAAACATCTATCATCTGCAAGATGTTTGGTGTTGCTAAAATCTATCTTATCTGTTCTTCTGATCTACTTCCTTTCTTTCTTCAAGGCTCCACAGGTCTCTAATATTCAATCTTTGTTTTCAAATTTTCTATGGGGTGGGATTGGGGTTATGAAGAAAGTGAGTTAGGTGTCTTGGGATAATGTATGTAGGGCTAATGAGGTGGGTGGTTTGGTGCTAAGTGATATTAGAGCTTTTAATTTAGCTTTGTTAGGTACCGGAAATGGCATCTAAAAGTGGAACCTAGTAGCGTGTGGGCTAGAGTATTGAGAATGAAGTATTTGCATGAAGATGGGGAATGAGAAGTTAGAAGGAGCAAAGATTTGAGGTTGTAGAATGATTTACAAACCACAGAATAGGAAAGGCAAGGTTCAGGAGAGTGGTTGATGCATGCTCCCCAAGCAAGGGCCCTATCACTAGGGCCATGGCTAGGACAATAGAAGAAGACATGGCTAGAGTAGAGTGAGGAAGATCTCACCTCCATATGACCATCAAGTTATGCAAGCCATGACTTATTTACTTGTAATTTTTTCTTTTAGGAACCTAGGATTTTATTTTGGACATGTATTAGTCCATTTAATTTTCTAGGAGATGTCTTAGTAATAAGAAGGGGTAAGATTAGCTTTTGGGCCTTTATTTAGGAAATAAGGGGGTAGTTTGATAAGTATACCCTCTTTTCCTAAATAAAACCCAAAACTAATAAAGGAGTAATCTTGGCCCTTGGATGAGGTAGCTTGGACACCAATTCTCATCTAAAGAAGGCGATTGATTGGACTTTGGGCTTCAATCCTCCTCCCTTTGATGACTCATTTTAATCCTAGCCCTTCCTTTCCTTCTTGACTTGTCCAAGAGGTTAGCTCCCTCTATAAAAAGGTGCTCTTTCACACTCTTGTATTTTTTACACTTTATTGAATGGAAAAACCTTGAGTTGGCCAAAATTCTCTTAGTGTCCACCCTTTTCTCTTTGAGAATTCCTTAGGTTTTTATCAAGGGTTCCATCCCTTGTGGTAAATTTTCCCTCTTAGGCTTATCTTACCTTAAGTGGCACCTAAAACCACCTCACTTCTTACCTCTCCACAAACCATTTCACCAAAGAAGAAAATCTCTAGAAAAATATCAAGGGAGGCATGCATCATTTGGTATCTATAGCATTGGTTCTAGAGGTCTAAACTCTCTTCCTACCTCATTTATTTTTTCTTTCCGTTTTCCTATTTTATTTTATCTTTAATTTCCGCAATTTTTTCTAGCTTTCCATTGTTGTTTATCATTTCCATTTATGTCTTGAGTTTATTGTTTTTAGTTATAGTTTATTTGTGCCATTTATTTTTTGCTTGATGCAATTTTTATTGTTCTTTTCTTTGCATCTACGTCTCTACCATATTCATTAATTTCCACTTAAGCTTTGAGTTGGGTGTTTTCTTGCTTGAATTTTGGTTTTGAGAATTTCTTGCTAAAAATCCATGCCATTGTGGTGAATTCCACAACCTTGTGGTCAAGAAATTTAGACCAAATTCTTGTGTTTCCTTGCACCTAGTTGCCTTGTTTTTGCCTTATTTTTATCTTTTATTTTTAACTTTTATACTTTTGTGTAGTTGTCTATAAGTCATGTTTATAGTTTCCCATTTTGTCTATTAATTCCTTTTAAGTTTAACCTCTTTTGTTTTTACAAAAAAGCTTTTGAAACTTCTTAAATTGAGCAACATAGAGGGTAATACCTCATGTCTAAGTCTCTTTAGAGGTTCATGTGCTTTTAGTTTCAAGCATATTCTTAAAAAAAAAATCCAAAATAGTTGCTCAATTCCCTTTGTCTTTATTTTCCTTATACGCATAATTAGTAGCTCATTTGTGTGGTAAAAGTAGTTCTTGTTTGTGGGTGTTTTCACTTAAGCTATAAGTTTGGTATTTGTGTTGAACAAATTACTAAAAACTTAACAAAGCTTAAGTCCAGTGGCACACCAAACTACTAAACCATTAACACATGTATAGCTACTTTGCATTTTGAAGTCATTTCTAGTAGTACCTAAATTGTTGCTTTTAATTTTCTTTATTGCTCCAAGCACATAACTCTTTGTTATTAAGCACTAAATTCACAATTAAGTTAGGTGCATCTAGTAAATATTAAAAAAAACAAGAGAACAAAGTCTAAAATAAAATAAAAAAAACAACAAAGGATTCAAAAAAAAAAAAGAAAGAACAAACAAAAGAAAAGAAAGTTTGAAAAATTCATTTGATGTACCTAACCTAAAATTAACAAGTGCTTCAACTTTGAGCTTGGAACCTTAAAAGAAATTTTATTACTTTTGGTACACTAGAACTTGATATTTGTGTCTTTCTACTCTTTAATCTAGTGTCATTCTTAGGTATTCCATTGTGTGCTCTCTTTCTTTTGCTTACCTTTTAGTTTTTGCTTGTCTTTTAAATCATCTTTCTAGTTTGTCTTATATACTCTTACCATTTGGTTAAGTGTCCTTTTGATTGTGTTATCTTTTATTTCTTTTTGAGTTTTTATTCGCACCTCCCCTTGCTACTTTTGGTTTCTTTGGTTTGTGTGTTAGTGCCACTTTTGGGGAAAAGCTTGAAGAAGGAGCTTACCACAAGGGTAACATATTTTGGAAGGTTGGACTAAGAGCCTAAGGGATCACCTCAAAACGAAACACACCTAGCCATGAGGACTTTGATTTGAGGGAGCATTTGGAGAATCATTTTTTGAAGACTTTACTTTTTCTTTAATTTGGGTGTATTAATTTTGTAGTTGGGAGTTTAAGTGCCCTTAAGGCCCTCCCTTTGGTTGTAATAAAATTTAGTCAATTTTTTAGTTTCTCGAAAATTAGGTGAAGAAGGAAGAAGTGGTACACTTCCTTCAACACCTTAGGAGCTTACTTTAGATCCCTTCTCTTTTGAATTTTTGCTTTAAAATTCTTGCTTTATTTTTCTTATTCAAAGCGCTTAGAAGGCTAAAGAGTTCCAAAGACTCATCAAGCCATTTTAGGCAAGAAAACACAAAAAGAGAGGAGTGTTTGTTTGTGAAAAGTTTTTGGCCACCTTTTTCCTCTTAGAAATTCAAGCACAATGGCATCACACACCCACTCTAGTGCTCATAGTTATTCATCAAACAAGAGTGTAAACCAAAGAAATATTTCTAAAGATTACACTCTAGAAAACTTAAACATGTACTTTAGGGAGTGGATGGCAAAAGAACAAGAGAGAAGAGAAGAAAAAAGGAGAGAAAAAGAGTTCAAGGAGAAAAGAAAAATAAAAGAAAGAGAGGAAGAAAAAAGAGAAAAAAGAGATAAGGAAGATAGAGGAATAAGAAAAAAGAGAAAAGATGAAGAAAGGAGAGAAAGAAAAGAAAGAGAAAGAAGAAGAAAAAAGAAAGCATGGGAATGGTGAGAATTACAAAATGAAAGGGATAGTCTTAGGTTCCCCATCTAGACATACCCATAGGAGTGAAAGTGAGGAAGAATACTACAATCATCCTAGGAGAAACTCTCATTCATCCATGCATAATAATGGGGCCCCTCCAAGGGAGCCCAAAATTGATCTCCCCCCATTTCATGGGAGGGAAGATGTGGAATCCTACCATGATTGGGAAATCAAGGTAGAAAAATTCTTCACTTGCCATGAGGTAAGAGAAGAAAGAAAGGTTCCAATGGCAACCCTTAGCTTTCAAGGGCATGCCATGCATTGGTGGGTTGGGTTAACCAATGAGAGAATCCGCACCAATATACCTTCCATAAGATATTGGAATGATCTTAGAAGTTCTCTAAGAAGAAGGCATATTTCTCTTGGTATGAAAGAGATCTTTTGGATAGACTCCAAAGACTAAGGCAAACCAACCTTAGTATAGAAGAGTATAGACAAAAGATGGAACTTCTTATCTTGAGGGCGGGTATCATTGAGGAACCCAAGGCCACTATGGCAAGGTTTTTGTGTGGGTTGAGCCCTGAAATTCGTGATAAGGTGGAGTTTTTCTCATACAATTCCCTTAATGAGTTAGTTCAACTTTGCATCAAGGTAGAAAATAACTTAGAAGGAAAACTTTTAAAAAGGATAACTCACCTTATGTAAAGAGGGATCAACCTAAGGGGAACTCTTTCAAGAGTTACCCCAAAGAGGAACATCCCAAACACTTCAAAGAGCATAAAACATCACATGTAGAGAGAAAAACCCCTACTACTAACTCTCATGAGAAAGTTAGTAGTATCAAATGCTTTAAATTTAAATGTCTTCGGAGAGGTCACATTGTCTCTCAATGCCTTACTAAGAGAAACATCATCATGAGGGCCTAATATGTTTATAGTAGTGAGTCTAGCTCACACTCCTCTAGTGAGAGCGAAGGAGAAGGGGTTCATGCATACTAATCTGATTATGATGAAACCGCTTATGCATGTAAGGGATACCTCTTGATGATAAGAAGGCTTCTTGGAAGCCAACCTTTGAAAGTGTCCTCATTTCAAAAGGAGAACATATTCCACACTCGTTATAAGGTGAATGACAAAATATGTTCACTCATTGTGGATAGTGGGTCATGCTGCAATTGTTGTAGCTCAAGGTTGGTGGAAAAGTTAGCCTTGACCCCACTTCCCCACCCTAAGCCTTACAAGCTTCAATGGCTCAATGAGCAAGGGGAAATGGAGGTCAATGAGAAAGTCAAGGTTCCAATTTCCATTGGGTTTTATAAGGATGAGATCATGTGTGACATAGTACCAATGGAAGCTGGCCATATCTTGCTAGAAAGACCATGGCAATTTGATAAGAAAGCCATACACCATGGTCATTCCAATAACATCATTGTCACTCATAAGGATAAGCGCATTAAGTTGTGTCCTCTAACACCTTCACAAGTTGCAGAGGACCAACTCATCATGAAACATAAGAGAGATAAGGAGAAAAAAAAAAAGCAAAGTTTTACCCCTAAAGCTTGAAATGGGTAAGGAGGTTGAGTTGGAAGTTGGTGCCCCTTCCAAGAAAGTCATTAGTAAAGGGAGTTTATTTGCGACAAAATTGGATTTAAAGGAAGCCCCCTTAACTAACAGACCTTTCTATCTCCTCCTTTGAAAAGAGGCATCCCCCATTTCTTCCCCCTCTACTTTTTTCCCTTCTATTTCTAGCACTGCCATAGAACTTGGACATGAGAACCTACCTCAAGAGATTCAAGAGCTTTTAAAGGAGTTTGGTGATATATTCCCTAATGAAGTTCCCAAAGGACTTCCTCCAATTAGGGGTATAGAACACCAAATAGACTTGGTACCTGGGGCTAGCCTGCCTAATAGGCCTGCTTATAGGACTAATCCCATGGAGACCAAGGAGATTGAATCTCAAGTCGAAGAACTATTGGAGAAGGTTTGGGTTCAAGAGATCCTAAGCCTTTGTGCTGTGTCAGTCTTGTTGGTGCCTAAGAAGAATGGCCAATGGAGGATGTGCATTGATTGTCGAGCAATCAATAACATCACCATCAAATATAGGCACCCTATCCCTAGGCTTGATGACATGCTTGATGAATTGCATGGGGCCCAATTATTTTTTAAAATTGATCTTAAGAGTGGTTATCACCAAATCCGCATCAAGGAAGGTGATGAGTGGAAAACCGCTTTTAAGACCAAGTTTGGGCTTTATGAGTGGTTGGTAATGCCCTTTGGGCTTACCAATGCCCCAAGCACCTTCATGAGGCTTATGAATCATGTCCTTATGGATTGCTTAGGAAAATTTTGTGTAGTTTATTTTGATTATATTTTAGTGTATAGCAAGAGCCTAGATGAGCATGTAGGTCATCTTAGGCACGTCTTTTGCATCCTTAGGTCACACCAACTCTATGGAACCTTGAAAAGTGTAATTTTTGTGTAGAAAGTGTGGTGTTTTTAGGTTTTGTAGTCAATAAAGATGGGGTTCATGTGGACCCCGACAAAATCAAAGTCATCCAAGAATGGTCCACCCCAAAAAGTGTGACTGAGATTAAGAGCTTTCATGGTCTCGCGAGTTTCTATAGCGCTTTGTGCCTAATTTCTCCACACTTTTCTCACCAATCAATGATTTGGTGAAGAGGAGGTTCCCTTCCTTTGGGGTGCTAAACAACAAAAAGCCTTTGAGTTTATTAAAGAAAAACTAACTCATGCCCCTGTTCTAGCTCTACCTGACTTTTCAAAAACTTTTGAGCTAGAGTGTGATGCATCGGGTGTTGGAATAGGTGTTGCGTTATTGCAAGGCGGCCACCCCGTGGCTTATTTTAGTGAAAAACTAAATGGTGCTGCCCTCAATTACCCCACTTATGACAAAGAGTTTTACTCCTTAATAAGGGCCCTTCAAACTTGGGAACATTACCTTATTCCTAATGAGTTTGTCATTCATAGTGACCATGAGTCACTAAATATTTGAAGGGTCAAGGTAAGCTCAACAAGAGGCATGCAAAGTCGGTTGAGTTTTTGGAAACTTTTCCCTATATAATCAAATACAAGAAAGGGAAGCACAATGTAGTGGCCGATGCCCTATCTAGAAGACATACTCTTCTTGCCACTTTGAGCTCCCAAATCTTAGGATTTAATTATATTAAGGACCAATATGCTTTTGAGCAAGATTTTGGCCCCATTTTTGCTACCTCCTTGTCCAAACCTACTGATGGGTTTCATGTGAGTGAGGGGTACTTATTCAAAGAAAGTAAACTTTGTGTACCCCAAGGATCTCTTAGAAAATTGCTTGTGAGAGAGAGCCATGAGGGTAGGCTCATGGGGCATTTTGGAATAAAAAAAACTTTGCTCATTTTAAAAGAAAAATTTCATTGGCCCTATATGAAAAGAGATGTCCAAAGACATTACTCTAGATGCATAGCTTGTTTACAAGCTAAATCTAAAGTAATGCCTCATGGACTTTACACACCCTTACCGGCTCCCTCCACTCCTTGGGTAGACATAAGCATGGATTTCATCCTTGGACTTTCTAGAACCCAAAGGGGAGCGGACTCTATCTTTGTGGTAGTAGATAGATTTTCAAAAATGGCTCACTTTATACCATGCCACAAGATAGATGATGTGAGCAACATCGTGAGATAAAGAAGTTGTCCGTTTACACGGAATTCCCCAGTCCATAGTTTCTGATAGAGATGTGAAGTTCCTTAGCCTCTTTTGGAAAACATTGTGGGCAAGGCTAGGAACTAAACTCTTATTTTCTACCACATGTCACCCCCAAATTGATGGGCAGACTGAGGTAGTAAATAGATCTCTATCTACTATGCTTAGGGCACTTCTTCGAGGAAATCACAAGTCTTGGGATGAATACTACCCCATATTGAGTTTGCATACAACCGGGTGGTTCAAAGAACCACCAAGCATTCTCCCTTTGAAGTTGTTTATGGCTTCAACCCCCTCACACCTCTTGATATCTTGCCCTTACCATTCCCTTCTTCTGTTCACAAAGAAGGAATAGCAAGAGCGGATTTTGTTAAAAAATTACATGAGAGGGTAAAGGCCAACATTGAACATCATTCAAAGGAGTATGCTAGTAAAGCCAATAAGGGCAGGAAAGAAATTATCTTCAATGAAGGGAATTGGGTATGGCTTCATTTGAGGAAGGATCGTTTTCCTACTCAAAGGAAGTCCAAGCTTAACCCCCGAGAAAATGGTCCCTTTCAGGTCCTCAAGAGAGTAAACAACAATGCATACATATTAGATCTCCCTGAGAACTATGGTGTCAGTACTACCTTTAATATTTGTGATTTAATCCCTTTTGTAGGTACTGATGAAGAAGAGGAGGACCTATCAGATTTGAGGTCAAATCCTTCCCAAGGGGAAGGAGATGATGCATGTTCCCCAAGCAAGGGCCCTATCACTAGGGCCATGGCTAGGAGAATAGAAGAAGACATGGCTACAGTAGAGGGAGGAAGATCTCACCTCCATATGACCATCAAGTTATGCAAGCCATGACTTATTTACTTGTAATTTTTTCTTTTAGGAACCTAGGATTTTATTTTGGACATGTATTAGTCCATTTAATTTTCTAGGAGGTGTCTTAGTAATAAGAAGGGGTAAGATTAGCTTTTGGGCCTTTATTTAGGAAATAAGGGGATAGTTTGATAACTACACCCTCTTTTCCTAAATAAAACCCAAAACTAATAAAGTAGTAATCTTGGCCCTTGGATGAGGTAGCTTGGGCACCAATTCTCATCTAAAGAAGGGGATTGATTGGACTTTGGGCTTCAATCCTCCTCCCTTGGATGGCTCCTTTTAATCATAGCTCTTCCTTTCCTTATTGACTTGTCCAAGAGGTTAGCTCCCTCTATAAAAAGGTGTTCATTCACACTCTTGTATTTTTTACACTTTATTGAATGGAAAAACCTTAAGTTGGCCAAAATTCTCTTGGTGTCCACCCTTCTCTCTTTGAGAATTCCTTAGGTTTTTATCAAGGGTTTCATCCCTTGTGGCAAACTTTCCTTCTTCGGCTTATCTTACCTTAAATGGTGCCTAAAACCACCTCATTTCTTACCTCTCCACAAACCATTTCACCAAAGAAGAAAACCTCTAGAAAAAGATCAAGGGAGGCATGCATCAGTGGTGGTCGAGTCATGTGAGGCATGAGTTAGGAGATGGATGTGACACTCTTATTTGGAAGGAAAGGTGGTTAGAGGAGAAGAAACTATGTATCGATTATCACTAGTTATATGCTTTAGTGCTAAAAACAAATGCCCCAATGAAAGAAATGGTCGTGCTGGACCACAAGTGGCAATGGTTATGGAGACGTCAACTATCTGCATAAGAGGAGTTGCTAGAGGCGTTAAAATAGAAGTTGAATGGAGTTGTGCTGCGAGAAGGTGTTCCTGATAGGACATGGAGAACTCGGGCCAATACACGATAGCATCTGCTTACAAGGCAGTAGAGGAAGATTTCTCACCTCAATCTCATTGGCTTTTTAATATTTTGTGGACAAAAGGCATTCCTGCAAAAATTTCTACTTGGTCTAATAGCTGGACAGGGATAAGTTGCCAATTCGGCATAATTTGGTATGGCAAAGGATACTTCAGCCTGAGAATAAGGTGTGTGATCTATGTGGTGAGGAGGTGGAAACAGGGGTTCACCTTTTTTTCCAATGTCCATTAGCATATCAAGTGTGGTAGTCATTGTGTTACTGGTGGGGAATCTCCTCAACCTTCTAAACTGAGGTAAGGAGTCATCGTTATGAATTCTTAGGCTTGGTTGGCAACTCTCAAGAGAAAAGGTAAGCATGGTCTTTTGTTTTATTTGCTAGTATTTGGCATTTATGGCAAACACGTAATGTGACAATTTTCAAAAATCAACAGGTAGACATTCAACAAATTATGCAGAGCATTCAACTAAATTCTTGGGAGTGGTATCATTCATCAAAATTCTCATACCACTTTCATGTTGAGTGGGTTATGAATCCGCATTTTGGTTTGAATTGATGTATTGTCGAAGGCATATCTTGTGCTTTCTTTTCATTAATAATATTCTTTGACTTAAAAAAAATCAACAAGCATTATGTCAGTTAATAACTTTTTTTTTTTATAAAGTTTATATGACAAAACATTTTTTATTGATTATATGGACAAAGGATTTCTTTATAGAATGAGTTTGTGTGGTTGTTGTTGCATTCAAACAAAACCTCTCTTGCTTTTGAAATTTCCTTTTGATGCCTAGAAAAATCAAATTATTCCATCAAAGGATGTCCTAACACCAAAACAAACATGTTAATAGTTTCTCTAAAATAATTCATAAGTTGACATAGAAGAAATAAAAAGTAAAAAACCATCCAATATAAACATATTGTCATAATCACTAGAATATTATCCTTCTTACATATTAATATGTAAAATAATATTTAATCATCAAAATATACCCAATAATTAAAAAAAATATCAACAAGAGTTTGGTAATCCAACTAATTTTGACATTTTTTAATTAAGCCATTAAGTTTGACCTATTTTACATCCATAACCTCATGCTTTATTGAGTTTTTCGATGAAAAAATCGATTATTGAAAAGGAATACAGAAGTCCTAAAGGAGAAAGGTGAGCCATTGTAACTCATAAGCGGCACTAGAAAGACCCAATACTTTGCTTCCAAGGAACTACGAGAAATGGTAGCTTGTTTATTTAATTTATAAAAGATCAATGAAGAACCCAAATATATAGAAAAATCAGTGATGAAATTCCTAGTGTTAAGGCAACCTACCCAGTCTAAATCATTAAATGACTTAAGTTGAATAGAGATAGATAAGGGAAAGAAAATGCTAAGCCTGGGAGCAGCCTTCAGATAACAAAGAATATGTGATGTGACCTAGCGATGAGCAGTGGTAGGATGAGAAACAATTTGGCTCGGGTGTTTGACATGATAGGTAATGTCTGGTCTAGTATTAGTCAAGTAAATCAAGTGGCCAATAAGGTGTCTGAAGTTGGAAGCATTTAAATTAGTGAGAGGAAAGTTTCATGCAACTAAGTTGAGTAATCAATTGGAGTGGAAACTGGTTTTGAGTCTGCCATATTGGTATCATCAAGAATGTCCAAAACATATTTCCTCTAACATATCTTGATGCTAGATTTCCCACAACTCACTTCAAATCCAACGAAAAATTTGAGGTCACCAAGTTCCTTAATTCAAAAAACACCATTCAAAATACCTGTAATGAGATAAATTTGATTTAGATCTTTGTCAGATAGCACAATGTCACCTACATATACCAATAGAGTCGTGAAGGAGTTGCCCTTGTGCATGGTGAAAAAAGAGTAGCCAAAGATAGATTGTTTAAAGCCATGAGATAAAAAGAAGCTGGACAATCGAGCATACCACTGCTTGTAAGCCTACTTTAAGCCATACAAAGACCTCTGAAGGCGGAAAACATGACCATGCTTTGAAGAATTCATGCCCGGGGGAAGGACCATGCATACCTCACGAAGGTCACCATGCAAGAATGCATTATTTACATCAAGTTGTTTTAGGTGCAATTATGGATTACAACATGAGCCAAAAGAAGGTGCACTGTGGTGATTTTGACAACTGGAGAAAAGGTGTCAAGATAATCCTATCCTTCAACCTGAGTATATCCCTTTGCTACAAGGCATGCCTTATACCTTTTAATGGTTCCATCTGTATGATGTTTAACTATGTACACCCATTTGCAACCAATAGCAATCTTATAATGGGAGGAAATCCTTTCGGAACCTTATTAGGAAATATATCATCAAATTCCTTTAAAATATCTTAAACCCCTTGAGGAAGGTGCTCATGTGCACAGGTTGTGGCAGTGCTCTCAGCAGAAGAATGCAGAATGGGAGAAGGATTTTATGTCTTTTTGCAAAAGAGGAGATAAAATGGCTTGTTAGTCAAAGGAGCTTCTTTTAAATCATGTTTAGTAGCAAATAGGTTCCTTTTACTATCATTCCCTTTGGAAGGGTTATCACCTTCCGACTCTCCCTCTTTACACTTTTCAAGCTTTAAGGGTGAAGCTTATTTTTTTTTTCCTCAACTCTTTCCTTTTCATTGCAAATTGATCATCAGCCACTTGAGAAGATGACAAAGTACACAATTTGAAGCACTTTTCATTATGGGTGAGGATTTTTGGTTGGAGTGACCATGGTGAATGGCTTTCTTGTCAAATTGTCATGGTCTTCCCAACAGGATATGGCCAGCCTCTATAGGAACTATGTCACAAAGAATCTCATCATTATAAGACCCTATGGAAATTGGAACCATAACTTGTTCATTGATTACCATCTCCCCTTGCTCATTGAGCCATTGAAATTTGTAAGGTTTGGGATGGGGCATGGTAGTCAAGGCTAGCTTTTCAACCAACCTAAAGCTACAACAGTTACAACAGGAGCCACTTTCAACAAGGAGAGAACATACTCTATCATTTACCTTACATCTTGTATGGAAGATGTTCTCTCTTTATGACCATCCAAGCTCTAGAGGTTGGCTTCCAAGAAGCCTTTGAACCATAAGGAGGTCTCCCTCATAAGGAAAAGCTTCCTCACACTCTTATTCAAATGTATGTCCCTCTTCTTCCTCACTCTCACTAGAAGAGGAAGATGAGTTACTCTCACTATAAATGTCTTGTCCCTTCATGATCATGGTTTTCTTGTTGGGGAATTGAGAGGTAATGTCAGAGCTTAATCCACATAAAAACCTAGCAAGGGGGCATTGGGCTCCTCAATGATATTGGCCCTTAGTATGAAAAACTCCATCTTTTGTCTATACTCCTCAATACTTAGGCTATGTTGCCTAAGTCTTTAGAGTCTATCCAAAAGATTCCTCTCATAATATGAAGGAATGTGCCTTCTTTGCAAACAAGTTTTTAAATCATTCCAATAGCGAATGTCGGGCATTTGTTTATAGACCATATCCTTGACTAACCCATCCCACCAATGCAAAGCAGAACCTTGAAAACCAAAGGAGGTCAAAAGTACTTTCCTTTCTTCCCTTATTTTATAGCATCAGAAGAGTTATTCCACTTTGACTTCCCAATCTAGGTAAGTTTCAACATCTTCCTTTCCATGAAAATGAGGTAGGTCTACCTTTGGTTCCCTAGCATAATTTGTGTTTTCTTGAGGAGAATGATGATGGTATGATGAATGGGAATGATGCTGATGTTGACTTTAATAGTATTCTTCTTCACTAGACCTAAAATGCCTAGATAGGGATCTTATGAGAATTCCTTTTTTTTTATCATTCTCCATCTCATCTCTCCTCTTACTCTTTTCTCCTCTCCTTCTCTTTTCTTCCTTTTTTTTCTCTTTTTCTTTCTAGTTTTTTCCTTCTTCTTCTTTCTTCATCATCTCTTCTTTCTTATTTCCTTTTCTCTTCTCATTCTTTTTTCTCTTTTCTCATTTCCAACATTTTTTTTTAACTCTTCCTTCTCTTTTTGTTTTTCCTTTTCTTTTATTTCTTTTTTTTTCTCTCTTTTTCTTCTCTCCTTTCTTGTTCTTTAGTCATCCATTCCCTAAAATCTAAGTTAAGGTTTTCAAGAGTGTCTCCCTTAGAAGGTTTTCTTTGGTTGACACTTTTACTTGATGAACAACTCTGTGCACTAGAATGTGTGTGGGAAGTCATGGTGCTTGGATGCTAAAAACTAGAAGGTAGGCCAAAAACTTTTTTTTTCAAGCAACACTCCTCTCTTTTTTTGTTTTCTCACCTAAGGTGGCTTGATGAGTCTTTGGAACTCTTAGCCTCTACATGTTTTTTTCAAAAGAAAAAATAAATTAAAAGTGCAAGAATGTAAAAGAGAAAGGGTTCTAATCATGCTCCTAAGGTGTTGAAGGAAGTGTATCACTTCTTCCTTCTTCACCTAATTAACGAGGAACTAATTAACCAAAATTATTACAAACCAAGGGAGGGCCTTAAGGGCACTCAAACTCCCAATCTAAAATTAAGTTTACACAATACAAAGAATAAAAAATAAAATAAAGTCTTCACTCCAAGCTTTTTGGTGTTTGGCTCATTTTGATCAAACCCCTTTAAGTTGCATTAACCCACCCCAAGAATGCTACCCTTGTTTCCTCTTGTTTGGACTTGCCAAAATCTTGTGTATAGCACCTTTCCTAAGCTTTCCTTACCAAGGTCAAATACAACACAAGATAACAAACAAAGGTGGGTAACAAAACAAGGTTCACAATCCAAGTGGATAGATTAAACAATGACAAACTCAAAGAAGTAAATAAGACAAGCAAGAAAACATAAGGCTCATAAATGAAAGTAGCACACAAGTAACTTTCCTAGATTAGCTCTAAGAGTAGAGATGAAAAAAGACTCAAACAAAAAAAAGAAACTAATAGTTGCACACTTAATAAAATTTAAGTGACCAAAAGCTAAAAGGCTTACCCAAGTAATTTTTTAATTACAATTGGGTCCTCATATCAAAATTGTCTTTCTTTTGAGTTCTTTATTTTATTTTTTTTAACTTAAAATTTTTCTAATATATTTTTTTTTAACTTTTTCTAATCATTTTGTTGCACCTAATATGGTCTATAGGATTAAATTCAAGTGTAAAAAATACAAGTGAAGAGAGGAGCTCCTATTTATAGAGGTTGCTAGCCTCTTGAACAAGACAACCTAATAAAGAAGGGCTAGGATTAAAAGGAGAGATCTAAAAGAGGAGGATTGAGAAACAATCCCCTCCTTAAATCATCAAACTTGGCGCCCAAGTCTCTCAAACCAAAGGTCAAGATTCCTTCTTATTAGCTTAGGGGATTTATGTAAGAAAATAAGGGTGTAGATATCAAGGCTACCCCTTATTTCCTTCATAAAGACCTAAAAAGCTAAATCCACCCTCTAAATTCCTAAAACACCTCCTAGAATAAAAATGGACTAAATACATGTCCCAAATTAAATTCCTAATGCTCCTCAAAATTAAAATAAAAGAAAATTATATTTTATTAACTAAAGACCCTACCTAATATCTTCACTCTCCACAGGAGGTGAAGTCTTCCTTTGTCTACAAGGGCTAAGTCTTCTTCAATCCTTCTAGTCATGGCGCTAGTGATAGGTTCTTGACTAGGCATGGTCACATCAGGAGTACCTATAATTGATTTCACTCTACACACTATTATGGAATCACACAACTCTAGCAATAAGAGTGTGAACCAAGGGGGCTCACCCAAGGCCAACACTTTTGATAATTTTGTGCATGAATTTAGAGAGTGACGTGTGGGAGAGAGTGAGGCAAGAAAAGAAAGAGAGGCAAGAGAAGAGAAAAGGAGGGAAGAAAGAGAAAAAGAAAGTTGAGGAGAGAGAAAAGAGAGAGAAAAGAAAGGGAGGAAAGAGAGGAAAAAAGAAAAGAAGAAAAAGAAAAAGAGAACAGGGAAAGAGATGAAAGAGAAAGAAAAAAAATACTTAAAAGGGAAGAAAGAGAAAGAAGAGAAAAACAAGAGAGAGAGGAAAGAGAAAAAAGAGAAAGATTAGAAAGAGAAAAGAGGGAGGAGAGAAGAAGGGAAGAAAAGAAGGAGGAAAAAGAGAGAGAGAAAAGAGAAAAAAAAAGAAGAAGAAGAGGGAATAGGTCTAGCTTCCCTAGGAGTGAATCAACTAGTGAGGAGGAATGGATTAATAGAAGACATTGACCTAGGGTGAGGAGAAATCAAAATAATGAACAAAGAGAACAAAAAATTGATCTTCCACCTTTCTTTGGAAAAGACAATGTGAAAGCCTACCTTGATTGAGAGATGAAGGTAGAACAACTCTTCAAATGTTTTAAAATTAATGAAGAGAAAAAATTTCCTTTAGCAACCCTTAGCTTCCAATAGTATGTTATGTATATGCTGTCATTATTACTTAAGTCCCTTGAGCAGGGAAGTAAATGAAAATCATAGTTCATTTTATGGAATTAAATGAAATCTTAAAAAAAATTATAGACTTACTTGATTTTATCTTTTTAATTTAAAATCATAGTTCATTTTAATTTAATCTAATGTGGTATACATGTGTCAAATTCTTGGATAAGTTACGCTTTTAATATCCTACCTTTCAACAAATTTACTTCCAGTCCATTAACAATTATTTTATGGATTTTATAGTTCATCACCAATTTTTTTATTAGTCTTAGGATGTTAATAATTTTTTTAACCAATCTTAATTCTTCAACTTTTGTTCATATTTTTAGTCCTTCTGATCAAGTATAAATCATTAAGTAATGATAGAAAAACTTACCACATGAACTACGAGTATGATATAACATATGTAATAGAATTTTAAAATTAATTATGATTTTCAACCGTTAATTTATTAATAATTATTAATAAAAAAATTAATGATTGAAAATTATAGAATAAATTAAAAATTAATTACAATTTTCAATTGTTAATTTTATAATTAATAATTATTATTTTGTTTTATTTTATAAGATTCACTCTAAATCAAATCTAAACTCTAAAATAATAGATACGTGTTAAGAAAATGATTAATTGCAATAATTACTGCGATAAGATATAAAATAATTTTTAATAAAATACCTTTAAATAAAATAGTGATATATAAATAAGAGTGTTTTTAGGAAAATAAATTTATAATTATGTGGAATTACATTAAAATAAACTAAAGCAGAATGAAAACGAAAGGGAATAAGTTTGAATGGTTGTGACGCAGACAAGCAGAATGAAAAATGATTAGTGGTAGACCGGTAGTGAGAGGGCATTGTATAAAAAAAAGAGGCCCAAATTGTTGAATGATCCAATTAGATGATTCCAAATGATGAGTAACACAAGAGCTAATAGGAGAAGATAATGGGCCTGGAAGGAGCAGTGTTGTGAAGGGAACATGATTGTAAAATGGACCTACGCATTGAAGTTGTTTCCGTACAGTAATGAAGCCTGCATTTATTGCCATACAAAATAGAGTGGTCCAATTTGTTTACTACAGGCACAGTCATTGGGAATCTTCTTTTAGCTTTAGCAGATAAGTGAGAGGGGCTACTCTTTTATATTACTCATCACCAATCCCGTCCTTTTCTTCCTTTATTAATTTCAACCAAAACAACGTGAATTCTAGCCTACTCCACCGTATTATGTGGAGTACAGGTGTGGATGTGTGAAAAGTAAAGTTTTAATATTGTGTACCGGCGGTGGTCAAGGTTAAAATCATATGGTACAGATGTTCTTTCATTATTCTGGTCCGTTGGATATACAATTTAAAATACAAACAGTTCAGATATTGTTTTAAAAATATTAGCAATAATTTAATGTTTCAGTTGTACTGATTATGCTCCTTTTTTTAAATGTATCTTCCACAAATGTTTCACTCAAACTTTTGTCTCTTCTTTAAGTCTCTCTTCCTTGTCTTAGATCAACACTTCCTAAGATGTTATCCTTGTGAAAGTGTTCAACAATGGTCACTTAACCAAGCAAAGAAGGGTCTAAGCAAAAGGATCAAGGGAAGCAATAATTGAAAGCAGAAAGGCATGAAGAGGCGCTTAACAAAGAAAGGCAAACATCCAAGTGGACAAAATTTATTTAGACAAACACAAGGTAACCAAAGAAGACAAACAAGTACAAATGGTATAGAAAGAAAGCAAGGACACAAAATAGAATCTAAAATGGGTTTAGATCAGAGTGGACTAAAAGAATAAAAGATTCAACAAAATTTTCAATGATTTGCACTAATTTAAAAAAAAATGAAGATGGTTGAATCTTACTAAGATTATATCAACCAAATTGCAACAAGTTTCTGCACTCCTTTGAATGATTTAATATTGTTGAGGTGCACTAAAATTTTTGTACTCTTTTTTACTTCTTTTTAGTATTTTTACTAACTCTTTGTTTTTCTAGATTTATTCTCCTTTTGATTCTACTTTTTCTTTTTTTTTTCTTTTTTTTTTATTTTGCTGCACCTCTCAACAATTTTGAAAGCAAGGAATGTCAAGGAGCAAGGGGGGAGAATTTGCTTGAATAAAAGAAAAGAAAACAGCCATCAAAATGAACCAAAAAGTGAAAACCAAAGAAAGTAAAGTAACTTAAAATGCACTAGTAAATTTAGGTAATCAAAGAAGACACTAAATGAGAGTTATATTGAGCTTAGATCAACTTAATTACTCAAGGATTACAACCCAAATAAATGCCCAAATGGTCTCAAAACAGCCAACGAAATATTTCACCAAGAGACTAGCACAAAACTTTAAGCTACTAAAACAACGAGAACAAAAAAAAAGGACTCTAGGAAGAATTGAGCAAATTATGAGAAAATATTTTTGAAACATGCTATGACCTAAAGCATGTGGACTCTAGCATTTATGATTAAGAGCATATGCTCAATTCCATGAAATTTATCACAAGAGTTTTAGAAGCACAACACATTTTTTTGGTAAAAATTAAAAGGCAACACAACATAGAATTGAAAAAGACAATTAAGGACTAAACAAGACCACACTATGACACAACTTGGAAAAGAAAAATGAAATTAAAAATGACCCAAAACAGCCACAAACTCACCCAATGTGCAGGAAAAATAGAAATAAAGTGCAAAGAACTCAAAATAAAAAAAGCAAAAGTGCATCCAAAGAGCAAACCACAAAGTGTGGCTTCCTTCACAAATTTTGTGAAGTTATTACCATGACCTTCTTAGGATTTGCACTAGAATAAAAAGAAAAAAAGCTGGACAGAATTTAAAGAGAATAAAGCCTAAAGAAACACATAAAGATTCAATAGAAAGGAACTAAAGAAATTGAATCTAGAAAGCAATAAAGACTAGGAAATAAAATTGCAAGAAATTAAACTACTAAAACATAAACTTCAAGACGTAAAAGGAAATTAAATGACATGAAATTAAAGGCTGGAAAAAATAGAAGAACAACAAGAACAATAAGGAAAGAAAAGGCATAAAATGAAAGGAAAAAAGACTAGAAATGAACCTTCAAGGACGTGGCTCTAATACCACTAGATGCAAAAATATTTTTGCACTCCCTTGATCTTTCTCCAAGAGATTCCAAGCACCATGAAAATGGATTATGATGGGGTAAAGAAATGGAGGTGGGGCATCACTCTCAAAGAGAGATAAGCCAAAATGTTTAAGTTTTCCACAAAGGAAGGAATCCTTGATAAAAACCATCTAGAAAGAGGTTCCTCAAGAGAGAGGATCCCCAAGACCTTTTACTACGAATGTGCTCACAAAGTGACTATTTTCATTCAATTCAAATGTGAGATTTAGAATAAGGGGGAAAGAGTATATATATAGCCCAAAGAAAGAGCTTAGGCACATAAACCAAGACAATGTGGGACTTGGGCCTAATTAGGATTAAGCCTCATTAACCTGTCTATTAGCCTTAAGTTGGGCATTCAAGACTAATCTAAGGGGTGCAAAAAGAAACTTTTATTTTATACGAATGGACAAGCCCAAAACACCTAAAATAAGAGCCTCATCTAAGCCTACTTATTCCTTCTTACTAATTACACCTAAAATGTCCTAACTAAAGGAAAGTGGCCAAAATACAAGGCCTTCAAGGGAATTAAAATGCGCCCCTAAGTACTAATTAAAATAAAAATATTTACAAGACAAATTCCTAAGACTATGGCTTTATATCTTCATGTAAGCACCCATCCGAGTCAAGTCTCTCTCTTGAATCCTCTTAGCCATGATGCTAGGTGAGATTGCATCACCTCCCTAGGGATGAAGTTTGTGTTAGATGAAATTGACTTGTTTTTTGTTTCTATGAATGTTATTGATGATTAAATGATGAAGAACTTTAATTATATGATTGATTAATGTAACGCTTGAATGATTACTATGTTATTTGAATCGCTTTTTGTATAGAAAGAATTAGGTGTTAAGTGTTAGGGGTTTTCTTCCACTGAGGATATTGATGGAAATATTAATGAGTATAACTAAAATTGTATGGTGTAATAACAATTAAGTATTAGAAATAGATAAGTAACATGTTTGAGGGTTTGGAATTAGAATTATATTCTAAGAACCTTATCTAAGTTGGATACTTGTTATCTGAAAAGTTTTGTATGAACATACCTTAATGTTTTTGTCATGACTTTTTGTGTGGTTAACTAAATACAATTACGTTTATTGTTTAGAAACAAGACATTTAGAGCTACATTTTAGACTCAAGAATCATGTAAATATGTTAATAATAGATTGAGTTATGTGAGTTGGAAGTTGAGTCTCTCACCCAGTACACAAAATAGAATGTGTGTTGTGAGCCCTGTGAAGTAACCTAGATGACCTTATTAGCCTTCATGTTCTTCATAAAGGTTATATCCCTTGATGTTAGATTTCAAATAGAGTTAGAATCACTTAAAAAGGAGATATATATATATATATATATATATATATATATATATATATATATATATATATAACTCCATTCATGAATAAAATAGTCAATAAAGGTCAAGCTGTCAGATTTGGGTGTAGTGGCTGCAAGTTTGTAATTTTAAAAAATAGTGGATGATAAAATCAAGTTTGGACTTCATAAAAACTTTAGGTAATTGTGTTATCTTTATAATAAAATTTATATCACCCCTATATCATTAGTATAACTACAGATATAGTATGTAGGCTACATAATGTAACAAAAGGGTAAGATAAGAATAAATAATTTATGTATTGTGAAGATTTGGATTATGGTGGTGTGATATCTTATGATGTATCTTATAAATTATGTTGGTGGTGATTGAATGAATAGTTATAAGTGATGGAGGTGCATGAATTGGAGATTTGTCCCACTATATGAAAGTGATGTGAATTGTAATTGGATGCAATAAAGGTCAAGCTGTCAAATTTGGGTGTAGTGGCTGCAAGTTTGTAATTTTAAAAATAGTGGATGATAAAATCAAGTTTGGACTTCATAAAAACTTTAGGTAATTGTACTATCTTTATAATAAAATTTATATCACCCCTATATCATTAGCATAATTACAGATATGGTATATAGGCTACATAATGTAACAAAAGGGTAAGATAAGAATAAATAATTTATGCATTGTGAAGATTTGGATTATGGTGGTGTGAGATCTTATGATGTATCTTATAAATTATGTTGGTGGTGGTTGAATGAATAGTTATAAGTTATGGAGGTGCATAAATTGGGGATTTGTCCTACTATATGAAAGTGATGTGAATTATAATTGGATGCATGTTGTGTTGATGATGATGGTCAGGGTGTGCTTGACGAGGTGTCATCCCAGTTGCGGTTAGGGGTAGATTGTGATGGCATAATTAAATATTGACTGACATGTGAGTTATGTTGTTACATGACATGATCCATGAATATGACAGTCTAAGAAGCTTGTAAGGATCGTCCATTGTGTGGCGCTCTATAGCAAGTTTTCTTAGGTTGTGTTGCATTACACAGTTATACCTATGTGTTACTAGCGTAGAAGAGGATTCACTTCAGGTGAACCTATGTGAGATTATTGTATGTATGTGTTACTGGCGTAGAAGAGGACCGTTTCAGGCGTGTACCTGAAAGAACATACATGAGTTGCATTGTATGAGCATCATTGGCATGACTTGAGTTTAATATGGTTTGTGCGTCAGGTGATATACTATGATGAATATATTTCTTATTTATGTTGCTTAAATATGTATGAGTAAATGTCTCACCCCCTATTTGTGTATGTGTTGCTTGGGGTTGAATGCCCATAGGCCAGAAAGATGACGAAGAAGTAGAGGTTAGTAATGCTTGAGATTGTTACGGGATTTTGTGCTATGATGGAAGTGTCATCGAGGATTCATGACTATATTAGGATGCTGAATCATTTCCTTGTTTTAATTGTGCCTCTAGTTTTCTTCTTCCTTTTAAGTTGGCTTATTATTATCTTCATTTTAGAATTGTTAACTTTAATTTTTATCAAAGATGATGTTTTATTGGGAGGACTTTTCTAAACCTTTTTTCCCAGTTAATGGACTTTTATTTACTTATGTTATATTTATTTGGGGTGTCACTTTTAGGGTGTCATAGGGTTTATAGTGTTGTATCACATGATCCCAACAATTTATTCTTATTTCATTTAACACTCACAGTTCTAATAGCAAGTTAAGCCGATTTAATATATCTATGTGAACTATTAGTTTATACCCCTTTTATCGTGTTTTTAACTAAATGTGAAGATAAATTATTTTCTCTTTCATGACTTGTTTAGTAATAACAATCCGTGATGTCATAATGTAGATCCTTTTACTTAAGTGTTAAGTCTAGTTATTTAAATGAACAAATTTCTATATTATGTTGTAATTCAAATAATAAAGCATTTGGGGGTAGAAGGGTGTCATAGAAGTTCCTAAGAAACACCAAACCATCAGCCCACACCTCTATGGCATTTTCCACAGCGCTGTGGTTCAGGTGTTTTGGCTTCATTTTTGCTTTTCCTTGGCTGATTTTAATTCGTTCTTGTTGTTTCTTTGTTAGGTTTTACTTTTCAGTTTTAAGAATCTCAAGTATTTGTCATTTAGAGTCTTGTTTAGTCCTTAATTTTGTCAAATTAATTTCTCTAGGTTTTACCTCTTTTATTTTGAATTTTTATTTCCAAAAAAGTGTGTTAGCTTCTTGAAATTGAGCTCATAAGAAGTCTCATATGCTTTTAGTTCAAGTATGTTCTTATAAAAAAAATTTAGTAGCTCAATTTCATCTTGTGTTGCTTATTCTTGTTGAATTAGTAGCTTTCTTTGTGCTAAAATTTTGAGGTGAATTGTTCTAAGGAGTGCTTGAGCAAATTATTGTGATCATTTTGAGCCTAAAAATTGTAGAAACAAGTTGCTACAAATCACAACTAAAAGCTCTTGGTGCATTACCTAAATCACTTCTATTTTTAGTGCATTTTTTAGTAGCTTAAGTTTTCTTGAATTTCATTTTGGGTTGGAATTTTGTATGCCTTGGCTAGTTCTTATTTCAAGTGAATAGTACCTAGGAATCACTCATAAAATTCTCATCAAAACAAGAGGTTAGGTGCATCTAGAAAGTATATATAAAAAAAAGTCAAAAGAAATTTGAAAGAAAAGAACAAAAGTGCAAAAGAAGTACATTTGCTTGAATTGGTCTTTATAGCTCTCAGCCATATGCTTTTTCTCTTGTGCAATTTTTGAAAATTTGTGTCTTTTGCTCTTTAGTCCCTACTCCTATTCTAGTGTCATTTCTAGGATTTTCTTTAGTATGCTTAACCTTTTTTCATTGCCTTTAATTCTAATTTTGTCTTTTATCTTATTCCTTCTAGTTTCGTTCATATTACTCCTTCCATTTTGGATATTTGCCTTTGTAACATCCCCATTTTTTTTAGAAAAATGAAATATTAATAAAAAAGTGTAATTTTATATTAATAGCTTAAATTAATTTAATATTTGTATTTATTAGAATAAATTAAGAATTGATTTTATAAAATAAGTAAATAAAATAAATGTTGGTGTAAATAGTAAAATAGTCTAAAGATTAAGTTTGCGTTTGGTATTAAAAAGTCCAATTCAACTATTAACCTAGGGTAATTTAGAGGGGTTAAAGGATGGCACTTCAGTTTTAACGTTTCTAACTTTGGAGGTTAGAGAGGAAGCTGTAGAGAGAACCTTGCCAAGGGAGTTTAAGGAGCAATGTTTGCGAATTGAGGCTACACCTTCACAATCAGGATCATCCTTCGAGGTAAGAGGTAGGAACGTATCTCTCATGTGGCATGTGTAGAGTAAATGGGTAATGAAGTGATCCATAAGCTTCAATAGGTTTCAATGTTGCATGTATGTTATTGAAGGGTTATGAATACCTATAACGAGTGTTGAATGGATAAATGTTTGATGTACAAATGAATGTCTGAATCAATTTTGTTAATTGTTAGGGATCATGAATTATGAGATAAAATAGACTGCATATAATTATTATGTTGGCATTGAGATTTTCTCTTTTTATACCTTAGAGATTAGTACCTTGAAAATGGATAGTATTGATTATTCTCTTGTGTTAAAGTTGGGTTCTATATGAGAAATGGGATAGTGGAATTGAACCCCAAGTCTTCATAAGGATTAAACTTTCATGTGTTTTATGGGATTGATTAGTTTGTTTATTTTTATGAATGCTACTGATTATTAAACGGAGAAGAACTTAATTATATCATTGATTAATGTGATAGTTGAGTAATTTCTATGTTATTTGAAATATAAAAGGATTAAGTGTTAGGTGTTGGAGGTTTGGAGTTAGAATTATATTTTAGAGACCTTATATAAGTTGAATAATTGTTATCTGAAAATTTTCATATGAATATATCTCAGTGTTCTTGTAACATCCTTTTATGTAGTTATCCATATCATGTTTATTTGTTGTGTTAGAAAGTAGATATTTGGGGCTACAGTTTACGCTCAAGAATCACATAAAAATGTTAAGAATTGACCGAGTTATGTAAGCTAGAAGTTGAGTATCTAATCCAGTGCGTGAACATATGTTTGTGTATTGTAAGCCCTGCAACATGACCTAAACGACCTCATTAGTTTTTATGTTCTCTAAAAAAATTATATCCGTATATGTTATCTTTCCTTTGGAGTTGGAATCACTCAAAAAGAATGTGTATAACTCAAGTTATGAACAAACTAGTGACTAAAGGTCGAATTCCCAAAATTAAGAATATTTTACAATCAGCGTTTATGATTTTTGGATGAGAAAACCGATAGGAAAACGGTGTAATTTGAGAAAGTGTTATTTATTAAATTTGTATTCCTAGATGTTATCTAACTAATGGCATTGGTTTCACCCCAAAACAATATCTAGAGCTTAAGTTATAGTCAGATTAGTGACTAAAGGTCAAATTGCCAGAATTAAGTGATAGATTCATGTTTCCTCCAATTTTTAAGATAGTAAACGTTTGTTTTAGCCCTTGAGGTAAACATGAGAGTTGTATATAAATGTGCTAGATTTTACACTAGATAATAAAGAATATCATAGGATTAATAAATCTCTAGATATCAAGTTTATACTCGATAAAGATCATAGAGACTTTTTTAGAAAATGAGTGAGAAAATCTTCAAAACTTAGAAAATGTTGTGGTGAGTTATGAATGTAATAATTCTATGTGTATATGTGAGAAAATTAATATATTCAATATTATAAATGATATTTTGTGCATGAGAATATGTGTTTTAGATTATTTGTGTTGAAGAGCTTATTTGTGTTATGAGTTAAGTCTAAGTTATTGCTTATCAGTGTGTGAACTCTGAATTGCTTGATCATTTGTGAAGTTTAGACTTTGTCTAGCAGTGCTAAGTCTTTTTTCCATATCCATATATTTAAATGTGTGATGTATCTTATAATTATGAGTGTCATGGATGATTCAATGTTTGAAAGTTATTTGAGGTGTACGAATTAGGGGTTTGTTTTAATGTGTGATATTGATGTTGATTTCAATTGGATACATAATGTGTTGATGATGTTGGTCAAAGTGTACTTGATGAGGTTTCATCCCAGCTGCGATTGGGGATAGAGTGTGATGACATAGTTAGATATTAACATTGTTATTTATGTTGATGATGATGGTCAAGGTGTGTCTGGCGAGATGTCATCCTGGTTGCGGTTAGGGTGGAGTGTGATGATATGATTAAATGTTAGCATTATGATTATCTTGTGGATGACATGACACATGAATATGGCAGTCAAAGAAGTTTTGTAAGCATCGCTAATTGTGTAGTGTTCTTCACATGCCTTCTTGGATTGTTTTACATTGCACGATTGTACCTACGTGTTACTAGTATGGAAGAAATTTCACTTCAGGTGGACCTATAGTTAGATGGTTGTACCTACGTATTATTGAAGTAAAAGAGGACCGCTTTAGATGTGTACATAAGAGAGCATGCATGAACATCATTAGCATGAATGAATTTATGTATGTAGATGTATAATTTCTATCATGGGTGTGGGATGGATTTATATGTTTATTTATTGTACTTTAGTTGACTGCACATTATTTTTATATATGTGTTAACATGCGTGAAATGTATTCTCACTCCTTTGCTATTTGTTATTGCATTTTGTTTGGGTTAAAAGTCATTTTCAGATGAGCAAGATCTTGATGATATCATGAATGATAAAGCTTCAACTTGTCTTTAACTCTGTTTGTTGGCCTACTCTGATTAGGTTCACGTTGAGTTAGAGAGGATAAATTAATATATTTTTTGTCATGTATATGAATAATTTAAAGTTACAGTATTAGTTGTATTAATTGAGAATCTTGTAAAGACAATTTTTAAAATCTGACGTGTTTACTTATATGTCTATGTTTTGTTATATCATAGTTTTGGAAAATAAGTGTATATTGAGTGATGTGAATTATTTTACCTAAATGTCAAGTCTAGGATTTAAATGAAAAAATTTCTTTATTATTTTGTAATTAGAGAATAAAGTGTTTAGGGTAGAAATGTGTCACATTTAGTGGTATTAGAGCAAGTCGGTTCTTCCGGGTAGTGTTTTATGTGCCTGCTATGTTTTCGATGTGTTTTTTGTGACATTGTTTGAAATAGTTTGAATGTTTTGATAATTTCAATATTGATTGTCTGGTTTAGATCCCTTACAAACATGTGTGCAATGTTAGGATTTCTTAAGAACTATGTTTATGAGTTTAGCTATCACCCTAGTAAAGCCAATGTTGGAGTTTATGCCTTAGTAGGAAGTTTTTGCATATGTTAGCCTTGACAATAAGAGAAATAGATTTTATAACTCAGTTTGGGATATGAGTTCAGGTTGTGAAATTATGCTTTATAAAGTGAGACTAAGAATGATGAGGATAGTTAGTGACCTATTAGTTAAGATAAAGGAAAGTCAAAGGTTTGACCAATTTTTGGCATATAGGCTAGAGCCTTAGAATGGGGAAAATGCAAGTGAATTTTATTTGACGAAGATTAAATGTTAAGGTTTAGAGATAGAATGTGCGTATCTAATATTTTGAGCTTAGAAAGTTGATCTTAGAAAAGAAACATATGAGTAAGTGGAGTTTTTTCCGTGGTACCACCAAAAACCTTAGAGTTTATTGTAACCTTTGAGTGTACTTAAGTGAAAGCAGGATAGTATCTTTATGGATGTTGTGATTGAGTTAATTCACTCTTAAGTTGTATCCAATGAAATTAAATAAATTTAATTCTTCTTAAACATTCAAGTCACTCTTAACATTCAATTCAAAGTACAAACAATCAATCCATTAAATATCAAACATTACTTGCTATTAAGTTGTATTCGATGAAATTAAATAAAATAATCCTCTTAAAATAGTTATTTACTCTTCTTAAAATAGTAATTCACAACTAGTACATATCAATTTAAAAGCCTAATTAAATATTAAGTACAAATCATAAAAACAAAGAAAGTAAGAATTAACAATTTGATTTGATTTGATATCATTTCAACATATCAAACTACAAACCAAATTAAACCACTCGATTTGACAATACAAAAACCAAACAACTCCAACTCAAATCAATTTTGTCCAATTTTTATTTCGATTTTCTTTTTTTAGTTTGGAAGTATTAGTTTTTAACACCCCTAGACCCATTCACCTTCTAGTGGGTTACAAAAAGCAACCCGACTAAATTCACTGCATGTTAGTAACTTAAGTGGGTTAACCCAACAAATTGTAAAAGAATCTGAGTAATCTTTTTTTCATAAAACATTAAAATATTTAAATATCAATACTGATAATAAAGTATCTAAAACTTTCATTATTTCAAAATTCAAAGATGAAATTATTATTATCCTTGACATACTATGCACACTTTGACTTGGTTGGTTAAATGGGTAACGTATAAATTAAGGGAGTTAGGTTAAAAATTGGCTAAATTTAAAAGAAAAAAATTGGCCCGACATAACTCGAAACTGGGGTGGGTCAGATTAGAGTGGTTTTGACATTGCTAAGGAAAAACAATTTTAAAAGTAATTTTATTTAGACAAAATAGATATAAAACAACAACTAAGACATAAATTGTTGTCATTCTTTTATTATTAAGAATTATGGCGTTTTTAATTGTTGGTTATCCACTATTTTAGAAAAGTTTATTCGTTGAGTTTTTTTTTTTCCAATAGTATTTTATTCACATGAGTGTTTTTTTTAGATCAAATAAAGTTAATTATTTCTAAAGAAGTTATATGAAAAAAACATAACTTAAGCATAACTTAATTCCAATAAGTACTTGTAAAGAAATTATATAGACAGACATATAAACTCAAGAACATAAATGTCAGTCCTGACACGGATAGCATATTGCATCCTCCATCAATTTTTAACATATCGTGTACTATTTTTCAGTCATGCATCACAAGCAACCTTCAATAAGACAGGACAAATGTATTGAGAAGTATGTTCTCTTCGGTTACGAGGGACAAAGCCCCAAATAATCACTCACATTACGGGGGAGATAAAAAAATTGGAGAATAAAAAAGAACACCTGTGACCAAGGGCCACGACTAGTCGTGAGCCTTACGGACAAAGCAATCCATGTAACGTTTACGGTTACAATAATAATCCAAAGTATATTAATTTTAAAAAATTAGTAAAAATAAAAAATTTCAAAATAATATATAAAAATTATCCATCTTACAAGGTAAAATTCTCAAATGTAAATGTCTTTAAATAAAAATTATCCATCTTACAAGGTAAAATTCTCAAATGTAAATATTTTTAAACAAATATAAACAATAGCAACAAAATATTTATGAAAGAAAACTTAAACTACAGGTTGTCTTCACGTCTTCTTACTCTCCCAGTTTCCCCTTCTTCTGACTCTGAAAACAACATTTTTGTGAGATTGGGAATCTCAGTGAATAAAACAAGTTTAATTATTCTCAACCGGTGCAAAATCCGGACAAACAATCATGGTACCCGCTAATAAAAGATATTTTCTTTAAACACAAATTAAAATTTATTTTGAATAATTCCTAATATGCATAATTAATAGAAAGAATAAAAGAATAGTGTTTTTAATTAGCACCCTTATAATGCACACAATCACAAAATATAGTGATACTCATGATCAATTTCTCTCACTCTACAGTTCCCAGAACCAAAGTTTTTAATAGATTCATCAAAAGTGTTTGAGCTCATATTCCATTTCATTACCTTCCTCATGCTATTGTGAAAGTATCCAGAATCTCTTCTCCATCCTGAATGGAGGTATCTAAAACATCTTCCCTATATTATGATGGATGTATCTCAAATTTTATCCTAATTCCAAATAGAAGTATCTCAAACAATTCTAAAATAATTTCCCAATGTTGTTAACACATAAGTTATATATATGGGATTGTGTCGCATTCAAAATTTGATTTTATACTACTGTATAATATCTATATGAAGCCCACGCCATATACAAATTGAAAAGTATATATAAACACATTCAAGCAATTAAAACATAATGACGGATAATTCATTCATAATGGAAAAAAGTTGAGTCATGTCTAATTATAAACTCCAATGTGCACCAAAAGAATTTATTGAAATAAGCAAATGACTAATTTCTCACGATTTTGACCTATTCTTTTTTCTTTTCTTTTTTTTTTTTGCTTTATAAGAATAAAATCATATATACCATGGATGCGTTAAGAAAAAGTTTTACTCACCTCCTGAAGCAAAATCCCACCACTTTAATTTATTTTCTTCAGCTATGTCTCTCTTTCTCAACCCTAGAATAAGCAACCAACTAATCTATGATATTTTTAAGAAACTAGTTAGTCTTATATATAATAGTTTAGAGTTGATTTTTTGCTCTCTATATTTTGTTTATAAAAGATTAATTTTTTCATATTAAATTCAAAATAGTATCAAATCTTTAATTATTTTATCTTATTTCTATTTTAAAGAAAACATTAACATAATCATATTATTTAAAATTTCTGACAGTTTTAATTTTTTAATATTTATTTTTTTAACAACCTAATTTTTTTTTTAACTAAAGAATTATTCGAATGTTTAAATTTTAGGATGTTACAATCAACAACAACATGATAAAGTCCCACAGTTCAGTCATTTGCCATTGCCAAGTACCTCTGAAGGGTCAACGGGACATCCCTTGGTAACTAAATTAACTTATAGTAAGTCAGTTGCATTCAACAAGCAATATCCCTGACATTGAGGACAACTTTTGTCACAAGCAAAACTGAAGCATATATGCTCCTTCCAACAAGTCGATTAATATTAGAGTTGGGTATATGAGCTTTAACCATAAAGGTCGAAAAAAAATAATTCTAGGTGTAATCCTGATTAAATAACCATCTTAATGTTGACTTTCATAGCGTGTGGGTTGAAGATGTTTTGCCTAACCCACATTTTTTACATTAAAATAATTAAAATGTAATTCTAAATAACTTCTATTAAGTAGTGTAATAATAATATTACGTTAATAGAATGAAATTTCGTATATTGAAAGTTCGAGTGAACATCAATTTTGGATGCCGAAAGATATAGAAGTTAACACTTAAATGTATGAAAGAAATTTTCAAGCTACCAAGTTCCTACATCGTGTCGTGGATGTTAGTCTATTTTCATCATACTTTGTTAGTAATTCCATTAACAGGTGGGCAGTAAACATTAAATCTTAGTTGACACACTTAATAATGACTCAAAACCGTCACAATATTTTTTATTTTCTCTAGGACGAACCTAGGCAAAACACTGCACAATCTCTTGAGCTTGCTTTCATTATTTGTGAACAGCTCGAAAATAGTAAAATCAGATCAAATCGGAAAAAGTTATCTATGCATTTAACAGATCTTGACTGCTGGCATCCTCCTTCTTAACCTATTAAACAGATATGATGGAAAGCCTCCTTCTTCAGGGTCTTTGATCCTAACGCAGTAAACTCCCCTTGCCTTGAGGTTCCTGCTCTGCCTCCAACCAAACATAACATGAAGAACGTTAAGAAGGACGCTGCTCCATCGCCTAAACTCAAGGCAACTTTGACATTTCGACAATCAACACTGCTTCCATGTGAAAATCATTCAGTCTTTCAACATTTATTTTATTTTTATAAATATTTATGCTGAAATTAATGTAAATTAAATTTGGTTTTCAGATGTGTTGCTTTTAGCATTCATTTTTGGGGGAGTGTCAGATTTGGATTCACCATCTGATTTAGGATTGTCGAAGGTGGGGAATGCATAGGTTACAGAACTATTTAAGTTGACGTAATCTAACATTCTAATTCAACTTAGGATACACATCATTGTTAATAAACAATTAGACTTGACTTTCACTTATATGTTACTACTATTATGTTATGAGATCCCAATGATTCTTCAATACTAATTTTACACACAATATTGGTAAGAAATAACAGCAATTTGGGTACTATTTCACTGGGTCAAACAATAAAATCTTCAAACTTCAAAACCATCCGATAAGAAGTAATTAAATAACCAGGGAACTATTGAGATCCCTTGAGAAAATGTACATCGCTAAGTGGACCCCCCCCCCCCCAAAAAAAAAAAGAAAAAACTATGCATCATAAGTAGTTATTTAAACAAGTATCCGCAGACCTACCAGCGGTACCTTTGCTTCTAATGAAAAACCTACTTTCCACCTTTGCTGTAGCTGTCCTTTAAGGTGACTGTCCTATTAAAAACAAGTTTTTCTGATGTCGTGTCCCGGTCGACCACAAAATAGCCTGGAATAGCAAATATAAGGATCAGACATTAAGCAAAGAAGAATGGAGAACCAACTAGTCAGCGTAAAATACCTAATCTTTCAAATTGGAAATTGTCCCCAACTTTCGCATTCTGTAGGGAGGACACACAGTATGCATTGGGAATTATCACTTTGGAATTAGGGTTTATATCACCCAGCCAGTTGTCAAGTTCAGCAGGATTCTATTGCAATGGATAGCCAACACGAAATATTATCAGCAAACACGAATAAACATGTAAGAAATCACCAAGACAAAGGATAGCCAACCTCTGATACAAATAGCCTCTCAAACAATCTGACTTCCACCCTTAATGGATCAACTCCAGGAGAAGGTTCAGCAACCCAATGGAGAACCCCCTAAATACAAAACTTTTGCATAGATCACTAATCTAATCTTAACACTTGTAGACTATTTTAACCAACATAAATTACCGAAGTTGGCAAACCTTAGGCTTGTTCTTCTTTGAAGGATCATATTCAGCTCGAATTTCTAGAATAGTCTCGATATCTTCAGCTAGGATAACTTCCGTGCACTTGATAGGAAATGCATATCTGCACAAAATAATAAAATTTTGAACACATTGGACCCTATAAATTCTCGTTCACAATACCAATTTGTACCTTATACTAACCTGAGTATCACAGATTTCCCAGGAGCAAGGCCATAATAATCTTTTGAATCTTGCATCCGGAAATCCGAATGTTCAATATATACAACACTGGAAAATGGAATCTAAGAACAAATGCATGACAAAAAATCAGAAACATAAGACAAAAACCTACCAACATCATATGTAGTGGTAATACAATGATAAAGCTTAACAATCATTTAACTATTTAAGTTAATAAGATATTTGGGTACAATTAGTTTCTGCAAGATTTCCTAAAATCAAGGCAATGCATAAAGACAAGTTTTCACCAGCTCAATTTCACCTTGTAGAAAGCAGAAGCATCATCCGCTTGAGCATCAGGCCATTTCTTTGCATCAACCTCAATTTCTGAGTTGGCTTCAAGATTAGTAATAACAACCTTACAAGACAGACATTCAATCAATCTTGGGTAATTAAGTCCGATCAATATACTGTAGAAAAAACAAATATACCTTGAGGGGATTCAGAACAACCATTGCGCGAGGAGCTGTTTTGTTCAATTCTTCCCTAACATGATATTCAAGGCGTTCCACAGAAATCAAAGTGCCATCACTAAAGCAACACGAAGAAAATAATTGTAATTAATAATGCTCTTGCACTCTGATATATCAATTTTTTAAATGCAAAACCAATTGGCATGTTCTTGTTCTTGGACAAAAGCTACTATCAATAGTTAAAGCTTCAACAGTCCATTATGCTAAGGCACACATCAAAACACCAAAGAATAAGAGAACGCATTACGTAGATAGGGAATCATTTTAGATAAAGGCATGACCCAGCAAACTATTTCTTCCAAGATTTGTTCATTATTTTGGTCATCTTTAACTTTGGGTTCAGCCTAACACATGACAAGATCCAAATAACATGCAGTACAGATACACACAGTAAAACTAGTTAGGATGTATAAGTCGCCCAAGATTAGGGTTTGAGACTGGTGAACAGCTACTTTCCGAAATCTTCAATTTTCATTATTTCACTTGTAGACCGACCTATTTTGTTCACCAAAGATAAGCGTTGACAAGTTGTGTCGGTAAAAAAAAGTTATGCATCTTACAATAACAATCCCACCACTCCAATGCAATATTCCCCACTTTGCGTAAGTTTCTCAAAGTGATAAACCAGCTTTTACAACGCAATTCAGTTGACAAATTACATGTTTATGTGTGATGTCACTAAATATAACAACAATTCAAAACAACTAATTCTGTGGGTATTATTGGAATAAAAATTAAATCTATGACATTATTAATCAAAATTAACTTCAATTGGTTTTTGTCATATTTATAAATACAGGACCGATCATGAACTGTTTAAGATATTGGGTTAATGGACCACCAGTCAAACTAGTGGACCAATAGTTGATTTGATCCCCATGAACCGTGTAAATTAAAATAACACATAACATAAACAATTATTATACTATATATTTTTAAAATCACAAAAAAGGATAGGTACAACGAACTGAAACTGTGGGTCTTAAAACACAGTCAAGGTATATTTATATAAACTTGTTTCATAATTACACATGAATATAGAAGATATTGTTTTCTATCATATCTAAGATAATATATATACCTACATACTATATTTAAAATAAAGATAAGAAAATAGCTAAGATTCTCAACACACTCCTCAAGTTGGAGCTTACTAAGCTTTCAGCTTAGTACAAAAAGCAAACAACAAAATTGAGTTACCATAAAATAATATTTGAAAAGACAGCTCATGGATATTGGCAAAGTCAAGAAATATTGCTAGAAGTATAACAATGACAGATAGCTTGAATATCCCTCAGCCTAGGAAATTTCATAACAAGCAAAGCAAGTTTTGACTTTTTTGTTGTAACAAACATTTGGATGGTTAAACTAATATTTGTGAAGACCTAAAATTATTTATACTAAGAAACACGCCGGAAAAGGACAGCATCAAGTAGGCAACTAAAAAGTTCTTCATTCAAACATGGGTGGCGAGCAAAATCCGTGGCTGAAAAACACACTGCATAAGAACGGCAGCACGATAAACGAAAAAACAACTCTTCATAAAAAATTAAAAAAAAAAGTAAAAGTTGCTAGTAAATCATTAGCAAAAATCCTCAAAGAACCTAGATGGTGTTTGATCATGCCGGGAATCAATGTTGTCATGTAACCATTATAGTGCCCCATAACGGCATGGCGTTCATAGATGCGATCTGCTACGGTCGTTTATCCTATTTATGGCGTGGGTCCGCCATTTCACCTATGGCAATCGTTGTGGCAGTAACATTGTAGCACGCAAGGCGGACGCGGAGCCCAGTTTGCGCTTTTTTTTCATTTTTTTGTTTGGGCTTCAGTCAACCCGACCCAATTGAATACCAGTTGCCAAACAAAGGTGTATCAATGAACCCTAGCTGCACAAGACATTTCTTCAAAAGCACGACCCTCTTGCGAGTTGCAATGTCCCCTACCACCACGTGTGCCTCCTCTGACGAGTTTTGCTGCCGCCTCCAACGCAACACTGACAGACATGAATTGCGATAGCTTGTTCTTCTTCTCTTGTGTGTGAATATTTTCCTCTTCTACTCTAGCACAACTTCTCTCTGGTGCATTCCTAACTTCTCTAATCACTTTTTTTTACAGAAGAGATATTTCAATTGCTTTTCTAAATTTTTTTATAAAAGCCATATTTTTCAAAAAAAATTCAGTTTAACAACAATGTCAAGGGCAAAAACAAACACCCAAAATCTAATAAATACATCCTCAAATTCCATTAACTCTAAGAGAACTAATGTTGGATGGAAGCACTGTACACCACTAACAGAGAATGATTCAAATGAAATTTTTTGTAACGATTGTTCGAAGGTTATGAAAGAGATATAACAAGGGGGAAACAAAAATTGATTGGAAAGGTGGGCAATGTTATAACTTGTTTGATGGCTCCTGAAGATGTAAAAGTTGAGATAAGGGTAGCTATTGAGGGTAGGACGCAGAAGCAAAATGAAGTATTCAAGAAGGTAATGCAAGACATTGAAAAACAATTTGAAGAGTTTATGGAAATGGAAAGTTCTAATGCTCGACTACCTCCCATTGGTGAGTTGAGATTGAAGGATATTAAAAAGAGAACTATTGACCTTTATACTCAATCTCAATCTACAGCTGCAAAGAATAGGAAACACAAGGTGGTGAGCACGGGAATAACAAAGCTTTGTGATAAAAAAGCTTTAGAAAAGGTATAGCAATATATAGCTTGCTTTTGGTACCAAGCTGACATATCTTTCAACTTAATAAAGTTAGAAAGTTGTCAAGACATGCTTCTCAAAGTTGGACATTTTGAGAAACATTTGAAAGTTCCTTCCTACCATGACAAAAGTACCACTCCTTCAAAATGAGGTAAAGTACACTAATGAATTAATTAAGCCAATAAAGGATTAGTGGGCAACTTTTTTGGGTGTTCCTTAATGTCAGATACTTGGACTGATAGAAAACAAACCATAATCAACGTGTTACTAGCATAGTTATCAATAGCACCACTATCGCGGCGGGGTGGAGCGGTCAATCATCGTTTTGGCAATGGCCACCACGTCGTGTGTGGGTGTAGCGACCATCACGCCGCCTTTCGCGGGCTAAAACGCAAAATATTGCGACACAAACACAGCGCCCCTGGGATGCGAGAGCAGTGAGACTTTGTGTCTTGCCAAGGAAGACCTTCATGACACCATTTTGTGTGTTTTTTGTTTTTAAGAGGAAAAAATAAAAAAAAAATGTATCATTTTAAAGGACAGTTTACCTTTTAAATGAAGGGCAAAAAGGGAAAATCATGTTTCCCCCTTTCACCGTAAAGCCAAAACATAGCAGAAAAACTGCGAGGTTGACATTCGTCAACATTCGTTTCCTATCTCCGCACGGGTTCTCCTTCTTTGTGAAGCTAGGGACTCATTGTCACTTGTTGCGTCTTCTCCAGCGAGTGTTGACGTTGTTTCTTCTCCGACGAGTGTCAATGTTGCTTCTTCTCCGGTGAGCATCGATGTCGTTCTTCCCCCACCCGAAATAGGAAGGTCCTAGCCTGGCCCTAACCCCTACTTGAATGAAAGCACTAAGCCAAGTTCTTTTTTTTTTCCTTGAGGATTGTGGAATAGGTTTTCAAACCACGGTGCACGTTTGCAAGATACATCTACCAGGTAGCTTCTTCTCCGGCGGGCTCTTCTCCTTCAAGCCATGGTCTTCTTCATTCCATGAGCACCCATCCTTTACTTTCCTCACAATTCTTCTTCAACTCCTCGTTTTAGTATATGCAAACAAAGGGATAGTGAGATACGTCTCATGTTTTCTGTTTTGTCTAAGCAAACAATAGGGATACATATTATGTTTCTTATATCTATATGAAAACAATAGAAATACATATATTTTCTTGCAATCAATTCTTTATTTTCTAGCATATACATTATATGCATCTAGTAATATACATTTACATAAGGATATAAATAGCAATCTTCCCGCTATCTCGCTATAGTGTTTTTTAGGGTCACCACTCCAAGCCACTATCAGCTATTAACTACTATGCTTTTTGGTGAACTCTTCTGGGATAATGTTTTTAAAGTTTGTTTATGCATCCGACTATGTAAAGATCTATTAGAAGATAACGGACAATAGAAGTAACTATGTTCTCACTGGTAGGTTGCTAGAGGAAAAAACAACAAAAATTTATTGGATCCTTTATGTTGCACATTGTCTAGACTAGATGTTACAAGACATTGGTAAGCTGCCCAATATAAAGACCTTTCAACGAGCTATCTCTCCCGTTGGCTTCATTTATAAATACTGTAAATAGTATTTATCATTACTATTATTAAATATTAAATTATTATATCATGTATTATGCTTTATTCGATAATTATTAGATAACCATCATATAGTTAATTATATTATATTATGCTTTAAATAGTATATGTTACTAGTATTATTTAATATTTAATTATTATATCATGAATAGCTTGTTTTTGGTCTAAGGATGAGATTCTTAATGATAGTTGGTTGTATTCACCCATTTTTGCAATAATAGCTTGTTCTACAGCAGGATTAACTGCATTTTATTTATTAGATAATTATTATACAGTTTATTATAGTATATTATGCTTTAAATAGTAGTTATTACTAGTATTATTTATTTAATTATAATATCTTAATTTAGATAATTACTATGTAGCTCATTATATTATATATCATTAATAAATAACATTCTATTATATCATATATTATGCTTTATTTAGATAATTATTAGATAATTATTATTGAGTTTATTATATTATATATTATGCATTAAATAGTATTTATATTTTTAATACTATTATAATTTTAATATTATGTTATTATCATTCTATAGTTGAATTTTTTAGTAGGTTAAATAAATTAACATTGTCCAATAATCTAATTGTTTCAGTCAATGAAAGTTTTCTTTTTCTAAAAAACAAAAACAGGCCTGAATGAATTGAAGGCCTATCAACCACAAATAAGAAAACCTATCTAACCTAACCACCCTTATAACCTGACCCACAATTTGGTTATGATATGCTTGTGCGTAGTATAAGGCTTGTGCACAATCTAAGGTCGGCCATGTTTGACGACGGTGAAGGTTGCCCAAGTTATTCGACAAAGGCACGAAGGTCGACGATAACAAAGATCATCAATCCTCTAGACAACTGCTACAAAACAAAGGTCACAAGCTTCCGACGACAGCACTAACAGAGTAACGAATGCGAAGACCACTATCACTACGATTTGCCGCAAATGGTGCCGCAACAACCGCTAAAGCCAACGCTCGCCACAATGACCTTAGGAATGGCAAGGGGCTACTCCATTGTGCCACCCCACTATCGCAACGCGATCACGCTTTATTGACTACTATGAAAGGGGGTATTAATTTATTACTTCCAATATTATATAATATATTAATATCAATATTAAACATAAATTTAATTACTACTAGGTCTATCACAGTTTTAAAGCAATAATTGGTATAATGGTGCTTTAACTCATTTAATTACCTTTTCTGTTTTTAAAACATTGAAATAACCAACAAGTTTTTTCACTTTACCAAAGGATGCTAACACTTACAATTGTAAGTGATTACCACCAATTACAAATACAAAATCTTAAAGGACATTAGTGGCAAGAAACAATTAAAATATTATAGCTGTTTTCATAAACACAACACACAATGGATAAGGTCATTAGATGATATGCCTTTTCTCTCAAAGGAAAAAGATAAAGATGACAAAATAAAACTTTTTTACTAACACAAACCATGACAAGACATCCAAAATTAATATTCAATAATGAAGTTATTGATCAATAAATCTAGTGAGTTTATTCCTTTATAACACATGGATCACACAAATGTTTTGTTATAACATTAAAAAACACTTTGTAACAACGACGGTTTAGGCCACTAGGTGAGGACAGCTACATGGATCGCATAAAGTCATTTAGTCTGATTAAAAATAAAAGTTATAGAAAAATTACTTAGGGGTTGTTTAGTTGTAGTGTTTTCTAGGAAAACTGAGAAAATTATTCCAAAAATACAAGGTAAATTGGAAAACATTCAGAGTCCCACTTTTCAAAGAAAACTGTTGGAAAATGAAAAATTGGTTTTCCAGAAAACTATCCAAAGAAGTTTTCCAGATTCTGGAAAACACATCTTTTACTACATCGAGTTCTTTTCCCCCATTCCACGACCTTTTGCCTCCATCTCTCATTTCACACTATTATTCTATTTTCTAAATTAGAAAATTGGGTGTCTGAACACGTTTTCGCAGTTTTCTATACTATTCCAATAAATAAAAAATTTGGAAAACTTCTTAGAAAACTAGAAAAAGAAACTTTTCTCCAACTAAACACAATTGAACTCCCAGTTTTCCTATTTTCAAGGGATATTTTTCAGCCAGTTTTGCAAATTTACCATTTCCTAGTAAAGTATAAAAAATTGGAAAAATGTGTTTAAATACATCCAATTTTCCAAATTTTTTATTTCCCAACGAATGAAAGGCAACGGTGGCAAAAGTAGCAATGGAGGCAGAGAAGTGATAAAGGTCAGAACGGAAGTGGGAGGTGTGAGAGGTGGCAACAACAGCAACTGAGAGGTGGCAAAGATTAGAAGCACAAAAAGAGTGCTAGATATGGCGGCAACAAAATGAAGAGGTGGCAAAAATCAAGGTGGGAGGCATGAAAGGAGTGTGAAAGAAGGTGGCAGCAGCGACAGAGAAGTGGGAAAAGGCAAAGTAAGAGGCATGGAAGCAATGGTGTTAAACTCGCAACTCAATAGATGAATGAAAATGATGTAAAAAATCGTAACTCGAAGATTGTAACACGACTCGTAAGAATTATATTCATACATGAAAATTATATTTACATACATACACACAAAGATAAATAATATAGACAAGTAAAAAAATGAGATAACTCATAACAAAACATAAATATTAAGATTCATTGTATAAGAAAAATTTCAAAATAGGTTGTCAATAGTCAAGTCCAACATAACTTACAAAAAAGTTCATATCACCTGATAGTCTAATACTAACTACACAAAAACTCATTCAAAAAAATATTTACTAGTCATCATAACTCAAAATTTAGGGTAGAATAATTTTTTCCTTATTGAATTATGCTGAGAATACAATTCATATATACAAGACTGAAGCTATTTTAGGAAGAATAATAATAACACCATCCCTCAGAATACTAGTCATCATAACTCTCAGAACTTAGGGTAGAATAATTTTTTTCTTATTGAATTATGCTGAGAATACAATTCATATATACAAGACCGAAGCTATTTTAGGAAGAATAATAATAACACCATCCCTATGATTCAGGGATATTCCCATTATACACTATAATTGCAATCTACTAAATAAGAAAACAATACAACTAATAAAACATAGATCCTGAAAGGAATAAAACAGCTAATAAAACAGATTCTAATAAAAAAGATTCTAACACTCCCCCTCAAGCTGGTGAATAGGTATTCTCAATTCCCAGCTTGGAAACAATCTTCTCAAAGATGTTGTTGTTCAGCCCCTTTGTTAGAATATCTACAAAGTTGTCTTGTGAGGAGACATATGGAGTGCATATCAGACCACTATCTAATTTTTCTTTGATAAAATGTCTGTCAACCTCAATATGTTTGGTTCTATCATGTTGCACCGGATTATGAGCTATGCTAATAGCAGATTTGTTATCACAATAAAGTCTCATTGGTTCATCCGATTTTATCCTTAGGTCTTCCAAGATAATCTTCAGCCAGAGTAGTTCACATATCCCTTGTGCCATTGCCCTGAACTCTGCTTCAGCACTGAATCTGGCTACCACACTTTGTTTTTTACTCTTCCAAGTCACTAGATTCCCTCCAAGGAAAGTGCAATATCCCGCAGTTGACCTCCTATCCACAATTGACCCTGCATAGTCTGCATCTGTATATGCTTCCAGATTTACATTCCCATTTCATTTGAACAAAATTCCCCTGCCTGGGGTCCCTTTCAAATACTGCACAATTCTTAATGCAACTTATAAGTGAACCTCCTTCAGCTGGTGCATGAACTGGCTGACTAGACTCACGGCAAATGCAACATCAGGTCTAGTGTGAGATAAATATATCAGTCTACCAACTAGCCTTTGATACACTTCCTTGTCAACTGCAGTATCTTCTTCTGCATTTCCCAATTTCAAGTTTGGGTCAATTGGTGTACTTGCAGACTTGCAAGCTGTCTTACCAGTCTCTTTCAACAAATCAGTGATGTATTTCTGTTGAGATATGAATATCCCCTTTTTAGAATGGGTCACTTCAATTCCCAAAAAATACTTCAATTTTCCCAAGGTCTTGATTTCAAATTCCTTGGCTAGATATTGGCCTAACAATCGTTGCTCTTTCTCATCATCACCTGTCACTATAATATCATCCACATAAACCAGTAACACTGTTACTCCCCTTGACTTAGAGTGTTTAATGAACAGAGTGTGGTCTCCTTGTCTTTGTTTAAAGTCTAAACTTATCATAACTTTAGTAACCCTTCCAAACCACGGTCGTGGTGATTGTTTCAGCCGATACAATGCCTTTTTTAGCTTGCAAACAGTGTTGGCAGCTGTTTTTTTACCATATCCAGGGGGCAATTCCATGTAAATCTCCTCTTCAATTTCTCCATGGAGAAAAGCATTTTTAACATCAAATTGTTGCAAGTTTCAACCATAATTAGCCGTCAGGGACAATATCACCCTAACTGTATTCATTTTTACAATTGGAGCAAATGTTTCCATGTAATCCACTCCATAGGTTTGAGTGAATCCCTTAGCTACTAACCTTGCTTTGTACCTCTCAAGGGATCTATCTGCCTTGTATTTTATAGTATATACCCACTTGCACCCTACTGGTTTTTTTCCATTTGGGAGAGCAACCAAATCTCAGGTACTATTCTTCTCTAATGCTTCTATTTCCATATCCATGGCTTGTTTCCATTTTTTATCACTCAATGCCTCAGATAAAGAGGTAGGTGTTGTTGTAGTGTTTAGTGTTTAGGCTTGTGAAGAAGGTTTTAAGGGTAGGTGAGAAGTTCCTAGAGGATAGATAATTGGCTAGAGGGTACAATGATTTGGTGGTATATTTCCAGGTTTCTTTCTTAAAGGCAATTGGAATACCTAGGTCCTCATAAAGTGGTGCTAGACTGGTTTCAGGTTCCTGTACAGTTAGGAAATCAAAGGTTGATTTAGTGGAGATTAAAGGATCAGGGGTAGTTATGTAATGTTGGGTTGGATTGTTAGACATGGACAGATTTTGGAATGGCTTTTGTCTTCCTTGTATAAACCAGTCCTTTTCCAAATCTTACATCAGCTCCATCTTGAATGGATTTAGTGGGTTCCTTCTCAGTTGTTACACCTTTAGTCCCTATTTCTAGTCCCAAGCTTAAGTCAGGGAGCATAAGAAGATCATCTTCCTTTCTTGCAGTCTCCCCCTGAGGAGGATCTTGGTGGAAGTAGCTTTTGTACTCAAAAAAGGTGACATCTCTGGACACGAAGAATTTTTGTGATGGTGGGTGATAGCATTTATATCCCTTTTGTGTGGATGAGTATCCTATGAAAACACATTTTAAGGCTCTAGGATCAAGTTTACCTCTGTTACCGTTGTAGACATGGACAAAAGACACACACCCAAATATTCTTGGAACAAGTTGATTGGATGTAGAAACATTAGGATAAAAACCTCCATAGGGCTTTTTGAGGCTAGAATACTAGAAGGTAGTCTATTAATTAGATAACATGCAGTAAAAAATAGTTTCCCCCCAAAACCTTTTAGGAACCTCATGTTGAAAAAGAAGAGCCCAAGTTTGGTCAAGTATGTGACCATTTTTTCTCTCAGCAATCCCATTTTGCTAAGGTGTTTTGACACAGGATGACTCATGAATAATACCTTCCTTTTGACAAAAGGAAATAAGTCCATGATTAAAGTAATCTTTGGCATTATCAAATCTAATCCTCTTAATGCTAACTCCAAACTGATTTTTCACCATGGAGAAAAAACGCTAAATCACATTGCTGACTTCAAATTTTTGTTTTAGTAAGAAAACCCATGTGACAGGAGTACAATCATCTATAAAGGTGAGGAACCAACGGACACCAGAAACATTTGGGACAATTGAGGGACCCCACACACAGTATGAATTAAATAGAAGGAAAAAGTGCTCATATTATTACTAACTGGAAAAGGTACACGCTTGTGCTTAGCAAGCTCACACACTTCACAATGGAGACTTTCCACATCTAATTTGCTAAAAAGGGAAGACAATAACAATTTTATGACTCTAAAGGAAGGATGTCCAAGACGACAGTGATGTAGGAAGACCTTCTCCCTATTGTTCTTTATTGAATCAGAGAAAAAAGAATTGATGTTTTCCAGGTCTGGTGGCAAATCCAGATTATCCAAGTAATAAAGGTCATTCCATTCTCTAGCATGTCCAATCGTTCTCCCCGAGTACTTGTTCTGCAATATACAAACATCATCATAAAAAATGGCATTACATGATAGGTTTGTTATGAGATTTTTTATGGAAATCAAACTGATAGACAGTTTAGGAATATGAAGGATATTTTTAAGGGTTATAGATGGGTTTATTTGAACTTCTCCTTGACCTGCTCCAGTCATCAGAGAGTCATCTGTTGTGGATATTTTCTTGTTGCTAGGGCAAGGGGTGTAAGAAGAGAAATGTTTGGGTAGGGGTCATGTGGTTGGTAGCCCCAGAATCTAGTATCCAATATGGGTTATAGTTTTTATCTGAGGCATTAAGTCCAAAAGAAAAAGGAAACATACCTGAATGTGCCAGAGAACAAGTACCTGTTGACTTATCCAACTTGTTGAGGAATGATCTCATCTGCTCTACTTCATCCGGGTTAAGTTGAATCACTCCTCCTCTGTTTTCTTCACTAGGGGCAACACCTATGTGTGCTTGTCCTCCCTTTCTGGTGTTGTCTCAGTTTTGGGGCCCCCAATCCTTACTAGGTGACTTTTCACGCAGCTTCCAGCATTTTTCACGAGTGTGGCAAGGCTTGTTACAGAAGGTACACCACACTCTTTCACCTGTCTTCTCCATATTAGATATTCCCCTCTTTTTTCTGGTCTATCATCATGGCCAATCCTGAAGCTACCATGGCTGAATTTTCCATGGCTAGGGTTTCTAGCATTATTCCCCTTCTGCTTTCTTCACTTCTGACCATAGCTACTACTTCATTAATTCCTGGAATTTTTTCTTTTCCAAGGATCTGGACTCTCACTTGATCAAAATCAGAGTTAAGCCCTACCAAGAAATCATAGACTCTATCTTGCTCAATTTACTCTTTGAGCATTGCTGAATCATCTGGGCACTTGGCCTTTACAGTGATTTGAGTTGATTGGCGTACTCTGTAACAGTCTTGTTTCCCTGTTTTGCAGCCACAGTCTTCACCTTCATATCATATATTTAAGCAGCATCTTTAGCTTTGGAGTATGTCTGCTCCATGGCATTCCAAATCTCCTTTGCAGAATTAAGAAACATGCATTCCAAATCTCCTTTGCAGAATTAAGAAACATGCAAGTATCAGTGATTTCTGGGATCATGGAGTTCTATAGCCATGCCATAATCATAGAGTCCTCTTAATCCTATTTGGGATCTTCTTCTTCAGGAGCATCTTCAGTCAAGTGGTTAGCTTTCCCTTTACCTTTCAAAGTTCTACAAACAAGTTGGGCCCATTTCAAATAATTCTTCCCATTCAATCGGTAGGCAGTGTTGAGGTTCTGCAGCTGTCCCTGAGTGTTCTGAGACTCAGTATTCACCACTTTAGCAATTGGGTCTGCCATGTCCACCGTAGTACAACGACCCTAATACAGTGAGTATGTATTTGATTGTTACGACGACAACTAAGAAACAACACTGTAAATCACAGCAGCAATGAAGGCTGGCTGTCCTAAAAAAAATGATTGACAGCAATGAAGGTTGTCCAGGAATGAAGGATGTCGTCTACGGTTTTGTTTTGCACAGTCAAAGATGGCTCTCAAAATTTGAGAGCTCTGATACCATCTCAGAATTTAGGGTAGAATAATTATTTTCCTATTGAATTATGTTGAGAATACAATTCATACGTACAAGACTGAAGCTACTTTAGGAAAAATAATAATAACATCATCCCTATGATTCAGTAATATTCCCATCATACACTATAATTGTAATATGCTAAATAAGGAAACAATACAACTAATAAAACATAGATCCTAACAGGAATAAAACAGCTAATAAAACATATTCTAATAAAAAAGATTCTAACAACTCATAACGAGTTGAAATTACTAAATAAAAAGATACTAGGCTAAAAGATCATTCAAATTTAAATCAGGATAGTCATCTTCCATGTGATCTCCAACTTGCTCCTCATTAATAGCACCTCCACCTTCATCATCAACAATTGGAGGAACCTCCAAATCATCCATTGATGTACAACCAACATCTTCACCATTAGCATCTTCTCCTAATTCAACTAAGATGTTTTCATCTAAATCATTTCCATCATTCTCCACAATCCATTCATCATCAGAAGCTAGATCATCAATGTTAAAATCTCTTGTTTTTCTAACATCCTTTTTCTTGTTCAATCTTGAATTGGTCATAACAAATACTACATCATTCATTTTGTTTTGATGTAAACAATTCCTTTTCTTGGTGTGGACCTAAATAATTATAACATTAATTATTAACACAAAACCTCGGTATAGGTAAAGAATCATAAAATAATTTTCATGAATTCTTACCCTTTCAAAAGGACTCCAATTACGGTCACATCCGGATGAGCTACATGTCAAACTCAATACTTGAATAGCAAACTTTTGTAATTCTGGATGACCATCATCGTAACATTCCCACCATTGTGCTGGACTTTTGGTTTGAAGTGCACGTTGACCTACTGAACTACCAAAAAACTGTTATTTGCTCTTGAAATCCTCAAATTGAGCATCAATGATAGAAATCTCATCTTTGTCCCCAACCATCCTTTCTAAACACTTATATAGGTCACGCTTCACTTCAAAATAAGCTTTAAACTCAGGATTGTAATGCAACATAGGATTAAGATAATAGCCCGCAACATGCAAAGGCCTATGCAATTGGCGGTCCCATCTTTCATCAATGATTTCCCAAATAGGAATGTAACTAAGAATGATAAAAAATAAATAAGTTAATGCCCAAATAACACCTATATATATTATTAGGAATTAGAAAATCAAAGAAGTAATTATCTTTTGCTAACTCCATTGAATAAACTTTGTATCTTCTCTTTAGCTTTATCCATTTCTTCATAAATGTATCCCGTTGCTACCTTGTTGTTTGAATCTACCATGCGCAACACCTTTATTAGAGGGAAAGCACCTCTCATACAATTCAATACATTTTTCCAAAATGTGCTATCTAAAACCAATTTTTCCACAAACTTTCCATCTCTAGTGTAATTGCCAAGATCTTACGGGTTTTGATAATGCCAAAAAGTGACAAGAAATGTTGATACAAAAACAAGGAAGCAAAAGAACAAAATAGCATTGACAGAGATTCAAGTATTAATGTTAAGTTAGATAAGTAAATTAACTTAGTTATTGTATAAAAGAATCTCTACGAATTTGCATGCTGGTAATCGATTACAAGGTTGTGTAATCGATTACCAAAGATCTTGCTTATTGAATTTCTGAAATCAAAAGTGACAACGGCACAATATTTTAAATCATGTAATCAATTACGATTTTGTCGTAATCGATTATCAGAAAAGTTGTTATTACAAATTTGAAAAGTCACAACCTTTTATAGAAAGGCACAATATTTTAAATCATGTAATCGATTACCAGTTGATGTAATCGATTACCAGTAAGTTGTTATCACAAGTTTGAAGAGTGACAACCTTTCATGAAAGAGCACGTCACTTTGTTTTTGACACTATAAATAAATGACTTTTCTTATGTTCTAAATACGAATTCTTCTAATCATTTTCTAAATAAAACTCTTGGCCAAACACTTGCAAAATTCTAGAAGAGTTCTTATAAGATCTTCAAGATGTATCATCCACTCTTTAAGAGAGACTTTTCTTCTTCTGATTACTGATTATATTCAAGAGAGAATTCTTGAGTGACAAAGGAATCTCAAACACATGGAGAGGGATCTTAAAGTGAATGAGGATTCATCCATTTGTAAAGTGATTTACAAAGGTAGTAAAAATCTCAAGTAGGGATACTTGAGAACTGGACGTAGGCAAGTGGATGGCCGAACCAGTATAAAAAAAGTTTGCATCTTTCTCTTCTCTATACATTTATTTATTTTGTTTGAATATTTAAATACTTCTCATTCATTTTTAAATATTCTGTTATAAAATCAAATAAAAAGAAAACTAAGAAAAAAATTTGATCTACTTAATTCACCCCCCACTTAAGTAAACTGAGGTCACTTGTCAAACATCTAGTCTTTACAAATTGACTAGATTGCTACTCCTTAGATGTGAACATTCTAACAAGTGATCCCTTGTTGTCATGCAAACATCCCAAAGTCAAATAAGATGTGGCAAAACGAGTGGCAGCTGGTCTAATCAAATTTTTCCCCTTAGTAAAATTGTGCAATAAGCAAATAATACTGGTCCTAGAATAGATGTAGGTTGTGATCTTTTTACCATTTGAAATTGTCTCATGGTGGAGTGATAGTTTCTTCTCAAAATCTTCTAACATGAGATCAATGCAATGTGTTGCACATGGTGTCCAATAAATCCTTTTTCTCTTCTGCATTAACAAATCCCCAGCTGCTTTGTAATTTGTAGCATTATCTGTTACAATTTGAATTACGTTCTCTTTCCCAACCTCCTCAACAACTTCATCCATCATTTTAAAAATTGCTTCTGCTGTCTTACATATTTGAGAAGCATCAATAGACTTCAAAAAGACAGTTCCCTTAGGACTATTTACTAAGAAGTTGAGTATAGACCTTCTCATATCTGTCTATCCATCTGTCAAGATTGAGCAACCTGTCTTCTTCCAATAGCGTCTATGTTCTTCCAAATTTTCATTAACCTTTTCAATGTGGTGCTTCAAATATTTGACTCTAATTTTATGGTATGATGGTGGCTTAAATCCCTTACCATGGGCTACAACCAACTCAAACATCCTCTTGAACTCTTCACTATTTGCAACATTAAAAGATATAGCATTGTTGTAAAAAAATAAAGCAATTTCTTGGCATGCTTCTTCCCTCTCTGGCTTCTTAAAAATGGCATTGATAGAAGGTTGATAAGTTGTCCTTCTCTTCAAAAGATTTGTTGAAGTCAGAACTTCTTGCTCTTCACTTTTTCCATCCTCCAAATTAGCCATATCTTCAATTGCTTCATATTCTTTCATTTGCTTCTTAATCAGATTTTGTTGCAATCAACTGACATTCAACATCATTAACTTCTAAACATCTTCTGGAACATCTTTACAGGGTACAACATCCTTTGATGTTTGTACTAAATGATGTTTTATTCTATAGATTCCACTGGTAAAAACTTTATCACAGTATTTGCATCGCACATTTTTTGCACTCCCATCAACTTAAACACACTGTTTCTATGCAGCATCAACCCTTATTCCTTGTTTACCTTTACTTGCAACATCCTTTGCACTTTGAATACCACCTGAACCACCTTCAATAGGGTTATTGCCACCTGAAGCCATTTTTTCTTTAAAAAAAAAATAAACTCCACTAATTCAAATTCAAAAGCCTTGCAAGGAGTAAAAGGAAAAACACCAATGTTGTAAAACAGTTACAGATTTACCCTTTTAGGCTTTTAGCATGAGCCAAGTTTGTGCGAGTGTTCGAGTGTGGAATATGGATGGTTGGCGCCAAAAATAACGTTGAAGGACGATCAGCATATAAATAGAAGGTTGGTTGGTGTGAGTGTGCGACCTTTCCGCAATGCGAGTGTGCAATAGCGATTAGTGATTGTTGCAGCGGTGCCGGAATCGTCGACAGGGATGATCGGCGTTGGAAACGATGGCGGAACAGGGAAGACGAATGAACAGTTGCGTTGAAGACTCAAAGTCAAAGGGTCTCGCATAGTTTTCCCACTTTGCTGAGAAGGGTCTCACAAAATGCATTTTGCATTTTACTCCTTTTCGAATTGGGTCAAATTTGACTCGACCCAAAACGCCTTTTAAAATTGGGTTGAAAAACCCTAGCTCGAGACGGCAAACGTTGCGTTCTGAGACAAAAAAACGCATTTTTTGCTGCATTCCATCACAACTTCGTTTTGAGCCACGAGTATACACGGGATCGAAGTCCAAAAACGTAAAACGCATATTTTTTCTGTTCTTCCTCACGTTTTTCACAATACTGCATGGAAGTAAAGATAAAGGTGGGAGCAACTGCTGAGAGGTGGTGGAGGTATAGGTGGAAAGCGCGCAAGGAGTGAAGAGGCAGTGATGGAAAGAGGAAGGGAACTCAATGTGGTGGATAATGGGATTGTGTTTTTTTGAGTTTTCCAAATTTAGAAAACTACTTTGGATAGTTTTCTGGAAAACCCGTTTTTCATTTTCAAAATATTTTCTTTGAAAAAATTGGGTCTATAAATAGGTTATCCAATTTTCCTAGAATAATTTTCTTAGCTTTCCTTGAACACTTCAACAAAACAGTTCATTAACCTTGCTAATAATAAATATGATATATGGGGTTTGGTTTGGAGTATCCGATAAATTTGACAATCCAAACAAAACCAACTAAATCAAAGAAATTTGGTCCAAACCCAAGAAATCCGACCTCATTGGTTCGTATTAATGGATTTGAAACCAGACATCTACCAAATTATATTGGACCAAAACAAAAAAACACTAAAATATAATAACCAAAAAGTAACATTTATCCTATTTTTTCAAGAAACCCAATTAGTCCAAACCAAACCAACTTGAGCAAATTGGTTTGGCTCGGATAGCTGGAAAAAATTGGTAAATTTGATCTACATCGAATCCAAAAAAGTCCATGAACACCCCGATTAAAATAGCAATTGACATTGATCAATATGATAAATAAATCACCACATATACTAATAAATAAAAATTCTAACATCTGGAGAACTACAAAAGGATAAAGTGAAATTTTAGACAATTTAGTATAACATAAGAGCCAAACTTTGTGTTGTTTCAAGTACTTATTCGCAATCCACATCCTACCCTGCATGCATCATGGCTAGGAGGATTTAAGGAAGACATGGCATGGATGAGAGAGCTCATTGAAGAATTTAAGTTATTGTCTTCATTTTATTTAACTTGTAAATATTTTTAATTATCCTAGGAATATAGGGTGTGAGGCTATCTTGAATTAGGGCTTTGTATTTTGACCATTTATCTTTAATTTAGGAAGAAGAGGTGTTTTTAGTTATTTTGGAGGAGTAGGCTTAGTGTAAGGTCTCTTATGTCTAGCGTTTTGGACTCACTTCTCTCACATTTTGGATAAGCTATTTGCACCCCCCATGGATTAGATTAGGCGCCCAAACTTCCTGAGACTTGGATTAATTAGCCTTAATGCTAATTAGGCCCAAGTCTCACATTGTCTTGGTTTGTGAGCCCAAGCTCTCCATTTGGGTTATATATATTCATTCTCCTTTCTTGTTTTCCTCACCTTTGAATTGAATAATAGTAGTCTCTTTTTTAGCAATTTCATAATAAAAGGTCTTGGGGATCCTCTCTCTTGAGAAACTTCTTCCTAATTGTTTTTTATAAAGAGTTATTTCCCTTGTGGCAAACCTGAAACATTTTTTGTTTATCTCTCTTTGAGAGTGGCGCCCACCTCCATCTCTTTCCTACTGCATAATCATTTTTGCTTCAGATAGTATTATTATACCTCCTAGTTATTCCAACTCCTCGAACAAAAGCATTGATTGCAGTTGGGGTCATGCCTCTACGTCGCAAACCAGCTAGTGTCATCAAACGAGGATCATCCCACCCATCAACCCACTTTTCTGTAACTAGACGATTTAGCTTCAATAAAGAATAATATGTAATTAGGAAATGGCAATTTATAAGCATAATAACAAAACTCAACCAATTATTAAAATTTGCAAATTGTTGCTTCACCTTACGCTTTGACATAATTGTGTTAGAGACATTCAACCCTGAATACTCCCATACATATGGCTGATAAATACCCAATGCATGCAACAACCAATAGTATGATGCACGACGTGTCTCAAATTCAAGAGTACATAGCTGCATGAGATATTCATGATTAGCAATATATATGATAATAACAATAAATGGAGTTATCAATCATAGCATATTAGTATACATTAACACAATGGGTAAATTAAAATGGAATCTGAGTGTACTGAATGAAGCTAAGCTTCTTATAATAGTGCATAGCACAGTTAAACTATTATAGGCATAAAGCTCCAATAGCTACAGTGAATAGAACATTTTGTCTAAATACCAATACTTGGTAGGACTGATAAATTTTAAAAAAAACAAAATCAAAGAGTACATGAAAGATGAAACTACTATATTTTTTATGGAGAACCACGCATATTTTAAAGCATAATAACACCAACTCAAATTTCTTCAAAAATCTAACTCCATAACTATAAATATCACCAAAATTCAACATTCAGATTTCAGACCAAAGCAGAAGGACAAGTTAGGAATCTAGCTGCCATGGTGTAATCTTAAATCTTAAGATATCCAACCATCATTGGCTTTTTTACAAAAAAGGAACATTTTCATGTGGACCACCAATATTGATATATAGCAATAAAATTAGGAGAGATTAACAAAGTCTTTTTAACAGTTCAAATAGCAAATGGGTGACAAAAAAAACTCAGGTTACCAGCAAGAAAATTGTATCAACACTGTTGAGGAGTTGAGTGAAAGGCAACTTACTGAATGTGTGATATTCTCTAGCGAATCCACAATGCAGTGAGCATAATCATAACTTGGATAGATACACCATTTGTCTCCTGCGTGAGGGTGTGGAGTAAACTAAAAAAGGTAAAAAGCATTCAAATCATAAGAAATCAATCATTATAACTCTAGAAATTTGGCTAATGAAAAACATCTAGTTCAATATTTACCTTAATTCTATATGCAATAAGGTCATACATATTGTAGTTATCACTCTGCATGTCTTGCTTCATTCTAAGTGTGGCTTTTCCTTCTTCTATAGTACCATTTTTCATATCCTCAAACAGCTTCAATGACTCTGAAATTGGTCTGTCTCTCCAAGGGCTGTTCAATTTCTTCTCCCTAAACTCCTTTATCTCATCAGGTGTCTACAACGAGATCATCAATAAATGATGTTTATGTTAGCAAATTTAATACAAATTCAGCAACATGTAGTAATAATCTTATCACCCATAAGTCATTCCACATTAAATTTATTTTTCTGGACTAGTAAGTATCCTATGCAATAATTTAAGTAAATTTTTAAAAGCATAAAACATAGGTAAAAATGTAAAATATTTAATTCAAATAAAGAAGTGGAAAAAAAATAACTTACATTTAAAATAAGACAAAAAAAGTGTTTAAAAATTAAAAGAAATAATCAGATAGTATAAAATTTGAGATAAAAATGAAATTTATAATATAAAAATTTCAATGTAAGGAAAAGGATGAAAAATAAAAAATTTCATTTTTTTAAAATATAGAAAAGTACTAAATAGTGGTGAAGCCACACATCACAATAAGAAAGAGAATACAAGAGATGTCCTCATGTTTAGGCATCACATGAGGACACAAATCTATAACATACAGGCTTGATAATATAACTCCATGCAATTAAGACCTACAGAATAAGCTGCCAAAGTGGTAAAAAATTAGTGATTAAAATAAATGATCAATCAACTGTTGCAAGTTTTAAATCCACCGAACGGGAAGAATGAATGAAGCATTTTACACAAATGAACATGTTAAAATTTGTAGTAATCAGCTACTTGAATGTTTAGATACACCATTTGAAGAAATAAGCTACTCAAATGTTTAGATACAAACCTGATGATCAACATATGCATGACCCCTTTTTATGAGCTCCACTGCTAATTCATACAATTCTTGGAAGTAATCACTTGTGTAAGTAATCTGCAAACATTACAAATCTCTTAAACATCTAAATAGCTAAGTTGAAATGATCACATGAGTCAGTGGCAAATCCAGGATCGTATAAGTGGGGGGCAAGAGGCCTATAAGAGTCCAAAAGTCAAAAAGAGGAAGAAAAATAAATATCAAAGAATCAAAACAAGTTAAGAATAAAAAGAAGACAATATTGGACTTTTTAAGTTAAATATTTGAATAAAAATTATAAATACATCAGATAGGTGACATTAAAAATAATTAGTAGGATTATAAAATTAAGGGAAGCAAAATATAAACAAATTGGGAATAATGGTTTCAAATATATAAAATTAAGGAATGCAAAATTTGAAAATTTAAAAAATCCAGAGTAGATGGTTCTCATATATAAAAAAATTAGGGAACACAAAAAATAATATATTATATTTATATTTTTTTTTTTCAAAGTGAGGGGGTGCGATTATAGATCCACCCTCACATGAGCCATAAGGTTCTACAAAACAAACCAAGGTATACCTTGAATGGTTTCCAACCCATCCACTGGACAATTTCTTCAATGTGATCAATATACTCTTTCTTTTCTGCTTCAGGATTTGTATCATCATACCTGGAAGTGCCACAAGCCATCAACTTGGAACAGAGAACTTATGGTGCATGTTGAATTACAGAGGCATACCCAAGGTATAAGGGCTTTTATGGAAATTTAGTAAACACGAAAAACTTTTAGGAACACGTCTTTGATTTTGTTTTCAAATATTTTTATAAGGAATTAATCTTCTTCAGGTTTTTCATGCAGCAAAATCAATGCATATCAGTCACACATTCATTGACATAATAACATGTCACTTACAGGTTTATTTCCGTTTGACAGATTAAAATTGTAAATAGAAATTAAGAATGTTTATGACCAATCCTAACAAGAAAATGGATATTTTATAAGTTATGCACAAAATGTCAAAATCAGGCAAATCATTATAACATTGGTCAGAAATACTATTACTTTCAATCATGGATAAGAATAATTGACGAGAGGTAAGTTGATAATGACAAGACAGTAGTGTGCACACTTCATTAGTAAAAAGGGATTGGGGGGTCCAACTCTGACCTAGTTTACTATTCTCAAAAAATAATGACACAAAAACCTTCCTAGAACCAGGATTCCATCCTTCCAACCTTGTTTCTATAGTAAGAGGAGGTGTCCAATATTCTCAACAAATAATGAAATCTTCTTATTGGGTCTCAGTTATGCAGTTAACAGAAGATAAAGATTACAGCCTCTGGGCATTCATAAATACAGAATTGCCCTCTATTGTTATGAACACCCGTGGATAATCCCTAAATGTTACATGTCCCAAGAGCATCCTCCAAGTCTTTCCCGGGGGGGGGGAGAGAAACAGAAGAGACACTCTGGTGAACTAACAACGAATATAAGGAAAAAAAAAAAAAAAAAATTACACACCTCAAATAGCAACCTCCATCCCTGTCTTTTGCCAACCCAAAATCAATAAACATTGCCTGAACAATTTTTATTTTAAATAAATATAATAATAGATAGATGGAAAAAAGAAACAACCAGCATAATAATTACAATGTGAAACATATTACATACTTTTGCATGACCAATATGCAAATATCCATTAGGTTCGGGTGGAAAGCGGGTCAAAACTTTTCCACCTGTTGCTTTTAAGTGTCTGTCAAGAAGCGCCCTTGTATTGCAACATCTCAAAATACTACCATCACTAAAAGGAACTTCAGTATGTACCTGAAATCAACTTATCAAGACGTTGCAGATGCAATTTAGTGAAAAGATAAAATTTCAAACTCAAGCAGGAATACAGGGCATCAAGGAAACTTCATAATATTGAAAGCCTAGCAAGAACAAAATAGAATGAAATTGAAATTTAATTTTAAATTAAGGAAAGTGAATACCTTAAAATTTTCCTCTGGATTAGGGAATATTAAAAATGGATTAAGGTCTTCTTCAGATGACTTTTCAGGAGTAGCAACAGGAGCAGCCTTTTCCAATGTAAGCATGCAATATACAGAGAAATGTGGACCTATAAGTGATGTATAAAAAGTAAAGGCAAAATAGACAACTGGAAACACACTCACCTCTACTTTGGCAGGTTTCTCTTTCTTCTTTTTAGGTTTTTCATCATCTGCTGCTGTCCGATCACCAAGTAGTTCGTGTAGCTTTGCATCAACAAGTTGCTGCCATATGAAAAAAGGGCAAAGCAACTAAAAAGTATTAAAACCAGAAATAAGTAAATCAACTACCCATTGAATTAAGTTCAGTCCATAGTTGTCACCTTGGCAACCTTTGCGTCACCCCATGGCAGCCTCTTGCGCACATGCCCAAGCAACTCACCCACTAGCAAGATAAAATAAAAATACCAATGTGCTTCAGAACTGAATAGATTGACAGTTCAATATAAAATGGAAAATTTGCATAACGAATTAATCAACTAATCACTCACAAAATGCACTATAAGAATTGAAAAACTGAACAGTGCATTCCAATTTAAAACTTGTAGACATATGATTGTGAGAATTGAATAATTAAATCTATCAGAAGCCAAAACTGAAAACCTACCATTTGTTCGATAACGTAACTCCAAAATAGTAGTCTTGTTCTCCTCAACAATTTCATTAACAGCTAGTTTGATATCTTCTGTTGAAATCTCAACACCTGCACAAGTACACAACAGATTTAAGATACACTTGTCAACCTAAAAGTTAGTTGTGACAGCAAAGAACTCCAAAACTGAAATAAAAACCCAATTTAAGTGAAATAAAGCAATATTACTAGAAGCAGATACAAAGTGCTGAATGAACTAAAGAGAAAAAATAAAAACACAAGTGTCATAAGGAATTAACTACCAAGTACCAACCAGAACGAGGATCGAACATTAAGGACACTTTTATATGCCAAGTTATATTCACTACCATTCCAATAAATGATAAGTTCAATTTTCCAATTTTATACTAGACTAGATCACTAGAGTTCTTTCTATCATACCAACACCACAAGCTTCTTCAAACTCGTTCAAATCAAGATTCTCGGGGCCTGTAGTAGTAAGAAAAGATAATGCTGCATCTAACTGTGCTGTTGTTTTAACCTGCAAAAATAATCATAGTGAGCAGGGAAATAAATCATGCATAAAACTTCATCTAAACCAGTGATCGAGTAGAAAACTTAATTTTAAAGTTTGACAAACAAACAAGTAAAAAAAGAAGAATTGAGAACATGAAATAAACGGTTAGTATCACTATATGCCAATCATATAAAATAAGACAGCAACCAAGAATAAAGTGCACCTTTAAGGAAACAATATAATGTAGTAGTGTTGTGCGATGTGGCAAGGCATTTGCTGGGTATTTCGTGGCAACCTGCCCATAAATGAAAGGACAATGTCTCTTCAGTAATATATCGTCGTGTATTTCAGCGAGCATTACAGAATGCAACAAAAAACATTAAAAATTTCTGAGTGTAACACAATCTAAAACACGTGATGATTCAAAGATATATATTACCGTGTAAAGAAGATTTCCAACAGTTCGGCTGCATCCATCAGTAACACCAGCCTAAAAAAATGGAAGAATCACATAGAACACGTGTAATTAATATAATGAGAACGAGCTATGGTTATTGATAGTTGAATTGACAAACGTTATGCTATGGCTATTGATACCTCGTTGATGACAGAAGTGAGATTGGCAGTGACTTTGTTGTTGGCGACGGTGTTTCGAGCTGTGCGCTTGTCTAAGCCGATCTTCAGAAAGAGATCGAGGCACTTCTCCTTGTCAAAGTTGTTGTCCTTAGCCAGCATCTTGTCACGGAGAAAGACAAAATAAGATTCTATTAGGGTTTTGCCCCTGACTGCGACAACGGAATGGTATAGAAGATAGAGGTGTTCACGGTTTAGGTTGATTCGACCCTATTTTGTCATGATATTCCATTTAAGTACCCTAACCTGCTCATCAAACATGGTCTAATGATGTGGTCTTAGAGATAATATATTTATATTACTAATGTTTTAACAAAATTAAATGAGTAACAATGTAAGGCACTTTATCTATACCTATATAAAATAAGATGTCTTAGGCAACATCTGCTACATGTCGGAAATATCAAGAATATAAAAGACATTCAAGGAAAGCTTATATCCAAGAAAGCAAGCTCAATATTTAACACATTTGGTATTTTCCTTTTGTGAGATCAGACATTTGATGCTTTTGATTTTCCTATGGTACTTACGTATAGCCACATTTTAGAGCATCCATTGGTGTAAGTTGGTATCTAGCTTTTTTTTTTTTTGGTATTAAAAAGTTTAGTGAGTTGGTGTCTACATAATTAAAATCAAACCAAACAGATGATAACACTGATTCAGTGTTGAATAGTTGAACCCTTTCAATAACAAAATGTAATTGATTAACACTGATAACTTAATGCAACTTGATCAACAACCTATTGTTCTGTCTTCCCATCAAAGGGGAGATACATATTTGTGATACTTGAATATAGAAAAGCTTGAGATAGATTTACTCAGCTTAGAATCTCTTATTAAATAGAGATACAATACAATCTAGAAATTCAGAGTGGTGAATACAACTACCACCAACCTCTAACATACAATAATAAATGAAACATAATATACCTCAACTAACAACTCATAACCAACATCTAACATTAATTTAACACTCCCCCTCAAGCTGGAGCATATAAATCATATGTTCCAAGCTTGGAAATCAAGTATTCAATCCGAGGACCCTTTAAGGGTTTAGTTAATAGGTCTGCAAGCTGGTCATTGGTACCAACAAATTCGGTCCTAATTTCCTTGAACAACACTTTTTCCCTTACAAAGTAACAATCAATTTCAATGTGTTTAGTCCTTTCATGAAATACCAGATTGGAAGCAATGTGGATAGCTGCCTGATGATCACAATAAAGTTGCATTGGAGAAATTTCACAGAACTTTAATTCTTGTATGAGTTGTTTAACCCACACCAACTCACAAGCTGCAAGAGTCATAGATTTATATTCAGCTTCTGCACTAGATTGAGCAACAGTCTTCTGTTTCTTACTCTTCCATGAGATAAGATTACCACCAAGGTACACACAATACCCAGTAGTAGAACGTCTATCTATATCGGATTTAGCCCAATCAGCATCACAGTATCCAACAATTTGGCTATTTCCTTTATCTTCGAACAACAGACCCTGGCCTGAAGCCTTTTTTATGTACCTGAGAATACGCATTACTCCATTCCAATGATCAACACATGGTGAATTCATGAATCAACTTACAACTCCAACTGCAAAGGAAATATCTGGCCTTGTAATAGTGAGATATATGAGCTTCCCAACCAGCCTTCTATATCTTTCTGGATCTGAGTATAAGTCTCCTATATCAGCTACTAATTTCTTGTATGGGTCCATAGGACTATTGACTGGCTTACAATCAGACATTTTTGTTTCCTTCAGAAGATCCAAGACATACTTCCTCTGGGAAACTACAATGCCTTCTTTGGATTGAGCTACTTCTATTCCCAGAAAATATTTCAGATGACCAAGATCTTTTGTTTGAAAGTGATTGCATAAGTGTTGCTTTAGTTGAGATATTGTGACTTCATCATTTCCTGTAATGACAATGTCATCAACATAAACAACTAAATAAACACATTTGCCAACAGATTTGTGATAGTAGAAGACAGAGTGATCTGCTTCACTCCTTTTCATTCCGAAACCTTGGACAACATTGCTGAAGTTTCCAAACCAAGCCCTTGGCGACTGCTTAAGACCATAGAGAGATCGCCTGAGTTTACATACTAGACCAGACTCCCCCTGAGCAACAAAGCCTGGAGGTTGCTCCATGTAAATTTCCTCATCTAACTCACCATGTAGGAATGCATTTTTAACGTCCATCTGATACAGGGGTCAATGGCGAATAGCTGCCATGGCAAGAAGAAGACGAATAGTAGTGATCTTGGCCACTGGGAAGAAAGTGTCTCCATAATCACATCATAATCAAGTCCATATATTTGAGTGTAACATTTGGCTACCAAACGAGCTTTAAGGCGTTCAATTTCACCATTTGGACCAACTTTAATAGCATAGATCCATCTACAACCAACAGCTTTCTTCCCAGGAGGAAGATGAACCAATTCCCATGTTCCATTGTGATCAAGGGCCTGCATTTCATCAATCATGGTTTGTCGCCATCCAGGGTGATCAAGTGCTTCACAAACATTTTTGGGAATAATGATGGATGATAAGGAATTTATAAAGGAACAATAAGATGGAGACAGACGATGATAACTCAAAAAATTGTAAATAGGATGATGGTTTCAAGAAGAGCGAATACCTTTTCGAAGGGCAACAGGCCAACATAAGTTGTCATCGGCCATGAGAGGAGAATTAAGAGTCGTTATACAAGAAGCAGACGGAGATGGACATGAGCCACGAGAGTCATCAGGAATACTGGGGTTAGCTTCAGGTATCATGCCATGAGGAGGAGTCGAGGGAGAATGATCAATTTCAGATAAGATAGACATTGGACTAATATTAAAGTGGTTAGGTTGATGAGACATGTCTGAAGAAATGACAATCTCTGGACTCGAAGAGGGAGAGGGCAAGGCCTCTTGGATGGAAATGGAGTCAGGTGTGGAGGATGAGTAGAAGGGAGAATCTTCAAAAAAGATAACATTTGCAAACATGTAATACTTCTTGTTATGAGGAGAATAACATTTGTATCCTTTTTGAAGGCGGGAGTATCCCAGGAAAACACACTTGATCGACTTAGCTGACAATTTATCGTGGCCTGGAGACATATCATGAACAAGTACAACCAAATACACGAGGTGAAACATGATATAGAGGTTCAGCTGGAAATAGGATGAAATGAGGAATTTGATTATCAAGAGAGGAAGAGGGCATCCTATTGATAAGATAAGAGGCAGAAAGAATCGCATCTCCCCAATTATGTAATGGAACTTTTGCATTAATCATTAAAGAGCGAACGGTTTCAACAAGGTGGCGATTCTTTCTTTCGGCTATTCCATTCTGTTGAGGAGTGCGGGGACAAATGGACTGATGTAATATACCTTGAGAGGACAAAAATGACGAGAGTTCAGAAGAAAAATATTCTTTTGCATTATCACTTCTGAAACATTTGATTGATTTTCCAAACTGATTTTTTATTTCATGAAAGAAGGACACAAATATAGATAGAAGTTCAGACCTTTCTTTCATTAAATAAAGCCACGTGCACCGAGAATATTCATTAATAAAGGTGACAAAATATTTAAATCCAAAAGAAGTAATTCGACTAGGACCCCAAATATCTGAATGAACAGTGGAGAAGGCTGAATTACTTCTTGATTTATCTTTACTTGAAAAAGAAGACCTAACATGTTTGCCTAATTGACAAGCTTCACAATCTAAAGTTTGGATTTTCTGAGTACTAGGAGTCATTATCTTTAATTTGGCAAGACTAGGATGTTCAAATCGATCATGCAATAATTTAGGAGAGATGGATGCAAGACAAGACACTGAAGAGCTAGATTCCAGGTAAGAGAAGCCTCGTGATTCATGTCCGGTGCCAATCTGTCCCGTACCACGGTCCTGAATGACAAAGGAGTCAGAGTTAAATGTAACTGAACAATTTAAGGACTTAGTTAATTGACTCAAGGAAAGTAAATTGGGACAAGAAGGAATCTACAAAACAGAAGATAAATTTAAGAAGGAAGAAATAGAAATTGAACCCACTCCTTGAGCTGAAACCTTTGACCCATTGGCTAATGTGACAAGATGTGGAAATTTGGGAGGTAATAAAGATGAAAACAAGGAGTTATTACCAGAGATATGGTCTGAAGCACCAGAGTCAACAATCCATGGGTTGACCTTCCACAGATTGAGAAATGCAGGTCGTTGATACATTAGGTCCAGAAGAAGGTCCAGCAAGGCTGTTAGATTTCATCCTCATATACTCTTGGTATCCTTGATATTCTTCTTCAGACAGTTTCCTCTCTTCCGGCTTCTCAGACCTTGATACATGAGCAGACTTGTCTGGAAAACCATGCAGAGAGTAACATGTCTCATGAGTATGACCCATCCTTTTGCAATGAGTGCATTGTGGATGATTACCTCGTCCACCACGACCTCTGTTTCCACGTCCTCCTCTTCCTCTTAAAGATATCATAACAGAGGACTTCATATTACTTTCAAGGGAGGTACCCTCATTGCTCAAGGTAGGAACACGGAGGAGACGAGTAGTTAAGCTCTCCATGGAAGGAATATCTTGACCAGTCAGAACTTGATCACGAATGTGGTTAAATGTTGGGTTCATACCACGAAGAATCATAACCATATAGAGGTTATCAAGTCGTTTCCTTATTTCTTCTATAGAATCAGCTTCTAAGAAAAGCTTCAATTCTTCTACAGCGGCTTGAGCTTCGAAAACATATGATACCATATCTGAATCATTTTGTTTTAAGGAGGCTAGCTTTTGAACACAATCAAACAAGCGTTGGATATCATTAGAGTAGATATCTTGAACTTTCTTCCAAAACGAGTAACAAGTTTTGAAAGCTCTGAGGTTCCTCAATGTCTTAGGCTCCACTGACTGCCATAGAAGAGCACAAAGCTGAAAGTCAAGTCTCTTCCACTAAGCTTGTTGTTCAGCTGATCCCTCGATATCTACCTTTTCTAGATGCTCATGGTGTCCTTGACCAAGGAACCAGAATTCCACAGAATCAGCCCAAGCTAAATAATTTTTACCATTGAGCTTTTCAGTTGTGATGACGACAGATCCAAAATTAGGAAAAATGGGACCAGAGTTGACTGCGGTAGAAGAAGACTTTTTTTTTTCAGATCTGAAAAAGAGGAAAAAACAAAGACCGAGAGAGAGATTTGATTTAAATCTACTAAATCTTGCTCAAAGTGAACCACACAGGTCATCAATGGCTTCAGGAGGCTCTGGCGAGTCAGACGGCACCGGAACGACGACGAACGGAGACCGTTTCACCGGCGCGTGGAGCTCACGTGCTTTCTGTTTGGCGTGACTGAGGCGGCGCGTGGAGGCGCATGGAGCGGCGTATGGAGGAGCGATTTACAGGGGTAGAACACGCACGTCGAGGCACACCTGGATCTATGCTTGCCGGAGAAAAAATCGCCGGAGACGACGGCGAACGGAGGCGACAGTGGCGGACAGCCTACTATGCGACTCTAGACGATAAAGAGCAGAATCGAACTTGCTCTGATACCAACTTGAATATAGAAAAGCTTGAGATAGATTTACTCAGCTTAGAATCTCTTATTAAATAAAGATACAATACAATCTAGAAATTCAGAGTGGTGAATACAACTACCACCAACCTCTGACATACAATAATAAATGAAACATAATATACCTCAACTAACAACTAATAACCAACATCTAACATTAATTTAACAGTGATCATCTCTATTTTGGGAACTTTTTAAGGTCGCATTATAATGCACACTTCTAACTTATAAGGCCAGTACCATTTAGAAGTCAACTTGACAGTGTAATCGTGATTTCCTTTTCAGTTGAAGTGGCTTGTTTCCTGAGTGCTTTCAAGAATAAAATGTATATGGACAGGTCCAAAATGATTCTCTTGGACTGTCATGGGGACAACTGATACCCAACGGCCCAGGTTTGTGGACCAAGCTGGTTTGTGTAGGGAAGCTATGAGGTTGTGGTCCAGTTATTTAATCTGATCTTAGTGTATGATTTGAACCAAAGAGGGAAGATCTAAGTGGAGGACATCATTGCTCAACAAGAGGAGAGAGAAAATAAACCAACTAGTGGGAGGAAAACTAAATAAGGAGTCATGAGGCAGGAAACCTCAACCAAGGGCAGGTTCTGGATGAGGTAGCAGCATGTCAGTCAGGCACGAGTCACATAGACCAAAATTGGCCATGATGCAATAGCCATGTGTGGGGGACAATGGCAATGCATGGAAAACTATGTATGCCCTAGAATAGCTTTCATGGTCCTGAGATTTTATCATTTTGTGGACTAATATGTTGGCATATAGTGGTTTTGCAGTGAACTTGTTGGAACAAAATTTCCTGGCAGTGGCATCAATGACAGAAGTCTAAAACATGTTAAAAACTTAGAGGTTGAAAATCAGAGATGCTCAGAGTTGGAATTTGTCTGAACCATGCCAAAAAAATGCACTATGGAGGATATTCAAACTGTTAAATATGCCAGAAAATGCGTGACTTAAGCTTTATGTCTTGGAGAGAAACTTGGAACTAAAATTCATTTGAAGGAAGAATCATGAAAATAATAAAAAACAACTAATTTTAGAGAGCTCTTTAGCAGAGTAGTAACAGAACAATTCATAGAGGATGGTTTCACTTTGATACTATGTTAAAATTAGAGTTTTAAGCTTATAAAAAAAATACAAAAATTACTGAGTTTTAATTATTGAAGGAAGAGAAAAGAGTGGCTTTGTGTAGTATTCTGTTAAGAAATTAAATATATTGCAATGTGCCAATGTGACGTGCTTTATAAATTATAAAGGACTAATCCTTATTTCCTTCCTTTTAATTCAACAGTAAAAAAGTTGTTAATATAAATTGATACATAGATATTGTCACACAGATTTCAAAGTAGTTAACTTTTCTTTGTTTTCACACAGCATCTTCCAAACCCATTATTTGATAGGGATAAGGAAAGTTTTGAATTTCCTATGCTCTCAAATTAAGCTCAAGCTTTATAGAGAAGCGGATTATATGATTTCATCTACTTAATAAATGATCCATTAGTTAGCCATAACATAAAGAATTGCAATTTCTCACTCTCTTGTCAATCATAAAGAAGCCAAATTAGTTATAAACCAGATGTAAACTTTTAAAAAGGGGCGAGAAGTCTGTCTCAAAACTATTCCGCAGATGTAAACTTTTAAAATAGCCATTAATCACGTCTTTATAACCTTTGAAACATGAGACAGTAACAGGCAGATGGACATAACTACATACTAACCTGGTGATGAAGATTTTCAGTCTTGTTAACAAGAAGCTCTATCTTTCCCCCCTGTCCAGAACCTACATTAAATTATCAGAGCATGTCAATATAATCTGAATAAGTGCCCCTTGGGTGTTACATAGTCAGATTAAAGGTAAAGGAAACCAAATAATTAGACTACTTTTTTTTCCCTTTACTTATTTGATAAATAAAAGTGGCGTTTCTCCCCAACATGATCACATACAGTTTCTCAACAACAGAGGATCCAAATTTGAATTTTTGTGCCTTTAAAACTTGCCTAAAATACATGTTAGATACTGCCAGTTTAGTCGAAGACTCAAGTTCACCTTCTAAACCCCGCATGACAAGACTAGTAAACCAAAATTCAACTTAATATTTTTCTAGATGCTATCAACTTAATGGTTTTATTGCTGGAGACAACTATACGATCAAACAATCTAAAAAATCAAAACACAACGCCAGCACTACAATCTATGCAGGCACACAGAGATGTCGTACAACCGAATAGAAAATTAGAGTGCCACTTCCATGGCTATTTCTCCCGTGACTAACTTTCTATGTACCAGCACAGTGCTACATAATATCAAAAGCCTAGAACGTATTGATTCTGGAACTGAATAAAGCTTTTTAACGTTACTAGATCCCAGTTATATCACACAATCGTCTATTTATCAGCAGAACAAATATAAAATTAAAAATAAACTGATCAAACTAACAGCTAAATGGTAAACAAAAAAAATCAAATCCGAACAACGGTGATTGAAGCAGAGGAGAATCCTTGACGAAGAGTAGTTTGCATAGTGATTGAAAAGAAAGGAGTGAAGAGAAAAGCGATACGGAGAAACCCTAAGAAACTTACCGGAAATGAGGCGAAGAGGCGAACGCAAGACAGAGAAACGAATGTACGGTTTGGGAGAATTTTAGTTTTGAGAAAAACACAAACACTAAACGCATGGGTTTTCCGAAACGCATAGGTCTCTTTAGTTTTTAGGTTTTTATTTCATTTTTAATTTTAGTTTTTTTTTTAATTTATAATTTTTAACTTTTAATTTCAATTCTTAATTTGAATTTTTATTTTTATCTTTACTTTCAATTTTAATTTTAGTTTTTATTTTTATTTTCACTTTTAATTTTAATTTTACTTTTCATTTTTATTTTTCATTTAATCTTAATTTATATTTTTTAATTAGTTTTAGCTTATAATTTATTGCTTATAATTTACAATTTTTACTCTTACCTTCAATTTTAAATTTTAAATTTACATTTAAAATATTTATTTATTCATTTTTACATTTAATTTTAATTTTTATTTTTTAATTTTTATTTTATAATTTTTACTTTCTAATTTCTAATTATTAGCTTTTAGATATATTTTTTATTTCCAAATTTTATTTTTATTTTTAATTTTATGTTTTAGTTTTTAATTAAATTTAATTTTAGTTTTTATTTTAATTTATAATTCTTAAATTTTCAATTAAATTTTAATTCTTATTTTTTCTTTCTATTTATTTTTAATTTAATTTCCATTTTATGTTTTATTTTATCAATTAATTTTAAGTTAATTTTTTACTTTTTAATTTACAGTTTCAATTTTAGTTTTTAATTTATAGTCCCTAGGAATTTATTGAAAATTATATTTAAAATTATTAATAAATATATAAATTAAATAATTAAATTTTAATTCTTATTTCTTATTTTTATTTATTTTTAATTTAATTTCCATTTTTTGTTTTATTTTATCAATTAATTTTAAGTTAATTTTTTACTTTTTAATTTACAGTTTCAATTTTAATTTTTAATTTATAGCCCCTAGGAATTTATTGAAAATTATATTTAAAATTATTAATAAATATATAAATTAAATTTATAACTTATAATTCATAATTTTCACTTTGAGTTTTCAATTTAAAATTATATATTTAAAATTTTATATCTTTGAATTTTTTATTCTTATATTTTAGTTTTAATTTTTAGTTTTTAATTTTAAATTTAAATTTTATTTTTTAATTTATAATTTTAAATTTCAAATTTTTAGCTTTAATTTTTTGTTTTTAGTTTTAATTTATATTTTTTATTTTAAAATTTATTTTTAATTTATAATTTGCAATTTTAGATTTTAATTTTTAATTTTATATTTTAATTTTGATTTCAAATTTATTTTTTATTTTAATTTATAATCTTTAAATTTTAATTCAAATTTTAACTCTTAATTTACTTTATATTTTTATTTTTAGTTTTTAGTTTTTATTTTTTAGTTTTTAATTTTTCATTTAATTTTAAGTTATATTTTTCAATTTATATTATTCAATTAGTTTTAATTTATAATCCGTAGGAATTTTTTAAAGATTAAATCTAAAATTATTAGTAAATATATATAAATTAAATTTATAATCTTAACTTTGAGTTTTTAATTTTAAATTGAAAATTTTATATTTGTAATTTTATATTTTAAATTTGTGGATTTAGGGGTTAAGATTTATTGCTTATGGTTTAAGGGTTATTGATTAGTGTTTATGGTTTAGGGTTTATTTGTTATGGTTTATGGGTTAGGGTTTATGGTGTATGGTTTACGGTTTAGGGTTTTAGTATTTAGGGTTTAGGGGTAGGGTTTTAGGGATCATGGTTCAAGTCTCTATTTTTTATGGTTTAGGGTTCATGGGTTATGATTTTGTGGTTAGGGTTTAGGGCTAATGTTTAGTGTTTAGCGTTTAGGGTTTTATGGTTATGGGTTTTAATCTTTAGGGTTTTGGGTTTAAGGTTTTAGGATTTATGGTTTTAGGGTTTATGGTTTTATGATTTATGGGTTTAAGGTTTATGGTTTACAGCTTATGGTTTAGGGTTCAATGTTTCAGGGTTCAATGTCCATGGTCTATGGGTTAGTCGTTAAGGTTTAGGGGTCAGGGCTCATGGTTTACGGCTCAAGGCTTAGGGTTTAGGGTTCAAGGGTCAGGGTCTAGGGTCCAGGGTATAGGGTTTATGGTCTAGGGTTATGGCCAGAGTTTAGTGTTCATGGTTAGGGTTTATGGCCCACGATTTATGAGTCAATGTTGGGGGTTAGGGTTTATGGGTTAAGTATTAATGAGCCAAGGTTTTAGGGGTCATGGGTTATGGGTTAGGGTTTATGGGTCTACAGTCAACGGTGTAATGGTTAAGGGTTATGGTGTAGGGTTTATGGTGTATGGTTTAGGGGTTAGGGTTAAGGGTTATGGGCAGTGTTCATGGGTTAGGGTTTAGGGTGTAGTGCGTATGATGTAGGGTTCATGGGTTATGGTTTATGGTGTAGGGTGTAGGATGTAAGGTGTATGGTTTAAGGCTTAGGGTTTACGGTGTATGGTTTATGGTGCAGGGTTTATGATGCACGTTTAAGGTGTATGGCTTACGGTTTAAGGTTTAGGGTGTTTGGTGTGGGATTTACGGTGTAGGATTTAGGGTGCATGGTAAAAAATGCTTGGTTTATGTGTTAGGGCTCAGGGCTCAGGGCTCAGGGCTCAGGGTTCAGGGTTCAGGGGTTCAGGGTTCAGGGTTTTAGGGGTTAAGGGTTTTAGGGGTTAGGGTTTTAGGGTTTAGGGGTTATGGTTTATGGTTTATGGTTTATGGTTTAGTGTTTAGGGTTTATGGTTTATGGTTTGTGGTTTAGGGTTTATGGGTTAGGGTTTAGGGCTTAAGGGTTAGGGTTTACGAGTTAGGGGTTAGGGGTTAGGGTTTAGGGTTTAGGGTTTATGGTTTATGGGTTATGGGTTATGGGTTAGGGGTAGGGGTTAGGGGTTAGGGGCTAGGGTTTAGGGGTTAGGGGTTAGGGGTCAGGGGTTAGGGTTTAGGGTTCAGGTGTTAATGTCTAGGGTTCAGGGTTTAGGGTTAGGGGTAGGGGTAGTGGTTAGGGTTTAGGGTTTATGTTTATGGTTTAGGGTCAGGGTTAGGGGTTAGGGTTTATGGGATAATGGTTAGGGTTATGGGTTAGGGTTCATGGTTTATGGGTTAAGGGTTAGGGTTTACGGGTTAGGGTTTAGGGGCTAGGGGTTAGGGGGTAGGGTTTAGGTGTTAGGGGTTAGGGGTTAGGGGTTAGGGTTTAGGGTTATGGTTTAGGGTTTATGGTTCAGGGGTTAGGGGTTAGGGTTTAGGGGTTAGGGGCTAGGGGTTAGGGGTTATGGGCTAGGGGTTAGGGGTTAAGGGGTATGGTTTATGGGGTAGGGTTTATGGGGTAGGGTTTAGGGGGTAGGGGTTAGGGGTTAGGGGTTAGGGGTTCAGGGTTAGGGGTTAGGGGTTAGGGGTTAGGGGTTAGGGGTTAGGGGTTAGGGGTTAGGGGTTAGGGGTTAGGGGTTATGGTTTATGGTTTATGGTTTATGGTTTATGGTTTATGGTTTAGGGTTTATGGTTTAGGGTTTATGGTTTATGGTTTAGGGTTTAGGGTTTAGGGTTCAGGGCTCAGGGTTCAGGGTTCAGGGTCCAGGGCTCAGGGCTCAGGGCTCAGGGCTCAGGGCTCAGGGTTCAGGGTTCAGGGTTCAGGGTTCAGGGTTCAGGGTTCAGGGTTCAGGGTTCAGGGTTCAGGGTTCAGGGTTCAGGGTTCAGGGTTCAGGGTGTATGGTTTAGTGTTTATGGTTTAGGGTTCAGTGTTGAGGGTTTAGGGTTTAGGGTTTATGTTTTAGTGTCTAGGGTTTAGTGTTTAGGGTTTAGGTTCTAGGGTTTATGGTTTAGGGTTTATGGTTTAAGGGCTATGGTTTAGGGGTTAGGGTGTAGGGTTTATGTGTTATGGTT